>JAJQWJ010000001.1:106915235-108332110 GCA_023637945.1 Phaethornis superciliosus | reverse complement strand
TCTACTGAAGGATCAATGTTTAAGAGTCTTCACTCGACATCTTAATTTAATTTAAAACAACCTTGTATTTTTTTATTATAAATAAAAGTGCTTTCATACAAATATAGTCCTGAGTAATATAAAAGATGTTCATATATGTACTATACATCTTTCTTGTTGTGTATGCTATTAGGCATGCTTATTATGTTTGTTAAAGACTCATTCATTGTGTTTAGTCACTCCTACACTCTTCTGCAGTGGCTAAATTAAAAAAGTCTGATTTCAGTTAAAAAAAAAATGAATAAATTATTCTACTTACTGTAGGACCTTGTAGTTTAGTTGGATTTCAGTGCCAAGTTGCATATTTTATCTGACATGGAAACTTTTTCTTTTTTTTTTGGCAGTGAGTTGACTGAGACATTGGCTTTGCTTCAGGAATGGACTCTGCTAACTCAGTTGCCATAAACATTAATCTCAGCTGCTCTTCTCCCTACAAGACAACAGGGTACTCCATGTTTGACATCAGCAACAAACAGATGGAAGAAGTGAACTCTCTTCTAGACATGTTAACAAAGAAGTGACACAGGCTGAATCTATACTGGTAAATCAAATGTGACCAAGAATCTTGTCAAGCACTGACACCAGAAGGCACAGAACAGCCCATGTCTGTGCTGGTAAAACAACTCACAGTCCAAAACCAAGGAGGCTTTGTGCAGGCCACCTTTAGGGAATGGTCTCTGAAATGTGTTACCTTGCAAATCATTCCCCATTTATTTAGGAATAGTGCTAGCAGCAACACCAAATTTCAGTCAGGAAGTATCCATATAGTTTATTAACATTAATGATTGTGTTGCAGGGCCTGATAATGCTTAAGAGCTTTAAATTTGTCACAGTGTTGCATCTTCTGACCAGTACAGGGCTTGAACCTTTAGCTGATGGTCAATGTATGGAGAGTTGAAATCAATTTTCCAAAGCCATTTACCAAGATTTCTTGCAGTGCACTGTGTAATTTTTTTAAGAGAATCAGTGCTGCCTGGACTACTGCCAGCAGTGGAATGCCATCAAATCACAAAATCTGTTCATGGGTAGATGGTGCATTTCACTCACCCATCTGAAAAGGTGTTTTCCTCTGAAACACCCAGAGCTGGCGAAGTTTGAGTGAAAGACAAGTTGTTGCTAGTGTGTGTCTTCAAGAGCTGCATTGAGGCTGATGTCACCTGCCATGTTCTTGCTGCAGTACACAAATATTTGGCATTACTGGAGTCCCCTTAGGAAACAAACCATTTCCCTTGGCCTCCGCAAAAATGTTGCTGTCCTGTGTCATAGCCAGTATACCCCCAGAAGCTTATCTCCGATGATATATTTTTTGAGTGACTGCAAAAATAAAAAAAAAAAGATTCCAAAAAATGAATGAATGTGCTTCTGATTCAGTCCTCCATCATTCTGTTGCATACTCATAAACCCAGAGGTTAAAAGAAAGGACCCATTTGGCTCTACATATGTCTAATATAGAAGAATTTATTGCAGACAGAAGCACGTACTCTCTTCATCCCCGTAGGGAATAAGCGACTGAAGGGAAGTTAGCGTGGGCACAGGAACAAGTACATACAAACTTGCCTTTATTGTATTTAGTCAGGAAACAATGTACTTCTGCTCCATCAAAAAAGTGAGGTCCAAAGACAGTTTTCAGCAGGAGTACTGGGACAACTTCTTTCCAACTCTGAATAGTTTCTAAGTAGAGTTTATTATTATTTCTAAATGTTACTATTTGAAATGGTAGCAAGAGAGCCTATACTAAGCAGTCCACTGACCTCCAGTCATACATTCCTACTGGCAGCCCAGAGATGAAAGGGTTGGAAATCTGTCACTAAATTTTTCTCTGGATTTCTTGGCACAAAGATAATTCAACTGGGAAAGTAAAGAGTTTTACTAAATAGCTTTATGGCAAGCTGCTGGAAGGACTCAGCAGACAAAAACTCTGTTTCAGTCAGCAAACCATGTGTTTTAATGGACATCACTTGAAAAGCAAGCCAAAAGCAAAATAGGACACCCTGGCCAGAAACTGAACTCTTCCCCGTTAGAGTTTTGTGTTGTATCTACAGCTGACTTCTGCAGCAGAACTGCATGCCACATTTTACTTCTAACTCACAGGTCAACCTAATTCACTAAGCACCAAATTTAGGAACATTTCTCCACATTTCTACATGTGTTTGAGAAAGTATGATGAAATTTGCAGAAGAAAAAAGTCTGCTTCTTGTTCTTTGGATTTCATTATTTTCACATATTTCGGGGAGCTGTGTAAGATTCTTTTACAGTAACCATTTGGTAAAAAAACCAAAAGCAAACACAACCATTTACTCTCTAAAATCATCTATTTCTAACTGCAAGGCCACATCACACTACATAGAAGTAAGCTCCTAGTACCATCAGAGCTGCATGCAGACAAAATAAAAAAGATTAGGTCTTATTGCTGCTCTCCCACTTGCCTGAACACCCCACATTTTGACATTTGTTAATGATTTTTCTTGACTGAGTATTTCTTCTCCTAGGCACCCTTGGAAGAGTTTCAACTTTGTCCTCCACTGCACCCATGCAAAGCTTCTTGGAGGTGCTTGGAAGAAAGTGGAAAGAGCTCTTTTAGGGGCAGAGGAGTTGATGCAGCTAGGCTGGACTCTGTAGCCTGACACCAGCTAAAGCAGGATTTATTTGTTTCAAGGAACTTTTTGGGAAGCAGCCACATAGGTAGCTGTTTCTGAAAGGTTTGTGAGACTTTTAGTTTCATTTAAATGCAAAAGTGTTTGTGGTATTTTTATGACCTTGGTTTCTGATCACTGACTGACATCTCAAATGTTCTTGGCTTCCACCTAAGCTGACTACCTAAGTGGTGAGTCAAAAGCCTAGTTTCACCTGAGGGCAGGTTTAGGAAAAAAAAAAATAAATTCCCTTTTTTAAATTCTCAGATATTGCAGTGGGAAAGGAGTACTCACTGGGTTATACCAAAGAAAGTCACCCTAATCCTCCACAAGCTGAGCAGTGTGCCTTCTGGGTGTAAAAAGAAAGATTAGTACTTGCTGTGAGGGACATGGAGACAGGAAAGAGGCTTATTTCCTGAAGATTTTTTGCATGATTTTGTTTTTCCTGCTTCACACACCTGTAGTTAGTTCAAACCATTTGTGAGAGGTAACATTCCTTGAGACCTCACATTTATGGCTCAGTTCCTAGGCAGTTATGTTGGCTGTTATTTCATAGTGAAGTACTCTTATGTTTCACAATGTTTTAACTCACAGTGCTTGAAATAGCCTGCTGTTTGTCTATGGCAGTATTTCAACCAGGTTCTTCACTCTGAAGAATTCAGATATGCAGCCAAGAGAAAAGCACTAAAGTGCTCCCCTCAAATAGTGGCAGCAAGTTTTGGTGGTGAAGCTCTGAAACAAGATTCAGTGCACGGGCAAATCTGCCTTTGCTTTGCTTTGTAGGAAGCATTTGTGACTTGGTAATCTGTTTGATTTGTGATCCTTAACTGAAAGGAAGCAGACCGTGCAATCCACAAGCTACTTTTTTTTACTTCCTTCTCCCCTCAATTTTTCGTGGAGACAACACAGCTCTGCCACTAGAAGAGCTTGTGACGTATGTTGTGTGCTGCCCCGACAAATACATCTGTGATAAATGTGTGTTAAATCTTCGTAACAACAGCTGATTACAATTTATTCCCTGATCATGAGGGATTTGTCAGCCTTTTGAATCCCTGGCCAACAGAGGTCTGTGAATGATGAATCATAGTGGCTCTCCATGCCCAATTCAAAGACAGAGATGTTGACACACACACTCATTTTCTGAGAAAAGTAGATTTTTATGGGACACAGAATCCTATTACCTTTCTGTATCCTTCAGTCTTGTGATAGAATGATCCAGCACCCTTTTGAAATGTGGTTTGGAATCAAAGTGCAGCACAGAGACTACTGATGTGTGTTTTGCGGCCCCAGGTCTGGAAAACTGATACAAAAATGAAACCAAAGAGCAGTTCTGCATGTGTGTTGTGGCTTCTGCTGGCTTCTTATCTCTGCCCAGATGGACTTGAGCAGAAGGTGTGTGCAACCATGCTCGCCTGGGAGTACCACCTTTGCTAGAATTTTTCCTACCTATTATTAGAAAAAAGAGGACTTGATCTCCAATTAGATATCTTAACTGTATTCATGTTACCTGTCCAGGTGAGGCTGGTTTCAAACTGGGCAATGATGCAGATACCCACATGTCTAGACTGGGCAAGCTGCCTGCACCTTACAGAATCTGCATCCTGAATCCCTTAAGCATCTGCAGGTGAGTAACTCGCAGAGGTGATATGGAGATGGGAAACTGCAGAAGTGGGGTTCTGTACCTCAGCATCCTCTAGTGAAGCTTTGAGTCCCTTGGCTGCTCTACCTCTCACACAGCAGTAGCATCCAGATTGAGGTCACAGAGGTACCTGCTTGCTAGGCTGTGGGCTTTGGCCATAACACCTTAACACCACTTGCTTCTTCTCATCAGTACAAAGAGCTGACTTTGCCTTCCACGTATATAGGACCCCTGATTTTTTTTTTTTTTTTTAAAACCAGTGGCTTTCATTATCCCACTTACAATTTTGTCTACATTGAATTACTGGCTGTAACAAGTATAAGTCACGCAGTTGATATCTAAGCTGATCATGCAGCAAGCTCCTGGTGTTTTACTGCTCCTCTCCACTGTGGCCAGGGTGTGGAAGATGAGCTAATGCACTCGTAGTCTCACACTGGCATAGTGTCAGGAGCACTCCCATGTCCAGTGGTTCTAATACAGTTGTAATTGTGCCATGCACACCCAGAACACAGAAATACGATGCTGCAGGCACAGTTATGCAGTCTCAAAACTGCTCCTATTAAGAGTGAGACTGTCATGAAACTCAACAGGAAACTGTACAACCACTTACAGAAACAAAACCTGGCCCTTTCCTTGAAATGTCACTCTTTTCAAAGAGTGGAAAGGATGAGAATTAAACAGCCATGTCTCTTTAATGACACACCAAATGATCTTGAGCAACAACGAGAGGCTGACTGCATGTTCAGGCATTGCTTCAAATGTTTGGTAAGAACAGTTTAAAGAAGGTCTTTCCAGGCATTTATACAAACAAAGCTCTTTTAAATTACATACCAAACTGAAGCCTCTGTTTGGTGAGCAAAACAAAGAGAATTTAGAGGAATCAGAGCTGTGATGGGTGGGGGTAGAGGACAGCAAGAGAAAGGATGAAGAGGTGTTTCTTCCTCACTCATTGCACCCTAAGTGCAAGTTCCTGTTGAAGGATATTTGATTATGCCACTGTAACCCTCTAAAAGGCTAAAGCTTATATACAGCCACAGTGCTGGCTGGGTACTGGAAGATTTCCTGCTGAAAGAGGTAATGAGGCCAGCCTGATCACAGAGTCTGATCTCAGAAATGTCACGTCATCTCTTGGATTTCCTTGAACTGAATTTTCCTTTAACTGCTTCTTGTTTGAACCTAAGCTGAAAAAAACCCTTCCTCTCTTGATGATGGTATTTCTAGAGATGAAGAATCCAGTAAACAATATGAAATATTATTTCCATTGGTTAATTCCCTTCACTGTGACAAGTTTTTTTCTTTTCTCTATCCCATTCATATCTGGTTTTATTTTGAGACAGTTTTGTATCTTCATCATGTATGCTATCATCAAATTTGCATTTTCAGGGACACATTTTTCAGTTCATGACTCCACTTCTCTTGATTAAGACAGATAGACTGAGTTATTTAGCTTCTTTGAAGGAGATACCTGTTTTGGTTTAAAAGTTTTGGGCATCCTTTATTTTCCTATCTGTATTGACAGTTCTTCCTTAAAGTCTTTCCTAGAAAGCTGGACAGAACTAATACTGAAACAGTTACTTATCCACCCCTACTATGTTTATTTGCTGTACCTACATGGTCTTGCAAGGCTGGCTGTGCATGCTGGTGTAACAATACTCCACTGTCCCCAGCTGACAGCAGAACCAGGGTTCCTACCTATGCTGGTCCATAGAGTACAAAAGGGTGATTAGCACAAACCATCACCAGGCAGACACAGGCAGAAGCTGTGATCTCAAAGCAGAGTGAGAAAAAAGCTGGGCTGGAGACTGGCTGCAGAGGACTAAGAGATCTGACTTGACTCTTCCTCAGTAAGACATCTGACTTGAAGATAGCAGTTGGCCTCAGGAGTGAGAAGGCAGGTGCTTTTGAAATCTTAATTGCAGACGTCATGCTACCATTATTTTTTTTTTTTTTTTTCCTTTTTAATATTGTTCTCTTAGTTACACATCCAAAGATGATATCAGCTCTATGGTCAAATGCCACACCATGAAATTACACACAGCTACATCTGCTAGAAATAAACATCATCATTATAAAAGTTTCTGGTTCCATCGCCTAGATTTTTCCCCCTAAGCTTTATGGTTTTGCACACAGTTTTTTCAAAATGCACAGAGTTTATGGTATCCAGCTTACCAGCTGGATCCATATTAGTGTCCTATTGTCTCTCTTATCCTCTTTGATGATCATCAACTCTCAGAAGTATCCCACAAGTGTGACTTTTGCGCACCAGACTTGTTTCCCTCCTCAGAAAGACATATAGAAAATAGTACAAGGTGACAGCCACATGCACTGTAGGCAGTCTGTTGCCTAACATTGGCTTTGAGGGCCTGGGGCTGGAAATATTGGTGCTGGGCCACTGCTGCTGCCATCCTACCAGATACCCGTGTGGCACAATCTCAGCAGGTCTGCTGCATTCTGGGGTCTTCTCTAAGCCTTACATGGCCTGTGGGACTTGAGATCCTAAGGCTGTTGTTTGGGATAGTTCATCAGGGTTACTAGATGGAGCAAGAATGAAACCCAAATTAGAGATGTCAAGGAGACTACCCTCTTCATTACTAGGATCCTAGCAGGGGTGAAATATTTTTTATTTCAGGCATTGCTTCAAAGAAAGCAAAAAAGACCTGTTGTTTTTAGCCTTCATCTTGAAAGCAAGATTTTGGTTTAGAAAACAGAGAGACTTCAGAGGAGAACCTAGAGAGGGACATGTTTATGTTTCTACATTGGTAGGAGCCAGTTTCATGGGTTACATCCATACTACTGTCTGGCAGTTGTTGTAGGGTGAACTCAGGGCCAAATTACTTGACCACCCACACAACCTCCCTTAGGGACACCCCTGTGGCTATTCCTTGAGAGAAAGCTTGAGTGCCTCTGAGCTTTGAGTCCTCCCTCTTCTGTCTCTCCTGCCCTATCCAAAGACCTGGCAGGCTCTGTGGCCCAAACAGACCCATCAGCACCCAGCACTGGCAGACAGGATGCTCAGGAACATTGCTTGAAAATGGCACTACCTTGCAAAGATGGTTTCAAGGCAACCTGCACTCAGGCCATGTGGAAGGTAGAGAAATGAAGGGCTTTTGAGCTTGGAGTGGCATAACCCAGGGAGCACCTGTGGGGCTACTCTGCACCTCATCTTGTAAGTGAGGTAGGGCTGCTTGGTTGGATGGGGACCTGGGGGTAAACATGAGCTTTAGGTCACCATGTTTCCACCCCCTGGCTGCCATACCACAGCTTTACCAGGTGCCATGCCTGCTCCCTCTGACCTGCTGTCAGCTCTGGAGGGCTCGTTGTAGCTCCAACTGAGATGGTTGCTATGCTTGTGGTATATCTTCAGTCTTGGCTTCCAATGCCTTCCAGAGCAGGGAGGAGTTTCACAAATATTTCCAAGTAATAGTTCTGTTTGGTTACAGTCTGTTTAATTTCAGATGTGGGATACATCCCTTCCAACTGAAACCACTCTATAATTTTTCAAGCTGATAAACTTTCAAAACCTGGAAAATACCTAAAATGTTCACAGTTGTGAGTCTAGCCTTGTTTTCACACAATCCAAATTGCCTTGTTAGAAATGCTTTGTGTATTGTAATTGAAGTCATGGATAATAATTGGATTTCATTATAATTCCACCTGAAGTTTCAAATCAGATAAAAACAATAATAGAATAATCACAAACCTGATTCACAAAGCTAAAAAGCAGGTTTCACAGTCTCTGGATCTGAAAAAAAACTCCCTAATTTAAATCCTCTTGCAAGTTATTTGCTGAGATTCTCTCGTGAATTGCTACACAGTTGCTTGTTTTCCTTTAAAAATGCAAACAACCAAAGAACAGATTACTTCCCCAAATTAGTTTTATGAGTGTTTATTTGTCTTTCTCCATAGAAATTCAAGCCTTGTGTGGACTTGGAGCCTGTAGCAAGGACAGATACAGTAACATGAGAGATGAGAAAGATGAAGATAGCTGAGGAACAGATATACTGTCAGGAAACTCATAGCTTTTACTGAGCTACACTGGCTTGGTTTTGTTTGTCTTTTCCATCAATATGTAAGTCATTCTGCACTGGAAATGAAGACATGATGATGGAAGTAGTTTCTTTTCTATAAATATGCCATATTAAAATGTAAGGCTTAAACAACTTTGTACACTGTGTTCACAAACACCCCATCTCCAGCAAGGGAAAGATCTAAACCGCCTTAGCCTGGTTTTCATGCACTCCTAATTAACTTAAATGAGAGGATGATAAAGATCCAACATTCTCTGTTTAAAACTCTAAAATTAAAACTATGTGTTTGTTTTGGTTTGGTTTTCCCCCACCCCTAAATACACAATTTGCTTTTGATTAGATAAAACATTTAATTGACAAATGATGTGATCTGTTTTTAGTTCTTACTTTAGGCAGAATCAGGGAGAGACAGAAACATTGAAATGAAAAAGCAGATCTTTTGGTTGAACATTTTGAGACATGAGGCTTAATTTTTGTCCCCTAAATATTTACTTTTTTTTAGCCAGCTGAACGAGTGGTAAGTCTGGCACAAAACCAACCATCTCAAGTGGTTTGTTCATGTATTTTTTGGCAGATGAAAATATTTGACTGAGAAGGGTCTCCAGCTTATAAAGAAACTTCCAGGAGGGACTGCATTTAAAAACACCTAAATTTCAGAGCTTGATACTGCAGATAAGAAACAAGAGAAAGAAACCTTAAAACAATTAAAAAAAAAAAAAAGTTAAAAGTAACTTCCACTTGTGAAGCTATTGAATCTCCAGCAATATTTTCCATACTCTGACACACATGGTTACTCAAGCATTTGATCCTCACATGCAGGCCTGCCAGAGCCAAAATAGTAGGGACATTTACAATACCATGATGTAACCTCCTCCTGCATTTTGTAAATGTGGCTGTATGTTGCAAGTTTCCTTGGTTTTTAATAGTGAAGCAGCGATGTTTACTGCTGAGTCTATGCTGCAACACTAAAACTCTTTCCTAGCAGCTCAGCTGGTATTTCATAACTTGCTGGAGAACTCTGTGTTCACATAGTTATCACTCATGACTTAATCTGGGTACTGCTTTCTGTTCCTCTATTTCTTTTTGTGAACAGAGCTGACCAGCAATGACCTGCTCTTCTTCTGCAATGGATGGAGGTTCCATGGCCAATTCCGGAAGTAAATGTAGCCACTGCTTCCCCAGGGCCAAAACTGTTTCATCCATGGCCATAACTTTTTGTGTCCCACAGAGAGAGAAGAGGGGGAAGTATCTACAAGAACACCTTATATGCATCTTCATGCTGCCTCAGCCTTTTCTATTCCAGGGCCAAGAGGAAATATGGAGTTATATTGACTTTGGGCTTGTCTAAATGGGAAAATGAATCAGAGGGGCAACAGTGCACGTCCCCTGTCTTGTTTTATCCCCATCTGGGAGCAGAGTTACTCCAGAATGCAAACGCCACTTGACATTCAATCTCTGTTTCACCAGACCTGCAGACAGGCCCATGTGCACTGCTGGGCACAGTCTCGGGAGAGTTCTGGGAGCCGGGACCAGCTGAAGGCAATGCCTCTCCCCTCTCCTCCTTTCCTCATCCGGCACCAGCTTTGCAGGGACAGGTCAGAGCGAGCTGGGGTGGGCGAGCAGAGGGCTTGGAGCAGGGAAGGGAGAGGAGAGGACGGCCCTGAGGGAACGATAATGTGCCTGAGGTATTTCCTGGATCGTGCCGCTGGAGCTGCTCTGATTTATAGCCAGGCCAGAGGCTTGCTAAGAAGGGGCTCTCATATTTCTCTCACCGCCCACACACAGGAATAAGGAACAATAAGGATCTTGACCTGCTTTCCATTCGCATTCCCAGCCCCTTCCATGTGGAAGTGGGGAAAGAAAGTGTTGTGGGAAAAAAGAAGTCAAGTGATGTCGGCCTGGGCAGTAGCAACAAAGTTGAAGCCATGTTTTGCTTTTTCCTTGCCCTGTTCTCATCTTTGCAGATCTCTGGTTGGCTGGGTGGAAGAGTCCAGGATAAGCTAAGCTTAAAACCCAAAGCAAAAAAAAACCCAAAAAACAACAACCCCCCCCCATCCCCAATTTGAAAACCAGCTGTCTACACAGCCTTCTGGTGCTGACTCTATTGCCAGACTTCTGCCTTGCAGGCACAGCTCCTGACCAGGAACCCCACATCTGAAGCAGCACCTTGGTATCTGGCACTGTTCCTCACCACAGTGCTGGGTCTCAGGTTTCAGGTTAAGGCAGGACTCATTGTAAGAGGTCTGGCTTGACGTTTGCAACCTGCTGAGGAGGTGCCAAGGCACAAATTTTACAAACTCTCTGGCTCAACGTGGCAACTTTCTCTTATGCACTTGGTTGAAGGCAATGTCAGAAGATGGGCAGCCACTGCCAGCACCATGGTCACCTGCATGCTTTCTCTCCTGGGATTTTGGAGAGAAGGATGAATAAAAGATAGAGAATCTTTATGAATAAAAGACAGAGACATAAAATAACTGAGGCTGTCTGGGACCTCTGGTGTAACCCCCTGCTCAATGCAGACCCATCTTACCTGTTGCATAAGAACAACATGGAGGCAAACCTGCTGATGTTAATGGAGTATTGCTACAGAGAGGTACACACTGTAGGCATTTTGTGACACCACAGGGTGAAAGAGGAGGTAAAACCAAAATCTGATAAATCCTAGAGGGTTTGGGTTGTGTGGATGTCATAAATGGCTCCCACTGGGCCCCTGCAGCTTCATTAGTGAGAAGTCAATCCCTGCAGTGGAAGAAATTACAGAAATGCAGCTGCAGCGGCCAGTTCCTTCTCTGAGCCACATTTAAACTCTCTTTCTGGAAAATGTCTTATGGGAAGAGCTGGCAGAGCTTCCACCCAACACCACCTCTGATGCTGTGGCAGAACTTTCAAGAGCCCCAGAATCTTGCTAAAATCTCATTTCAGCTGGATTGTCTGCAAATCCCCCTGAAGCAGAGGGAAATGCAGGAACAGTAATTGGCATAGAGAGCAGCTTGACTGTGCTAATGACTGAGAATACTGTGGGAGGTATTAAGGGGCTGTTGCTAAGGTACTACTAATAATTTTCAGAATAATTTCCATTCCTATTCTCCCCCTGATGGTCTGAAAATGCTGTGGGTCCTTTTAAAGCCATTCTGCCTCCTAATAGTTTATTGCTTTATTTGATAGGTTGCTTAGGGATATCTAGGCTGCTCATGTGTTGGTTTTGTTTTCTTTTTTTTTTTTTTTTTTCCTTCCCTCCCATCAAATACTGAGAGCATTTTAATATTTCTTGGAGAAAAATGGATGTAATAAAATATGAACATCTTGGGCTCAATCATGCTGCAGTGGGAAGCTCTGCCCTGTGAGGCTGTTTTGGGCTGGCTCTTCTGGTTGCTGTGCTCTGCAGAGAGCTGGCAGCACCACTGGCACTCCAGCTCTGCTAAACATCTTCTTGCTTCAACTAGTGAAAAGGTTCACCCATTTAGGAAGGGAAGATGAAGCCAATGTGGATCTCTGAGTTCTCCACTGATGTTTTTTTGTTTTCTTTTTAATGAGTCATTGCACACGGCTGACACGGGTAAAGTCACACTATGATCTCTAAAATTGCCCAAGCACTGGGGTTACCACTAACTAACAAGTGTCATTTTGGACTGTGGTCTTCAAGGCTTGGTACACACAAACACGAGAGCAGAACCACCACTGAGAATGAGTTGTACTGACCCACTGGAAAAGTGTGGTGGTTATAACTTAGCACTAAACACCATGAAATGGAAGAGCATTTGGCTGAGTACAGGTAAGGTCTACACAAGGCTCCTTCAAAGAAAATGGCCAATCCCCCATTTCTGATCTGCTTAAGGGTGGAGAGGGCAAAGAAATGGGCAGCACTGTGCAGGGACTGGCCTTGCCAGCAGCTCTCACTGCTCTTCACTAGCAGAAATCTCCTTCCCTTGCAGAGCAAGAGTCATGCAATGGGGAGTCAACCACTGCACTTTTTCCCCAGCTTTAGCTGGGGAATTTAGAGATTGCTTAAAAATGTGTAATGATAAGTGTTTATGTGTTTGAAAGAGAGAAGAAGGGATTTGTGAAATCTGGAAGGAACTGCATGTGGAAAAGATACTTCTTGAGCCTTTAGATCCTGGCAAAGCCCCTTTAGGAGAAAGTGGAATTTTCCCTGCATAAGCAACAATGCCTATATTTGTTTAAAAGGAAGAAAAAAAAAAAAAAAAAAAAGAAGTTGGGAAGCCAGCAGACGTAGAATCCTGATGAGGAAGAAAAGGAGTGTTGTGCCCAGGACATTGAGGAAACTGTTCAAAACTTGTTCATCCTTATGCAGAAATTGTTCCTGCTGGCTCACCAGTAGCAGCACTTGCTCCAGCTAGGGTTGGCTGTGAGTTGAGGGCTTTGGGACCTGGGCCTGACTTCTGCAAGAGATGTGGGGTTTTGGCATCCCCCAGGCATTGGAACTTGAGATGGGGAAAAACCGAACACACAGGTCTGTTCAAAGGCATATAAGAGGAATTATATGTCTTTTGGAATAACTCCGTTTCCTCTGCAGGGCAAAGAGCACCCTGTAGGAGAATGAAAACTCTGTGCAAATGGGAAAAAGCTAGAAAGTTAAATGGAAGAGCTGCATCTGCTAGATTGCTCTTTGCTTTCTGTCAGGAAAAAAGAAAAAAAGATTGATTCAAGATTTGTCAGGCCAAAGAGAGGAAGCTCAAGCGGGAACAGCTCTCTTCTGTAGCCTAGTAAGCAGGCATCCAGCTGAAGAAGAGGGAGAATTCTGGCCCCTGAACCTGTGACTGAGTTTTAACCTGCAACCACTCCATGAAAAATACTTTCCCCCTTTTCTGCATTTTACTCAGAGGGCCAAGGTGAAAGATGGGCACTGGAAGCCCTCCAGCAGCAGTGATCCCACCCCAGACCTTGCAGTATGAGTTGTATATGAAGTAGGGCAGAAGCCATCAATCCTCCACCCTCCACTTCAGGAGGGAGAGCCCAGCCCTCTTTTTTTTCAGGAAAGGAAGGCTCTGGCCACCAGCTTTCAGCAGAGACTGCAGGTTTAGCCCCTACCTGGTTTGGGTTTGGCTACAGGAGAGGGGGTCGAACCATCCCCGATACACAGCAGTGGTGGCCTGGGAGGGATTCACCACTCACTGAGCCAGCTCCCTCCATTTCCAAACCACATGCCTTGAGCTCAGCTTGCCTCCCTCCCTCTGGGCTGTGGATTTCACTAAAGGTTAAGTAATGCATAGACAAACTTATTTTCTTTTGCGGTTCTTCTCACAGTGAAAGAAAATAACGAACAAATAGGTTTTGTACATGAAGGCTTCAGAGGAATTTTGGCAGGGTTTATGCATTTGCACTTTCTTTTTAGGTCATGATACAGAAAATCACAGCAAACCTTTTATATGGAGTTAGGGATATTTTGCTTGCTGTCTAGAGAGCATACATTCGTGTGCAGAAATTTCATTATACTTGTTCTACTTGTTACTCGTATTTTGTTAAGCTCATCACTTATGTCATAAATGCCAACAGAACTAGAGGCAGATGGAATAAAAATGGTGGGATCTGATGTTTCTTCCTCAAACCAGAGAATTATTGTGAAACTCTTCGGTTCATAAACAACACTCATCACTTGAAAAATCTCGATTTTCACAGAGCAAATGGTGCTGGCACTGGCCAACCTATTTACTTATTTCCAGGCTGTGTGGTTGCGTATTACATGGTACACATTAAAAATGAGGTACAAAATATCTTTCTTAAAGATCATGCACCTTTGGTTGAATTGTTCATTCTTGCTTACAGGGATGCCTTTTTTTCCCTCTTTAGCAATTTGAGCATTCACGTGTCTAGCATATGAAGCACTGCTGCAGTCACATGGCTGAGTGTGAACACACACAATTCAACTAGGCCTCTGCATCACACGGAGAAAAAAAGAAACATAAAACAAAAGATAAACTGTAATGTCTGACATCTGACAGTTTGTTAATCTGTCAAAATTCTGACCATCCCTGAAGAGGGCATCAGAAAGTCTTGTCACTTGTGCTGTGATTATGTGAATTGGTTTCTAGCTCTTGCTTTCTTATCACTTCCAGAAAGCTTTTTTAGCAAGAATACAAGAAGTTCTAGTGTTTGGCTGACATTTATAGAGTACCATATTTTCAGAGGGCCTTACTGAACCCTCTTGAGGCTCAGATGATGGGTTTCTCTATTGTGAAAGATGCTGGTAGTCTTGTTTATTGCTAGATGTGGTATTGCATCACAAGAGTTCTGTCCCACAACCTACTCATGAAGAAGGAAGCCCAGACAAGATTCAGCAGAACACCACCTTGGTGCTGTTAGTCGCATGCAAGGGGTGAGTGAATGAGTTTTATTCCAGAACAGCATCAGCCCAGTCAGAAAGATACAGTCTTTTTTTAACTGGGGCCACCCAGAAGCCTGTGGGAGACCTGGGAACTAAAAACAGAAGAAGAGCTGAATCCTACATCAGCCTTCTTGGTCCTTAATGTAAGGAGAGCCCCCTTGGCTCTGACCAGGGCCAGAAATCTCAGGGTAGTGAGCAAAGTCTGAAACCTTCAACTCTGCAGGTGACACCAAGTAGTTTAAGTAATCAAAGGCCACAGTACCTGCGAGGAACCCCCGGAGAACTTCACAACACGGTGTGAGTGGACACAAAGGTGGCAGATGAGCATCAGTGTAGATGAATGTAAGGTAATAGAACTATGGAAAAATAACCTCTAACAGGGTGTATGAAATGTAAAACTTGGAACTGGTAGTTACCAGGAAAAAGATCTCAGAGTTATTACTGACAGCTCTCTGAAACCATCAGCTCAATGCACAGTGGCTGCTAAAAGAAGGCAAAACCAGTGTAGGGTTCCATGAGGAAGAGGACTGAGAAGAGAGTTTTGTTTTGCTGCTGAGCAAAACCTTGGTGTACCCTTACCTTAGCCCCTGGGTGAGGTGGTGGGCTCCAATGTTTGAGGACAAGTCAGTAGAGAGTGGCCAGGGGTCTTCCTTACAGGTCAGGCAAGGTAAAAAGACCTTAAGTCAGCAGTAAAAAAAAGGGCGCTGTGTCCCCCCAAACAGGCAGCAACATATGAGAGGTGCTGGGACATGGACCAGCCAAGGACCAGTGGCCAAGTATACTTGAGGGATGAATTGTAGAAGAGAAAAGTGATCCACAATCTACTCAATTTCTTATGCTCCTACCCTCTAGCTGATGGTAGCCAACAGCTAAGCCCTCAAGTGAACATAAGAATGGGGTGCAGTAGACAGGTGTTTCCCAAAAGAGTATCTTGGAAACAGAGTGTTTGTTCTTCACATATTTCCCAAGTGTTTTGGCTGGAGGTGTTCTTTTAGGATGGGACTAACTTTAAAAAAATAAATAAAATATATATATAAAAAGAATAAAAATAAAATAAAATAAAATAATATAAAATAATGAAGAAGGCTTTGAAGTAGAACTTTGTTATTAGAGGTGACATACCAACCATGGGTAGGTGCCAACTGCAACTTTATTTTGACTCCTGTCTCATGAGGAAAGTTGGCAGCTGGGAGCTGGGCAGGGAGACATATCCTGAAGAAGGTGAAGAATTTAGCCAGACTGCATTCAACAGCCTCTTTGATGCTGGGTGGCTGAGAAAACAAAGTGGTGTTTTCTATGTGCACTGCAACAAAACATCCTTTAATGATTGTCTTCCAGGTCACACTGGGTTACAGCCTGTACCACTGCATTGACCAGACCCAGTGCAGGACACCAGGTTCAGATTCTGGAAGAAGCCCCAGGGTGGTTTGCATGTCTTGGGGTGCTTTGCTGCTTCTGCTATGATGAAATTCCTTTTTCTGCTGAGGGAGGAAAAAAACTTCCCTTTGGTCTCTAGGATGAAGCCAACACTGATCACACACAGGAGGCAACAAAGATTTTGGTCTAAAGACCAAGAAGAAGCAGTTCTGTGTTCAGGGAAAACGAAACTTTAACATATTGAGAGGATAGTTAGGGTTCTGGAGCCACAAAGTGAGGAGGACACCCAGGAAAAAAACAACCAACCAAACAAAAAAAACAAAAAACCAAAACCAACAAGCTCTCCCCCCAAACAAACCAAAAAACCCCCCCACTTTAATTGTGGCAGGCTATACATTATTTTCTGCAAAATACAGTATATTCCCTTGGTGGGGCCATAGCTCAGAGGCAGGTCATTTAAGTTGGTAAAATGTAGCACAATCCTTTTGAGAGTGTCACCCAAGGCCCAGCAACCCTTGCTGGCTTTTGTTTGATTTTTTTTTTCCTGCCAAGTTCTGTCTGTGCCCAGGGCACTGCAGCTTTCTTCCTGCCCTTAAGAGTTTC
The DNA here is from genome assembly GCA_023637945.1 of Phaethornis superciliosus. Taxonomy (NCBI): domain Eukaryota; kingdom Metazoa; phylum Chordata; class Aves; order Apodiformes; family Trochilidae; genus Phaethornis; species Phaethornis superciliosus. The sequence goes on along the minus strand of JAJQWJ010000001.1, from coordinate 108,315,448 downwards.
TTCAGCATTAGTGTGAGCCCAGCCTGCAGGTCAGCACCCACTGAGATGGATGCAGGCCTGCATCAGTGGCTGACATGAAGGAAGGAGATGTGGGAGAGTTTCCTTTCATGGGGACTGTGGAAATTAAGGCTGCAGGGCAAAGCCTGCAAATGTCCAGAGACCAAGGCCATACTGCAAGACACGGGCCTCATGTTTCCGCTCCATTCATTTAGAAAGGCCTATTCTCAAAAAAGCCCACTTTTTTTCCTCCAAATTTTTCATGTGTTGCTAAAACCTGGGTGACTACCATGAAAGCAATGATCACTGTTTCATTGATAGATCAAGTAGCCCAGGAGAAACAACTTCTTTTTTTTTTTAAAAAAAACAATCTGCATTTTCTATTTTAAGTATGCTTAAGAACAAATGTTGCCCTATTTTCCACTTTTCTGGAGGGTAGAGGAATAGAAAAAAAGACAAGATGAAAATACTTAGGACAGTAAGCTTGCTTTGTATAGGATAGGATCAGTAACAGTTTAAACATAGTTTTAACATACCTCTCTTCTTCCATGTATTTAACTATCAGTTTACACACAGGTTCACAATACAGTGTAAAACTGCTAGTTTTCTCCCAGAGGCCCAGCACAAGACCATTAACTTTAATTTATGTCTAAATACAGGGTCATTGCATACATTTAGTTTGGTTCAAGGGTACCACCCTATGCACTCTTGCAGCATTTTCTCCAGAAAGCTCCCTACCCTAGTAAATACCTGGCTGGTTTGGGTTGTTTTTTTATCCTGGTTTAGAGTGGGTGGGTGGTTAATGGACATGGGTGGAATCAGCAAATAAACAAAAAAGGAACTCCCCTGAAACTATCCAAATTAAAAAGCAGACATGATGTTTTCTTGCCCAAGAGGTTTTAATAAAGACTCATATTTTTAAACCTCTGACATTGTACAACACATTTAAATGTACATCAAGCTCAGATAAAAAATAAAGCTTTCTTACAAAGTACATTTTTCCAGTGAATTTTTTTTTTTTTTGCAGTAAAAATAGCTGCTACATAAATCCTCCTGATCTTTGAAAAGGAGTCACAGTTATTTCCAAAAATAGAATTCATATTTTAATCATACAGGATAAACTGCAGGAAGAAGAGAGAAATCAACTGAAAAAATAAGGCTGTATATAAATTCTTTTTTAAAAGGGCATGCATAAAAGTTGAAAAACATATGCCATTTATAAAGGAAAAAGGTAACTTTATCCATATTAATATTTTCATTTTCAGTTACAGAAACCACAAACAGGCCCTTTACATCCCAGACTATAGCATCAGTTTCTTGTAAAAATGCCAAAATGCACAAAGAATTGCCAGCTTCAGTCTTGGCAAAATACTGAGCCAACCCTCCTTTCCCCACCCCCCGCCCCCCACCTCCCACCCCTCCATTTCATATCATAGGCATACCATATGCATGCATACTGAGCACATATGTTGTCTCTCAGGCCAATTAAATATTTGCAGAAGGTTGCATATACTAGACAAACATGAAAAAAATTGATAAATTTACATTCATCCTATTTAAAAACACACATACAATTAGTTTAATTTACACTATACAATATCTGTTAAATAGGAATATTACAGAGTTTCAAAAAGAATCAGAGAATATATACAAACTGAATATTGAAATGGTATGATTTTCCTTTCCTTCCTTAAAGGGTTTTTTGTTTTTGTTTTTCTGTTAACAGTTGCTACATTTGGATTTGGACAGAGTGTTTATGTACCTATGCAGCACATTTCTGGAGTCATTATAATAGTAATAACAATAAAACATGCTTTAGAACAAAACTAGTATCAATTCTCCTTACTGCTCATTTAAAATAAATTAGTTTGTTGTGGTGGGGTTTTTTGTTGCTTTTTTTTTTTTCTTTAATAAATTGCATGATACAAGACATAAGCACGGATGATGGTATTTTAAAATAGCTGAGCAATACTTCTGCTGTATCACTGGTTTCTCAACCAGCCTTTGGTTTTAAAGCCAACCCACTGTAACATGGCAGTGTAAGTAGGCAAAACACTTTATACGGCAGTACAGGTCATCAAAATGCTTAATCTGAGAGCATTTCCATGTCTTCACGACAGAGCTGGGGTCTGTGCTGACTTCCATGCTTCTCAAGTGCCCCCCACGGCAACCCCCGAAGCCACTGATGAAACAAGGCCACTTCCTTCCAGCTCTCCCTGGTTACAAAACTGGTTAAAGGTCCTTATTTCCCAAGAGTTGCACCCATCTGAAGCAGCCAGCAGAACTGACTGCAGATGGGGTTACCCAGACACAGTCCCACCAAACCTGTGATCTTCAGCCCTGCAGCATCACATCCTCGGGGCTCAGTCCTCCGTGTCGGGCTGCACCCCCAGCATGGCGTGCAGCTCCTCCGCCGTGTAGCCCAGGAGGTTCTGCAGGTCGCAGACGAAGCGATACACGTAGCGTTTCCCTGAGGTCTTGTGGATGATGTTCTTGTCATAATAGTAGCGTAGGCCCCGGCTGAGCTTCTCATAGTTCATTTTTGGCTTGTTTTTCCTCCTTCCCCACCTCCGTGCCACCTGTCAGTTCAAAAAGAAAGCAGAATGCAAAGGGTTTACTCAAGTCGCGGTCTCCTAGCTGCTGGATCACAAATGCAGTTATTAAAACCCTTTCTCAGACAGAGCATTTAATGTGCTTTGGACATCTCAGACTCATGTAAGAGAGGAGGTGGTGACTGACCCCTCATCTGAACATGCTGAGGCAAACATCAGCAACTTCAGGAGAAAGAAAATACCAGTGAAAAAACCACCTGTTTGTAGTGGATAGGACAAAGCATGTTTAAGATCAAGTTTATGGGAAATACAGTCTCTTCACTCAGAAGACACCATGTAAACATTCAGTTGCCACTGAGCAGTACAAGACAGCTCTCTACATGGAAGTTGAAGTTAATGATTCTCACTTCTCCTCCTCCCCCCTCCTTTTTGTTTTCTAACAAAGGATTCAGTGGAATTGATATCATGCCTCTTAATAGTTTTCCTACCAGTAGCCGTACCAGAAAACAAAAATGCATTGTTTATTTTTAATGACTAAAAGTTCCCAAAATATTTTTAAAGCAGCACTCCTACATCCGCTGTACCTCTAAAAGCACAGGGAGTGCGTTTTCCTCGCACCTTGGTGCAATCACAGACATTGTTGATTCAACTGCATTCAGTAAGCTAATTACAGTATTACACTGTCAGGAGTACTAACTTTGTATACTACCTTCAAGCTACACAACGTGTTCTCCTAATTACAAGTAAGTACTGGTGGTAACCTTGGGTGGGAAGGGGGAACATCTCACAGTAATCCTGACAGCACAGTAAAGCATTTCCAGATGAAGAGATTTCAGTAAGTGTCTGATCTTGTAAATGCTTTATAGTCACAATTAGGACCAAAGATGGCAGATCAGACCTTAAGTCTTTTTCTTCATCACAATTAGCCACATACCTCGTCTGGGTCAGCAAGTTTAAATTCCCATCCATCTCCAGTCCAACTAATGAATGATTGACAGGACTTGTCAGTCAGTAACTCCAGAAGGAATTGCCATAACTGTATAGGTCCACTGCCTGCCATAAGAAATACAGTGGGGAAAAAAACCTCAAATTAATACTTCTGCAAGCTCTTACCACAACCAATATATGTCACAACTAATATATGTGACCATACTCATGTCAGAGGATAAATCTTGTAATTATGCTGATTTACTTATTTTTTTTAATATTAAAGATTTTTCTTTATAATGCACATCTGCTTATAAACACAGTAAAATGAAAGCAAGTCAGTTTTCTCCTGGAAACGCAAAATTTGACATAAACTATGCTTTCCCTTTTATATGGATTCCTTACCCCTCACTCCACCTCCCATCAGCTGCATTTCAAGATTTTGCCCCCATCCTGTAATTCTGGGCTTGGCAAATATTCTAGAGGAAAACTGATCTGAGCAAGGACTACAGAGGAAGGTGGTCTTAGCAGGCAAGCCAACACCTGCAGAAACTCCCAAGCGTGAGAGATCTTGCCCAAGTTTTCTTCCTTTCCAAAGAGACCAAAAAGCTCATTTGACTTTTACATGTTCTTATATATCTGCCCATTCTAGCTTTAGATGGATGAGACTTCCTTTAGTAACATTTAAAGTTGAAACTCTTCCTCAGTACTGGTCTGTAAGTTGTGAGGCATACCTTAAAACTATACGACTTTATCACCATGGTACACATTTATAGAGAATACTGATGTTACACAAGAAGAGGAGTGACCATTTGGCTTCAGTACTTACCAGTAAAGCCAGCTAGAATTGCTGCTGGAATAACTGGTTTCCCTTGCTCTACAGGATCACTTCGTTCTTGAATATAGTCTTTGAAAGACATTGTAGGTTTGCTCAGACACAAGGACTGGCTACAGTCATCTTCAAAGCTCTCATAGGATGGCACACGCTGTAAATCCACTAATGACGACTGGCTGTTCCAGGACTGGAGCATTGAGTCTGAGCTTTCATAACTTTCTGCACCACTGTCACTGGATTCATGTTCCCTAAGCTTACCTTTATAAAACAACAACAAACAAACAAACAAACAAACAAAAAAAAAAAAAGAGAGAGAGAGAGAAGTGTTGGTGTTTCTTTTTCTCCCCCTCAATCTAGGCTGTAAATATACATCATGCAAAGGAAGAAAAGACATACCAAAATATGGCCTTGGACCCATAGTTATAATGCAGATAATGACTCACCAGAACTATCTATCAGCAAGTTCAGATTGTTTCTTGGAAAATCTTGATTTACTGCACAGTAGTTCACACCAACAGCATCTGCTTGGGTTTTAGGGAACAATGAAAACTCTTGTTCTGGACTGAGGAGATTTGGTCCCGTGGAAGTCTGACAGACGTCAGGAAGAAGGCCAGGTTTGGGATAACCAAGGGCTTTAGGGTATCCAGGCATCTGCATACCATAGGAGTTCTGATCTACAGCTGAAGAAAGAAATAAAAGAATGAATTGTTTTTCTTTGTGGTCCCACAGACTCATTAATACACCTCCAGCACCTTACTACAGCTGTGCCACCAAGAAGTAATTTTCCTAGGAAAATCTAACTAAAAAGGAGTGATAGATGCTACAGACCTTTTGGAAAGGTGGTGAAGCCAGTGAGAAGATCACCATCTAATGGCCTCTGAATTAGATGTTGTAGCCCTCCCTCTGTAACTTGCTGACCACAAATATGCTTATTGTTTGTTCTTCAAGGAAACTACAGGGCTACAGAAAAAGCTTCAAAAGCTTAAGTGGTTTTGAGTAAGGCCCTCATCATTAAGTGATGTAATAAGCTTGAGCTGGAGATTGACTGTGGTAAAATGAAATACAACACCAATCAATCACAACAATCTAGCACTGTATCCCATATACTTTCAAAAGCTGTATTATGCTTCCACACTGTTCAAAAAGTCCTGAATATAACTCCAACTGCTCCCTGAGGATGCTAGTTTTTTTACTCTGTTTGCTAGAAGTGGGAGTGGTCATTCTGTTCCACAGATGTAGGCTTTGGCATACCAAGAGGAAATTTGATTTTCCCAAAGCCTTTGCTCTTCAAAAGATTTCCTATATGAATTAGATGGCAAACAATACTAGGAAAGAAGGCTGTAGCAACTCAAGTCAAGTGTTCTGCTCAAGCACAGTAACTCTTTTGGTCTTTTTTATTTTTAACTGGAGTACATGACATGCTTAGAATAGATGTAAAAGATAATGTCAAATTTACTAAAATACTTACTTAAGGAGTTATTGTTGACCCAGTGAGGAACTGAGGTGAGATGAGAGTTATCCACATACTGATCCTGTGTTTTCTCTTGGCTGTCTGGGAAGAGAAATAAAAAAAATAAAAAAACAAAAAAACACACAATTTGGTTTTACAGTTTCAAAGATCTGACCTGTGTGCCACAAAACATTTCTGACTCTCTTGGGTATTTTAAAGTCATCATTCACATAAATTTTACTAATGCATTACATAGCACTCTCTTCCTTGAAGGAAAAAAAAAAAAACAAACAAAAAAACCCCCACAAAACAACACATAGAAAAAACAAACCAACTTCCAGTCAGCTTAGAAACCATCATATCAATTGAATTTTAACATAAAATATAAAATTCAGAAACAACAATAACTGCAGTGCGTTTTAATGTCCAAGTCTGCAACTACTGAATGTAACACTCCAAATCCAATGGAACTCAAAGAACACTACATGCAGGGTTTTAGTGCGTACCATTTAGTGCAATACCATCAGTGTCCACCTAAGACACTTCTAGGTGTCTTGGATTTCTTTATATTTGTTCACTGAATTACCTCAAAACACTACAATAAGGGGAAAAAATTGAAAATTTGTTATAAGAAATGAACAAATTTTGTCCAGCTTCTATTTTTTTTTTAATGGTTCGTTACTGTAGTCTTATCCTCATCTCATGTATTTCAATGACTATTGCAAATTAAAACCTGGCTGCAATAAGAATTCAGCCTGGATATGGCATGATTTCTTTAAATACCTGCATCTGCACTTTGTGTACAACGGTTGTACTGTTAGTTGTGATAATGATTTTATTATCCAAATTTAAAAGTTAATTTTGAGTTTTCGTATGTAATAAGAGCCCTTTGTAGCGAAGCAAGTGTTGAAAGAGTTCCTTTCCTGTTTCTGTTAGAAGTACTTTAAAATAAAAACTGTGTTTGCCTCTGTAACTACCTTTTATCATCTGTTCCAGGTGTTCCCACAGAATGTCACCCACATAGTCAGGTGCCAGTTCCAGGAAACGCTCCTTGCCCAAGCTGCACAAATCTTGGCCACTCATAAGAAACTGATGGAAGTTCACGTTTGCCAAGCTGAACTCATTGGTAGCCCATGAAAGCCACTGGCAAACTTGCTGTTCAGTCCACAGCCAGGGATCTGCGAGACACAAAGTATTCTTCATTTAGACATAACTCCTAACTTCTTGTCAAATAATCTTCATTAGAAGGCAGTGAATGACAAAGATGTGTTAATCCAAGTTACCGAGTTGTAAATGAATTCAGAACAAATTTAATCTTGAATTTAAAGAAAGAAAAAACTAAACCCAGTCCCCTATTTTCCCTTCACTTGTAAGCAGAGATGTCCTCAGCTTACTGGATCCTCTCTTACGCTGGCAAAGCATGAGCTCTCCATGCACCCATTTTTAATACCAGCAAGTCTGGCCTTTCCAAGTCAAGCTGTGCCAGATTCACATAGGATTCATTCTTGTATTTCCTACTGACATCATTCTTTCTCTTTTGAAAGAGCCGCTATTCAGCGTCCTCCTTAGCATTAAAAAAAGAGCTTATAAATAGAAAACACTTACTATTTGGGATACCCAGCCGACACTGTTCCTTTGTGAAACCACTGAAAGTATCTTTCAAGGCCTGACTCATCACAGCCTTGCTGCATGGGGTTAACAGAGGCAATTCACAGTTGTTCGACTCTACAAAAAAGAAAAGGGGTGGAGGAGAAAGAGAAGATACATTAACTTTTAGACCAGTGAAAGGAGTGATAGTGCTATTTGAAAAATATGAAAGGGATGCTAGAAATCAAGTGCTTTTTAAAAAAGGAAACAAACAATGTAGATTTTCTGATACATTAAGCCTTTGACTTGATATATCAAGACTGAAATCTCTGTGCTACTGGTTTGATAATATTGCATCATGCTAAATTGAAGGTTTGCAGATTCCATCATCTAGATCCTCCATTACTCTTAGCAGTTACATAAAGTGTTTCAGTTGCATAATTTTTTATTTTAGAGTAATAGTAAAGGAAATATGGAACTGTTGATATTTTATCATCTGCAGTTTGAACTTAGAGTCCCTTGTAACTCCTGACAGTCTTCATTTAGTTTGAGAGCTAAGCAACTGACAGTGGGGTTCTGAAAAACCAATTTGCACTACTGAACACTGCTTTCCAATTGGCTGTATTTCAGACCTTCCCATGCATCTCTCAATCACCCAAATATATGGTGCAATAGATTAGTCTATCAAAGCTAGTACCCAATGCCCAGATAATGCAACCAAATCCAAAGCCCACAATATCCTGTGCTGGTATAAATTAATAATCTGCCTAACTAATTTTTAAATTTGCAAGCAGGTCCCATTTTAAGGACAAATTTGGCTGCCACTCAGCCTTTCTTACCAGACAGCTTTCACTAGAAGATACCTCCTTTTACTCTGAAAGAAGAACAAAGCTGAAGAAAGCCAACCACACTGCCTAGATGTTTCCAATTAAAAAGCCTTTTATTGATATTTTCTTTGTGATTGGCGTAATTAAATAAGGAGTAATTTGAAGACAATTCAGCCCACTCACTACTGTACCCCTGAACATTTTCAAGTCTCTGAGAACTTGCACAGAGGCAGCATTTGAAGGAGCTCTGCTATGGCAGAGGCATGGAACAGTGGCAGGGCATATAAAACTGGAAGACTAAGTCAGTTCATCAAGCTGTGCAGCTCTTCTCATTTTCCTAGACTATCTACAGGCTCCTCTTGACCCAGCAAGTTGAGCTCATTACCAGCCCATCCTGAACTCCTCTTTTTACCACACCCATCCTCAGTATCTGCTAGTACTTGCTTTGCTGGCCAAAGTGAGTGACTGATTAGAATCACACTGGAATCACACTGGAACAAAGGACTGGCGGTTTTCAGAGGTTTGAGGCTTTTTTTTTTTTTTCCCTTCCCTAAGGGGAGATTAAAGGCAGTCTCAGGTAAAATATCTACCTTTTAGTCAAAACCACCTGTTTTGTCAGGGATTTTAGGCACGGAGTTTTTGAGAACTTTTAGTAGGTACTCTGCTATATGAAGACACACACGATCTGTAAGCATCCCCACCTCTGTTCTTAAGGTAAGGAGTAAAAGTAGTGAGGGAGGAAAAGATTCTGTGTTGTGGGATTTAGAGGGTTGAGAAAAGATCTTGCAGAATAAATGCAACATCTCAGCCATAATTAAAATGTAAGTTTAAATACACATAATTTTTTTTTTCCATCAAAAAAGTTTAATCTCTCTTAGGTCTGATTTAATACCTATTAAGCCTTCTTTCAGGAATGGCCAGTTTATTAGGCTACCAAATCCCAGTTCCTGTTCCTTTTCAGTACAGAGCAACTATCAGCAGAGCAACTCACATGGATAAAATAAAGTACAGACTAATGGTCTGGGTACTATAAAAAAATTCTTTTTGGGGAAACCTATGTTACACTTGCAAGAGTGTATTTCTTTCTGATTGGACCTAAGGAACAAAGTGAAGAGTTACCATAAGAAGTAGAATCAAATCCTGTTGGCACTTCTTGAAGTGTCTGATCTTCATTTAGTGAGAAAAAATATCCAGCAAAGAGGGAGTTGGAACTATCAAAGGTGTCAAATGCTGGCTGACGCTGTAAAGCAATAGAACAAATAAAAACCAATGTGAGCATTTTGCTAGAGCAATTGCTAGGAAGTGGCTGGGTTAAGTTTCCTAGATTTGAAGATCATGCATAAGCACCATCTTGGTAGCATAGCTTCTTGTACATGAACACAACCAACATTCAGACCACAGTGCTAGGTGGGTGGTATGGACTGCAGGTTATAGTAAAGCCAAGTAAGGTTATTCTTAGTTTTCCTGTAATTGAGACTGAGACTTTAACAATAGAGAATGCATGTATGCTTATATATATACATATTTATCTCCAGGTATATTTTAAAGAAATCTAATTTCCTTAACCCTTTAAACTGACTATCCATTGGATGAGTATTTGATGGCAGAGGCAGGATCAGTAATCTTTTTTTTTTATATTTAATCTGAATAACATCACTTGAAGCTATACAACCAACTTTTATATTTCTGAGTTACCGGATTTACCAACCACTACATTTTGTTGTCTTTCAAGTGTTCAGGTGTCCATTGAAACACTGCTATTTTTATTATACAGAAAGGGATAAAAAGGACTAAATACAAATGTTCCAGATAAAAGAAGATTCTACTGATATACTGGTAACATTCAATAAATACTGTTACATTTTGAAAACCTAGCTTCTTTCAAGTCTGACTTGTGTCAAAGTATGTTAGAAATACAAAGTACTTTTCCTAGATTGCCCCCACACCCCCAATCACATTAGATTTTTGGGGGGCTTGAGGGTATGTTAATGGAGGACGAAATAACTTTAAAAACAGCTTATGCAACTTGTCTGTTAGTCACAAGGGAATAGTATCTGTAATATCTCCAGGCATGGATGGATAAAAGTTGCTACTAAGATAAGCACCTGAGGATAAAACATTGTGCTAGAGAGCTACAGCACGTTCCTAGCAGCTACTGCAGTTCAGAAAGCTGGAGGCAAAGGCAACTGACAAATGCTTATTTATTTTAGGTATCCACTGGTCTGCCAACTTACACCAAAGCAGAGGATTCAGCTGAGGGCAAGGCACAGATTTTTCAGGTCAGTATTCATGTATGATGCAAAAGCAACCTCAACTCTGTTTCTAGAATTGTGAATAGGCTTTAATGTTTCCTCACATTCCCTAATTTTCCTTTTTATGTAACCACAAAGCTCCAAGTGGCTTGCAGTCTTTTTGCACCAGGTGCCTTTTATGTGCTGTGTGTCATCCCCCTCCTCAATCTCCTCAGATTACATTAAATCCAGTAAGAAAATTTTTTAGTCGTAATTTTTCACACAACAAACTGCAATGCATCCTAGTACATACATTATAGATGTATACATTTGAAGGAAAAAAAAAAAAAAAAAAGCTGATAAAATAAACAGTAGTATGCCTTTAGGAGTTTACTGGGTTTGGAAATACCCATTGAGCATTGAACAGAATGGGTCAATTGAGAGAAATTTCAATTTCAACTGAGAGAAATAGTGTACAGTTGGTGCAGGTACCCACCAAAGCTAGGCAAGTTAAAGTGAGCCTATGGAAAGGGTCACATCCAAATGAAACAAGTTAATAACAATTGCCAAATCTGCTAGTAAAAGACTCTTTATACATTACTAGATAAAAGCACTGACTCATCGCTAGTACCTAAAAGAAAGGGCAAGTTCTTTCAACACAATCTGGAAACTCCTGCGTTTTGTGTAAATAGCTGACCCTTATCCTGAGTCACTGGAAAAAATGCCGTGGCATGCGAATGAGTAAAATCCATACTCTGCTGGTTTCATATTTCAAAAAGGAGAAAAATAATGTTTAAGCAGGTCCGTGATTTGATAATAGTAAAAAGGGGGGGAGTAGATTAAATTCTGCTTCCCTATCAGTTATGCAACATTTTATTTAGCTTTTCTATATAAGAGTAATAATTACAGAACAAAATGAAAAGAACAGCAACATGAACAGCAACAGGTCTTGATTTTGACTTAATTATATGACAAAGGAACACTGAATAACTATCTAGAACAACCACTGTGTTAAAGAGCACACAGCTGTTATGTTGAAAGATGACTTGTGGATTTTGTTCTTCTTGTGGGCAGAAGAGAAAGGAAAGAGGGGACATAAAAGATCAGAGAAGTTAGCATAATACCCTCTCACTAACTGGTGAGATGTGAGGTGTTTTGATACTTCAAAACACGGACATTCCACAAAGTTATGAGAGCAGAAAGTGTCTGCCTAAATTTTATTTGGTTTACATTAACTAGTGTTGTGCTGCAAATTGATCATGGGATTAAAAGGCAACTTGCCCAAATAAGGATGGATGATGAGGAGGGAAGCCCTTAAAGTCTGAGCCTTTAGTCAGCTTCTCATTTGTCTTTGGTTTGTAAGTTCCCTTCAAAACAAGGTAACAGACACAGTCTGTCTAAAGATAAAATATATTTAATAAATACCTTTGTTTTCTTACAAGGTATTGGGCTTCCATTTTACCTGCATGCAAGTAAATAACCTATGTTTTTTTCATGAAATGCTCTTGAATGAATCAGACAACCAGTCATATCAAAACAACCCTCGGTAAGTCTCATCAAGTTAAAGATATAAAGACCACCCCTACTGCTTTTCCTGCTACCTTTATTTAGGCAAAAGTTCCACCAACTCCAACAAATTTGAGCTCAGCTCTTGTATACCTCTGATTTTGTAATTCTTAGGATTTGGGTGTTAGAGGGACAGAGCCTCTGTGAGGTTAGAGGGCTGGGGGTACAAAATTTACATTTTACTATTTCAGCTATGTTTTTCACAACTCTACTGAACTCAGTCAGAACACCCTAGAAGATGTGAAGTTAGAGGTTACAAACAAGTAACTAAAACCTAAATATCTGCATTCACCATGGCATAGTTACACAATCCCTGTGCTAGCATTAATAGGAATACAATCAATGCATTAGCTGGGAGATGCCCCAGTTGGGTTTAGAAGGTGACAGCTCCAGACTACTCACCTTGAGCATTCCTCTGTACATGTTTGACACAGGAGCTACTTGATCCATGTTTCTGATCCCAAAATCACTCATCTGAAAAATGAGAGGGCTCACATGAAAAATATTGCTACTGAGGAAGCAAAAATGTTAACAGATGTATCTCAGTGCTTCAGCACAGACTACAGAACAGCTCTCTGAATGAGATACAGGGAAAGCTTTCCTTCTCATTGCTCACATCCTTGGCTACATAGCACATGATTCCCCCTCTTGCTTATGCAGCTTTTTAACTGGAAGACTTTTCACAGGCATCACTGGAGCTAAAATTTTTAGGATATAAACAAATGAGGATTATTCGCTTCTGACAACCAGAGCAAGGGCTTTAAGTAACTCATGAAAAGCCAACAGAAGTCCTTTATCTATCAAATACCTCTTGCTTTGAAATGTTTTCCAACTTTCACCCATTAACTTAAGCATTCAATTTGGTGTTCTTTTTGCTTCCTGTATTCCTGCTCACACACCATGATTCACTTTGGACTTTGGCTTTCAAAGGGTGGAAGAGAAGGAACAGAGAACTGACCATAATACACCTTCATGTACTAATATGCACCACTTTCACCCTTTTGTGATTAATCATTGAAGCCAATACCCAGTATTAGCAACCAGCTTCCTTCACTAGGCAAAGCATCTCCAGCCCAAGTTATCTTGCATATTTTGTAAACGTGGCACTAACATGTTTATAAAGCTTTAGAGGGTCTAAGTTCAAACTGTAAAGCTGATAATGGGACCACCATCCATACATTCACATTCATGAAATCTAAGATATATTGTGTTGTCTGTATCACTGGGAACAGGATTTTGTGAGACCTGTATAACTTGTTCTCCTATATATCACTAGAGGAAAAATATAAGATTTATATCCTTTTACTGACCTACAGGAGAGATCAAATATAAGGAAAGATTTATGCCCATTGTTCAGGCTTATTGTGATGCTGTAACTCAGGTGTCAGTGAACAATGCCTAATCAAACTATACTGTGGCAAAGTTGTCTCTAAACATTTTTTCTCCTTCATTTTCACAGGACTGGGAAAAATTCTCTTGGTTTACAGAAACAGTCTAAAAATGTGCATTTCTATTTAAATAGTCATATAGGAGACTACTAATATTTCTCCAAAAGTGTGATCACTTATTACATGGAAATTCTCTCCTTAGTCTTGTTAACACAAGAAGCAATAAAAACACAATCTTAAACTCGGTGAGAGATGGCAAATCAGGAGCTAAACAAAAAAGTCCAGGCTACTAAAATGACAACATATGCAAAAGCTGTCCATATAAGAAAAGAGGAAAACAAAAACATTCAACAGCCAAGGAACCCTTTCATCCTCTTACATAGTCAATTGCTTAAAAATAAAGTGTCCTCAGCCTGAAAGGCCCATTTCAGCTTCATTGTTATTAGACATATTGGGTTTTATCATTAAAATAAAATAAATCAACTGAATACGAAAATAATAGTTAACTCATACTACATTAATGGTACCCCAAAGTGCAATCTACCAAATGATGGTTTTAACCTCAAAATAACATGTACAAATATTTGATCTAAATTGCACATCTCATTGAGCAGAAAAGAATTTTACACAGCATGAGTCTCACTCAGCAAGCATCCTACTCTTTTCATTAAATCTGCCACAGTTTTAACAACTGTTTATCCTTATATTCTGCTGGGCTTAAAAAAAGTATACGGCAATTTCTAACATCCTTTGTTTTGCTGTTGAAATCTGAAACCTGCTGTGATAGCTAGGGATAGCTAGCTGAATGCCACGCCAATTGCAAAGTATCTGTGAAAACATATTTATTTTCAGTAAGCTTTTATCTGGACCCCAGTTAGGACTACAAGTAAGATTTCTGACACTTTCATGTGTAATGTTGGCCTTTACTCAAATTCTGTTAGAAACATCACCACTGACTAAAAAGTACTGGGATTCCCTCCTTCCTGGGTTTTCTTTTTGATTCTTTAGAAATGTTTAGGGTCCTGAGACAAAAGGTTTATAAAAAGTCTTCATTACATGGCGTTGCTGATTAACCCAAGTCACTGGTTCTCTATGCTAGGCTGCTTGTTTGTCCTGTGGCCTTGTCTGTGCGCTTACATAGCCTATGAAAAATGAAGAGACTCAATCAGAACTCACAGGAAAACCTTTAGCATGTTTTGTAAGACTTCAGTTTTCTACTTCCAACCACATCTCTCATTCTGCTATGAATTTCTATAGCTTTTGCTCATTGCATATCAGCTTCCTTCCCATCGGCAGTACCAGTTTCAAGCCCTGAAACCCTCACACAGGTTATCACAAGACAAACAGAACTGAACAGGCACCGAGGTTTGCCATGACACCAAGGGTTAAAGCTGGCTTTATGCCAGACATAGAAAGCTGATGTTTAAGTTCAGGAAAGACACTAGAGCAGGGCATGGTGTGACTGGGCCTCACTCCCAACTCCCCCACTAATGCTGATGACTGCTACTTGCCAGCTATAATTGGTTTAACTGGCAGGACACCTTCTTCAACACCCCCGCATAGCTGAGTGGGTGAACCAGAACAGGGTCAACAGGATCAGGCACTTATTAACTAATACTCTAGAATTCTGATCAACTTCTTTTCAGCAACAACCTGGTGCTTGCCCACAGCTGGGTTCAGCTGGGAATCATCCAGATGGAGAAATAAACTATGCCAGTGTCCCAGTTCCTGCAACATATCTCCACTACTCTTTTTGTGGTGTTGGGTTGGGGATCTTTTGTTTGGTTGGGGTTGGTTTTGTTTGTTTGTTTTGTTGGGTTTTTCTGGGGTGGTGGATTTTTTTAGTCGTTGTTTCTTTTGTTATTATTATTTTGTTGGTGTTTGGTTTTGTTTGGTTTTTTTTTGTTTGGTTTTTTTGGGTTTTCTTGAGGGGGGGGGGTTGTTTGGGGAAGGGACCGTTGCTTTGCTTTTAAATTTCAGCATCTTCAGATAAAATTATTTTTGTACCGATAGGTTAAGAGCCAAGCGCCTGCCTTGGGAGCGCTGATCCCCAGTACGACTTATCGGGCTCCCCAAGTACCGATGGGAGCGATAGCCGAGAGCTGCTATGACTTTTCACACATATGACACACTCGCCCACATAAAAGTTAGATGGGGAGATCATACAGCCCAACATTTTTTAAGACCCTTTAAACTAGTAACCAAATCCAGAGTGCAAGCTGCCCATTAACCCTTCCCTGACGGGGTTTCAGCCGCCTCACCCGGGCACCCCACTCCACAGCCCCTCTGGACGCGTCCCCCCCGCCGCCGGCATCAGCCCCGCGGGGTCCCTTCTGTCTCCTCCAAAGCCCGCGGGGTTTGCCCGCTCCCGGGTCCCGGTTCCCGCCATCGCCCCCTGGGAGGCCGTGCAGGGGGTCCCAGGGGACGATGCCCGGGCCCATCGCTGAGATACCACCCACCCTCCACACATACCCCCTCCTTCGGCGGTCGAATGGCGGGGAACGGGTGGGTGTGTGCCTGCCGGCCAGCCGCCCCCTCCTCAGCCTTTCCTTCCCTCCTTCCCTCCCTCCCCTCCCGGCCGCCGCCGCCCCCGCCTCACCTGATGCCCGAGCCCGGTGCTCGCCCGCTCCTCTGCGTCTCTTTCCCGACGGCGGCGGGGGCACCGGCGGCACACACGCCAAGAACCCAAAAAAACCGAGGCGCCTCCGCCTCTCCGGGAGCCAAAATATCCTCGAATCTGGCAGAGTCGGCCAACAACAACAACAACAACAGCGGCGGCGATGGGTTGATCGCAACAGAGAGTCCCGGAGGAGGAGAAAGGAGGGCGGGAAGAGGGAAGGCGGCGTGCCCGGCTACGTGGGCGCTGCCCGCCGGAGCCGCTGGTACTGCCGAGCCGTGCTCAGCCGATCCGATCCGACCCGATCCGATCCGTGCTGTCCTGTGCCGCGCCGCCCGCCTTCGCAGGCGCTCTTCAGCGGGCGGGGGGCGGTGGCGCCGGCGGGTCCCGCCTCCCCGCAGGCCCGGCCCCTCTCACCGCCGCGCTCCCGGTTGTTGTCGTCGTCGTCGTTGCTGTCGCTAGGGTGGTGGTGGCCGCGCTGCCGGCTGCGTGGGGGCTGCCACAACGCCGGGTCGTTCTCTCAGCTTCGGCACCTCCTCCCTACCCAGTGCTGCTGGGTGTGGGGTGCGGAAAAGACAATTTTAGCTTCTTGAGACAGATTTTTAGTTTATTTTTCCCCCCCCCCCGGTTATACAGGACATAATTTATGCTGGACGTTTTCCATGCTTATTTTTAATTAATACCTGGTTCTCGAGAGAGATAAGGAGAATTAACTCATAAAATTGAATCATCTGTATAAAGGGTCTATTTTCATAAGTAAACGATGGGACTTGCTGCTATGGAAATTCAGCAATTATGTCACGTTGCATCTTCCATAATTATTTTGGGGAGTTCTTAATATAGACTGTATGCAATCTGAAAGCTATACTAACAGTTTCATCTTAGGAATTGCAGATCCTAGTCAGTGTTTCTCAGACCCTGAAAAAAATTTGGTAGCCCTCGGAAAGTTGCAAGCAGTTCTGTGCCACCTAAACATAAAGTTACTTTTTGTTGAATTTATTTTGTCAAAGTGAGTTCCCCCTGAGGCTTTGGGGAGACTCAGTGGGCAAGAGGCATGTGTTGCTTTTCATACTCTCTTGCCACATTACCTATGAATTTACTTCATTTCTGTGATGTTAAACACTTTGGTTTTATACAGCTGGGGTGATCTGGCCTGGCTGCGTGTTGGTTTGGTATCCTGATGGTGTCTTGGTTTGAGATCACTTCAAGGAAGTGATTCTGCCCCTGTACACAGCACTGGTGAGGCCACAGCTCGAGTCCTGTGTCCAGTTCTGGGCCCCTCAGTTCAGGAAGGAGATTGAGGTCCTGGAGCAGGTCCAAAGGAGGGCAACCAGGCTGGTGAAGGGACTCCAGCACAAGTCCTGTGAGGAGAGGCTGAGGGAGCTGGGGGTGTTCAGCCTGGAGAAGAGGAGGCTCAGGGGAGACCTCATCGCTCTCTACAACTCCCTGAAAGGAGGCTGGAGCCAGGGGGGGGTTGGGCTCTTCTCCCAGATGACTTTCAACAAAACAAGAGGACACAGTCTTAAGTTGTGCCAGGGAAGGTTTAGGTTAGATATTAGAAAGAATTTCTTTACGGAGAGGGTGATCAGACATTGGAATGGGCTGCCCAGGGAAGTAGTGGATTCTCCGTCCCTGGAGATATTTAAAAAGAGACTGGATGTGGCACTCAGTGCCATGGTCTAGCAACCACAGCGGTGGGTCAAGGGTTGGACTTGATGATCTCTGAGGTCCCTTCCAACCCAGCTAATTCTATGATTCTATGATTCTATGAGATCCATCTGTGCGCTGGCTTTCAAACTGCATGGTCTGGTCAGGAAGAAGCCCTGGTGTGTTCTGCTGTGGGTGCCCAGGAGACCTGTGAGGCAGCCTGTGTCCTGCAGCACCCACTTCCCGGGTTACAGGTGCTGTCCTTGGTAGCAATAAACCAGCAGAGCCACAAACAACCTGGAGCCACAGTTTCTTCTTGCTTCCACCCTCAGCTTCTCTGGATTTTCAGTGAACACCAGAGACGTAAATTGCACTTCCCAAAAGCTTCCTAATACACATTGCTTTCTTTAAACTAACCCCCATTTCAAACCGACACTTGAAATTTACTATGGTTGTAAATTTTCCTGTAATAGGAGCTCAAAAAACTGCTACTTCTCAGCTCTTCACCAGGTTTCAGCTGATCCTTTACTATGTTCCTAAGGTGTGATTTTTGTCTTTTGAAAGACATAATTTCTGTGGCTGTTGATTGTGCAGTTGTCAAGGCTCTCTCCTTCCTTACTTTCCAGCTGTCTCTGGCCATAACAAAAGCTGGGCCTTATAATTTGTTGCCCCAGAGAAAGATTTGCCAGTATTTCTTCCAAACTCTTCAGAAAACCTTCTCCTTAGGGAAGCAGGGTATGTTTAAGTGCTTAAGGTCAAATGTTACCTGGCAAATTGTGACAGGCTACTTTGAGAGCCTAAAAAAAAGGGTTTTGATTATGCCAATGACATGTCTTACTTTGGGAGAGTCCTGATCTAATAAGGCAACATCTGTTATAATCCTAAGGGAAACCATTAAAAGCTGTATGTCAGCTGCATAGCAATTTTAATTATAACACTGACAAAAACAATTATGCCACCCTCTATATATGGAAAACATCTGCCAAAAAGATACGATGAAAGGCTGGGAGTTATTTATTTATTACCAAACTAATGTTCTGGGATCTAGAGTAAAATTATTAACCTGGCCATATTTTTATCTATTAAAATTTCTTAATTCCTCTTCCATAAGAGTATTTAATTTCCTTAAATAATAGTTATTTTTAGTATACAAATCCACCATTACTCTATTAGAAGCATTACATGCCTAGAAGGCTGGAGCACATGATATATGAGGAGGGGCTGAGGGAGCTGGGTTTCATTAGCTTATAGAAGAGCAGGCTAATGGGGAATCTTGTTGCTATTTTCGACTACTTAATGGGAGGTCGTGGCAAAGAAAAAGCCAGACTCTTCTAGAGGTCCACAGTTGCAGCAGGGGAAATGCCAATTGGACATTTGAAACTAAGTGTTCTCTGTACAAATGAAAACTTAATCCTTGTATTCTTAGGATCTTCACTGGACAGCACCCTTAGAAACTCCATCACAAGTTTTGTACAGAGATCAACAGTGAGTAACTCTCAAATTGTGTGATACCTCTGCACTGCTCATTTTCAAAATGTAAAATATTTAAGACAGACAGTCAAAGAAAAAAAAAAAAATTTGTTTTGGCTGAAAATGCTTCTGTAGTGTACCTGTGTGTTTTGTTCTCTTTTAGGTCCATCCCCCTCACAATAGCTTTAGCTCTTACCTCTGTGTGTGTTGACATACTTTCAGAGACAAATGAAACAGTTACATATAAACTTAAGAGTAAGTGTGGAATCAACACCATGCTGCAAAATTTTGAGATTCTTTTTTTGTATGGACCCATTTGAGCTTGCGTCTTTTTTTTTTTTTCAGGAGTGAGGAAGAACTAGCTGTGGTACTCAAGAGTAAATTGTTTAGAAAGGTGAAGGGAAAGGAAAAGGGATAAAGACTGAAGAATATTGAACTGGGATTCTAGGGTAGTCCAGTTAGAAAATAATTTTTTTTTAATCCTTCTTCATAGATTTTGGGTTTTAAAGAGGACCCACACTGCAAGTGGGTGTTCAGGGGTTGTTTCTGTTTTTTAAAAATTGCATTACTCTGCAATGAAATCTGCATCTCAGATGCAGATCTCAGAAGTATGCTGGAGAATGACCCTCTTTAATGAATTATGGTGAAGAAACTTGGTAGATTTTTAAAGTATGTAAGTACACAGAACTTTGCACTTCAATCAATTTTCTGAGGGGATAATTTGACCTCAGAATTTGGATTCGAGCAGCTACAATGCTGATTTGTGAGTTCATTTGCAAAGAGAGGGAGGAGGAGGTATGCAGCAACTGATGGTCAGGGCATCCCAGGGATGGCCTTCACTCAGTGTCTTCACACTGTATTGTCACTGGGGCCAGGACAGAGTGGGAATAAAATCCAAAAAATGTAGAGGTTTAAAGCACAGAGAGGGAATGTGAGGCGGGAGGTATGTGGAAGAGCTGCATTGCAGCCAGGGCTCTGGAGTAGCTATGACTTACTCCTCCAGAATTTCTCTTGCGCCATGGGAGACAACACACAGGAGTGAAAACCCTGTCGTGCTGTCAAAGTATGTGTTGTGTGCTCATCTGCATGTTGGCTCAGCTCCTCTCTCCCTGAGCATGCTTGGGGTGCACGTGTCCCTCCTCCTCCTTGCATCCCTGCTGTTGTGACCGTGGGGAGCGGGGAGACTGTGCTGGGGTGGAGCAGCCCTTGCCAGGGGAACCCCACGGGTCTCTGGTGGGCGCTCAGGAGCACGGTATGGCTGATAAGCCTACACCTCCTCCCATTCCTCCTGGCATCCCTGTGGGACTGGGATGCATCCTTGTTCATTTGCATTCAGTAACGTAAAGAAACAGTCATCGTGAATTTGAAAGAAAAAGCTGAGTAGTTGTGCACCTAAAAGACAATTAACAATGAAGCTCCAGCAGCAACCATCTATAAGGTCACAGCTTCAGGGGTCTCACGAAATAACAACTTTGAAAAATAAAAGCCCTACTATCTCAGTTTGAAATAGTAACTTCAAACAAGATGCTGTTATGATTGAAACAAAATATGAAACTCATTGACCCTGCCATTCAGAGACAACTAAAGCAAAATATTTATACAGGGTTGTGGAAAGGGGGGTGTCAAATGACCTTTCACTCAACAGTATATTCTTTGATCGGTGAGAAAGAGGCTGTTAAAATACTGACTGTCCCCACAGTTCTACTCAAAGTGTTTGGTGCACAAAGGGTGACCAAGATAATTTCTGCAAAGGCATCTCCGTGAGTCACAAAGTTTAACAAGTTATTCATGTGCATGTCATTATTCTGAGCACATGCAAACCATAGTTATAATTACTGTGGAGGAAAAAATACTATGTCAAAATTCTGTCAGCATGCTTGAGCAGTAACAGAAATTGCTACAATTTGCCCATAAAGCGCTACTTTTCACCTTCATAAAACTGCAGGAAATTAAGTAAACTGCCAGCTGCATAAGGTACAAAAATTTAAGTCCCTATGCTTCTGATTTTTTAATTAAGTGAAAATGCTACAAGCGTGCCTCCAATAGTGTTGCCAGTGGACAGGAGACATGCCTGACACATGAACTGTACAATGATGTCTCATATGATTGAAAACCCTAAGCCTTTACTTTTCATACTTAAAGCAGAGGATTAATTGTTAAACTAACTAGTGCTTAGGAGATTGCTCATGCCATTTTGGGTGTATTTAATTAATTTCATGCAGTCTGAGGCATAAAATAAAAAGCACATGCTAATATTTTAAGGCCAAGACTATTCAGAAGGAGCAGAGCTTAATAATTGCTTTTGGATGACTGTGTTCAAAAAAGTGCACTTGAGATTCTTTAGCAACAGAGCTTTTTCTGTTATACTCTGCATTTCATGTACTGCTGGTTTCATTTCAGAATTACATTCCTTGTGTGCAGGCTTAGAGTTCTCCTGTTCAGCTCTCTCATCATGGTGCTGTGCCCTTCTTCACCACATTTGCTCTCCCACTGGCTTGGGCAGTGGCATATTTTTCTTACCAGTGAGGGCAGTACTTTATCTTGTGATGGGCAGAGTTCCCTTCTTCTCCTCCCATCACCAAAACACACAGAAGAGTTTTGCATCATTCTTCTGTGGCTGTCCAAGTTGCACGCTGGCACTTGGTAAGATGTCAGAACTATTTAAAAGCTTAGATTAGCTATAGGTATATTGATAATGATGTTTACACCACACAAAGGGAGAGCCCATTTCAAGCAAGCCTTGCTTGTTGCTGCTGCTTTTGTGCTTCTGTACTTCTGTAACTGGGGACTGTCTGTGTAAGCACTAGGTGTATTTTTGGAACAAAGACTTAAGATATTTTTTTCATACTAGCATATATTCCTGCATGTAAGTGCCCGAGCCTCAGTATAATAGAATTTATTCTTTTCATGTTTTTCTATTACCTTCTTTATCACTCTCAACCTACTTCATTTTCATTCCCTACCATCCAGAGCGAGTTCTCAGGATGCTTTTTTATCTCACTGGCTCATTTGTGTAACAAGCAGTACAAGCGGAGAGCTGGGTGGTGGCAGAACTTGTGGCACAGAAGGTTAGCACAGAGTCATATCTAATCTTTCTTTCTGGCAAGAAAATACTATGATTTAATCCATGTGTCCCGTTCACTACATGTTTAGTGGGTGTACTCATCCTCACAGAAAGAGCAGCAGTGAGTCTCATTGTGGTCAGTAAATAGGAAGAATGTTTTGAAATTCATTCAGAGCCTGGCAGATGCTACATATTGGGTCCTATAGGATGTGAATTTTTAAGTACTAAGACTGAGGGAGAAGTTGCTGGCTACTTCCTTGACCTAAACAAAAATTCAGGTGTAGACTTCTGTAGCAGGATATTTCAACCCACTCTGTGTTGTCTCAGACCGAAGCATCCAGAGTGAAACATCATTTACTCAGTGGTCTTAGCTAAAATAACCTCTATGCAAGACCTATATCCCATTGTACTGACCTTGCCTTCTGTTGGAAGACTGCTCAGGCCTTCCAGTCTCAAGGAATTTAGCCCTAATCTCACAGAAGGAAAAGGAAAAGCAGTACCAGCTCAAGCCATAAGTGCACATATACATTCTGTGTCCACTGGTGCATACCTTGGTAGACTTGGAAAACAGCCTGGATTTATTTCATTGACATCTCTTCTGTGAAGCACTGCTTCATCTTGGCCAAGTTGGCTGTCTTTTTGCTTTTACTTCCCCAGGGGCATGATGTCAAATTAGTCATTGTTACAAGAGAGAGAAGCTTTATAACAGCCACAACATAAGTTCTCTGGAACATTGACAAGACAAATGTGCTTCATACAAATATAAGCAGCAGTTGCTGTAGCTGTCCTGGTTTCTTTTTTTTTTTTTTTTTACAATGGAGCAGGTGCAATGCCCGTGTCTGTTATCAGTGTCTAATATGGCTTCAGCAAACACTGAATTGCTCATGTTGTCTAGGTGTTGCATGTAGTCTATTAGTCATCCCGTCTAGTGCTTATCAGAATGCAAAAACCAACATTTGAGATGAGTCATTAGGATTCATTAAAGAATATCTTTGTCATAGCAGCAAATGAGGTAGAAATATGGAAGGGGCGGCGGGGAGTATATCTAATATTTGTGGAGAGCACATGACCTATGCCATGTACTAGGAATCTTGAAAACAATATTGTATGTAAGAATACTATTAGCAGAGTAAAATATAAAATTATTTGTCTTGATTGAACCTAGTAAGCAAATTCTATATTTGGAGTTTGAAATTTGGTGAGAAATTGAAGCTGATATTCTACACCTGGGGTCAAACTGGGGCCAAACTATGAGTCTTGTTTCACCCCATGTGCAGCTTTGTTAGTGGCAGGATCTCGGGGCACTGCAGTCCCCTAGCCCTGCTGACCATGTCCCCAGCAAAATAGATGTTCCTGCATTATGTGACATGGCCACTCATGTGGCTGCATACCCTTGTCCTATGTGGCTGTGGCTGTCTGGTCCTGCATGAAGAGTAGATGCTGCAAGCACTCTGCAGGGGCTCAGTGACAGAGTGCTGAAACCACCACCTCCCTGTCAACACAGGCCAATGAACCCTCAGAGGGGGCCAGCCTGTGCTGGGCTGGCATAAAACAAGGGAGAAAGAATTTTTTTAGCCCATGAGGATCTTCTGGAGCTCAGGCGTTGCATTTTTTTACCCCCCTGAAACAATAAAATCAGTCTCAAAAATATTTTGTGAATTTCATTTTGGATTAAAAAACATGTAAAACCAAAGGGAAATCTAGCTGTGATTGATCAAACCCTTCTATCCTTTTTGCTCCTGGCTTTTTTTAAAAAACATGTTTTTATTTTAAATTGCCTTTTTTTGTTTGGTTTTTTTTTTTTTTTCTGTTTTGTTTTTTTTTTTACAAACACTGGGTTTTGGTGGATCTCTGGACACATCAAGCAAAGGCTTCGTCTTGGGGGAGAGTGCAGTAGGCAGTTCCTCCCCACACAAATCTCCATGTAGCTTTTTCCCCATCAGCATGAATTCCCCCCTGTGGGCCAGATGTGCTTTTCTCCTCATACAGATGTTTCCATAGCTGAGGAGTCAGTCCCCCTGACGACACCAAGACTTCTGAAGTCACTGCTTGCTCAGAGGTGTGAAGTGAATTGCTCTCTGGCCTTGGGCAGATAAGCAGCTGTAGGAATTTGTTGTTCTCGTGCCTTTCCCCAGTATTGTAAATCTTTTAATTAAGGGAGAAATAAATTCTCCACACGATTTCTTTCTTTCTGTAGTGCAATCTTTTTCCTTTGTCTCAGCACAGACTTGTTTTCTTAAAGTGGCTGATTTAAAAAGAAATCTGATTCTTGCCCAGTCTTTAAATAAGCATATATATTCTACTCCTACCCTTACAGTAATCATTCATTTGCTTTTTTTTCCATGCTACCCACATCACATTTTTGGCTCTGCCCAACTACAGAAGCTGAACTTTGGAATCAATACACTATTAGCCTTTGTTCAGGCAAGCTCCATCGATTTCTACTGGGTTTCTTTAAGCAGAACCTGTATTGCTTGTAGTGTAAAAAAAGTAAGGCAAAGAGAAACTAACTTCTGTGTGAAGCTCTTATCTCAGGGGAACACATTCTTAGGTCAGGCAGGAAACAAACTGGACAGATTTTAAAAGACTGGGATTTTGATCTCCCCTTCTTTAAATTCCTTCTGTGCTCTCACAAGAAACATGGTGTTTCAGAGAACCCACACCCAGTGTGTGCAGGGGTTTAAGGCCAGCAATCTTCTTTAAATAGCCTTTCCTTGCATTTGGATCCTCTGTCCCTTCCCAATGTTTTTGCAGATTGCAAGCCTGCCTCAGGCTGATGGAGCTTATGCTGCTTGCCACTGGCACCTTCCAAACACCAAATGCACTTAGGGCAGCTAAATGTGAAGATGCTTCCCAAAAAGGGACTTGCTGGACTCTCACCCACAAGGGGCAACCTTTGTGCAGTAGCAGTGTCTCCTATTTTGAAAAAGAAACAAACCAAAGAGTAGATTATTGTGTATAAAAAGTCCCATGAATTGTAAGGAATACATCTCCTTGCCACACCAGATATTTTGACAATAAAAGCTTTAGGTGTCTGCACCCTGTGTTGTTACATGATCCAGTGGAGAGTTTAATTTATGAGAAAGGGGTGAAGAGCTCCTAAATGAGAACACTTCTCCCCTTTTGCCATTTTCAAGGATACTGAAAACACTTAAATGAATCAAATCTTTCTAGGATACTTCATTTATACCCTCCACTTCCCTTGAAAGGAGCATGTCCCTAAAGAAAAAGTTTGTTTATCAAGTATTTGTTACAGGGGTTCATGCTTTCTCTGCAAGGATGTGTTTTAGCTTGGATTTAGCTTAAGGAAATGAGAGTCACGGAGTCACTCAGCCATTTTTTCTTCTGGCTTCCTGTTTCTCCCAAACAACTTTTGAACTCTTCGGTCAATTTTAACCAAAGCTGAGAAGGATCTCATGATCCTAGGGAAATCAAGTTCTTACACATCTTAGAAATAAGAGACAGCAGAGGAAATAAAAGACACCAGAAAGTGCCTCCACGGAGATAAAGGCAGAAATGTGGACTCAACAGTATTCCAGAGAATTTCACAAGAAATAAATGGTATTAACAATAACCTTTGGTCAAAGCTCATATCTTACTAAGCTTGAGATAAGAATTTGTATCTTAACAGAGATTAGACAAGCCACTCTAAGATGCAAATCACAGGAGCCAGGCATCCTTTGTTCTTCTGCTCTCAGAATGACTTGTTGCTTCGGTAGAGTGTAAATTTACTTCTTCTAGTGATTTCTCATTACTACCTAAATTCTGTCTGATCTAGCTCTCTTGTGGGAATATTGGGTGAGAAGTGAGAGGAGTCTTGGGCTCACATTGCTCTTTTCAGTGTTGCCTAAAGAGCAGACTTGCTAGGATCAGCCTTAAATTTGTTGCTAAGATGACAGTGAAGGGGTTGTGTGACTGAGGCTTCACAGGGAGATGCCAAATGGACCCATTCCTGTCCAAATGAACTCTAAAATGACTGAAAAGCATGGCTGTCTGAAGACTATTCAAATGCTTTCAGTTGTTCACTTGGCAGTTTCATTTGGGAACCTATTTGGCAATTGGCCACTATTGGTATTATTGATACTTAGGTTTGCCAAGTCTTACCAAGAGTGAGTGAGCAGGCATGGAAAATGGGCACCTGTTCACCCTAGAAAGTGATTCAGATACCTTATTTTGTTTCAGGAAGATCAATAATTCATTAATGCCTCCTTTTCTCGGTCTAGGTAAGTAGAACGGAGATCTCACACTGGAAGTCTCAGTGGGAAGAGTGTTGGAGTACATTTTGCACTCTTCTCCCTGCTGTGGCATTCTTCTGGATTTTAGTGCTCCCTTTCTAAATCTTACTAGTTTCCCATGTTTCTAGTATTTCAGTATGAATAGTGTATCATATAGGTTCATTATGAAGGATACTCTCTATATCCATCAGTGATGGGATAGGAGATAGGTTAGTTTTCTTCTATTTGGAATACTTATCATGCAGGCCATGATCTTAAGTGATTTAAGTATGCGTGCTTTGCAGTGTGAAACTTAGGACCTGTGCATCTTTTGTCTTTGGGTTTGCAAAAATACATCTTTCCCAGTTATCTTTTTGAACATCTTCTGTAAACAGTAAATTCAAGAACAAACTTGGTAAAGCTCCTAACCCTAATCTTCCTTATAAGCAGCAAAGGTCAAATTACCAGTTATGCTCTATGTTTGTTTTCATCCTCTGTGTCTCAATTTTCATGCTTTCTTTTACTCCCAAGGACTCTGTGAGGCTCTGAATTGTGTCAGGTTTTATACAAGCAAAGCAATCCATTCCTTTTCCAAAGACCATCTACTTTAAAGCTGACAGTGGAGTGCAAGAGTGATTAGGACTTCATAATGGCAGCCCTCAAGACAAGATTCACAGAAAGAGAAGTGAACTAATTTGTATAGGATGCCAACTTGTTCTCTAACTGCACTATTCAAAATTATTATGTTTTTTTCTGTGCATTCCAGAAAATGCACAGTTCATAGTCAGCTCCTCTGCATTTTTCAGGTGGAAGGAGAAGAGTCATTCTGATCTGCAGTGCAATTGGAACTGTGAGACCCAGTGAGGAGGTCCAAAAGCAGGCATGTAGGAAGGACTAAGACTCATGAATCATGTCTCTGGTAAGGGCTGGAAGCCTGTGGCTAACATGATGTAAAGCCCTGGGGAAAAAAGTTTTAAAGTGACAAACCACAAGGATGACTTTAGCAGAAGCATTTTCAATACAACTTGCATGGGGAAGGGTTGAAGATGGAAAAGGTAAAGAAAACATTGCAACAGGTAAGAGAAACATCCATTTGAAGAATCATGCCTCATACTATTGCTTCTCTGTGGAATACTGGTTTAAAGCTCATCAATATTTAAACAAAACCTTTTTTCCCGTGTGTCTTCAGGGTGGATTTCTGATTAATTTAAGCCTCTCAACATTTCTCTTTCAGTAGTGACACTGACAAGGTTCCTCTCCTATACATGTATTTGAGACCTCCTGTTTCCAGACATATGTGCTTATGGTTGGCTAAGGGGTCAAAATTTAATAAAGGAAAACATTTGGTCACCTCAAACATACTATGATTGCTTATTTCCTTGCAAAAACATGATAAAAATATCAGAATTTCTGAATTGGCTCAGCAGCCTTTAAATATCAATTCAGTACACCTTAATGAATTCTGTACTGTGTGTTCCACTTAAAAATATGGAATATTTAACTTCACTCTTTCAAGCTAAAGACATTCTAGAAATGGCTTGTGATGAACCAGCAGTTAAGAGAAGGGCTATGAGAAATGTTGCTAATACATTGTACTCCAGGCTAATGTTTTGTTTCCTTTACTGGGGGAACACACTTCAGCCCCAGTTGTGACTCCTCTGAGAGATGGTGGTACTTCTGAGGAGCAGGTATTTGAGCAGGCAGTTTGAATACTTGATAGCATGCTCTGAGGTGTGTGGATGAACTGGTCACGTAGAAACAAAAGCAACAGGCATGCATCTCTAGGGAATAGTAAACAAAGTTGGAGTCATTCCTAATTATTGGGATACAGCTCTGTCATCAGCTCCTTCTCTAGATACTATTATTTATAGAAATAATTATTATGCAGCGTTTAAATTTGGGATGCACACGGTTCTTTAATTGGGGGCTGAACTTGTGTTTGGCGATCTGGATTCCTATCCTTACTCATCTGTCTATCATTTATAAAGATTATATATCTGGAACGTGACCTGTACGTAATTACAATTAATTAAGTCACCAACAGTATGCTGAAAAACTTGCATTTAAATCAGTGGTTGAATAATTAAAGCAATTAGTTAGAACTGACTATTTGTAATACAGCTTCTTGAAAATATGGAATAATTGCTAATCTTCTAGGCAGAGATGGACAGACCATCAGCCTGGTATTTTATTTAGTAAATAGGAATTAGGTGAGGTGGTGTAAGTACAAAATTCGGGTTTTTTTTTCACATTTTCAGAGGTCATACTACCTATTAAGAGACAGAAAACCCAGCAGATTATTTCAGGGCAAGGAAAATTCAGGATGTCCACAGGAATATTCAAGCTATTAAAAAGTCTCCCTCTCCTGGCTTTCGTAATTTTGATTTTTAACCCTTAATTTGTGTGGTCGGGACTGTGCCACTCATGGAGTAACAGTTCTTATTCCAGACCCTTCTCTGCTGCATGCTGTCACCAGTGCCTCTCCATATAGCTCCATATGGGCTGCATCACAGCGGGTTGTCCATAGTCACCGTCCATCCCTCAGCAAGCTCCCTGTCGATTCTTTATTTCAGGAAGGCGTGAGGGAATCTAACACCCACACTCGGCAAACTCACCTCCCTGTCACCCCACGCTCAAGTTTGCAGGCTGTGGTTGGAACAGGCATGCCACGTGTGGGAGAAATCAAGAGGAGGAGATCAGCTGGCGTGAAGAAACCAGGCCCAGCCTCCTCTGCCTCCTCCCCAACTTTGGCGGGGGCTGACGAAGGGGCTCGCTAAGCCCCAGCCCAGCCTGCCAGCACTTTGCTTCCAGGGAGATGGCCCAGATAGGGCAGTCCTCCAGCCTGATGTGAGCACCCTGCCTCTACCTGGGGAAACAGGGTGACTCAGAGCAGGATGTAAATGGGAAGGTGTCCCAGCAAGCCAGCCCTGGTGCAGGACAGCTCGCCCCAGCCTCCCAGGGCAGCAGCTGGGTGTTTCAGTGCTGTCATCGGGTGGTGATGATGGGTGATACTATCTGCATCTTTCCCAATCCTGTGTGCTTGAACGACTGTGTCACGATACCAACAAGCACCTTCGGATACTGGCGCACTTCAGAGAAAGGGCTGGTGACTTCCGAGGGCTGTGGCAGTCCCAGCTCCTCCTCTTGCCCTCCTCCTCCTCCTCAGTCCCAGCCCAGGGATGGAGGATGCCTCTGCAGGCTTCCTGGGTGAGCTGAAAGTCCTGATTGAGGACAGAGAGCTGCAGCACCTGTCATATGCTGCCTAATGGGATCCCTAACACCTCTTCTGCTCCCAGGTTTTAATTTCTCTCTGTAGCTGAGCCAACAGGCTGTCACTTGGACTAGTGATTTTTTGTATTCTCAGGCACAGAGAGTAGGATGGTCAAGACCTGCAGTGTGTGTGAGATGATCTCTCTGCATAACAGTCTTGATTTGACACAGATTTTCCTTTTCTTTAGAAAATTGGCTGTGTTTGTGGAAATGGGGTCCATTACAGAAGGTAGGATGGATAAGTTATTTAATTGAAAGCCTAGTTAAATAATTCATTGCAAGAAGTTACTTCTTGCTTACTTCTTAAGCAAGAAGTTAACTTACTGAGAACGTTAAGAAGGTATTGCCAAATTTTATTTTCAGGAACACAAATTCGTTTTTCAGAACTTGGATAATTGCTTTCTATATTTTTCCTACATCCTATTTTTATTTCAAATCCCATTTGAATGATGCATTATAACATTGTGACTTGTGGGGAAGTTCTGTATGGCTAACATTGGGCACATGTGCAAAGCAATTATTGCTGCCTTACGAGGACACCTAACCCATCTCCCTGCCCCAGGGCTTTGCCAAAGTAGGCTTTGTGCTTTTAAAGAAAACAAAACTGCAAGATTTTGATTTGGTGTCCTGTATGGGGGGAACAGCTCTAACCAGTCTGAAAATATTTTTAGGAATTGATGAAACGATGCTGAGGAGGAAATAACAGTGGAATAGACTTTGGAAAAACATTACTGTATTTTTAATTATCAGTCTTTGTGATGTTGTCAGCCCATACCTTCAGCAATGGGAATAATTGTTTAACTTCCTTCCTATTTGATGTGGTCATTTTATGGCTTACAGAAACAGCTTTTGCTTGCAAGACTTACCATTTATGGCCACGGCTGTGACATTCACGGGGCTGGCCCATGGGGAGGGAGTTTTGGGCCATTGCACAGCTGCCCTGGCAGCACACAGCACCCTTACCAAAGTGGGCAGCAGGATCCTTTCCCTGTCTGCTGCCCCCCATGGGCATCTCCCCTCCATCTCCTCCTCCTGCTCGTCCCTGCTCCCTGCAAAACAGCCACCTGGCTCCCCTCTGGGATGCCTCTGGGAGGGTGACAGCAGACTTCCCCCCAACCCCAGCACCAAGAAGCAGGGGCTGAGGGAAGACAGGGAGAGGGGAGAGTCTCTCATCTCTGCTTTTACATGGCCCTGCAACCTGGCACCCTTTGGCAATTATTACTGTAGCAAAGAGACAGTTCATGACCTTGGGTTCAACTTTCTCTGTCATTAGTGGTAGGACCTGGGAACAAGAACAGTGCTGATGGGCTGCATCTCCCTCTGATCTGCAAGGTATATATTTTTTTTTCCCCAGGAGCTTCATCTCACAAACTCCACTGCAATTTCAGCTCACTGGAGTTTAAAGGTGCCCATATGTGGTATCAGCACATGAACAGCTGTCTTCTGAGGCAGTGAGGGAGGTGAAGCTCTCTGGTCCTCTGCTGGCTCTAAGGCAAGCAAAAGTTCTCTTTGGGATGGAGCAGGGGTTTGCAGGTGCACCCCAGAGCATGCTGGCTGAGCTGGGAGAGAATTGCCTTTATCGACATGAAAAAAAAAAAAGAAGGAAGCTGGTCCAAGTTTTCAGGAATAGATCATTCCACTGCAAATAGGAAGAGGGTGTCAGGGGAGTACTAAAATGTGCAGAAATGCACAGGTCTAAAATTAAAGCAAAATTTCATCATCTTCTACATGCCTTGCTCAAGACAGCTGAGTCAGCCTTTTCTCACTGATTTTGGCCAGTTCATGCCAGCTAAAGTCTGTCCCTGTGGACAAAACCTAAATCACAGAATCATGGAATCATTCTGCTTGGAAAAAAAACCTTTAAGAACATTGAGTACAACTATAACCTAACTCTACCAAGTCCAGTGCTTAAGCCGTATCCCTAAGCACCACATCCACAAGTCTCTTAAGCACCTCCAGGGACAGTGATTCAACCACCTCCCTGGGCAGCCTATTCCAGTGTTTATTTACCCTTCCAGTTAAGTAGTTTCTTCTAATATCTAGTCTAAACTTCCCTTGGTGCAATTTGAGGCCATTTCCTCTTATCCTGTCACTTGCTACTAGGGAGAAGAGATGGACCCCCACCTCACGACAACCTCCATTTAGGTAATTGTGGAGACCAAGGAGGTTTCCCCTCAGCCTCCTTTTCTCCAGAGCAAAGAACCCCAGTTCCCTCAGGTGATGCACATAAGATTTGTTCTCCAGACCTCCACTAGCTTTGTTGTCATTCTCTGGACACACTTGAGCACCTCAAAATCCTTCTTGTAGTGAAGGGCTCAAAACTGAACACAGCATTCGAGGTACTACCTCACCAGTGCCAAGAACAGGGTGTGGATCACTTTCATAATACTACTGGCCATGCTATTTCTGATACAAGCTAGGATGCTGTTGGCCTTTTTGGCCACCTGGGCACACTGCTGGCTTATGTTCAGCCATATGTCAGCCAACACCCCAGGTCCTTTTCCACTGGGCAACTTTTCAGACACTCTTCCCCAAGCCTATAGCATTGCATAGGGTCGTTATGATCCATGTGAAGGACCCAGGACTCAAGCTTGTTGAACCTCATACAATTGGCCTTGGTCCATTGATCCAGCCTGTCCAGGTCCCACTTGAAGTCTTCCTACCTTCAGGCAGATCAACACTTCCTCCCAACTTAGTATCATCTGCAAATGTATTGCTTTTCCCCCTCTGACCCTATTTTAAAAGTTCCGATGTAGCATAATCTAGGGCAGCCCTTCAGATAAAGATATCATAGGTCAGCATATTGTATCAGAGAATTTCTGACATCACTTATATCCACAAAGAAATAAGAGTTAATATTCTTTCACTTAAAGCTTTTGTCTTTTCAAGGGTTAAACTCGCTGAGAAGCCAAGCAAGGTAAGATGCTGTCCACATTATGCTCCCTGTTCCAAATGAAAGCTTGCAGGTCAGGACTGGAAGAGACCATAATTCTCAGTAGAGTCCCAGAATGCCATGGAAGTGAACCTTAGGTTGTTGATTTCTCTGCCACGGTGTGGAAAGAAGCTCAGCTAAAACAAGCAGTTTAGTTTCCTTTGCCACTGACCCCCAGAATGTTGCTCTGGAGTTCTGACTCCATGTGGTGGGAGGTGATGTGACCTCCTCAGCCAAGGAGATTCATATTCATTCCCAGAGCTCCATGGAGTCTCAGCAGAAAGGATAATACTGAAAGGATAATATTCTTGTTTATGCAGCTTGCCCAGAGGGGGAAGTCATCTCCTGGAAGAAAGCTGGGGAAAAGTGGCCAGTAAAAAGGCTCTGTAGATACAGGTTCTCTTGTCTGTACATCCTGACAAAACAGGGCTCTTCTAGGACTGCAAATACAATCGCTCAGATATACCGTGTGTGTTTATCACTGTGCAAAGATTCCAAGTATGCCAGAAGAATTTTCAGGTCACAAAGTAATTGGATTTATAGACCCTTTATGTTCTTCAGGAGGTAAAAGGATCTGCTGCAGCAGTAGAAGAGGGAGTCTTTGTCTTAATCTGAAGGAATCATCTTTAAACCAGGAAGGATCCACCACTCCAGCAGAGCAATGAAGATGCCTCAATGGCCCTTCATTGTTAAAAATGCAGGTTGGGAGATGACAGGCCAACATCAAATCATGGAATAGTTTGAGTTGAAAAAGAACTTAAAGGCCATTTAGTTCCAACACTTCTGCACGGGCAGGGACATCTGACACTAGATCAGGTTGCTCAAAGCCCCATCCAAAATGGTGTTGAGCACTGCAAGGGATGGGGCCTCCATGGCCTACCTGGGTAACCTGTTTCAGTGTCTCACCACCTGCACAGTGAAGAATTTATTCCTAATATACAACTTAAATCTGCTCTCTTACAGTTTAAAGCCATTGCCCCTTGTTCTGTTGCTGCATGCCCTCTTAAAAAGTCCCTTCCCAGCTTTTCTGTATTCTGGAAGGTCACTATAAGAACATAGAGTGAGAGTGATATGTAATGGAGAAAATTACCTGTTTCAAGAGAGACTTTCACATTTCTTGAGACTTACCTTTTCCCCACTAATGCAGAGAAGGACATCTGGTGTGGGAAAACTGAAACCTCTGGGGAATTCTTCAGCATGCCAATAAACTCCAGCTTGAGTATTCACATCTCTATATTTGTAAACATTCTTGGCATATCTCTTCTTTGGGTTACATACAAGCTGTACTGAACAAAAATGCTGTTGAATTACTGCTGGATGATGCAGTTCATCGTATTTTTTGTTGTGTTTCACTTGTTTTGATTGTTACCAAATAACTTTCAATGAGACAACCTTTTTATTATGACAGCTGATGAATATTGTGTTGGGGGAAAATAAAAGTTTAAGCTGGAATTTTCTAATCAAAGTCATCATTATTTGTTGTTTGTAATCTGAAGAAGGCAACATACAGCAAAAAAAAAAAAAGGCAGGTAGATGGATGAGTCAGTGTCAGTAGTATCTGATGCTTCTGAAGAAAAGACTTCTTATATAAACACCTGAGTGATCTGATGAAATTTATTACACATACTCATTATAAATGCATTTGTTAAAGACTATTAAAGAGGTTGAGCAATCTTTGGAGACCCTTTTCTAGTGCTACAGCATTAATGGAAAAAATATTTCAGATCTTCCATACAAGCTGAGACAGTGATTTTACTATGTTTGGTTTAGGTTTTTTTTTTCTTTTTCTAAAATGGAAACAATTTCAAAACTGTGTGTAGGTGCTCATTCATGCTTAGCTTTGTGTAACTGGATTTAGAACAGTAATCCTGGCAGCGATTTCTTTTCTCTCTAAAATGCAATTTTTCCATTAAGTAGTGTAGCTAATGTATGTTGCTACTTGTATGAAGCCTTTTTTTCCAGGTTACCACTGAATCACTTCAGGCTGTGACCTTATCTGATCTTGCAGATTCAACAAGGCTGAGACTAATCAATAACTGGTGAAATTTCATCACAGAGACTGTGGGTACTGCAGGAAGCAGTTTGGTGACTAAGAAGTTGATACTTTTTCTCTCAGCTATTAATGAAACTCTCCCTTCGAAGCACTAACAGGACTCTGTAGCCTTTTGCATGGGAATGAAAATTGAGATCTTCACCACTCATCATTCCTAGCTATCTCATGGCATTTTTTATGCGTGAGCAGGAGAGGAGGGCTTTTCATCCAGGCAGTGCTGGCCAAATTCCAGTTGCAATAATTGTTTTCTGCCTAGCTAACTTCAGTTTCTGTTGTTTAGACTGTTGTTCTTCTTTGTTTCCAAACCCAAGGTGTTAAAATGCTGGTCTGAGAGGTTCCCAGGGCAGGGCTGGGAACACTGCCTGGTGGACAAGCAGCATGTTTCTGCTGTCTCTGAACTTTATTGAGTATATTGAGATCTCTTTAAAGGGTTCTCTCTGTGAGTGGCTCATGGCATGGTGGGGAAACATCTGGACAGGGCGAGTTTTTCAGCTTCCTGGTCCGGAAAGACTTCAGCTATTGAGGTGCACAGATCTAGTCTAATCTTCAGTTTGATGTTTAGATCATAGACAAAACTAGTGCTTTTTTTTTTTTTTTTTTCCCCTTTCTTAGAGCCTCTGGGAATTATTAGTGTTGGCATGAAAGGGCTCTGTAAAACATAGAGGGAATGTCTGGATGTCTTTCTTGTTTGTTTGTCTGTGATGTGTGTAAAGACAGCCTGGAAACCTCCTGGTGTTTGTTGTTGGTGGCATTCTCTGAATGCCTTCAATATCCCTGCTCCTCTGGAGTAATACAGGGGATTTAGCACCTGATATCCTACCCCACATCCCCACTTCTGCTACAGTGCTGCCCCTCCAGGGACAGAGAGACTGCCCAGGCCATTTCTCTGAGCTCACAGGAAACTGAGGGCTGGAGGGATCAAAGTCTTGATATTTCTGAGAACCCCAGACTCAGTTTCCCAGTCAGGAATATGTGCTGCTGAAATGAGTACTGTGTTTCGGAAAAAAACATTGTTCCCCCCTTCCCCTGGCAAACCAGTCAGGTTATGAAAATCATTCAGATGATTTCTGTGCATCATGAGAATGGTTGGTTCTCGTCTCTCACTCCTCTCTTCCCAGTCCAGCTGCTGATTTTGCCTGTGCTGCTTCTTTGCAGCAAGAAAATTCAAAGGGTAGGAGGAGAGACTGGCTTTCTCAAGCTAAATCTAGAGCTGCTCAAAGCCAGACAAACCCAGAGCAAAATAAACTTATAAGAATCAGATTGGCTTAAGCTGTTGTGAGAAGTCAAAATTTCTGTGGGGAAAATGAGAATCCTAAACCCCTGGCTGAAGCCTGAGCTATGGATGCGTGCCTTCTTCTGGCTGCGGATGTGCCAAATGGAGCCCATCACTGCTTTCTCCATCCAAAAATTACCCCTAGTTGCAACTCCTGGTGGACCTGTTCCATGGGCCAGGATGGGGGTGGAAGGACTAGAACCTGTTTCAGTCAAAATGAGCAGATTACGTTGCACAATACACTCAGAAAGTCTTTGCTAGCTGGATTCATGTAGTCCTCAAGGGAGTCTCTAGGACACCTTGCTTTCCAGGAGGAGGTTGAACAAACTTAAGGTTAGGCTCAGTGCCTTGCTCTCCAGGAGCTACAAGTTTCATTTTGGGCTCAGTGCCTTAACTTTCCTTAGTGTTGTCTTGTAGACAAGCTCTGAAAGGAAAATTGCATTTTTTTCTTTTCAGCCAAAGTAACTCATTGGTGGGGAGGCCCAGTCCCTCTTGTCCTTTGCCCATGCCAGGCAGCATCAGGCAGCATCTGCAGAGTGGGGTCACTGCTCCAGCCAACCCCTCACTGGTTGCACTGGTTGGATTTATTTACTGTGCTCCAGCCTCACAATACCCCCCCACAAGGATGACCTTTTGGGCCTGTTTGGCCACATTTTGTTTTTGTGGGGTATTGTACCCCGGAGACTCCTCATGGAAATTTTTGTCCCTGTGTCCTACATGCCACATAAATAATGAGAGAAATAGACTCTGTCAGAAGAGCTGTAAATAATGGAGCCAGAGAAATGTCACAGCTCCCTGGCTGATACCACCCAGAGATACGACTGCAGAGATTGTGGGCAGTGCTGAACACCAGCAGAGCAGGCTGACATCTGCCTTTAGGTGGCCACATAAGCACTCTTACATGTGAGTCATGAGAGTAAGAAAGCACCATGTTGTGTCTAGATGGGAAACTGAGGCAAAGAGACTAAAAAATCTGTCCATCTTCCTGACAGAGCTGGGACATGAACCTGGACTTACTTCCTGTGCCCCTACAACAAGCCCTCCATCATAGCTACCCATGGTCTGGAAATGATCAGCTACCTGAACTGGTCCAGTGCTCAGGACTAATGTATTTCCTCATACAAAATCTCCCAGAGTTTTAAGTCACAGCTTTATTTTTAGATCAGCTCTACCTCAGCTATAATTACATTTGTAACAATCAAGTATGTGGTAATACTCACAGGTCTCTGACTAGTCGTTCAGAGTAAGAATTAATTTGCAGTGTTGGAAAAAGAAGAATGACAGGTGTTTCATGGTAGCACGTCACTGAGGTTTCACCTGCCCCATAAGGCTACTAAAAGATGATGTTCCAAGAGAAGACAGCAGCAACACTGGGCACTGTATTTAAGAAATTGTGGTTCAGGGTCCTTCAGTACCCTCTCATTTCAGAGGGGGCCCTCCAGCGCTGACCATATCTTAGCCCTAAGTCTTGTCAGGGAGCACATTTTTAATGCTGCTTTATTAGAGTGTCAGAAGCATTTGTGGGATTGGTGTGGGAGTGCAGAATTGTTTTCTGATGAGGAATTGAGTCAAAGTTTGTTGGCATCTCATGTAGTGGCTGCTTATATGTAAACTTGAAACCAAACCAAGCAAACAGAGTGAAACCATCCAAGGCCTAAAATGTCATCTGGCAGTGAGGAGCACTGCAAATACCAGATTAGGAGAGTCCAGAACCAGCTGGCTGCTGCTCATGCTGAAGTGAGTGCTTACCAGGCATTCAAAAGCTTTCTAATCTTACTTGCTTAAGCTCCTATGGTCACTGCTGCTTGTTTTAGGATCACAAGCAAGCATGAAGGATGCTTCTGTTTAACTATGGGAAAGGATGCAGGGAAAACTACACAAATTCAGTAGTTTTAGGATCCTTTCTATTACAGTCCACAGCAAAGACCCAACTTCTGCTCCCTCTGGAGTTAGTTGCAAGTTTTTTTTCTGCTTTTAGCAGTTCTAGGGTGAAATCAAAGAATAATGACAAGTCACAAATGCTATATGAAAGACTGATGCACAGTCCCCAAGAAAACTTCTGTGGTGGTTTAAGAAGTTCCTGCCTCTTCTATTTGTTTGACTCCTAACTCTGCATCAGAGGTTGCTGTTTCCAAAATGGTGCTAGCAGGGGGGAACGTGAGATCATGCTCCGCTTCACAGCTTTTGTGTAACCTTGCTTTCCTGGGAAATGAGCCCTTTCCCAGTTGCAGTCTGTGAAGTGGGGCAGGCAAACTCCTGAGACACACACACGTGGCTGCTGGCACCTCTGCTGTGAGGTGGCCTCCTCCAGGAGAAGGGTGGGCCAGCCAGATTGGGCTGATAAGAAAGAAATCTGCAGCAACAAGGTTTGTCAGAGCCCATTGTCAGAGCATGTCATTATCCATTGTTCCCTTTATTGAATGCAATTGTCCCTCTTGCATGTCTCCATACACGGTTTGACTGAAAAATTAGACCTGAAACACAATGGGTAGGGCTTGTTGGTCAGGAAGTGTTTCTTTTTATACATTAAAACACATGAGGCTTTGTTAGTTTTGTTGTAGCAGCAATCTCCTGATACACTTGCTGGAATGATGGGTGAAGGAAGTTTCGTTCTGAATATAGCGAGTCTCACACTAGGAACTTAACTCTTTGATGCCTGGAAGTAGTCATCACGTGTTAAATCTCAAGTGTTATGGGAAAGGATGAGTTTTGAAAGTTTTGAAAGCCATCTTTGAAAGAGCATCTTTGAAGTAAAACTTACCCAACCTGAGACTCAGAGAGATGAGTATTTGCCTATGTGGGGTTACAGTGACCTACATGGAGTTGTTTCCCTGGAAAAGTAAAATCAGATGTGGAACTATGAGCAAATATTTCTTTACACTGTACTACAGACAGATTAGCAATGTTATAGTTCATAATTGCGTAGTGTAGGTCTGTCTCCTTTAATGTCTTTTCTTTTTTTTATCTTGATGCTAACATAGCTTAGAGTTTATTCAGCTATAATTTCACAGCTCTTGGCATCCTGCCCCATGATATTTACCTGAAGCTCTTGCAGCCTCCTGTGACTTTAGTTTTATTGTTTTGTGTATAATTGATATTTTTTCAAATGTGTTTCTTATATAGTTTGTTATGTCTCTTTTTGAACACTGGTATTTAGCCATCTCAGAAAGTTTATGCAATATATATTTCCATATATTTTCTTTAGTTATATGGAACATCACTAGGGCTTATGGTCCTCAGCAAGTGAGGATTAATCAAGTAGTTAATTTACAAGTCAAGAAAGTAAAGTATCCAATAGCTCAGCCTCTCACTTCAGGAAGCCTTGGTGGATCATGTTAATGTGGGCCATGAAAATTCACTTCAGATGAGAGACTATGGAGGAGAGAGGCTGGGAGATCTGTCTCGACACTCGTTTATTAGCTCTGCTCTGTGCCCTATCCCAGAGGCAGGAACTCCAGCCTAAAACAGAAGAACTTACTTCACGTGAAGTGGATGGTTTATATAGCAGATTACCTATAGAAAAATACAGTCCACATTGTACATGGTTTAGAGTGGATGCATTTATAAGAAGAGAGGAATTTGCTCCATCTGTCTCTAAGAATTTAAGACGTGGTTAGATTTTTTGCAATAATCAGGCATGTTCAATAAGTAGCATAAACTTCACAGCTGAAGTTATACCTCATCACATATTGTGAAAAGGTTAAAGACATTTAGATGACATAAATATAATGAGTTTTCAGCCACGGCATGCAGTAAACTATTTTCAATAGAAAATCAAGACTTTTAATGCACTTCATTTAGCATTTCCATTTTAACACTTCCTCAAAGTCAACTGCAGCAGAAAACATAAAGCTCACTATGCTTCTTTAAACCAAGACAAAAAATAGTGAAGAACTTCTGCTATGAAGCAACCAAATCCTTCATGGACAAAAAAGCAGTAATTTTGTGCCACTACATGGCTTAAGGGAATTTGCAGTTTGCTGTCAAAGGAAAGAGTGTGTCTTCATTGCTGATTAAAATTCAGTGTAATTAACTAAAGTTTTGTTTGGTTTGATTTTTTTTCCTCACAAGTTACTTTAGTGTGGATAAAAGCAACTCTTTGTGAAATGAAATGTGATCATTTGGGTTCATGCTGGTCTTGCACTCAAACATGATTGTTGAGCGGTTTTTACCTGGGTCTCTGCATGAATTTGACTTATTTTATGAATTTTTATGGAGGTATTATCTCAGCACAGAGGGTAGCTGGGAAAGTCATTAGTGACTAGTTGTACCCAGAAAGAATAAAGTTGCAAAATTGTCCTGTTAGCAATTGAAATTTTGTGCCAGCTAAACCTTTAGTCTGTGCTTCCAGCAGGGAATCTAAGATTGGTTTAAAGGGTACTAAATCCAAGAAAAGATCTTGATATCTAAGTAGGCTTCAACTGAAAGGCAACACTCAGTCTATATGCTTTGCAGCGAGGACAGTCTCTGAGTATTTCTTTCCAAATTGCTTATTTTTGTTTCATTTATTAATGGCTTCACTGGAATTCCCTTTATAATAAGATTCTGGGGGAATAATAGTACCAAGAAAGAGCCAACATAAGCAACCTCCCATCCTGTCCTTTAAAAATAAAAATTGAAAATAAAACCCACCAATAACAGTTTGTTCTTTGGTAAAGGGCTAATAGGATACAGAACTTGGCACACTGAAACAACAACTGGAATGAAGATATTATCATGAAAATCACCTAAATCTTGACTTCATTAAAATTTATTTAATAGGATCAACATTTTTTCCAAGCCAATATTTTTTAAGTTATGTAGTAAACTCTGTGTGCCTTATCCTCCAGGGTTATTTCCACACTCCATTAACAGGCTATAGCAGGTTTTTAAAATATGTAGCATGGGATGGTGTGTACCTGGGAACAAGGAACAGAAAGTTCTTTTAAACATTGTACATACATATGTCTGTAGGCTGCATGAGCTTGCCTAAACAATTCACACCATTATCAAGAAGATCTTGGCAAAAACAAGAGAAAAAGAGATTCAGCAAGTTACATAAGTGCATATATCTCTTTCCTTTTTAAGCAATGGTTGTTTCCGCTTAACAAATTATATTTGTAGCATTTCATTAAAAACTGCTAGCAAAATCAATTCCCAAGGTCTCTTCAGGAATGGAGTTGATTTCATGTAGGATGGTAAAGCATTGGCTTCAGTTGCCTGTTCTTCTGGATATTCCAGATATTTACATTCCTAGGGATTTCAAAAATTCTTTTTATAAATATTTGATGGTAAGAGATAGATACAGAAAGCATTAGGTAGGACGAAAAGTGGAAGGGCAAATAGTATTATTCTTTTTTCCCAGGCTGAGACAGACCAGATTGTACTGTAACTTTAGGGAGCCATCCACCTGGATGTGGCCCCAGACAGCTACTCAACAGGCACAGATCTTGTATTTCTGGATTCATTTGGATATTTCAGAATATTGGAGATTGTCAGATGTTCAGATGTGTTCACAGACTGGGTGACCAGAGGTGGGGGTACCAGAGTTCCAGCCTGGCCAGCTTCCCCAGAAAGCTCTACTCACTTCAGGAAATTTTGCTACTTGTTTCTTCACTCTCAGATGCATCCAAACAAAGACTTTTCTGGTAAAAGTTATAGAAATTGAAAGAAATTGCTTAAATGATTGCAGACATGTTTCACTTAGGGGACCATTGCATGTTGAATATGACTCAAATTTCCATCTGACTGAAGGTTTGGACCTAAGCAGTTGGTCCCTTGTAGAAGAAAAGCTCTACCTGCAAGGGGCCAAAAGGCCAACCAGTTGACTGTCCCATCTCTGCACAAGGAACTCCCAGAGCAGGGTGCAAGATGGGGGCAAGCACATGCTCGTATTTCCTCCAGAGCATCCTCCCCACTCCTGGCAGTCACTGCACAGGGACTTCCTGGCCCAGAGGCCCTATTTGTGTTTTTGTATTTAATAGCTCACTGTAGACTTTTCTTCCATGAATTGGACTAATCTTTCCAGTTATATTTTTGGCTTCCATAACATCCGATGGTAATGAATCCCTCAGTGTAGCTCTGTGCTTCGTGAAAAAGCGCGCGTGTGCGTGTGTTTTAAACCTATTTCCTCTTCTCTCCACATCTTCCAGTGAGAGAAACAAAGAAGGAACATCCTGTGTTTGCCTCCTCCCAACCATTCGGCTGTCACACTCTCTCACTTGAACTAGCCATGTTGCCTCTTGTACAAACCAAGGGCTTCTCATCTTCTGAAAGCTATTTTTGCCCAATTTGGATAGCAGCTGAACTTCTCTAGTTCTCCTTAATGTTGTTACAAAATCAAAAATGTGGGCACATTTATATTAGCATATCCTGTTTTACATTACCTTAGCTGACATGTCTGGCTTGTGCTGATCCCTCAGTGGTGCCATACTTTGTTTTGGTCAATACTTCCCATTATTTTCCCCTGATAATATAAATTGTGCCTGCTCCTTTAAGTAAGCAACAGCTTTGAAAAATGCAAGGCAGGCACGATGGGAGTCTATCTTCTATGTGCTGAGTTAGCTCCTCTTCTAGCCAAGACAAGAAAACTCTGGAAGTAAAGTGCTTTGTCCAGAGGGGAACAAGTCTCTTCTCTCCCTTTCCCACAGTTAAAAAACAGCCTTTGTAAAGTTACAAGGAAAGGCACTTACATAATCTATGGTCAGAAGTCTGAGCTGGCATGATTTTGGATGACTGGAAGTAGAACAAAGGGAAAAAAAATATTGACATTTCCCAGCTGACCCCAGAATGAAAACCTCCCATTATGCTGGCACTTACTGCATGGCCACTGTGTAATTTGGTTTTGTACTGTCTCCTTAAATTGCGATTATCTTTATGTAACTGTCATTCATTTGTATATGGGTTTTCTTGTAGAAAAATGCATCAGTGTCACAGTTCTCGTGTTAGGAAATACATGGAAATACCCAGTGCCTTCCCCCAGCTCCCCATAGAGACTTGTCCTTCTTCCTTCCCCTAACACTACTCTTTCTTCTGCCTGTATTTTAGGGAAAGTAGTGCATCTACCTTGCCCTGGGCAGAGTGGCTTTCCACCCCTTGGTTGCTGGGGCTGGATGCCAGAGGCAGCTCCGTAGGAAAGGGTTGCATGGACAGCAGGCAACTCCTACCTAGAACAGCTTTCCCTGCAGGTTCCTGGTGCTCTGTTGTCTTGGCAGTACTATTGGAAACCCTGCCAATACCAGCCACACTTCCTTCTGCCTTGATTCAAACCTACTCTTTCTCTGTGAAAAACAGAAATAAGTGATGCTCTAGGGATGGCGAATTGCCTCTCGTCCAGACCTGTCAGCACTGGAAATTTCACAAACAGGGGGAAGTATGAAACAGCTACATGTGCAATGGATGTTTGGGGGGATTTCCAGGAGAGCAAAATACTGTGTCGGTTGTTTTCTTGATTTTATCACTCTTTTTAATTTTTTTTTTTTAAATTTCTAATTTTTATTTAATGCCTGACAGTCTTGAGCAACTTTTGAGAATATGTGTAAACTGTAGTCTTGACCTTCTGGACAATCAGTTGCCTGTGTGCAAGCATCTTCATGAGCTTCTGCCCATGTCTGCCTGTGATATGTGGGGTCAGTGTTTATGTCTGCGTGGGATGGTATAAACTGCATTCTGCAGAAATCCTGTAAAGATTACCCAACTTTTCTCCTGGAGGAAGGGTGGGACCCAGGAATGGCCTGCCTCTGTATGAGCTGTCCTTAACAGTACCTCAGTCTCCTCCCCCCAAAAGCCACCAAAGTCTAGCGCTGTGAATTTTTTTTTACAGACACAGTTAAAGCTTTCATTTTGTGTAAATGAAGACTGCAAGAAGAGAAGGCTGGGAGAGCAGTTCCTCCAGTTACTTCAGAGGCTTGCGTGGGACTATTCCCAGTCTATAAATCAGAGTGATTACCTGATACTTGGGAATATTTGCTACGATAAAAGCCTTCAGGTGTAAGTTCTACAGTGTTGTTACGCATTTCATCACACTAATTGTATGATTGTGAGTCAGGTATATTAACCTAACAAACAGATGCAAACTTAATCTCCTTACTGGTTGGAATTTGAAAGCCAGTAAGATATTTTAATTATGCCTGCATCTTTAGTTCATAGAATCATAGAATGGTAGTGATTGGAAGGGACCTCTGGAGATCATCAAGTCCAAGCCTCCTGCCAAAGCATAGTTATATGTGAACATGAAATAAATGAGTATATGTAACAGATAATTACAATAAAATATTTAGCATGTATAAATTTGAATTAGTATAAATGCAGGGAATAGGATTAGTGCAATAGGAATATATAAAAGTATCTATGTTCTTGTATGCATGTGCTTATATACATTTAAGTCT
This sequence comes from Phaethornis superciliosus, assembly GCA_023637945.1. Taxonomy (NCBI): domain Eukaryota; kingdom Metazoa; phylum Chordata; class Aves; order Apodiformes; family Trochilidae; genus Phaethornis; species Phaethornis superciliosus. The sequence goes on along the minus strand of JAJQWJ010000001.1, from coordinate 108,271,182 downwards.
AAAAGCATTAGGTATATTTACATACAAAAAATATTTGGTACTTTGAAATATTAGATGTTACTGCACTCAAAAAATGTGTAATTCATCTGCAAGACTTAAATAAATACCTACATATTATTGGCAACAAAGATTGATTTCTGCTTCTGATGTGAAAGTCTGAGAGGACCAGATTTTCTGAGTCACCTTAGATTGCATCTAAACTCTGCTGTTGTAGTAGAGAGAGAAACTGTCCGCACTGTGTGGAGCAGAACATGTAATTGCTCACCAAAGTCTCTCCTTCAGGAGTGCAGGTTGCTTATATAAACTCCTTGTGCCCCTGGATGTAGTACTAGTGGTTCCTTGGCTCCCCAGTTCCACCCTCATGGCACTACGGGTACCTTGCAGTGGGAACACAAAGCCCTGCTCCTCCGGCCCGCATCGGTGCTTGGATCAGGGATATCCTAATGAGATTCCTGTGTCAGGCAGTCTTCATGGGGATGTCAGCAGAGCTGCTGCATTGTCCCACTTCCCATGCAGGATGAACACTTGGTTGAGCATCCCCAGCCCCTGCTCTTCCTTGCAGGGTCTGTGCCTCGCAGAGATGGGCGCTGCCATGAGCCTTGCAAGCAGCGCCTCACTGCCTGGGAGGTACTTGATGATATGTGAGTTTACCAAAGTGTTCCTTCACTTTCTGGAGTTAAAGTGGCCTGTTGTCTGAAACATTTTGGAGAGGTGTGATCTTTGTTCCTTCTGCCCTCAAGTGTGTTTTGGAGCATCACCGAATTTTGTATGTCTACCTCCAAAAACTCATAATGAATCTATGCCATCGTTCTTTCTCTCCCTCTATCTCTTCTGTTTCCTCCCCTACCCCCAAATTCCCTTTCTTGCAATTATAGTAATCTTTAGTGAGGAGCAATGGCTTTTTAATTTTCCACAAGAAATGGAAGTGTGCAATTATTATGCAAAACAGCTTTCTTTTAATTCCCCAAAATTTCCGGTGTACACTGTAATAAGTCATTTTCTACTGTACATTTTAGTGTCTGAAAATGTAAGCCTAGACCATTAGAAAGCCATAATAAATAATTCAGTGATTTCCTTTCAGCTTAATATTCTATTTTGCTGAATGTGTTTGGAGGTGTAAGTATCTCTCTGGAGAGGGATAATTTTAAGTTTAGTTTTCTAATTTGATTAAGGAAGCAGCGGCTGCCTGCTTCATCTACAGGCAGGAATTCAAGTGCACCAGGGAGATGTTTAGATATCTGTGTAGGTGTGTTTAATATGTTCTGCCTTAATTGTATTTCCTTTCCACTAAATAAGAAAAGTTGTAACACAGTGGGATTAATCTTCCCACTTTCCCCACCTCCTTTTTCCTGGTTTTAATTGTCCCGCTTCTCACAGCCACATCAGCATTCCCTGTTAACAGGTTTTGGGGGATCAAGGCATATCTCATCACAGATGGCTGTGGCTGTTGTGGGGCTCCAGAACAATGACTCCATCCACATGGAACCTGGTGAGTAGTGCAGCCTGGAGTGAAACCACACAGACAGATGGAAGCCCAAGGGTGTACATGAGATACTCTGTCAAATACAGTGTGACACAAGGGACATGCTTGGAAACTGATGTGTCTTGCACTGTTTTCACTGCCTCTGAGAAGGAAAGAAGAGATACCGGCATCAAAGTGTAAATCCTGTTCTCTCCATCTCATGAGTAAAGTAGGGACCCTCTAAGTCTGTAAAGAAGGCAACTTTCCTTTCTTTCCATATGCAGTTGTGTCTAGCAATTCACTGTAACAAAAGAACAGATTTCACTTTGGAAATATTTCAACTTCTTTTGAAGAGGTGAAAGTGATAATTCATTAGAACAAAAATGGTGATGAAAGCAAACATTGGCATAGCTGCAATGAGACTGAAAATATTGGCAGTGCTCCTTTGTGCGTGGCAGGAGGAGGTGTTAGTGTGAGCAGGCACCTTCCACAAACCAATCCTTGTTAATTTTCCCTTTGCTTCAGCAGAAATTGAAAGGGTGTGTGTACTGAGGCCCACTTTATGGTTTTGCTATTGATATTTATCTATGTCCCCCCCCTTGAAAATTCTGTCACCAACAAAATATGCAAGATGTACTGAGCCATATGTTTTTTCAAATGTTTGCCCTCTCTGTCCCTGCAGATATTACGCCCCCAAATACTTCTGATGAATTTTGAAGCCTAAAGTGAAAAACAAAGTTGGTAGCAATGTTATTAATACCTGAGAACACAGAATACTCATACAGACAAAAAAAATTTGAGCAATTCGTTTTCATTCTTTAATCTTTTGAAACATATTTTGCCCCTGCACAGGCCATGGTTTGAGTATTGGGTTCAATTCTGGGTGCCACAGTATGAGAAAGACATTGAGGTCCTAGGACATGTCCAGAGAAGAGCTGCAAGGCTGGTGAGGGGTATCAAGGGCATGTTGTAGTTGTATCCTCATACAAGTGAGTGAAGGAACTGGGGTTGATTAGTCTGAATAAGAGAAGACTCAGAGGAGACTGGTGTTGGTCTCTTTTCCCAAGTAACTAACAACAGGATGACAGGAATTTAAGTTGTGCCACGGGAAGCTTATGTTAGATATTAGGAAAAATTTCTTTACTGAAAGAGTTGTGAGGCATTGGAATGGGCTGCCAAGGGAAATGGTGGAGTGACCATCCCTGGAGGTGTACAAGAAGTGTTTAGAAGAGGCACTTCAGGATATGGTTTAGTGGCTGTGGTAGTTGGGTCACAGTTGGACTCGATGAACTTGGAGTTTTTTTCCCAACCTTAATGATTCTATGATTCTATAATCATATTAGTGCACACTCAGGCCTGTTTTGTGATGGTTTCCTCCCAAACTGTCCTGAGCATTTCTGAGACAAATCAGTGAATTAATTACCAGTGGGTGAAGTGGTGAGGGCACCACTGAGAGTTTTCAATTTTCATCTCATATACTCTGCCTCTCCTGCTTGTGGAGGAGATATGTACAGCTACCCAGAGGCTGACTTACATTGCCCAGTTACTGTGCCCATTACTGTGCCCAGTTTACCAACCTCCATCCACGCTGCAACTTGATAGTCTTGCTGATCAAACAAACAAAAGACTATCACTTTCCTCCTCCATTTGCTACTTCCAATTTCCCTGTACTGCTAGTAAGTCAGTCACTACTGAAGCTGGATGAAATGCTTTTTGAGGAATGACTAAAAAGCACCTTAGCACTAGTAAAAATATACAGAAAGCCAAAACAAGAGCATTTTGGAAAGTGCCCCAATGATACTGCAGGTAGAATATTTTATTCCTAACTCATCAAGGTGTTATTGGAGGGCCTAAGGATTCAAAGTGGGTTGTGAATCCAGGTCCCATTTTTATTTTGTCCCTGATTGCTAGGCTATTTTTTTTTTCGCATGTTTCAGCACTGATGGGTCATGCCTTCTTGTGTTCACAGGATCCCAACATTAACAGGAGAGAGTGGTGTTCCACACAGAGGATGACCCATCTTGGAGATAAATGTGCTTTTTTAGAAAGTGTCATTGACTCACCACAGGCTGTAGTGAGTTGTTTCCAGCCCATTCATTTCCTGGCAGGTATGGTCAGAAGTTAATTATCTGGGCATCTCCACCTGCTATGGCACTATTTAAAAAGGAATACTTCTGATTGCCTTTGGTGAGGAATCTAGGCTGCTTTTGGCATGCTTGGCAGGTGGGGCACTCCAGTGTCTAGGGACCAGTGGCATTGCAGTGGAAGCTGAAGGCACCAGAGTGAGACAGTGCTTGGAACAAGGGACAACAGAATATTCAGACCATTTTGAGGGACAGGCAATTTGAAGGACCACAAGCTGTAGGTGGGATTATGTTATTTGTTAATATGTCCCATTGTCATGGAATGGTTCACTCTATGGCTTTTGACAGTGTCTTGGAAATACCCTGTCTTCTGAAGATGAGAACTTTCTTTAAGACCTCACCTATCTTCTCTTTCACGAGCCTTCGTATTTCCTGTTTCTGCACAGGACCAAAACCAGACATATAGAAGCACCATGAAAAAATGCAACAGGAGCATTCTTGACATGATTTGGCATGTGGGAGCAGGGAGATGGGAAGCCTGATAGGCTTCCAGACTTGTTATGCAGACTCAAGCAGTACAAGCAGTTGGATAAGCATCTGAACTTTTGTATGTTTATCTGAACTGAACTCGAACTCCAAGCCATTTCAGAGTTTACCTAGCAGTGGCTAATAATTAGTAGAATGCTTGTTAAAATTGGAAAGTGATCTCATTAATGAACTAACTTACTGAAATCATGCTGGATCTGGAGTTCGGAGCAGACATTCCTTTCAGCAAGCAGTCTAGAAAATCCTTTAAAGGAAAAAAAATACACTAATTCTTTTTTACTTTAAAAGGTGTTGGGAACCTATGAAACTGAAGAAAAGAAAAAAAAAAAAAAAAAAAAAAAGTAAAAGTGTTTGGTAAATAGACAGACAGCAGACCTGAATCCTGTTCTTGTCTATCTTTGTATGTCAACAGCAATAATATGAGGTTACCTGCTGTAGTGGTGTGAAGCCAGTATAAGACCAGATTGTGCCTGACACTTCTGAAGGTGGAGTTTTATTATCAAAAGAAAAGCAGTTAACAGGGGCTCATTACTGTGAAATATGTGTTTAGGGTCCTGCCTACAAACAATACGGATGGCTTTCCTGGCAATAAGTTATTTAATGAAATAATTAAAGCCTTTTTGGTTACGTAGGCTTAGTTGTCATTTACTACCTCTTCAGTGACGTTAAAATTTAATGTGATAACAGTGCAGTGAGCAGAGAGAGCAGTTTCCACCCACATGAATAAATATTGATCTCGGTGATAAGGAAGAACAAACATTCTGATGAAGTGGTAAGAAAGAAATTGAGCCTGATATGGGAGGGTTATTTTACTGCACAGTAAAAGAAAGTTAGTCTTTCAGCTAAGGACAAGGAAGGGCAAGGGGATGACTTATCAAAATGTTTTTTACAGGATAATAAATTCTCTGTCTTCAAACTGTAGTGTTTGTCCAATGGCTCGGCACAAAAGCAAAGAGATGACCGGGGTGAAGTTCTGGTCACAATCAAATAAGTGGCAGTTTTGCTGCTGACTTCAGAAGGGACAGGTATTTATAGCTGGAGCACTGTGCAGAGGCTCTGGTGCTCTGTGGGAGTCTCATATGAGCAAATTTCTCCTTCAAGCCCTTCCTTAGTCAATGTATGCTTAAACCTAAGCATTCACTCCTCTGCTCTGATGAACCTAGCTTGGAAACTGATGATTAGTCTGACATTCCAGAAAATCTTGAATCATTAAGGTACAACAGGATTGGGTTTTTTACTGAACTTTCCTGTTTGGATGCCCATTGCTTCACCAGAAGGGGCAGCTTTTTGCAGAGCTTCCTTTGCTACAGTGATCTCCATGTAAGAGCAGCCAGTGAGGAGGTTCAGACATCTGTACAACATGATTCATCTCCTATTGCATGTATGGATCAGGTCAGATGAAGTGCCTCCTGCTAGCTGCTCTCCGCTATGAAGGGAGCTCTGTGTGACATGATATCTGTGCAGGAATCCTACCTGTTGACTTGTAAAGGTAGGTCACATGAAAGCTCTATCTATGTTTTGGAAGCCACCCGTTTAGGAAATGTGCAATACACTTGTAGAACCAAAATAAAAACAAAACCCTAATGTGGTATTTTTAAAGTGTAAATTCTCTGCTTTTCTCAGGACTTACTATGCGATCTTCCAGACAACCTATATTCATCACTTTTACTAATTCTCTCTCATCAAATCTGGGTTTCTACACGGTGTTTCCACTGCTCAGTACAGTGTGTGTGACAGTGACTTACTGCTACACATGTTGTGATGCAGACATCATCTTTTTTACAGGTTCCTTAAGAGGTAGTTAGTTACATGGTCCCAGTCCCATTGTATCTCAGCACTCCCTATGCCTTCGTCAGTTTTCCTTTAATATACAGATATTAATTCTGTCTCCTCTACCTCCAGTCCTACCATTCCTCTTGGCTTAGGAAGAACTTGGGTAGAATTAAACTCAAGGAAGAACTCTCTTGGCTTAGGGCTGCTCCCAAGAGCTCAGTTTGACTGTTGTCCTCTCCCTTTATAAGAGTGGTTATGAGTCCATGGGGGAGGCAAGTGAACTCCAGCTACCTCTGACCTTTGCCTGGTAACTTGTGCCTTCTCTACATGACACAGAGAGGTTTTCCAACCCAGTCACTCTCAGCTACTGAGAGCTTTTTGACAGTCAGTAAATCACACTAAGGCCTCTAATCTTGACTGGGGCTTCTGCTGGCTACTGTCAGATACTTTCTGCAAATATTCAGTGTTACTAATACATTAAGTGAGGTTTTAATCAGTGCCGTAGGTAATTGTAGGCCAAGGGTTGGAGAACTTTTATGACTTAGAAATGAGTTTGTGTGGGGATAATAATACATGTGCAAGCCAGAAGGGTATTTCCTTCCTGAAGGTAATGAATTGAAGAGGGAACTGGTGGTTTGGAATCAGGGGATCTCTGTAGCAAACAAGCTAAGTGGGATTTGACTTTGACAGGATTACCTGGAAGAGTTAATCGGTGATGTCAGGTGTGGCTCCTTCCTCAGGAAGTTTGAAATTAAGTTGTTTTTTTTTTTTCATAGTTGTTAAAAAGTCAGGCAGAAGGGTGCAGAATAAAATAATCACTTTTCATTCCAGTTATGATTCTACCTAACTGAGTCTCATTCTTTCTTTATCTTTTATGTTTTTATCCCTGGAGGTAGGCTCCTTTGAAAAGCAGTAAGAACAGTCATCATTCTATTCACCTTTTCAAAAGAAGACATCTTTGAAATATCCTCTACCTCCCTTCCTTTGGCTCAATTGCCACTGTCTCCAGTCAGTCTTTTTTCTGGCTTTCCTGGGATGTCTTCAGTTGCCATTGTAACATGCTGACCTGCCAAAACACAGCTCTGGGGTGAGAATAGTGCAAATCCTTATAGCCCTTTCCCATGATGGTGCAGTTGGCCTCTTCCAGAGAGACATCATGGATGTCAGAGTGCTTTGGAAATGTCCCACCTACATCCCTATTGTCCGCAGAAACATCAGAGTGAAAATGCAAGTAGGAACAAAACTATAAAATCTAGGCTTGCTTATCAGCCCTTCTGTTGGATTAGACACCTGTATCTGTAATGCAAAGTGAGTGTCCCATGACTATTAAAGAGCCTCTTCAGCCTCAGGAGCTGTAGTGGTCTGCAGGGGCTGCAGTGGAGGTGGCAGCGTTGATCCCCAGGCTGAGGGGACCCACTCCTCACTGTGAAAGCTTCAGCTGGGTTCAGTACTACCTGTGCTGCCCAAATCTCAAAGTTAGATAACTTCAGGTAGCTGACAGACTTAGCTACCAGGTTGTCAGGAACATCCATTCACACTGGGATTGCATCGTCTTCATCTGCCTGCCAGTTCCTGAGACTTCATTTGGCGTCAGGCTGTCCATCTAGCAAGAAGTTTGTCTGCTATCTGCCCTGCTTTCTAGGACCACATACAGCTTTCCCACTCACAAAATTTTTAATTAAAAGTGTCTTTTTTTCCCCAGACATCTTGAAGAAATGATTTTGTTTTGGCCTCCTTCGTAGTTTCAGCAAGTCATCCAGAAAGCAGCTCTTTACAGCAGCCTCTGCTCCCCCACTGCAGCCACCCAGTTGTTTCTCCTTCACAGCAGGCTTTATCTTTCCATTTTTGCTTCTAATTTATCGACACTGAGAGCCTGCCTGGGTTTTGCAGGCTTTCCTGTAATGAGGCAGCTGGCTCGCAAAGGGCTGTGTCACAGAGCTTGTTCTTGTCAGCAGCTTTTATCTTCCCTCTGCAGTCACTTCTGTACCACTACTTTTGATTTTTGCCTTATTTTTGTTGGGTTTAGCTGAAGTTGCTTTCTCCTTTAGCAGAAAGATGATTTAGGTTTGCTGAAGCCTGGCAATGATAGTACATAATAGCAGTATATATTTTTAATCTAGATTCAGTTTTGGTGTTTTATGGTACCAGGGAGAGTCTGTTTTTGTGTCTGAGGTGCCACTAAAAGATTTGTATGATTTCCTGAGTGTTGACGATTGCGGCGAATTTTCCCAGTTCTGTTTTAGAGCTGTTGCTTAGAGAGTTTTTAGTATTTATACACAAAGCAAGTAAAAAACCAAACAACAAAAGCAACAACAAAAGCAACAACAAAAGCAACAGCAACAACAAAACACAATAAAAAAATCCCCCCACCCCCAATAATAATAATAAACAAACAAACCAGTCATCTTTCTCAATTCACACACACACAAAAATAATTCTAAAGTTAGGTTTGCATATGAAGTGGGCAGAATCAATGCTTCCCTCTCTGAAAACTCTAATAGATTTGTGAAATAGTTGCCATGAGCAATTGCACGGCTCTTACTCCTGGTGCAATTTGACGAAGATGTCACTTTGATGAAGCTTCCTGGCATTGCCAGGGCTTCAGGCAGCCATCAACCACTGAGGAGTCCTTGTTCTCCAGTAGCCAGGGAGACCCATAATTTGAAGGTGTCATGGCCTCAAGGAGGACAGGCCAAGAATCATGATGCTGTTGAAAGCACTTTGAACCAGAAGCTGAATGAGCAAACCAGCATTTTCCTGAGATTCTCTCCTATAGTGTAGCACTTCTCTGAAGAACTATAAGGGTAAATTGGGGCCTACTTAGTGATATAATTTACTGCTAAAAGTGCACTCCAGGCAGATGTGGTGAAATAAAGCCTGAAGAAATGCACTTCTTGAGCTTCTCACGTCGTGAGCTTCCGAACCCCCCAGATTGCCTGATTTTCAGGCAGTTTACTGCCGGGCGTGTTCTCCTGCACTGCTCTGGAATGAAGCGCGAGGGATTTGAGGGCTGTCTGTGGGCATTTTCTGAGGCTTTACAGGCACTGTCTCACAAATGAGCCCACAGAGCTTGTGCATTGCAACAGTTTTCTAAGAGATGGATGACTCTCACATGCTCACTTCAGCTCCAGGCAGGGTTGCTCTGCTGTCCTCAGCCCTCTCAGTGCCTCCCCAGTGCTCCCTTTCAGGAGCCCCACTCCTTGCCCAGTGGACTGCCTGCTGAAGAACCCTTTATAGAAGCTTGCTGCTCACTGGGATTGAGTAACATCAAGCAGATAACCAGACAGTTTTTTCTAAGTCTACTTTGGCCGTAGGTCTGCGTGGGAAGGGAACTCAGCCTGACAAGAGTTTAAAACTTATGTCAGAGGAGAGAGTACTGAAGCATTTTAAGTGGAATCTCTGTTGAATTTGTTATTCTGTGTGATATACCGTTATCTAGGTTATCATAAACTACAAATTACAGTAAAAGGATGAAGGTAATGACCAAATCTGGGAAAAGAAATTACTTTTTTGTGTTATTTATAAGCCAAAATTATAAGGTGAAGAGGGACTGAAAGATCGAGTCAGTGCTCTTCCCAGCAAGGCTCCCTTAAGAAACAGCCTCTCACTGTCAACCCAGTGATCCAGCCTTGGGTTGGATCCTGCTCCTGCCTGCAGCAGTGGCATTCCTTCTCCTGACCCACAGGGAGAACATCCCAAGCCCTCAGGAAAGCATGCACACGTGAGCAGGCAAGACTATCAGAGCAAACTGTGGATTGATTTTGCTACTGAGTGATCCTCATTGCAAAACTAGCAAGTGAGCCAGAGACCTGTGTGATTAAGGAGAAGCCCTGTTCCTCATGGGCTTCTTTCTTTTTGTTTGATCACTTCTGAGAAAGAGAAAAGATTCAGGAAACTTGCTAAGGAACAAAAGAAATGAGTCTGACATGAAGGCGGCTGCTTGAAGCGTATGTTAAATAAAAGCTCCTTTGTGTGATGCATTTGTTGACCCCTTTGCAGGGGTTGGCTGGTAGGATGTGATTGAGTTCTAATTTGAAACTTTATGTTAATTCATCACAACTTTGCCCCTAGTGTGGTATCTGAGGATCTTCTGTGAGAAAAGTAGAGCAGCACAATATCAGAGGGAAGTGTAAGCTATTTCCCTACCACTTTGGTAGCCTGATAAAGTCCCACTGAACTTACTTTCCGTAAGCTGAGCAAGGATAAGCTATTGAACAAGAGGAACCAAGTGAGAATGACTAACATGTTAGAGTGTGCAACAGTGAGATCATATCCCCATGAGGATATCTTTTTTTGTGTGTGTTGGCTTGTTTTTTTTCACTGGGAAAACAGGAGTAAAAATAACTTTTTTTCTCAGTTAAGCAAGAGGAAAATTGTGGTAACATTTCCTCATTTTCTGTTTCCTCAAGTAAATGCTTAGTCAGTCTGATTATTCACCGAGACATGTCTTTAGTTTTCTTTGCATTCTAGGAAGAAATATTAATAAATAGGTAACACACACGCATACACATACACATATAAAGTTAGCAGACTGACAGTCATTGTTTCCTCCTCTTGATTCAGAGCATTTTCAGTGAGGGAACTGATCACAGTAATAATTGCCTCTTGCAAATCTAAGGCAAGGTAACTCTCCATGTTTTCATTAGCCTAAGACTTAAAAATAATAATAATAAAAAAGTAGATTTTGTAAAAGGTTATGTCCTTTGAAAGTGATTTAAGGTCAAGAGAGAAAATTTGCTTCCATTTCATAACGAAATGGCCTGTTTAATGATATGAATGTGGTGCTTCAGGTGCTCTGGTGCTCTGCTTATTGTCTGTAGAATTATTTCATCTTCAGTTACTTCTTATTTGACCTGATGTGGGAAAATCAGGCAAGGTAGGACAGACTGCATTTCTGATCAAAACAACAAAGTTTTAAGAGCAAGTTTTAGTCCAGTGGGTATACATAGCAAATCTGCCAGTTTCAAGGGATCTCTCTTCTGAGATGGCATTGGTATTTTCTGTGGTATACGGGAAGAGTAATTTGCTAATTGTTTACAGAAGATCCGAATCCCAGAAGGTCTGGAGCAATACACCTGGCTGAAGGAAGGAGAGAAACAACACTTTTCACATTCTTCAGGCTTTGGAAGGTTGTTGTCTTCTCCATATTGGTCTTTTGCCTTTCTATCATAAATGCATATGCTGAAAAAGTCTTCCTCCAGGAGAACTGGAATTGGAAGCCACATATTCAGCCTTTTCCTGCATGTACTGGATATTTACAAAATATAATTGTTGCTTTGGGAATATGGCTGTTGGCCTTCTCTCATTTTCAGTGCTGTGAATAGTACTGATTTTGCTATGAACAAAGTATCTTTATATAACAGACGCAGATCCTTAATATTAGCCACAACTCTCAGCAGCTGAAAAGTCATGTGTTGAAACCTCCTGTGTAACCTCAAACATGCTGTTGTTACTACCAAACTTGAGAATTTTTTTGGCAACACAATTTTTTGCCTTTTCAACTTGAAAAAGACCAGGGAAATTTTTACTGTATGTTTTTTCATGGTTAAAGAAAAAAAGGAAAATACTGTATCTGTTTTTATTCTGTACTATTTTGGAAATCAGGAATATTTTTTTAATCACAACTTTAGATTTTACTACTTTCCGCCTTCTTCCCCCTCTGAGGAACTACTGCTAAAAACAATGCTTTGCCCAAGAATTACAATTTTTTTCAAGGTAGTTGAAGGAAGGAGAAGCCAGTTGTAGCTGCTGCTAGTTAATAAGGACTTGATCCTCAAACACTTTTGTACACAAGTAACTTGATGTATCTATGGTCTCATAAAGTTATTCATATGAACAAGTGTATGCAGGATCAATGTCAGTGTTCTGATTCTGAGTTCTATTATGTTTCCCCAGCTGTAAGCCAGCAATGTTGCAGGCTGCATTTGGTGAATGCTTTGAAATCAATTAATTTAAGGAAATGTATAGGAGGGTGTCATTTATTACTGTCAGAGAAGGGAAGGAATACTGACCAATAGAATGGGTGTTTTCTACTTTCCACAAGAAACAATAATAGAGTAGGACAGTTGAGATATTAACCTAGGAAATCAGTAAGCAGTTCTTATAAACTAATAATCCTACAAAAATAATGCATGAAAGAAGGCAAAGAAGCCTCTGAAGAAGCAGTGGCAAATGCAACTGAAGCAACAGAAAAATGTTAAGTAACTCTGTTGTTAGCAGGGGGACTCGGTCAGTACATTATCCAGAGGGCTACATCTTTTGTTTCTTTTCCTCCAATAAACAGGGCATCCATGGTACTTTCAGACACATTTTCTGATTGATTTTCCTACCATTCTTCCTTCTGTAAACCAGGAACAATTCTACCAATGCACAGGGATTCGCATTTCTGTGAAAAATTCAGGTCCTGTACATTCTGATGTGACCCATAAGGGGAAACCTACCTTCTATATAGGAGCCGATGGCAAAAGTCCCACTGCCACCAGAGCAGTCAGACTTTCCTTCCTGGATTTTAGCTTTCTGACATTTCTGCTTCATACACCATAAGAAACATATAATCAGTATGTTTCACAAATTGCTGCTGCGGATATACTGAATACCAGATTGCTGCCCTGAGCACCCTGACACTTAGTCTGCTCAAGAAACAGTTTTGAGTCAGAGCCCCATACTTCTGGGTTTGATATATTTTCATATACATACACTGATGTTAGTGGTGCAGTGAGAGAGGTCATCTGGCAGCTCACTGGGATTCCTCCCTGCTATTTGAGAAGGGTTTTAAAAAACTTAGGCTGGAGGGGAACAGAGAAAGAAAGATTTTGGTTTTCTTTTTAAAACATTTTTTAAAATGCCATGAGACACTGTATTTCTTTTCAGCATGCTGTTAAGCTAATGATTTGGGGGTCACTAGCACAAGCAATTCATGTATGTTTAGCCATCTGTAAAAGTCTTTCATAAATTAAAAGATGTAGTGCTGTAAAGTGATAATGCAGTTGTTACGCTGGTTTCTTTTATTTATTTATCCCCCCCCCCCGGTTTATAATGCTCTTATGATAGCAAGTGCCTAGAGTGCCACCGTCTGGTGAGACAGGCACTGTCTTGGTGCTCAGAGAACGAAAGTTTTCCTATTACTACGAGAAAATTCAAGTCAGTCTGGTGAGATTGCATACACGCCTCTCTTTTGTTTTTAGATATGAAAAAGTGTAATTTGAAAATAGCAGTTAAAATGACTGGCACTTGAAAGGGTGCATCATCTACACAGGATAGGAATAACATAATTTATTCACTTTGTAAACCATGAGTATTAATCTTTGTTAATATTTTAAGGCTGTCATTTAAAATAGTTATCTTTTTAAAAATTTTTAATGTGTTTTTGTGTTTATTTAAAATTCTTCTGTACATATTTAGTGATTTCAAAACCAGTCCATTTTTCTCTTTGCTTCACTCTTTTAGTCAAGCTGGGCAGTGAGATTACTCTCTCCAACTAATTTTTGCTTTGTTGCTTTTCTACAGTCTGATCCTGCAGCTGCAAATGATGGGATTAAACACGGAAAATAAGTACATAGCATTTGTGACACCCTCCCTCCTTCAGTCCACTCGACCTCAGCAAGAATGGAAGCCTGGCAACAAACCTGTAAGGCAGGTAGCCCCCTTCACAGACAAGTGTCCTAGCAGGCTGGGCTGTTTTGTAAATTCCATTTCCTTCTTCTACTTCTTTGTCATTCCATGCATGCTACAAATATGTCTATGTGTGATGCCCAGCAATTAATAAAAACTGTGTTCATGTTTGCAGTGCTGCCCTGTATTTAAATCTGCCTGCTGTCAGTGTGGTCTTTTCAGTGTGCTGGCCTCTGGTTTCAATCTTGATGTCAAATGTGAGGATTTCTTTACTGTCTCTTCCCTGGCTGACAACTGGTATTCCCTCCATCTTCTTCAGGTGCCCAGAGTTGCCCAAAATCCCTGTGGCAGCTGGAGGCATTGCTCCACAGAGGCAACCACAGGGGGGTACAAAAGCCACCTTTGCCCTTGTGGCCAAGGGGCAAACCCCTTCCTTCTGATTTCTTGGGCTCTGCCTTTACCATCAGAAAACCTCGAGGAGGAAGTAAACCCAGGAGCAGATCTGTGCTTCCTCAAGAGGTGGACCCCATAGAGTCTATTTCTTTGACCTCCTTTCCTCTGTGAATGATTCCCTTGTAGGGTCTTACTGGAACTTGGGCCTTTCTTATGGGACAGACTGTCTCTGTTGTGCTGCCTCTCCCAAAGCTGGGATGACCATTTACATGATGCTCACTGCTGCTTGAACCTTCTGTCTTCTGCATAAAGCATAGGCACATGTGAAGGTCACTGGAGGACACCATGGTAAAACCTAACTATGTAACCTCAGTTTTTCTTTTATAGGTTTCTTCTCAGCAGCTATTTTGTGCAGGTGCCACAAGCAATTACCAGTTTTATAGGACACTTGAGTGAAACATTTTCAGAGGGGGAGATGTGGGTAATCTCCAGGCCCTAAGGAGTTGTTCCATTTTTAATTGTGCATTTTAAGGTCTATGGGGCTCTGATATTTCAAGTTCTGTGCAAACAAAGAGCACACTGCTATCATTGTGTTCCCCTGCTCAGGGCTTGTGGCTGAATTACCTCATGATAGGTCTTTTAAGTCTTTTGGCCTCCTTGTTGGCCTCATATTTCAACACAACATATGAAAGAGTTGAAGAATGAGCTAAAGCTCCCTTCCAACTTTTGCAGAATTATGGACTATTTTATTTTTCATTCCATGCGGTTTTTAGCAACCTCTGCCTTTGCTAAAGCAATGCAAGCTGGGTGAAGACGGCACAGAGGAAGGGGGTTTCCTCTCTGATGTCAGAAGTTTGACATATCAACCTTCATCTGAAAAGATGGAGTTTTGCTTCTGTTTGATGAAAACAAAGTGAAGGTCCCTTCCCTAGTGTCCTGCTCCCCTCTGCAAACATCCATTTGCAAAGAACATTCCACACGTTTCCTTGAAAAGAAAATTCACGATGTCATTTCCCCAGCTGCACAAAAGGCTTTGCACTGCTAAATGTCAGTCAAGTTACTCATATAACAGTAACATTTTCCTGAGGCCATCCCAGGCCCCTGGCAGATCTGGGTGTGCTTGTGAAGGCATCCCCTGCCTCCATGGAGAGCTGTGGGGTGTTGGGGCTGGAGAGGCTCTGCTCACATCACTCATAGTCTCCCAGAACTGTTGCCATCAGGGGTTACAGCTGCTCTGCCATGGCCTTTTTAGCTTTTAAGGAGGTTTGGGGGCTCCTGGGATTTCCTGTCCATCATTCTTCGGTATAGTGCTTGGGGACATGATTTAGTGGTCGACTTGGCAGTGTTTGGTTAATGACTGGACTTGATGGTCTTAAAGATCTTTTCTAACCAAAACTACTTTATGATGCAGGAATTAAAAGGGAACTGGATCCCCAGTGCAAGACTGAGACCTGGCCCCATCCAAACACAGTCCTGTCCATGGTGACACTTAAAAATTATGCTGATCTCAATGGAGGGGAGCAGTCATAGCTGCCTGGGCTTCCCACTGGTCTGCCATGGGCAGGAGCAGTGCCAGCAGTGGGTCAGCTGGGAAGTCTGCCATGGGAGCAGTGGCAGGAGCTCCTTGGAGTGAGGACAGAAGGCAGCAGAAGTGGCCAAACATAGAGGACTCCTTACTTCACAGTTCCAGAGCAGCCCTTGGGCTGGTTACAGCCTGGGAATCACATGATTCGTTGAAAGTAAACTTTGTCATCCCTTCACATTTGGGAAAATATGGATGCCTCTCTTAGGGTGATCCAGTGCAAACTTTCCCATTGCCGTTCTGTGACTGTATGCATCCACTGGCACAGCTGGTTCTTGCCAGAGAAACTGTCACCCCTCCAAAATATGAATATTAATCCTTGGTCTTGAATGGTGAATGGAAATTCCCATGGAGACAGTGCTGAACATCAGAAAATAGAGCATGAAGGGGAAGGAAAAGAAATGGGTGGATTTGTACTGTGACCATTTAATGGATGTGTATTCCTATTATGTGCAGACAGGCTGTTTGAGTTGCAACTCTGTCTCTGTGTACACCACAAGGTAGAACCAAGGAAGGTAAAGGCAAAGGATGGAGCTGGGAATGCTCAGCAAGCCCAAGTGCTGCGGGGGCTGAAGGACAGAGGAGTCAGCTGATAAATGCTGCAGAGCATGAAAGAAATTTAGGGGCTGAACAGACAAAATCTTAGCCAATGATACCTTACTCTGTAGCTGAGGTCTGAAAAGCCTAGGACCTTCACAGCACCTGAGAGGAAGAGACAGCTTAATATCGGGAAAAGGAATATTACTTCAAGAAGCAGAAGTCACTTCTACTGGATGACCAGTACCAACTCTGTAGCTGATCAAGGGAGTTGTGGATGCCCCATCACTGGAAATATTTAAGGACAGGTTAGATGGGACTTTGAGCAATCTGCTCTAGTAGGAGGTGTCCCTGCCTATGGTAGGGGGAGTGGAAATAGATGCTCTTTAAGGCCCCTTCCAAACCAAACTATTCTATGATTCTCTGTAGTGTAAGTCAGCCCAAATATGTAAGAGAAGGTGCCTGTATGGAGCTGGAAAGCTTTCTTCCATGCTGTCATCTGGAACTGGTCAAAAGCAAAGTACATAAAGATGAGGAAAGGATGTAAGACTTTGCTTCTGTTGGGTAATTAAAGGGGAAAAAACCTCATTACCATAAAAAGGAATGAGATAAATCATGTCACAAAGAAATTTATTGCTGTGGTTATAAAATTCTTCCCCTTTCATAAGAAAAGAAGGTAACATGGCCTTGAGAGCCTGTATCCTCCCAAAGGTTCATTGGCATATCACTAAAAACTTTATTACTGTCTTACAACTCTTCTGTTTCTTGTATGTAGCTGACTGATAAGGCAATATTCTTAACTTTAGCATTGCCATCTCTTTTGTTCTTTAAGAAAACTGTAGTCGATGTTGCAGTAAGAAAAGAGGAGGGGGAAAAAAAATCCTGGATCCATTGAGATGCTTATTTTTTTAAGTCTGGTGCCTAACAAAGCATTAGAGGAGCCTAGAGCTTCCCTCCCTGACTCTGCTCTCCTCCCCCACTTCATTGCTGGTAAATTTTTCTTCAGTTTTGTTATGTACCTTTGCTGAAAGACGTGATGACACGTCTGTGGGTCTGTGGCCTATTAGCCCAGGGACAGAGTGGAGCTACTCTATGAAACCCTTGCTTCTGACCTCAGGTCTGGCAGGCTGCTGAGTTCACTGGAGCTGCTCTGTTACATGCTGGTTTTCAGCATGAATAATTGTGCCATGATCTGGCCCATAAATTCCAGGTAATTTGTAAAGTTCCTGTCACGATGTTATCTAAACAGCAATGGCACATTTGAAACTGTTCTGGGCTGTGGCAGAGAGGAGACTTCTCAATTTGCCTCTCCAATGCAGCTCTGTTCTTATATATCGTGTTATACTCCTTTCCAACATCATACTAAGATAATCTGAATTCTGTTCAAATTAGGGTAAACCATGACTCCATGACCATACTTAACTTCTGCTATAGTCATAGCTGAATAGAATAATAGATGTTGGAATAGGTTACAGAAGGAGGCAATCATCTCCTCCATTCTTTTGAATTAATTGATATTGCCTTTCTTTGTACCTTTCCTTTTTTGAGAGTTTTGACTGACTGATGTTCACTTACACAGTTCTACAGAAATCATATTTCTAAACTTCACGTGTTGCTGCTTCTGGTTGTGCCCACAGTGTCTGTGGTTGTACAAAGTTAATAGAAAGTGCTTCATTCACAGGTTCCAGTTTTCCATTCACATCCATGCCAGAAAACTCCTTGTGCTCCCCCAGCCTGCTAAATACATGTCCTGAATTACCTGAGCAATTAAATGAAGGCACTTTTGTGAATGATGCACATGCAATATTCTTTGAATTTGTTCTGTGATCAAAGGAAAGAAAGGAAATAAAAATGAGCATATTTGATAAATATTGAATAAATTAAATATGAGGGTCCTGTAATGAAAAGGCAGTAAATCTGTTTGTGGAAAGAGGCTGTGTCCAGTTCATATTCATGACAAAATATTTTCTATTGTCCTGTTAACATTCCTTCCAGTGGTTACTGGTGGAAGAATAAGATGATAAAGGAGCCTGAGACATAAGGGGTTTAGCGGGCATCTCTTCATAGTGAATTGTATATTTCCTGTCCAATGTCAAATTTATTTCCTCTCCAGAAGAAGAAACAGATTTAAGAGGGATGCCAGGGCATACAATTTTACAGTGATACGGGCACTAAGGTACAATTGTTCCGGATTAGTAGCAAAAACCATTCAGCATATACTACTTCTCTTTAAGTTAGCAGAGTCACAGTAAAAGGGAGAAGTAAAAATCAAAGCTAGTCTAGGTTCAAAATTGTTGATGGCTTAAACTTTCACCACAGAGTGATCACCAGTTTGAAAACCCTTATAATTTACTTAATAGGCTTTCTGTGTATTGGAAACTGAGCTTTTGTCTTTGTAGATCAGTTACATAATTACCAATAGCTTCTTTGTTACTGTTCAGTAGGTGCTTATTGTAGAATGAAATACACTGTGGAATGAAAACACACAGCCCTGGGGTCACAATTTCTACCCATTGTGAAGAAAGTCCCTAATAGATGTGGGAAAACAATTTTGCCAGGTTATAATTGGGAATTGGGTTTCTTGATTCACTCCAGTATTCCGCTTAACAGTGATAAGGTGCTAGTCTTGTTTTAACTACTATTGGGCAGGCAGCAGTCATGAAATACAACATTTTGCATGGAGCCATGCTGTACCTCTTTTAGAGTGTGGAGGGTTCATCAGCTGGGATTGTCAGACCTTGTGATTAAATCACTAGCATTAGGCAGAAAAGCACTCCTAAGGCAGAGCTTCAGCTTGATTTAAGACATACTTACATCAAACCACTATGTGGGAAATACGCTGAAATAAGTAGGAAAAGGGAGAGGACCAAAGCCAGGTGGGATGCTTTCTTACAGAGTCACCTATCAGGAAGAAGCGTGTAAGCTTCCACACTGACACTGTTGACCCAAATGTGAATCCCAATGCCTGAATCCCCTGTGCTGTTTCCTCTGATCTCCCCCAGGACCTCTGTAAGGACTTCTGGAGGCACGGGCACTGGTAGCCTTCAAAGGAACCAAACCAGCAGGTTACAGCTGTGCAAAATCTGCTGCTGCATCCCTTCCCACCAAGCACCAACTCACAAGTTCCCCTCACCTCCAAAAGCTGAACCCTGGACTCACAAGGAAAGGGTTTTATTTTTATAGTCTCATCAATACAAAATAAGGTTTTGGTTTCCAGGACTCAATTTTTTATGCTCAAGTGCTCAGGTCTGGGATCCTAACCCATGAGGGATTGGGAGGGGTTTGGGAGAAACCCTGGCTGTTCAGCCAGTCTTTGTTTCCATTTGTACTGCCAGAGCAGCACTGACTCAAGCCATCTCAATTAAGTTTAAAGTTATTAAGCTACAGTCTCACTAAATACAAGGTGTTTCAAATGATGCCTTCTAAATATTGTTATCCAAATTTAACTTGATTTACATGCCACCTTTTTCTTTTAACCTAGCTAACCTTTATTTGCTGAGGTTAGACTTCACAAGTACGAGAAATCCATCAGCTATTGCTCTCACTTGGTACTAGATATGTTGCAAAATCTGGTCATTTTTCTCTCAAAAACGTTGTGCCTTTTTGTTCATTGATTTCCTTATACCTTCACACAAGTACTTAAGAAATATGAAGAACTCAATCTTTGTTTCCTTTAACATGCGTTCCTGCAGATGGCAGAAATTGTCTTATATTCTATTCACAAATACTTGAACATATTTCTTTATATATATATAATACTGCATATTATCTGCAAACCTTGTGATGTCTGCATATGTACTCTTAACCCTGTTCAAGTAACTTCAAATCAAAACAAAGGTTTTTCTATAGACTGCATTTAGCAGAGATTTATTAACATGTCTTAATTGTAGACCCTGTTTTTCTTAGAAGAAATGTCAATTGCACTAGATCATGGAGGAGCAACTTGCTCTTGAAAGCGATAGTTTGGATATAGAATTCGTTTCAGTTTTGAATCACTCAAATGTCTATAAGAACATATATTCCTTCAATGAAAAGTTAGCAATTAGGAAACATTTAATCATAAATATATGCTGTCTCTTCAAAGTACAAAACCTGTTTGTAATTTATAACAATAATCACAAGTGGATAAGAAGACACACCATCGTCTCATTTAAATTAAGAGTGGCAAATAAGTTTATACCTACTATCCTCTTTTAAATGTTGGCCTAAATAGATGAACGAAACTCTTTTTAGGGCCACGGAGATGTTTAGAGGCTTGAAACGTCTGGCATGCAAGAAAAGGCTGAAAGAGCTGGAACTATTCAGTCTGGAGACTGGGAGATCTTATCCATGTATATAGTTGAATCATAGGATAATTTGTGTTGGAAAGGGCCTTAAAGAGCATCTAGTTCCAACTCCCCTTTGTGGGATACCTCCCACTAGACCAGGCTGCTAAAAGCCCCATCCAACCTGGTCTGAAACACTTCCAGGGATGGGGCATCTACAGTTTCTCTGGGAAACCTGTGCCAGTGTCTCATCACCCTCACACTGAAGAATTTCTTCCAAGTACCTAACCTAAAACTATGCTCTTTCATTACAAAAAACCATTACTCTTGTCCTGTTCATAGATGCATTATAAATCATCTCTTCCCCACCTTTCCTAATCTCCTTCAGTTACTGGAAAGCCACAATAAGGTCTCCCTGGTGCCTTTGCCAGCCTGAACAAATACATCTCTCTCAGCCTGCCTTCAGAGAGGTGCTCCAGGCCTCTGATCACATTTGCAGGTCTCCTCTGTTCTTGTGCTGGGGGCTTCAGAGCTGGAAGCAGTACTCCAGGTGGGGTCTCAAGAGAGTGGAGTAGGGGGAGAGAATCACCTTCCTCAGCCTGCTGGCCATGCTTCTTTTGATGCACCTCAGTTTGATGGAGTTGACTTTATGCTGTGAATGCACATTGCTGTCTCATGTCCAGCTTTCCATCCACAAGTACCCCATGTCCTTCTCCTCAGGACTGCTCTTAATCCATTCTCCACTCAACCTGTAGGGTGGGACCTGGCACTTGCTGGGGGGTGAATAAAGAGGACGAGTCCAGCTCTTTTTGATGGTGCATAATGAAAGGACAAGAGGCAACTAGCACAATCTGAAATAAAGGGAATGAAACTTAAACATTAAAAAAAAGATATTTTTTTACTGTTAGGACATAAAAACACTGGGAACAGATTGTTTAGAGAAACTGTGGGGCCTCCATACTTGGAGATGGCCCGCACCAACCTGGGCCTGCTCTGGCTGACCCTGATTTGAGAAGATTTGGACCTTCAGAAGGATCCTCAGCTGTCCTGTGATTCTGTTCCAAATTTTGAATAAAGAGGACTTTTCCTAGATGTCACAGGTTGAATTTGTGAGGATTTTGAAGGGTGAGTATATTCAGTTGCCTCTTTGAAGGTACCGCATGGTTAGTCTGGTCTTGTCAAGGGCTGCATGATTCAGAGGGGAATAGCACTGTGGGAAACCTTCACTGGCTGCAGAAACTGGACTTCACCCCAGAATAAAGAAACTTTCTCCTTCTTGAGGAGAAGAGAGGCTGGGCAAGATGTCCACTTTTTCCCCTCCCCTACTCCTGTAGGGGAGACTCTCCCAGGTGGTTTCTGGATGCAGAAGCACCTCTGTTATCTTCACTCAGATTCCAGGACTACTTCATTCACCTTTGCAAGGAAATCCTCTTCCTTGACAAGGTCCAATTAACAGAGGGGAAGGTCTTTGGGGTTTTGACTCCTGTTTTTCTTACTCTGTCCCTGTGAGTAGTTTCCTGGCACACAGCTGGGAACCTGTGCACTGTGCTGGGACATGCTCTGCACTTTATGTACTTTGTTCAGACATCAGGCAAATATTCACCAGCAAAATTTCCCCAATCTTTATTACCTGTCACAGTGAACATACCTGCAGGAAACCATGGCTGACAGGGATCATCACTCTTAGTGCATACACAGATGTAGTCTGTTTTTTAATGGTCCTTCTCTCAGGCTTTAGTTCATGTGATACCTTAGGAACCACAGTTCTATATATTAGGGGTTCGGTGACCTTGCCTCTTTCCCTTCCCCTGCAGTCTAGTCTTCCTCCACTTGAGATACTCATATGCTAAATGACAGGATATGTCTGTGTGCTTGTTATTTTCTGGCCCAGAGTTTCCAGGCTTAGAGCAGCTAGATTAAACAGCTAATTCCCTTTTTCTTAGTACCTCCATCTATTAATAATTGCAGTCTTCAAGAATGGGAACATTCAGTATTTTCCCTAATGCAACACTCTTATTCAATCCACATTAGATTACCCCCACACGCACACACACTATTTATTTTAAGGTGCAGGAGAGAAAAAAAAAACCATGTAGAAAATAAGAGACTGTTTGTTTAAGTGTGTGGCATATTTTGTGCAGAAATCTTAGTTCATGCAGGAGAATTCTTAAAGACTTCTTTGTTATTAAGGTAGAGCCTCAACAGTTACCATGTCCTAATCAGTCTTGTTCCCTGAGCCTGTCTCCTTTCCACAGCTACTTGCTGCAGATACAAGATCTTTTCACTGCAGAAAATTGAAAACTTTCTTCCCATCCCACTTGTCAGTAGCAGCCTCAGCCTGCTTCACAGGGTCTTGCTTTTTTTGATGCCTTGTTTTGACCACAGTTCTAAATGTTTTGGGGTCTCCAGCCCACCCTGCAACTTTTTTTATCCTTCTATTTATCTGGTTTCGGTCTGTATGAATCCAGACCCAAAGGGCCTGCTTGAATCATGAGGTGTTACCTGATGTTGCAGGCAGTTTTTTCTTAGATTGTGAGCAATCTAGAAGCTCAGTTTCCAGCTACCCACTTTGCTTCTCTCCAAAAGCTGTTTAAGAACTTTCTACTCTTCTGAAGATTAGCAATCTCATTCCCTGTTTAAATTTACTTGTGGTCAGTTTATATTTATTTTCTATTTTGTCAAGCCTATCCTTTGCTTTAGTAACTCAAATACCTCCATAATTTGCTCATAGAAGGCACTTACACCTTTCCTCCCTTAGCTCTAATTTTGTTGCACCAAACAAATGAAACTCTTTGAGCTCCCTTGGGTGAAAAGCTTCTCTGTCATCCTGGTAGCGATTCCTCACATCTTCTCTCATTTGGCTGTTACTCCCATAGTTGCAGTTGTACAACAATATTTAAAAAACTGATGAAGAAATCTTAATACAAACATGGGACCATTCATACTTTGTACTGGCAGAAGCTTCTGTTTGAATTTAACCATTTCTGAGCTGTATCACAATGCTAGTTTTTGTAAACTTAATACACTTTAAGCCTTCTTTCTGTCTTCCCTCTCATTTGCTACTGAGAGCTGCTCAGCATGTATTCTATTCCTGTGGCTATTTCTTGGATATTTGAGAGGACTGGGAAAACGTGGGACTTCTGGTTACCAATATTGTGATATTTTTTGGAGCCAAGCTGAGTTTGGAGATATCCTTATGTCTAACAGAAGACCAGCTTAAAGCCCATTTGTGCATCTTTTGCTCTTCATGATCCTCTGCAGACTAGACACTTCAAATATCTTAGTAACTATGGGCATATTTTTTATGAAGTATCTTAGCATTCAAACACAGTTGCTCAAGTTGCACAGCTCAAAGATGCTATTTTAAAAGGCCTCTTACATATTCTTGGCTACTTTATTTGTCATGGCTCTTTTTGGAATGCCTGTTCTTAACAGTTCAGTGCTTTGGCCTTCAGCTTATACTTAAGTAGTCATGATCCTGCCCAAAAAGAACTGCTCTGATCTCAGCACAGCCCAAAAATATCCTGTTGTTTCTGAAGGCTGACAAAAATCAGGTGAAGTCTACATGGGGTGTTACACAGGACTGAAGAGTGTAGGAGCAACTGTGGAAAAAGAAAGACTTACATATCCCCATTATAAACCAAGAAAAAAAAATAGTCAGAAAGAAATGTAAGCAAAATAAATCACAGCTTCAGTATAAAAAATGTGCACAATAAAGTGCTTAATCTCCTTGAAATTGTGACAAAGGGTCAGTTCAGACACAGAATCAGTACTTGTGCTGTAGCAGGGACTCAGTAAATGATGGAGCTGAAATAATCAACGGAGGAATTTCTTTGCAGTTTAATGGTGTAAGTAGTAAATTAAAAATAATGAACTGAAACAAGAAACAGCACGAGGTAGATGTCTAACCTTGGAAGTGCAAGAAGTCTTCTACAGCTGCCAAGATTTCTAGTTAGCCAAGAAGAGATGTAAACTAGATGTCACCAACCCAAGTGAGTGTGGCTATATAAATGACTGCACGGTCACCAAGTGAAGTAGCACACAAAGGGCAGATGCTGTATAACAGCACAACCAGTTCTCATTAATTTTTTCTCAATCTGCTAGCTAAGTCTTCTCTGTAGCAGCTCTGGAAGAATCATTCAGGTATTTCCAAGATGTCTAAAATGATAGTTCTTCTAAGAAACTGCAGGCATGGATGAGTTATGCAGAATTCCTCTAACAGTCAGAAAGAGGGCAAAAATCCTCTGTGCTAGGGCATGAAGCAAGAAGAGGTAGCCCATGCAGGTTTATTCTGGGTTGCATTTGCTCCCTAACCTGGTAGCTTGTGATCTGATAGGTCTGCAGAACAGGAACTGGAGGTTTGCCCTTCTTGGTTTGTTTAGTGTATTGGAGATTTTCTGAAACAGAATACTCTCACAGAAGCTGACCTGGCATGTAGGACTGTGGATGTTGCACCGTTTTGTAAAAGCTAAACTTACAGAATAATATTGATCTTTTCATTTTGTCTCTATGTTTTTAT
This sequence comes from Phaethornis superciliosus, assembly GCA_023637945.1. Taxonomy (NCBI): domain Eukaryota; kingdom Metazoa; phylum Chordata; class Aves; order Apodiformes; family Trochilidae; genus Phaethornis; species Phaethornis superciliosus. Next base: position 108,246,410 of record JAJQWJ010000001.1, on the reverse strand, counting down.
ATATGAAGTTGCTACAGACCGAATTTCATTTTTAATATCTATCAAACAATCTGATGGGAATAGTCTGCAGTGGGATACCGTTTTGCCACTCAAAATTTAGGAACAGAATAATAGATTCATACTGCTTCTCAGTAGAGTCATCACCACCAAGTAGAGAAGATAATCCTGCAAATGGTGTCTATGTAGGATTGATTTTCATACATGGACCTATTAAAACAGTTTTTCTCTGTTCACTTTTGTGAATCTGAACACATCTTCTGTTTATGCAAATCTTGACAGCCTACACAGCTAATAGGCTTGGTTTCAATTTATTTTTCTGGAGTATCATTGTACTAGTATGTGTTTAAAACACTGAAAATGCAATTCAGAAATGAAAATTTCAAAGGATATTCTCTGGCTTTGACAGGCAGATTCAGCTTGAGGAGCTGTCAATATGACAAGCTTCTGCATATAATGAAACAAGCACAGTGTAGTAAATTATATGGTTCTTAGATGATACTTGACATCTTTGTAATATGTATTTATGGTTCAGTTAAAAGAAAAATAATTATCAAACAAAACCTATAAAAAATAAGAAAGGAAAACACTTCATCTTGAACAATACTTGTCTGAGGAAGAGAACTATAGAAGAAATGGTAATGAGCGTTTACATTTGATCATAACTGAAACATCAGATATGGAAATGTTTATGTCTGATAAAGCCATTTATATTAATTGCTAAATACCTTGTATGTATACAGAATGTATACAGTATGTATGTTTACTAAACTAAACCAGGGTATTATGTTACAAAAAAAATAGAATTAAGCATTTTTCAGAGTGGGCCTGTTCTGCTTAATGGTTTGAAAGAAGATGGAATAATTTAACACATCTCTCTAAAAACTAAGAGAAGGAAAATTTGCCTGGACTTATTCTAAGGGCTACAAAGTTTGTGAGACTCAATGGACTTGCATATTTGCCTTTGGTATTTTGCCTTCTAGTTCTTGTGTTCATTAATTTTTTAATTTACTGTACATTTTCAGTGAGGTTTGACACGAGGTAGCAAGTTTTAAAAGTTTTCTTAAAGTTTGTCATGAATTTTGTTAAAATAAGCGCCTGGATAGATAAGGAGGAAGACCCTGTTGATGCAGGTGCTGAAGGAAAGGCTAAATTATGGCTTAATCCACATTAGGTATCAGAATCAGCATGAGAAAGAGAGCTTACTAAGGACCCAGAAACAGAGAGCCCCTGAGCCAGATGCAAATTTGATCAGACATCAGAAGATGCAGATAGGAGTCTGGATGTCATTAGTTGTTGCTCACTGACCTCCTCTAAGGTGAGGATGAGGATCAACACTTCATGCTGCTGTGGCAGGGACAGGTAGACACCAGTGGCCAGACATGTGCTAGCCTCAGGACTGTGGTGTGACACACAACATACAACCTGTGATGAAAGGACCTTTCAAGGTCAAAGGCTGAGGCATGGCAAGACTTGTCTTACCTAAGCAGCATAGTGTTTTACCACAACATCACCCTGTGATATTATCTTTTGGTATTGGGAGCTGAGTGAGCCCAGAGGTAAGTGACTTTTTTATGTTAGGGAACAACAGTGGAGTTCATGACTGTGCAGATATCCTATCAGTCAGCCAACAGGATCAGCTGAATCCAATGTATTTGCTCACAGCAGTATTTTACTTTTTTGGTAGATTATCAGGGGGTATCTGAATTTTCCTGTAAAATAAATATTACCTGTATTCTAGGGATTGCCATAAACTTTGATAGACAGGATTACATTGACTCTTGTTCCACTTCAGCTTCAGTCCTTGCCAGCAGATAGCAGGGGCGTTCTCGCAGATCTGAAAAGAGCATGGAAAGCAGAATCAAATCTGTTTTTGTTGCACAAATAAGTTTGTCACTCATTGTCTATCTCACATCTTACAAACACACACCAGTATAAATCTACATGACCTATGATAAAATAAGCCAGAGAATACGGTGTATCTGAATAGGACAACGTGGGGAGCTCAGTAGTTCTCAACATCCGCATGCCTGTAATTAATTCTCATGTACATGAACTCAATTTGGTCAAGACTAAATTGAATTGGAAACTTCTCTCAGCAGCCTGTTGCATTATGTGTTTTGTCCCTGTGGCTGAGCCGCATAGCAGAGTGATAGCAGATAGACTGGTGGTTGGTACATGAGGTGGGAGAGTGATTTAGTGAAGTTCCTGGAATGGTGCTAAAGCTGCATCTGAGCCTTTCCTAGCCAGGGAGCTAAAAAATGGCAAGAAAATCTTCATGGCATGACAGCTTTTAAAAGCTGAATTTCACTTGGTTTACCTGTAAAATACCTACTCCAACTGTTCCCTATCTTGGATGCTTGTGGGAAGGGTCCTTCCAACGCAACAACATTCTCATGTTAAAGAAAAAATGACAAAACACGAGTAAGTTTACTCCGGAGTACTTACCATTCTGTTCTGTAAGACTCTAACTCAGCAAAGCCTTTCAGTACATGCTTAAATCCATCGCTGTTGATATTTGAGCCAGGGACCAGTGCTCTCTGCACTTTTGGCATGCTCAGACACCTCAGCCATGAAGCCAGAGGAGAGAGTGCGGCCGGAGGAACAGGGATTACGTCCTGGAGAATTTACCTCAGCATCCTCCCTGTCAGTCCTGCCTCTTGGTTTTGTTCTTAAAACCCATAAACACTTAAAGGAAGAGACAGAAGACAGAGGCCATGCGGGAAGACACAGCGTGTGGTGCTGGCCCTTTGCAGAGAGGGGGGCAGCAGCCGGCTGGAGCCGTGTGAGCACTCATGAGTTATTTGTGCAGCCACGAGATCCAAGATGGGAGACATGTGTCACGCTGCAGATCTGTGTGACTTGGCAGGCGCCCGCTCGACGGGAGCTGCAGGGCCTCCCGGGTTTTCCACCACCCTTTAAGATCCCTGGCTGTCACATTAATCCCCTTTTTAAATCCAACCTCCCTTCTCCGGTGATTGACTCCTACATCTTTTTTTCATCTCTCGGAGCAGCCAAACAGCATCCTGTGCAGCTGAAAGCTATTCAGCTCCAGGACCAAGCACACACTGCGAGGGAAGCTCATAGCCTTTAGTGGTGGTGATGGCCAAATATGTGTGTAATGTGCTTAGTCTTCACTAGCCCACACAGAGAGAGGCCCTGCTCCTCTCTTGAACTTGGGCGTAACGCCTTCCCTCCACCATTAGGTAGGCCAGCTCTAGACTAATATTTTCTGTACAGTTAATTATGACAGGACAAGTGCTGTACCCCAGTGGAAATTTGCCACTTGAAAAATTGCCTAAAAATATATCCTACAGTAAATGTTTCTCTGCGTGATTAAGTGTGCATGTGGACTGTACTGCGCAGAGGGTTTCCCAAAAACAAATGTCTCGACTAAGTCTCTTGGCAAGGCCTCCTTGTTTTTTTAACAGTTTATCAGCTTTTGTGTTATGTACTAGTGGCAGGAATTACTCTGTTAATTCCTTTTAAAACTAGGAATTCCAAAAGCTTGCAAAGATGAGGGACTGTAAGGGTATAAAAAGGAGGGTAAAGCAAAGAGTTTAATTTTCGAGAGGAAAAATTCTCCAGGGTATAAAATACATCTTTGGACTCCTTGTTTTGCCTCAGCCTTCATGTACTGTACCTCATGGTTGGGCTATCTCTGTGCCAGGGAACTAGATTGCAGGGAATGAGAACCTTCTGGAGCAGAGACGATGTGACCATCTCAGGATGCCACCACATAGTGACGGGTCAAACTACTTTGTGAGCTGCTGTGAAGATCCTGTCTCTGTCCTGCTTTTACCACCAAGGCAGTGCTGCTGCCTGGCCAGTCTCTGTGCTCTTTTGGCATGCCGGATTGTATGGGGTTAGCCAGGGAGCCTTTGCTGTCCCATTCAGGTGGATGGATCAGACAAAAACAGCTTCTCAGGGGATCTAAATTTCTCCTGTTTAAAAGGAAACCCTTTACCTGTCTGTGCCTGGCACTTAAAGTGACCTGGGCTGCAATGCAAGTCTTTCATAAGGCCGTATGAATCTAAGCTATGACCAACCAGCATGTTCCTACTCCTATCTCCTACCAGCCCTGTGGGTCCCTGACTGCCTCTGCCATGATCTGGATGGGACACTGAAGCAAAATCAGCCCTGACAAACAAACAAGCAAACAAACAAAAACAAACAAAAAAACCCCAAACAAACAAACAAACAAAAAACACAAAAGGAAAAGGAGAGGAACGAAGAAGTATGGTATCTCAAGAGGGTGTTGAAGGCTCAGTCCAGAACAGGGCTAGGAGTAGGATCACTCCTTTTGACAACTGCAGGCTGCTGGATGAGTCCAAGCATAGTGTTAACCTTCCTGCAAAGCAGAAGTGGAGCAGGAGGTTTCTGTATGTGCAGCACTGAAATGGGGTCACACTCCTGGCTGGGAGGTGGGCTCCTGCTGAACATTCAGCTCAGCTTCTAGCAAACATGGCCCGGGCTCTGATGCATTTGATGGCTTGCAGATTTCTCTGAGAGAATATTGTGTAGCTGGCAAAAGAAAACACAGGAAAGAAAGGAAGCAGCACTGATTGCTTTAAAAACCTTTCTGTTTGCCTTGTGTCTTCCCAGACACGCAAATACATCTTGCAATACCAAAGATCCAATGCAACACAAGGACAAAACATCACTTGGACCTACAGGGCAAATTTCAGCATAGACCTTTACCTTTCCTCCTCAGACAGGCTGGTGCAATTTGGAGGCAAGCTACGTGAATGGGAAAGCAGCCCCCTGCAAAAGCATGCTCCCATAAAATGTCTCCTGGTGCGCACCGTCTCGGTGCTCCAAGCTGGATTTCTCTGAAGGGACCATTGCGATGGCATCCTCTGAGACAGATTAACACAATTCCACTCTGTGCTAGTACAAGACTTACAATTCTGTGATCTGCCAGGGTTGTAGCATAGTTAATCTTGGAAGCAGAGTTTTATAAAGGTGCTAACTGGTGTTTCATGGTGCCCCTGTGGCGTTTCGTTTTCATCCAAGGCCTTTTTTTTTTATTTGGAGAAATGCTGCATGAGCATTTAAAGACGTCACAAGAGCTGTTTGATCAGCTAGAATGGTTCCTTTGGGCAGTATTTTGGAAAAATAATATTTTAAAATTGCACTTTATAAAAATTCCGAGGACATGTACTCTGAATTGTTGAATGTCAGCATAATATTAGCATTATTTTCCTTACTTTAAACTGTGACAAGCAAACACAAATTAGGAGACCAAACTGCTCAACTTAATACAATGGCACTTTTTAACAGGGTTTCCACATTTTTTTTCTACCACAGAAATGTGGATATGTTTTGGGTTTTTTGAATTTAAATTGAACCCAAGAACATCTCCTTCCATCATTAAACGTATTAGGCTTTCATAAATAGCTAAGGCCAGGGATAAATTGTGTGCTCCTTCAGCATATATCCATGTGAAGCTTTAGGAAAGGATTCTTAAGAAAGATCCTGTTTGTGTCCAGCCTCAGACTGACTCACACCTCAGTACTGTCACTTGTCACAATGGATGCACAAGTGTAATCCTGGAGGAGTCTATGTATTAGGAAGTGTGCCACGTGATTCACAGGCCTGCACTCTTTCTGTTCCCTGGCAGGTTCGTGCAGAGAGATACCCAGGAGGGCAAGAAGAAAAGGAAAGGAGGAGTGCAGGGAATGGCAGTACACAGGGGGATGGAGTGTGTCTATAGCTCCTGCCTGTTTGTATTCAGTCAAGCTCCTGTAGCATTTGTTTGCAAGTTTTAAAGATCTACTTTTGTTATCTTGGCTGTATTCCAACTTGTGTGATCTTTCCTCCTGACCTACAGTCCCTCTTCAATTTCAGCTAAATAAGCTATTCCTCATTTTCTGACTGTTTACCTCTGCTGTATCCTGTTGGGACTCCATCTGTGAGGTGTGGAGCCCTCCTGTTATATCCCAGAAAAAAAAAAAAGGTAGCAAAAGCCTTTCAGTTCCCGTAAATGTTTTCAGACGATTTCCCCATTCTATCTCTGGAAGAACAGTGAGACAGGAATTTAAGCAGGGGTCTTCCCTGCCCACCCCAACAACCAAGCATGGTGCAAAACCTGTTCCTCTGGGTGGATAGAAATTTCATCTCAAACTGGAGGGCATTTGCTGAGGTGGTACTAGTGAAAAAGGGATTTTCTTAAGTTTTGGTGTCAACAGCTTACAAAGATGTAAGTGGAGTTTTCTGTCATCCAAAAATGCCACTCACCTCAAGCACTGAACTTACGTTTAACTTTGCTAGCAGCAGGCAGCTTTCCCATCCAAATGGATTTAGGTCCTTTGCTGCTGCTCTTTCTTTGACTGATGATCTGTGCTCTCAGTTCAGCAGGCTGCATTCCATGTGCAGCAGAGATCTCTTTGTTCTGGGCTGTCCCTACTCATGGATGCTGTCACTTTTTGTGCTGTGCAATGGATGCTATTTGATTCTTAACCCTCAGTTCTCCTTCTCTAATGCTGAGCTGCAGGTTAATCCAATTTTCCTGTTGAAATCCTCACCAGATTTCCCCTTTGCTTCTTTTTTTAAGCTCTCTATGGTGTTACTTCTGTGTTTAAGTCTGCAGTTAGGTCACTTTCAGGACCCGGTTATCAAAGAGGCCTCAATCACCCAAAATAGCCTCACCTGGTACCCCCACCAATCCACCCTCTGCCCCTTGGCCAGGAGCTCTACTATGTACATAATGTTCCAGTTTCTAGTTCTATCTCTCCCTGGACTTCTTGGATAAACCACAAATCTTCTTCATCACTTGCCTTCTTGGGGATTGTTGATGGACATTATTATGAGGCTCTGCCTGTCATGTTGAGATGGCAATGGGTAGAGCCCCATTGGTGAGCACACAGATTCAGCTCATTTCTCTGGATGGAGCAACTCCACTCTTGCTGCTCCCTGGAGTGCCTCCTTGTTACCTCCTGACTTTTCAATAGGGAGCTCTGTTGTTACTCTCAGAGTAAGAGAAAGGAAAACTGGAATAAACTCTGAACCAAATATGACCCTGAGATCATCGCGATGCATGTGTTTCCATACTCTTAGGATGAGTTGGTGCAGTTGGTGGTGCTACAGTTCTTTTCAAATGCTTGACACTCATAGCAGAGATGCATCCAGGGAAGCATCCTTCTTAGGAGATCACTGAGAACATGAAAACACATGTCAGTGATATTTGCAACCTACGTGATGCCAGGTCTAGGGCAGCTGTCTGCTCAGCTACTCTCACAAATGTTGGAACAAACATGGGTTGGTTCATGGAAGAAGTAATCCTCTGAGAACCTGACCTGAGAGCAGCGAGGCTGATGAATACAATCACAGAATTTTCAGGGTTGGAAGGGACCTTAAAGATCATCCAGTTCCAACCCCCCTGCCATGGGCAGGGACACCTCCCACTAGATCAGGTTGCTCAGAGCCCTCTCCAGCCTGGCCTTAAAAACTTCCAGGGATGGGGCTTCCACCACCTCTCTGGGCAACCTGTTCCAGGGTCTCACCACCCTCATGGTGAAGAACTTCTTCCCAACTTCCAATCTAAATCTACCCTCCTCTAGTCTGAATCCATTCCCCCTGGTCCTATCACTACCTGACATCCTAAAAAGTCCCTCCCCACCTTTCTTGTAGGCCCCCTTCAGATACTGGAAGGCTACAATGAGGTCTCCTCAGAGCCTTCTCCTCTCCAGGCTGAATCACCCCAACTCTCTCAGTCTGTCTTCACAGGAGAGCTGCTCCAGCCCTCTGATCATCCTCGTGGCCCTTCTCTGGACACACTCCAGCGCATTCATGTTCCTCCTGTAATAGGGACCCTAGGACTGGACGCAGAACTCCAGGTGGGGTCTCACAAGAGCAGAGCAGAGGGGGAGAATCACCTCTCTCAACCTGCTGGCCACGCTTCTCTTGATGCAGCCAAGGACCCAGTTGGCTTTCTGGGATGCAAGTGTACACTGATGGCTCATGTTGAACTTCTCATCCACCAGCACCCCCAAGTCCTTCTCCTCAGGGCTGCTCTCAATCCAGTCACTGCTCAGCCTTCTTGGGCTTGCCCTGACTCAGTGGCAGGACCTTGCACTTGGTCTTGTTGAACTTCATGAGGTTGGCATGGGCCCACCTCTCCAGCCTGTCAAGGTCCCTCTGGATGGCATCCCTTCCCTCCAGTGTGTCAGCCACACCACGGAGCTTGGGGTCATCAGCAAACTTGCTGAGGGTGCACTCAATGCCACCATGTCACCATGTCACCAACAAAGACCAGGCCCAATACAGATCCTTGAGGACTCTAATTGTGACTGACCTCCACTTGGACATGGACCCATTGACAGCCACCCTTTAGGAATGGCCATCAAGCCAGTTCTTTATCCACTTAGTCGTCCATCCATCAAACCCATATTTTACCATCTTGGAGACCAGGATGTTGTGTGGGACAGTGTCAAAGGTTTTGCTTAGGTCCAGATAAATGACATTGGTTGCTCTTCCCTTGTCTATTGATATTGTGACCTTTTCATAGAAGGCCACAAGGTTTTTCAGGCATGATTTACCCTTGGTGAAGCTGTGTTGATTACACCCAGTCACGTCTTCATTATTCTTCTGCTCCAGCACTGCCTCCAGTAGGATCTGCTCCATGATCTCACCAGGCACAAAGATGAGACTGACTGGGCTGTAGTTCCCTAGGTCTTCCTTCTTCTTTCCGTTTTTGAAAGTGGGGGTTATGTTTCCCCTTTTCCAGTCAATGGGGGCTTCACTGGACTGCCATGACTTTTGGAATATAATAGACAGCAGTTTAGCAACCACATCCACTAGTTCCCTCAGAATTTGTCCCATGTACAAGTCCCATGGACTTGTATACTTTCAGGTTCTTCAGATGGTCAAGAACCTGATCTTCACTTACAATAGGCAGTTCTTCCTTCCAATCCTTGCCATTGTCTTTTGTGACAATGGGAGTGTGGCTGGAGCCCTTGCTAGTGAAGACTGAGGTAAAGAAGTCATTGAGAAACTCAGCCTTCTCTGTATCACTTGTCACTGGTTCTGTGGTTCTTTATCCAGCAGTTCCCTGAAGCGATCAAAGTCTGCACTCCTAACGTCGAGTGCTGTGAGCTGCCTTGTAAGTTCTCTACTGATGCAGAAGAACTGTTCCATCAAGGTCCTTAAGCACCTAATCCCCATTGAAATAATTTAGTGTTAGGCACCTAAATCATTTGAATGGTCAGGGCCCAAATCTATGTTTCCTTGTTTATAGCCCTGATGTCTTCTCCATTTGTAGATAATCAGTCAGTACCCTGGCCCTAATGAAGTCAGTAGTGGCTGATAATAAATGGTACTAATGCAGTGGTGGTGAAAGATAACTTGGTAAGGAGAAAGCTTACATTCATCTAAGACCATATGATAATCAACCTCACCTCTCACAACCTACACAGAAACAGCTGCAAGCAGAGGGATTTTTCTCATTTTGCCATAAGATTTTTCAAATATAGTAATTATTTCTAGATGGTAAGTAAGGCAGGAAAAATCTTGTAAGAAATTTGGGACCATGAAAAATAATTGTGCAAAGACTTTCCCTCTGTCAAATTCTTGTCCCAGCTGAACCCCTGTTAGGAAGGGGCCTAACATCTCCAAATCCAGCAGGTCAGACCCATGGGTTTGACAACATTTGTAAAGAGGTGCTGTTTAAAGCTGGCTGCAGCAAAATTAAACAAATAATAGTGATAATGGGAATAACCTCAGAGATAGTGTAGTTTTCCGTGACCAAACACTTAGAATAATTTACTATTGTATGAAGTGATGCAGCTGGTTAACTTAAAATATTCCCCTCTTCCACACAGGGAGAGAGATGGCTGCAGGAAGCAGTTCTAGAAAGCCATTTGCATTCCCTTGTGTCTTGTTTCACTAAATCAGTTGCAGCAAAAAGAGCTACTACTCCAAATAACGCATTTTCCCTGTCTAGGTTTGTTTCATTCTTCTTCAATAAAATAGATTCCAGAAAAGACAACACTGTGTAATTTTTAATTAGATTTGTGAAAACCAGTATGGCTGTGGTGGGAGAAATGACCAAAGGAAGTGATTTGTTTCCTGTAATCATTCCTCCTCCTCTACCAGTGACCTTTCCAAATGCAAGCAGTAGAGAAAATATTCACTTTATTTAAAATTCATCACAAACAGTGAGAGGGCTACCACAACTCTCAAAAAATTGCATGTGGGCCTGACTCTTCTGGAAGACGAGGCCTTACTTTGCTGAAGGACTTTCAGAGTTCGGTGCAGCTGCCTCCAACCACAGCACCACACAAAATATACAGTGGGGAGATGCCTGGAGGAGACGGGGGCCAAGCCCAGCATCTGAGCATGGGTCTGTCTGCTTGCTCCAAACCTCTGCAGAGGCTAACCCGGGAAGGAAGCCCTTGCCCGCAATGGTTCCTGCCTGTTCAAAAGGGGAACAGCATGTGCCTTAATGTGGTTGTGGCTCCCACTCTCACCAGCATCCTGCCCCTCCACAGCAGCTGCAATTCTCCCCTGGGAAGATTTCCTGCTGTGCCCCCATCTTTCTCTGTCACTGGGGAAAGCAGGAAAGTTGCCCCTGGTAAGAACAGAGCAGAGCAGTTTCCAATTCATATTCTGCCCGCAGCATTTGTGCATCTTTTTCATTCTTGTGTGACCGATGCTCTTCATGAAGGATTCCAGAAGGCACAGGCTATGCAAACAGCACAGCACCTTTTTTATTTTTGCAGCCGTGCCATATAAGAAAAAAGTTGAGGAAGGTTCTGTGGAGTATGGTGGTAAAATAATCAGTGCAACAAGCCATATTCCAACTGAAAGTAGCCACTTTGCTTCAACTCATCCCCCTAAACTAGGGAAGCTTCCTTCCATAACCAGAAGTGATAATTTTCATTATGAAGGATTTTTCTGCAGGTCATTTTGCCAGAGAGCACAGCCAGTTACTCTGGGCTTAGCCCGTTTTAATAATAACAACAGCAACAAAACTTTACAAGATGTTCTTTCCTCTTTGTCTGACAGGATTAGCAGTTCAGCCAAGGTCTGACCGGCCGCTGGCTCCAGAAGCAAAGGACTCAAAGGCACTTGGAGGGAGCAGTCAAATGGAGAGCCTTGTTACCAGGGTGGGCTTTGGGGATCACTTTTTCCCCTGAACTGACACTGAGCAGCACTGCCTCATTCCCAGAGTGCAAAATTGGGCTCTTGAGGTGTTGTGGAAACTTTCTCTGAGTAGTCTTCTAGGAAAAGCAAAGTCTGGGAGGCAGGCAGACATACCAACAACATTTTCCCCTGCAAATCCACTTTTATGTGTCTCGTTAGCACCAAAGGATTGAAATAGCAAATCTTTGGAAGTAGCTTGGAAAAATGTTTCCTCCCTCGGAGAAAGCATCTTTGAACATTTGTGTTTAAGTTAAAAAGAAGGGCAGATGTCGCTCAAGCTCACTCAAACAGAAGAAAAACTCCATGAAACTTATCTCTGGACTGTTTTAGCCCGGCACTGGGAGTGGTGAGCACATCGCAGGAGTGGAACAGAATAGGACCCACTGAAGTAGCCTGTGGACAGAAGGCCAGGAGGAGCTGATGATGATGACAGGCAAGCTTCATGCTCAAACAATGCAGTAAATGAGATTTTTTTTTTTTCCCCTCCTTGTCCACTTAAACGGAGACACTTCTAAACATTTCATAGTCATGGGAATATAAACATACAAGATCAGGGCCATAGGTACTGAAAACAGTCGGGCCTTGGCTTATCTTTTACTCCCATGGGGAGTTCCCATTGAAGTTATAAACTACACCATTTGCTTACAGTGAATGTGTAACATGTTTGGGTCTATGTAAGTGAAATCAAGCAGCTGAGCCTGCGGACCGAACTGCACTTCTGAGGAAGCCCTGTTGAATTTACCCTTCGACTCACAGGGAGTCAGGATTAGGCCCTCATTGTTCCTGCTTACATGCTGGATTTTCACCTTTCGTGTTTCTTCTGCAGTGCACCCGCCTGCTAAATTTAGAATACCTTTTTTAGAAGTTGTTTTTATGAACACACATACGCAAAAAATAATTACACTCTAAAAAAAAAATGCAGGCTTTTGAAATGCCATTTGTGAAGCGTTCCAACTATATACGACTGGCTCAGTTACTAGCTTGCAATTGCCATCTGAACATCTATTTTTCCAAGCATTTAAGAAAAGTGATGTGTACATTTTTCATGTGTAATTAGGCAGCGTAATGTGATCTCTTGCTGCAGTCAAGCTGCCATGTGCCGTAGCCTCACTGAATAGCTTCCAGATTTCAACCCAATCTCTTCTGTCTAGACTCTACGTTGCTATTTTTTTTTTTTTTTTTCCGCCTAGCTTAAAGCAGACTCCAATATAAAATGCCAAAACCAGAAGGTTTTGTCCCTCTTTCTCATAAAGACGTGGGACAGATCTGGGAGGCCCCTCCGAGAGCTGGGTCCCAGACTTTCATAAGACACGTGTCATCTGAATTTGACATTAAAGATTGTGCAGGCATTTCAACAGGTCATGCACACGCGGGGGGAAAAAATGCCCAAAAACATGGTTTTCATTAAGAAAGTGAGTATTTTTAGGGAGGTGTGGTTCAATTCAGATGAAAAGGAAAGAAAGAAAAATGAAAGCTGCGCAAGAGATCCCCAAACTGCAACATTATTTATATTGCTGTTGAAATGTAGTGTGTTCTCTTTATAAAACGGCTTTTGGGAGTGAAATAATATAGACCCTGCCAGAACCAGGTGCATATCATGTAGATTGTTTATAACCCAAGTTAAAGGATAGCAGATTTATACCAGAAAGAACTCTCCAAGGGGACTTTGGAGTTTAAGTGCACTGTCTTAATCTATACATTACTTCCTCAGCAAAACAGTTTCCTTGAAAAAAAAATAAAGCAGTTCAATGAATTCACAGATAATTTCAGGGAATTTTATCGAGTGTGATATAGTCTTAGACTGCTTATTCTGTTCCCAGCTTTTTATTTTACTCTAAGTTATTTTATTTCTGCGTCAAGAAAATTAAAATCATAAGAGAAGGATAATTTCTGAAGAAAGTTGCTTTTGTGCAATATAAGAAAAATCTATGTTCTCTGGCTTGCCTTTTTACTGCCTTGTCCTGGGATTTGCTGCAGTTTGCATACACTGCAATGGCTATTTCCACCTAAAGCGGAAAAGGCTCTTGTTTTAATCAAGAAACAGAGTTGCGCAAATCTTCCCTCACTTTTTGTCTTATTTCTGTTTTCAATGTCACATTTTCCTTTTATTTATTTATTTATTTATTTAAAATAGATTTTCTTATCTATGCTCTTACTGAACTACGCTTCAGGATCTCCTTTTACTCTCAAGAAAATGGCCATTGTCCCACTAAAACCATGGCCTTCTGCCTGATTTTTGTATAAATGGCAGATTGCTTGGAAAAACAGGAACATTTTCACTCATTTCTGAAGGTAAGTATGCAGTGCTTGCTAAAAATTCCCATGCTTCTGGAGAATCAACTGTTTTTTTCATTAAAAAACCCTCCCCCTACTTTAGCAAACTTTTCAATACTTTGGCCCCTTTCTTCAATACAGAATATGCAGTGCTTGAAATATTCAAAATAATTGTGCAAATACTTTTTCATACATGCGAAGAGAAACTATACAAAAAAGCTACCTGCTCAAAATGAAATTCCCTGTAAAATTCCAAAGAAAGACAGCAGTCAGTGTAACGATTTGATGATTTTTAAACGTTTTAAATTGCATTTTAAGTCCAGCAAAGTGCATGTATGTTATTTTCTCATACGTCTGATATCTTAAATGGTCATGGGAAGTGTTTTCCATCATTCCAGTTCAAAGAGCTTTGCAGAAATAAATCTAATAATCTAAATAATTCTAAGTAGCAGTGCAAGGTGTCTGGGGAAAGGGAAAAATGAAGCTCAGCAGCGAACAGCCCTTCCTTAAGGATGCAGGACAGTCCGATAGACACACACGATGTGGAACCACAGTGAACTGTGTGACATGGGAAGCCAGCTGTGGTGGCAGAGACACCAGGCAGCTCTATGCTGCTGCTGCCAACTCTGACTGCTTGGCTCCCTGTTAGCAGTCTTCTCTCATTTTTTCCTTCTAATTTCAACATAGCAGCGGTGTGACGTTTGCTGCTGTTCATGCGCATTCCACTAAAACAAGGATTTTCTGAGCTGAAAAACAGGTCAGAACTCTGACACGGGGGCTAAAGCGAGTCTTTGCAAGCTTCACATCAGTAACAGCTTTTATACAGAGTGTCCATCCTAGACTGTATCAATTTCATAAATCTTAAAGGCAGATGGGACCAATTACAATAATCTGTTCTGATGAACAGTAATAAAGGCCATAGGATTTTTACAGTTTTTTATGTTGCTGTCTTGTTATCATCTGTTGCACATTTATGAATGTTCCTCTTAGTATTTTCAAGAATATGAAGGGGGCCTTGTCCTGATTTTTATTCTGCTCAGTAGTGTCAACAAATACATACGTAATCTAGGGTGAGCAGCAAAGGCTTTCTTCAGCCTTCATGCAAAACTGGAGCTGCTTTGGGGATCTGACATCCTTCAGAAGTCACATTATGACAGATCATTATGTCCAGCACACCTATGCTACATGTGTAGTTTGACAAAATGAATCAATCCTTGGTCTATTCTCATATTTTGTTCCAAAACCACAGTGTCAGAAGCATATTTTGGGAGTGAGATATATTTTGGAATATGTTGCATTTTACAATGAACAGTGAATGTGAGCCTGGTCCCCTCTTGACCTACAAGCATCTTTCAGTGTTCTCCAGTTAATTGAAGGGCTTAGATACAAAATCAAAGAGACCACTTTGCTTTTTGGGATAACCCAATGTTTTATGAGGTTGTAAGTAAAAAAAAAAAAAACAAAAAAAAAAACCACAACAAAAACAAACCAGCCCCAAAACCCAGCAAACCACTGGGGACCCAGCGTGTCATTTTTTTCATCTGTGATGGAACAAATGTACTTGACTTAATCCAGCCCGAATGTCAGTTCTGATTTAAGCGTGCTTTTCATTTTTCATTATTTCAGAAGATCACATCTGAAAATGTGGAAGATAAATTCTTCATGCTGAGCAAGACTGAGAGATGCTGTGGTGGAACATACAGGGCATGCAGGGAGCTGAGGGAGCTGGGGGTGTTCAGCCTGGAGAAGAGGAGGCTCAGGGGAGACCTCATCGCTCTCTACAACTCCCTGAAAGGAGGCTGGAGCCAGGGGGGGTTGGGCTCTTCTCCCATACGACTTCCAACAAGACAAGAGGACACGGTCTTAAGTTGTGCCAGGGGAGGTTTAGGTTAGATATTAGAAAGAATTTCTTTACAGAGAGGGTGATCAGGCACTGGAATGGGCTGCCCGGTGAGGTGGTGGATTCTCCGTCCCTGGAGATATTTAAAAAGAGACTGGATGTGGCACTCAGTGCCATGGGCTGGCACCGCAGCGATGGGTCAAGGGTTGGACTTGATGATCTCTGAGGTGCCTTCCAACGCAGCCGATTCTATTATTCTATGATTCTATGTGCCACCAACCAGCCAGTAATGGAGAATTCAATCAAGACGCTGCCTGATAAGCACCTGCCACGTCCTGCCTGCTCCCGTACACAGACGGGTTACCTGCATCACCAAGTCAGCAACTCCAGCAGTTTAGACCACTCACCTACTACAGATGTGTCACTTTAGCAGCTGAAAGTAGGGGGTGGGTCTCTGTCTCTGCTGTGTCTCATCCAGAGGGTGGCTCAGTGTCACATCCAGAGCTGAGTCACCTTCTGCAGTGGCCTCTCCCTTCCTCTCCAGAAGGCACAGTGGGAGCCTGTGCTGAGGCACCTGCCTTGTCAGTGCCAGGCTGTTCAGCAGAGAGAATGTTGACCTGATGCAGCCTACACAGATCTCATTTCTAGGGTATATATGCAACTCACGTGCACTACTGCCACAAGGTAGGTGTGAAAAGAAACCTCTGAATCGGTCTCCCTGCGTGCATGTGTGTGCATGTGATGGTAGCTGTGTAAAATTATCTGTCTCCCATTTGTCTATTGCTGAGCATTTTGTAGCTTCAGATTCTGAGGGTGTCTGTTTTTCTGCCTCTGAGTGTGATTTCAGTGACACAGCCAGTGAAGAAATGCTGCAGAAAAACTTGGGCTGAATTATCTGAATCACAGAGGAGTGTGGTAAAATTAGGTGATTGCATATAGGGATATCTGAAAAGAGATAGGTATAGAGGAAGAACTAAGTTTGTGCGCTAAAATCACATTTCTTAGAGATGTATATGTATCCAGGTCTGCTAACCAGAGCCGTATATATGTACAGCTGTATATCCACCTGTATATGAACACAGGACTGATTCCATAGACTTGAAAGAAAAATTCAGCTTATTCCTGGTACCATGACAAATGCAGAAAGAAGAGGAGCAGACTATAAGCAAAGAAGAGAGACAAGATTGTTCACAAATTAAAACCTACAAAACTGTAATTTCTCTGGATATTGTTTTTCTAATTAATTGCATTTGTATTAAGCTATGGCTTTTCCAGAGATCCCTATACGCTAAATAATCAAAGGGAATGAAAAATTGGAAGAACATAGGTAAGTAATAAGCAAATAATTTTATGGTATTTTACTTATTAATTGCTATCTACTGAACAGTGTAAGCATTTTATTTTTGGTTGAACTTGTCTCCATGAAGTATTTATCCAACATCTTTTATACTGAACACCTAATCTGACTTGAGTAATTTCTGTACACGGGCTGAAACTTCACCAGCGAAGTAATGCACACTTTTGATGTTTTGACATTTTGTCACCTACCCTAACTTTGTCTTTCTGTTTTTGAAATGCTTCAGATTTTAGTTTTCTTAATTTTACTTTTCACAATGTGGCTGAAAAATTTAGCAGTTCTTGCAAAGATACACTAATCAGCATTTTCTGTGCTGATTCACTGCATGAATTATTGTTCCTTAAAGCTGGGCAGTGATGCAGAAAAATGTGCTTTGGAGATGGGAGGGGAACGGCTTTGGATAAAATAGAAAAAGGCACAAATTCTGCCCTCATCTGAAACTGACAATGAGTTAGAATTTCAGGTCTGGCCACGATACTTTGCATAGGAGAGTTTATTTCAAGACTATTCCAGTTTGCCTTGCAGTCTGATCTTCATTTTTAGCTAGTTTGGGACTTACCTGCCAGAACATAGGAAAAAGAGATGACAGTTTCACCTTATTTTGGAGAGTCTGGATGTTTAGAAGGGATTTAGGCAAACATCCCATCTTTCCTGTCACTCAGATCAGGCCTCTGACATTTTTTGGTTTCTTCCATCACTGCTTGTGGCCTCATAAAATACCTTCTGAAATTCACAGGAGTGTCAAGAGTGTCTAAGACCTTTGCTGCCAGCATATGGTTTGTTTTTCGATCTTAACTGTCAGTTTAAGCAGAAAAACAAAACACTAAATTAAAAACTAAAACCACAAACAATCAAACAATGATTTTCCTTTCCTTTTAGCCAGTTGTTTGGAAAATGGGGTGAATACTTTTAAATTGATACAACAGTCCAGAATATCCACTGGTGTTGGATATTCTAAGAACCATTCACCTCATTCGTATCTCGTTCCTCCAAATACCTTATTTAACCATGCATTTAATCATGTTCATTTAATCAAGCTCCAGTATATCTCCAGATTAAATCCTTTCTTTTGCCAGCATAGAAATTTTCAGAAGAAATCACATTTTCTTCCATAATTAAAAGTAATTCTGTCATAGGAAGAACTCTAGTGATCTTCTAAGAGACTGACAAAATGTTGTTGGTATCCAGTCTGTGACTGGAAGAAATCCATGAATACTATAATGACATCCTTCCTGGTAGCTGAAAAATTGTTGCCTGTTTATATCTTGGCAATAGTATGTGCCTATATAACTACCCATCCCTCTTGGTTTAAATGTCATTTTTGCATAAGACAACCTTTATTAGCGATTGCCACACACATCTGTGAGAGGTAATATTTATAAATGTGTCCCCTTTTTATTGTTAGACTAGTTCAACTTAAATAGTATTTTCACAGGGATAGTGGTAATCCTTCCTGTTCTGAGAAAATCAGGTTCTGGAATTGCATTTTGCCAGGCAAAAATGTTACACAGTGGAAAAAAATAAAATAATCTTCCATCTAATCATCTTCTCTCATATTAAAAAGAATAAATATAATTCATGTATCCTATTGTATTGATAATAACTATGATAACTAATGTTACGAATTTTTCACTAACATCCTTCTTTTTTTTTCCCATTTAGTTAGCAAATTGAGGTTGAAATTCTTTTAAGATAAATAAGTGCTAGAACTGTTGCCCACAGAAAGCAACTGGTTTGTCTGAACCCACATGAATTTGTGATCTGCCCAGAGCAGATCCTGTGCTGCTGCTCACAGCCCATCCTGCTGGCATTTGAATGCAGAAAAGTTGGAACACCTCTTATCTGTTGGTGTCTAGACAACCTACACATTAAAGACTGAAAGCACTTTTGTTTATATCTATGTCTATATCGATAACTACATCTATATCTATACCTATACCTATATCTATATTTATATCATCTATCTCTATCTATATATCTATATATATCTGCACAAATATATGTATACACAGGAGGCCAAAGATAATTCCTCCTCCTTCTTCAAAGCAGAAACCTCAGAAGTCTATGAACTTTGAAGCAGTATATAATATTTGCCCAACGGCAATGGGAACATATTGGTGAAAAATGAGGTGGATTCCTCATCCAGTTTTGAAATCCAGCATCACTTGCCATTTTGTCTCCCCCAGAGCCTATAGAAGCCAAGCTAAAACCATAGCAAGCTTTGCACTCCTTATGGGGTGCAGTCCCCAGTGAGGAGGTATATGTTCTCCCATTGAAAGACTGAAAATTATCCAAGGCTGTGCTACATGTTACATGATAAATGTATTTTCACAGTCCCACTGCTCTGAAAGAAAATTTGGAAAAGAGATGGTTATAGATTTTTTTCTTTTTGCAGATTTGGAAATTTGGTATTTTAGATTGTCTGTTTCAAACTTGTGCATTGAAAACTGTGTATAAGGAGATGGAAAATTATATCAACACTTTTTTTCTTTCCACATGACACTCCTGAATAAGAGGATGTGCTTGAAGGCCCACTGTTCATCTGCTACTATCTGCAAGTTTCCTCCTTCCTCATGAGACAAAGCTTCAGAAATGAATCTGCAGGGAGGATCCTGTCCCCATACAGGACATCAGGGACAGCTCTGGGGACAACCCCTGTGCCAGAGCAACTGGCTGTGAGCAGACAGCTGACGGGCAGTCTGAGCTAGAGCTGGCTGCAGGAGGGGGCTTATTAATGCCACTTTAGACATGCAGGGTGGTAGCACCGCAAAGGATGCTCCAGCCTTCACCTGTTTCTGCCCCTTTCCCCCACCCCTTTTTTATCTTGTGCTCCCATTGCAAAAGAAACCACACATTTTCTGCAGGAACACCAGCTGAAGATTTTACTTACACATGTTCAAGGATCAGCAGAAGATTGTTTTTTTGGACAGCGCTTTAAATCTCAGCCCCAGACCACAGCTTGGAAGGGCAATGCACATCAGTTTTGCATGAAGAAGTCCACCAGCTCCCTTTCTGTGGTGGCTTGTTTGCAGAGGGGCTGCCTTCCCCCTCTGCCTGAGAGTGACATCGTGGGACTTGGCATCCAAAGGTGATCCAGGAGGGACACACCAACAGCAAGGCATGACTCCCACTGGCTTTGCTGCACCTCCTCAAGTGAAAAACAGGATTTGGGAGCCCAATAATGGGTACTGTTCATGCATCCACATTCCCAGGGGGCAGCAAGAAGCTGACAGCATTCTCAGTGTCCTCTTCTCAAGTTAATGGGAACTGTACGTCACAGAGTGTCACAGAGCAGTTTGTGGCAATCATGTTACTGGTAGATGCTGTGTGCACAGTGCAGTGAAATGTGTGATAGGGGCTGCACGGCCCCCCACAGCCCAACTTTCCTTTCTGCTCCTATCCTGCTGGGCATTTTCTGGCCTCAGGTGAGGGGCAGGTCCATCCCCATTTCCCTATGGGTATATATAACTGCACCACTCCTCCCAGCTGGGAATATCTAACCATAGCTCTACTGGGCAAACCTGGTGCCACCAGCACTTCATAAGGATGAAGCTACTGCTGCCACAGTTTGTTCTGGGGAGCGACTGGGTTTGGGGCTGTCTCCCTGCTAGATTTATGTTCTCTGAAGAGTTAAGTACATTAGTGCAGGTAATCTCACTCCATTACCTTCTATAAAACAGAATCTGTGATTTCCTCCCTGGTGAGCATTTACCATAGCAAAATAGGCTACTATTTTCATATTTAACTCATTGGTAAGTCATAAAAACCAGCTCAAGTTGTCTGCCCCAAAGAGAAGCTGTGGGACGGGTTGGTGTGTCAGAGCTTTTACAAGGCCCAGGGGTATCAGCAGAGTACACTCAGCATCCTCCTCTTGCTCACCTTCTCAACCCTATCGCATCCCCCCTCCTTCTGCTTTGAAATTGACAAAATTCAGAAATTTACAAGGCTCTTTTAAAATCTGAGATGAAGCAATTAAATCTCCAGACTGAAGGATGTGAACCTTTAAAGGCCCTTTGCAGAATATCAAAAGAAAGAGACGATTATATTTAGCAGGTGTGACAGCCCACGCAGGACATTTCATTGTGAAAGGAGCTGACATGAACCAGGAACCGATACTTAAATTAATATAAAACATCTTGGGGGAAAGGTGTTTTCTTTTTTAAGCATTAGGAAATCATAGTGCTTTCTGGCTTCTTCAAAAGCAAAAGGTCCAAATATACAGGAGTCATCTGGCATGTAAAATACAAAGAGAGGAAGGAGGAAAAAAAAAGGGGAGGGGGGGGGGGTAGCAGGACACCTAAAAATGTTTTGGACAAGGTTGGAAGGCAAATGTTGAGGGCAGGGAGGTCTACGATCATCTGTGTTGTAAAGAGAGCCGGTTGTACTTTCTCCTCACCTGCCTCTCTGGAGGCTTTGAGGTGCAGAGCTGGGACATGGGTCTAAGCCCTGACAGGTCTGTGTCTGCTCCTGCAGCTCTGGGCTCTGCAGCATCCTCCTCTCTCCTGCTACCTCTGCTTGACATTTCCCTAACTCCCTGGAGACACAACCCTTCATTACAGGGGTGCTTTATTCTGATCGCTCTGTTTCTATTCATATCATAACCTACCAAACCTCAGAGTGGAAAACTCAAGTCGATAGTTTTGTGGGGACGTGCCCGCTAACTTCTTGCTTCATTCACTAGCGTGTGTTCCTAATTTTAACCAAACTGCTCTGTTTTGATTTTCCTAAGCTGTGGGTTTAATACCCAAAACCTCGAGTTGTTTTCACACCCACTCAGTAAGGGCCACAGGAGTGAAGCTGCCTATCTATAGCAGGGGAAGCAGTGGTTGTGGGGAAGGTGGGGTGGGCAACAACACAGTCCCCAGCTCTGCAATGTGGCCTGTGGGGAAGGGATGGGAGATTTCAATAGGTGGGGGCTTCTGCGACAGGTCAGAGAGTACTCAGTCCCATTTTTAGGGTATTTCATCACTTCTTTCTTCTGCTTTGTGGTAGATGTGTACCACGTTCTTGCTTGGGACTTTCGGGACCTATGCTTGCTGTTCTTTGTCCCCTGGAAATGTACAGGAAGGTGAAAAGCCATCTTGCTGCAAGGGCTGTCCTCAGAGGTGGTTGGACTGATGCATAGTTTGGTACCCTTTGGCAGTGAGAGAGTTAAAGGTCCTCGGCACCCACCAGCCCTGGTCTAGGCAGCGTTTAAAATCAGTCCTAGACCCGCTTTATTTTTTCCTTAAAAACAGGAAATGGAGCCCTGAAGGCTTTTTAACTGGAGGGGAGTGAGGAGGGGGTATATTCGCTCTGCCCATATCCAACCCAGAGCCTGACCCAGACTTGGGGGTCTCTGTGTGTGTTGTTTTTTTTTAATTATTATTATTATTATTTTAATTTCTTCTCATTTTTTTTCTATTATTTTGGCAGACTTTTTGGAATGTCTGGGAGCTAAGGGCTTTGCTTCATGGAGCAGAATTCTGAAGCAAGAAAAAGAGAAAGTTATAGACTAAACCACAGAAATGTAAACATGTCTGCAGCTAAAATAACTCCACTTTCATTGAAAACACTCCTCGCTCACAATCAGACTTCTGTGTGCTACGCTCAATAAAACTGCATGCTAATAGCAACCAATTAATACATTATGTAGTTCTGCTTTAAAAACCGAGACGCTTTTAATTATTATTTTTTTTTATTTTTAAAAAAAATTATTGTTGTTATTGTTATTATTTTTAATTAAAGCAGTGCTTGCTTTTCTGCTTTGTACTGTCGCGGCGCTGACCGCTGGCTGAGCAGCTCCGCGGAGAGCAGCGGGCGATGCCCGGCGGTGCAGCGGGGGCCCAGGCCTGCCCGGTGAAGTCCGCGGCAGCGCAGAGGCGGCGGAGGAGAGAAGCGGCGCCCCGGTAAGGATCCCCGGGCCCGAGGGCGGGAGGGACGGGATGGGATGGGACGGGATGGGACGGGACTGGGAGCATCGTCCCCTTCTCCCCGGAGTGCGCGGCTCGCCCGCCTCCCGCGGTGCTTTCCCCGCCTGTGCCAGGTGAGTGCCGCTGCCAAGGTCCAGATGCATCCCCCTCTATTCCGCGCCACCGTCGGACGATGGGGCTCTCTCTCAGCCCCGTTCCGGCCGGACCAGGTTTCCCTGTTCCTCCCGTGTCCTTTTATTTCCCTGAACCTCGCTATTTATCTCTCTGCCCGCCGGAGCCCCGCTGCCACCTGGTTAGAGGCCAGGCTTTGACTTCACGTCGAGCCCTCGCAACAACCGCACGTTTGTTCTGCCCCTTCAAACACGCTCTTGTTCCCCGAGCCGGGAGGCGAGCAGACCCGCCGAGACCCCGCTAGCCCCGCGTCCTCCACCCCCCGCCCAGGTCCCGCTCACCTCCAGTTCCGCTCGGTCCCTCCCGCCCCCCTCCCCCGTAGCGGAGCGGGGGCGCCCGGGGGAGGGCTGAGGGAGCAAGGGGGGGCGGGGGATCCCCTGCCTCCTGGGGGGTGCCGGTGCCCGGCGGACGGCTCGGGGCCGCCCCGACGGCGGCGGAGGAGCCGGGAAGAGCCGAGGAGCAGCGGCTGCCCCGCTCGGCGATTGGCGAGAGGCAGAGGAGCAGAGAGCCCGGGGCCAGCGCGATGGGCTGAGCCCGTCCCGACTGAAGTGACTCACTGCAAGCGGCAACGCCGCCGTCCCCTCGCCCGCTCCCTCATTCCCTCCCTCGCTCCCCCCGCCGGCGGCCGCTGCCTTCCTTCCCCCCGCCGGCGCCCTCCGCGCCCCGGCCCCTCCGTCCCGTGCCCCCCGGACTCGCCCCTTTCCCTGGCCTCGCCCGGTAAGTCCTTTCCCTCCGGGGCAGCGATGGGACGGGGGGAGGGTTGGGGAGGGAAGCGGAGAGCCCGGCCCGGAGAGGGGGCGGCGTGGCCGTCGGGGCTGGGAGCGGCGGGAAGAGCGGGACGAGGGGCGGCGGGGCGAGGGGCGGCTGAGCCCTCTGCGGGACACGTCGGAGGCTGGAGGTGGGCAGCCCGGGGGGCTCGACCGGGGCGCGGGCGGCAACTGGAGCCGCATCTGTCCCGGGAGGGAGTTGCGCAAACCCTTCCCTACTATCCTGCGTTTTAAAGCATTAACGCTGTTTGGTAGCAGGCTGGCTGCTGTCTTGGCCGGCATCAGCCTCTAAAATTATATCATCTCCTCCGCCATCCTTCTGGTTGTTTTTTGTTTGTTTGTATGCTGGGGTTTTTTTGTTTTTTTTTTTTGTTTTTTTTTTTTTTTTCCTTCTTTTTCTTTTCCCTGGTTTGTAATAGCAGCGTTGGTTGGTGTCTTTGTAATTCTTTCAGCAATTCATCATTCAGTTAACTAATACTTCTCTTGCCTTTTCAAAAGCTGCTTTGCTCTTGGGTGTAGAAAAACCTTTAATTACCTGAGTTGGTCCGAGGAGAGTCAGAGTTGCTTACGGTACGATATGCAGAGATCTATTTTGGTGACCAGATGACTTTGCTGTAGAGTTTGGAGTGTACGTAATCATATTTACGAAAGCTGAAGTTGCAAGTTCTGGCTAACATAAACTTCCATTCATTTCTGCCTCTGCTCAGAAACCTCAGTACATGTAAACTTGTTCTTTCTTTAATGACGTTTTTATTTGTATTCAAAGTGCCATTCTCTGAATTAACACTGTGTTTCAGTTCTGAAGCTGTAGTTTGGAAATTGCCTTCTACCCATGTAATTTTGAGTCCATTAGGAAAACCAGGATAGGTCTATGAACTGCACATGGAGAAATGTCACATTCCTTTGGTTTAACCCTTTAACCACTTCCCTGGTTTTACTACCACAAGTAGACAAAGACAGATTCTCACAAAGGTATGAAATGTAAACTTTTATCAGGCTTTGTGTATCAGGTAGGCAATTTGAAGCACACCTGACCTGATAGGAAAATCAGGGAAGGCAAATATATTGTTTGACAATTTCCTAATTGAAAAGAAATAAGTAAAGGCAAGAATAAACTAGACCATACTTTGTATGGGACAAATAAATTTTTATGTTATCTATTTCTTAAAGGACATTTATAAAAAACAAAGACCTAGTATATTTGGAATAGTCATGTCAGTTCTAATTTTCTCTTTCACAGACATGTGTAGACAAACAATGACAAACTTTCTACATAGTTTTTTAAAAATTTTGTGAGAAAAAATTGCTACCTCCAAAAGCATTTCGGGGTTTAGAGCTTTGAACAGCATCTGTCCCCACCTCCCATAATTTAGTCCCAAAGTTAAACAAATCATATAGTACCGGATAGAGTTACGTGTTACCGGAATTTTATAAATGATCTGTCAGTATAAGTCCTAGGTGTGATTAGTTGGACTTTTTGCTCCTAAGGTGCTACTCCATTTGGATTGTTATTTGTGCAGCATTTGGCTCTTCAGGATACGTTATAATAGATGTGTGTTAGGCATGTTTCTTTTCTTTTTTTTTTTTTTTTATGGTTTATAATCAGTACTGACTGATGTGGCTTTTCTCATCTTCTTTTAACCACGTTTGAGCTGTTTTGTCAGGCGAAGACATCTGGGTGTATGAGACCATTGTGGAGTTTCAATGATATGAACCATGAACTTTAAATACATAATGTTACCAACATGGAAGTAGCATCTCTCACTTCAGGTACAATTGTTTGTATCTTAATAGGTCAGAGCTTTTCTCCGTGAAATACCAGGTTGGATCACTCAGTTGTTAGTGTTCAAATGATGATTCTGCTTAAGACCAGTGCCTTCACCTTCGCAATGTTGACATTTCATTGCTACCTGCTCTTCCCTGGGCAGTTTATTTTCTGTGTGCATATGGAGTTGTGTAAACAAATCGAAAACCCTGGGATGACTGTTGTAATCCAGTTGGTTTGAATAATGCCACATGAGCAAAATACCTGACTACTAATGAGGCAAACCCTTTCCTACCGTGCTTTCTCCAAAACACCAGCACTTTGCCACCAAAATGTGGGGCTTGTGGCACTGGTTCCCTCACAGCAGAGCACTTCAGTTTGATCATTTTATTGAGGTCCTTGTATACAACAGTTTCTCCTTTTAGTTATGTGCACTCCAGTGACTATCAAAAAAACCCAGGAAAAACATTTGCACTGCTAATAATATCTGATAGCCCTGAAACCTTACATGCTATGTTTTCTTCCTTTCCTTGCATTACTAAATGCTACAGGAGTTATTAGCGGGTAACAACAATATAGCTCAAAAAGTTTGAAGTGAAATGAACCCTTTCCCTTGAAACACCTGTTGAGTTGTGGTTTTTTCACTATCAGGCAGCTTGTAATTTTCTTTTACATTAATATTTAAATTTTTAATTTTTTTTTTTTTTTTTTTTTTTTTTTTTTTTTTTTTTTTTTTTTTTTTTTTTTTTTCCCCTGTAAGGGCAAACCATACTTTTTGTATGTCATGCAAGACTACTTTTTGTATGTCATGCATGACTACTATTGTAGTCATGCAAGGAGCTCCGTGGAAATCTGTGCCCTGAACTCGAGGTGGAAATTGCTGGCAGGGGGTATGGTAAGAAAGGGTCCTTTGGGCCTGATCCATATCATCTAAGGTCAGAGGTGCAGGCTTGGCCTAGAGTGCCTAATGCTCTCCACTGTTTTCCTGCTGTACAGCTGGGAAGGTGGGCCAGGGATTAGTTTATGCTTTGTACATCATCTTTCTTATATTGTTGATTTAAAATGTTTTTGTTAAAAATAAACAAACAAATAAATAAATAAATGTTATTGTTGTTGAGATATTTTCAGCCTGAATTATAATGATGTATGTTTTGGGTTGAGAGAATTACATTTTGTGCAATAATACCACACTGGTTTTCATTATATCCACAACTGGCCACTTTCACAGCCACTAGAATATTTTTTATTTCCCCATGTGGCTGTAGCCATGCACTTTTCGCCAGATGGGTTTCCCAGTAAAGTTGAGCATCCTTTTGTCTTTTGCATGGGTTGAAGGTCTGAGTCTGAAGAATTTGTATTGCTTTGTCATTTTGGAAGGTGGTAAAATAAGTGGAGAAAATCTAATACATTTCCTTCGCAGCATAGCTAACTCGTGTAGGTAGAAAATTGGCAGTCTGAAATTACTTT
Source organism: Phaethornis superciliosus (assembly GCA_023637945.1). Taxonomy (NCBI): domain Eukaryota; kingdom Metazoa; phylum Chordata; class Aves; order Apodiformes; family Trochilidae; genus Phaethornis; species Phaethornis superciliosus. The sequence goes on along the minus strand of JAJQWJ010000001.1, from coordinate 108,219,715 downwards.
GCTAAATTTAAATGTAAGTAAAAAGTAGGCAATAGGAAAAAATTAAAGGGTATATCTAAATGTGGAGTTGCGGACCTATCTGTTATATTTAAACTGCATTTCAACCTCTTCTATTTATATTTAGTGGTATGTGTATAGTCTGGAGGGCTTGATTGAATTCAAGAACCGGTAACTTCACAATGAAAACAAAAAGTTAATTCTACTTCAAGCATAGTGCACATCCTTCATAAAGACTGTATATATCACAATTAATATGTATGCATCAAGACATTTTTTATATTGAGAGTGAAAATGATATTTCATCTACAGTGAGTGTGAATGGGTTTGCAGAAAATCCTGCTTCATGCGCTGCTGTGGCAGATGTATCTCCTAGTATGACTTCCATGGCACTTTTTCTTGCATGGAATGTGGGACTGCACTGCAGGATTTTTTCCTTGATTTACCTTTTCTGTGGCCCATTCTGAAATGCTGTATTTTAATTTAGAAAGCTATCACAGAAAGTGCATTGTTCTTGCATGTTGCTTGCATCAGATGAAATTCCTCCTTGGCACAACTTCATTCCAATGAGAAAAACTTATTCCAGGAACAAAATACATAGTTATTTTTGTCTGATAATGCATTGTATAAATATTAATTGCCTGCCCAAAGAGAAAAAAAAATAAACATATGTTTTCATTTTAGTTGGAGATACAATGAACTTTGATAGAGGATGGTTTAAAACTAAGGGCCTTGACTGGGCTGCGGTGACCACTCAAGCCTGGGAAATCGTCATTGTGCATGAGTGGCTGGGGGCATGGTTTTGAATTGAGGTCTTCTGTTTTGATTTATCTTAATAGAGACACTAATGGTTATGGTATCCAGGTGCTTATTAAAGTGTCTTGACTGTAGCATTACTATCAGCTTTCTCACTGCCTGCTAAAAGGTGCCATGCTTGTGCCGGTCCTTTTAGCAGAGAGATGCTTAGACACTGTAATATGGGTAGGATATTAAAAAGCTGCTGCCTCTTATAGATGCTCCTCCTGCAAATGAGTATTAGCTTCCATTGTGTTCTAGATCTGAATTTTTCAGGTGGTCTGTGGCTTTGAACTACATACACCTAATTCACTGCTGATTTGAAAAAGAGAGGTTGGCTTGTAGGAGCTGATGAGCACTGGCAGGCTTGAGGAGCTGCACCAGGCAAGTTAAACAAATACAAGCTTAAACGTGGTTTCAATCAGCTGCATTTAGGCACCCAAGTTTTCCAGTTTCTCCAAGAGGTCCGTAATGAAACGGGCTTGTTTTCTTCTCACCTCACAAAGGAACCGCAACAGGAGAAAAATCTTGATGGAGTTTACACCTGACTGAATAGGCACCCGCTGTGGGAGTGTGATTCAGGCAAAATGGGGTGGCATAGAGGAGTTTGAGGCTGTTGCTGCTAAATACAAGAGTGTTGCCCATGACCAACACACAGCTCTGCTGTAATGAGAAGAGGGAAGAGGAGGTCACAGCCATGACTGCAGCACCTGGGCTGCCAACTGGCATGCAGTGGGGTGCAGAGGGTGACCCGATGAAGGCCCTGAAGATGCCTGTGGGTCAGCGATAGGTTCCCTTCACTCCTAGTCTCCCCTCATCCCAAATATGTTGCCTGAAGTAGCATCTTTTCTGTCTGCTTTCTACTGGCTGATACAAGTGGTTGGTGAGGGTGGTTTAGGGTTTTTTTGCTAATACTACATTGTTAGTTAAGGTGCGTTGATTTATTAACTATTTGAGTCTTTTTAGTGTTCTTAGTGCTGTGGAGCAGTGGTTCAGGAGTAGCAGCTTGTTGCCCTGTAAACTACTTACCACAAAATGTTTTGCAAAATCTGAATGATTCCTTCTAATTTGTAAGTCATGTAGGCTTACCAGTTTGAGCTTTTCATAATACCCTCTGGCTTTGCATTGAGTTTATTGCTTTATTTTTAGCTTATTAAGTATGGATGTACACAGCGTGTTTGACCTGATTTGGCTGAAGCAGACTCTTTCAAGAAGTCTAATATTTTTTGATATTCAGAAGTTAGTGCATAATTTGTTTTGGTGCAATTAAACGTATGTGAAAATCCTCTGGATTTAGTGAATTGCACAATGTGTCTTCTTTGTAAATGACTCATTAAATGAGAACAAAAAATGAAATACAGCAATCAAAGACTTCAAAAAAATTGAATTTTTATTGTGGCTCATATTTTATAAAAAAGAGCTTTACAGAGAAAGAAGTCTTGTAGTTACGCAGAAAGCAAGTCTTCTGCGCAAAATTCCATCTTCTAAGGAGGCTTTGTTAGTTCTGAATAAACCCAGCAATAAATGTAAAATTCTGTTTATAAAATGGACTGTTCTCTATAGAATTCACAAATTATACACAAAGGATTTATAGTAAACTAGTAAAGTTACATTAATATATTGCATTACAACATGCACTGAGATTAAACTGCAAAGTCTGCTTGAGAAAGCTGGTTGTAGGACTCTTACAAAGCAGATATGGTAGAAGTTCTGTGTAATTTAACTGAAGAACTTGTTACAGTGATTCTTGTGATTACAGTTGGCTGTTCAAAGGCTTTTGGAGGACTGATTTTTTTTTTTAATAGGTTTGTAGCTGTCACATTAGAAACAGTTTTGAAAAAGGGAAAAGTGAAATTAAGGTCTAGTTTGGCCCTGGTGGTTATCTGGTGCTTTTCCCAAATTTCATTAGATTTGCCCAGAATGTAAAGATAGGCCATTGCTCTTCATTCCTTTCCTGCATTTATAAATTCTTTGGTGTTTTAATGTATTTATAGCAATCAGACTGTAACTTGCCCTGTATCTTTTGCAATCAAGAAAAGCCAAATCATCTGTTACTAATATGTATATCAACATCCTGAAACCACAAAGAGCACTTCTTGGTGGGACAACCAAGACTTCATTTCAGCAATGCAATTCATCATCCTCTTGAGCTGAAGAGAACAGAGAAATAATAACCTGACACCTTGGTTCTTCTATGCAGAGAAGCTGGTTCTGTGATGAGACTGAAAAATGATTTTTGGGAGGGCAGGATTCACTTCACCTAGCTGTAACCATCTAAAAATCAAGCATCTGCTCACAGTAATTGTCAAAGTTCCCTCCCTAGCCAGAGGACATGCTAGACTTGTCAGTCTGAGACGATTGTGTTAGCTTGGAAAAGTCACTGAAGATAGTCACATCATAGACTCATAGAACAGTTTGGGGTGGAAGGGACCTTAAAGATCATCCAGTTTCAACTCCCCTGCACAGGCAGGGAAAGATGCAGCCTCTGTCCATCAACTTGAGTAGAAATTGGGGTTGCAGGACCAGGTGTCCTTTCTTTCAAATGGAATCACTGAACTCTGTATCCAGGGACCCATTCATACCCCAGGAGTTGATCTTGGGGAGACTGAAGGCAAAAAGGTAGATGAACAGCAGGGAGACAGATGGATGTTTTATAGTCTGTCTAGGAATGAATCTTATTGTTTATTTATTATTTTCAGTTTAATGTTCATCCTGTACATAGTAGTTTCATTTATACTATTAAACTACAGTTTAACTGTCCATTTTTATAACCAGCAACAGAAGTGTTAAAAAAAGCAATAGAAAAGAGCCTTTTATGCTTTCTGCATTGCTTTTTTTAAACTTAATTGAAAAAATTAAAAAAAGAAAACATTAACCATCTTTTTTTTTTTTTTTTTTTGATCATTAGGATAGGAATGGTTTAATACCACTGTCTTTCTATGAAGATTCTGTTCATGAAGGAAACAGTAATGCCCATACCATTTTTTATTTTTAATGGTTCAATGTCTCATCTAGGGCAAAAGGGGTTTACAAGCCAGCTAGATGGTCTTGAGGTCTGTACCATGATTAAATCTCTAAAGACATGACTACAGCCAGCCTGCTTTGTAAGCTCTGTGCCTGTTCCAGGGCAGAGGAGCAGTTTTTGCTTGATTCCCTGCGATGGAGCACAGCTTAGCTCTGACTCTGCCTTCAGCCTCGCAAAGTAGCTCTGCAAGAGCTAGCAGGAGGGAGGGGGGAGTTCTGTGTTTGCTACGTGCTGGTGATTTCCATGACAGTTTTCAGGAAAGGGAGTTGTAACTACCTGAGCCTGGGGAGCTGAGGATGTGGTTACTCTGCGGGGCAGTAACGTGGGACCAGGGGTCTGGTTTGCGGAAGGGCACAAGAGCCAGCGTGAGGGGAAGATGAGTTACCTTCTCCATCTCCTCTCCCTCTGAATTTGTCACCGACCTCTGTGATGTGCCATGCCTGGCAGAGGGCAGGGAAACTGGTGGGCACTGATGCTGCCCCCTCAGCCACCCCCAGAGGCACATCCGAGCCTCACTTCTGCACCTTCTGCTTAGTTAATGAGTCCCAATGGGGTTTGATCCAGAACTGGATTTATATAACTCCCTCTTTGCCGTGTTGGTTCCACAGGACTAAAGAGGAGTGAGAAGTAGTAAAAATCTATTTTGGTCACTAAAGTAAGCAGACATGACTCAGAATACTCACTGGGAACAGATCTGCTGGATGAAAAGGTGCCATTTTTACATGGTCACTTTTCTGACCATGCCCTTTAAACTCTTACAAAAATAGAATACTTTCTCTGGCACTTCTCTTGGAAAGCAGAAATGAGAGAGAGAGCAGAGATGTTTGCTGCACTTCATCCCTTGCTTCAAAACCGGACAAATTGTGTGTGAGCTTTGTAAGGCATATGTAACATATTTCTAACACCAGGAAAAATAGCAAAAAGGCATTTAAATTTTGTGGGGAGGATATTTATGCTTGGATAGTTTTACCATTTGTTGTGGAAAAGTGTGATTCCTAGTTTCTGCCTGTTAATGGATGGATGAATTCTGTCTAGCTCTCTGTACTGGTTTCTGGCATCCTTGTGTCCCTGCAGCAGCACAGTTCGGATCAGCAGAGTCTACTGAAGCCCAGTGAGACTCCTTTTGACTGCTGATTCTGGGTTCCTTTCGGACTGTGAGTGGTCTAAGCTAAAAATGAGCCTGAAACCACATTGACGTAAGCTGTGAGTGTTTATGGACCTGTGAGGAAACAAATCATTGCTGGCAGTGAAGAGTCCCCAAATGGTAATGCTGATTGTCACATGAGACATGAGGCCCCCTGCGCTGGAGGTCTGAGCACCCTCCTGGTGATGCTGGTGGAGCTGATTTCTGCTCCCACTGCAGACCTGCCCAAGCCAGATCCCCTTCCGTAGTGACTCTCATCTGTATTCCATGGAAAGGATTAGCAAGACAAATCATTTTACAGAAAGTGATTTGCTGCTACGTAAGTGATACTGGATTTTTGAACCCTCATCCTTTTAATTTTTAATGGCTTGGTAGGAAGCTAGAGCCTGACTGGTGCATAGAAACCAAAAACCAGTGGTGTACTCCACTCCGTGTGCTTTATGGGTGTTTGTCAGTTCTGTTGTTCTCCTTTGGACCATTGCTCTCTAAAAGCGAAACAAGAACCCTTTTTAACATATTTACCAATTTCAGTTGGTTTTACATGGAAAAAAACACCAACCCATAAATTCCTTTTCTTCCTCCATTCCAGAATAACCTATGAAAGAGTTTGAGAATTCTGAGTTTCTGTTCAGAACATAAAATCTTGACCTCGATGAAGTGGCTGAAGCTTCTCAGCTGGCTGCTGATACAGCTGTGCTTTTCTTCCTCTTGTATTCACTGGGCCTGGAAAGCCATGGAAGTATTTTCATTGCTGTTATTTCCTAAAGACTTAATTCTTCACAGTTACTACAGTATTTAAAGGCAGTGTCTTCTTAGCACAGGAAACAGGGACTGCTTTTCCTCTTGATAAAATTTCCCTTGTAGGAAATGGGAGAATTTCCACTTTCCCTGTGAACAGAGAACAGAGAAATAAGAAACTGACATCTTGGTTCTTCTATGCAGAGAAGTTGGTTTTGTGATGCTCATCTCATATAGAGGATGAGACATAAGTTGTACACTTGCAGGTCTTACCACTTCCTCTTGCTCCATCGTTGGTCTCATCCCAGTCCCCTGGCAACAAGGAATCAGTGAAGATTTGACATCAAGGTCCCCTGGTTTAATTCCTCACAGGGCCCAGTGACTTCCTATTGGAGGTGAATCATAATTTTTCTGTTTCAAATTTGAAAGGCGTTTTGTATATAAACAGCCAAAGCACCTCACATTTTACATTGCAGCTCCTTGCCTCATAGTAGGGTGTAGACATCTGTAGACAGGGGATTGCAAGAGTAAAAAAAAAGGGAGGAAAAGCCTGGTAGGCTTGTGGGACATGCAAGTTTATCACTAACCTGGCACTGAATGGCTGTGAAGAAAGACTTTCCATACCAGCCCTGATCACGTTGCCTAGCAGGGAACCAAGACAACCATGGGGAAACTTGGAACTCCAGCTCTTAACTGAGATGGTTTAGAAGTTTGCTGTTTTTAGAAAGCCCAGGTGCCTCCTCTTACTAGCACTGAAACAGTTCAAAATAGAAATTCACACAAGGAGAAGAAAGCATGGTGATACACAGCATACACAGCATGTAATGAAGCATCTTCATTGACCTGCTGGCATGGACCTGGCATGGAGGTGGCACCTGGGTACTGAGGGTCCTACTGCTCTGAGCACAGCTTGTGCTGGAGGGCTGCAGCTGGTGACACATATGCCAGTTTTTCCTAGCTCCTATGAAACTACACCTTTTACAATCATGTCCCGTCCCCGTCCCCGTCCCCCCCCCCTCTTTTTTTTTTTTCCTTTTGGTGTGTGTGTGTGCATGTCTGGTGGTTGCTTGCCAGGGGCAGAGGGAATGAATGAGGAACTTAGCTTTTAGGTAAACAAAATGTTACTGTTGTTCTGCTATAATTACAAGCATTTTAAATTAGGTATTGACAGCAGTTGAGAGCCAGTTCTTGACTATGCCTGCTGGCAGGCAACGAGATGTCTACCAGCTCCTAAGGGGAGCTTTATTTCAGGCTGTGAAAATAACTCATTAACCAGTTAGTCTATGGCAGTATTGCTCCACATATGGTCGTAGGGCTGCTGGTGGTCTGGAAGACATTAGAAAGTGGTTCTGTGCAAGAAAGGCAGAAATAACCCCACATAGAGAAATTCACATTCCCACACTGCTGTCAGGTATGTGCCCATGTCAGCAAGTCACCCTGAGCCTGAAAGCTGTATCATAATATAATTGCCTTAACCCCCTGGGATGAGCCTAAATGGATGGATCTTGAGTAGCTGCCCATGAGAGGAACCTGTGCTTGATCACATCAATGTGAAGCAAGTCTTCCTCCCTTAAGGGGGATGCCTCTTCTTTCTGTGTTCTTGAAGCACAGGATGGGCTAAGGGATTCTGCTTGTACATCCCTGTTGCTGATGTTAATGAGTGCTACGGGGAAGTGGAGGACGGTGAGCCCATTTCCTTCACAGTGGGAGGAAAGTAGCAATTCAGGAGACCATTAAACATCAGAAATACCTCTGCGAGGTCCCTACAAAGATATACTCCATTTAGATTTAAGTCCCAGAGGGCCAATTACCTTGGAAGAACAGAAGAACTTAAACAAAAGCTGAGTTAGGTATACTGCCCACCAATGGATTTCAGCAAAAATGGATGCAGTGAGAAAACACTTGTGTATTATGAAAGTGAGAACATTTAGAGTAGGTCTGTGCAATACCCAGCTTTTACTGCTCCCCCAGGATCAGCGTGCACAGGAAATATCTGTGGCATGCTTGCTTTTCCTGGAGATGACAGCAACCCTTTGGCAGCTGCTTTGTAATATGTGCTCAATACTTTTCAAAACGTTGGGCTGTTGTTTTATGAATGTGCTTTGATTTGCTGGTGCCAGAGTCTTTATGCTTGGCTTCCTACCCTGCCTAAACTCTCCCATTTCTTTTCTGACCTTGGATACTTCTCTGGTGCTATTTGGTAGCTGTGGTGGTGCATCTGTTTTTCTCAGTGCTAGCATTGGGATGAGGCTAGAGGATAAAGGAAAGCAAACAGAAGCACTCGGTGCTGCTTGTGTGAAAATAACCTCTATGGCCCATGTTCATCTAGATCTGGGTGGCTCTGGACTCCTGGAGATGAAGACATGACTTAACACCATGTTGTAGCTGGAGGGTTAGGGCAAACAAATTTGGAACACTTTGTGTCTGTTAATGTTTTCTAAAAGAGGGATGAGTAATTCACATATTACTATAAAGCAGAGCTTGATGCTAGCACTGGGGTTAAAGTCTGCCTTTGCTTCAGCTGCTAGACCACATTTTTAATTGAACATTTACCTATTTACAAGTAGGCTTGAGTACTGGAGTCCACTGGACTTTTAGGCAGGAGACTTTGAAAATGAGTCAGGACTAAGGCACTGGAGCAACAAGTTCCTAAAAGTGTTTACTGATGCAAATTGCTGCCTGGACTTGAAACCACCTCTTCCATTTAACATCGTAAAAGAAATTTCTTAAAAGAAGACACAATAAAAAGTCGGATGTCTAATAACTGAACATGCAAGCCTGAAAGTTTTTAAAATCCTTCTTGCTTAAATAAGAATCATTAACATTTTAACTGATAATGAGAAAAACGCTCATGCCATTAGTGGTTTACCACTTTGGTTCCAAAAGGATAAAAACAACTTCATAAAAGAGACCACAGACTGTCCATTTTCAGCCTCAGTGTAGGGAGAGCGCTTCAGAAAATACGAAACCCATCATTTAAAATAATAATTTAGTACTTGTGTTTGGGAAGCACAGTTGAAATGCTCTTTGAACACATGGGAGCAGAGCGATGAGGGGCTCTGTGCTGCTGCCGAGGGGAAGCAGTGCAGCTGCCTCTGGGGCAGGCCCTGCTCCGGGTGCCCTTTCCTTGGCACTGCTGTGGGGCACTGGCTCATCCTCTGACTAGGAGCAGTGTGGGGACAGCCCCAGCCTTCCAGCCTGCCTTTAGGGTCCCCACATAGTCTCACTTTCTTACCAAAATGGTGCAGGGCTCGGCAGGTATGTGAGGGTAGGCAGGGATCATTTCTGCATCAGCCCTGGTGTTACCTGCTGCAAGAGTAATTAGGATTTTAAAAATAATTAAATTTCAGTTGTGGCTCAGCATGCTGGTTGTGGAAATAAAAGGCACTGAGCCTGGAAGGCACTTGATGCCTCAGGGCATCACTGGAGCTTGGTAGCTGAGGAGCAGTATCAGTGGGGGTTGTATGACCTCATTTAATTTGCCCATCTTGACCAGCTGCCTTTTTGTTTGAGGATGGCCCCTTATTCTTCTTCTGTGTTCTTTTAGCCCCCAGGCAAAGTAGGCTGGACCTTATCTCCTGCTCAGGTTAGTGGAAGAACTTGAGTTCTAGAGTTGACCTCAGCCAGGATTGACTCAAACCTTTGAGAAGATCTGGTATTTTTTCTCCTGAAAGCAAAGTTCTGGATTCAGCATCCTGTATTCTAGCCTTGTCTTTAGTAAGGGAAGATGAAGACTGAGGCTTTCTCTCAGACTAACTCTGATTTTAAATACAACTACACGGGGGTTGACTGATGCCTCATGCAGCCATATTACATTAACTGCTGTGTTTGCTCTTATGTAAAAATGGAGTTTCCCCAGCTCCCCCTATGAAAAATTTGACTGTTATGCCTTGCTCAAAATGAAAACCAATCAAAGAAGGAACACAGTTGGGTGAATGACAAGAGAAACAGAATGATGCCAGGGTGAATTTTTATGGAAATGCTTTCTGAATAGTATTTCCATGAAAAGGCAACTTACTCGCAGATGTAGGCTGTGTTTGCATGAAAGAGAGTGTGATGCACCACACCCTGAATCTGTCAAGGTCTATAAACTTTTCACTAATTTTAAATTTAGGCAATGGAGAGACTGTATTTAAGTCACAAAGATTTTCTTCTTTACTTCAGTGTAAACATGTTATCCCCAAAGGTAGAAAGCATAAACCAGGGGGAAAAAAAAAGTTAATGGAAGAAACATTTCAAATGTAAAGTAAACTTCATATATAATTTGAAATGTAATGTAAATTAATTATCAGAAAGGAAATTTTCAGTATCAAAGAAAAGATACTGTCTTTACGTTTCAAGAGCATCCCAGTTATAACAATGACTTGTAAGTCTAGCTATGTCAGGCTGTGTAGTGGTCCTCTCAGTGAAGGAGCACAAGTGGCCTAAAAACTGCAAAGACATTTTCCTGATGATGACGATGCGACTTTTCTTTCATAGAAATAAGATTAGGGTAACAATTTTAAAAGCAAGAAATGAAGGATGATTGATCTTAGCATTCAAAAAATGTGAGAGGGGAAACCAGGAAAATGGCAAAACCATCAGCCCATACTTGCAGCTGCCACACTTAGATCTATTTAAACACTTTTTTTGGAGTTGTTGTAGCCTTCTCAGTTCACTGGTTTCCAAATGGCATGAACAATTGTACTGTAGACTTACTGGCTATCAGCAGCGCTCTTGCAAAGGCTGATTCTTGGAATCTCTGAATTTTCTCTTGTTTCTGAGATTCTTTGCATGTCATACCTGTGAAGTTTGAAATGTGCTGAGAGAGAAATTCTTGAGACAGCCTTGAAATTTTTCAGCATATTCCTGCATGTCACGTTCTGAAATAAATTAGAATATTTTTTAAAAATTTATGATAGCTTATAACTAAGTTCTAAGAATAATAATCAAGGTTTTTTTATACTATCTTGATTGTTTAGATTTCCTTTTAACACTGACAGTGGTAAGCCAGAGGTAGTAATACTAAGCAGGTTGTCCTGTCATCTTCTTAAAACTCACCACCATCAAATAGAATATGACAGTGCATGGGTTTTAAAGGTAAAAACATTTGTGAAATGATGCGATGTCTTCATAAAGATCTGCAATGGAGATCTTGTTACAGAAAAGCTTTGCAATCAGCCCTGGGCTCTGGTACTTGGGAGTAGAGATGAATGAATGACATTTCCAAAAGGAAAAAAAAATAAAATGGAATCTCAGCAGGATATTTTGAAACTGAGAGCAGATTTGTTCATGATATTAACAATAGATAGAACATGTGCTCTGTATAGGGTTGTTGCTTCCCAGTACTGATGTAGACCTGCTCCATGCATCCCAGTTGGTTACAGAGTTGGGGATCCATGTCAATCCAGGACTTTAAAGCAAGGAACAGTGGTGAAGTGAAGAACCACCAGCAGCATTTGGGAGTGGGTTTCTCCTTTGCTAGGTGACAGCAGGCTGTGTCCTTACTCCTCTCTCTGAACCTCCCAAGCTGGAATGAAGCCCATAAATAATAAATAATAATAAATGCAATAAGCCATGGAAAATGTATAAGTAGCACATGCTGACATGGGTGGTACACACATGAGAATGGAGAAGGGGATTCTGTTACCCCCTTCTCAACTACTCAACTCTTTTAGTCAGAGAAGAACTAAGTATTAACCCTTTCAAAGCTATCCTGGTGAGGAGGGAGAAGGCAAAAAAGGGTGTCTCACTTACCTGAGTTTTAACTTTAAAAGGTCTGTATCAGCAGAGAAGTGCCATGGGGAATGAAAAGAAGAGGCAGTGGACCAACAAATAATGAGGATGGCAATGGCTGTCCTGGAGTGAGTGAATGCAAGGCTGGGTTCAATCTTCTGCAGCCAATAAAATGTTTGTGCTGGGCTTTCATCCTCTGCGATGTCTGAAGAGCATTGGAGGGAATTACAGCCTTCTGTTTACTTTGGGACTGTTTATCATCCCTTGTGGAGCTGGCGACATGTTTCACTACAAAAAGCAATTCACAGGACATTCTCCTCAAAAGACGAAAAAATGGTTTATGTCAAAGCATGGCTTCCTACTATCTCTGATTAGATCTGTCCCCCCATTACCCACAAACATATTAATGCAGTGCCTACTTAAACCAGAAAGGGGCTATTACATCCCTAGGTTATTTTCCCAGTATTTTTATTTTTCAGCCCACTATAGGAAGGGTCCATAGAGTATATCCAGAAAGATATTTTTGTTCCCCCACCTTGGGTTTCAGTCCCAAGACTGCCAATTAAATTATCCCATAAATCCTCCTTTATAGGTAGTAAAACCTAATTTTAGATTTCCTGCCCACTCTAGTGTCCTGCCTGATTGCTACCAGTTGGATAGAGGCTCAGCCTGTTAAGCAGACAATTGTACTGAATTGACTGTTTCTTTCTGTGCCACATGTGGAGAATTTTTAAATACGTGGCATTTGGTCATAATTCTCTCTGGTTGTTTTCTACTTCTTAGTCGCTCAGACTTTTTTTTATGGATGAAAAGCAGACATCTGTAAATTTTTTTTTATTTTTTTTTTTTTTAATTTTTTTTTTTGAGAGAAAGGTTATTACCCTGTGGATTAGGACGAATGTTAACCTACCTGCCACCAGTAAAACACTTACACCTTAGAATTTCATTTTCTATAATTCCTGTTTAAAATAAATCCATGTATTAATAGAGCTAACACATTTCTGTGTAAGATGAAAATATTTCAGATAATCTGAACCTAAATACATTCTTTCTGTTCTTGTTCAAATGCAAATATATTATTTAGCTGCAAATGGTGCTAATTTTCTGGAGGACACATTCTGGTAATCATACTCTCACAGATGAGCGTTTATTTCACATATCGTCTCAATAATGATTCCTGTTTAATCCTGAGTATCAACAGCTCCTAGCTTGGTATGTTTCTTTGTAAGCTTTACTGAGGACTTGTAATATGTAAGGTTGTCAGAAAAGGTGGTTTTATCATTAAATAAATTGTGAGAATCCATTCATCAGTGCCTTGAGTTTTGCACAAAAGAATATTTGCATTCAGTGTGGAGGACTTCTGTCGCTGGGATTTAAGTAGAATTCAAAAATCTGTGTGTGTCAGGCTTTCCTCTGAGATCCAGTCCTGGTGATCCATCAGCTGACTTGCCCAAGTAGAGTTCAGCTGAGCCAGGGACAGCCATAGCGTGTGCTGATGCTGCTCAGATGATGGCATGAACTTGTCACCGAGGAAGTGTCCATCCTTGCTGGTGGGCAGGACTGCAGGCACAGAAAGGGGAAGTTCTGTTCAGGCGGTCAAATTAACTTCTGTAATGATCCCAGTCCTCAGATACCAGCAGTCTGTGAGCTGCAAAATGAATCAACCCCTTGGGGCAGTGATGTCCTGTGTGAAGTTTCTGATGTCTAATACGGCTGCTTCTTTTTAGCTTTCCCCTTGGTGGAGGCACTCAGAGTGTTTCCCTGCTTCACCCAGCTCTTTGTTTCCCTCACTCTTTATGCAGTGCAGTACTTTTAAGACTATTAACCCCCTGATGAATTTTGGGAAAACTGGGCAATGATTCCAAAGCTGATGGAAGGAAAGGTCAAGAATCACTCATATATGCACACAGCACGATACCTCAAGTCTCATTGCTTGAAGAACTGGGCTAAAAAGGGAACCACCATGGTCTCCTTGCTAAATGGATCTTTTCCCCTAGCTTTGTTTATTGTACTGTGGCTCTGTGGGGAGATTATCATTTGTTGAGTGATGCCTGAGGCACTGTATAAAAAATAAAACATACACAAAGACTAAAAGAGAGAAGAAGAAAGGAATTTAGGCCTCTCAGTCACAGCTCTGTTTCTTGAATGGTTGATGAAATATTGTATGTATTTTTCCAGTTGTATTATTTGTCCAATTTAGGAACCTGGAAATACGAGAAGGGATGGTCACATCAGTACTCAGGAATGGGAGACATAATGTAGGAAACAATGTTCGCTCTTTCTGTACTGAAGTTAAATGCAAAAGTGACAGACAGTGCCCTTTGGGGTATAGAGCTCTGAACTGCTGCTGAGTTTATTGGACGTATAGCTGGCTCCAGAAATCACCTCTTGTACTAGAATTGTGCTGCATGATCAAAACTTTAGGTCCCCAGACACAGTGCCTATAAAGGAAACCTGGAAATGTAATCCAGGAGACTTTAACTATGCAGTCTGTATATCTGTAGACAGCATGGGAAAAAATTCTTTAAAACCCTTGATTTATCTGTGGGGTATAATTCTGAAACCTAATCATGTGTAAAATGTCAATACTGTAAATTACATTCTCACTGAATATTTGGTATCAAACTACTAGCAACACCTTCATCTGTGCCAGAGGTTCCAACTCACCTATCTAGCATCTTCTGCACTTCACTGCACATTTGTTATACTCTACATTTCTAATGTAGGAGCAGCAAGAAATGAAAGTAATTTGATCCCCAGTCCAGTAGCACTTGGAATTTTACCCTGACTGATTGTACATAGCACTTTCATACTTATCTCATTTAAAAATATTAGCTTTTTACACTGAGCTGAGAATTTTGCTGAATATCCAATATCTTTTATGGGAATGCTCTTAAGTCCTAGGTATCCGGCTTCAGAATTTGAACTAGACTTGTGTCAAGCCAGTGTTGTCTTGAATATGCTACTGTTACCAGTAAAAAAAGTCTCTTTGGTATGCTAAGAAGAGAGGACTTGCTGGGGTTTGCAATTTTAGCATTACAGATTCTTTATTATTAATAGATTAGTGGGGATTTTTCCAAAGACTCCTATGAGTCACAAGAGCTCCTGTTACTAAATTTCATATACTCATTTATTTATACAACTATACATTAGGTCTTATGGTCTTTTCAGCCTAGAAAGAGCCAAGGTACTGTAAGTGTAAATGCAGTTTATTGAGTTCTGGAGATCATAAATATCTCCTTTAACATCTGATTTGTCTTGGACTATGTGCATTGAAAGAAGTGTCTCAAAATTAGGAAAGCAGGGACATTTACTTCTCCTTTGGACAATTTGTGTATTCATACCCAGAATGAAACTTTGGCAGAGAGTAGTTAGAATTAAACTGTCACCACCAGGGAAGTTTTACTTTATATACTGCAAAGTTATACAAGTTTTATAGGTTCATTTGTTTTGCTGATTAACAGTCCAGTCCTGCTCTTGACAAAATCTGTTTTTTTTTCATTCCTGTGGCTTCCCTAAGATGAGCAGAAGAGATCCAGGCAGAGGGAAATGTGAGAACAAGAATTTCAAGGGTCAAAATTGCATGTTCTTCATTTCCCTCTCCCAACATGAGTTTGTCTGTACCTTGTGACAGCATTTTGATTTTGTGCCATGCAGAAACCATCCAGACAGATCTCAGCAGTGCAAACCCTCAGTACACGAGGGAACCAGCTACAGGTAGTGTCATATGGAGACTAATCTACACTGGTAAATATAAAGCAAAGGAATACCATCAGCTCAATGTCCTTCTGAGTATGTCTACTGCAGCCAACTCATCAAGCATGATGGTCACTCCAAAGGAGTCTGGATGGTAACAGATCAAGGTGTTTTCCTTTGAGGTCCCAGCTGTTTGATGGGTATTTCCCAGTGACTTATTGCTGTCACCATTAGCCTTTGACACAGGAGCTCACTGGCCACCCATCCTCCTCTTCCTCAGCGCTGACTTTGGATGTACCATGACTCAGACAGCCAGAGAGATCCTGGAAAACTGAGAGGAAGCATAACTATTAAAAAGAAAGGGCTTCAAAGGGGGTTGTCCAATTTACTGACATTGTTGAGAACTCACTGCTCTTTATATCAAGGTGCTAGCCAGAAGAACTGGAAGACGTCTCATGTAATGGAGAAAGAAATCAGGATCAGACAATAATCTTATGTTTTGTCAATCTTTAAGCTTTTTCAGTTTGTTTACTCTATGAATAGGAAGTCAACAAGTTTAAGGGTCCATGTGTCAGTTGGTGTGCTTTGCTGCTAAAGGATTTAATACATTATGCTAAGTTCAAGGAAAATCCAGCTAAATTCAAATACAGCTTTGTGTAAGTTGATCATAATAACATAGGTTAGAATAAGTTTTATGTAATGAAGTGTAATTAAGATATTCAAAGTAATAAATGAGTTTAGATGTTCCTTGTCTTATTTTTATTCTTTTATCAGATAGACAATGAGCATTTTTTTAAAATCTGGCATTTTCTTGTCTTGAGTGGATTGACAAAATCTGTAGCCTACTTGGAAAACAGTTGTCTGTACTTCTGGCTGCCATGGGAAGAAATAACTTTCTGAGAAAATATTAGTAACAATGTTATCTTTGTCTTGCTATTTCACTATTCCACTATTCTAGAGTGGAATGACAGGCTAACATTCTTTTACAGTAAACTAAAGATTATTCTTCAACTAAAGATGTCTTTCAAATATTATTAAAAAAAAAAGAAAAAAAAGAAAAAAAAGAAAAGCGAGGTAGAGATAGAATTAACAACATTAGTAAATGAATGTAATGGGAGAATATGAGTGTTTCCAACAAATGATATACTGTGGTTTCCTTTTCCACAAGCAAAAAAGGTGATTCATCCAGACATCAAGGTGATAGACATGAGGAATGTTGTACCTAAAGGTACAAAAAGCAATGACAATATAAAAAATTCTGGAAAAAAAATTTTTTGGGGGGGTTAAAATGGTAAAGAAACCTAAATATATGTCTGCTTGTAGGCAAATTTGAGGCAACTTTGAATTTTCTTTCAAAAGGACTGCATGGCCATATCTGGCTCTTTATCCCATTGTAACAAGACTGGGAACTTCCTCCTGTGTCCAGGTAGTGCAGAACTGGTTTTCTACTGTTTTAAACTTCATGGTGACTTCCACCATGCTCCCTTTCTACGTGCCATATGTGTAATAAAATGTATTTTCCAAGATAAGAGACAATTTAAAAGGACATAGTGGTCATAATAACCCTTTGACACACTGGAAGTATGAGACAGTATGTGCTTTTGTGACTTTATCTTAAAGGGTATAATAAAGAGGAGATTGTCACAAAGTAGGACGGTGGTTATCCTTTATCTTCTGACACGACAGCTGGCCAAGATATTATTCTGCTTTTCCTTTGCCATCATCCCTTCTTCTTTCATATGGAAAGCATCATCTTCTTGCAAGAAGCAAATTTTCTCCATATTTACCTCTGTGTTCCCTTATAAATGTTACTCAGTTTTCCTTTATTTGCCTTCTACCTCATGACTGTGTTAGAGGCAGCCTGTATCCTGAGGGCATGGTAATTGAGCAGGGAGTCTGCCTATGAAATTACTTGCAGAATGATTTTTCCCAGTGGTTATGGAAAACAACAGCTATGCCCTGTGGGTGTACTGTTTACTTGTTAATTCACCTGAGTTTATGCAGGAAGAGCATGCTGACTGGGGGGGCATCACTTGTGTTAGTTTCTAGGACTCTTGTAACTGATAAAAGATGCTACTTTAAGTCTGTAGCCCTGAATAATTTGAGATTGAGTAATCACAATTATCACATTATTCCATAGTTGAAATATGGAATGAAAATAGGGAGCATTTACAGGGGCAGGAAATTCTCTGTAAGGAATTTTACTTCTAAGCCCAAATTATTATTTTTAAATCCCTTTCATTTTTTTCAAAGACTTCCATGATGTGGCTTGGGTGTCCACAATTGTGTCTTAAAACTTTTAGGGTAGTATTCGTTTCTTCTGTGCTTTTTGTTAACAGTGTTGTGTATCTAACAGTTGGAAGTGTTGTCCCTGGGCTCTTCCTGTTTCATCCTTAAAAGTTCACAAATATGATTTCCTTACTGGCCTATGGAAAAGCATTTCCTAGGGCTCTCGGTACTTAGAGCTTGGTTCAAGTCCCTACCATGCTTTCAGTGGAGTGTGGATGTAAAATGGGATCTCACTTGTTTGGAATACCATCATTAAAGCATTAAAAGGTGCTGTCAGGTAGATTTCCCTCCATTCCCCCTGTAGGAATGGGTCCATTTTGAAGTGTGACCTTTAATCATAGAGAGAAAAAAGACTGCAACCCAGTAGCTGAAACCCATGGAAAGCTGGGTACATCCATGCTAGTCCCTGCTACCATAAATGTTTAAATATTTATGCAAAACATGATATCACCAAAGGAGCAGTTAAAGACACTGAGTCTTGGGGACAGGGGGAAGTACACATAGTTGGAGAGAGCAGCCACAGCTTTTCTTAGTTCCTGCAGTATCTATTGTAACCAGGACCATTCTGAAAGCTTGATTCAAATCTTCTAATAATTAGGGATAGCTGAAAGCTGTATTTTTTTTCTACTGAAAAAAATTCCATAAAGTCATCATCCCTAAATTCAAAAAAGAAGTGTCTTGTTTGGAGTGGTTCCCACCAAGAAATAAAAATATCAGAAGTATTCTCATCACCAGTACCACATTTGCCCTGTTCTCTGCTTTGCAGGGTTCCAACACACTCCCCTTATGACTCCATCTTGCTTGATTTTGATTTCATAAGATGAGTATATGCTTGTTTGTTGGGGTTTTGTTGTGTGGTTGTTTTTTTTTTTTTTTTTTTTTGTTTTTTTTGTTTGGTTTTTTTTTTTTTTTTTTTTTTTTTAAAGTAAAAATCTTTCATTGGATTGTTCTGCCTCAAGGCCAGTTCTTCTTGGACTCTGTAGGAGTGATCCCACAGCTTGATTTGCAATGGAAGATTTGCTGTTTGTCCTTCGGTAAGGGGGTTTAAGCTAAGTCATTGGAGACTAAATTGCAGAATTCTTGCAGCTCCCAGGAAACTTTTATGGTGAGACCAGTGCCCAGTTCCAGGCCCAGTGTAACAGAAGGCATCAATTAAGTTCATTTTACTTATATAGTTGCAAGTTCATGTGCAGACCCTTCCTCTGGTTAATACCTAAAAAAAAAAAAAAAAAAAAAAAAAAGTATGACTGAAGGGAAGAAGTATACTTTGTAGCTAGATGTTAAATATTTATCTCCTTAATTGCCACTTCACGTTTTCTTTATATTCTGTTGCAGGAATTCCATGGGGAAAAAAAGTTTCTGAAAAGTTTCAGAGAAGCTGTCCAAATGTAGTTATAAAGAAGTTTGTTTCAAGCTGGGGATTTTTAAACTGTTTTAAGATTCTTTTTTTCCTCCCATTTAGTAACTCTGATCCTGGCAGAGATGTGGGGTTTTGTTGCAGATGGTTGTTATACATACTGAAGAGACTGTATACTTGCAATATGCTCTATAAGCTCTTAAATGCTGTAAAAGCCTGGCTGACTTTATAGTTTGCATCCTGCCATTAGAATTCCCTCTGAAGTCTGTCAAAGGGATATAATTCCACTCTAATTAAAGCTATTCCCCTTCTCCAAATGTGAAGCTGGCCTAATTAATGACTAATTGTTTCACAGGCATGAAGTAGGTCTAATTGTTCCTTACCCTCTGACTGCAGTGCCCTGCTTAGTCCCAGCTAAGCAGAAACCCTGTGCTGGGTGTTTTGGCTCTGTTAAACTCCATCAGGAATATGGTCTGTAGCCAGTGGAAAAGAAAGGGAAGTTATTATTTTTCCACTGATGGTGAAAATGGCCTCCCTGAGGTGGTAGTAGGTGGGTCCCCAGATGCCCTACAGACCTCAGCAGTGAGATAAAACTTTTACAAATTGTTGCACTTTGTGCACTTCTGAAAACACCAGCTCTTGCCTCCTCTTGCCTTTCTGCAAGGAGAGGGGAAAAAGGACTTGAGGCAAGATTAAATTAGTGTTATAAAATCTGTGGTGCTGTTACATTGTCTGAGGGAAATGCTGAGTCATTTTTACATCATTTGGCACACCAGTTTGTTGCAGCTAGTTCATGTGCATCACTGAGTACCTTGGAAATACATGCAGCATCTGTAAATCATAAAGGGAGAACATCATACCATTTACTAATACTATCCTAGTTAACTTTGCCCTCCATGCACACCCTTCTAAGGCAGTGGAATTTGATTCCTTTTTTTTCCTTTCCTCATTTCGGTGTTATGACTGGTCTCAGAGTGCCCTCTCCTTCACTGCTCATTTTCATATTATTGTGGATCAGATCCAAACCCCACTGATTAGAATGGGAACTGAACAGGATCGGGGCCTTTGATCTCTGTAGTTCACCTGAGACTGTGTTAAGTTATTTGCTCAGGGGGTTCCTCTGCAAGACATGAGCTGCCTGAAGATGAAGCACACAAATAATACACAATCAGTCCTGAAAAAGCTCATAAATATAAACTTCCAAGGTGTTGCATTTAAAATTATGACATACTCCAAGCACAAGCATCAGAGAGAGTCAAAGTGACAGTGCTGATTTGTTTCTTCTTAATCCCTGCTATATTTCATTAGCAGTTGTGCAAAGATCTGTTGAGGCTTGGGATGGAAAGGATAGCGTTTTCTACTATTTTTTATTTCAACTGAAAAAGCAGGGTCATTGCTGTTACAGATCTACTATTTGATGTTTATACACACCTGGCACATAAAAAAGTGGAAGAAATTGGATCTACGTTTAAAGGAAATATTTTGCATCACTCAATTAAATTCTTTGAACTTGCAACTTACTTTTTTTTTGGTTTTGTTTTTTTTTGGTTTTTAATTTTCTTTCAGGAATACATTTGTTTAAGGAAATGCAAGACTGATGTTACAGAAAATATAAATCTTGATCTGCATGCCATCATGTCTAAGAAAAAATTCTTTAATACTGCCACATATGACTTTTTCTAATGGTTAATAATTTTAGAGAGCACAATATGAACTTTTAGAACTCCATCATGAACCCCATTACTAAATCTATGATAATACATTAGTTGTCACATGGCCAAACAGTGGCTTGAAGAACTGATGAGGCCACAACAGCCAAATGCCTTTTCTTTTTTCTCTGATGAATGGCAAAAAGATGTTTTAATGTGTAGTCAAAATGACATAGCTACAATATGTACTTGTCACACATAAATGAAGCAAATCCTGATTCACTATTTTAAGGGATCATATGCTCTGGAAATAATCCCTTCAGTTGTAAAAATACACACAGCTACAGATGTACTAGTGAAGATGGACAGCAAAATTGTCTTTTTTAGATGAAATGAATTGCATTAGTACCTGACTAATGGAAGTCAATGTAGCATTGAGCAAGAGATCAAATGCATGAATGGTAACAGTCCATAATATTACTGCAGTCTTCAGCTGCCTAGTGGGAAGGTGTAGAGAAAGACAGCTCTACACTCTTCTGTATGCATGCAACCAAAGTTCAAAGTCTTACAGATGCAAACTGCAATAGCAGAGATTGCAACTGGAAACAAGGAAAAAACCACTGTAAGGGTGATCACACCAGTAGTGTAATTCTGGCCTGGGAGATACTCAGGACTTGACTGAGCAAGGTCCAAAGCAATCTGATGCAGCTTGTCCTGCTTTGGGCAGAGGTCAGGCCAAATGACTCCACAGGTCCCATCCAACTCTAGTTCTGTGGTTCTCCTGCTCCTGGAGCTCACCTGTGTTCTACCACGGGAACACAGGTACTGCAGGCAGTCATTAGTGTCAGGAGGCATTGCTAAATGCATATAGCATCTTCTCCTGTAGTATAGGTGGAGATAAACTCAGTGGTATTTGATAGCTCAAGCATTTCTGATATCTTTCAGGGTGTTACTAGAAGTAAAAGTTGACCTGTGTTCTAAGTAAGTACATGTCAAACAGAGTGCAGTTCAAAAGATCACAGTTCACCACCACAGCTGTTTTGGTAGACCTTTGCCATCTAGATTCATTCTCCTTTGTAAGATCTCTGCAGTGTGTCTGGAGTTCTGAATACAGGAATACCCAGGGCAATGTGGTGGTTGGAGTCCTACTAGATCCTACTAGACACACCACCTTCACTGACAGCACCTCTGTAGCAGACACAAAAGCCATCTGCTCCCATTACCATCAGCATTTTGATTGTTTTTTGAGCTGGTCAGAATGAGCACGAAAGAGTTGGGAGTGTTTGGAAGAAAAATTGTTGGGAAAAGCTGAATCATTTTTGGATGAAACATTTGTCAGCTCTTGCTGTGCATAGAAATGGGAACGAGACCTGAAAATAAAGAAGATTTTAGGCATGAACACTGCTAAAATATGTGAGTAGTTCCTAAGTGTAGTGGGAGCTGGGGAAATGCACAGAATGGTAAAAAAGGAGGGGATTTATTTTTTTCATTAAAGCATACTGATGGGTCTTGCTTAAGGGTGCACCTCCGGGGAAGAGTGGCTGAAATCCAAGCAAATGTGTGGAGGTATATAAAAAGCTAATCTAAATTTGGACTCTACAGTGAGATTTTGAATCACCATACCATTTCACAATTGTACTGTGTCTGTGTCTCATAGCTTTTAAACAGGAGAACTTGAGATGTGATCTATTGCTTTAGAGGGAGAGAACAAAAGAAAACAATCATAAAAATATTGGAAGAACCATTTCTTGAGAGCTCAACTATTTCAGGTCACATCTCTTGTGACAAGGTATGCAATGTATGACTGAATCAGAAAAAAAAGGCTGAACATCTAGAGCCTGAGCAAGCAACATTAATTCCTGTGACAAAACACCATGCAAAGCTACCAACCCCCAAATACCATCCAGAACATATGAGTTTCATAGGGTCAAGGCATTATTTGGACTTCCCTTGCTAAAGAGACATCCGAAATATTTCAGTCTCTACAGTTGTTATGTACTTCTGCCAGTTTTGGGAATTAGCTATTTTCTGCAACATCGTTCTCCATTAGAAGACTTGCTGCTTCCTTCTAGGCACAAAATCCATTAGAAGTGGGTGAAACACATGTGTATGCCCATATAATCCCTGGAGTCTGATCCTGCATGGTTGAAATCTGTGACAGTTTTGCTGCTTAGTCTAACATAAATGGGACTGGGTCCTGTGCTAGTTATGTGCTTTTGTGAACTATCATGATGGAAAGCACAGCAATAAATGCAGTAAGATAACAAAGTTTGGCTGTATTTCTATAGCAATGTATAAGCCCATCTGTATGCCGTATGTCAATAAAAAAGAACTAATTACAGAATAACTAAATATAAAGGGCTCCACTCTTCAAGAAAACCCTCCTGTATCCCATTCCCAAACTTCCTATTACATCTACAGCAAGACTGGACCATAAGCTATATTTGTTCCATTAAATCCTTATTTTTAATTAAAGCTAAGCAAGGAGATAACTGCAGCCTTATCCTTGCAAAGGCTTAATAGTGTCTTTATACATTGGACATACCCCCTTTTACTTTGGGGGAACAACCCCCAAAGTGCAGAGGAGGTTGCATCTGTAGCTCTTTGCCACTCTGGGGCCTTCTAGAGTTCTGCTGGAAAAGTGCTCATGGTAAGTAAAAGCTGCCTTAGTCATGTAATCACGTTACTTCTCTAGCTGTAAGTACAATGTTTAATAATTTTTAATATTTCTTTTTCACTTATCCACATGCAAAATGCCACATGCTGCTTTTGCTCTACTTTTTGCCTTCAGTAAATCAGGCTTGGTGAACTAAATGCATACCTCTTCACTGTTTTTAAATAGGGTATGAGGTGGAATACCAACATTTCCCTTGTGAGATGTTAGAGAAATAAACATACTAGGAGTTTTCAGTTGAGCTTCACGAGTGTCTTTTCCATGTGAAATGTGTTTCTTTGTAGTTCTGAGTTAAACTTTTGCTTAGCACAGGTTCAATAATGTGCTATAAATTTTATGTTACATCTTTACAGTCACTAATAGGAAATACATTTAGATCTGTGATACATTGTTTTTCTAAATACTTAACTTTAGACTTTACAGTTTCACAAGTGACAGGTCTGTGTTTCATCTAGCAATCTACTCCACAGGCTGAAAAAATGATCCTAAAATTATACATTCAGTCCATAGTAGCTATTTATAGACATTCTTTAAATGCAATTGAAATAAAAATGAAACCAAAGCTGTGAAGGTCACAAATCAAAGCATTATTGAAGATGACTTATATCCTTCCAAGGTACTTGCTTGTTAAGGATATGTCATGTTTCTATTTTCATAATGCATTAGAATTTTTTCGATGAAGTGAACTTCAAATTGCCGTCATTTTGATGTGTACTTTTGAAGCTGTTTTTGCAGTTGAAGTCAGCACTTAATGGAAGCCACTTTGTTTCTTAAATACCTTGTATTTATACAGCTGTTCAGGTTTTATTTTTCTTTTTTATTTTGGGTTATTTGGTTTTTTTTTGTTTGTTTGTTTTTTTTGTTTTTTTTTTTTTCCTGACTTTCCAGCATCTGAAATGGAAGTGCCACAAGTAAAAAGAGAAATAAAACCTATAGAAAAAAAGGATTTTATGCCAAGGACATACAAGAGGAGTAAAAAGCGCTTAGTTACAGAAAGGAAAATTGGTCTGAAGAACTTCAAAGGCTCTGCAGTCAAATGATCCTTTCCACTGGAAGCTGGCTTAATTTTCTAATATGCTGAAGGAGGATCACTGCATGTATTTACAGTTTGTCTAATGAATTTTTGCAGAAAAAAATGGTGTTGCCAGTCATGTTGGTTGTCTTAATGTTGTTCCCCATGAAGTACCTTTGCTTATCCTCAGGGTGAAGTTACAAAACAACACAAATCCTGCAGGGGATTTTGAAGTCACCCAAGCTTCTCCATCACCCTCTCTGTTGTGCTTTGCTTATCCCTTTATGGAGGTCTGAAACCCCTCTTTTGCTGATGCAGAGGATGCCCATACATGGGCAGAAGGGCAGCAGTCTCTACAAATCATAGAATCATAGAATCGGCTGGGTTGGAAGGAACCTCAGAGAGATCATCTAGTCCAACCCTTGATCCACTACCGCTGCGGTTACCAGACTATGGCACTGAGTGCCACATCCAGTCTCTTTTTAAATATCTCCAGGGACAGAGAATCCACTACTTCCCTGGGCAGCCCATTCCAATGTCTGATCACCCTCTCTGTAAAGAAATTCTTTCTAATATCTAGCCTAAACCTCCCTTGGCACAACTCGAGACCATGTTCTATTGCTGATAGTTGCCAAGGAGAAGAGCCCAACCCCCCCCTGGCTCCAGCCTCCTTTCAGGGAGTTGTAGAGAGCGATGAGGTCTCCCCTGAGCCTCCTCTTCTCCAGGCTGAACACCCCCAGCTCCCTCAGCCTCTCCTCACAGGACTTGTGCTGGAGTCCCTTCACCAGCCTGGTTGCCCTCCTTTGGACCTGCTCCAGGACCTCAATCTCCTTCCTGAGCTGAGGGGCCCAGAACTGGACACAGGACTCGAGCTGTGGCCTCACCAGGGCTGAGTACAGGGGCAGAATCACTTCCCTGGACCTGCTGGCCACGCTGTTCCTGATCCAGGCCAGGATGCCATTGGCCTTCTTGGCCACCTGGGCACACTGCTGGCTCCTGTTCAGCTTCCTGTCAATCCAGACTCCCAGGTCCCTCTCTGCCTGGCTGCTCTCAGCCACTCTGTGCCCAGCCTGGAGCTCCCCATGGGGTTGTTGTGGCCAAAGTGCAGGACCCGGCACTTGGCCGTGTTGAACCTCATCCCGTTGGAATCAGCCCAACTCTCCAGTCTGTCCAGGTCCCTCTGCAGAGCCCTCCTGCCTTCCAGCTGATCCACACTCCCCCCCAGCTTAGTGTCATCTGCAAATTTGCTGCTGATGGACTCAATCCCCTCATCTAAATTATCAATAAAGATATTAAACAGAACTGGGCCTAACACTGGGGGACACCACTGGTGACCGGCCGCCAACTGGATCAGCACCGTTCAGCACCACTCCCCAGGGGCCTCCAGGCAGTTCCTCACCCAGCATAGGGTGCTCCTGTCCAAGCTGTGGACTGACAGCTTTTTCAGGAGAATGCTGTGAGAGACGGTGTCAAAGGCTTTGCTGAAGTCCAGGTAGTCCACAGCCTTTCCCTCATTCACCAGGCGGGTCACTTGAGCAGAAAGGGCGATCAGGTTGGTCAGACAGGACCTGCCCTTCCTAAACCCGTGCTGGCTGGGTCTGATCCCTTGTTCATCCTGCAGGTGCTGTGGGATTGCCCCCAGGATGATCTGCTCCATAACCCTGCCAGGCACTGAGGTCAGGCTGACGGGCCTGGAGTTTCCCAGGTCCTCCTTCCATCCCTTTTTGTGGATTGGCGTGACATTCTCCAACTTCCAATCATCTGGGATGTCCCCAGGGAGCCAGGACTCTTGGTAAATGATAGAGAGAGGCTTGGCGAGCTCTTCTGCCGTCTCCCTCATCACTCTTGGATGGATCCCATAGACTTGTGGGGATCCAAGCAGCTCAGTAGGTCACTGAATACTCTTGGAAACAAAGCTGTGCTGGAGAAACAGACTCCAGACACCTCAGATGACTATTTGGTCAAGTACTGGTTTACTTTCAGTGAGTGTCCCCAGCTAGGTCAGCCCTTCTTCTGGAAAATTCCCACATATGAGACCATTTTTCACACTCTCTGGAAAACCTTAGGCCCACAGATGTAATTGCTTGCATGTCCCCAAATCTCTGTAGTCATTTTTTTTGTGGTAGGTATTGTCATAAAGTGACATAGGGGAATCATAAAGTGTACTTCAGCAAGTGGGGCTTGATAAAATCTTTGCTCTCAGTTTTCCTCAAGGGAACCTCTCAGGCTAGGTGCATCTACTTCTCCCACCCATGAAGGGGACAGCTGAGTGAATTTGGCACGGGGAGATCCTCAGTGAGATACCACAGCAGAACAAAAGGGTTGGTAGGTCATGACTGGAGTGTACATCCTGGGCAACTGCAGTAGTTTCTTGCCACTAATGCTTTGAGACAGCTCCAGAAGCAATGCTCAATGGAGCTGTCTGGTGGGTGAGTTCCCCAGGACTCATTGCCACCTTTCCTCTTCACAGCACCCTAGACCAACAAGAGGGAGTCAATACATACAGGAAAATTACAGTAAAATTATATAACTCATTAAAATAAAGATTTTCCTCCTTAGAACAAGAATCATCCCCCAGAAACCTAGAGGAAGAAAAAAGGAGGACAACTTTCCAGTGCAGATTACTGAAATATTTGTTGCATCCCCAAAGTGAGCTCTTGCATGCAATAGAGTCAGTGCCAGTACATTCTGTTCCTGAACAGCATATATGTTTCTTAAATATGGCAGCCGAGGTAATTTATTGAAAGCAGAGAAAATGTTAACTGGTTTTTTTATTTCTTGCTCATGTCTTTCTAAGCAAAGTGACATTACACTTTAGTTCTCCCATAAATATAGTTTTAGATTCTTCAGAATTTACATACTGTTTTTAACTTTAACAATTCAGTACTTTTCTAGGTTTGGGAGAACTATGCAGATAATCTGCATTAAATAATGTACTAGTCTAATGAGCTTGGTAATTACCAGAAGTGCATAGTGCATGTAATTTTGGAATATGCAAATGTGATCAAGTATTTATCCCTGAAAAATCTGTGAGCTGTTCCCACATTTACAACTTAAAAAAATTTCTGCTGTTTTCTGCCTTTTATACATATGCTATTAGTAGGTTTTAAATGCTCAAATATGGTTGAAAATATTAATGTATCATCTGAATGCTGTGTGGGGTGCAAAATCTAAACTGATTCTTGCCTAGCACTTTCTATGGGTTTATTAGAAACATTTCTCTTGTTGACAATATTAAATATAAAGGTATAAGTATCTAACAGCTAGAGGGCAGCTAGAGCATCTAGTTCAGTCTCCTGTACACCATTCTTCCTTCACCCTCACAAAGCTGCTTCTGGCCTGGAAAATTCAGGTACCAGAACTGTGCAGAATGCCAACAGCAGCTAATCCACAAATCTTGCTCAAACAGCATTAAATTCTAGGAGGCACTAGCCCAAGAAGGTTTGAAGGAGCTGATAAAACACACCATGGGGCACTGATATTTAATTCTTGAATTGGATCTTGTAATTTCATTTTCAAAAACACTCCCATGTGCTCTTATCTTTCAAAAGGAGATACCAGTTTTCTGTAGCTTGTGACTTCAGTCTCGAAATAACAGTGACTGTATCTTTTCACAGGTGTAATTTTAAGTGGAATATCAGTTAAAAATGTTTGATACAGGCTTGTGCTGCAACAGTGGAACAAATGCAAATTGGAAATACTGTTTGTCACTATACATCTCCTGATGTCTTCCTGCTGTTTGTACAATACACTGTTTTTCTTTGGAAAAAAGTCATTTCTGTAGAGCACTGAGGTCCTTAATTATAACCTGCAGACATAAATTATGTGGTAGTTACTTCATAACCATGTGTCTTGGGACTGGAAGACACCTTAAGCTAAGTGTGGAGCTGAGTTTGAATAGTTAAACACAGAAATCTGAAAGGACAGCTCTAGCATGAAACAGAAAGGCAGCAAAGTGCACCAAGGGGGAATTTGGCTTGAAATGGGAACTTCTCTGGTGACTTCTGTGGTTTTCTACTTGGAGGGCACCAAGTCTTGAATTCATTTGTTACTCTCCTCTTGGTATCCTGTGTATGTGTATAGGTATCCTGTAACAGGATAAGCATCAGGGAGTAATCATTATCAAACACCCATGCATGGTATTAAGATAGACAGTCAAAACCCTGAGCTATGGAAAGTGGTTGATGTAGTTAAATGTGTCAGACGTGACTCAAAAGTCTCTTTCCTTTCTGAAGATATTACTTCATTCATGGTAACCACATTTGTAAGCGGCCTGGACTGAAGAGATAGTGTTTGGGGAATTCCAAACTCTTTTATATGCAGTTGGGAGTTTCAGGAATAGCTGCTCTGCATTCCACATTGATATATAATCCTCATTATGGCTTTGAATAAGAACATGGTAATTTGCCAAAAAAATAAATAAAACAAGTTATGGTCAGAGGCGTGCTATATAGGGAGTACTAATAAAAACAAATATTTTTGGCTGTAGTCTAAAGTTCCTACTGTAAATGAGCTGATTTAGGGCTGTATCCTCCCCTGAGGTCATGGGCTGGAATGTGAGATAAGCAGTAGCTGCACAGACCCATTTGGGTGGTATCATAGAAATGTCCCTTTTCCACTGGCTCCATAGTCAAAGGGAAGGAGAAAGGGAACATTTTCTATCTTTTCCCTGTGAGTGGGTTGATCCCTCCAAGAAGAGGAGCATTCTTCATCCAATAGGAGATACCTCCTTGTACCACCAATTCCTTTTCTAACTCCTTGGAAACACAGGAAGATCAGCTCGGTATCCTAGAAGAAAATACGTCTTCAGTTTCAGTGAACTCTAGGAAAGACAGACATAGAGACTGATGCATCCATTTGCCCCTACAAGCATTAAGGACCTGGAGTAGTGCTATTAGTACGAAACTAACTGTAAGCCCCAGCCCTCTGTGCCTTCACAGACAGGTGGTGACACATGGTTTATTCTTCAGTCACTGACTTGTTTATGGTAATATTCAAGTTGTGGTTTCACAATCAAAACCATAGCGAGCCCACATCTGCTGCCTCCTGGGACAGATCTGACTGAGCCCCCAGCCCAAACCAGTCGGTGCTCCCTCCTGACACCCATCACACTGGGGGCTGCAGGGGTGCCACCAGCAGCTGCATCAGGGAACTTGTTCTGATGAAGGGAAGTCCCATCAGAAAGGCACTGCCAGACCAGCACTCTGAGCTGACTGACAGAAAAAGTGTTAATATTGCCTGGGGAATAGGATTTACCACTGTGAGCCAGTCATAAAACCATATCCTCAGAAGGCTTTGCAGGAGGAGGGCTGGGCAGATAACTTTTTTTTTATGTCCAGAGGAAAAAAAAAAAGAACGAAAAAAAAAAGAAAGAAAGAAAAAAAAAAAAAAAAAGAGCTTTTATTAACATCTTCATGTGTTTTTTGAAAGCGAAAAAATTTTTATTTTTTAACTGCTACAATTGAAATCCATGAAGCAACCAGCCCCACTCTCAGCTTTTGGTTTTCCTACTTTTTAAAAAACAAATAATGCCATATTATTAAAAAAACGCTAAAACCTATCAAAGAGATGAAATTGGAAAATAATCAGTGAGTTATTTTTTTATTTAAATTGTTCCCAAGTAACCTACCATTTATTTTATGTACTCATAAATACAGAATAGACACGTTCAAGGCTAGGAACGTCTCCTAGCCCATATCCATTAATTCTAATTTACTACTCTAATAATCAATGCCACATAGCCTCACTTTTCTCCTGAAGCTGAGCACTTCAGACAGTGCACAACACATCCACTGTGTTCTGTTCTGTCAAGGCAGGATAAGTACCAAAAGTTTTCATTGAGAATGGAAAGTTGTAGAAAAGTAGGTTGATGCACCTTTTCCACTTTTAGTTTCTTGTCCCTTAGTGTTGTTTTATTCATGATATCTGCACTCATGAAGTCTTACTCAAGCAGCAAGGACACCTTGACTGCTGATGATTTGCTTTGGCAGTAGCTGTTCTTGAGTGTAGCAGGATTTTTCCTCAGAGTTTTATTGTTGAGGCCTTGTTTACAAATTCTGACTTATAAATTTGCCTATGACTTCAGTTCTGGGCTTTTCTTCACTAGATATTACTGGGTTTTTCTCTGTGAGTTGTTCCTCCCTCAGAAATACAGGACTGTGGTGCAGAATGGGTCATGGTCTTCCTCAGTCCCTAGGAGGGCTCCCATCAGGTTCTTGGCAAACCTTGGGAGCAGGCCCCCAACCTGCTGCTCCCCCTTGGGAGCTGCCCCTGGCTGCTTGCCTGTCTCTAAAGTACCTTATTCTAAACCTGAATGTATTAGAGAATGTGAAGGGCATAAGTCTGCAGTACCATGTTGTGCAAGAAGCTTATGGTTTTGTTTCTTGTTCAGCAGTTTCCAGACTGCATTCTTATAGCAATCTTCTCTGTAATGAGTTTTCCACCTGTCAACTAAGGCAGAGTGGGTGAGTTTCTGGCCTTCCTCAGACAGTGGCAAAAGTACAGTTTATTTCAGTGGATAAGGATTTCACCTCTTCTCTTCTTAGCCCTGTTAAAAGACTTAATTTAAATAACTTAATGATGTACTGTAATGACTTTATTTCAGAAAAACACTGATACGAATAAAGCCGCAGCAGCAGCAGGGGAAGGATTGCATGCTGGTTTTCAGTTAGTGGCCCTTGCAACTCCTGAGATGTGTAGACTGCCTGCATACTGCAGCAAGCCTAAACTTGGCTTCCATTATAACTGGAACAATTTTTAGGTGTCCACAAGTCACAGAAAAGCCGAAAACCTCATGTAGGGCATTCATCTACCAAAGATATACGGCTTTATGTTACAGCATCAGGGCCTTGCACAGTTTCTACACGCCATTTAAAGCAGGTTTATGGCCCTTCTGCCTTTTGAATATCCTAGCCTATCTCTCCTTTATACACTGCCTTACCAGTACCAGTAGAACACAGATGCACAAAAAGAGATTTCCTGAAAAAATAATATAGAAATCATAGAATCATAGAATCATAGAATCGGCTGGGTTGGAAGGCACCTCAGAGATCATCAAGGCCAACCCTTGATCCACTACCGCTGCGGTTACCAGCCCATGGCACTGAGTGCCACATCCAGGCTCTTTTTAAATATCTCCAGGGATGGAGAATCCACTACTTCCCTGGGCAGCCCATTCCAATGTCTGATCACCCTCTCTGTGAATAAATTCTTTCTAATTCCAACCTAAACTTCCCCTGGCACAACTGAAGTCCATGCCCTCTTGTCTTGTTGAAAGTTGCCAGGGAGAAGAGCCCAACCCCCCCTGGCTCCAGCCTCCTTTCAGGGAGTTGTAGAGAGCGATGAGGTCTCCCCTGAGCCTCCTCTTCTCCAGGCTGAACACCCCCAGCTCCCTCAGCCTCTCCTCACAGGACTTGTGCTGGAGTCCCTTCACCAGCCTGGTTGCCCTCCTTTGGACCTGCTCCAGGACCTCAATCTCCTTCCTGAACTGAGGGGCCCAGAACTGGACACAGGACTCGACCTGTGGCCTCACCAGGGCTGAGTACAGGGGCAGAATCACTTCCCTGGACCTGCTGACCACGCTGTTCCTGATACAGGCCAGGATGCCATTGGCCATCTTGGCCACCTAATGGATGTCTCAAATGGATGTCTCAAAAGTTCTTCAACAGCTGAAAAGCATCAGTTCTTATAAAATATATGATGAGTACAGTCGCATGAGAGTATGAGAGGGTCTGAAAGTCCTGCTGGCACACTTCTGGGATAGTCTGCATAACTTTTCAGGGATTCACCTCCTGTGGGTAATGACAAGCATCCTGAAGTTATGCTGATAGAGATTCGGTGCAATGCCACTCTGTATTATTCATCATAGCAGAGTGTCTATCTCTGTGTGTGCACAGATCTCCAGTGCTGTGTGCCATCCATAGCCTTTCATACCCTCTGACATGCAGGTTATTTGTAAAGTGCAAGCTTTTATCATCCCAGCAGCAATGCTACAGAGCTCTTCAGAGAGAGCCAGTGTGCTGCAGGCAGAGTTTTGGGGCTGCTCTCTCCCATGCAGCCTTTGCTTGGATAATCATTCGGTGTCATCCTTGCTTTCACTGCACCAGGATCCTGGACCAGAAACTCTGGTGTCTTGTTTCTTGCTTATTAAGCAGCCCATCATTGTCTGGTACTGGATACACACTGTGGATGTACTTTGAGTATTATTCCCTTTGCAGATAAGTACTTTGTGCCACATTCATGCCTGGCAAGACACCAGCAGGGTGATTCTTTATTTGCTGCAGTCAAGCTCTGCTACACGTGGGCATCACTTTGCCAGGAGTTTGGCCTGGAGCCTTTTTCCATCAGTTTTGCTGACTGCCCAGTCATGCTGTCTTGTAGCACTTTAGTGCAGGGTGTTGGACACATCAGGAGGAACCTAGTTCTTTGGGTTTTTTAGGTGAGCATAGCATGCCAAATTATGGAAAAGACACCTGTGTTCCTGTCTGCAAAGCAACATGAATGGAAAAATGTATGAGAAGGGTGCACACTGATGCCCTGTATAAAGGAAACATCCAGCCTCTCAGTAATTTGGCAGTATGTGCGTACATTTAAACCAGTCCTTTTGATATGACTATAAAAAGGAAAAACAGCGTAATCACATCTGGTGAACTCTAGAGCTGTACATAATTCTGTGACCCTTTGATGTATTTACATAACTCAAAAAAAAAAAAAAACGTGGGTTGCATGCATGCGTGCATAGAAAGACAACAGACTCCAGAGCTTATCTGTCTCCTTCTGTGTGGGGTTGCACAGGCATACCCAGATCTGGCTGGTTTTGTACAATAACATGGTTTATCTTGATATTTTAATCTGTCCTGAATATCAGAGTGGAGTTTGTGTCTCCCATCTCATAAGCTGTATTGCTACTTTTCGCTGTTACCATTATTCTGGCATGATGATTTGGATGCACCAAGGGAAGGAAACCAGTACCAAAAGCCAGATCCTATAATGAGTATTTCATGCTGCCCACGGCTTGGTGACAGCTATCCTCTTTTCTTGGGGTCTTGGCCAAGGCATGTGATCATGGTCTACTGTCCCAGCATTCTCCTGCCTGTCCTCTGGTGCCTTCTCTCCCAGCACCCTTGGAGCATGCTCAGGACATGCTTTGTCCCCCATCCATAGCTCTGTAGCTCTGACCAGACATACTCAATTCCTCTGGTTACACCGACGTGTTCTACAATAATTTCTTTCATGTGGTGAGATGGCTGCCTGTTGTGTGACAGGGTATCTTTCCATTCCGATTGTCTGATGGACTTGTGTCTGGCCACAAAAGGTCCCTCCCTGGGGTGCTTCCAGGACTGCTGCTGCCTCTGTGCTCTCTGATGCCCTGCCAGGCTCTAGTCCTTTAGAGCAGGACTCAGAAAAGCTGGCCTTGACTCAGGATGCTGGGAACTGCAAGAAAAGCTGCTCCGTTACTATGAACATCTCCTTCCAGGGTTAAACTCTAAAATTAGGAAGGCACTTAGGAACTGATAACTTTTGGTTTGTGTTATGATTTCCTTGTTTCGGTTTCCTGAAAAGAGATGTCTCCTAAGCCAGGCTTTAGTGTAATTTTGTTTCTTACTATAGTGTCATGCTAGCCGGGGGATGAAGAGCAAAATCTGCAGCCACGTACAGACCCTGTGACAGGCTGTCAGGCACAAACATGACCAGCATGAAATTTGGGCTGGGGGTGGAGGAGGTTCTGGCAATAAATACCATCTGGTTCAGCAAGTTAGTACCAGATGTCTGAAAGCTTCCAATTTCAGCCAGTAAAGGTGGAGCTGAAATAATTAAAATTATATTTCTGTTTGGAAAAAGTAAGGAAGATTGTCACAGATTTTTTTTTAATGATGGGTTCCAGAAATGAAAAAACTTAAGTGGTGTCTTTTGCAAACTAGTACATTTCCTACTTCTGAGTAGCTATAAATGAATATCCAGGTGAGAAAGAATACCTTGCCAAAGGTTGAGTTTAAATTGAAATTCTCCCTTTTAGGATCACTTCTGCACAGAAGTGTGGGTGAAAAGTCAAATGGTTGGAACAGTTGCATATATATCTTTCCAACTAATAGTGGTTAACATTTGCTTGTCTTTGATTCCCAGACTCATGTGGTGTAGAATTGGCGACTGGTTTGCAAATGTTCTCCATCATCTTCTCTTCTATAAAGAATCTGTCTTCCTGGGGAAAAATTGTGATATGAATGAACTTGGACAGACTTTGGACAATTTCTCTTAAATCCCAATAGCTTTGTGAAAGTTTGAGATCTGAAAGAAGTATCTGTTTTCCCACCTGAGAGTGACATGGGGCATTTCTGCAACAGAGTCCATACCTCTGATCGTAACTCATGCTTCAAAAGAACAAAATGCTGCTGTTGTTGGGTGAACCACCCAGTAATAACTCAGGAGGGACAGAAATCCCTTCAGCCCATCAGGGATTCCCAGCTCAGCATCCCTCTGAGTTGCAGTATCTTGGGCAAGACGGCAACCCTGCATGCTCCATCTTCACCCCAGTGCAAGGTGACATGAAATTGGTCTTGGTCAGGGGAGAGTGCAGGGGACAAGCAGCATTTCTGGTGAACAAAAAGAGGTGAAGATATCCAGCTCTGTAAGGAGTGTCAGAGCCTCTTCTCTTTGTCCAGGTCTTTTTGTATTTTTCTTCTCAAGATGTTTATAAACGCACTTCTCTTCTGAAACCTGGTTTAACCAAGTAAAGTACGTGAGTAGGGAGGAGGCACACATACTTGCATGCTGAGCAGAGATGTCAGAGAAGCAGAAATAAGTACTGAAGTGTCCCAAGTCTACTTTGCTGGGTAGGCTTCTTTGCTGGGGGCAAGGTACTGTTATGGCAATACTGTGATGAAAGTGGGCAAACTGTGAAAACATGATCTAACACTGGGTTCAAAATATTTTTCACTTGAATAAAACTTAATAGTTTCCAGAATCTGTGTGTAGTGTTTCAAAAGCTTAAAATACAAATCCCATAAATCCAATGAATAGTGTGGTGGGTGTGGATTTACTCGGGAAGGGAGGAGGGGAACTGAAAGGCATGTCAGTGCTATTAGTGTTTCTATATGACTTAAAACTTAACAACATCACTATTGAAAGTTAACTTTTACCAAGAGACCAAGTCTCTTGCTTTTGAAGATATTTAAGTTCTGTGGAAAGAAAAATCTTCACTTAAACCCATGACATCCATACCCAATTGATCAGCTGAGCTCAGGCAAGTGTACAAAATGAGATTTTGGCTTGTTTTGGGGTTTCTCTTAAGAGGCCTTCAAATTAAGTACATAATTTTCATGGATTTGAAGAGGGATAAAGCTGTCTTCTTTCATCAGTAAAGGGAAGTTTTACCAAGATCTAATTGGTGTTACCTTTAAATACCACAGTATATAAATGGTTCCTTTTCATTATGACAACTGCTTCCAGGGCAAGCTGCAACTCAGTGTTAGTCAGTCTCAATATTGCTCCTGAGTAAACAGGCAGAAACTATCTGCAATTTGTTTTGCAAGTTAGTGTAGATGTCAGAACAGATAATGAAATAATAATAATAAAAAAGCTGATGCTGAGGAAAAAGATTTTTCTAATACTGCCTTGCTGCTTTAAAAGATGAAAGAAGTTCGAGGTCATGGGCAAAGGGAAACCTGTTGCGGGAGAAATGGGAATTTTCCAAGTTTTTAGGGAGAATCGAGAAAAAGCCAGATTACTTTAAGTCACATTCATGTTCCTACATCTTTACATGTTTCCTAGTTTCCTGGTTTATCACTACCAGTGCATTAGCAGTTCATTGATGAAACAGTTACTGATCAGTATTGTACAGGATTTCCATTATATATTGCTATTATTTTTAATTGTTTTAATGGTCTCCCATCCCTTGCACATGCAAAAAAGTGCACCTCCCTTGCCGTAACCCCTCTGTATTTTATTACCAAACATGGAAAAGGGATCCCAGATGATCCATGCTCTGAAGTGCTGTTAATTGAATGGCTGAACCAGACATGCAACTCTTGTAAATGGGCACAGCTTCAGTGAAATTATATTTAACTTACAGCAGCTCCAGATCTGTAGCACTTCTGCTGTATGGTTCTAAATTGGTAAGAAGGGATTGTGGAAATCCCTGATATCCTGGGTGAATAGAGCACACCCCAGAGTTCTTATTTCAGGAAAATTGTTATTACAATTACTATTACAAGTACAATTTTCCTTGAGAAATTCAGGGCCAGCTGTTTTTCCTGTATAAAATATATACTAAACAGACTGTGTGGAAAAAAAAATCTTAGAGCTTCAACTTGTTCTACAGGAGGTCTGGGGATGGAAAGACACTACTCATTCTATAAAAAGATAAGAGATTTCTATTGAAAATAAACTTTAAAAATATGTTTATGTGACTTGTCTTTCTTTGGTTATGCAGCTGCCTTGGGATCTGAGCTCCTGGTAAACACGTTTGCCTGTTAAAGGACATGATTCAGACTGTCCCAGATCCAGCAGCTCACATCAAGGTTAGTTTCCTGTTTACTGTGAGTCCTCAGATGTTTTGAGAGTCATAAAATTAAAGAATATGTATAGGTACGGAAGGTTTTCTCACATGTTTATAGATTGTGCTACTGTACAACACTGTTTCTTTTATCCCTTGATATTTATGTTATTGTCTGAGTCAGTCCTGCAGTTTTTGTTGCTGACACCTGTACTGTTATGCTCTGAAGTATGTGAATATTTTGAGGAAACTTTTTCTAGGATTAAAAACCCCTGATGATACTTTAATATTTGCTATTCTTCATCAAATACATCTACCTGAAAAAAACCTGAATTCGTATGTTTCCATTTCTGCTCTATGAAAGCCACAGGCAACCGTGGTTCAACTGGAGAAAGAAAATGTCCTTAATGCAAAATTCAAAGCCAAAGAAACAGCCTATTGAAAAGATTCTGTGTGTAGTTTTATATAAGTCTTAGACCAGCCACTGAACTGTGCTGTTGCTTTAAAACCAACATTTTTTTGCTACCTTTGAAAAGCTGCTGTTTTTACTTTATTGTTATATTGTTATTACTACTACAATTATTATGCTGTCTTTCTTTACCTTCTTCACTGAAGACCAGGAACTTGCAAGACTTAGCAGGCCTAGATGAGAATGTGTTGCTGAGAACATTTTGGGTGTTGTACATGAACAGCAGCATCTGAGCCTCCCAGACTGATTGGTTTTGGGGCTACTCTATTTCTGTCTCGTTATTTCATCATCTCAAGTTTTGGAAATGGCTTCCCGACTTCTTCTAGAGAAGAGTGATAATTCACTTTAGCAAAAAGAAAAGGCACTCTTATAGCAGTGTTTTTGGTGGGGAAAGCCTGCTAATCCTTATATACATCATATGATTATGATGAAATTGCATACTTATCATTCACATGGATTGTTCTCTGAAAATATGGCTGGTGTTGTGAGATTGTTGTAATAGATCAGCCATGCTAAGCAGGCTGTAAGTGAAAAGCTTTCTTCTTTCTGTCTTTCTGTCTTTCCTTGAAGTTTCATTTTCTACAGCTCTTTCATGGAGTTTATTCTCAGTTGACAGCTATCTACCAGACAGCAGCTCTCTGTAGAAAATATTTATTTTTTTTAAACTTATTTTTAACTAAATAATAATTAAATATTAATTTAAACAAGTCAGTTTTCCCCTTAAAAGGCAGTGAATGCTCTCTGTATCTGGAGAGATACAATCCCTGGAGTGTTTTTGGATTGTGTTTAGATACTACAATGATGGGCAGTCATGTGAGAGCTCGTCTCTTCCCTCTCTGCAAGTTTTCCAAAGACCTTCAGTCTTCTCATATTCTGTTGCTTTTATGGAAAGAGCAGAAGACCACCCCCACTGTAAGCACTCGTGCTTCAACATGTGTTGTCACCTAGACTTCAACCAGTAAGACTTCAAAAATATTAGGACAATTTGGCACCTCTTTGTTCTGTTTAACTGTCTGCAGTGTCAGAAATAACATTAAGAAGAAAGGAGTTTCATATTTTCTGCCAAAACTGGGATTGGAAGAAGGTTTTATTTTTTAACCATGGAAGTTAAGAGTTTGAGAGGGCATATTTTTATGTGTACTTCATATTACAGCAAGTAAAAGAGAGCTGCACAAAAATCTGACATTACATGTTCAGAAGAACATGTAGGATCCTTTTTACAGCCGGACAGAATGACAAAGATGCTGTTACATTAAGAAAGGTTATGAGGAAGGTGATTATTTTAGTACTGTGTTTGGGATAGGAAAGATAGCCAACTAGGCATCAAATCCTTCACATTTCTGTTTATGTCATTAGGGTCTGCTTTGGTCTAAATACATTCTCCAAAAAGCTGCCAGGGATGGTCGCTTCATTTAGAGTTTAAAAGTGAATGGAACTACATTCTTAAAAATAAACCTCAAGAAAGTATAACACATGGGACATGGATAAGACTTTCTGGTGTGATGATATTTTACATGTCTGTGATGAGGTAGCAGGGCAAACTGGGCTCATTAGTCATTCATTCGTGGTACTTTTGTTTCAACTGTACTCCATGGTTCCATGGTTACATGGTATTGTACCTTTTGTTTTCTTGAGTAAGCAGATGCAGCCTCATTCGTATTAGAGCTCTCACTTTGAAGATAACTTTCTAGGAAGTGTTTGAATTATTAAGATTTGACAGATTTTAAGATTTAAGTTTTCCTCTTGAATGTGTGTTCCTGTATGAGGGCTGAAGTAAGACTACTTAGATCTTTAAAGCTGAGTGTGTTCCCAGGGTTTGGTGGGATAATCACCCTAGTTTAATCAGGTTTGCTACTGCTAAAGACTGAAAATGGTACTGTTAGTTTTGATTAGTTAGTTTTGAATTTTAAAAGTGTTTATTTGATTTAGAGCAAAACAAATTATCTCTTCCTATCCAGTATCCCTAATTAGAATGAAGACATTGGTTTTGGACAGTCATTTGGGCAGTTTTTGATAGCTGAAAGAGCTTAGGTATAAGATTTTCACATTCCTACCAAGGTTTATATATTCCCTCACTCTTCCAGAATACATTTTCTTTAACAAGTCTGCACATTGGAGAGGAATTTGTAGACAGGACTCTCTGCAACCAGTTTATGCTCACCTTTCACTCTGCCACTGGCACTGAAAAGGGCTGTCATTTCAATTGGGAGCTATGCAGTTTTCTATGTTAAGCATAGTTCTAAGGAAGATTTTTCTCTTGGTGTCAGGGAATCAAGGTCGTTTTATCACCAGTTGCTGCCAACAGTCAGATGGAAAACAGTTTTCAAACAGAGAAAAAGTGGATTTCTTATTCTATGTACCCTAAGGGTCTCTTTTTGAAAAAGCACCATTTTTGCTCTCTTTCCAGACAGGGTGTTAAATGGAAGTGCTAAATACTGTTTTCACCTGGAAGCTGAGCCTTTGCTTGTCAGTCTGAACAAGTTTTCTTTGGGTAGTGCGTAATTTAGAACCTACATGGCTTCTTAGACTAATGTTAAATGTAACATTTTAACAAGAGTTAGATCTTACCAAACTCAAAAGAAAGGTTAGAGTTCTTTTCAAAAAGTCAGTGGATAGATTGTCTTATTGTACAGGCAAGAGTAATTGTTATTTACATACACGTCTTAACATGTTTTTACTTCTTAATGTTTTTTAACTCTTTTCCACCATTATTAAACTCTAATTCTCATAACAGTAGTCATAGAAACTATGCAAGTGCTACCTGATTTTTTAGTGTTTTATTGATGTGTTCTTTCTATATATTGACCATAATATAAAACTCCTAATTTTTTTAAGGGTTAAATTCTGCTTTCAGCAGCCTCATTTGCAAAGAGCAAGTGATTGCTTGGCTTTAGTTATCATGGGCCATCACTGTGGAGGGGATTATGTGGAACCAATTCTAAGGAAAAATGAGTTACAGCTGTTCCTTTGGCTTTCACTGGGAGAGGAAGAGTTCAGGGTACAGCTTGTAGGTAAAGAAATTACTGCATTTATAAATAATTGAGTGTAATCCAGATAAATGTGTATAATTTTCATTGAATCTATGCTGATTTATGCTAGTGGAATATTTGGTCTGTGTATATCTAGAAGATAGGATTTTTCTGCTCCTTGGTGATGATTTTGAGATCTGGGATGACTGAAGAGACAGGTGAATGGCAGCAGCTAAATAGAGGTGCTGGTGGATGACATAGCCACCTTTTGCCTTGTACAATCTGAAAAATGGGGACACTTCATGTCCCTGATAGCTTAATCCAAGAGGACATCTGTTATAAAAAAATTCTCAAAGGTCATCAACACTTTGAGCCAAATTCAACTGTTCTGTATCCATAAAACTTCATTTTTTTCTGTCGATGTAACTAGAGGATGTTGCTTCTGAGTTTATCAAATTGGGATAAGCAAATCTGAAAACTGAATTTAATGCTACAATGAAGGAATACCTCTTTTTTAAAAGAAGAAATGAAAAAATTACTCCATAGATGTTTCTGAAAATTACGTGCCTGGGTTGTGGATCAAGTGGCACGTTTACGTTTCCATGCACAGCATCCCATGTTGCCATTGGAAGTGTAACAAAACCTGATCCCAGAGCTCCTTTGTTGGCCAAAGATTGTGTTGAATTTCAAGTTGTGGCAGTTTAGAGATGCTGCTGGATGTACCTAATCTGTTGTATTATGGTAAAAGCAGATTTTTTTAAACTGGTATTACTTATTAAGGAGCATATTCTGGGTCTGATATAATCTGTTATTTTTCCTGGAATTATAGAGTCCCTAAATAAGATCCAAGACTTCATTACTTTGGGAGTTGTGTATGCACAATGCAGTCTCTGCCGGAATAGGCAAAGGGGACAAGAAGGGAAGGAGAACAGAATTACTATTATCCTCCAGCATAAAGAGAATAAAGCCAGGCTTTACCTCCTGCCTCTTTTTAGGGTCTTGACTTAAGCTAAGATCCTAGTCTTTGTGGATTCTTTGCATTGCTAAAGCACTACTTTCATTGCTTATAAAATGATACTTGGGCAGCTCACTTAAGAGTGAGAGCATAGAACTCTGAGCCAAAGATACAAAAAGCTTTGCCTAAAGTCACATGTGAAGTAAGCTAATGGCAGACACATTGCAGCCTAGCTGAGCAGGCAATCCATATGGAGTATGTAATAGTACTGTATCACAGGATATCACCACTGGAGTCAATTTGATAACATACCCCCATCCCCTCCAGAAAATGCAGAAAACCCACTCCTGATAGTTGTTGGCTGATGAGCCAAACCTCCCACAGGTATGAATCAGTGATGACCCCGTGGATGTGTTGTCTGCAGTGGCCTCTAGGTGTGAGGTGGTTCCCTCAGTCCCATCACACAGAGCTGAACAAGCTACTGTGGGTTATCTGGGCTGCAAGCTTGCTGCCTGACAGCTGCTCTGGGATGACTGCTGCATGCAGGCTCTCATCTTCTGGGTTGCAAATGTCCCTCAGTGACAGATGTGTAAAAGTATCAGCAAGCCCTGAAGCTGTGTAGCTGTAAGTCCCACCCCCTTTGTTTACCCCTCGCTGTGAACTGAATTCATTATTCTGGCAAAACTTTAAAAGCTCTTCCCCTTCTTTTGTACTGACAGGATGACACCATTGTTTCAGTTCCATTATGCTTTTTTACTAATAATGCTAGCTGAGCCACAGTTGCTATATCTTTCTTGAATGATAGAATGGTTTACTCTAGGTTCTCATAAAATCAAGGAACTGAGTTTGTCATGAATGTGGGTGACACTCCTCCACACTCCACCAAACCTCCAAACTGCCAGGCCTAAAATATGGTGTGTTATTTCCATCCTCTGTCAGCATATATCAACTACCTGTAAAAATGCCATAATAACTACGGTGTTTGAACACTAGATTCTCTTTACATGCAGAAATTGTGATTTACTTCTAAGAAATTTAAAGTTCTGAATTGTAACCAAACGATTGCCATATAGTTTACTTGAGTAAATTATTTGTTCTTTTTTATCCTGGTTTGTTTTGGTTTATTTTGTTTTTTCCTTATTTTCTCTTGAACTCTACCTCTTGTAGATGTAGCCTTGCCTGAGCAAATACCTCCTTCCTGAAGGAAAAAAGAGATAATGCTTCTGTTCACTATAATTGATGAACTTTCAGCAGTTCGGAGAAAATCCAAGATTGCTG
Source organism: Phaethornis superciliosus (assembly GCA_023637945.1). Taxonomy (NCBI): domain Eukaryota; kingdom Metazoa; phylum Chordata; class Aves; order Apodiformes; family Trochilidae; genus Phaethornis; species Phaethornis superciliosus. The sequence goes on along the minus strand of JAJQWJ010000001.1, from coordinate 108,177,463 downwards.
CCAACTGCCAGATGGAAAACAGTGTTAATGACATGTTCCAAGAAAAGTATGTTATTTTGATAGGGGATGGTCTAGAGACTTTAATCTCCATTGTTCTGTAGACTAATGGCATGGCTAATTCCTTAAGTGAGGCCATTTTTAAACAAAAATTATCTTCTCCATAAGCAGGAGAGAGCAAACTAAGGAGTACCAAATGCATTTTCAATGTTCTGGCTGATATATATGTTTTACACTAACCCTTTCTTATGTGGAATCAGATGTGCTCAAATCTCCTTCCTGCAGGCTGCCAGATGATTAAAAGTCTGAACATTTTACTGCAGCTGGGTAGGAATCATAAAATGGATGGTCATGGAAACTAGAGCTAGGGTGGCAAGATGAGGGTGGGAAGAAGTTACAAGAAGATGGGAAGGACAAACAAGACAGATTGGGACAAGGACAAGGAGAGGACAAAAAGGCTTTGGGAAAACTGAGAAAAGGGATCCTTCCTCTTCTGCCTTTCTAAAACCTGGAATGGGGTGAAGGGTCCTGAATCACAGTTTTGGTGTTCTGCCTATAAATCACTATCAAGCCCTCTGCCTAAGCAGGTATCTCCTCATTAAGTCCTGGGCAGCCCAGCAGATGGGGCCCATGACTCCAGAAGTCCAAGTGTCCAGTGCTGTGTTTTATGCCTCCTAGACTGTCCCTTTTGTGTGTGGCTTCAGTGAGAGCAAGAAAGAGTGCAAGGAAATCTGCTTTGGTGGGCTCCACCACTGTGTTGTTTGGACAGCCTTGGGACTCTTACAGGTTGTAATGACAGTCTCCTCCTTCCTTAACATAGTTACAGAAACCACCTGCCCAAGACTGCCCTTGAACAAATATGCATGTGCTAAAGATGTGCAGAGATTACCTCCCATTGAGTCAGAGATTACTGTTTAATATATCATGGTTTTGCATTTTGCCATGATGCAGCCCCAAATGTCCCAAGCAACAGGTTATCTTCCACCTTTCCTAGGAGATTATTCCCCATGATTCATTATTGTGAAGCATTTCCTCATATTCAGATACCCATCTCCCCTTTTTGACTAGCCTTTGTATATCTGCTCTGTACAGACACAAACTCCTTGTTTTCACACTGCTTTTGCTCCTCCTCACTTTCTTAAGAGGGAGATTTATTGGGAGAGCTCAGGGGCAGTTGCCAAGCATCCCGCAGCCTGTCTGCATTAGTTCTGGTCACAGTCCATTTCAGGTGATGGGGGCCAGGCAGGCTGCCCCTCTTGATCACTGCAGCTGCATCCATCCTTGCTTTCAGCTCTGCTTGTTGCTTGGTCATGAATCACCACGTTGTCATCCTTCTGGTCACACTGTCTAGAGCTGGAAGGCATTCTCCAAAGGTTGTTGCTCCTGCAACCCACAAACAGGGCAAGATGCTTATCTTGGCCTTGGTGTTGTGTTTCCTCTGCACACGATGCTCAAAAATGAATATCTTCTCTTTCTCACTCCTCCTGTTCTTTCTCTTCTCCTCCCTCCTTCATTTTGATCTCATACTGCATGCTTATACCAACAACCATCCTTAAATCTTACTTCATTATTTCCTACCCGTGTTCTAATCTCAAGACTTTTTTGGACTATTTCAGCAGTCGTGTTGATGTCCCAAAGTTGACTTCAGAATGTAATATACTTTGCTGATGTGCTGTTTAATTCCCTTCTTTAGATTATTAATACAGACATTACCTCATAAACAGTTATGGGAATTTGATTAGATAACATCCACCAACTTGCTATGTTATCATTTGCCATACGTTTTTTGCCCGATATTCAGTAGGACATTTTGAGACTCTCAGTGCTCTTTCCCAAGCAAATTTGAATTCCTGATGTGAAAAATATTTCTTCTTTGGCTCAAGCCAAAGTATTTTGATATTTCCAGGCATGTGTCACTAGAAAGACAAACTGATTCTGTACCATAGGTGTATTCTTGGTGAAATTTAAGGTTTTTTTAATTGAAAATGTTCATCTTGACCTTTTTGCTCTAGAAGCACAGAAGGGACTGAAAGGATCACTGTTTGCCCCCACCCCCTGCCAAAAAGGAAAAAAAAAAATTCCCATGGCATTCTTGCCAGTGAGTCCTGTACCCAACAGGCTTTACTGTGGACTCCCTTCGATACCAGATCCTACTCAGAAAAACAGCTTTTTGCTGCCTCATAATCTGCAAAAATATAAGTGTTACCATCCAGATTTACGATATGTGTAAACTAATAAATGTGGGTGGCTTTTACTGTATTACATCTTCTGTGTCCCTAGGCCAATACTTCTGTTACTTCCAGTGGTTTGGGGTTTTTTGTGACACAAAAGGGAACAATTTCTTCTGCTCCTGAGAGCTGAAAAGAGTGTTTGGCATGTCCATTATATATTTCATATTGTCGGTGATTACCTTGGATCAAAGATAAAATTTCTGGGAGTCATTATCACCTCCTTGCAGTACAGTACAAGTTTAGTAGGACACTGTAACCTATTCAAATTCAAATTTCAAATTCGGCAAAGCAGCACTTAAAAGGATGTAGGTAAATCTGCCTTCCTGTGAGCCTTCCAGGATGATCTAACATGATTATTTGTCCATACTGCCTTGGTCATATATATTTTCCATGGACCCAGAAACCTGGCAGATGTCAGAGCTGTGAATAGCATGGGAGGAATCCTGCATCCAGCATGGCCAGCCCACAGGCTGCGTGCTGCTTGCTCTTCTGCAGTGGGTGTCGGGGCAAGCACAGTGGGACATGTTGGCTTAAATCAGTGATAGTATCACTGCTGCAGAAATCTGAACGTGCACCAACAGTGTTACCACTAGCCCTGAGGGACCCGCTGGAGATTGGAGAGGGAGCTATTTTCCCGAGGGTGTAACATTTTTAACCACCGTGTTTTCTGTTTTCTGCTCTGAAGGGGCTTGGCATCGCGAATGGTAGCACTCGTTTTCTGCCCTTTCAGAAGGAAAAAATAGAATAAGATGGGATAACTTTAAAATGGCAAATTATCAGGGAGAGCCTGAGGCTGTGCTGGACAAGATGTGTAACTTCAGCTGCTTTTGGTTGGTATTTGATTTCAGCAGTTTCTGAGTCTTTAGAGAATGGGGAGAGACCTATATTAGGAAGTGGTGAATTGTCCTGGGAAGCTCCTTCTGTCTTTCCATTGCTTACACAGAGGAATAGTTACATTAAGCATACATGAAGTGGGACTTGTAGGTGGCTTTTCATTAGATAACCAAATGCTATCTTACATGGCATATCCTACATATGTAACACAGAACTAGGGATACACCTGAGCCTCATCCAAACAAGCTAACTCCAAACCTAAAAGCAATATGATCTTATCAAGATGATGTTTTACACAAGTGTAGGAAACCTTTGGGAATCAGGGAGTAGATGGCAGGCTAAGCAGGAGCAGGCATGTCCCAAACCTGAATCTGAATGTCAGGGAAGGGCTCAGATTGCACAGCAGAAGCACAGGTGATATCTTGAAGACACCTGGGGCACAGTCTTCGCTGCCTTATCAGCAAGAGAGAGGCTAAACCACTTTCCTCCCAGCCTCCAAGCTTCCTTGTGAAGAAACATGTGTAGATGAGTAGGCAGGGACCTGCACAGCCCTCCTGCAGGACTGCTCCACGTAGAGGATCTGGGCACAAGGCTGCAGAGCACAGCGTGCTGCGTGGCATGGACCCAGCTGGCATGTGTGTCCAAGTCTGGGACTGCAGAGCTTTTCTGCCCAAAATTTACACCAAGAGGCCCTCAAAATGTACAAAAAATGCTTAAAACTTGAAGTGGAAGCCAACTGGGAATTTAGATTCATTCAGCTAGAGAAACTAAAGGAAGCCACCTACTCTTTAGTTACAAGTTCAAAAAAATCTTTCCAGTTCTTTCAGAGTTGTCCCAGAACTGCAGCCAGTTGGCTAATGGTGTGTGATCCATTGCAGATTATTAACTCAGACAGAGGAAAATATACTCTCGGTTATTACATGCTAATAAAGCACAACCTAAACAAATTTAGGCAACAGAAGCAATTATATAATTAAACATTTAACTGCAAAATTGATTTTTAAATTGATAATAATTCAAACCAAAGCATGCACACAGAGATGTAGGGGGAGGAAGGTGATTTTAACAATTGAATCTAATCAGTTCTTCAGTTCAAATAGGTGGCTATAAATGTCAGAATATATAGGATCTGATACAAGAACAGAAATGGAACGAGAATGATGAGCATTCCTCACTTGACCAAATTCTTCTAGTTGGGAGGAAGTTGAACACATGGAGAGAGGGAACTTTGTGAGATGGGTTATCTCTAGAGCTGCTTCAGATACCAATCTATGTTCCTGAAAAACCTATCAAAACCATCAGGAAACAGTGAACTAAGGCACAAATTTCTGGATCAACCTTGTGCTTGCATGAGATTTTCCACATTCTGTTGCCATTGCCTTCAAAGGAGGATAAACTGTGTCCTTAGGGAATAGAGAGAGGGCTGCTATGAAGGATGGCTCCGCACAAAGGGAATGAAGAAATTCCCATTTCTCACCTGAACCCCCCCTGTTTTCTGTTGCTCTTTGAATTGCATTGAAAGGAAGGGAGACACTATCCTGGGTTGCAGCAGAAGGTGGGTTTGATGAAGATCAGTCTGTTGGAGTGTAGCAGGGTGGGACGTTCTCTCTGCTGCAAGATTGTATTTGTTTTCATAGTTTAGGGCAGGGCTGCTCCCTTTGAAAAAGTATAAATCTTAATCAAATAAAACTGATGTGCTGCCATATTTACCCATCTCACTGTCTGTCCTACATCATGTTTTAGCATATAAGTTACATGACAGAGTTATCCAGGGGTTGCCAGCTGACAAAGAAACAAACCCTGATGTTAAATTGCCTGCAGATGTCCTCTTCTAACTCCTGTAAGGAACTTCTACTAGTTCTCTCTCTCTCCCTCTCTCTCTCTCTTTTTTTTTTTTTTCCTTTTTTTTTTTTTTTTTTTTTTTCTGTGTGTGTGTGTGTTAAATAAAAGCAGCAGAAGAGGGGGGAAGCAATCTCAGTTGAATCTCTGTGCTAGTGCCTCTGTGCCTCTGTTTCCAAGGACAGGAAGCCCTAGGAAGACAATGCAATCTATAGGCAAGAGCAAAGAAAAAACCATGTAAGGATTTCCATGAACTTTAGTGGATGAAATGAGTTGTGGTGATTTTTAAGACTGGAGATGACTGAATAATGCCAAGTCTAATGCTGCCAAGGTGGGCTTTTCAGAAGATTCAGACCTGAGGAGGTGAGAAGATCTTTATGTTCTGTTGACTGTAATTTATTTGATACTAGACCTTATGGGTTAGAGTTTTGACCAGGCATCCATTCAGTTCTGATAATGATCTAAAGAAATCAGGATTTATGTGAAGGACTTAAATCCTTGTCCTGTTTGGCAGAAATCTCTGAGTAAGATTGTAACATTCTTGAAAACATTCACTGTTTTCATTTACATAATTAGGAATTTTTGTTTTGTTTTTCATTGCATGAATTTAATGAAGTTTGTGAACTTTTTGCCTGGCTGTCCTCCTTGGTTGGGGCAATCACAGAATGTTGTTTCTTTTTCCTGGCTGGAGGAGTAAGGGCTATTTATGTGTAGTTTTAAAATACACTTTCTGTGAGTACTTACATGTTCCTCGTTTTGATGTTATATTTCTGGATGATCAGTCTAGCCAAAAGCAATTGCCAAAGGTTAGCAGAGAGCAGCGATCCCATTTAGACACCTACATGAAATACCATCCCTTCAAAAGCTGTGAGTGCCAAACAACCCCTACTTGAAGTAATGGAAGCTGGTGAGTGCTGACAGCTTCTGAAATTCCAGCCTCACACAACTTCAAAAGAGATTGATTAGCAAGCCCAGCAAATTGGAAGTTTTTTTCTCTTTATTTGCTTAGCTCTACATGGAGAATATTATCTGTTCTAGAATAGTACTTAGTCATTGAGGGTGATGCACTAAGAAGAAAGTTCCTTCTGGGAGGGTAGAATTCCAGGGGAGTTGGTAAGTAGGTAGGCAGGCAAATAGCCGGGTGGGTGGGCAACTTTTCACAGGTTTGCTACAGGAGAGCTTTGGCCAGGACTGTTGAACTTTACCAATCAGGTAGAAGGAAAGCCCCGGAGAGCTACCTCTGTAACTCCCCCGTACGGATCTTTTTTCAGTAAGAAAACAAAAGCAGTTTTCCCAGTGCTCTTAAACTGCTTTGGAAGTGACATAAACAAAACCAGAAAAGGCCACTCTGAAATTACCAAAATAGGGATGTCCAGATAGGAAATTATAGTAATATAACTCTTGCAATTGAATTTCACGCCCTGTGCGACTTCTGTGCGTGGGCAAAGGAGATAAATTTGCCCTGTGGAGCTACATGTGTGTTTCTTTCTTTTGATTAAGCCTGAAGCCCTTTTGTCTTCCCTCCTGTGATGATGAAGTGAGGTCTGCAGGACATATAGGATTAGAAATTATTGTTCTGGGAGCTTTATTTCTAAACTAATTTATATTTCTAGCTTTCTGAAATCTGTTTTGTTTTGGTTTGGTTTGGTTTTTTAATTCTGCCTATCACAAATGACCAGCCATTTTTTCAGTTAAGCAGACCTTTTAAATTCAAGAATAGGACCATGCTAAAATGAGGAAAAGTTACCTCTGAAAATCAAATAGCGAGTTTTTGTTATTGTTTTTAAGCAGAATAAAGAGGTTGGGGACCAATATGCTTGCAAATGACCTAAGTCTTCCTTTCCAGTGGTAATCCGTATTCTTTTGAAAAGCTAATAAAAGTGGTGTATGAAAGAAATTCCTAGGGCACTGCAGAACTCACCCTCCTAGGGAGAGAGCCAGATGTGCTGGTTAATAACCTAGCAAGCATTCAAAGCCAGGGCAGTAACTACTTGGTATCACCTAAGCCAGACATTCTGTGTTGATGCAAGGCAATATTGCATACTGGTCACATTTGCAATGAAGAGCTGGAAGACATGTGCAGTATTATTGAAAGAAAAGGGGGAGGGAAAAAAAAAAAAAAAAAGAAAAAGGAAAGGAGGGGACAAGGAGAAAGAGCGGGAGACAATGTGTCTGTCCTGAGAAGCAGCAAAGTAGCAGACACACTCCTCCACATGTGCATTAGTCTGTCAGCCTGGATTCTGTTATCCAGATGTTGGGGTGGATCCTATGGCATGGACCATGAAGGAAAAGGCTTTTAAAAGAAATCATATTTCAGTCGTGAAATTAACGTTACCAGATTTTTCAAATGCAGTCACTAGTGTAATTTTCAGAATGCCTTAATAAAATAACAAATTTAGGGTTTGATGCTTTTTACAGGCTTATTTGGAGTGCCTCTTCCCAAAGACAAGCATACGTGTGTGTAGGTTTTCAATCGCATTTACAACCAAGATATCTTAGAGTAAACAGCACTTTGAATTGTTCTCAAAACAGTCCTACTGAACCAAAAATAGAGGGGGTCCTGAAGTCTGATAGACTTCATACCTCATCATCAAACCCTTTGATAACTTTGGCCATCACATCAAAACTATACTTATGCATAATAAAAAATAATATATATTTGCAGTGGCAATCAGAATACATCAGCATCAAATAAGTTGTTTTTTTTTCTTTAATCCCAAATTTGCTTTCCCAGACACAGCAGAGAAATAAATTACTTATGGCATTTGTGGTATATTTGTAATTTGAACCTGACAGCTTCATGTTACTGGGCATAATATGTGCAGTGTATAAACAAACACTGCACAAAAAGACAAGTCCCCGCTTTGTCCCTCTGACACTTTGCCTCTGTGACCAGGATCCCAAAATGAACGAATGCCATATGTATTTCTGCTGAGCTAATGTTTATGTTGAGCTCAGCTCAGCCCTGTGCTGATCTTGCCCACTCGTGGTGGAACCAGGGTGTCTGAGGGGAAGCCAGGGTGTGAGAATAGGAGACGATGTGCATGCCTGTCCATCCATGTTCATTGTAAGGGGAGAGGGAGAGCATCTGTGAATAAATATTTATATGAATGTGTTAAATGATGTGGTTGTTGTTCTTGCCTGTAAATTTTTCATGAGGCCTCAGGAATGTGACATTTACGTAAAAAGATGGTGATATGCAAGTGTTACTAAACTTCATATTCATGACTGATAACGAGTTGCTGCGCATTCAGCTATTGCTGAAAGCAGGAAGTGGATTTGTGAAAACCTGAAGAGTGCATTTCTGATTACATTACAAATAGAAAGAAGGCAATTTTACATCAATATTAGTACATCAATTATGGTTTCAGTAAAACTGTAAATGTATAGAGACAGCTTATGCATTTTTTTCCCATGTTGGAACAGTATCAGCTGAGTAGGTCTTGTGAGAAACTTCAGTTGGTAGTTTTGGTAAAAGCCAGACTAGCAGATGTATATTTCTTTGTGGCAGGCATTTCAGCTTAGGATACAGTCTTGATTCTGCCTTGCATCGCAAAAGTTAGTGGACCTCTTGCATTTCTCCCACGTAGTGCGCGGGGAGGTATAGCAGCACCACCACACCAGGGCAAAAATAAATAAATAAATAAAATAGTGTTTTCCTTTCCGATACAGCCAGGGTGTAGCTCTGAGTGCCCCACAAAGATAACCAAACTAGCTGAGGACAGGCCAGCTTTCGTGTCGTGTTGCCTGCAGCAGAGGCACGCTGAGGTGATGCTGGCTCGCTCGCCCACCCTGCTTGGCAGCCACACTCTGTGGATTCACCATCCCCTCTTGCCCCGGGAGAGGGGAGGAAGGGGTCTGTGTCTCTCTGCCCCTGCCCAGCGGGGCCTGGAGGAGCCGAGTGTTATCTCAGACACCCATTAACCCCGCAGCCTGTCCCGGCAGTGAGCGCACGCCTCAGACAGGGCTGGGTTGGGAGCTGCTGGGGCTCTGTGGGCGAGAGCTTTCCAGGCGGAGCAGCCCGTCATCACACACTGCAGTTTGTCAGAGTGAGAGCCTTGGAGCCGGCAGGGTGTGATTCATCCATCCCGGCTAGGTCTCTGAGGCAATCTGACATTATTCGGACTGATATCATTAATTAACGAGGGCTGAATGTTATTCTTAGACACTGGATTGAGTATTGGGGAGAGAAGCCTATGAAAGGGCTCTTTGATTTTGGAAAATTCCTATGGCACTGTCAGATTTGCTAATAAAATTAAATCATCTGCCAACTTTCCGACTTAAGGAGCACATCCCTTCTGGAGGCTTGACTGAGTCTCCTCAGTGCCTTCTTGGGATCAAGGGATTATTTGATTTATATTTATGCCAAAATAAAATGATAGATAGCCTCCAAAACTCAGTCATATTAAATCTATCAGGCAGGCTTTGGAGAAAGCGTTTTTGTTTGTTTGCTTCAGCACAGATTTGATCCTCCCCCTCCTTTGTTTGACTGTGTTTGGTTTAATACACTCAAGGTGGAAGAGAGCCAAAAACCAGAACTTTTGTGCAGCGTGGGGTTGGTCACCAGGTTGTGCCTGGGCTCTGCCCTTCAGCTGGGGTGACCCACAGCCCCTGTGCAGCTGTGGCTAACTCAAACAAACCCAAAATTCAATGAAGTTTTAGTCTGATCTTGAAAAACGTTAGGGTTTACTCTGAAGAAAGAAATTCCTCTTGTTCCTAGCACTTGTGTTCTGGGGGGCTGGCCCTTCTCTTCCCTCCTCCCGACCCTTTTCTTTCCCAGAGCCACCTCTTCCCCACGTGCCAGACCTCGCAGGTGTCCAGAATTAGCAAAGCCTTTGCAGGCCTTTGGCGGCAGATATATAAATATAACTCTGTCACTCTTTTAAAACCCCAGCCCAGCAGGGCTGGGAGCACGAGAAGCACAGCACACATGTGGGCTGGCCCGCTGGCCATCACACATGGATCCCATTGCAGCCCTATAATGCTGGGGCCGGGGGGAGGAGGGCAAGGGGGCTGCCAGCAGGTCAGCCTCCCCCCCGCCCCTGGTTCATCTGTCTTCAGGCTGCTCTCAGTCTCATGTAAACAAAGAGGTTCCCAAGTGCAGCTGGGTCCTCAGTTGGCTCTTGCTGCTGTGTTTTTTGGGCAAGGAGGAGGCATGCATAGCCAACTGGTCTGCTCGGGTGGCAAGAAATCATCGAGTAATTGCTGCACCAAACCCAACTCTTTGTGGTTGAATTAAAGTATGTGTTGTCTGAGGTAGGCACTTTGGGGATGATATCCACTTAGTCCTGAGTAATCACGTCACCAAGTGTTCATCTGCAGCATGGGCCTGGTTCTTCTTTCAGCAGTAGCACATTGTCCTCAGGGCAGCTGCTGCGATACGTGTTTGTGCACGCACAGATTTACAGAGCTGGGAGCATACCCACAGCCTTCTTAGCTGAATAAAGCACATGAATGCTTTTTTCCCGTTATTTTTTTCCATTTGGGAAAAATAATCTGTTATAAACTATGTTGTTTAGAAATAGTTTTAATGTGGTGCCATACGTTCAGTAGCAGAAAACCTGAGTTACCTGAATCCTCCATTTGGTTTGGTGGGGCTTGTGTCCATGAACCAGGCTGTAATCTGTAATTCTGGCTGCTGGAGTGGGGATTTTTCTAGGTATGTGTGTGTGACTTTAGCTATCTGCTCTAGAGGCGCCCTCAAAGCATTTTCCTTCCATTGCCAGGATCAACAGATGAGGTGCTGGAAAAAAATGATAAATTAAAGAGCAACAAGTTACCCAGACCTGATGGTATTAATCCAGGAGTTGTGAAAGGTCTGAAGAATGAAGTTGCTGAGCTGCTCACAATATAGGGACACAAGGGAAGCAGGGAACTTGGGAGTGACAGTCTTTGTACTTGCTTTTAAAAACAAATATGAGAGCAGTGCTGGGAAGCACCTTTGAGCCTTACTGCAGGTCAAAAATAGCACCTAACTAGTCACCATAATAAAAAATGGTGAAGTTGTAAATACACATCCTAAATCAATGATATGAAAGATATGGAGTGGGATATATTTTCCAGAGGAAAATTGGAAGTCTTCGCTGTACCACAATTATTAGAAATGAAAAAAAAAAAAAAAAAATGGGAAGAACAGGTTAGTTGTTTTAAAAAGCTCAAGGAACTTCTCATCAAGGGAGAAACTGACATGCAGTCAACCATTAAAAATGCATAGGAAAGAGAAAATAAGAAAATAATAGTAGACATGCAGTTTTCAGCCTGGCACCCAAGATCAGCAGCAGGGTGTCTCAAATTGCATCCTAAATCTGGTGTTGTTTAATACATTTAGTAATGAGCTGGAAAACAGGAAGTAGGGCCCCAATCAGATTGGAGATAATATGCCTGGTCATGGATTTTTTAGGGTATTCAAGACAAGCTGAAGGAAATACAGAATGTTTCACCAAGCCGAGCAGAAATCTCTGTGCTATGACATATCAATGTGAAAATGCATATGAAAAGATGAGGTGGGTAGGAAAAAAAAATGTGCCACTGAATATTAGGTACACTGAATACTGCTTTTGAGACATACTGCATTTATCTTCTTCCATGCTGAAAACTGGACTCCTGCTCCTTGCTTATCACTTTCTACTTTATGGAGAAATATGAACCCTCGTACTATGATAACTTTTCCTCTTTGATAACTTTCTTAAAGTTATTCAGCAAGAAGTAATGAGTTTATAGTATGCTTGTATTCTGTACATACCAACCAGTGATCCATGTGGTACAGTGGCTGACAAATAGCAGTGATGGTAATTAACACCATAATCAGCTGTTGTAGCTGTTATGAGGGGCCTCTGTGATCGTGACTGAGTGTGCTGGCTGAGGTGGAGGAAGGATTAATGTGTGTCTTGGTACTTCTTCTCCAGAGAATCATTCTTAGTGCTGCTGCTGTTGGTTTTGGCATGGAATTTGACATACCTGTATCAGGTATTTTCATCTGGCTTACACTTACTCTTGCAGTATGGAAATGTTAATTTTTCAACTGGTATTAAGAGAAGTGAGAGAAGTTCAGTGATTTCAGGAATAGAGAAATGGAATATGACAAACAAGTACAGAAGATCTGGTGGTCAGTGACATATTGGACAACCTCTCTGTAAATCTCCCCTGGCCAAGGAAATTTCAGTCATTCTGAAACTTGTAACACAAAGAGCCCCTGGCCATATTGTCAAGTGGTGTCCTTGGAAAAATGCTTTCAGTGAGCCTCAAGATTATCTGTGCCCCCTGCATTACTCTGTATTATTCTGTTAGGTTTCCACTCGGGCATCATGTTGGTGTTTGTGTGAGGGTTGGGCACTAGGAAGGAACTGTGAGACCTGATGACTGGTGTCCACTATTGCCCAGGAGAACAGCATGGAACAGAAGGAAGCCAGGTGAGCATCCTTCCTGCCATGTCAGTGCCTTCAGGCATGGACTTGAATGTCCACTTGCAAGATGAGAGAATAGTTTGGTCTACATCCCTCTAGGTATCCTTCCTCTTGCTAGTGGAGACTGCCAACGTTAATAGCCATGTGTGGGTGTAACCTGAGGTGTGGTCAGTGTCTTGTGTTTTGGGCTCTGTATTAAAACCAAAACTAATAACCAGATATCTGCTGGTGACGACTTCTGGTTGTGACAAACTGAGCTGCATTTAAAATGGTGATGTGGATGACCCAGTTCCTGTTTAGAGTTTCTCTGGCTCTCCCATGCTCCCAGATATACCTTTACTTGGGAATCTACATAAAGCATCTGCCATGTATTTCTTTCAGAGTTTCCATTATTATCAGTTCATGGGGAAGGTGCCACGTTCAGTTGTCACTTATGTCAGCAGGATCTCTGTGCTCCTTGAGTTCCCTTAGATGAGGGAGCTGGTGTGGCTGATCTGCCCAGTGCCACTTGTTTGTTTTTTTGTCTTACCATCCCCCATTATTTCTGTCTTCCTGAAGTCCTGTAGGTAAGGTCTATGAAGCCCTCCTCTGACTTTACATGCCATTTGTTCATTATTTTAAGTCTCTAGGGTCACGATTTCTCTCACCTGACTTGTCTGAAAGCCAAACCTCTCTTCAGAGCTAGTAGAGGCATATCCAGAGGGTATTTAATCCCATTTAAAAACAGATTTAAAAAGGAGCCTAGGACTCTCTTTCAGCCTACATGTTGAACTTCGGGCAGGTAAGGTAAAGGAAAGATAACCTGGAAAAAGGATTTGCATACATTTCTACTTTTTGATTCTATGTTAGAAAGGTGCATTCACAGGCTTGAAAAGTCTCCTTAAACTTTTAAAAGAAAAATCTTATTCGAACTTTGTAACAACAGACAGCTGGAGAAAATAGTTCTACCAAATATGTTTCAAACTTCTATCTTGAGTAGTTTTAGTACTCAGTTAATAGTATCAGAAATACAGTGATTAGGAATTTGGATTTATAAGTTGCTAATTTTTTTAATGATTACTGTGGGGAGTAGGAGGGCAAAAGTCATTCCTGGTCTCATGGGTCTGTGACTTTTAAAAGTTCTGTAACAAAATTTTGTATGTTAATTTTTCTTTCACCAACACTTGCAAGTTTACATATAATTTTAAAAACATATTTAATCCTGTCTGTTCACGAGTTGGGTGAAATATTTTGCTTTTACACTTTGTGTCTGCTTGGCTCTGCCTAAAAATTAAATGCACACTCAAGTTTATTCTTTCCCTGCTCCAGAATGAGGTTATTTTAAAATGTGTTCAAATGTACAATCCTACTACCCAAGTTCATGGTATTCTTCCTAGCTAGGATCCTGTACTTTGAGATTTTAGCTTTTGCTGACAAGGAGGTACAGTGTTCCCAGATATTTACACCATATGGTGAACAACTGCAGCTTTTATCATGAAGGAAACCCCCAGTACTTTTCAAACTGTTTTTATAGGAGTCACTTCACTCATCAGTGAAATGGAGCCAATGCTGGGATAAAACATGGTAACCATTCAGTGGTAAGCAGAGCCTGCGGTGCTTCTGAAAAATGGGGACTGTGTTGCAAAATGACAATATTTTTGACGACATTGGAGTCGTCAGGAGGATGACTGATTTTAAGCAGAGGATACATTTCTGATTAGACTAGCTGTATGAAAGCTCTGGGCTAGTCAGACAGGCTTCCCCCTGAAGACACTGGAGTCCCTCTGGAGTCATCTTCTAAGATGGAGAGTTGAGGTCCTTAATAAATTAATGTTTTGGCTTCAATAGTGTCTTCAGAGTTGTTGTGATTTCTACTCATGGCAAAACTGACCCTGTCCAAGGACTTTTCACTCTCTGAAGGCTCTATTACACAAAAGCCACTTTTGTCTGACTTCCCACTTGGCAAATCTGGAAGCAGCTGTCAGAGGATGCAGCCAGTGTAGTCCATAGTGGACACCAGCACTGCCCTTCCCTTGTCCTCATTCCTGCTCAGTGATCTTGCTAAGGCTTCCCCAGAGCCAGAGCTACAGTCAAGCACCAGCCCTGCACCCTTCTCACTTCAGGCTGACTGGAAAGATAGCAGCCTTATCCTTGATTTATCCTTGTGGACAATGTGGGGGAGGTAACAACACATGTGGCCTCTGTTTTCTTGATCTTCAGATAGATTTGCAGCAATACCAGTTGTCTGCTCCATCCTGAGCATGGCATGAGGTCTCCCTGTACTTTGGTATCCTTCTGTGCAATGGCCAGCAACAAAGGAGGTAGCAGGATTTTCCCACTTCATGCATCTGTTATGAGGGTGAGTCATGTAACACGGGCAAAGAGCTGCAAGGTGGGTGTGTAAGTTTAAAAAAACCTACAAGGTATAGTTCCTGAGGTATACAAGGCTGTCTCAGATGTCTAAAGCTAGAAATCATAGTTTCTGCCTTCGATCAAGATAAATGGAATTAGGTATTATTTCTATGAAATTTTTTGAAACAAAACTCTCTTCTCATGCAGTCCAAAGTCTCTCTTAATATCTGTGGTGTATTTGCTTGCACTGGAGCCATACGTTCTGGCCTGGCATACATCATTCTTTGTCAGAGGGAAATCTTGCACTGAAGAAATAAAACTGCAGCTCCAAGATAATGTTTATTTGCTTTTAAGCTATGCAGATTCTCATGATCTTAGAAGTACATGCCTTAACTAGAGTCTCTCCAAGTCAGGTTAATGGGAACCCTGGGATCTGGTAATGCAGGACTTCCCACGGCATCATCTCGGCTTTTTCTTTCCAACCCAAACCATTCTATGATTCTGTGATTATGAGCGTGTATCCTAAAAAATATGATAAAAATAAGGGCCATGACGTTATGGGTGGAGTTGAGTGGAAGAAAGTGTGTGGCTGACAGCACTTTTTCCAGGAAACTGGTCAGTGGGCCTGTGATTTCAGATGCTTTACTAGATACTGCTGGTGACCTTGATGAGCAAACCAGGCTGCCTGTCTGCTGGATGCAATTCAGATAATGCCTAGCACCACTGCTGCATGCTTTTGTGTGGATTAGATATAATTTATATTGTTTTGAATGAGAAAGACTTTAATGAGAAAGCAGTTTTGGAAGTGTTGGCTGTAATAGAAGCATTGTTAATATTACTGGTTTTGGCATGGCAGGCTCAGGAAAAGTCTTTCTAAAGCCAGAAATCTGGCAGGCTTGACAGGGGGTAGCATCTACTATCTGTCTTGGTCTGCATGTGGTTATAACTTAAGACTACTATTTCCTCTGTGACAGGCAAATAATTTTGGCTAAAAATTGACTTGGATGTGGGAGACAAAGATCAGCTTCACACATGTGGACATAAATGATTGCACATCATCTTCCACCCTCTTCCAGAGAAAATTTGAGAGGGAGCTTGGGAGTCTCCTGAAATGTTTCACTTACATGAGCATGAGAAGCAGAGAAGCAGGCAGGGGGGTTAATTTTTTTTTCTTTTTTTTTTTCTTTTTTTCTTTTTTTGTAAGTATAAGTGCTTAAAAGAAAGGAAGGAATCTGTAATTACACAATTTTCATTTATGCCATTTATGCCAACTTCCATTTTTAATGATTTTCAGGTAGCACATCAACATTCCATTTTCGAATAGACTGTTGTCTGCATAACTCTGAAACATTAAGATTCCTGTATTCAACCTGTATGTTTACATTTGAAAGCAAAGCTATAAAAAATATTTTTAGATTAGTTGTTTTTTGTTTTTTTTTAAGGAAGCAAAGAAATTATAAATCTTTTAGAAGGGACTGAGTATATGAATATTTCAAATTTTTAGCTATATTTCAGTCAGTACATTATCAGGAAAGTAATACAAAATGTTATACTTCCCTGCTTTGAGGACTTGTGCTCCCTGAATGGAATAAAATTGAAGAAATGTAGAAGAATAACCTTAGAAACCTAGCCACGAAATAAGAAAGATGTAACTTGATAATTCTTAATTTAAGCATAGTGGCATTTCACAAGAAAAGACAATCACATACAATTTACTATAATACTTCCAGTCTCGTTTCTTGCACACTGGCTAATCTTTATACCTTTGGGATGCAAACACAAAATAACCAAAACTAGAGGTCTCTGGAGCCTATGCCTGCCCTAGGAAAAGAGCTGGGGAGGTGGTCAGGTTGTGACCCACCCAGAGGGGAGCTCAGAGCTTGTGGGGCATCAGGCCAGTTGTGTGGCTACAGCCCAGGGGAACCCTTTGACCCAACACTTTTAAGTTCAAATGTTGCCTTCTTGGGCAGAAAGAGCTTACATGAAGACATGGAGCTGGGCACACAGCAGGTCCATTGCAGGAGATCAGGGAAGCAGTGGTGGGGGATGACCTGAGAACCCTGCATCCAGGCTGGCTGAAAGCAAAAAAGGGACTTTTTTGTTGTTGGTTTTTTTTCTAGGAGAAGTTGCCTAACTTTGAACAGCTTCTCCTGTCATATCATATAAGGGTGGGGAAAATATTCTCTTGGCATGCCTGGAGTGCTCACCTTTCTTTAATATGAGGGTGTTTAAACACATATCTTGCCCTTCCCAGGACATCATTCAAACCACAGGGTTACAAGAAAGCTCAGGATGTGGTGGAGAACAGAGAAGGGTGGTGGGGAAAAAGGTTTCCCTCACAGTGAGGGGATCCACCCTCTCATGCAGGGTTCATGGAGACAGAAGGTTGGATTTAACCATTCTTAGTGCCCCTTGTGGCAATGATCAGTATCAAAATGGGCTCAGAGATTAAAAAGTGAATTTTTCCTGCCATTTCTACATAGGCAGAGATTTAGCCATTGTGGGTGTGACTCCAGGACCACGACTCAAGGACTTCACCGTAAAGCTTTTACCAAAAGGAAATGAAGAAAAAGTTCATGGTGTAAACTTTTCTTCAGCACAGTACAAGGCATTTTTTTTCTGCCTGAAACCAATATACAGGCACATAAATGTAAATACCTTTATTTTCTGACTAAAGGTTGGTTAAGTGAGTTGCTTGCCCTTGTCATTTAACTCTGGAAATCTGAACTTAACATCTTAGAAGATGACTCCAAAGGGACTCCAGTGTCTTCAGGGGGAGCCTGTCTGACTAGCCTAGAGCTTTCATACAGCTAGTCTAATCAGAAATGTATCCTCTGCTTAAAATCAGATTTAGTCTGGTAGGTAAAATATTTCAGAATTGCCAGAAGTTTACTTGCAACACTGAGGAAGCTTTTAAATCTTCCCCCCTCACAAATGCATGTATTTTGGCTGCTATTTATCACTTTAAGTTCTTCCCTATCAAATATGTAAAAGTGTTAGCAGTAGCTAGGATGAAGTGCAGGCTCTAAGGAAGACAGTGACAAAACCCCCCTGGCTTCAATAGAGACAAGACTTAACACTCACCATCACTTTTTGACATTTAATTTTGGCAGAGTTTAGTGTTAGATAATAGTATGTATTTTTTAAGTCAAGTAGCTAGCTTGGTAAAAGACAGTTAAATATCTGCTTTTAAGCATAACTAGATTGTTGAAAAAAAAAAAAAGGCAAGATTAACTAGTGAGTAGGGTTCTCCAGAAGGCAAAGTATTTGAATATTTTTTAAGCTAATGAGTCAGGTTCTAACTATTGTCCTTTTCTTCTGTGGTTGTCCATGAGCGTAGGAATAGTTTCTACACCTTGTTTAACCCTTGAAGTAATTCACATGTTGCATCAATGCATTCAGGCTGTGGCTTCCTCGCAAGCTATGAATTCACTACATTGATTTAAAAACTTAAAACTGTATGACCAGACCCTTCCCTGCATTTCTTAGTGCATATTTTCTGAACAGAAAATCAAAACTCTCTAAGACAGAGGGCCAGAAACAAGCCTGGCAGTGCTCAACTGTATTTCACTGAAATGTATTTCATGGGAGAAATACTTCCACATGGAGGTATTCAATTCTATAGTGGTGGAAGGACATGGTGGAAGGACATTTGTATCCTTACCTTCCAAAACACCACATCCTTGTCATAAAATTACGTTAGGGATTTCAAAATTTGACTTGGAGAATATGTGGATTTTTAAAACTACAGAATATATGGATTAGCAACAGCCTTTTGCAGAAGAATGACGTAGCATACAGCCTGGCAAATCCTTTTCTGCATTGAGTTACAGTTACAGTAACTAATGGTGGTACATTTTAATGGAATTTTTTGAAAATAATATTGAATTTTTACTAGCAGATGTTAATGAATCTCAAAAATAAGTGATGAAAAATGGGCTTGTGAAGTGTCAAAAATGCCAAACATTGAATATTTTTTAAAGGGTTTCAAATATTTGCATACAGGCTTGCATTAATCTAAGTATTTTTACACATAATCACAGAATCATAGAATCACAGAAAGTTAGGGGTTGGAAGGGACCTCGAAAGATTATTAAGTCCAACCTCTATGCCAGGGAAGGGTCACCTTCAGGAGGTCACACAGGAACATATCCCCCTGGGTTTTGAATGTCTCCAGAGAAGGAAACTTCACAACCTGCCTGGTCAGCCTGTTCCAGTGCTCTGTCATCCTCACAGTAAAAAATTTCTTCTTGTGTTTAAATGGAACCTCCTATGCTAAAGCTTGTATCCATTGCCTCTTGTCCTACCATTGGGCATAACTGAGAAGATCCTGGATCTGTCCCTTTATGTACTGTCCCTCATTCTCCTCTTCTCCCAGCTGCCTCAACCTTTTCTCATAAGGGAGATGTTCCACTCCCCTAATGATCTTGGTTGTTCTGCACTGGACTCTTTCAAGCAGTTCCCAGTCCTTCTGGAACCGAGGGGCTAAGAACCAGACACAATATTCCAGATGTTGCCTCATCAGGGCAGAGTAGAAGGGGAGGCCCTACCAGCCATCCCCCTTCTAATGCACCCCAGGATGCCATTGGCCTTCTTGGCCACCAGGGCACATTTCTGGCTCATGGTCATCCTTCTGTCCACTAGAACTCCCAGTTTCCTTTTCTCTGTGCTGCTCTATAACAGCTCAGTCCCCAGCCTATACTGGTTCTTGGGTTTGTGACTATTCAGATGCAAGACTCTAAAGCAGTTAAAATTCTCAGAATGTTTGAAATTATTTTTGTGTTTTGTTTGTGTTTTGTTTAGGTCCCCTAAACTGACTGTTCAGTTTACTTTATTATGTGTTTACTTGCATAAGCAAATACAGAATCAAACTATTTTGCTTTGATTTTCAGTTCATTAAGATAGCAGTACTCGTCCATGCACAAGCCCTGAGCTCTGACAGGATAGGTAACTAAGAAATGTGAAGATGAGATTTCCCCCTGCCTCCCAGTTTTGGAAATAATGCAAAATGGAGAGCTGTGACACATACATAAACCTGAGTCATTCTTCTGACCATTTTCATGTGGAGTTAACAACTAAATTAGTCTTCTACTGGTCATGAAAAATTACCACCTGTATGGTAAAAGGATGATGTATTTTCCTGTTGTTTTTTTTTTCTCTTTTTTTTTTTTTTCTTTTTTTTTTCTTAAGATTCTGTTAACAGTACCAATTTTAAGTGAACATACTCGATCTACGAAATAATTTTAAAGGGTATTTATAAAACGGAAATGGAATTCAGTCTGCTTACATTTATGAAGTAATATGAATTCAAAATCCTCTTTTAAAAGGACAGATTGATGTGACAATTCTTTCCCTAGAGTTTCCGTCTCTGGAGGAATGTGCTTGATGAGTTTAATTGTCTTTCTTTTTCTCTGCATCATGCAATACTCTCTGTGAAGAAAAGGAAAAAGCATTAGCATGAGGAATACATTATACAAAACCACGATAATCACTGAGATACTGTAACATCTTGATGATCTTCCAAAATCTAGCTGATGTAAACTTTGTTAAGCTAGTAGTAGCTATGATGTAATTTGCCTTGTAAACAGCTTGAGGCATTTGGATAAAAAACATCAACTCTGGCACTTCACTTTTTTTAAACAAGCCACCAAAAAAATGTATACATAGAAAAGTCACAAATCTCAGCTTTTTTTTTTTTTTTTTTGTAGACTTCATCTCACCTTATTTCAGATGTCTGTAACATCTACATTCAAGCTATTTATCCAAAGCTTCCTTTACATGAGGAGGAACCAACCATTTTTAAAGACAGAAATAATGACAGCTAGAAGCAGTCACTGAAAATTAAACATGAGAAAAAAAAAAAAAAAAAAAGAAAAAAAAATCATAGAATTGGCTGGTTTGGAAGGGACCTCAGAGATCATCAAGTCCAACCCTTGATCCACTACCGCTGTGGTTACCAGACCATGGCACTGAGTGCCACATCCAGTCTCTTTTTAAATATCTCCAGGGATGGAGAATCCACTGCTTCCCTGGGCAGTCCATTCCGGTGCCTGATCACTCTCTCCATGAAGAAATTCTTTCTAATATCCAACCTAAACCTCCCCTGGCAGAGCTTAAGTCCATGCCCTCTTGTCTTACTGATAGCTGCCTGGGAAAAGAGCCCAACCCCCCCTGGCTCCAGCCTCCTTTCAGGGAGTTGTAGAGAGCGATGAGGTCTCCCCTGAGCCTCCTCTTCTCCAGGCTGAACACCCCCAGCTCCCTCAGCCTCTCCTCACAGGACTTGTGCTGGAGTCCCTTCACCAGCCTGGTTGCCCTCCTTTGGACCTGCTCCAGGACCTCAATCTCCTTCCTGAACTGAGGGGCCCAGAACTGGACACAGGACTCGAGCTGTGGCCTTACCAGGCTGAGTACAGGGGCAGAATCCCTTCCCTGGACCTGCTGGCCACGCTGTTCCTGATCCAGGCCAGGATGCCATTGGCCTTCTTGGCCACCTGGGCACACTGCTGGCTCCTGTTCAGCTTCCTGTCAATCCAGACTCCCAGGTCCCTCTCTGCCTGGCTGCTCTCAGCCACTCTGTGCCCAGCCTGGAGCTCCCCATGGGGTTGTTGTGGCCAAAGTGCAGGACCCGGCACTTGGCCGTGTTGAACCTCATCCCGTTGGAATCAGCCCAACTCTCCAGTCTGTCCAGGTCCCTCTGCAGAGCCCTCCTGCCTTCCAGCTGATCCACACTCCCCCCAGCTTAGTGTCATCTGTCATACAGAATGCAGTCCTGCTTCCCCCAGAGATGCTTTGGGCACAATGTCTTCCCAGAAGAAGCAGAGGCCTGCAGGAGGAGGGAGGCCCTGGGCAGGGTTGTCCCTGCTGGGTGTCCTGGAGGAGAAGTGGAGCTGTCCAGCAGTGCCCAGCCACCCCTGCAGCTTTGGGGTGAGGCTGCTGCTCCCCCTGGATGGTGGGCAGACACCCCCATCCTGTCCCTTCCTACCTGTCCCTTCCACCCACAAGCCAGCACTGCACTTGCATGCTTTGCAGCCGCAGCTGACATCGTTTTTGAAGCTCCCTGGTTTGTTTGCAGGGGCTAAGGAAGTACCCACTGTGCTTGACACCATCCACAAATGTTACACACAAGCGGAGCTGGGTCGACGGAAGTTCTCCTTTGAAACATGCTTTTGAAACGCTGCAGTCTTCAAAGCTGGCTTACATACCCCGCGCTGTGATTGATACGCAGGCTTTTGTTTTGCATAAGTGTTTGTTTTAATGAGGTAGTGCAATGCAGCTCATCAAAATGAAAAACATATGATGCACCCTAGGCAAGAGAAAGGCAATAACTATACAGATTTTTGAAAAGGGCTAGTCATACCACAGGCTACCATTATAACAGAAAAAACAACAAGAATTTTAATATAGCTGTCTGGCCAAATATATTAATTTAAATTGAATGGCTTTTTCTGATATTATAGCTGTGAGGCACAATGTTCTACTGGCAAGCATCTTCAAAACCTTTTTTAGAAGATTTGCTTGAAATTATTTCTGTGCACCAGATCTTGACGGTATGTACATTTGGGCGTCTACCCAAAGAAAAAAAGCTTTTGATTAATTCAATGACCTTTCTTGGAGGTTGGATGAAATGGAGATTGTAATACAAAAAGCTACCTCCTCCAGTGTTTTCTTCAAAATATTTATTCTAAGCTGTCCTCCATTAAGTTGGCCCTAACTTTTCCACAGATGTTCATATCCTTCTACCAGCACAGAAATGGACTTTCCCATTAGCAAATCCTTTTAAATTAACTTTATTAATTTTCATTATTACTTCCCCAAACTATTTGTTAACCACCAGTTTCCATTCTTTGCCTGATAAGACTGTAGGGTGCTGTTTACTCTTGGAAACTTGGTCTTTATTGTGTGTTGTTGTTGTCATTAGTTGTTGTGCTTCTTTCAGAACCCTAGTATTACTTGAGTCCTTCAGCTAATTTCATATCTTCCCAAGTGCCAAACTGGAGAGCTTTATGTGCTGATGTGGAGAAGAGTGTGATAATTTCTTAAAAATTATTTTCTGTGTTGACTTCAATTGATAAAAAACAGTGCCATCTTATCTTGGCAAATATCCTTGCACTTTGTTATTATTCCATGAAGAAAAGCTCTGGGATCCCACTGAATCTGAGAACAACTTATAGCACCCTCCCAGGAGCTGGTGTTAATGAAAGTTGATTCCCACAAGGGAACCAACAGCTTGCATGGTATTAAGCTGCCTGTTATGAGATTAGGCTTTCCATCATATATTTCCAAGAGGCAGAGGCTCAATAACAGCTACTGTGAAGAGCTGGCAGAGAAAGAATATTGCTTTCCTGCTCACTTGGGTGTTCTCTTGGGTGGGGGGCAACACAACTTGAAGTGGTCTCTTAGGATTGCTGCTCATGCTTTCTGAGGTGGATACAGGTTCGCTGCAACTGAAGTTGTCTTCCACTATAAAAGGAATATTCAGAAACCCCTTTAGGGGAGGTTTTGGTTGGTTGGTGTTTTTTGTTTGTTTGTTGGTGGTTTTTTTGTTTTTGGTTTGGTTTGGTTTTTTTGGTCTGTGCATGTCTGATGCACCATAACCAAGGTGATCAGAATCTGACAGTCTAACTCTATGTTGATAATGCAATTATTTTAGAAAACAAGTCTTGGCTATATATATTTTTAGGAAGACAGTCAACTGTTTTAATTCCTACTCCACCACGATTTTTCCCAACATGCTTTCCATACATTTTGAACCCTAAGCTTGATATAAAGCACTTCTGATAAAATCAGTTAGGGAAACAACCTTCTAACAACATTCCTTTCCATCCTTTTTGCATCATACATTACTTTGTTCTGTACTTCTGAAGAGATGGTTTGAGTTGTCTCTCACTCAAGACAGCAAAATTCTTCAATTCTTCACTTTCATGTAGACATCTCCTCTATCCACAGAAGGTGTGGAAAGTTAATGGAGCTATTAACCAATATTCTTTCTATTATAACAGCTCTACTGCTCTGAAACACAAAGTGGTGGCCAATCCTTCTGCCACATGTACCCCTCTCTCACCCTTAGCCTGTAGTACCTCTCTGAAATACTCATGCAATCATCCTCTGCAACTACTAGGAGTGCATCAGTGGGGCAGAACTAAAGAGCAGGATCCTCCCTCAGAGAGCTGCAAGTGAAATAGTTTTGGCCAGAGAGTTTCATGATTCTGTCTTAGATTCCAGGTTGCATCAGTTGTCTCCTCAGGAAGGTCTGGGTGGAAATGGTGCTTGTGGAGTACTACTGCTGACAGCAGCACACAACCCCAGGGTGTAGGCACAGCACTGCTGACAGCAACACACTGCAGTCCCAGACATATAGTTTCATACAATTTAATAACAGTGCAGATTCACACTGTTATGTTTTGTTTTCCATTGCTTCCTTTGCTTTGAGTTTTCTCCTTGGAAGCAGGTTGCTGTCTGTGTTTATTTGTCCTGTGCCCAAACTAAAATGCATGATCTATAAATTACAACCAGGTTTTGCTACCTGATGGGTTTGAATGCAGAATTATGCTCAGTCCCAACAAAGACATAAATGCCCACTCTGAGTGGACTGAAAAGTGTGAATCTAAGCATCAATGCTCAGGAGTGGTTTTGTCAGCTTGTCTTGCATATGGACAGCACAGAACCCTGATCAGTTGCACCTAGCTGAAAACATTTCAAACAGGAACTTTTCTTCTCAAGAAGTAATGTTGTGCTTTAGCATGATCAGTGTTTTTTCTTTAGCACAACCAGATAAGAAATTATTTCCTAAAATAAGTTCATTTTTGTATGACACCAAAATATCCATGTGATACCCATACCATATATGCAATGATGGTTTTCATATTTAGGCAATTTTAGGTGAATTGGTTCCCTTACTTGGACATTTCTGAGTTTTTCTTCTCTCTTCCGTGTATCTGATTACCTGATTTGCTCTTCTGTTGGAGGATGTCCAAGCCCGTGTCAGACCAGAGTGTTTTCCAACAAAATGTTCTCCTTTATAACCCTGGATGTTATGAAGCAGAGAAGTATTTTCCATTTGTCAGGGCCCTCAACTGTAGCTCTCCCATGGCCAGACTTGGAGAGGTGCTGGTGCCTCAGGACACACCCTGCTTTCAGAGATACCAGTCAGCACAGAAT
The DNA here is from genome assembly GCA_023637945.1 of Phaethornis superciliosus. Classification (NCBI taxonomy): domain Eukaryota; kingdom Metazoa; phylum Chordata; class Aves; order Apodiformes; family Trochilidae; genus Phaethornis; species Phaethornis superciliosus. The sequence continues at coordinate 108,152,670 of JAJQWJ010000001.1, read as the reverse complement.
GGGCTTTGGCCCATGTTGTAATGGCCACTTTATGTCTGCTGACAGGTGAAAGGGGCAACAGGCAACAGCTGATTGATGGGTGTGATCAGATAACTCCTACAAATCACCTTGTGGCAACACAGTGTGTCTCTCTGTTGTGCTCTCCTTCCAATGATGGACACAGGGATGATGTTTGTGACTTCAGGCAGGATGCCACTTTCTAGTCCCATTGACTTAGATTTGCTGCTTCTTTTTCTAGAAATTTGATTAGTAGTAACTGAAATTCTATTACAACCCAGTCTGGGTTGTTTGTTCTTCTACTGGTTTCTCCATAGCAAGGAGAAAATCTTGCCTGCCTTTGTCTACTGACCTTAGATTCAGGGAATTACCAAAGTCCATGCATAACTTTGAGGATGATCTTAAATTTCACCAATTTCAGTGGGATTTCAGCATGTGCTTAAAGTGAAACAGAAAATTAAATGTCCTTCCTGAATGAAGATGTTCTCCTGAGTCAGAACCTGCATGCATTGCCTTAGAACAGATCCTGGCTGTCCCTTGAGTATGTTAGACATGCCAGATGATTTCAGAAGTGGTTAATCTGATGAAAGAATTCATCTCAGAGACATAAAGAAACCACAAGTTTCCTTCACTTTTAGTTTGCTGCTTTGATATCGTTGGTCAGCTGCCCTTGCTGCAAGAGCACTTGCATGGAAAGTTGCATAGTCTCATGGTTGTACAGGAGATCTACCCAGCTGCTCACCCATAAGAAGCTGAAGCAGGTTTCCCAGAGAGGTGGTGGAAGCCCCATCCCTGGAAGTCTTTAAGGCCAGGCTGGAGAGGGCTCTGAGCAACCTGATCTAGTGGGAGGTGTCCCTGCCCATGGCAGGGGGGTTGGAACTGCATGATCTTAAAGGCCCCTTCCAACCCTGAAAATTCTATGATTTTGTGACTCTTATTTCTTAACTCAGTGCAGGTAACCCTCTTTGTGAAAACAGACTGGGCTCGTGTACTAACACTGGTGTTACACCAGGGGAGGTTTAAACTAGATATTAAGAATTTCTTTACTGAGTAGTCAGACACTGGAACAGGCTGTCCAGGGAGGTGGTGGAGTCACCATCTGTGGACTTATTAAAACCAAAATACATGACATTTCAGGGACATGACACTTCAGCACATGCTCTCGTGGACATGGTGTTTTTCTGTGGGTAGGTGGTGAGACTAGCTTATCTTAGATGTCTTTTCCAACCGTGATGATTCTGTGATTTCAAAAGTGGAAGTTTAGCCTACTTTATCCAGTCCATAAGGATGTTTTTCACTCTCTTATATCCTTTGCATTTCCTTAGTACATCCTAATTATTTGAGGAAGGGGATTCTTTCTGTGTCTTGTCCAGGAAATCACAATGAAGTAAATGAGATAGAAGCCTGAAACAGCATTGTGTCTAGACCATGGATTTATTTATATAATTTTCATAAAGTATTCTAATGCATAAGATTTATTTTAGTCTGTAGATATTTCACCTTGAAAAGGGCAGAACAACTTAAAAAGAAAACCAACACAACAAAAAAACCCCAAACAAACAACCCCCCCCAATAACTGTAGGAGAAAACCCCCATTAGAAGAAAGCTATCCTGAGGGAGAAAATCCTTCAAATTAAACTTCACCCATAGCAGCTAAGTATTTTGTTAAGAGCTGAACACACTAAAATCATCATTGTAATTGAAAAGTCAATTGTTTTTACTTCTTTTGTGCAGTCTTTAAAATTCATAACATAAATTACCATGTACGAATCTGGCTATTCATAGAGCACAAAGTTCTGTTGTTTGGTGTAGGAAGCTTGCAAAACCAATCTCCTTGTTCCAACCTTACTTGAACTAACAAGTATCATTTTATTTGTTATCCACTTCAATATTTTTCTGAAGGACAATTTCTAGAATGACAGCTCAGTAACATCAGACTTGCTATATCTTCTTGCATTTTTATTTTTCTATTAGAAGCTCAAGCCAGAAAAATACCCCACTTCTTGGCAGTTGATTAGAGCCATTTACTATAATTTTTGATGCTGCAATTATATGATTCTCTGTCAAATAATTAATTCCAAATTCTTCCCTCATGGAGAGAGCTGCGTGGCTGGCAGTATCTCGATGGACTTGCTTGGATCATACTTGTGATACAGGCAGATACACAGCTTTGGTCCTGCATATGCTTGGCTTGAGCAAAGCCTACACAAACATAACATTGAGAGAAATGTGTTCCTTTATGACTTCTTCTTGTCTGTTATTAGTACTCTGATGGCAAACAAAGCTTTCCCAACCTTCCCCTCACCCCATCCTGGGGCTGACATGCAGAACCCAGTTTGCATTGAAGGTTCTGAAGGATTGCATTCTGAAGGTTTGCATTGAAGGTTCTGATCCAGGAAAACCTCTGACCAAGTGTTGTATAGTAGTTCAGTTGCTTGAAATTCTTTCTCTGCTCAGGACAATTAAAGAGCAAGTCAGAGGCTGAGCTGGGGAGTGAGTGCCTGAAGGATGAAGCTGCTGCTGTCCTGGGTGGATGCAAGTCCTGTTGGCCAGGGATGGGGGTGATCTGAGTGCTGGGCTTGGGCACATGCTGGGCTGCTCTGGAGCAAAGAGGGGCAGCTTTCCCTCCTTGAAAAACATGGAGATTCATGCCTTGTTCTTCCTTTGCTTTCATGACAAATACCCTGTAAACAAGCATTAAAACTGCTTCAAATATCTGCTCCAGGGAATGTCCAATGTTTTCAAAGCCCATTGGTATTTTTGTTCTGGGCAAAACTACTCAACAAGTTTGTCTCGAGCTCCTAAATGTCCTCAAACTGCATTCTTTGTCAAGTTTACTGCCTTGCCCATAAAGAAACACAGTTGTACAAAACTGTGATGGAAACAGGGTGCATATGGTAAGAGCTGTTTGCAAGACTGGAACTGCAGCTTGGCTTTGGAGAAGAACAAGTGCTGTGCCAGCAGCTTAAGGTAGGAAGGTCATCCATGCAGGACTGTTTATCAAACAACATTTTAATAAACATTAATTATAATTTTGGTCAGCCCATTGCCAATCTCTTGTCTAAAAAATGTCTGCTAAAGACTATTTATTTTCCACATAAGATGAGAAAGTTCAGGTTTTATGAAAATTGCCTGCATCTTTTTCACCTGTAGTTTAGGTCTCCTAAAACTCTGAATGTCTGATTACACTGGTAAATCTTGTAGTTGACTGATCAACCCTGGACATACAAACCAGTGCTTTCCAGCATTTGTGCCTACAGTATGAGAAGGCACAGAGTCTCAGTTACAGCTAGAATGAAAGTTCTCAGAAAAAGTAAAAATATAAAAAATTAAAGTCCCAAGCTTGCAAAACCATACCCATGAATTCCTTTCTTAAATTTTGTGTAGTCTTCCCTGAATTTGATGAGAATCTAGTGTTCAATTGTGTAACAGTAAGATGATATATGAGTGTATGTGGGACTGAAATTCACATCTGTGCTGTTATTTTCAAATAAAAAATGAGGTTATTAAAAAAAAAAGAGTTAAAGTTGTGAAGTGACAACAAGGCAGGTACCAGTATTGTCCTTTGTTGAACTTAAGAATGGAAAAACTGAGATGTTAACACTAAAAGAAAACATAAATCTTCATTTCTTTGTAGTCTAAGGAGAATTTCCTACTTTGTCTTTGCCATTCCAATTCCCTTTCTCATTCTCTTTTTATTTTCCTGTTTCCTTTTTTTTGATGCCAAATCATTAAAAAAATGACAATGACATGAATAATGTCTCCCCCCCTCTCCTCATAACAAATACGCTATTTCCATGTAAAAATTTTTTTTCACCTTGATTCTCTTGGTTGCTACAATAGAATTGTATATGGGATACTGGTTACAACTTTATGGTCGAAAAGAGGATCAGCCCTCCATTGAGGCAGCCATTCAATGTAGAGACAGATTAGACTCAAAGGACAGTCTGGGATGGGTTTGTCCTCACGTCTCAAGAACTTGTCTGTCTAGATTTCTTAAGGAAATACAGCTCTGTGTCCATTCTGTAGAGGGCTTGGGAACTCAAGGATAATCAGTGGAAGGCAGTTCTCTTTCCATGAGGTTGTGCAGGTCAGCAGGAAGGGAGAGCAAGTGAGAGAGAGAATTTGTGTGCCTACCATGGGAAGTTGTGTGCCCATCAAGGGAAGGTGGAAGGAGCACTTTGTGCTGCACTGGGTGCATTTTTCATTGCATCTGGGCATGGCTGCCTGGCATTTGGGCATCTGCATGGACCCAGACAGTTTAAATTCTTATGTTTCAGTTGATTCAGTCTTTGGAGAAGACAGAGATACAGATACCCCATGAAGTTAAGTGACGTGCACTGGAAAAGTTTGGCATCTTCTAGGGCAGAGCCCAAAACACAGATCCTTTTTAGAGCTAGTGCCCCATTATAGAAGACTAATGATGCATACAAAATTTCATTTCTCTTTTACTGTATCCCAGCTAATTGCAAATTGTTGGGAAAGTCACAGGCCACCAAGGTAATTCAACACACATGTCGCAGCAAGTTTCTCACACATGTCTGGCAAGCCTTTCATAGTAGGATAAGGCTGTAGGGATTCTTTCCTGGACCTTAAATCATGCATTAAATCCTATCAATTATTGGTTCCCTCCCTGTTTTAACTTCTGCTTATTGTTTGTTATTGGAAAGTACTTCTTATGTCTTGTAACTTGATTTACTTAGAGATCTTTGAAACTCAGAATTTCCAGTTTGCAGTAAGCTGTGATAATGTATAGGTTTGTTTAATTATCAGTAGGATAAAACCTAAGTTCCATTAAAGCAGAATAAGTTTTTCCATCCATGTTGGTGTAAGCAACACATTGTCTTTATTTTTCTTAAAACACTATGTAACCTAAAAAATTCTTTAGTTATGGATTAAAAGGTTATCATTTGGATGACAAATCTCAGGTCTGTAAAAACTCTGAGTTAGAATTATCTTGGTAATTAACTATATTCAGTGCTTCCTTTTTTTTTTTTTTTTTAAGTGATAAGCATGTTATGCCCACAGTTTTTTATCCATTAAAGTAACTGGGAACTCCTTTGCTGTCTTTCTTGTGGGGATATTTAGTCCCCAAGAGAAAATATTTTGGTTTATTATTGCCAAGTCCTTTTGTTTTACTTGTAGTACTTCTAAGATAAAAAACTAATTTTATTGTATGCTTTCTCTAAATGTACTGAGCTTTAGAAATATGGTCATACAGAGAGTAGATCAGATAGGACTTTATCAACATGGCATTTCTTGGGTGTTGGAAATACTTGGTATTTATCGTCAGGCTTTACCAGGTTATTGATCTGTATTGTTCTTTAGAAGAGTTCACAGGCACATTTCAATTTAGTAGTAGAAATTTATTTTATAAATTGCTTGAATAATAACAAAGGCTAGAGACTTGCCACTGGCAGTTGCTGGGATCACCCAGTTTCAAAACAAAACTCCTTCTCCTACCCAGATGATCCTACAGCTACAGAGTAAATCTCCCAGACATGAATTGAGCTGAAGAGAGGAATGAGGGGTTTCATCTCTAGAAAAGTGAGAGTTATACGTAGCTCATCATCGTGCCGTGATTTGAAACCTCTCTTCAGAAAGCCACAAAACTGCAGTCTCTGCAGAAATTTTTGGCTATTATTTCCTCAACATCTTTTCTCTGCTCTTCAATAAGGGGATAAATATTTTTAGTTTAATTGTACAGCTGAGAATCAAGATAGGCCAGCACTGTTAGTTAACAGTGATTTTTTAAAAGTGTTTTTCTCGGAAGGCACATGGTATTACTGGGCCTTAGAGAGAGCCAGAAATATCAGACAGTTACAGAAATGGGTGAATCTTATCCTTTTTGGATCACACGGCCTCGCCTCGGCAGTATTCCTAGAAGATGTACTATCAGATTTTCCAAGTGCTGAATTTCTAATTATTTTTTGAACCTTCTTGCAAAACAGTTTTTCAGTTATTATTATTTTCATTATTTCGGTCCTTAAGGAGGCCAGATAAATATATTCTTCCATCCTAGACAGAAAAAAAACGAAAATAAAAGAAAAGCAAGTTACCAGTGAAGTGGAAGTTGTTTACTTTTACTGCATATAGAATCATAGAATTGGCTGGGTTGGAAGGGACCTCAGAGATCATCAAGTCCAACCCTTGATCCACTACCGCTGCGGTTACCAGCCCATGGCACTGAGTGCCACATCCAGTCTCTTTTTAAATATCTCCAGGGACAGAGAATCCACTACTTCCCTGGGCAGCTCATTCCAATGTCTGATCACCCTCTCCATGAAGAAATTCTTTCTAATATCTAACCTAAACTTCCCCTGGCACAACTTGAGACCATGCCCTCTTGTCTTACTGGGAGCTGCCTGGGAGAAGAGCCCAACCCCCCCTGGCTCCAGCCTCCTTTCAGGGAGTTGTAGAGAGCGATGAGGTCTCCCCTGAGCCTCCTCTTCTCCAGGCTGAACACCCCCAGCTCCCTCAGCCTCTCCTCACAGGACTTGTGCTGGAGTCCCTTCACCAGCCTGGTTGCCCTCCTTTGGACCTGCTCCAGGACCTCAATCTCCTTCCTGAACTGAGGGGCCCAGAACTGGACACAGGACTCGAGCTGTGGCCTCACCAGGGCTGAGTACAGGACATATATATATACATATATATATACATATATATATACATATATATATGCAGTATGCATTTAGTGTTTGGAAACAAGGATGGGAATGGCATCTCCTCCAGCCTAAAGTTCTCCTTCATAATTTTGACAGAAGAAAAATAATTCATGGAGGAGTCTAATTAGTGAATTGCTCCATCAGACCCCACCCCATTGCTCTGAATTCTACCCTGACACCCACTGCTGACTGTGCAACCAGGCTAGGTGCCTTGCTCAAGAAAGGGCAATTATTTCAATGTTAACATAAGATGTTGTGAGATACCCAGCAAGGATTGAGACAAACTAAGTAGATAAAAGTTTTGATTATACATCTGCTGTTTCTTTTGCATTTTTTCTCTTCTCCACTGCTGAAGAACTCACCTCTGCTGGATGACAGCTTTCTAAATGGAAAGAAGACTGATAGATACCAGAAAAAAGCATGAAAGGGGAATCCATTTTTTTTTTTGCTGTTGTTAAAATCTTGAACTACGTCTGAGTTCATAATTAACATAAAGATGTATAAAAGTCCTGAGGGTTTCTACTTGTTACTGTCTGCTGAAGTGGGGTGTTCCTTGGTATGTGCATGTATCTCAGGGTGGTCAAAGGGTGGCAGATTTCATTTAAGAATGATCTGGATTAGCCCTTGTCTTTCTGGGTCACTAAGTTTCAAACACAGATATTTCACATCTGTTTCTTGTTCACAGCCACTAACAAAGTAGTACAATACCAAAAGAGTCCCAATTTTAGATGTATGTCTGGTCCCTTAAGGAATTCACCTAGTTACTTAGAGACAGGGGGAAAAAAAGCTCAGCTATACCTCCTATTCAAATTTTCCAGATTAGGCAAAAGCCTAGAGGTGAAAGGTCAAATAAAACAGTTGAAAGTGTTTTCTATAGACTTCCTGGTCATGGACAGGAAAAAAGAGCACACAGCCCTCCAAAGCATGCTATAAAAGCCAGAATAGTGTGAGAGAAACTTTAATAGGTTCCATTCTTGATGAAAATCTTGGAACAGCCTTACTAATATGGTGTAGAAATCCAATATGCCAGACATATTTGCTGTCTTCAATGCCCATCAATCTAGGGATGGTAAGACCTTGAAGAATAGTGTTCTGTAATAATCAGTTCAAACTATTGTGTATTTAAGTTAAAATGATCTAAAACATTTGGAAGAAAGTGATGAAAAATGTTGCCCTTTGCCCTCACAGTTATTTCTTTTTTCCTTGCTGAGAATTTGCTTTTTTGAAGTGATCTGGTGTGGGATTGCTTTTTGTTGTGTCCTGGGGCACCATTGTCATTTAACCAGCTTCAATTTATCATAAAACAGGAAAGGAATATCTTTCATATAAGTGGCAACTTTCAGCTGAAGGTTTCAGCCCTCTTAATCCATACAGCCCTCCTTTGGCATTTGGCAGTAAAACTGTTAACATTTTGGATGTGAGAAAATTAAGGATGAATGGAAGGAAAGTTGGTTGAAATTCATCTGATGTAAGCAGAGTTATCCAAAAGCTGGATGTCTCAGATATCACATAAGAAGTAATTTAAAAGTGCTATTCATCTCACCTCTTTTAAGCAGTTTTTGAAGGTGAGACTGAATGAAGACATATGAAGTACTTGCCCTGACTATTGCAAATAAGTCCAGTGTCAATATAATAGTGACTGTGCCAATATGACTCATGTAAACAGAGTTCCCATTTTATATCACATTTTTGGGCTGGTTTTTTTATGTAGACAACATAGCTGGTCTCCAGAGATGATTAGAACAGAAAAGATGGGCTGACAGTGCTGTAGTCACCAAAAATCACAGAATCATAGAATGGTTTGAGTTGGAAGGGACTTTAAGGACCACATAATTCTGACCTCCTTGCATGGGCAGGGACACCTCCCACCCGCCCAGGTTGCTCACAGCCCCATCCAACCTGGCCTTGAACACTGCCAGGGAGGGGGCAGCCACAGCTTCCCTGGGAAACCTGTGCCAATATCTCACCACTCCCACACTAAATTTTTTTTCCTAATCTAAATTTACCTTCTTTCTGTTTAAAACTGTTACCCCTTGTCCCTCTACTACATGCCTTTGTAAAAAGTCCCTCTCCTTGTTTCCAAACACTAAATGCATACTGCATATATATACATATATATATATATATGTCCTGTACTCAGCCCTGGTGAGGCCACAGCTCGAGTCCTGTGTCCAGTTCTGGGCCCCTCAGTTCAGGAAGGAGATTGAGGTCCTGGAGCAGGTCCAAAGGAGGGCAACCAGGCTGGTGAAGGGACTCCAGCACAAGTCCTGTGAGGAGAGGCTGAGGGAGCTGGGGGTGTTCAGCCTGAGTCATAGTTAGAGAGTCAGGGTTAGGTAAATGAGGTGATTTGACTTTTCACTCTGAAATTATCCCAATATTTCTGTAAACTTTGTCTGTTGGGAAAAGATCCATTGCTATTATTTCAGGAAGCTGAAAAAAGTCGTGTAGCCCACATATCAGGGTCTCTCCCAACTTTTTAGCTCTGTCACTGAGTGAAGTGAATTCATTACTTTGACAGGAGGAAGGTGAGGTTGGCAGAACGATACGAAAGGACTCAGTGGCCCAAGGGGGCTGGGGCAGCCAGAGGTAGCACATGGGGTGATGGAAATGAAGCAAAGACAGGAGAGCGGGAAGATGTTAATTCATAAGCAACACTGAGGGCAAAACCGAGTGTGGGTGCCGCCGCTGCCGGAAGGCATGTCTTTTATCTGCTTGTGTTAAAGTGCTCCTTTTTTGTTACAAGAAGGGATTTCTGTCTGTGGAAAGCTCTGTCGGAGGAAGCAGTGCAGGAGGCTGCCGCACTCTTTTTAGAGGGGCCAGGAGCACCCTCTAGTGCCCGCCACCTCCGAGCTGTTGTGCGGGCAGCATCGTGGGGATGAGGACACGGTCCGTCCTGTGGCACTCTGCTGTCATACCTGGCCCCGAGGGAAGGGAAAAGATGGAAAGCTTGGATACAGTGGCGGAGGAAAAGTTGCTTTACGTGGGATAGGTGCCATGCTTGCCAATTTTGACTCTGTGATTCTATGTTGCCCTCGTAGTAATAATTAGTATTAATCACGTGGCTTTACACGGGCTGTTTGCTTTAATATACTAACTGGAGTTTGACATTTCACTCAGAATAGCATTTTCCTCCCTGAATTTACCTCCACGCTTCCAGCTGTGGGTCATTGGGCATGATCCCACTCCAGAACTGGACCCCATTTTTCTCTGGACAAGAACTAAAACTGCACCCTCAACCCTAGTGCTGCATCAAACCCACTGGGGTGTGGAAGGAAGAGGTCCCTTGGCCAGCACTGTAAGCCCAGAAATCCTTGGGATGGGCGGTGAGAGTTGGTGATCCCAGAGAGCAGCACCTAAGGTGCTGTCTCTCACCCTGCAGCCTCTCAGGGAAGGTTGTGAAACTCTCTCTCCTGGGCACCCCTTTTTGTTCCCCTACTAAAAGCTTGCTTGTGAGAGCTTTCCTTGTGGTGAGGGTAGAGTTTCCCTTTCTGCAGGCAGATTTACTGGTTTTCTTCAGAGCCAGCTGAAAGCTGTGAATTAAAGGGAGGAAGTCCTGCTGAAGGGCTTGCTGAAAACCTGGTAAAAGTGTATTTGGCCCTCACACAGTGAACTGGGTATGGCCAATATGACATCTGGAGCTACATTAAAGCAAAATGCTCTGTCTTTTTGAGAGGATTAAGACCTTTATAGATACTTTCATGTCCCATGATATGCACTTTGCCTGCATTTCTTAACATCTGTTTCAAAAAATGGCAGTCTTTTATTGTACTCAAGGTTTTTTTCATTTTTAGCTTGGTTCTACCTATAGGACAACCTCCTTAACTGTAATGTTGGTAAGAGGAACAGAGGTCACCTTTTCTTTCCTCTGTTCTTTTCTTTTGATACCCACATTTGCAGACACTGTATGTATGTATGTATGTATACAAAGCCTAACACAGAAGGGGAATGTGTCTCCAGCTTGCCCAGTTATTTACCCAGAATTATTTAAAATGTAAATAAATCTGCACCATTAAAGGGATGAAAACCGTATTATTAGGAGTACTAACCACACTTTGAAAGTAAAAAGGAAAGAAGAAATCTAGGCAGACTTGTGAAAGTAAAAGACATAGCAGCATTAGTGAAGGTAACTGAGCACACCTCTACTCCCTTGGTGAGCCCAGGCTGAGAGCAGAGTTCTTGGTTCACCTCTCAGACAACAAGATGGATTGCAGATCTGTTTACATAGGGTATATTGCAATATATTTCCTACATTCTGACTCTCTATCAGATAAGATATGAAAAAATCTGAGGACTGCATTGTTTTTTAGAGTTAGTAGTGCTCTTCCCAATAACATGAGAAGCGGTCTCTCTGGAAATACTTTACACGTGTTCAGGTGAGTACACGCATATTGAATATGTTTCTGGTACATTCTAGAAAGGGTGCAACAAGGAAATGAGTTTTTTTCTTTGGAAGTTCATCTTTTTTTAAGATGTGGTCTAATTATTTTGCATGGTCAGACAGAATTTTTAGGTCTGTCCATGGCTCTGTTGGTTTAAGTAGGCTTAGATCAGCACACATGGGATCCTTTGTCTACAAATTAGAAAGCTCATCTTTAGAGAGCAGCTCTTTAGTCCTGAAAGTAAAATGCACTTAAAGCAATGTTTAAGCCTATCTGTATTCAGGAAACACAGCTTAAGTTATTTTAAAGCATGTGCAAAACCCATGTTTTGGTCCAGAAACTTAAGCACACATGTAATGCTAAGAACATGCAGTACTGTTTTATTCCTCTGTGGATTCTAGATGCAGGCTTGAATGTAGAAGAAAAGTATCAGAAAGGAGTCCAGATAAATTAGTGTGACAAGCTTGAGAGAGAAATTATGGGGTGAAGGGGGTGTTAGGTGAACTGTGGAGATTTTTATTAATTTTTGTGTGTTTTCATTCTGTTTGTTGACCAAGCTGCATTTTTTCAGTCTCACACAGCATCATTTCAGACAATAGTACTATGCTAGTCGCCTAGCATAACAAAAGCATATTTTCTTTCTATTTAACCCTAAGAAAATGAAGAAGAGAGAAAAACAGTAGAAGTGTTTTTACTAATTTTCTTTTGCAACTAGATGATGGTGGTTTGATAACCTAATATTTTCCTTTCCTTACAATACCAAGACTGTGCCTTACAATTGGATCGACATAAACATAAGCACTCAGAAATCTGCCTGTGGGTATTAACTTCAAAGTCAAATAAACTTCATGGAATACTTTGGAACAGAATATGTGCCAGTTCAAAAATGGCAAAACCCTTACTGGGCTGTGGGCTCCATAAAACTTATATAATAATGATATTGCTCAGAAGAGTCTGGCATTGCCTGCCTTATGCTTCCAAAAGCCCTATAAAAATCAAAAGGATGTTTGTCTATATGGAGTTAGACTGGAGAAGAATCACTACTAAAACCTGCTTATGAATGAATTTGTTAGATCCCATCCACTGGAGAGATGGAGATGATACTTCAAGCCTCTCAATATATTTGACAAAAAACCAAAACATCATGGGCTTATCTGGAGTGGAAGTCCCCCAACTGAAACATTATACAATGCTTTGAAATTTTAAGTAAAATGTTCTAATCTTTTGGCTGTCTTGTTCGTTGTTTGGAGATGAAAAGGGAGGAAATCAACATCCCCATGAAATAGAGTTATTGTAAATCGCTTTCTTTTCACAATGTGTGTAATGAAAATAGGAAAGTTACCAGAAGTTACCTACTCTGCAGAAGCACAGTAATTTGGTGGATGTAGACTGTAAGAAGACACTTGGCAGTGCAACACCAGATTTCTAAATGAATCAACTAATGAAGAATGTAAATTATTGCACAGCAGTGCTGACTCTAGATTGCTCTAAAGTGACCAGAAGTCATCCTCGCAGTAAAGGAAACAGGAGCTCCTTAAAAGCAAGGTGCTATTTTAGTGGTTGGATTTATGATCTTAAATATCTTTCCAACCAAAATGATACTAGGATTCATTAAGCTCAAGAAAAACTTGTACAGGAGTTGAACATGTGGTGCCTGAGGAGCCAAAGAGGGGAGGAAGAGCAAGGTATCTGCTTTTCCATTTCCAGCCTGTCCATCGGGATTGGGATTCTGCTGGAAGCTTGCTCAGCCCCTTAGAATGGCTGAGGGAGCCCTGAGGCTGTGACTCATCTGGAGATGAGTGAAGATACAATCCCAGGGGAGAGACACACCACTATACCTGAAACAGGGAGTCTTTGTGTTGTCCCGAAAGCGGGGTCAGTTGCCTGGTGTATAAGAAGCCAGTCCATACACTGAGTCGAGATAATTGCTTTAATACCCAGTTCTGCACAGAAAAGGGAGCAAGGCGGCATTCCACAAAACTAGCTCAGCTTCCTGAAACGCAAGGAGAAAAAAAACCAAACAAGTGCTTTATTCACTAAAACTTGTAAAATTACTTTATCTCTAAGCATATTCTATCACTCATATGCATGACTGGACAACTAGTTCTTCTCTTCCATTTAAAGTGGCAGTGCTTAAAAATTTCACTATTCATGCTCAAAGAATAGGGTTCCCTCTAGCCTATGGGTGGGTATTTTAGTTTGCTAATAGTACATTAGTATGCTAATGGTATGTTAATACAGTGAGTCCAATTACTCATTGTTTTCTATCTAGTGTTCAGGGCTAGAACCAAGGTAAGTTGTAGGGAGTATTCCCTTCCATCCCTTTCATCTGTCTTGCAGGCTCATGTCTCAAGGATGGGTTGTTGACTACCTGGGCCATGTTTACTTCTGTTTCAGTGTTGTATAAGCTCTTTTTTTATTCTACATGTTTCTTTATTCTCTTTAATGTGATTTTTTTCTGCAAAATTTTGCCTATTTCAAATGAGAACTGCCATCACTCAGGGTCCAGTCTGTCAGAACCTGGTTCTGTGCTGTTCCTGTGTTACTCTATTGTGTTCAGTGATTTCCAGCTCTTCAATCTCCACGGGGCACCTGGAAACCAGGATTTCCCTCCATCTAGTGGATGGCAGAGCCACTCTCTTTAGCCCTTCTCAGCAGCCTTTCCTCTCCCCTGCCTTGCTGAACTGGAGCAGCACCTGCAGGGAGGATTCTTGAGGGACAAGCAGGAGCACTTCACCTGCTCTCGAGCATCTCCAGAGTAGTTCATAGTGGTGTTTGGTCTGCGATAGGAGAGGATGAGTGAATTGAGACTTACTGCTGTCATGTGTACCATTTGGGAAAATATGCATACCAAATTCCAGCCATCATCACCAGTTACAGAACAACACTCATTTCCTTTCCATTTGCTAAGGAGCGGGAGAGGAAAGCATTGGGAGAGGATGAGGTCATCTGCCTCTGCTACATAATGCTACGACAAGCCATAGCTTTTTTTTTTTTTTTTTTTTTTTTTTTGTCATGCCAAAGTCCCAGGGCTGACGGCAGGACCTTAACTACAGCAGTTTTTATCTATCCAATGCTGCAGGGCTGTCAAGAAGCATGCCCATGGTTTGATGTTGTTATAGGAAGCACTGAGAAACTGTAAGACTAGATTTAAGAAATTGCAAGATTATTAAAGTATTACATTGTGACATTTTAAATTTTTCCTTTAATTTTTGAAGGTCCTATTTTCAAGCTTTTCTCTTCTGGCTGAAAGCTCAGAATCCCTTGACATCAGGAACTATGTCCTTTACAGAAATACAGTGTGGCAAAACTCATAAGAGCAAGAGGATTGTGCCAACATTAGCTCCTGAATGACTCTTTACATATGGACTTTTATGCTGGCTGGTACTGTAGAGACACTTTGCCTTTCTTATTTTCATACTTCTGTGTTGGTTTTTTTCCACTCAACACTCCTAAGCAAGGCTTTGGGACACGGACGGTATTTTGTTTGCACAGCTGGTAGTTTTTGGGTGCCCTGTGACTGCCAAGTGCTACAAAAGGACCAATAAAAATATAACAGTGAATAAAATATTACTATCACCCTCCAACCAGGAAGGGAATTGCCAGTGGAACTGTCTCATTTTCACACATGGATAGAACTGTGAAGTAAAGGAAGAGTGTGGAAAATTTAGGACTATTTATGGCATTCAGGCATTTGTTTTGGAAATATATGGCTTTTTGTGACTTCATTTCCTCAGTAAGAAAGAGGCATCAAGAAGAAATTACTGTCTTCAGCCTTGTGGCTTCTCTTAAGAAAAAAAATGTGCTAGATCAGATAGGTTAGAAAGTGTCAATAGCTCAAGAATCCAGGAATGAAGCTAATGGGCAAATATAGATATGGTGTAAGCAGGGCTTGACTTAATTAACATATGTGGAGTTACACCCTCTTGTACCAAGTCTGGCTTTGGCCCTGAATCAGCAATTCCCCAGTGAATACACTGCATGAAACTAGTGCTGAATTTGGCCCATTGCATCTGACATCTGCATCCTGCCTCAAAGTGGCATGTCACACTTACTGCACATCAGATCACACCTGCCCAGGCAGTCACAGGCAATTGACTTTTTTGTTAAAAAAATTTAAAAAAATAAAAAAAATTTAGTCACATATCATCAAGAAAAACAACATTGTTTTAGGACTCTTATCTCTTCACTCCCAAATATCCTGTTTCTTCGAGCTGCTGTGGCCAGGACCAATAGAAACCTCTTCCTGCCATTGGCTGACTTCATTTCCCAGAGTTAGCACAATCTCATCCGCTCTAAACAACCTCATCAAAACTTCTTTCTGGTCAGAGCGAAGCAATAATTATTATTAGCAATTATTAGCGATCAATAATCTTGATCACATTATGGCAAGCACTATTAAGGTAAGAAAGGGGTATCTTTTTTGTTGGAATTATTTTCAGTGGCGTGTTCTTTGGTTTCCTTTATCAACCTAGATAAGTTGGAATTGGGCAACACCCCCACTACCACAATAGAGGACAACAAGATTTCCTTTGTACTGCCTAGTAAATTTCCTTTTTCCTACTCCAACCATCCGCAAGGCTTAAAAACTTCAAACTCGGAAAAAAAATTGTTTTTTTTAAATTCACTGTTCAGTGCTGTGGATTGCATATGCGAAGCCCTTTTATGAGAGCTTCTGAAATTTCTTGTAGGTATCTTTCTGACAACTCGGATGTGTTCGTGGACTGCCATAAGCGGAGAGGGTGCGCACTGGAAGGAAAGAAAGGGTTCCTAAGAGCCCTAACCTTTTGGATACTTTTAAATGTTTCTCTTGTTGATGGGGACACAAGTATTAGCAAAGGGGTGGGTTGAGAGGCACCAGCTCTTGCTTATATCTGATGTAGGTGTTAATTATGTGCTTTTCTTGAAACTCTGTCCTAATACTTGGAACCTTTCTAAAAGTTATTTAAATGGTAGAGGCAAGGTCTCATGGGTGTGTTCTTTTTGTTTTAATTTTTTGGACAATAAAATTCTCCCATTGGCTTATAAATTGATCTTGGTGCATGTTTGCTTTTTCTTGGTTTTGTTTTTGTTTTTTTTTAAGTATTAGTTTGATGAGTTTTTCAGGTTGTGACACTTGGAAAGCTGCATAAATCTATATGTTGATCTATCTATATAGTTTTTGCTTCTCTGCATGTTACAGTAGATAGCAGTAATAGATACGGCAATAGCTGTGATTAATTGCAGAAGTGTAACTGTAACTAAAAGCTTTGTGATAAAGAAACTAATTTCCACGTAAAGCGCAAAACAGCATGAGGACTCCGTGGTGTTGTATCATCAGGTTTGGGATCAAGGTATTTGTTTTCTTCATGGTATTGTGTATTTCTGCGCTTTTCTAATTATCACAGAGATTCAAGCAGAGATACAAAATAGCAGTGGTGCCTGACCATTAGCTGCTCTTAGTGGAGCTGCTGTTTGATTTCTCAGTAATTTCTGCTTAAATGCTTACATTTTAAAGATCATCTGATGCTTTTTGTGATAGTTTTTAAAATCTGAAAGCCTTGCCTGGAGACTGTGATAAAAAAAAATCTAATGAACTGTCTCTTTTTGCAATCACTGATGTTTTCAAGAGGTTATCTGTGGACACAAAGATCTGAATCTCTTCTTTATTGCTGGCCAGTATCTATGATATGCTAAGTAGCTTCTGAAACAGCTGAATTCCCTTTGGTTTTGCCACACGTTTCAGAGCACAGGGGACGTGACAGGCGCTCTAGGAAAATCTTGAGGTTCAAGTATAGAATCATAGAATCATAGAATAGGCTGGGTTGGAAGGGACCTCAGAGATCATCGAGTCCAACCCTTGATCAATTACCACCACAGTCACTAGACCACGGCACTGAGTGCCATATCGAGTCTCTTTTTAAATATCTCCAGGGACGAAGAGTCCACCACCTCCCCAGGCAGCCCGTTCCAATGTCTGATCACCCTTTCTGTGAAAAAATTCTTTCTAAGTAGTCAGGTTTTGCATTGCTAGCAGAAGGGCTATGTGCTGAGATGATAATAATGCTGGGTTTTTTGTGTCTATAAATCAGAATGCACTATTGATGTTGATGTGAAAAATTACCTTTTCAAAAATAGTGTTTTCAAAAAAAGTGGAGTTTAAATGTATGCGTTTTAAGGAGATTGTGTTTATTTTTTGATGTTTTGTGTTGTCTGAATTATAAAAGTAAACAATATCTCATCATTATTTGCCTTCACCTTACATTTAGAGAGGTGAGAAGAAACTGTTTGCAGCTTTTTATTCTGCAGCCTGTTTGCACAATGCAAACAGCTAAGACTCCTGAGTGGAAAAAAGTTCATTTTTGTATCCTTACTCGGGAGCATGAAACTTGCAGGGGAAAATAGACACCCTGAAACATTGAGTAGTTTTGTGCCCAAGGAGCTTGGAAGGCCTTATATTCCCAAGCAAGGATTTTCTTAATGCTAGTGCAAAATGTAAAGTGACTGAAAAGAAATGACAGGTGCTTTGTACTTTAGGTGCAGGTAATGCACTCTGACATGAAGCTAAGCCAGTCCAAAAAGATTCAATTCCTCTTCTGTACTGAGTACATAAAGAAGTCATTTAGGTGAGAGGTTTCTGAAATAAAGGAATTCCATTTGAATGCCAAATGGGCATTTGTGCTGATGCTAAACAGTTACATTTAGCAAATGCTTTTTGCAGTTTCAATATAATGACCTATGCTGCCTGTTGGCACCAGGTAGCCCAGCTCTAGCAGTGCAGGTGGCAAGAGGCTGTGGCAAAGCAAAGTGGAGAGCCCCGTCTGGGATCTCTGCACCGTGAATTTACCCTCTTCTTCAGAGAAGCCTTGGAGTCATTAAATGTCAAAATCGCCTTGCGAATGGCCATGTGTTCCTTCATAACCACGTACAGATTGCTCTAAATGCACACAAATGTGGAGGTGGCCTTGCAGTAAGACTTTAATTCATCCTCTTACTGTCACAACAGACCCATGGCTCAGGGTTCCTGAGAAACCAAGCTGGCTTCGCTGGGGCTAGTCGGGATCTATGAGGGCAAACATTTGTGTAAAGTTTCTGGCACTGGGGTTGATGTCATGAGCGTGGCTTTACCGGGAGATACGTCCCTTCTCATCCTCTGCCCTCCTTCTGCTGACCCCTTCCCCTTCTACCCATTCCAGGGAAAGAGAACTTCCCATGGGCTTCCCTGCTTCCCCAAAGCTTCCCATGGGCTTCCCTGCCTGCCCAGGGCAGCTCCTGCATAGCCAGTGTCCTGGGTGGAAGGCTTCTCCTCAAGGAGGAGGAGGCAGCAATGTCCTTTTCCTAGGGTACAGTGTGGATGGCTTACTTTAATTCTGACATTTACACTGTAAGGGTGTCACCCTCTCTCAGACCAAGGGCCTCTCCCTCTGTCCAGGAGCAGGCACCCGTGGAGGGCAGCATAAGAAATGGAGGAAAGGAGGGTGGTTGGAGAAGGTGTGAGTCTCCACAACCAGGATTTTGTTTTCATTATGCAGTCAGGGGGCTGATATTTCTAATGCATTCACTCCCTTATACCTGGTCTGCACACAGCTAATCTCACTGTTACGTTTTTTGGCATTTGAGGAATCATTTTTTTAAATTTTTTTTTTTTTAATTTTTCAACTTTTTTTCAACAGTCAGGTTTTAAGCAATAAGGGGATGTGGTTTTTTTCCTTCTGGCACAAGAAAATACCTGACAGATATATGCAGTAGCACAATGGTTCAGGGCACCAAAGGTGATGAAGACTTAAAATCAACTCAGCACTGATCATTAAAAGCCTCTCACTAGGTACTGTAAATGCAATTTTTAAAGTATCAAAGGCTTCTAAAGTAGGTTTTGTGAGGTTTTTTAATAGAATGGAGTAAAAAGTACTTTAGTGTTACCTTGGGGTGAAGTAAAAATACATAGTCTGAAGACCATCTTGGTTTTTTCATCTTATAGTAAAGAACATTAAATAGTAACATGTAACTACAGTTCTACTTCCTTGCCATGTAGCAAGTTGCCTTATTTTTTTCTCGTTGCCTTCCAATCCAATTAGCATTATAAAAGCTGGTCATTAAATTACCTTAATTTTACAGTGACTTACTGATTAAATTTGTGGATATTTATTTTACACTACTTTACTTCTAAATATGCATTTTTCCACTTTTTATTATTGTTTTCTAATGTTGTAGTCCATGTGAAAGCTATTATTTCTGAGCAAAAAAGTCTGTGATAAAGGACAGGAGAATCTTTGTGGTTTCTAAGGCTTAAAACTGCGGACATAATTATACTGATTAAAGCAGATATATAGTGGCAAGTTGTTGTCTGTTTTTTTTTAATGATAAATCTTAGCCTGTGCATCTCTCTACAGTAGTACTTTTCTATCACTTTCTTTCAGAAAATTTAAGTACTCACTCAGATATTTCTGAATCCAATGAAAGCTGGAGATAGTTTGTGTTTTTTTAATTGTCTTGGCATATGGAAATGTTTAAGTCTTTAGGTTTTTGTTTACAGGACTGCATCTGCTCTGAATCCAAGAGAACTAATACAGTAATTTGTTCTTCTGTTCCTTTCATTAAAAAATTACACAGATTATTCCTTTGTGTTCTGATTCGGTTAGCAAATGATCCAATAGTATATATAACTTTAAGCTTCTAAATACTTGCATCGCCTTAGTGATATGACACAAACCTTTTAAAGCTAAGCACACACCTGAGTGCTCTGAGGAAGCAGAAGCAAGGACATGAAGAATGCCTTAAAGCACTTAGCTTGATCTTGCTCTCATTAATTCAAAGTTCCCACCAATTTCATGAAGAGTTTGTTCCAAGAAAGGCAGTAGACTCAGACCTAGAATTATTTACAGGTAAAATAGTATTTCTGACTCAAACACAAATGTACAATACCAGGGAACAAATACAACAAATACAAGGACAGAAGATATTTTGGGGATTTTTGTGTTGTTTTCTTTTGCTTTCAATCAGCAGTCATCTAACTCAGGATGGTTTGTGGCTACATATGCCAAAATGAAATAAAAATATAAGGATTTTGCTTTCCAGAATTAAGTCTCCAGGCAAGGAGCAACAACTGGAAAATGCATGTTTGACTGTCAGAGTTGTCTTGTTTGTTTTTTCTTGACAAGATCTGTATAATCTTTTAACAAAATGTTTTTCAGCAAGTTCCCTAAGTTAGAGAAAGCCATTCAAAAACCATATTAAAAGAATCAAGTACTCTTGGAGAATGACTTGGAGAAAAATAAATACAAAAGTAGTTTCCAGAAATGTGAATGCCAAAAGAAGATATTTATTTTCCAAATAAAAGTATATAATACAGTAAACCCATGTAATGCTCTTCACCCAAAAAGATAAGCTACATGGTGCAAGTTTCTAAAGCAAGTCAATAGAATTATTTTGAAAATCAGCAAAGGGGAGAAAACAAAAAGAAAAATTTGGTTTCCATCACTTGTATTATTAATTTTAAAAAAGTAAAAAATGATACAGTAGAAAATATCACTTCTTAATTTATCAAGTTAATAAAAATCTTTTCATTGACCACAATGTGGTGTCTGAGATTTATCATTAGCTATTTAAAAATCAATTGCTTTTGATAGGTAATTATACAGTAAAGAAATACCAGCAGTTTTTCACATTGTCAGTAATGAAAAGCCAATGCTCTAACAAAATGCCATATGTTCTGCTAGTCATCCTGCTGTCCTTAATATATATTTTTGTGTTACAGAAGAAATACTGACTGTGTTCAAAACACTGACAAAGAGACAGAAAATTCAAAATGCTTATATGAAAAAAGTATCAATCCTCTCCTTGAAGGATGAATGGGCTTATTTTAACCAAGCCTGCCTGAGTTGGATAGTGCTGTGTCCCTTGATTTATTCCCCTCCTCACCCCTCCCTTTCCCCTCCTCCACCTTCCCCTTAAATGAAGGAAAATTTAATCCTGTAAACAACTCATCACAGTGAACAGAGGGGGAATTTTAAGGAAATCTGATGAGAATCAGGTTGTAAAACTGTGTCACAAAGAATTTACCTCTGTCCTTGGCATGCATTCCTAGGCACCAGGTTGTTGATTTTTACCATACACATAGTCATCCTATTAGAAACATTACACATTGCTTTGAGGAAAGAGGTATTAGTTGGCAATAAACAAATAATATTAGTAATGTTTTTTAATAACCACTGCGTACAAACCAGTGATTACCACTTCTGTTAATTATGGACATATATTTAGTTTGATCCAAAGTGAAATTAATAAATTACAATTATTGCCATTAAAATGTCATTGAAAATTAAAAGGTTAAAAAACAATAGCAACTTTTTTAGGTTAGGCTGAAGGACACACCAAACAATCATCCACATACTGTGGACCAGGCACATGATCTTTTGAAATGGTGAATTTGGCAAATTAGTGAGGGGAAGGGAAGTATATGACCTGATGTCTCCTTTGATTTGCAATGTATGTTTATTTTTATTGTGGTTGTGTCTCACCTGATGGGTGGGAAATGGGGTCAGTAACTCGCCTGGTTAAATGTATGTGTTTCTAGGCTGAGCACGCCTGATAAATGGGAAGGAAACACAACAACACGTTACCAGGACTGGGCATATGCAAATACCTGCCAGAAGGGGTGGTGAATAACTATTTATGGGAACTGGCAGAACTCTTTAAAATGACCTACCTGCCTTAAGAGAGATGAGAGAGAAACGGTGCTATAACTGGGAAAAAAGACTCAGGAGACTGGAAAAGTTTTGTTTGTCAAATCTGTAAGTAGTTGAACTGAGGGAAAGAAGTAGCAGCATGTTAGTTCTGCACAGAATATTTTACATAATTGTAATGAAAGCCTGTAAGATTTTGTTTTTAAGCCTCATTCTTTAAATCTGAAAAACATCTTTTTTTAGACGATATGTTTATTACCTTGATAAACAGTAAAATGCTGCCACAGCAATTACCTTGATGATAAAGAGACTGTAGACAGATACTTCCTGCATTCATTTCCTACCCAGATAAGTTGCCAAAATCAGGGACTACCAATACAGGAAATGCTTTCAATAGGAACTTCCCATCTGTTAATATGTAATTCACTGAAAAGATCTAAGCCCTTCTTGTTCGATATAAAGGTAATGTACTGCCTATTAAAACATTTAAGCCACAGTACAACACATCTGTGTAATAATTTAACACCAATGCAGTTATGTTGGAATATGAAATACCAGGGAGTTTCTTTGCAAGGGTAGGAAAAGTGGCCCTGCATTTTAAAATACTGAAAATCAGGGTGCTTCAAAATGCATTTTTATTCTGTCAGATGAAGAGCAAGCAACCTCCCTCCAGTTCCTTGTTGCCTGCATCCACCTGTTGTTTCTATACATCACCTAATATAAAAAACATTTCACTAGCCCTTGAGGTGGACCGTTCAATAAACATGTTGGAGCATATTCTGGATATATTAAAGTCATGGCCATCTCTTGACATATATATTCAACAAAAATGGAAATTTTGCCTGACTGTACAGATAAGTAAACCCATGACTAACCTGTATGTTCGCATTTTTGCCAAGAAAAAGAGAAAGCTAGGGCAAAAGAAAAGTAAATAAAGAAAACTTCCATTGCTAATCATAACTTCAGGGTAATTGCTTTCAGGGACATGTACAGAATGAATGAGGATTTACAAAACTTGAATTGAAAATGGTGAAAATGAAGTGAAAAATATTTGGCCAGTGGTTTGATTGAGGCCAGGCATTCACCCAAGTTATTCAGGAGCTCAGCCTAAATTTTGAACATTGTTTTACAGATGATTCTTCTCGAATTATTCCAGGTCTCTGCCACTCTTACTGAGATTGGTAACTTGGCCTTTCCCCATGGATTTGATTAGTCCACTGCTGTTCTGGCTTAATACATATTGTGCCTGTTCATCTTTGAAGAATAGACCCATATTCAGTTGTCTCATCAGACTACTGTGGGAACGGCTGTTGTTTAAGTTCACGTCATGGTCTAACAGGCTGGGAATCTGAGGCTGGATTTACAGACCCTTTGAGAGGCTGCATCACTTGGAGCTGTTTGATGGCAAAGCTGGTTCTGTGGGGACCTAACCCCAAAGCCAAGTTACTGCAGATGTGTTCTGCAACTTGAAGTTAGTTTTGGCAAATAATTTCCACAAGGCCACAGGCGAAGAAGGTCTAGGAAGTTGCCCTTGAGCTTCGAGCTCACAAGAGAGTTGGGGAAATAGATGGTCTCTTTGAAAGCAATGTTCCTGGGATGTGGTTAGCCAGCTCTTTGCTACTTGCATACATTTTTATTGTTGTTAGTCTTTGGTGTATTCACATCAGCTTCCCTCATGCATAAGGAATTCCATTGGAAGTGCTCAAATTGTTGCTACTAATCAGATCAGCTCACTCAAGTGGTGGCCAGAGACATAGTTCAAATTATTTCCATACAGCCATTACCTTTAAAAAATTTTTTCCTGCAATTTGTCATCAAGGCACTCTTACGTGTACCACGTTCATGGAATTCAGAATCTGATTGTTTAGTCTACGTAAGGGGGGGAAGAAGAGGGGGATTCTGTGCCTTTAATGTTGTTTATAACGGTTGGACAGAGTTTGTCAGGTGAAGGTTAATTGCTCTCCAGTTAAAGCAGTTCTCTGCACAGATGGGTTATCAGGGCTGAACACTCGTTACAAGATTAATCTCATTTCCGACAAGACTTCCCTTTCCTTCAACTGATTTTTGCTCAGCCATTGGACCTGTCACCAGCCGTTAAAAGAAGGGTGGGTTACCTCTGGGATATTAATGCTTGTGTGCAGTGAAACAATGCAAAGTGTGTGTCATATCGGCAGGGAACATCTTTAGGAGACAGCACATTTCGGTGCTGTTCTGAAGGTCGAGATTCATAAACAACAGAAACAATCAGGAACTTTTGTTTTAACCCTCTTAATGAACACAAGCTGCATCCAAGTCATTGGTAGGCTCCTCGTTCATATTCTAAATGTGATTTTTTTTATTTTTTTATTTATAAATTTCTGAAGGTGTATTTTTGGTGAAAATTTGAGTCAACAAAATAGTCTCTCACAAGATATGGAACCCGGGACTGTGCTTCTGTCCAGTCAATAGACTGATGAACATGGCCACTTCAGTTGGTGCTCATTTCAGCAAGAAGAAATATAGCACAGTGGCCACTTGAAGAAATTCAAACTTTGGGTGTTTTTTCTTGGGCTCTAAAGTAAATCTGTTGAATTTACCTCTTTCTCTAAGCAGGAGTAAGTCAGAACTGGATCTACTATATCCAGTGGGCTACAGAGGTATAAGATGGATATAAAGTGAGAGGAGAACTGGGCACATCATGTTCTTAGCCTCTCTTCTTCATAATTTTGCCTTGCTAGCCAAGAAAGAAGCATATCTACCAGGACAAGGTGATTCTGTACATTCAGATGGAGTGAGTTCAAGGATGCTATGGCATGACCACAAAAATCTCACTGGAGTTTTTGGTTTATTTCAGGAGTTGATACAACCAAAATAACATGACTTGGCAAAGATCTCTGGCTGCCAGGTTTCTTCCATGCAGCTTTAGTCATTAAATTCCAAAACACTAAACAAATATTCAAGGCAACAAACAGGGTAGCTCTTATGTTTCCTCAGAGTTTCCTGTGCTGGCTTGGGATCAGCATGATCCTGCCGATGGTACTGAGTCTTTCCATTGGCTTCAGTGAATTCTGAATCAGGCTGGGTCACCTCAGCCAAAAATTCAAGCTTTCTTTGAGGGTCGCAGGCAGCATAGTATTCATTGTATGGTTGTTGTAGATGTGATCCATCAAACTGCACGAATGTGTGCTGAACAGAAAGCATCTGAGCTATTCTACTGATGTTTTAGATTAAGAGCGTGCAAATGTGTTTCATCGTGCTGGGCTCTGCAATGGTGAGGTGACGGCCCACACTTTCTTTTTATTAAACTAATAAGATAAATCCAGCACATCTTTTGGACCTGTAGGGATGAAGGTGTCTGCACATACACAGTACAGACAAATTAAGTAGTGAAGAGACTTAACATTCAGGGAGACATCAGAAAATCATGATATTTCATCTGCTTTCGAGCAAAAATATAGGAAAAGGATACAGAGAGACAGATCATCATTCTGTCTGATGGATACACTGCTAAAAAGAACTCCTTGTTTCCCATGCATAGGGAAGAATAGTGAGAAGAAAAAATCTGAATGCTTTGCTAGTAATAGTGCTCTGGTTATTCTCCTGAAAATGTGTCAGTGATGGTCTTTACCGAAACTATTTATTTTTAATATATGTTATAGAAACAATTATCAAAATTAACAAATTAACTGGAAAATAGATTTTGTTAGAAAACTTCTATTTACAGTCTTCTGACAATTTCTGGTTTTTAATTTTTTTTAAGTTTCTTTAATCATCAGTGCTAATAACTTTATTGCTGGATTCTTAGGATTTTAAAAAATATTAGTGATATAAAGAAAAAAAATTCCTTTGATTCAGAATCTACAGGTTTGCAGTTATTAAGCTAAAATGAAAAGTAGGCAGAAATTTAACCTCTGGATGTCTCACTCTTCACCCCCAACAAAATTCAAGAGAGTGAATTCCATTACTGGACAGGAAAAGTACATAGTAAATCTTTACAATCCAAACTAAATCATTGGTGCTTTATGCCAAAGGAGGGAAGTTCAGTAGAAAGTCTTTAAATGGACCAGGTTGAATTTTTCACAGAAATGGTCCCTTGGGTTAGGTTATTAAATCCATGCTTAGTGCCCTGAACAAGGATCTTGATTTCCCAAGGTGCTGATCAAGTTGAAAGTTCCCACTTTTTCTGCTCAGTGAGACTTCAGATAGATTTTTGAAGGCAGACTGCTTACTCACAATTGGAAAGTGTTGTTAGGACATTTGCCTGCTTTCACTGATGTGGAAAAAAACCCTACTTAGTTAAATGCTACCTTGAAAAAGTAAGGAAAAGTTAATTTTTTTTTTCCCTAGGAAAAGTCTTTCTTTAGTAAAATAATGTTACTGAAAGTTGAAGAACGTCACACAGGGGATGAATCTGAGCAAAATGGTTTGACTGTACTCCTCTTTTATCTTCCTCCCAATCTGTCGTTTTAACCAGGTGAATGGCTAGAAAGTTACATGGTTTAAGTTTTTATTCACATAGGTACCAATGGCATAATTTAAAAAAAAAGATTGCCACCAGCTATTTTTACTCATGCAATGCTTTTGTATTTTGTTTTCTCATTTAGGATGGGAAGCTTTAGCTCCAAACATTCAAAATGAGTTCACAATGAGCTGCAAAATGAGCCGCTTGGCAGGCCAGTGTGTTGCAGGTCTGACACCTACAGCAACTTTTTTAAAAAAACACATTTAAATATCTGTTAAAAATAATTTGAATTAAAACAAAATCAATAAATTGTATGTGTAAATTATTGACTTCCAACTCATTCTGCTTTTATTCTTTCTCCCTGATTGTTCCCAGATCCTTTCCAACTAGCATCAATGTTAAATTTTAGCTGTCTTCAGGTTCACATTTTTCCCCCACATCTTCATCACATAGTAGTCTAACTTTTTAGAACCCAAAGCAGTCCAAATTCTATTCAAAATATGTTTCTCTTCATAGTGCTGCTATTCCTCTTTCATAGAGGTTTTGTTTGGCCTCAGTCTCTGTCAGTCTCAGCTACTTCTTGGAAGATGCAATTCTTGCCAACTCTCACAATTTTTTATCAAGGGTCTTGTGATATTTAGCTCTTTTTTTAAAGGATAGTTTCTTAAATTGTATGAACACTTAAAGCCTCAGTTTTCTTTGACAAAAGACTGGAATAATGAAAGATCTACCCTAAAGGCTTAAAATCCAGGAGACAGACCCAAGGTGTCTTGCTTTTAAGTACTCTTTATCTCTGAGTCCTGGCTTAAAAACTTTGAACACTTCCTGTAACAGGTCTGAACCCATCACAGGGCAGAGACCCTGCAGAAGAACTACACAGACCACCTGAGCTTTTCTTACTTGCTTCTTAAGGGGCTGCATGTGGTGTTAAAACCACTTAGGTCTTGACCTCATCCTATGTGCAGAGGTAGATCTGACAGAAAATGAGTACCTTTTCTAAGGATCTGATGTAAACACTCAGTAATCTAGAATTTTAGGATATGCTTCTTAATTAATAAAAATAATGAATCAAATTAATTTCTGGTTATGTTTCTGGTTTGTAAACTGGGATTTAGATGTTTTTTTGCCATCATAGGTCCAATACTGTTTTACTCCTCAAGCTGTAAAGAAATAAAGCTGGCAGTTTAACCTATTGCAGAAATACATTTTCTGCATAGTAAATGACAATAGCTTCAGCTTATTTTTTAAAATTTGAAAATCTACAATGTTTTTAATATAACAAATTAGGACTCTGTACAACTGTTATCTTAGTAGCAATTTTCTCTCCAAGTTCTTCAGTTCAGGGGAATTGAAGGCTTTTATGAGACTGCAGAGGATCAATTAAGGGAGCTGGTAGGCTACTTGGGGAAGGTCAGCATCAATTGGGGTGTCTGTGAGCCCCAAGGTATTTTCTTTTTTCTTTCATTTTCCCTAGGTTCTCTTCAGTTCGTTTCTTTAGTGAAAAGAGAATGAGTCAGAGAAATTCAGAAAGTTGAATAAGAAGATGAGGGAAATGCTGAAAAAGGACCTATATTAAAGTTTCAAGGTGGAGGGTGAGAGCAGTGGGATGCAATACTGAAATTAAGGTCACAATGAGCAATGTTACAACTTTTTCAGTAAAACAAAATCAGAATTCATAATTCACAAGATGATGAGGTTAAAAATCACAGTTTTTCAGAGAACGGTATATATTGTATTCATCTTTTTCCCTCTTAAACCTTGAAATTAATATTTATTAGCTGAAATGAAAACTGATAGTCCTAGGTTTTCAGCTGACTGTAGAATTAAGGTTCAAAGGAACCTAAGGTTCACAAAGATCATGAAAGCTGTCAACTACTGTTGTTAAAAAGGAACCTTGCTAAATCCTCAGACTTCACTTTTTTAAAATCCTAGATAAGATGAAGTAAATAGTACTGGGCTGATGCTGAAAGTGAAGTTTTGAAATTTGATAATGACATTAAAAGTGGAGGCTGAGCAGAAGCAGGAACAATGCAGTTTGTTTCAAAATAATTTACAAACTACTGCGTAAGCAACTAAAGCAATAATAATCAGTGCCAATCAGTGATGAAAAAAACAAAGTGAAAGGTGGGAAAACAAAATCTGTCAAGGAAGTACTTTGAGTCATGACGTATGCTGAGAGGGACAAAGTTTTTGACAGTTTGAAACTATAAGCTTAGTGTACAGGGGGCACTAGGAGAAAAGAAAAACAAAGTCATTATACACTAGATTTTCATGACAGTGAGTATAAAGTGTAACCTCCAGTACTTCAGAGACCATTTGCAATCACACGTCTGGTGTCAGTAAATGAGAATGTAGCCAGGAGAAGAGAACAGAGGCCCAAACTTCCAAAGAAATCAAAATTTGCAAGCAAAGAAGTCCTACACAAAGCATGACTAAACTTTCTAGATTTTTCTTATAAATTAGGCAAACGCACAGAGAATCCATAGCCTGAAGTACAAGCCAAACACTTGGATTTTTCTTTTACAGAACAGTGGGAAGTTGTAGAAGACTTTTTTGTACAAAGACCCGGAACTTCTCCTATTCAGTGTGACTGAGCTCAAGCAGAGAGCTCTACTGCAGCCTTCAGCTGTGGCCTGGCAGGGCTGCTGTGCAGAGGCCACTGCCATCCCCTGGGAGATCACCATTGCCAGAGGAGGAGATGTGCTCCTCTCTGCAACAAGGATCTGCCTTCCTTTCCAGGAAACCTTTGTCAGGGCAAAGGCAAGCACTTCCCTACCTGCCTTGTACTTAGTAAATTGCAGAGCAAGTCGAGTCTGTTCTAGGGGTTGTGATGCCTCTGGTGGTCCCAGCACAACTGTGGAGATTTCAGGTGCCGGAATGGGCTGCCCAGGGAGGTGGTGGAGTCACCGTCCCTGGAGGTATTTAAAAAACATATAGATGTGACACTTCAGGATATGCTGTAGTAGACATGGTGGTATGTATGTATTTATATGTGTGTATGTATGTATTTACTTTTTAGGGGGTGTTGATGGTTGGACCCAGGCAGCTCAGAGGTCTTTTCCAACCATTACAATTCTGTGATTCTGTGAAACTGTTGGGGGACAAGGGGGAGTCCTCAGTTTATACACAGATGAATTATGAATGCATTCTCCTTATCACAAATATTGTCTGCAGGGCAGGCTATTTAGCAAAAGACTTAGCATGACATGTCAGAGGAATATTCATGCAGGAATATTTGTAAACTCATCTGGGTTTAGAAAGACATTGCACCGTGATTCCCTGGTTTGTCCTGCTGCTAAAAAGTTGCAACAGAGCTAACCTGGAAAAGGTATTTAACCATCCACTGTGTTTTTCTCAGATGTATCTTCTGTATTTGTGGTAGTATGACTGTGTTTATACCTATCAAGTCTATTCCAGTCTGTTACCCTGTGTGTCCTCTAAATGCCAAATGCTACTTCTATATTCTCTTAGGCTGCAGGAGATTTAATGCAGGAGATTGTGACAGAAGTGGTAAATTCCTGGGCCTTTCTGCCCCCCCACCCCATCTCTTAGTATCCCTTTCTGATTAGCTTTCTAAGCTTCCTAGATCCTCTGGGTTTGCTAATCAAATGTCAGAATTTTTTCTCTAAACTAAACCAAGTAATTTTTTAATGTTAGTTTAGTACACTGCGGGGAAAAAAATCAAACCAACAACAACAAAACAAAAAACTCACCTGATTTGTCTACATATGTTGAAGTCTTACAAAATTAAGCAATGAGTAATCTTTCATAGAAACTGCAACCACTGTATTTATTGTCAGCACACCAAATCCTCATGAACATTACCTCATTTGCCTCCAATTTTCTCAAGTTCTCTGGTTGGCTCTTTTTGTATTCAGTACTTTCTCAGTGCATGTTTTTTAATTATCCACATTCTTTCCTTCTCTAGATTGCTTTCATCTCCTTTAGGACTACTTCATCTCATCCTCTGTTTTCTTTATCACTCAGATTGCCTTTTCTCTGCTTTATTTAATTTAATTCTCAGTTGCCTTCAAGTTCTAAACACATGTTTCTGAAGGACAGAGCTGGTTTCACACTGACTCCTGTATCTTCACACAGACATCTTGACAACCCTTTCGACCAGAAACACAGTTCACCTGACTCTGAAAATTTCAGCACCTTGCTTGTGTGGAAAAATATTTCCTTCTGAATAATGAAAATACAGGAGGAAAAAAATTCCAAAACTCTCCTATTTGTGTAAACACCAACCTGCTAATTACTCCTGTTATTGATGGCTAAGTAGAGGATATTTTGATTCCCATGTAATAAGAGCAGTGGAAACAGAGTTATGTAGCAGCAGTGAGTCAGAGCAGGTTCTGTACATGGATGATCTGACAGCTAATGATTTGGGCAGAGGACTGGAGGGGAGGCTTTTCAGTTTGATCCACAGATCCACAATGTGGCTTAAAAAAAAATCACAGTGTATTTTCAGAAAAAGCTGCTTTTTTTCAGGTTCCCAAGCTGAGACACTTACCTTGGGATTTTCGGAGCTTTTCTATTTCCCACAGAACTGGTGTCTTTATTAACCTCTCTGCACTTTTAATCTGGTGTGAAATGGGACATTTTACTACTCAGCTGCTAAAATTTCATAGGCTGCCACAATGCTCAATTAATACTGAGGTTGCTCTAGTGCTCTGGTAAATGTCTATAAATTAGAGGGTATTCGATCTTACTTACAGATAGCTTTATTCATGCCAATAGAAGTGCTCATATAAAAGATCAGTGTGTGATGCAAATTTTTTAATCACCATGTTTTAAAATTAATAGGGTGGCTTTCTTTGCAAGAATGCATGATTTCACTGAAAAAAAAATACTGTTAAGAGTTAGAAAAATATCCTCAGGGATTGGACTCTGGACTTTGAAAACTGCATAAATAAGTAAAGAATTTTCAAATAACTGATTAGAAAAAATACCTGTATATGTGACAAAAGTAACATTTAGTGTGTTCAACATGCAAAGCCTATTTGATGAAATACTGGTTAACTAATCACACGAGGAAGAAAAAATCTTCCTGAAGCCTTAGATCTTTTTACCATATTCTTACAAAACAATTTGTTTCTAAAGATCTCTAAAGAGTTCTAAAACTCTCTAAAGAGTTTTCAGTC
This sequence comes from Phaethornis superciliosus, assembly GCA_023637945.1. NCBI lineage: Eukaryota > Metazoa > Chordata > Aves > Apodiformes > Trochilidae > Phaethornis > Phaethornis superciliosus. Next base: position 108,121,383 of record JAJQWJ010000001.1, on the reverse strand, counting down.
TCAGTTTTACTTATAAGAGTTCAGAAAACTTTCATATATTTAAAAGACATTCAGAATAGTCCTCATTCTCTTAGAAAAAACAAGCATGTGTTTTAGTTTTCTCTGATGTAAAAAAATTAGTTCTCATTGAAAAATTTAAAATAATTATGTTTCGGTAGAAACTGTGCTTGAAATCCTCAGCACTCGCTTTGTATTTGTCTGGCTGCAGAATTAGAGTCTTGAGAGGTTCGTGCTTTGAACAGATGCCTAGTTCAAATGTGGATTCCTGAGGCTGAACACCTACATGAACGTGTGCCTCGTGATTATTTGCTTGACTTGCAAATGTATTGAGCACACACAACTGCAAAAGCCTCATTAACTGGATCTATTCCAAGTGAATTGAGTTATATAGTAAGAAAACTCTTAAGACTTTCTTTGGTCAAATTCCAGTCTTCACTCTGTCAGGTTTTCAGAGGGAAAATAAAACATAAAAAGCCCACCTTCCTGCTGTCATGTCAAGTGCTTTTATTGACTTACTGTTGCCTTTGGCTTACCTCAGCTGTTGGCAGCTCCTGACATTATCAAAAGCTAAGCCCCAGATTTGCAATAGGGCAGAAGGATTCCACACAGCAGGAGTAAGAGCCATCTTCTCTTTGGTTGGACATGGTGCATTAGGAAATTTCCCCAGCAGGAGCCTGCAGGGATATTGCCTCTGACCCTGCATGAGTATCTGTAGCATGGGTTTGGAAGGGCTTGGGGCTGATGGCTGAGGAGCACTTCAGTACCACACATTTCATTTTTTTTCATTGCATCTTCTCCCCACTGTGAGGCTTTGGGATGGTCTCAGGCAGTCAAAGAGCATGTAAAACTGGAGAGATCCCCCCATGTTCCCCCTTCACCCCATGATGCTGACACAGAGACAGACCTCAGCTAAAGCAGAGTGAAAGAAGGCAGATGCAGATGGAGCCTGTGCAAGGATGAGTTGTTTGTATGGTTTTAGCTGGGCTTACTCCAGACTCTGCCAAATACCTCTTTGCTCCTCCTTCCCCCTTCCTCAGTCTTTGCACCTCAATTCTCTCCTGCCCTGCATAGTGGCTTTTTATTTTTTATCTTCTGCACAGCACATTCAAATTGAATGAACACACAACTCTGGCACAACTGCAGCAGTCACACTGGACACACTATGTGCTTAACTTGTACTTTGTATCTATTTCCCTCTACTTACATCTCTTCTTTGTGAGCTGCAAGCATTTTGTGACGAGGCCTGTCTACAGCTTTGCTGTAGTTCCTTGCCCAAGAGTTTATTTCTTTTGTGCATCTAGCACTGCACAATGTTCATGGTTAGTGAATACTATTGAGTCATCTGAAAGGTCTTTTTTTGCTGCAGTCCCATGGCCATTTCAAAGTCCGCAGTAGGAAGTCAGGACATTGTCACAGATGTTACCTCATATCTCCTTCTTGGTAGAGCACACCTTTCATGGTAATGGGAGCTCTTGATGACACACGATGCTGTTATGGACAGAGGGTTTTAATTGCAAGTGATTACAAAGTCTGTGTTTTTGCATCTTTTATCAACAGAAGGAGAAAGCAACAACATTTTGTCACTGCAAAAGCAATGTCTCCCTACCTAAAGATTTTAAAACTGGTCAGATTCTTGATTTGAGGAAAAGCATTCCAGCTGCTGTGTTAATTCGGCAATTTTTTTCTTTCTTACATGTATAGTTATCCTGAACAGCATGGCTAAAATAATTTGTTCCTTATTTACTTTTATTCATTCTTTCTGGTTTTATACCCTTGACAAGCCAAATATGGAAACAGGATTTTAAAATGACACAGTGACATTCATCACTGACTTTTTATCTTTTGCGTCTCAATGAGCAATATGAATTAAACCTATGGGAGTTTAGCATATGGATTTTTTTGGTTTACTGAATACCAGAAACTTTGGAGATTGCTCAGGTCAGCCAGGAACTAAATCAACATGATTTGGTTTTCCCTCCTTACAGAGCGACATGTATAATTTTGCTTTATTTAGTACATGCTTACACTTTATTAGATTGCAGAGAAGCATAAACAGTGTCTGTTTACATTCCTTACTGATTCAATGTGAAATTATGACCAAGTATGGTTTGAGTAGTCTGTAAAAACTTATGATAGTTTCTGGCTCCCAGACATACAAAGGTGTTCCTGGAAGCTCAAAACCCAGAGTGCAAATCGGTTAGCCTTCTTGATGATTTTGAAACCTCAGATCCTTTGAAATAGTTGGCAACTTGCCTGTTGCATATTTACAGTTACACAACTCTTCCTCTCTGTGACTTTTAAAAGTTCCTCCTTCCTTTTTTCCTTTAAGTCTCTTGGCAGCATCAACACAGCCTCTCTCCCTCCCTTTCAGTCTTTCCCCTCTCCCCAGCACTCCCCCCTCTAGCTCTAGAGCTCTATCCTTGGTATGGCACATTGTTCTCTGGAAATGGGTTGTTTTGAGTTCACACTTTGTTTTCCTGCTGTTTTTCTGGGAAGCTGGACATGGCACAAAAGATATGGGAATGGCTTGTAGGAAATGGGTTTGTTTGGGGAAACAGTAAAAGAGAAACAGCCTGCATACCTCTCTGTATGTTTGAAGCATATAGTATGGAAAGACATTCTGGGGGTCACTGAAAAATAGTCAACATCAGAGCTGCAGGGTGTGGGTTTAATTGAGAGTAAGAAGGTTGGTAATCCTTAGTTTAGAAGAAATATTGCTACAGGGAAAAGCTGCAGGATTTTTCTCATTACCACATCAAATATCGCCATATGCATTTTCCTTTTCTTCTTCATATCTGCAAGCAAAAACAGGGCACAACCTCTTTCTGCTGTATACCAGGATCATCAGAAAGCTTGGTGGCAGAGCCACAGGTTGCAGAATAAAGGTAAAGGTTGAATTTGTGAGGCAGTTCTCCAAAAAAAAGAGAAAAAGAATGAAAAAAGTTTGAAATTTGCTAGATTGGTGATTTTGTTTAGATAGACATTGCTTAAATAAAGTAAGCAATTCAAGACTCAATTTCAAAGTAAAACCATGGGTGTAATTGGTATTTTTTTAGTGTCACAAAGCTATTTTCTGTGTATGTGAGGGTTTCTTTTTTTTTTTTTTTTATTTTCCAAACACAGAACATTCACACCAAACTTTGCGATAGGTAAGAAAATATTTTTCTTCTCATTCATTGGTTTGACTACCTCTTCAATTGCAATATATCTAAAATCACACTCTTTGACTGATCTCATAGTTAATGTTTGAGCTAAAAGCCACAATACTGGTTACTTTATACTGGTTCAGCAGAGTAGGTTAAATATGCTCAAACATAAAAAACACACTTAACTTTGTTGCTATTTTACTAAGCACTCTGGGTTAAACTTTGCACACACAGAAATGAGTTAATACTATGGCATTCAACTCCTTATTAATTTCATTAGTCATGTTTTATGGAAAATGGCTAAAATAATGTGTGCTGAAGTATGAATCAAGATATTTGTTATAAACAATTATAGGAAAGTATGTTAGGCTATAGACTGTAAAGGTTATCATGACAGGAAGTAGTATTTTACATACGCAGTGGGCATACTTGGAAAGTTCATTCCAAATTTAGAAAGATTACCCATCTGAGCAATTTTCCACATGCTCATAAAATGGGAAATACCATGAGAAGCATCATCATACTATATATGTGTTTAGTCAATGTATAAATGGAAGATTCAGACTAAAGATTGACTGAGGAAAGGAAACTAATGTAAACAAAGAATTTTCTGTTACAACATTGTAAAAAATGGAGACCTCTCTCAATGTACTGAATTCCCAAAACAGCAATAACAATTAGCATTTGAAATTTCAGTTATCTAATGGAGAGAAGTCAGACAAATTTAGAGAGAAATATGTTTGGAAGCAAATAAAAACATGCTTAAAAATAAAGACATCTTAAGCAGCATTTGCAAAAACAATAAAATTTAAAATCAGTAAATATTGAATATGATAAGTGTTCTTTAAATGGGAAGGTTAGAATTTTAAGTGTGTATGAAGGTGAACATAGAAGAGTATATGAGACATTGTGAGACTGATGCAGAAGGGAAAAGCACCTTCAGCACCAAGAGATCCCTGGGGAGGAAGCTGAGCTGCAGAAAACATCTCTGCAGATGCCTGAGCATGATTTCCCTTTGTTTGAGGGTACCAGCCAGATTTAATAGGTAAAAAGTGGACACTTTTTTTTTTTTTTTTTTTTTTTTCCTTTATATCTCTGTGGTAACTAAAATCCATCAGATCCTAATTTTGGAATTACAACCAGAAAGCGAGTGACCTGTTCATGGCAAATGTATGCACGCACGTGCACAAACACCATACACAAAGTCACTACAGGGAAGTGATGGGTCACCCAGAAGTTCAGTTCATGGCCACTGTCCAAGTGCTATTTCCCTAGTGCTATTAGGCATTCATAAAAACCAAAGGTTCATTGGAAAGGAAACTGATTTTGATGCTCTTTTCAGTTTTATCCCTCATATGTTATTCTTGTATTGATGCCATGACTGTAAGGGTCTTTTCATTCCTTTCTATACAGTTCTTATCACTTTGTTGATGAGTATGTCTTTGGTGTGTAGTACACTTTAGAGAAAGGTATTTTAAAGTCTGAATTATTTTTGCTCTAATTTTTTTCAGACGCTGAGGATGGGATTATCTCAAACTGTATGTGTATATGCATTTTTGTGTATATATATATAATGGCCATATATAATTATATATACAAATACATATGTGGTGGATCAAAGCACTACAAATCAATATTAAGATTAGTACAAACATAATGTATAATCTTGACATTTTGTCTAAAACATAGAGAAAAGTGCTGCAAATGTTACCGCCTTGTGGTAACACTGGGCAAATCTTTTGAATAAGGCAAAAAAGTCCTATGTGGTATCTTTATGTTAAGAATTTTCTCAATAACGTTACCAAAGCTAAAGTAGCAGGGTGGTTACTGTCTTCAAGCAAACCCTTTAATTCTGCACAGAGGACCAGCTCCAAGAAACATGCAGTAATTCCTGAAGACATCCCATTCAAACTACAGGGGCTACACAGGATGCCAAAGGTGGTAAGAGGAAACAGAGAAAGGAGAGGATTGCATGCCTAGAACTGGATTGCTGTCTGGTTTTGGGCAGCAGTTTTGGCCCCAAAACTCTCCCAGTACCAGTTTGATCTGTTAGCAGAAGTTCATAGCAGGTGCGGCGTGCAGCCCTAGTTGACCTCTGATTGGGCTGCAGGCCACTTTACAAACTTGCTGCTTGTTTGTCCGAACAAATCTTTGCTTGAAAGATTGCTGAACAAAAAAAATCCTAGATGCTTATGTTCTCTAACAAAGTAGAAGATTGGCTTTTCCTTCAGATTGACAAAGTCTTATACTTGAAAAGCAGGGTAGAAGCAGCAAGCTAGCCATAGGCTGAGACAGAAATGAAAAGGAGATTGATATCCAAGTTTTCTCAGTTTTCTAGGCATTTTGAAGCCCTAGAAGTTAACAGCCATACACTAAGGAGAAGAAAAGTTCAAGCTTTCAAAGTTTGTAATGGACAATATAATAAAGATGGAAAGGAAGAAAAGTCTATTGCGTTGAAAAAATAGTCATTCAAGCATCACTGTAACAGCTCTTTATATGCATGGAAGTGCTAAAATAAGCATTATAGTTCCTTTAAAAAAATGTGCATACAATATACAGCCTGCAGGATACAATTATATTGTTTTTGGGATTGGTAAATTAAGGTTAACATAATAATTCAGGAATATGTATTCTAAGCCCAACTGATTATTGAGCTGCTCCAGCATTACAGCACTAACCCTGTTCTTTCAGCTACTGTTGCAGTGAGTAAAACCTGGTGTTGCCTCAGCCTTTAAGTAGCTTACCAACACTCTACTCATGAAGGAAGAGAAATGGAACTGGACTCAACACTGTATAGACTGTATAGACTTCTGATACATTCTTGTGAATTTTGAGGTCTGGTTTCATCCAGGAGCCTGGTGCAGTTCTACAGTGGCTGTGCATGGGCAGAGCTGCTTCCAGGCATACCCCTCTTACAGTCATTCTGGCATCAAACATGCACTGAAATGGATGCAAAACAATGGCTTTTGACATTGCATTTGAACAAGCCTGCTGTGCTGCTTTGATGGTAGCCGAGGCATGAGACATGTGGGAGAGAATTTCCTATTTCCATTTATTAACTCTTGGTTTGGGATTAAACTGTTCTTTTGCACTTTACTGGCAGGTAAAGACTGCAGGTGAAATAACTGATTGTGAAATGGCAGATGCTCATGGATCCTTCTTGATCTTTGGAAATTAGAGGTTCATCAACTCTACTCCGTGGGATAATTTTAAACTGCGAGACGTGGGGTATCCCCAAGTATGGCATGGAGCTTGGAATGTGGGAGACAATTTTCTAAGATGAGACCCACATTTAGTCATTCTTATCAAAGTTTCCCCACCTGCAATAGTGGAAAGGTGGTTTTTTCTTATTTTATGAAGCATTTGGGGGCCTGGAGCAAAATACCTCAGACTACAAAAATTACTTTATGATGAAAAGATGTAATAAAAATAGCTTGGGTAAAAATAGGACATGCTAACATTTCAGGGAGGACAGTCAGCATATTAGAAATAATGATGAAATACCCCAGTTTATATCTGAATTTTTACTGCCTCAGAATTGGTTCATTAAGAGACAAAATGTTAAACCTTTGGGCTCAGCCATGAGGTCTCTGTTCAGTTTACTTCTCCTAGTGAAGACAGGAGAATAACTTACACAAAGAAGGCTGCAGAATCAGTCCTTAAACATATGCTGCTCTTTCCCAGAAATTAATCTAGAGTGCAATTTCATAACATCATTTTGATGAATGGTTGATTATTCCTTCTTTTTTCAAGCAGGACTGCTGCAGTGGCTGTTCTTTGCTTCCAAACATCCTTTTTTCTTAGCAAGAGGTGAAGATATTAGATAAGTGGCAGCACCAGGGCTGTGTTTGGATTAGCACGGACTGTTCAAGGGCTCTTTGCAAATTGGTGAAGGATGTTAGCTGAGCTGGCAATAAGATTCTCATGGGTGGAGGTGAGGACAACATCTGTCTTTCCTATCTTGTACTTGCCAAGGCCTTTTGTTGTTCCTGAACTCTCTCATGAATATGATATGTGGATTTTTGTCTGATCTAATGAATCCAAGATTCAGAGATTTAGAAAGAAAACATTTTCCAGATGTGAGCTGCAATTCATGACTCAGGTGACTGCTTTTTAAGTAAAAACCTTCCCCAGCATTTTCAGCACACCATATTGGATATCTTGTTAAACATCTTATTTTGTGAATGGTCAAAAGAGAGTTGTAAGAGCAACATGATTAATAAGTATTAGCAAGGCTAAAACTTATATCATTTGTCTTTTGTTTTACCAATTATTGCTGGAAGAAATGAATCCAAGGCTCAAAGACTTGGCTTTAAAGCGGGATGGCAAATTTAGACTAGAAGGTCTTTAAGCAGCTCAGCCACAGCTTGCTTTATCAAGCAGTGATGCCTGTTGCAGATGTGAGTGGAGCAGAGTTTCAGGATCGAAGACTGCCTGCTGATCTGCAAGGTTCTTTTGTGGAAATGACATTCCCATCCTGTTTGAAATTAGGCTTTCACTCCAGATAAACAGGTCCCTAGACCATCAGAAGTTGTAGTCTGAGGAAGCATAGGAGAGTAGGAAGCAAGAAGAGTGACTTGGTGAAGTCTGGAGCAGCTGTAGCAAAGTGCCTACTGGGTGCTCTCTTTCACACTTTCACCTCTTCTTTCTTTCAGTTACAATTGTGTGTAGTTTGGTTGTACACAATTTCAGTAACAAATGTTACAAATATACAAAAAGGATACTGGGTGCAAAGAAGCTTGGAAACATGTAATATAGATAATTGTATGGTATTAATCAGCATAGTCTTCCCTCAGAAAATGCAGGTCCTCTCCAAATGTAACTGTTTATAGGAGTCCTTTAACATCTGCCAAACACACGCCAGTGTGTTACAATTCATCCTTTTAATAAATGTTTTGGTGAAAGTTTTTGTATAACAGCTTTTTGTCTAATTTAAAATGAAAATAAGTCCCAGAATGTCAGAATTTTTTATGGAATGGATAATTAGTTTTTCTGACCAGCTGTAGACATCTGACAAGTAATAAGAAACAGCCTTTGTCTGAATGGCTTGTGTGTCTGTGTGGAGCTCTAAGCTTGTGCTGAAGTATGTATTATCATGAAATCAGATTAGAGAAAAAGTAAAGATTATTTTCATTAATAAGGAGAAATATCATAAAACTGGTGCAAAAATAGAGTATACAAATGCAATGACATATAAGAGAGCTAACTAAAAGTTCTTGATTACAGTTTTCTTACAATCCTTCATAGTCAAGGGTAACCATTTTAGAGTGTGGGAGTGCTAACTATGCAAGATGACTCCACAAGCAAGAAATGCATTTCACTGTCTGCAGCATCTCTCAAAGTACAAAGAGGGTTCTTGCTCTATTTGTGTCTGTTCATGCATCATCCTCTTTACGTATTGCTATTGCCCAGGGTCCTTCTGTTGTGAAGCCAGTGTTTTTCATCATATTGGTGTGCTGTTGTCTGTTAGGATTTTGACAGTGTTGGCCAGTAAGTTCTTCACTTTCAAAGTTCTTGAAGCATTTTTTTGAGCAGCAAATCACTTGATAAATTTTAGATGTTCAGTGGGGATAAGAAAGATCTGCCAAACCTGTTCTGTTACAGAGATTAAGCAATAAACCATGAAAGTATTTGAAGAAATTAAAAAACAAAGCTAATTTTTTTAATATATATATAGATATAGAAACACACATGCAGTGGGTATATCCCTGGAGACATGATTCAATTGCCCTAGAAATGAATGGAATTGGTGTCTAAAGCGGAATCTGGGTTTATGACACGGAGTAACAGTGAACAAATGTATCTCACACATAAGTCACAATGTTCCTTAATGAGAATCACCTTGAGAAAAAACATTACTAGGTTAGAATGGCCTCCAAAGTCTTTCAAAATCCCAATGAAGTATTTTTTCCCTAATAAACCTCAGTACACCAAAATTATGCTAGAAAACTGCACACCTAGTTGTCTTCTTCAGTTATTTCTAAAGTTTGAGCAAGTTTAAAAAAAATAAAAGGTTTTGTTTGTCTTTAGTTCCTGACATTGCATATAAATTAGACAGCTCAGCTTGTGTATACTGCTCCTGATGGGAACTACTTCAGTCACATTTCCTGTAACTTCATGTTTCTAGGCCAAGTAATCTTGCATGTGATTAAGTAAACACCTTTGTCCTAATGACTTTATGCCTGCTCTGAAGGCGTTGCTGTACCTATTGTTCTACAAATTTGTCAGTCTGTTATTCTTCTGTTTTTTGACTTGCCAGTAGAGTGTAAGTCAAAATCAAATAGAGAAGTCATTTTGTTCTTGATATCCTTAGTACAGAAAGTCAAAGTGAAAAGCCAGGGTTTGCATAATACAAGTGATTAAAAAATCCAAGAAAAACTTAATGAAGGAATAGGTATTTATGGTTTTCTGGTGATGTCATGAGAGGAATTATGTGGAGGATAAAATAAAGAAACTCCGTGTCCAATATTAACCTCAGATAGTACTATCAATGTCTCTACTCCACGGACTTTCAATAAAAAACTTTTCCATCTGCCACTGTAAGCATCATGTGTTACTGTCTTCATATTACATTACCCCAGACACTGGTTACTAGAAACTAAAGGCTTCAATTCTGAGGCGTCATAAGAATATGTATTGTCATGGACGGTCCAGGAAGATGACACATTCACCACTGAAATTACTACCATAAAGGTGCAAAACTTGCCAAGATTGAAAGAAGCCTTATAATAAATCTATTTTATAGTATTTTAAATGTTTACCTTGCTTTACTTTATCCCACTTGTTGCTTGATGTTGCCAAACTGCTTCAGAAACAGCATTAATATGGATCAGAAAAAAAATATTAACATGTAAATTAATAATGAAAAGTATTTACTAGAAACACAACTGGCACCCATATGTAAAAACCTCTTGCCAAGCATTGTCAGTATTAATAGCTTTGTCTACATTTCCATTTTTCATGGTGGTGGCTATTTTTCATGATGGTGAATGCTGACAACTTTTTAGTTTATGTTTGGTCCAGGAGTTTGTATTTGCAGAAAGCACCCCTTTTAAGTCCCCATGCTTAATTAAAAAATATCCATACTACTTTTTTTCAGATGCTCAGTACAGTATTTTGTTGGCTGAGCCTTCCTTTCATAGCTTATGTAGGGTTAAGATTTGAAGGCTTTTATAGAAAAATCAAGGTAAGGCAAGTTGAAGCAATGAATGCAGGGAGCAGCTGAAGGAAATTTTCTATCTCTTTTTGTAGATACCAAATAATGTCAGTTATCAGACATTTTTGTGTATCTGAGAAATGTTTCATATTTCTTCATGGTGTTTCTGTGCTTTCCCACAGTGTTAAATTTCACATGAGATTATATCAGGTTGTATTAGCTCTCATTGTTCAGCATCACTGTGTCTTGCAAGGTCAGTGGATACAAAATTCTTCATTTTTTAAGATCACTGACAAGCAAGAAAGGCAGCAGTTGCTACCCTCAATGCACAGCTCCCACCTGGGTGTTGGAGAAAACTTGTGTGACATGTATGTCACCTGTAGCAGTTGCAGGTGAATTGGCATCTATGGTCCTGACTGCATTTGAAGGAGAGGACAGCCCTGGCTGGCTGGAGGCATAGCAGTACAGATGCTAAACATAGTTTTCATGTTTCCCACACTGAAACCTCAAGCTCACTTAAGGGAGAGGAGAAAAGATGGTTAAAAAGGAAGTAAGACTAATTCTAGTTTAGACCATGACCTCTAGTTGACCATGACTCCTCAAAAAATGCAAAAGCTTAGGTGGCCAATTCAGCTTTTGTATTGTCTTCATGGAAGTGGTAATATGTGTTCTATTGTCCTTCAAGACAAGCCAGCAAAGATCAGTGAGGGCTTGGAGTAAAACATCAGAGAAACTCACAATTTTGAGTCCATTAATAAGCCTTCCATGTAAGGTCAGACCCAACGGTGTGCAAACTTGGCAGAAACTTGGTTATTCCTGCAGAGACTTTACAGACATGTCAGTGTGCACTTGCTGATAACTAGCAGGATGGAGTACAGATGGGTGTTTGCTGTTAAATCAGAACAAAACTCTATCTTTTTTTGTCCATGAACAAGTAGGCTTTTTTATCCTGAAGTGTTAAGTCTGAGTGTTTTTTGGGTTCATTTATGTTTGTACTGGTTCTGACATAGTCTTTTAGATACTGATACAATCCTTAGTAATTTGGCTCATATTTCCAGCATTTACTGATCTCCTCCTAAAATGTGTGTACTACTTTGTGCAACATAATAGGCATCTGTAACACAGTCGATATTTACTGTCATTAGGAATGCTGATAAATACAAAACTCTGGGGTTTTGAAATTTACATTTATACTTACCCTAATGCATAAATTAACTAAGATTAGGTGGAGTCAGGTTTAAAAAGAACTAGAATAAATTTGCTGGATTTCACTTCTGTGTGAGAGGATGAAAAACTGTTTCATTATATAGTGTTTGATGCTTGTTTTGTAAAGGTCTATTAGTAAATGGTTTAAAGAATAAAATAATATTCTGCCACTTGTATTTGCAAGCTTGTATGTGCTTTCTCCTGTATGATTCACACTTTCATGTGTTTACTGGAGATAGCTCTTCCAAAAGTAACACTTCATTAGATGTTTTGGTTTTTGTTTTGGTTTTTTTTTTTTTTTGGCTCATGTATTAACTCCACAGTTGGACAGAAAAGAGGGAACTCTGCAGTAAATAGTCTCAAGTATGGGATGCATTATGATCCCCTCAGCCAGGCTGTGTATATCTATGTATCTATATATATCTTCTTGAAGAACGCTTATATAAAACTGTTGAGAAATAACTTTTTAAAAAAAATATTCCAGAGTAAAATTTTCTTTCTCTAATTTTGGTGATATGATCCCTGCTCTGATAGATATTTTGTGATATAGATCCCCTCTACTTTGCCATTTAGGCATAAGTCCCCACACCCTCTACACGCTGTAGGTAAGAAGGGACCTTTTCCTTCATAACTCCTTGAAAAGCAGGAGCTGTCTACAGGCCTTCCCAAAAATGACTCATCAGAAAAGCTTCAGACCACCACCAACAGCAGCAGGTTTTTTGCAGAACAGACACAGAAGTCTGAGAGGAATGTCAAAAAAAAAAAAAGGAGAAGTGTTACTCTGGCATTCCTCCTGTCTCTCAGAAGCACTTTCTCACCCCCAGATACCCCAAGAGGCATGGTTTGGCGGCTGAGGGCAGGTTGGGGAAAGCACCTGAAAGCTTGGGTAGTATCCGGGGAGTTAAAATTGATGGTGATAGCAGTGAACCTTGCACTCAAACAACATCAGAGCAGCAGTACTGAAATGATGCAGGTGGCTGTCTGGTTTTATTGTCCTGGCCTGTGGTGGGAAGAGGGAGTTGGCGAGTGTTAGTGATTCAATCACAAGCCCTGTGGCACTTGGAGCATTGCTTGAGATCCCATTCCCCAAGCCAAGAGATTAAGAGGTGATCTCAGTTTTCATGAGAAAAATGATGTTCCAGTCCTTGTGGTTGCAGAGAATATGATGAATATTAACAGAGTGCACCCTAAGGGCTCACTAACTGGGTGAATATAAGGAATGATAAATGTATATCTCCTTAAAATGAGCAAACAACAACTGTTGGTCTCCAGGACAGCATGTGGCTGCTGAACCTGTGCAAAGTCCTCTTCCAGCAGCTGGGGAGGTAGGTGCTTGCAGGCAGCTATCTGGATTCCTGGATCCAGAGGGTTTCCACCACTCTGCCTCTTTTCCCCTTTGCTGCCTCCTCCACCCCTGACAGGGCCACAGGGTTTGATTGTCCTCCAGTCAGCCATCAGCAGCAGGGCTGGCAGCCATGCAGGCCCACACACACTGCCTCACACCAGGCTGCAGCTGAAAGAGGAGCACCCTGCCCCAAATCTGTATGGGGCTCCTCCACCCCACACCCCAGTCCTTGGCCCCTGCACCTCCAGCCATAGCCAGCTGGCTGCCTCCGTAGCTGCTGTCATCTGGCAGTCCGAGTGTCCTTTGAGGACCTAATCCTGGGCTTGCTCCCTGGCCACCCATAGGGGATGTGTGGGAGGGAAGAAGGGAGGGAGGGAGGTGCTGAGCAGCCCCTTGCCTTATTTCAGTCCCCTTTGGGCAGATGGTGGTGCTGGGGTGGGAAGAGGCACTTGCACCTGGGGTTACCATCCATCTTCACTCTTGTGCCCTCCTTTTCACCCTAAGTAGCCCCTGAAGATGAGGACTTTCCTTGGAAGGCTGCTTTTGGAGGGATGGTTCCCTCTGAGCCTGTGAGGCACGGGCAGCCAACAGGAGAGGGGGAGCTCAGGCCAGCTCCTATGGCTGGGGAGCCTTGGTCCAGACAGGATGTGTGCCTTCAGCACCATCAGCCCTTCCCACAGCTTCCCAATGGTCCCCACAGGCACAATGCCTGCCCGATCCAGGTCCAGGCACTTCCTTACTACCACAGTACAGTTCCAGATAACGTGGGGAAGGAGTTGGTGCCAACATGAATGTACGGTGATGGGAAGAGAGCTTCCATTCCTTCTGGCATCTGTCTGGTCTCCAGCCAGCCATGGTGGCAGCCACCTGACCACAGAGGTGCCTGGTGAGCCCTGTTGTCCCTGAAGGCCTTCACTGCAGAGCTGCCACAGTGAAAGAAGGTGTTTGGGAAGCCATTCCCACGGTGCCAGAGTGAAATGCCCAGCCAGGTGGCCCACCAAGAGGGGTCACCATGAAAAAGGTGGCTGGTGGGCATGGCGTCCTCTTGATGCTGGTGGTGGGCATCTCCACCAAAGCTGGTGGTGGATGCTAGCAGAAAGAGAAGGGTGCATGGATTTGAGGTCGTGCACAGCTTTCTCGACTCTCTGTCCAGAAGGGACTTGGCCTCAAACCCAGAGTAAGGAAGAGGAGCTCCAAGTGAATCAGCAAAGCCTGTCTTTTGATTGTTCCTTGCAGAGGCAAAGCAGCACTGGCATCTTGTTTACACCCCCAGCAGATCTAGCCCTCTACATTCCAACCTGGGTTGCCAGAGGCCCAGCTCCACTGGCCCTCCTGCGCTCTCCTGTCTCCCAGCTCCTAGCCACTTTTCCTAAATGTTTGGTATCATGTGTTTGTGCATCTTCTCAGCCACTGGTGGGAAGGGTCTACCCAGGAGAGTGGTTGGCCTCCCACCATATGCTGAGGGCTCATCTGGCACCATCACCCCTCACCTTCACCAAAAGCAGTTGTGTCCCTAAAAAGTAATGAGAATTTAAGCAAGTGACCTACTGTCACTTCTGTCTTCAAGACGCTTCTGTCTTCAAGACGCTTCTGTCTTCACAAGACTGTCCTTCTTGTGAAATGGACAAGCCCTTTTTTCCTTGGGGTATATTGTAATGTCTGCTCTGAACCATGGTCACACTGACTTCTCTGGTTTTCAGGAAGCATTATCAGTGGTGAGTGAAGACCAGTCCTTGTTCGAGTGTGCCTACGGATCGCCTCACCTTGCAAAGACAGAGATGACGGCCTCCTCCTCCAGTGAATATGGGCAGACGTCAAAGATGAGTCCACGTGTCCCCCAGCAAGATTGGTTATCACAGCCCCCAGCCAGAGTCACCATCAAGATGGAGTGTAACCCAAACCAGGTTAATGGGTCAAGGTAATAAAGCCAGTATTACCATGGTTCAAATATACGTTTTCTTATGATGGGTGTAGCAGTGTTGTCTAAATCTGTGAATCTATCACAATTTTAGATGCCTCAAGACAACCCACCTGGCAACCAGCTACTGTCCTGAAGGTCTACAGTTCTCCCATACATTGTACATTACACCTGCCAACCCCATTCAGGTGTTACATACGGTCTCAAATGGTGCTACAGGCACAACCTTCTCATGAGTTTGTGCAGTACCTTTCTGTGTTTCCTCTGACTGGGTAATTTTGGATGAGAACTCGTACTGCACACTAGGTAAAAGACCTTGTGTTAAAATTAGCAAAATGTGAGTTTACTGTAGTCAGAGGCAGCACCACTGATACAGATAAGGGTGTGTCCTGTGATCTAATGCTCAATTAAAGTTCTCAAAATAATTTTCAAAATAATAATTCTCAAAATAGAGTAATTTGAGAAGTTGCTTTTGCTCTAAATATAACCAAACGGAATCACAGGAGGCTAAAACTTTGCAATTAGAGAAGGATTGAAATATGGAGATTTATTTTTATATTTACTGTAAATATAGTGCCAAAATGTGTAATTGTGGAGTTGGATTTAAGAAGAGCTCACGCTGAAGAAGGATCACATGTACAGAGGCAAGCAGGGGAGTAGAAAGGTACAGGAAAATAAATTATTCAGCTCAGTGGGCAGTAGCCATATCCTATGAGTTTATTAATTGTTGTCTTGGGACTTTACGAATGTTGCTATGAAGGAGAAATGTAATGGTAAAGCTGAAAGAATTACACACTGGAGTTATGAATATTGACTGGTAGCTCTCCCAAGCACAGGAGCACTCTATATCATTTCTCCCATGCACAAATGGGTTATTTTTGGTTTTTCAAGGAAACTATCCAAACAAGTGCTTTCCTGTTTAAAATGCATGACTGTCAAAACAGTTTTCCTCTGGTGCTGCTGGAGGGCAGAGGTCCAAAGATATGGTTGCTCACAATTGTTGGTGATGTACCACTGAGAACCATGATTCAGATCTCTTTGTCACAGACACCAGCCTACTAATCTCATCTCCCAGCATTAGTTATTTAGAAAAAACTCAGCTATGGGCACTGTGGTTAGTGTTCACACTTGCTGTGCTAATGTAAAGAACACCACAAGCAGAACAAAGGGTTTGACAGCTTATCACACCTGCACTTTTCACCGGTAAAGTTGTAAATTGTGCTTGAAGTTAAATCAGAATTTCCAGTGAATAGTCAAATATTTGAGATATGTGTTCAGGAGTCAGGACAGGGTGGGCTTGTATTCAGCCTGGTGTTTGGGGACATGGACTCAGGTTGGGGGGCTTGCTGTTCCTATCGCCCAAATCTAAGATGTGTCCACCTTGTGTATGTGAACTCGGAATACTTTCCAGGGATCACTGAATCATAGAATGGATTGGACCAGAAAATACCTTTTAAAGATCACCTGGTTCCAACTTCCCTTCCACAGATAAACATTCAGAAGCCCTAAATTAAACAGGCTGTTTGGACATACCTTTATAATACCTATAATTTATCCTTCTTTTATGCTGTTTTCTATCAGTGCGGGCAAGCAATGAATCACTTAGGGTGGTACTTAGGCTACTTGCACAGTCAATAGACAGGAATTTATTGCTGGTTTAGGCTGTCAAAATTGCTTTTTGCAAAGAGGGGTATCTGCCTTGCCTTCAGAGGTATCCTGGTCTCTATACAAGCCAAGCAACATGCTTGTGCATATGATCTCTCTACTTTTGCTGGCATATGTAATCCAGGAAGTTTACAGGAAATTGTCTTTAAATCCATCTTTTTTTATTAGCTACAGGGCATAATTTTGATTCATACTTTTCCAGCAGAAGTGTTAATTGTTATAGATAGGAGGCACCCATGAATTGCCAAGGCATCTGGAACTCCAGTGACACACTTTTGTACCATCCTGACTCCAGTGACACACTTTTTTTACTACTGTTAAAGAAGTAGAGAGATGACAAGGATAAATTTTGTGTATGTCCTCTCTAAAAAGAATAGCATTAGATCTGCCTGCTCCAGCATTAGGACTTGGAGTTTAGTGCAGCTCAGCTGAACAGCACATAAAGACCAAGTTACTCATTTTTCTCTGAGCAGCGTTACTCAAAGTTGCTTAATGTGGCCACCATTAGAAAGTGAAGAGCTCAGCAGTGGCCATTCTTTCCCAATATCAACCAACATGTGAGATGTACAAGTTACTGCTCTGAACTGCAAAATATTTTTGATCAGAACACTGGTTTTCTGAAGAGAACGTTCTGACTGAAAACAATGGGAAGAAATGTAATTCTTTCTATATTGTATTAAAAATAATCTGCTGCACTTGGTGCAGGGTCTAGTTTATTAGTCTTGGATTTGACAGCCTCCTCTATTGACAGAGCAATGTGAAGTTGCTAACAAGAAGATGAAAAAAATTCATACTTTATTTCAAATCCTAAGACATGACATTATGCAGTAAAATAAAGAAGACATGACATGCTGAAAAACAAAGAAAAAAATCACTTGTAGACTACCAAAGATAAGATTAGATTAAGAGTAAAAAAAAATTAATGTGTATATTGCATGCTTATACTTTACACAAGATTAAAAATTAGTGTTTGTAATTAATATGCACTTTTAATTTCATCATAAACCTATTATTTTATAAGGCCTAACACACACCTGGAAAAATGGATCTTAACAGTACACTTTAATGGAGATCTAATATTGCCAAGTAAAAAATACAAATAAGTTATGGCATTTCTAAAACTCATATACGTATGTGCAGGCAAAATTTATAGTGTAACTACTTTGGAAAAAGGTAAAAAGTAAAAAAAAAAATAAATCCTAGTATGTGATATTCCTGTCAGTTGCGCAAAAAAGTGTCTATCACTCAAGTGATACTTCACTTGCATGAAATGGAGTTACTTATCAGTCATATTATTGCAAAACAATCACAGCAAATATTCTGATACATTGGCTAGTGCTGTCAGTACAGACATCTCTGCGGGTCAGTGTGATACAAGTGTTTGTTTCTTACAAATATGAAAATCATTTTTTCCTTCCTGAAGTCCTGCTAGGCCTTTCCTATTGGTATGTTGGTGTTTCACACATTTCCTGACAGATCATCTGCTGTTTGTCACATATATAATAATGGCCACAATTTATATGTGAAGATTAGTGGGTCCCTGCAAATATACTTTGCATATTCTTTTCTGCAGAAGCCTTCCTAACCATGATTATTTGAAGTCCATTAATTTATCTACTTAAATGAAACAGTTCTAAAAATGATTTACATGTTAAAAATTAATACATGGAGTAGCTATAGAGATTGGAGCTGCTTTTCATTTTTAGTAAAACTGTACCTTCTCTGTTTAAATCTATTTGAAAATCTGGGTTATCCCAAAGGAGTCTAAAATACCACAGACACACTGCAGGGCTGCCGAAGTGCTACTCTTAGGATCTCCAGAGCACCCTCTGTAATAATTTTCCTAGAGGGGAGCCTGGGTCTGAATAATATGGTGTGAAGGCAATGCAAAACAGGGTAACAGACCCCACAAAGTGGCAAACAGAGAATAGTTAGCTTTTTTATTTTTTGCTGTCCAGCTCTCTGTTCTGAGTGTGTTAGGCTGCTTCCTAGCCATATATTTTGTTGTCTGGGAGGGCATATAAAATTTTAGGAGTGTACTAAACTTCTTACACATCAACTATTAAGTATTCATTCAAAGCTGAAATGGGCTCACTCTGTTAGGACTCTACCCACATATACTTTGGCTGTAATTGCCCTACGTTAAATCTCAAAACATAACAGTCTCAAAACTGGTGTGCCTGTGAGTACTGAAGAAATAATATTAGAATGAAATTAAAAGGTTGTTTTCAGTGTGTTGCAGAGGGATTAGTTACACAGCTTTTTTTGACAATAACAGTATTTTTAAAGTTAAACCCTGCTGCACAGAACCAGAAAATATAGCCTAAAGACCCAACTTAAATTAAATAAATCAAGAAAAGTTTAAATTAAAGCTGTGATTTACCTCTCTGATGTTACATATACAATGCAGATTTTCACAGGTGGTATCAGACTGAATTTCTTCAAATCCATTATGTTGCTACAGCCACTATATTTCTTCCAGGTACATAAATCTAATGAAACCTTTTGTGCCACCACACAGGCAATCTTTCTTCTGAATGCAATAATATTGTTTCCTGCTATATATTGCTCTTGTGTCAAACCAAGAGATTCACCCACTTATAGTAATACTCTACAATATAAATCTGAATTTGCATATGTCATCCTGTTACTTAGCTTTCTGTTTATTTTTCTTTAAATTTTTTATCAAAGTATAGGCAATTTTGTTACAATGAATGAATGCAATTCAAGCTATGCAGTTAGGGTGAAATTTGCTCCTGTGGAATTGCTTCATGAATCCATAGGTACTGCCTAAGCAACATGTAAATCCATGGATTGCTTAAGTGGTCTCTGAATACACTCATGCATGGTACTCTGCCATGCACAGAGATGGGACTATACAAAGGCAGCTTGGAAGAACTACATTTACTAGTCAGTAATCAATCTTTTAAAGGGAAATTGAAGTGGAACACAGAGTCTTATTCAGGCCACAGATAAATTTCGCTTGCCATGAGCAGGGTGATGATTTCACTGAAAAAGCATTTTAAAAGTTAGCTGAAGTGAAAGCACAGCAGAAGTTTTCCAACATCTTGGCTGATACAGAAGGTTTAAAGAAATGCCAGATATAATTAGTTGTCGTTAATACTTAATCATGTGCAAAATGTTATTTTAAGTGCTACCAATTATTGCTCAAAAACCATTTGAGAATGAAATTATCACTTAATATATCTTTTGTGCTGGCTCTTTTGGGAAAAAACATTTTTCTTTGCATGTTACTGTTCTACATTTTCATCAAAGAGTCTCTGTACTAGCTGGGTTGCATGCATCTGACACACAGGAGGACTTTCCTGAGTCCAAAGTGACTTCAATTTTTTGTTTGATTTTTTTTTTTTTTCCTTTTCCCCTTGATGTAAGATCTCCTAAGCAGTACCTGGTTCTTGCTATACAAATCAGCAAACTGAATGGGTGGCACTTGACATACCTTGCGTAGTCTACCCATGTGCACTGATGTGCTCAGCCACTAAGGAGGGTGCATCCATCCATACAGATCTCTGTATGGCCACCACGACAGAAACATCCTGCTACCAGGATACAGGCTCATGTGGCTTACGTTAGGTGAGACCACCTGCATTATGGTCTGTGGCATGGTACTGGTGGATGTAGTGAGAATATTTGCACACCTTGGGTGGAGAAACAGGATTACTCTGCGGTCATTGCTTTGACATCACTTGTTTTTCAAGGGCATGGCTTTTTCCATCCCTGGAGCACAGCCCTGCAGCTGAGGCTCAGTGCCATCCCTTCCACATCTGCTGGCGTACCACTGGCATGTGGTCCTGGTATTCTTGGTAAACCTCAGCTCAGACTAAACAATAAGCATGGTTCAAACTCCATTGCAGTCAATGGGACTTTCTCTCCTGTCTCCAAACGGGTTTGAATCAGCCCCTACGTCAGTCTACAGAAAAGCTGTCTTAAGAGGGTGACTTTGCTAATGCACTTATTGGAGTGACTATATAAAGTCACACTAATCCTGTGTGAAAAGACACAGTGGTAGTTATCTCAGACTGATAATCTTTTTTTCCCACTGACTGGGTGGTTGGTGGAGTGGCTCCTTACAAAACTAAAACTGGGAAAACAAATTCAGGATCTTCACCATTTAGGGCTTTTTGTGTAACTACTTCAAGAAGATTCTCTTTGCTCTGAATATCCACCAGCTTAACTTTAAGTGTGTTCATGTGTGTGTCTGCATGGTTTGGCTCTTGTTCTTGAGGTAAACATATTGCCAAAGAGAAAAACAAACCCAACCCACCACTAATATGGCTATTTTTTTTTTAGCTTTTCCAGGGGGTACTGGGCTGGCAGGTGCTATCTAAAAAACTCTCCACTCTGGGATAAGCTGTTCATCCATAATTGTCATGGTTACATTTTGGATTGATCCCTGAGGCTTGAATTGTGTACTTAGCTTCAGGAATTTAAGAAAGTGAGGATCGGCAGAATCTCAAAAGTGTTAAGCAACGAAAATTTCATATGGGTAGTGAAACATAACATTAGTCTTCAAATATTGACACTGGACCCCCACAGGGGTTATGTCATTATTGATGACTATTGATGTCATTGCTGTTTTATTTCCAGTATAATATTTTCTGTGTCTAGAGTGTTTAGAGTTGCTGGTTGTGGTGTTTACTCAGACTGGCATGGCATAGACATTATCAGTAAGTAGGTTGTCTCTGACCCAGAGCTTTTGGAGGTGAGTCTTCTCCTTCCTCTTCGTTGGTAGATGTTTTATTTTGTCAGGGTAATATCATTGTAGGTGTTCAGTATTTAAAGGTTGGGAATAGCATTTTAAAACAAAGCAGAAGGCAAATAAGAAAAAGAAACGTGGCTAATCATTGACTTCACCATTTCACACCTGTTATCCTCACAGCCTTACAATGCTGCTCACAAAAATCAGCAGACATCCCACAGACAGGGTGGATTATGGTTTCCATACAAGATGTCACTTCTGTTTATGTCTGGCATGCTCTACTTTACTACCTTTCTATATGATTCCCAACCACAAAAGAAGGCATATGTGGTTTAGGAAGGGCCCTGTCTCCTGGTAATTCATATTTATGAAACCACAAATGCAACAGTCTTACAAGCTGTTGAAATGAAATACAATTCAAGAAATGTAATCTATTACCATCATAATAGAATTTCTATTAAAATAATAAAATAAGAGAAAATAGGTCCTGAAAGTTATAGGCCAACTGGGAAGTTACTGTGGCTTTGGCCAAGCTATCACCATGTCTGACTTCTGCCTTCTCCCAGGCAGCAGTCTAATTGTAAATTAAGTATATACAGGACATCATTTCTTATGTTTGGCTTTTAGTGACCCTCTTCCCTTCTTTCCCTTTCTTCACTCCAACCTCACACATAAGAAATATTGAAGTGTTTGTGTTAATGGAGAAATGACAACGTGCAGTCAAACTTAAACCAGCTGTTTCCCTGTGCTGTGAACAAAAAGAGCCAGGCCAGTAATATTTATAGCTTGACTGGCCTCTAGTGAGCCAGATGCTGACTGCCCTAATTTGCCATGATGGCCTGAAGGCTTGAAGCAGCTGTGGACCACAAGATAGCTGGAGAAAGTTAAGCAAAAAAAAAAAAAAAAAGAGATTGTTTCAATTAGCAAAAGTTATTATTTGATTGAAAATGAACGGCTGCTGCATGTACAACTCAATAAACAAGCATCTTGTGTTCTGCTTACAGATAGCCAGAAACATTGCAAGTGTTGGCACGTGGTGTTTGCTTTCTCCTTTCACTCAAGGAGGGAGCCTGAGGCACTTCTATGTGCCATGCTGTGACATCTCTGAGCAGCCCCTGGGCTGGCCCCATGCAATCCTGAGCACCTACTGAGTCTAGGGTACCTTTTGCAGTGGTATCTGCCCCTGTTTTGGATCCTGCAGGAATGTATTGACTCTAGGTTGCCCCATGCCCAGTTTCTTCACAGCCCTGAGCTCTTGTGCCTGTTGAAGAACATTTTGGTTTCCCCTTCATAGCCCAGCATGGAGTAGTGCACATCCATTACTGCGTTTTGTTTGAGTTTTGTTTATTTTATTTTATTTTTTATTTTTAGGACTGCTTTTGACACTCACTTTATAGCAAAGATAAACAGACTGTCTCCACAGCTTCAGCCAGCAGCATGAGTCCTGAGGGGTTTCCCTCCCTTTGACAGACTGCAGCATCTCACTCCCACTCTGATTGTCACCTTTTCTGTGGGTGAGCATCGCCTTCACCCAGATGCCCTACCTGGGTGAGGGAGTGCCTCAGGTTATAAGCTAAGCACTGAGTTACTTACCCACCCATCATTTTAGTGCCTCTGTTACGCCAGAGTCTGCTGCAGGAAATTTTGCACTGCTTTCACAAGAAGCCTTGGAAGGGAAAATAAAGCCTCTATTTTCCTTTCAGCAGGTTATGTGTGGCGATGCTCACGCAACAGATTTAGGGCAGGTGCCTGCACAGGAGCAGGGGGCTTGGTGTTCTTGCAGAGCTTGTCCTGATGGACGTGAAGAAGAAGCTGGGCTCAGAATCCAGCTTTGTCTCTCTGGGTGATGGGGGGGTGTGTGTGTGGTGAAAGCTGAGCTCTATCAAAGCAAATTTTGAGACCTCTGATATCACCAATGAATGCACTGTTTACTGTCTCAGCATCCCCAGGGATCACCACTGGTGTCTGTGAGCCCACGCGAGGCTCTGCAAAGCTGCTGATGCAGCCACTCTTGCTGCCAGGGAGGGTCAGGTCCTTCTCACCAGGAAAGGTTGTGCAGTCCCTATTGATTCCTGACAAAGTGGAACCCAAAAGGATTTGTCTTTGCATGTCACTGCTTTGTGAGGTCTCAGCAGATGGTTCATGCAGAGGAAGAGAGTGTAGAGAGGGAAGGGGAAGAATTTAGGGCTACAGCTATGTAACTCTTTGAATTGATATTGTGGACTCAAGTAAAGATGTGCTTTAAGAAATAATGTACTTCAAAGTAAGAAATTTCAGGAAAATTTGTTTCTCTTCATGGGCCCCTTTTTCAGGGATGGAACCATTTTTCAGGGGGAAGAGCTGACCAAAGTCACCACAACTGGAGTAGCTGCAGTAAAGACATGAGCCCGAGCATGCTTTGTAATACACTCAGTATGAGATGACCTTTAAATGATGTCATTTTGGCTAAATATAAATTTACATATGTTGGTCCAAATTATCCGAGGGAGCTGGCTTTGCAGAGCTTTCCCTCTTTTACGTAAAGACAGGGTGGGGACATAGCAGGCCTGCTGGAGCTGTTCCCCTCTTAGATCACTGTTATTACAAAATGGGAGAGGAGAGGTGAGGAGATGAATCTTTATGCTGTAAGACATTGTATTGGTTTGTTTGCCAGAGCCTCACAGAAGAAAAGTACCCAGTAACTCAGTGTGTCCTCTGACTTGACCAGCCTTGGATTGATGGGGACAATACATGGAAAACTCTTCAAAAATAATCTTATACCACTCTACTTTCTTGAGACTTCTTTTCTATAAGTAGCTTCTCTAAGGAAGTTATCTAAACTTTGGTTATTAAAAAAATGTATAAAGACATAAATAGTTTTAGAAAATACAATATTTCTCATTTGCTTTCCTCTGAAATTCAGAAATTCAGAAATCTTAAATAGAGGAATTTATATCATGGGAATGTCACAGAAATAATGTAAAATTCTGCTGATTCTTAATCTGTGTTTCTCTGACACCTTGCATTTTAACACAACACAGGTGTTTCATGTCACATGGGGAAAATAGTAGCATAGTGACGATGCAGAAATGTGTTTCATACATTTATTTATGAACTTACATCTGCTTTCATCAGAGTCAATGGCTGGCAAAACTCCAATGGGCTCCAGTAGGAATAGGCACTAAATTTAACCATGAAATCAGCTTGATCCTAAGTAACCCTGAATAAAGGCAAGGCTTCCAGATCCAAGGACCTACAGAGAAGCACTTTCTTCAATAGACATCTATCAGCAAGCAAAGCTGAGTCAGCTCAGGACTGCACATAATGTTCTTGGGTTCTATGATTGTAGTCTTTCCACTTTTTTTTTTTTTTTTTTTTTTTTTTTTTTTTTTTTAATTCCAGGTGTAACACAGTATATTTACTAAGGGTAAAAATAACATTCAGCTGTGAAGAAAAACATCTCAAGTTTCGTTTCAGACCTAGAGCTGAGGATGAATCACTGCAAAGCTGCGCCCTTTATACTGGGCACATTTTCTGAAAGCTGCTTTTCCATTGCCCTGATCCCCGGGTGGTTCAGAAATAAAGCAGACTCACAGAAAGTCCTAAAAAACCTCTTTGCAGACAATCATTCTCTTGTTGTTCTGGGCACTAAAAATACCATTTTTTTGCTGTCTGCTTGCATTTTCAGTTTTGCTTTCTATATGGTAGAGGTCTGTTTCCACCATTTGAATTAAGCTTTGGTTCAGTGGTATGTATAAGCACACGCTCAATTTGAAGTACCTGAGTAGTTCTGATAGTTCCCAAGGAGGTGTTTTCATGTTTGAAGTTAAGCATGGTTTTAGAAGATGTGCTGAACTGTAGGCAAACGGGAGAAAACTCTTGACCATCTGCTTCTAGATTTCAATGAAAAATTATGACTGATTTATGATCTTCCTCACCCTTGTCTGTTTATATTCAAATCAGAAGATCAGCTCAGAAGTTCTGTCAGATTGCCAAAAGCCATGTGCTACTACTGGATTTTACACATCATTTACTATTCAGTGTTTACAAGAGTGTTTTTAATGCATGATTTCCTATAGAAGTGGTGGAGACTAATACTGATATGATATTTCACATCAGCAGCAAGACTTTGATGTCCTGATACCCCAAATTCCTTTTCACAGAAAAACAAAATAAAATAACTGCGTCAGGTAAGCCAAAGGATGCTGCTAGCTCTCTACTTCCCCAAAACATCCCTAAAAAGTCAGTGAAGGGACCAAAGGGATCTTTCTTTTGTTTTTGTAAAGTAACTGACACCCTTGTTAGGCAGGGTGAACATCCACACAGGTTTAAGGGCAGATGCTGGATGTTGTTTCCAATTATATGTGATTTACTATGCAGAGTCACCTATATGTCTATATCTATCTATATATATATGTGTGTGCTATTTGTATCTGTTGAAGGTAAACAGAGAAAGACAGCAGTTTAGTCACAAGCAGGTATCATAAAAGGTCTTTTTCAACATGTTTACATCTGAAAAGAAAAGTTACTTGGTTTTGCTTAACTCTGTTTAGACAGAAACAAGCTGCAGCCCGGCATTATATTTAGAGGTATCTAGTGGGATAGAAAATTAAACCTGAGAGAATAATGCCCTAATATTCTGGTTCTGAGAGGAAACATTAAGCTCACCACCACTCAATGACAGATGAGACCACATGCTGACTATCCCTTCCCTGTGGTTATTCAGTCCTGTGTCTGACAAAGCAGTTGTATGACCTGAGCACAAAGCAGATTTCACATGTAATATGTAATGTAGCACCTGAAAAAGGTATGTGAAGCCAACATTTCCCAGACAACATTAAAGGCCCTGTTCCTTGTCCTAAAGAGGAGAGTACCCATTGAATGCTTTTTTAATTATTTTTAAACTGAAAGCCATCACCTGTTTGGTGGTTTGCTTGTTGTGTTGTTTGTTTTGGTTTGGTTTAGCTTGCTTTGTTTTGTTGTTGTTTTTTGTTTCTTTTTTTAATACATACATTAACACAACATGGTAAAATTGGCAGTAGCACGGTGTAGAAAAAAACTGATGCACTTAAAATGTACTTCTAGTATTTGAAATGTATACTGATTTTTTTTCAGCTTTCCAAGTGATAGTTACTTTTTAAAACACACATGTGAGAGTTTTAAATGTGTAAGTTCCTGACCCTGCATAGTGCTGAGCAGTCAGCTCAACCAAGTCACTTGAGCATTGGATAAAATGTGTGTCACATTCTTTGGAAATATGTTGAGCAGACAGTGGTCCAAATTGCGTATTATTTTTCTGCTTTTGTCCTTGAAAAATAACAACATTTTGGGAAGTAATCACCTTTATTCTCACCGCAGGTGGGTTTAAAGTGATATTGCTACACAACACTTGGAGCAAGATCTGGGATTTCTGAGCTGGGGAGAGCAAGAGGCTCTGGGTGAAATACACTTTTGGGGCAGATCCCGAAAAATTCTTCTAGGAGTCTGGATCTTGGGGATCTTGGGGGGTCTCTTGGTTCTCTGTACTACAAATTTGTTGGTTTGCAAGGAACCAAAATGAACCATTGCAACCTGATTTGCTTCTTTTGTAAGACGATAGTACAGTTTCAGGAGTTAAATGGCAGGACTAAAAGAAAACTTGTTAGTAAGATAGTATCACTAAAGAAACCAAAACCCAACTAACACCCTCCTTCCCTTGCCAAACAGCCTCTGTACATTTAAAGGTATTCCCTATGGCTGTGTTCTTTGTTTTGATTTTTGTAACAATTTTTCCTCTCTGATGAAACACATTGTAGACATTAAATTAAGGGTCAAATATGGCTGTGTCTGCCAGAAAGAAAACTGTGATGCAATTAAAATGCCATTAGGGACCCCCTGTGGGATGTTAAACCTAAAGACTCTATTCAGAAAGCAAAGCCAAAATTAAAGAGGTGTCTGGTTGCAGATCCTCTGCAGATTTCCATTTCTTGACTACAGTACCATGGAGACTACTAGTCAGGAGCTGAAAGGTTTTTCCAGTCATGCGTGTGGTATTTTGAATCATGGCTTTGGCAAATATTCCTTTTCTCTAAGCCATACGTAGAAGTGTGTCTACATTGCATGACATAAAGTGCAACTGAGCGTGACCACATGGAACAATGGCAGCAGTGGAGGTGGGAAGCTGTCCAGGGCTTGTACAGGACTTGTCCAAGGCTTGAACAATAAAAACTAATAATAGTTTTCCCTCTGAAAATTTACATTGAGTACATCTCTATGTTTGATGAGTTGTCTGTGACATGTTTGGAGAGAAAAGTGCAGCTATTCACAGCCATTGGGCTTAGCAAGCTAGTGAACAAGCCTTCAATGCTAGCACCAGTCTCTGGAAATAAATCATATATGCTTGGAGACATATAAGAACCTGATCCTTTGAAAATAAAAATAAATATATGGTCCATTGAGGCTGATGGTTTTTCTGCACCAGCTGAAGGAATCAGCAAAGTCATTGAGTGGTAGGTACTGAATTTTCCAGTGACAACCCAGCCCTGGTACCTTACTCTCAGTTTTTCCATTTCGTTCAGCATCATTCTTTACTAAGGATATTAGTGAAGACAGAAATAATAATAGAAACACACCTCTCTTCTCTGTCTAGGAATTCTCCTGATGACTGCAGCGTGGCAAAAGGAGGGAAGATGGTTAGCGGCACAGACAATGTTGGGATGAACTATGGAAACTACATGGAAGAGAAGCACGTCCCACCCCCAAATATGACTACCAATGAACGAAGAGTCATTGTGCCTGCAGGTTAGACCCCCTACAGAAAAATTTTAAGAAAAAAACATACATTTCCCCTAGGCCTACTAACATTACTTAAGAAGATTTGGAGAAAAGTGGCAAAATGATACAGACAATCAGGAAGAAAAGAGCGGTAATTTCCCAAGGTTATAAGAGAACAAACTGAGAAATACTACAATGAAGCTACCTTCTCAAACTGTTCTCATTTCAGAAACAGAGCTAGCTGATTACAGGCACTCATATCTTGTCTGAATTCTCTAGTTCCTTTTGGAGTATTTCACCCTAAAATGGTCAAAATGAAGAGCCACTTACATTCCCTGGTACCATGGACCACTTGGGTGCAGAGTGTAGGGGAGAGGGAAAGGATCACTGTACCACATGATATACCTGCAAATATGCAGTCCAGCCCTCATGATGCTAAAAAAACAAAAGCTTCTATGAAATCAAACAGTGCATGGAAAGCATTTATCTAGGTTATCCCCCGAGTTTGGGTGGTGTAAAACATTTTAAGCAGAAAAATGACAACTCTACTGCAATCTAAGAGCACAGTTGAGAAATTCTTGGTTAGTCTTGGCAAGCTTGCTTGTAGGATTCAGCAATTAATTGAACAAGAAGGCATTCATTCCTGTGTGCCTTGTCCTCCAAATAAAACTCTGCTGGAAGATTTGTTGCCTCAGTTTGCAAAATAATTAATATGCTTATTTACAAAGGCAAAGCATTAGACTGTCATAACATATGTGGGTGTTCATAAACCACTGGATACACATAGCATAGACACAACACCTGCAACCTGCAACCAGAAGGGAATATTTTGCTGCTAGTTCCTCTCCAGTAGACATGTGCCTGTCTGAAATGTTTCTGCTACTGCTATGTTGCTTAATATTCTTACAGTTTTTCAGTTGCTAAGGTATGCAAGAGTACTAACTGTGGCCAATTTTGCAAGCTGTGATTATTTCAGTTATTTGTCAAGCTAAGTGTGGACAAATATGTTGCAGTATCCTCTGCAGTGGTATTGACAGTTCTATTTTGAAGCACAGAAGAGGGATGCACTGAATAATGAAGTGTCCTGCCTAACTGGAAGCAGAATATACTGAAATTCACAACGTTCTTCTAAACGTTCTTCTAAAATATTTATATTCTCAGTAGATGGCACTTTTTTTTAGCTTTTTAGTAACCCTTTGCATTATGAGCTCACTAAGATCCTTTTTTTTTCACAGTGTATTCCTGGAGATGTGTTTTGAGGTGAATTTGAGTGGCATTCAGGGAGCAAGATGGTCACAGTCACAGCCTTGCTATTTGAGGCTTCTTTATTGAAGAAATATATGAATAAAATAATTTGGGTTTGTTTGACTACCTCAGAGGCAGTTTGCAGTTCATCTTGCAATATTTATAACTAAATAAAGCAGGCCAAAAATTTCCAGCTATGATAACTTTCTACTTACGATAATTAAAAATAGTTCTAAAATTATCTTTTGGTAAACTTCCTGGTGTTTTTTTTGTTTTGTTTTGTTTTCTGGTTTTTTACTTAAAACCAGACGGAATGTAGTAGCTGGAGTTCCCTGCTGTGGGCACTCTCATCCAGACCCTAGATTTACTGACCAGAGTTGCATTTCTCTAGGTTCCTACATATTTCATAGCTGATGGAAGGGTTCTTTTAAGTGTTTTTTGATATACTTCAGAAAACAGAGAAACCGTCTGAAACTCCAGAGGATTAAATATTCTGACTTCCATGAACTTAGAATGCCAGAAGAAACATTTAGTGGGTGAATGATTGGGAGTGAGCAAACAGTCTGACAGACTCTGAGTAGTTACTAGCCCATGGGCAGAGTTCCCACCTCTTTCAAACCACCCTGAACCACAGTCAAAAGGGATAGGATGGCAATGAAAGGATATTTAGGTTGTCATTCAAATCCCAACCTTTCCACAGACTTTTATGTGACAGAGTACAGCCATTTGACCTCTGCATGCTCCATTCTGTCTTCAGATATCACAGAATTGCTTAGGTTGGAAGGCAAAAAATCTTGAGGAATTTATTCCTCCTTAAATTTATTCTTTTCTCTTCAAAAATCATAAATTCTTCATGGAAGGAACTGTCTTCCATGCAGGTTGTTAAGAAACTTCATTTTGATGGGTGAAAAGAACAGGGAAAAGTAGAACAGAAGTGGAATAGAAAAGGAGGAGTTAAGAGGCAAAAAAAGAAGTCAAGGTTAAAATTCAGTATTCATTTAAAAAACAAAAAACATTTGGCCTTATGTTTTCATGAAAAATCTGGATTAGTTCTTGCATTTTTAACCCATATGATTTTGCCAGTACTTCAGGTAGTAAGTAAAACTTACATGCAGGTGCAGCTATATACAAAAGTACAACACAGCAACCTATAAAAGAAGTGCAGAATCTTTTAATATGAGCCACTCTAGTTTATGAAATAACTAGCCAAATTTATGAGTACTTACTTAGCCTAAGCCCAAGAAACAGTAGTTCTGAGTTGAGTGGAAATTTCACTTGAATAAAGATATGAATTCAAAAGAGTGCTTTGAAAACTGCTCAGATATGAGTCACAGTGCTGTTAATGGACTCTCAAATAATTTCTAAAATGTATTCTCTGCATGAGGACAGGAGTTTACGTTAATCTGTGTATAATAATGAGGAAACATTAAAATTATAAAAACTACATGGAAGAACGGGTTCAACAGCAGACGGTTTGTTGTTAATAATTTGAGCTCACAGCTCTTCCCTGGTAGTTTTTCACACCATTTGCACTGCCTCCTCCCTTGCACTCAACAGCCCAAAGTGATTCCCTGTGTGTCTCCAACAGCCAGTAAATGGGGATTAAGGTCTCTCCAGTTTGACTGTGCTCTGTGTTCATTTTATCAGCACTCTGCCCTCTCTACCTAATTTCATGCTTTTTGATACCACCAGATCCTACGTTATGGAGCACAGACCATGTACGCCAGTGGCTGGAATGGGCGGTGAAGGAGTACGGTCTCCCAGATGTAGACATCTTGTTGTTCCAGAACATCGATGGGAAGGAGCTGTGTAAAATGACCAAAGATGACTTCCAGAGACTTACCCCAAGCTATAATGCAGATATCCTTCTGTCACACCTACACTACCTCAGAGAGAGTAAGCTGGTTTTCTCTCATTATGTCAGTGGCTACAATCAGTCTTGGTTGATGTGTGGTTATTAGATTAAATGGTGTGGATACACTCAGTTGGGTTTTCAAATGTCTGCTGAAAATGTTGCTGCTCTTAAGAACATAGTAGGGGGGCTGATAACAGCCTATTGAGTTTGATGCAATGATTGTTATACATTTCAGTTGGCTTTCACTCATGTTCATCAAAGAAATGAGGGAATATTTCTACATGTCCATCTTAGAGAAAAAACAAATTGAAACCCAGCATATTCATCAGCATACTATAGGAAGAAAATCATATGGGATTCAGTGCTAATGTTTTTTCTGGTCACATACTCGTTTCTTTCCATATTGATGATGAGAATGTTAAATGAAAGTACAAACATTGATTCATAAAGTGAATTCCAGGCATGATTCTAAGGACTGACAGCATTTTGCTCTATTTTGAGTAGGATCAGGAAGATTTCACTGAATTCAATGAAAGTTCTGTAAATTTATGGAAAAGGGACCAGTCCCTGCAGTCTTAACTGCAAATTACTTGTAGTGCATGGCTAGCATTTCAAAGGTAAAGGGACTAGAGAATTCCTGGCTCGAGGGCTTTTATCTAAGCTTGAGGAAATTTTGCAAGTTGGCATCAGTTTAAAGATGTTAAAGTGAATATGGTTTAAAAAAAAAATGAGCATTGCAACACCAGTGCGGTGCAGTCTTCTCCACACGCACATTGTCAATAATCAATCAGAAATATTATGCATTCATAATGCTGAATTAATGTATTCCCTAGTTTTAGCTGTACCTCCCTCCAAACTTCAGACTGAAACTGACTGTCAGTAGGCTCACATTCAATCAGTCCTGTCAGGGAAAAATATGGTTTAAAAAGATAATTCACAATTTTTTTTTTCATTTTGGTGTTGCTTTTTGTTTTGTTTTGTAGCTCCTCTTCCACATTTGACTTCAGATGATGTTGATAAGGCCTTACAAAACTCTCCACGGTTAATGCATGCTAGAAATACAGGTAATGCTGGCACTGCTCCCATTGCTATAGGTCATCTTCTAAAAGCACAGGATTCCTTTTTATGGGTTGCTTGCTAAAAATGGAAATGGTAAATCAAGAGGGAGAAAAGAGTATCGTCTCCTTGCTGTGTGTGTGTTTTATGCACAGACACACAGAAAAAAAGTTAAAAATCACATAGGACCAGATGGTGCAAAAATGGTAATTTCTTCTGTCCTACAGGAGAATAGGGTCCCTAACACACAATAAACTGCAGGCTCAGAGCCTTTGTCTTTGAGGACTTTTTTTCTCTTTCTGTCTCATTGTGATGTCAGATGTACTCTATGGTGCCTATAAAGTTGATGGAGCTCAAAAGCACTTTAGCACTTGCCTAAGTGCTGTGAGCTCTGGTGAATGGGGACTGGCTGCCCTCCCATGCAATATATATCATATAATTAAAAAAAATTGCTGTTCAGGCAGTTACTCATCTCAACTATATATATATATATGTCAGCTATATGGGACTTGAACTGGAAACTCCACAAATTTTACGTTGTAACTTCCACTTAATTCTGATCTGAATGTAAAATGATTTTTGTTAATATTCATCCTTCTGTTAATTTGGCCCAGGCAAGTATTGAGTGTAGGTAGGAGAACCATACAATACATGCCTCAGAAGCTACTGTCTTTCAGGATGTGACTTAAAATATTTATGAAAAAAATTCAGAATAAATTTTGTCTTGCTATAGCAATTGTGCAATAGAGGATGGCATGGAATTGTACACATAGGGTGATATACATACTGATTAAAGATGATTGGAACATTGCATGATCATGCCTGAGTATATTAGTTACCTACAGTGACCAGAAATAACAATTCTTTAAGAGAAATGAAAAAGATAATACAAAGAATAATGCAAAAAAAAAAAAAAAAAAAACAAAAAAGTAAACCTTGGATTGTGATGTGTTTTTCATATCTTATTTAGTTTTTCACTGATTTACCTAGCTAGGAAACTAGCTAGGAATTAACTAGATTAGAACTCTCCCTAAGAATGCATGTTTGTGATTTTATATAAAATCCTACTGTGGGCTGTAGGCCTGCTGCAGTCTCCACCATCAGCAACAAAAACCTTTCATTCATTGACTTTGACTGAGTTTGGAATAAGCCTTAAGCCCTTTATAAAAAAAAGATTGACTCGATGGTCTTTTTTATCTCTGGCTTTCAAAATTCTAATTTTCCAAGCAGTTTCCACAAACAGTTATGCAAGCGTTCTCCAGCAGTTCTCTGTATTATCTTTTTCTACATATATGCACTGACAATGATATTTTGAAATTCATTTTACAAAAATGAGGTAGTCTACATTTCTGTCATTGAGAGTGTAAATATCATGCTGATCATAAGAATAAGGAAAATCAGGTATTCTGGTGGCAGATGAACTTTGGAGTGAGATTTTTAAAGGACCCTAAAAAAGCCAGGAACCTGTTCTTGAGGTCAGCAGTAATTGCACAAAACCTTATGGCTCTTTTCATGGTCATAGAAGTGGTTCTTAGAAGTCTATTGATATAGCTAGAGCAATTTCAGTGCTTGAGATAAGTGAGATACCATTTTCTAGATCAAGCTCAGTATTGAATTTTTCATTCTGTGAAGAGAATGAGATTTTTTGAGGGTCTGACCCACAGCAGACCAAAGTCTGTGAGAAGATTCCCACAGATACCAATAGGCTTTGGCTCAGGTCTGCAGTCTGTTGAAAATATGAACTTCATTGGGAAGGGCATGAACTTATAAAGAAAAGGCAAAGAATTTTTTTTTCAGGACAGATGAAACTGCCTGCCCAGGTGAAGGTGATTGTGAGGAGGGTAGAAGTGCAGACTTGACTCTCTCCTCTCTTAACACAGATTTTGCACATACACT
Organism: Phaethornis superciliosus; assembly: GCA_023637945.1. Lineage (NCBI taxonomy): Eukaryota > Metazoa > Chordata > Aves > Apodiformes > Trochilidae > Phaethornis > Phaethornis superciliosus. Next base: position 108,087,443 of record JAJQWJ010000001.1, on the reverse strand, counting down.
TGCCCAGTAATTTGAATGAATTTACACAGGTGCAAAGGCTATTGGAATTAAAGGTTATTAATAGTCTTTATTTAGACACACTACAAGATAGAAAATATCAGTGGGCTTAGGGACTGTGAAAATGAATCTTTAGGTGTTATGTCTTCTTCTTTCTCTTTAGGAGGTGCCACTTTTATTTTTCCAAATACGTCAGTTTATCCAGAAGCAACACAAAGAATTACAACCAGGCCAGGTAGGAACTATGATCACCTTTTGTATGCTGTGATCTTACTCATTTCATCTCTTGAAGTATCTAATTCTTTTTCTCCTTCAACTCTCTTTGCATAAATCTTAGGCTGTGTTTTGAATACAAGCATATATATATATGTGTGCATATATCATTGTGTAGAGAAGACTGAATAGAGCAGTTTAATGTCTGTTTCTTCCACATATCTCTGTCTTTGAAGCAATGATGTCCAGTGTTTAAAGCACCAGAGAATGAGAAGAACAGAGCTGTATTGATTGGTTCTGTTGCATTGTCTCAGTGCAGTAATTTCTCAATATATTTCAGCTCTCTGTCTGTAAAATTAGGCAAGATACCCACTTTTATAGTGTGATTTGAAGTATATTGGAAAAAAAAGTACTCTCAAAAGACAGGATACATAATTCTCATGCTGTGTACTTTTTATCTATGCTTGAGGCAAGTAAACCCCACAGTGTATGATTGTGAAAATACTAAATAATTAAATTCAAAATACAAGAAATTTCTTACTTCTCAAAAGTTTGAAGCCCACTAAAGTATTGTGGGTGTTCTGGTTTGTGAAAGGCTAACGGGAATAATTAAAGAAGATGAGGACATTGCTGTGAAGCCAAAGATTTTCTTTCCATCACCCTTCACTACTACAGATGTTGGGAAAATACCTAATCTGGACATTTGCTTTTCCAGTAATAAGCACAAAGTACTGTGAGATATCAAGAGGAGTTGCAGCAAAATACTAAATGTAAAGAAAATCTATTACTGAGCCAGAAGAATGCATCCAAGTGTTGTAAAGGGGCATACACTTGAATTGAGTGAGCTCTTGTAAAAAGATACATTCTGTCATTAAACACAGGAGGTTTGGGATGGTAAATATTTTATCTATCTTTTATCAATACTCTACGATATAATCCAGGAGAGTATACTCAAGTAACTATTTTATATATACTTGTATACATGTATATATGCATGCCTGCAGATTTGTTAATTGATAACTTAAAAAGATAACGAAACAGCCACCAGACCATTACATGAGGACATCTATCCTGCTCAGTTTCTAGGAAAAAAAACATTTTGCTACATTTGTCAGGCTGTAACAGTGCTGTAGTGAACAGAAAAGAAAACATTGGATATATTTGGCCTTCAGCTTTCATAAGACATTTTCCAAAGTGTCCCACAACTATTTGTGATCAAAGTTAAATCAGCATGTTTATATGGACATCTTAAGTCATGTCTGCTTTAACGTACTCTGCCATGATTTGTAATTATTAAAAGTCGGGAAAAGGACACACAAAAAAATGGTATAAAACATAAAGATGGCACATGTTTTTTCATTACCTAAAACTAGAGATTTCTCTAAGTGGTCCCTGTACAAGTGCCCAAAGCCCTGTTAGAGATCAACAAACTGGCAGTTTGTAAATAGTTGAAAATACAGGTTGATAAATAAGACAAAAGTTATTTGCATATCTTACTGATTTCAAATCAACCCTTTTCTCTCATAAAAGAACTTAGAATAAACATTGCACACGCCCTCCGAGGAAGTATTCAAGGTCAGGTTGGATGGGATTTTGAGCAACCTGGTCTAGGAGGATATGTCCCAGCCCATTTAGGGGGGCTGGAACTAGATAGTCTTTAAAGTCCCTTTCAACACAAATCATTCTGTGATTCTTTGATTCCATGATCTTTATTTATGACCTAATGAAATCCACTGCTCTAGTTGTTGGCCAAAGTAGGGGAGGAAAAAAGTAAACAAATAAAGAAACACAGTGGAGGATCATATGGGAAGGCTCTCTGTAGATTTAGAAGGCACTTAGGACAAGCCATGAGAATACAGAAAATCTTTCAAGCATGCTGAAAGATATAAAAGTTTGAAATTATTCAACTCAGGGTCTGAGGATGAAGAAACATGATATAACTACTAAAAATAGTCTCACAAAGTGTCTGTCTCATCTCAGTATTAAAAGGAAGAATACTAAAAAAAAATAAGGCATTTTCATAAAACAGTAAAGCATATTGTGGCCCTTTGTGGCCACAGGTTTTAGTGGCACCCAGGAGTTTTGAATGATGTGGAGGAATCTGAACATGAATATGGATGAGAAGACAAAGCATAGCTACAGAAACAATTGCCAACCATGTAATGTAAAACTGGAGGCCTGAACCTCTCAGTAGTTTACAAAAAAAAAATTAACATGTAACATAAGACCAGAGGGACCTCAGTGTACTGCAGGAAATTAAGAGTCTTTCAGGCAAAGACTAGAACGAGTCTGCTGTGAAGGAGTACTATTTTCTGGGTATGTTTCCACTGGACTTGAACAAAAACTGGAATTTTTTTTTAATTTTGTGAGGATTCTATGATATCAATATTTGTTTCATCCTAAATTGTGATGGAAAAATAGCACTAGTTTTCTCTGAAATACAAAATTCTAAAAAAACCACCTATCAAAAATACTAAAGTTCTCAATTTCATAATTTCCATACAAATCTCATTTAGTATGACATCTGCAAAACAAAAGGCTTTATGTCAATTTTAAAAGCACCTCCCTGTGTTGATACAATTCCTTATGGAAGTTGTAATTTGGATTTTTCTATTCTTCTGTGTAAACTGGTGTATCTCATCTAAACATTTCCTACAACAAACACATTTTATCTTTTACAGTTTACATTTAACAAGCATTTTTAAAGTCAGGGTTTTCATTCAGAAAGAAGATTTTTCTGCAGAAATTCAGATTTCTGTTCAGAAACATTTTTGTTCGCCTCTTTCATGTCTTTCCTTTTAGTTAAATGACACATTTCAGCTAGACTGCAAAGAAACTTTGATGTAAAAAAGTACCCTTTATGTGAGAGCAGTAGTAGACCCCCGGGACCATCACTTGACAGCATGAAAAAGGTCAAAAATGAGGAGGGGGAATAAATAATGTTGAATGGGAATTATCCAGATCCTGGGATCCAATTGTGGTGAAAGTCATTAAATATTGCCATTGTTAAGGCATTACAATAGAAAATAGGAAATGAGCAGGGCCTGCAATGAACTGTAGTGACAAAGGCATATTTCTTCAGTCACCTTTACATCAGAACATGAGGTTTCAGCAAGCTGAAAGTAATACAATGAAGCTATCAGAAGCTCAGGAAGACCTAATATGGGTTTGTCTACGTGGTCATCAAACAAGAGTATTCCCATCAAAGATCTGCCCAAGATAAGGACATGTTGTACCAGTATCTAATGAATAAGAACAGAGCTGCTTATCTGGGATAGCAACATGTTTATCAAGCCACCATAATGAACTAAAAACGAATCTGGAATTCTGTGCTATTTCAAGAAACACTGATATCTGGGTTTTTCTTTTAGTGGAGAGGGCGTAGTCAGAAAGCTTTATATATGATGTGTTGAGTTAAAGGCAAAACAGTTTTCTCACAGTACTAAATTTGTATCAAATATATTTAAGGCTGCAAGTGCCACCAAGTGAAAACACACAATGTCACACAACCCTGTCAGTGTATAGGTGTCTAGGAGTTTGGAGAAGAGGAGAGGAGAGGAGAGGAGAGGAGAGGAGAGGAGAGGAGAGGAGAGGAGAGGAGAGGAGAGGAGAGGAGAGGAGAGGAGAGGAGAGGAGAGGAGAGGAGAGGAGAGGAGAGGAGAGGAGAGGAGAGGAGAGGAGAGGAGAGGAGAGGAGAGGAGAGGAGAGGAGAGGAGAGGAGAGGAGAGGAGAGGAGAGGAGAGGAGAGGAGAGGAGAGGAGAGGAGAGGAGAGGAGAGGAGAGGAGAGGAGAGGAGAGGAGAGGAGAGGAGAGGAGAGGAGAGGAGAGGAGAGGAGAGGAGAGGAGAGGAGAGGAGAGGAGAGGAGAGGAGAGGAGAGGAGAGACTGTGGGAGGAGTTGCACAGCCTAATGACAAGCACATGTGTTCTATGTGATCTTTCTCCCCTATATGTCTGTGAATTTTAAAGTCAAGGAATGAAAGAACTAGGGGCAAAACAAAGGTTCCTTATGTCACCAGAATCTCCCTGGAACGTCTGCCATGATGATAGAGATCTGGACAGACAAGGCAGGATTGGACAGGGTACGTACAAGCAGCCCATGACTGAATACTGTCCCCCTCTGTACAGATAGAACTCAGGAACACCTAAATGCATGACCAGAGTCCTTCTGAATTATTTGGTCATATGGTAAAGTCCTTGGGCTGTAAGATACCTGTAATTATAACAATTAATAGCAGTGTTGATCTCATCCTAGTCAGGACATCTGCATGTTACATTTCATCTGCACACCACTGTTCTGCTCAGAGATGAGCACTTATGCAGTTCCTACTACTTTCTTTGAGTTTCTGAAGGACATAACTGTCAAATATTTCTCAAGAAAACAGGGATAAAATGGCTTTAGTTATTCAAAAGTAATATAAAGATAAATTGCATATCTCAGCAAAAGCAAAGTTTTGGAAGTGTAAGATTCTAGGAGACTGCAGGGCTGGTAGTGCCAGTCTTCTCCTTGTGCCAAACAGACTAAACAAATTAAAGGCAATTTTGTTGTGAATTTCACATTACAATTTATTTCCATTTGATACTTCTTTTCAAAAGTGCTTGGAAATGGGCAGAAATATATCTGGTTTGCATGCAGTCAGTCTGTGACTGTTCCTTTACTTCCAAACTGGTTTCACATCCAAACATAGTTTCTAAAATAAAGAACAAGTACTGTTAAAAATTAAATTGTCTTTACCAACTTAGTTCTACCAGGTGGGTATTGCTTCCTCCCTGACATCCTGGGCAGGCTATGTAAATCTCTAATTTTAGCTGCAATTTTGGCTAATGTGTTAAAGCCAGCTATAAAAAAACATAGACAACTGAGAAAGATTTCAAAGGATAAACACACATTTGAATTTACTACATATATTTTATGAAGAAAGCTTTTACATTTAAGTTTCTTTATTTTTACATGCTAAAGTATTTAAATGAAAAAGAGGTAATTAGTAAATGAAAGAAAAGGCAAACAAAGATTTACATGTTGAAAGATATAAAAGTTTGAAATTATTCAACTCAGGGTCTGAGGATGAAGAAACATGATATAACTACTAAAAATAGTCTCACAAAGTGTCTGTCTCATCTCAGTATTAAAAGGAAGAATACTAAAAAAAAATAAGGCATTTTCATAAAACAGTAAAGCATACTGTGGCTTTGTGTACATGTGTAAAGTTAGGGAGCTTGTCCTGAGAAGCAGAAAAGAATATTTAAACAGATGAAACAGGAAAAAAAAATCTACCTACTTCTTGAAAGAAATATAAACATGCGTAAATAGGTTTAACATTTAAGTTCACTGGTTTCTCATTATGTTTCTGAAGATCTGCAAGGCTATTGGGGTGTGGAAGGGAACGTGAAAAGATTTATTAGTGATTTAAAATGACAAGTAGGAGAGAAACAAGTGAGCTTGGTGACGTGCATCCACCAATGATCCCAAAAGTCTGGATTCTGAAATATGAGAGTGAGACCAGAGGGTGCACTTGAGGAAGACAGTGCTTGCATGAGGAGCACAACAAAGTGCACGATTGCAAGGAGAGCTGGTGCAAGGACATTCCACACTAGTTTAGGGGAATCTCCAACAGACAAAATCAAGATTTTGTTGTCTCACATATGTCTCCTATGAGTAGGTGGCAGAAAAGGGAACTCTCAAACCCTCTATCAAGAACTCTCTATCAAGTTTGATCAGCCTCCAGGGATAACAGCAACAGACTAACAAAGGACAGGAGTTTAAATCAACTAAAGTGTCTCTTCTTAAAATATTGTCACATGCTGACTGTTTAATCTGAGCTCTAATCTCTTGAGGGACTTTTCCTGCAAGACACTAGTTTATATTGTCCATCATGTGCAATGTGTTTTGTTCCTTGATGTCCTGGCAGAGGAAGGAGACCCAAGGAAGCAGTCTGAGCCTGGCAAACTATAGGATCTTGAATATTTGCACCAGCTACAAAAAGCAATGCAGATGGCAATGTAGTACTGTTATTTTTAGAGATGATAAAGATGACAAAGGTTTTAACAAGGAGTGTCCTTCCTATTTCAGCAATATTTCCAATCCAATGGCTCCCCTAGGAGTGTGCCCATTATGGACGTAAACATTTCATGCCTGTATTAATGAATCACTGTATTTTTCCTCTGCAGATTTGCCTTATGAGCAAGCCAGGAGATCAGCATGGACAAGTCACACCCACGCCAGTCCTCAGTCAAAAGGTAAACCACATCTGCATATTGCTTGCCTGTGGGCCTGAGGCACATCTGGTGCAACCTGGACAGAATCTGAAGTGAACTGAGAGGAGCTACCTCAGCTTTCAGTTCTGGAGGTTTTTCAGATGTGTCTTGTCTGCAAAGCCTGTTAGCTGTGTACAGGCAATACTTAGTGGAGTGACTGGGGCAGCCATGTCATCCTTTGAACTCAGGCTTCATCAAGCCCTTGACCTTATTGCCTTAATAAAGCTAAATTCTATTGTGACCCTCATTGAGGGGTGAGCAGCAGGAGTCACAGGCCTGTGGTTTATCACACGTTTGGTGACCACCTTCAAGACTGGAAAAATAACTACATGGGCTTATTTCATTTTCAGCTACTCAGCCATCATCCTCAACAGTTCCCAAAACAGAAGACCAGCGTCCTCAGTTAGGTGGGTGTAATTTTGTTTGAATTATGCCTCAGTATGACAGTGTTGAACATGATGAGAAAGACCTCCCAGCCAGAAGCAAATAACAGCATCTGATCTGACTACTAATGAGATCTCCAGATGTTGACCACTAAATCCCCAGATGTGTATGAGTTGGCTCTACACCTGGATCTGAGATGGAGGTTCCCATGGCCATTGAAAATTGCTTTTAGTAATGTTTAATGTCAATTATGACCTTGCAAAATGAAAAATCTCTTAAGCAAAGTACCTATGTACAGCTTGGGTACAAAGGTTGAAGGTAAAGATGTCACATATGCTCCACAGCAGTTGAAATGCTAGCAGTTGGAAAATAGGCATGAGCAAAGGAAGCAAAATGGTTCACAGCATACAGAAATCTGGCTGAACCAGGGTCCTGAAATTAGACAGAAAAGTGAGAAGGACTCTTAAACCATTGTGAAACTGAGGAGAAACCAGAAGCTTATGAGTTTTTGTAGACTAATGGTTTTGCTAAAAGAGTGCGTTTTGTGTTTGCAAAGCAGCTAATTCATTGGGTAGGACCTATTCCCTTAGTGTGAACTAGGCTGTGCTTTGGGCAGGTAGCTAGAAAGCACTTCAGAGATTCTGAGCCAGTTATGGCTTTTGTTAACAGCAAAAGAGTAGAAATAGGAAATAAAAAAGATTTGGAGGATCTTGTAAGCTCAGAAGATTCTGAACCTGTGTCGATCACAAGGATTTCAAATCATTACTCTGGTTTTTGTTATAGCTAAATAAGACACTACTCATGACTGCATCTCCTTAATTCATATGCATGCTGCCTGGGAGGTATTATACTACTTTTTGCCCAAAAACCATTTTTTATAATCTGGTCTTTCAACCATGAGAATCTTTTAAGAAATGTACTCATTATTTGTGTAAGTTCTTCCCACCATTTAATGGTTTTGTGTGAACAGGTTATTTAAATGTATAAGGATTGTAAGCTGATCTTATTCTTGCCTGTAAAACTGGTGGCTGTTTGAGAGCAGTGTTCTGCAGACGAGGCAGCCCTGTGACAGGATCATTCATTGAGAGACTCCAGGCTGTGCTTACAGCCAATTGCTTTGACTTTTGTACTTAAGTCACAGCCTTCCCTTTTTCCTGTGGTATTTCAACGTAGGCCAAAGTAATTTTTCATTTCAGGAGTGAGTTTCTTGAGGAAGACATAGGGATGGTCCCTGGAAGTGTTCAAGGCCAAGTTCTACGGGGCTTTGAGCAACCTGGTCTAGTGGAAGGTGTCCCCTACCCCTGCATGAGAGTTGGAACTAAAGATGATCTTTAGGGTCCCTTCCAACCCGAATCATACTATGATCCCATGGCTGGCACAGGTTCTCCTGAAAACCCTGGCTGCAATATTCATACAGGGGATCCCTCACTGGACTCCAGTGGCTAAGAATAGACCCAGCCACATTGCCCAGGATGAGCCAGGCACTTTCAGCCCTCTTCTGGAGGCTCATTTGCTATAGAAACTTAGCAGTGCTTGGGCAAAACAAATGTGGCCTCACAAGAAGAGAGGCTGCTGTCCTTCATGGGGACACTCTCACCTCAGTGCCTGTGGGCCCTGACATACTGCAGGGGTTGATAACACTAAAGGGTGCTTGTGTGTACGTGTACTTTATTTAAGTAGTAATCAGAATACTTCTGGCCCAAATTTACAGCATGGCTGAATACATGTTTGTGCACTCTAATGCAGTACAAAAGGCAAATGTGTATCCTAGCAATTGTTCACTTGCACACCCAGTTTTAAAGGGAAATATGCAACTATTGTGATGTGAAGAAAGGAACCATGTTCCCTAGTGTTGGGCCTGCTGTCCCCTCATGTGGTATATACTGTCTCTTACAAGGGTGAAAAATAACACCTGAAACACTTGACATCATTGTTATATGATTTAAAACCTTTCTGTTACAATTTTGTAGATCCATATCAGATTCTTGGACCGACCAGCAGCCGACTTGCAAATCCAGGTGAGAAGGGATATTACTGATTTAGGAGGGCTTCTATTCACTGCTAGTGTCCCCCCTCCATCTTTAAGGCCAGACATAGAAGGTGATGTGACTGATTTTACTGCATCTCAGTATAACTCGGTGGGAGCTGATGGTATCCAAAGTGTTGTAGGATTAGGTTTCTAAATTTGTTACATAAGAGTAGGACTGAGGTCAGAGATTAAGATACATAAACTCATGTACCTTAATGTAGGTTTCTACATGTGAGCTAGGTCTCTTTATTTCCTACAGTATTCATTTGAGACGTAGTTAATATAGCCCTCTGTAGAGGGCTATTTCAAATCATCCTGGAGTAGATGGTTTCATACAATCAGACACATACCTCATTTGATATATTTTAACTCGTCATGTCAATAGGAGTTCACTTCAATTGCCTAAACAGCAGGATTTTGGTTAAGTGCTGTAATATATCCCATCCAGTCTCCCCTCTGGTATCCCTCCAGAAGGGTATGAGTGTTCTACCAATCTGTGTCATTTGTGTCCTGGAGTATGGTAATTACAATAGAATAATATTATATTCACAATGCAATGTTATACTGACCTTGACAAATGTATAATTTTGGGATAAGTAACCCAAACCAGGGAAATAGGGAGAAAACAGGAAAGCATAACCTATGTGCAAAGACTAGTTGCGTTAAACACTTCAAAAATGTTATCCCATTTTAAGAAGGAGGCAATGCTGTGCAATGTGGACAGGCACTTGTAGTACACTTTAGCTGAAACCAGACAGCAGGACCCTGACAGGGATCCTCAGAGATGAGGAACCTTTTTCGGGAGTTAATAATACTAATTGTGAAAGTGCAGATTTCACTGTTGCTGCTCTGAGTCCACAGGACACACTGTGGCCATACACCACCATAATTAACATCATAATCTGACACAATGGATTGACATTGTATGTGCCACTTCCTATTTCCCTTGCTTTAACAGCACAATGTTCCCTGTTCCACATTACAGGTCTCCTCAGAGCTCAGCAGGAATGTTTCTTTTTACAACCAACCATACCATACAAAAAGCAATATGGCTTTTCAGGCATGAAATTGCCAAAATACTGGTCCATTTCCTATGACTACGTCCAGTAACATCAGACAGTTCTAGATTAGCTTACTTTCCAAACAGTTTTGCATGAATAGGAAACCAAATAAATAAGCATTAAGAAGAGTATTTTCCAAATGGCCTAAGGTAGTGGGTGATCTTAACTGAAGTGGGGGCCTACCTCTCTTTAATTTTGGTAAAGTTTTGCAGTTTTATCAAGTGCCTATTTGGTAGCCTTCATTCCTGTGAAAGACGCTAACATGGTCTGGATTGGGATACTTGTTTAACATTTGGATATGGAATTCCTATACATTTTCCTGTGCATTACCGTGTTTTGTGTGTTTATAAGTCTGTGAAATTACTCTCTCATTAAAAGGAAATTGACAGCAACCATTTATTTTCATAGGACTGTATATTACATTTGGAAGGCAAGTGTTTATGTTAGAACATGTGTTGGATTGCTTATTCAAAAATTTGTGTTTTGTCCAGTGCTGAACTGTTTATTGATTTTCAAAGGCTAATCCTCTTGTTATGTTTCGTGTATTAAAACTTGCATGCCTTGCTCATACCATGGATTCTTTTGTTTGTTTGTTTACTTAATGCATGTTAATGGAACAGAAGAAATTCATTAAGGGCAGTTTGGATAAACATAATTGAAAAGAATATGGGTTTCAGTTGCACTGAAGGATAAACTGCTAATGGATTTCAGATGCTGCTCTAACTTGGTATTAGAATTCACTACTATAAGATTTCTAAAGAAAAGCTTGTTTATTACACTCACATATCTGGTTTGGAAAAAAAAAAAAAAAAGAAACCCAACCGATTCCTGGTCAAAGATGTACTTAGAAGTTAGCACATACAAGCTGGTTAGCAAATTCTGCTGACATTGTGCTTGTGAAACAGATTGCCTTACAAGCTGCTTCAGCTGTATTTTGCATCATTTCAGTGCTGCTTTATTAAGAAATGCTAAGCTTTTAACATGAATATCAGTGGCAAGGCCCTTTCAAATATACTTTCCATTGCTTAAAATGGTCAAATTTAATTTCTGTTACTCTGGGAAACAGACTTGTGCAAAGTTGACAGCAGACTAAAAAAATTTTTTTAACATGAAATTGGCAGAGGAGGGAGGAAAAAAAAATCAACATTTTAAATCTTAGCTTCAATAATCATTTAAACTCATTTGACACAGAACGATGACAAGAACATATTTTATGGACCTTTTCACTGTTCTTGCAAATATTTTTCCCTAAGATTGTATGCAATGCAACAGCAAGCTAATAAGTTTCCGTTCTGCATTTCCCCGAATGCTGCAAAGGGATGATATGGTTTGGCACGAGCCCAGCTTTCTCTAAACTTCTCCATTTTTATGTAGGCTCATTCCATAGCAGAGAACATTTAGTTGCAACATAATGCTGTGAGAACAAGCAAAATGTTACGCAAGTGAAAGCTGTTTGTCCTGAACTTTAGAGATTAGTTTCCTAAATGAGCGCTGTATTATTTCCCCATCGGTTGTCTGCACTGAATGACATTAGGTAACTATTAAATCTCCATGGGATGGCATTCTGCCACTCAGAAGTGGGAAAACACGGCACACTACCATTATCTCTGCTCTTTAGGATTTCATGAGGCTGGGAGAGAGGGTACTAGTTACGAGTAAGAAGCAGGAACAGACATTGGAACGTTTCCTAGCAGGGTCCTACGTGACAGCCGGGAAGAACTGATGTCTTAACATCTTTGAGTCACTAGTCCTGACATCTGTATTTTGTCTCTGCCTGCAGGGAGTGGGCAGATACAGCTATGGCAATTCCTGCTGGAGCTCCTCTCGGACAGCTCCAACTCCAACTGCATCACCTGGGAGGGCACCAACGGGGAATTCAAGATGACCGACCCCGACGAAGTGGCTCGACGCTGGGGGGAGAGGAAAAGCAAACCTAACATGAACTATGACAAACTCAGCCGTGCGCTTCGCTACTACTATGACAAAAATATTATGACTAAGGTGCACGGTAAGCGCTACGCCTACAAATTTGATTTCCACGGAATCGCTCAGGCTCTCCAGCCTCACCCCCCGGAGTCGTCCATGTACAAATACCCTTCAGACCTGCCCTACATGAGCTCCTATCATGCGCACCCTCAGAAGATGAACTTTGTAGCTCCCCACCCCCCTGCTTTGCCCGTAACATCGTCCAGCTTTTTCGCTGCTCCTAATCCATACTGGAATTCACCAACTGGAGGTATCTACCCCAATACCAGGCTGCCAGCTGCTCATATGCCTTCTCATCTTGGCACCTACTACTAAGTGGAGAAGCAAAGAGCACCATAAAAAGCAAACAAAGACACTTCTCGCTGGGATACAGTCCCTGATGAATTGTAATGAACTCTATTGGAGTACACAAATTAAAAGTGCCTGAAGAGACAAGTGAAGGTTTGGCTGGGAAAAAAACACAGTGAAAAATAGATGTCAAAAAGACTCTTCGTAGTTGTAGGGATTTAAAGGAAATATTCGAGAAGTATTAAGATACTAAAATGTAATGTATATGGGCATCGACTCCGTGGACCAAGTAACAATAGACTATTGTAGGTAAAAGCATGAAATGATAAGGAAAACCTACAAAAGCCAGTGGTCTTAAAAAGCTGATAAGCTTATATGTAAAGTTTGATATCTTGTTAGTGCAAAACTGGGACTATACTACAGCAATATAAGGATAAGTCTATAGTGACCTAACATACAATATATGAATCATTACAGAAGAGAGGGGAAGAAGGGGGGAAAAAAAATTAAAAGAAAAAAAAGCCTACCGGTATTTAAAAAAATCAAAACATATCAACAAAAGAAACTGGTTTAGTGTGGAAGCTGATTTGGAATATAACAGCATTGTTTTGGTTAAAATCAAATGCATGCCATTCAACAGGGTGTTATCAGATATTCAAACTGTGAAGACAACCTAAACTTTGAGATTCCTTGACAGTATTACAGGAACCCTGAGCCAAACATTGGAAATGAGAATGTGCTGAAGGGCAAGTGTATGATAGTAGATCAGAGGCCTGCACCTGACAGGGGAAGCAGAAAATGAAAAGAGGAGGAAAAAGGTGGTGAGAATGGGAGAAAAGAAACTTCTGTACCAATAGAGACTGAAGACTGAAAACTTAGTAGTGTTGGGACTATGAAGAAACATTTGTTTGAACTTGTGAAACATATTGCTCAGTATCATACCATTCCCAGTATTACAAGAGAAAGAGACTTGATTTTTGTAGTAATAAAATAAGTGAAAAAAGGGAAAAGCAGAAGTCAGAAATCAGAATATGCATCTCTTTAAAAAAAAAAAAAAAAAAAAAAAAGAAAAAAGTAAAACTGGAATTGTGTTTGGTATTTAAAAGTTACCAGTTCAAACCTCATCATTATTAAGGGAGTTTGTTTTCTATTCGTTAAGCAAGAGACAACCCCTGACTGCCAAAATCAGAAATCATTTAAGTATTTTTGTTAGGCAGGCGCCAGTTTTTCTTTATCGAGTCGCGAACGCTGTGCGTTTGTCAGAATGAAGTATACAAGTCAATGTTATTTTTTCCTTTTTATATAATTATTATATAACTTATGCATTTATACACTACGAGTTGATCTCGGCCAACCAAAGACACAAAAAAGGGACAATCAAAAATATTGTGGCCTTGAATTTTAACTCTGTATGCTTAATGTTTACATTATGAACATATTAGTACTTAGAATGCAGAATGTATGCAATAAAATAAGCTTGGCCTAGCATGGCAATTCAGATTGACACTGTAGTTTGCATTTGCATTTTTAGTGCTTGACACACCTATCAGATCATCTGCTCACTGGGTGTAAATATGCTAGGGATTTTATTTTAAAACATCTGACATCTGACAATAATGAAAAAGTACGACCAAATAGCAATGCTTAGACAAAGTTCAAAGTGGACAGGTTCTATGTATCTTCTTTGCCAGACATTTCTACTAAAATACTCAAAGCCCTTTAACAGTGCCTTGCCATTCTTATCTTGAGCTTCTTTTTCCCAGAGTTTGCAGCCATGCCCAAGTCTTTGGCAACTTTATGGCCAAGTTTGACAATGAAATGTTAATTGACATTTGTTCTTCCTCAAAGGAAGAACTGACACCCAGAAATTATTTTTTGTTGCCATCAGATTGTGCAACATAATCTTAGCCTGAGATGTATTTTCATACTGAATCATATGTTGAATGACCACGCCCCCTTGTTATTAATACATATTGTATCATTATTAGTAAATAAAGTGAATAATGAATAATTTCCATTATTCCTCATTTTAGAACTGAATGTATGGTAGCTTGTTAATTTGTCATTGCAGTCAATCCTGTCCTGGCTGTTTACACAAGGCAGGATGTTTTCTGTCTGTTCTAGATTTAGAGGCTTCCCACACTATACTCTGGGCCCCAAAATTACATCTGGTGCCTAATGGCATGACTCCATTTTTTTTTTTTGCAACACCAGCTGAAGAACTGGTCTGGAAAATCAGCACTGGCATTTATGAGTGTCTCTCCACAGCAGGCAGTGTTTACTGCAGAGACCCGAGACAGCTCAGACCTCCAATTGTAGCCCTCTTTTTTTTTTTTTTTTTTTTTTTTCTGTTCTTTTGTCTATTTTTCAGACAAAATGGGCGTGGTATCAGGTTTTATAGCAAATGTTCCACATATCTGTTTTGTGGTGCATTAATGGGTGCTGTGCAATGGGAACCTGCTTGCCAGAGTCCCATGTTACGGGTGTCTTGGTGGCATTTTACAAACACAGGATTATATTACTAATGTTTGAGATTGAGCAGTGGCATCATAAGCCTTGTGGTAGCTTGGGAAAGAAGAGCTCTAAGTCTGTATCTCTTAAAAAATATAAAAATTTATAGAAAGATTAGAAAAACTGAACTCTTGGAAAAGTTTAGTCACGATTTTAGAAAGCTATGGCAGGCACACCTACATGCTGACTGTAAGAATAATAGCTTGTCTTTCAGTGGAAATACATCTACAGATGCTTGCTATCTACTTTATGTGTACTTCCCAGCTCAAAAAAACAGTAAGTGTAATGTTGAACTACCTTTTAATTAAACACTTGAAAATCCAGATAAAACAACCATCTTTGTTTAGGTTGGCAAGGACATGCCTGGAGGCCTCCAAAGCATCCCCAGCGCTCACAATGCTGCTTGCAGGATTTCCAGATTGTGTTGCCTGGCTGCTATCATGTAGAATGGGAACAACATCCTGACGTTAAGAGAAAGGGTCCAAATCCTGGGACAGGGATGGAGTCCTAGCAGACAGTGTGATGGAGATTCCTTATCATGAGGAGCAAAATCTGCAGTAGGCCATGGGTGAGCTCACTAGTGAACCAGAACAGGACACCTGTCTTTCCACATGATTAGGTCCCAGCTTTCCAAGAGCATTGGAAAACCTGGATTTTGCCAACCAGAGGATAAAAAGGAGAGTGAAAGATGGAGAGTCCCTAATGCTGCTACACTGGGATGTGTGGCTCTTCTATCTGCAGGGCCTCTCTACCCCAGGGGCAGCAGTCCTCCCATAGGGTCTTCCTGCTGGGGGGCAAGGTGTCCCAAGGCACTCACAGAGGGAACATGGTGTATGTAGTGTCTGCTGCTCACTGCCTGATACCCAGTCTAGCCCTGCTACTGGGACCCAGGAAAACTGGAGTGAGGCCAGAGTTTTAGGGGCTGATTCCTATGACCATGACAAGGGATGGACTTACTACAGCCAAAAAGCTTAGCAACTCTGCAGTCATGAAAGACATTCATGTGAGTCTCAGCCAGACCCCAAGACCTCAGCTGAACATGCAGTTTGTTTGCCACTTAAACATCTGGATGGACAACATGGCCTTGATGAGCCCACATTTGTACAAGTTGGTCATGTTGATAAATTGATAACTTTTGTTCAATCAGAACTTCTTTTAAAGTTAGTTACCAGTCAAGTGTCATACTTTATAGCATATTGAACACTGCTATGAAAGCAGAAACTTTATTTTTCCTGAAATTTATATACATATATATATATATGTTTGCTTGCCTTTCATCAAGAAATACACATCTGACTGAGAAGCTACAATGTAACATGGGAAGTTACAGTGAGAAAAGTTTTAAAACTAGAGTTAGAAAACTCAAATATCACCATTCGTCAAGGTACTTCTCTTGATATTAAATTCTTCTTAGAGACTATATTAAAAATGCCTTTGAAGGATGTAATTTACAACAGTTGCATTGTGACTCTTAAGGGAAGAACAGCACAGCATGATCTGTAATGAACTTCATTCCCCACACTTTTCCACATTCAGAAAAGCCCACGTTGGGTACCTCAAACGCCACATGCTTTTTAAACAGGGGAACACATGTATCCTCAGTGATTTAGACCTTCTTCTGCAAACTCTTCTTGCTCAGACTGTTTCTTACACAGTTAAGATCTAATTTTGAAATAAATTTTTAATTACAGAGACATAAAATAAGGTAAAAACCCCAACACTCTGCCTTATAGTATATGCTTTATTGATTCCATGATCTTTTTCTGTGCCATCTACTCAAGTTTTGGTGATATCAGGGAAACGACCCTGAGAATAGTCTCTGCTTACCCACATCACTGTTAAGCACTGAATGGCATCTCATCCATCCAAAGGATTCAATTAACTCATGGCTAAATTTTAACTGCTGAAGCAATCCTGACCGTCTGAAGTGGAGAGAGACTTTAGGTATCTTCACAGCAGATCCCGCCTGTCTTTGGTTAATGATAATATTAGGGAAACTGGAATGTAGAAAATTGTAAATGTAATGGTCATCATTTTTTTAAAAGGCAGATATTTCCAAGAGGAAATTAAATAAAACAACCAGGCAGCTTAGGATAGGAATCACCCTGAGATGTACTTTCAAATCACTGGAGTGAGGACTGCTCAAAAGCAGGCTCAGAAAATTTCTTGGGCTGTATACCAGAATCTTGGGCCATATGTATTTCATTGGGGAATATGGGGCAGAATAATTTTCTATGCACAATCCTAGAAGAAGCAGTGAGAAAGTCTACTTTGGAAATCCCATCTATCACCCTCACATAACTATTTCCTATTGTATACTTACTGATGTTTACTGAACTGTCTTCTCATTTGAAAAGGTCTCAGCTCCAGAGTATTTACACCCATTCCCTTAACACAGAGGGAACCCGTCTCATTCTCCAAGGGGGTTGGGGTTTTTTTTGTTTGTTTTGTTTGTTTTCCTGTGATATTTTTATTTTACAACTTATTCTGATTATGTTCCCCATGTATCACACTCCAGACATCCTAGCCTGCCTCAATGTTTATGGCTTTCCAAATATTTGTAGTTGGTTATCGTGCTCCCTTTGACTGGATGTTAGCCAAGTTTAGACATATTCCACTTCACAAACCTATCCCTCTTCTTCTCTGATAATTGTTAATGGGTTCTTTTTTTTTTTAATGTCTCTATACATGAGCAGGCCTGATGTCTTCTGCTGTCTGAACTATTTCTATCTATGACTTCTCTCACTGCCAAATCCTTCCTGCTGGAGTCTATGCCTCTCTTCCCAGTCAAGCAGTTAATGTGCTTTTACCCACATCTTGAAGAGACCCTTCACCTCTTCAGTTCTGAATGGACTTACACATTCTTCTTTGTTTGGAGCACTTTCTCGTGAACACAAAAGCCTCCCTTCCTTGGATCTCTCCACCAAAAAACAACTAGAAAGATTTTTCCAAAATGTTCCTGTGAATGTGTTGCACTAATCCCACCAGCTCATCTCACCCAACTGTGCAGTGTTTATTTTGGTTGTGTTCTGTCTATGTCCTGGTCAGACTGAAAGCTGCCTAAGTTAGAACATGGATATCCACAGGGAACCCAATCTGTTGTTACTTAGTACTACATAATCATGAGTAGACTCGCAAAAAAAATTGCCTATGCATTTCCAGTTTTCTTCACTATTAAGGTGTCATTCTTCTCCATTGCAAACTTCAAACTGCTCTGCAGAAGATACATACAAAATTCTAGGACGGGGCTAAATGATTGCCATGGTTCTTTAAGGTTTCAAAGGAGTCCTAAATTTTAATTTTTAGACATGTCTTTCATCCATTTCTTTCACTATTTTTTTGCAAAACTAATGACCTGTTTTTATCAGCAAACCAGCTGATACCCTGTAGACCCTTTGGCCACCTGAGACATGAGCACAAGACTGCCAGGAGTGATACTGGGCTTCAAAAGCCACCTCTTCTTGCAACCACCTGGAGAAGAGCTGGAGGACTTGTGAAACTCTCTGCTACATCTGCAGCAGCACAGCCCATGGAAATAGGCAATTTTAAAAATAATGTCCCTTTCCCCTTGTGGGCTGGGAAGAAGTATGTTCACCTGCATTACTGTGGGCAAAATATAAGGGGAAAAAACAAAACAAAACCAAACCACCACCACCACAACCACCCCTCCCCCACACAAAATCAAACAAAATTCAAGATACTCATTTGTTTTGTGGTTGAAAAATCACCCCATTCAGCCCATGCTATCTAGTTCCCAGAAACACTAGTCTGATACATCATGGTATTTCAGATTCTTTGGATGAGAAAGGCATTCAGATGACCCAGCAATGAGTGGGATCCTATTGTGCAGGATATGGTAAATGCAGATCATGACTAACAGATGTTGCTTTGAAGTGCTCATATCTCTAAATATACAAGACTAATAAATGCTGGAAGAGGTGGTATTTTTCACAAAGGCTAGCTGAACATTTTCCATTTCATCTCTTTCATCAAGCAGGGAGGTTGGGATTGTATTTTTCTTCTCACTTGGTCTGAGGATAAATCCAGGAAACATGCAGAAGGTGCTTCTACACTGTGATGGGCTCATATCCTGACACAGTTAGCACACAGCCTGGATCCCAAAGGAACTGAAGTGTCTAATTTTACCCTGAATGACCACTGGTTATGACTGGAAAAGTTGGTTGTAAGCAAGTCGTAAACCTCCTATCATGAGTTACAAGAAAAAGACAGAAAATAAGGATTAAAGTAAGTGACACACAGCCTTTGGAGCACAGAATGTATTGATTCTCAAAACAGGGTTGATAATATAGGTTGCTGCCTTGGCTTGCCCTGGAAGAGTGAAGTGAAGTGAAGTGAAGTGAAAGAGGTGGCAGGAAAGGTGGAATGCAACTAAGCATTCTAATGCAACTAAGGATGCATGAAAATGGTAGACCGAGGTATTAACTGTTGGACTTGGAAAGGGTAACGGAAAATAGGACAAGAATGCCAAAATCAAGAGGGAAAGAAGAAGAAAAAATGTTATGAAGTGATGTTGGAGGGAGCAGTGAAGTGTCACTATGCCATCCCCTTTATTAGCAATTAATGGAAGGGAGTATAAGTAGACCTTTAGAATGTGCAAAGATTGTGCAGTGCAGAGTGTTAGACCTGATTTGGTGATGTTGACATGAGATCAGATCTGAACCATCAGTAAACAGAGAGGTTAAAAAGTGGGCTGAAAATATGAAGGCAGCAGTCTAAGATGTTGACTAAGCTCAACCTCCCCTGCCCCTTAGGGGAAGAGGAATTGCATGTGATTAGGGAATGCTTCAGTACCTGGCAGAACCCAAGCAGTTTGTTTTCCTCTATAGGCATGTAAGTGAAGGATGGATCTGAGGCAAGTGGGGAAGTAGACATCTAGATATGACAAGGTTAACAAAAAGAGAGATGAAAGTGGAGAAGAGAAGCAGACCTTAGACCCTAGTGAATTTAGAGATTCAAGAGATCCAAAAAAAAAAAAAAAAAAAAAAAAAAAAAAAAAAGACTTAAAGAGAAGATAAAGTCAGTTTTAATTCAAAGGAGATGCCAGAGCAGATCTGTGATGCATGTTTCCATAGGAGGCAGGTTAGCACATCTGGGCTAATGTAAGCACTGAAGCACATGAGCTGCAGAGGCAATGGAGTTTGTAAATGTTTTACTCCATTTCTCTTTCTACACTTATCACTTTAGTATATTTTCAGCTAACATTTCATTATAATTTCCACAAACATTTCATGTAACAACTTCATTACAATGTGGACTGCACACTGAACAGCTGTAAAATAGCCTTGCCAATGCTGGTAATTTGCACTGGGAATGTTATATCCACTTCCAATCACTGATGAGTGCTATGCAAAATGAGCTAACTAGCATTTTTCATTTCTTTAACCACTTACCTCAACAATTAAATGTATTGCAATGCTAAATGTATAGTATGTAATAAATCATTTTAGATTGTATAAAAGCATCAGATGATACATCTCTGTTGTCTTGTCGTAAGCTGTATAAAATGCTGGCTTAGCACTCTGTAAAGGCTTTGTTCACTCTTCTTATTTTTAATTGTGTATCAAAAAACAGTAGAGTTTTATGCCAACTATGTGTCTCCCACTATGTGCCGAATCCAGTATGCTCTCCTTTTGATACTTGATGCAAATCATGGCGGAAAGTTTTAGCATGGGAGTCTATGGGGTGGTAAACCCATCACTACTTTTAACATTTTTAATGTTCCACACAACTACTGGAATAGCTCTTGAGCTGAGACATGGTAGGTGCTCCCAGATACTGTTGCATTTTTAGTTCCCTACTTTGGCTAAAAGCTGAGACATTTGGTTTGTGGCTCAGTCATCTATTTCTCAAAAATGTCTGTAATTATAATTACATTATAGAGATTTATAAGTCTAGTATGCCTTTTTTCTGCAATTTTGGTGTAATACAATGTGAACACAGAGAAACTGAGAGACATAAAGCAGCTTTATTTAGTCGGAATGACTGGTAAAATGTAGGTAGCTGACTGATTATAAGGTTACCAAAAGACCCAAAGTACCTTAGGCTCTAAAACCTGATAATATTGCAGTAGGACCTGTTTTCCTCAATCCCTCACTAGAAAGGGACTTGCCTGGTGCTTTGTCATTTAACAAAGACACGTTCCTTTTGGAAGGACTTGAAGCTGAGTGCCCCATCCCTGGAGTGGCCTCCAGCAAAAGCACCCATCACGAGGTAAAATGCCAACATAAAAATATTCAGTTATAGAAAAAATAGTTCACCAAAGCACTTTTCAAAACTTTGATTGATAGCTTTATGTCCCAGTGGTGGGGCTTGGGATAGTCTTGAAAAGAAAAATGATGGACAAAAATGTTAATTTGAGGTTATGTTTGGGTACCTTTGACTAGTCTACGATCCTGCATGTTGTGGAAATATGACTCTTGGACCCCAGTGAAAAATGACCATGCATTTTTCTAACCTTTTGTGTGTGGATGCTGAGGCCTCTTATGGCCTTTAGGATGGTGGCCATCCATTTTGATACACAAGTGTCTGGGCTGCCACCTGTTTCAAGGCTATAGAGCATTTGTATTGAGCAGCACTCTCACAAATTGGGAAGGTAATAACGAGTTTCCTAAACAAAAATGGAGTGTGAGACACTAAGGAAGGTCTGGGTTCTTGTGGCACTGTCTGACTGCCAAGTGATCCAGACCAGGGCTCGCTCCCTGCTGCAGCACTGATAAGGACCTCTGGGGCTGTTGCTGGATGCCACGCTGTCCTATGTGGCCTGGGCTGCAGTCCTGCTCACAAAGCCAGCCTTGGTTTGTCTACTTAAGTTGCTGCAATACCCAGACACCCAAAAGACCTTGCACCTCCAGCCCCGGGGATGTCCTGTTCTGCCAGCATCCAAATGCCAGGGAGCAGAATAACCAGAGCTGCTCTCCTCACATCAGGGCATATTAGCCTGCTGTCCTGGTTTGGGAGTGGTGTCAATTTTCCTGTATATTTCTATATATTTAGTAATTTTTTTTGTTTATCATTACTGTTTCATTAAAGCTGTGTAGTTTGGTTTCCAACCCATAAGTCTCTCTCCCTTATTCTCTCTCCTTTCTTTAACTGGGAGGGGGATTAATAGAGAGCATCTGTTATTCGGTCTAATTGCCAGGCCAGTGTTAAACTGTGACACCTGCCAAGACTTATTCCTATATCCCCCAAAAGATGGCACTAGGATTCACCAAAAGAGTCGGCATCTTGAACCCTTTCACATCTGTGAAAAATAACACCCGGGCCACCCACAGCATGCCCATACCCCACCCCTGACAACTGAGGAGGATCCCTGGGAGTGTGCAGCCACCTCCTCCCCAGGACAGACCCTCATGGGTTGCTGGCTTATGGGCAAAACTAACAAAATGATAAATGAGTTGCTACCTTCTGAGAGTAGGTAGCAGGAAGGAATGTCTTTCAGTAGGATAAAAACACACCCCCACGCACAACCTGTAGTTTATTTTATGTTAGAATTAATCTTCTACTATGCTGGTGCTATGTGCTGTAGTAAAACTGACATCATTAGGACTTCTTTGTAAAAGTTAATTATTTTTGCATTTGAGCAACACAGTCCATAAACTCATGAATAGAGTGTCTGTCTGGTAATGTAGGCCATATTTCGAGTTTTATTTTATTTAAATGCAAATGTTTCTGAATAGTGGCAATTATAGAAATATTTCTGTTATTGAAAAAATAAAATTAATGAAAATAACCTTTGGGGATACTATTTTTCCTTACAATTTTTATAAAATATTAAAGAAAGCTTTTTATCTGTCAGTGAAGCAATAGGGTTTTTTGCCTGAAAAACAATCCCCATTCCAAGATAATGGACTTCTTGTATTCATTAAAGTCTCTAATAGAACTATCACCTGAATAGCTGGGATTTTTCTTTTCATTAAAGAAAATTATATGATCATGGCTCTATAAATGAAAAGGAGTTAAAGCATGCAAAAGAAGGGTTTATAAAGACAGCAGCACTCCAAGGCTGAAAGTGCTGCCTCAGTACACTTTAAAATGAAGAAAGGGCCTTGTCAAAGCATCTCACCTTCCTAGGCATCTCAGCAGCCTCGAAGGAAAACTGAGTCCCACAAATGCCCATGCAAATAGCATTCACTGGAAATAGAAAGTTCAGCAGTGACACTTTTTACAAGAAGGTCCTTTGTTTTGCAAATGCTGGTGTCTCCTGAAAGATGGATGTCTAATTACCACACACTTCCATTTTTTTTGGACCAGAGGTTAGCACACAGTTGTTCCTACTGCTAGCAGACAGAAATATGGTTTCGGTTTTTGTTTTGTTTAGTTTTGTCTTGTTTTCCCCTGCATGTTAGTGCCACTGAAGTGTAGTTAAAATCACAAGTGTGAAAGACCATCTGAAGACTTACTCCTGATCTGAAGAATCTACGTGTCAAGACCTGGGGAATGGGAGGTCTTTAAAATTATAGAATCATAGAATGGTTTGGGTTGGAAGGGACCTTAAAAATCGTCTAGGTCCAATCCTTCTGCCATAGGCAGGGACACCTCCCACTAGACCAGGTTGCTCAAGGCTCCATCCAAACTATCCTTGAACACTTCCGTCTTCTTCTAAGTACATAAGATTTGAGGTGTCAGTTGTGCATGGTATTGTCCCTGAGCATTACCTTAAAAAATATATATTTTATATATAGCGTGAAGTAGGATCTCTATGCCTCTCTTTCTGCACTGGCCATTCCTTTTGTTCTACTAATCAAAATACTTTTGCTACTCACGTCTTTAGGTGGGAAGACGGTCTGTTCAGTGGACTACAAACTGTCATGCACCACACCAGCATAAGGATTAATGGAATAATAAAGTGGTAACATAGCCCCAGAGGAGAGGACTGCTCCAGGACTGAGTCACCCTACTGAAAAGCCCAAAGTCTTCTGTTTGAAGCCTTTTGTAAACTCAGGGGTCCCTGGAACAAAAAAATCCACTTAAAAAAAAAAAAAATCCAAACCACCCCAAAACAATAAAAGAGAACTGCAAATAATAATAAAAAAATCAAATAATGAAGACCTTATGAAATAGATAACGATTGTGGAAATGGACTGTGTGTACAGCAATAATAAGGATGCTTTAGAACAAAAAAGGTAGGAGTGGGGGAACTGAGTGTTTTAAGATATCCCGACACTAGATGGTGCAGTTGGTTAGAGCAATCTCCTCTTTGCCGGAGTCCTTGTTTTGAGAACATTTCAGGCCTCTCCTGGGATTTGTCAGGACTGTGCATGTTTGTCAGCCTCCCCTGCAGAGGCAGGAGCCAGGCGGTTTTGGGTCAGGACAGAGGTGCTGTGCAGAGAGGTGCTCAGCTCTCTGCAGCTGTCCCAGCCCGCCCTGACTCCAGCCCCGCTTCTCCTTCCTTTGCTCTCAAAAATTGCCTTCAAAGCAAGCCCAAAGCAATTGCCCAAAAATTGCTTACAAAACATGCTAATTACCAAAACGAATTAAGACAGGATCTAACCTCCAAGGCCAAAATAGGTCTTGGATTGAGTCTATCTCTGCTGCACGACCTGGCAGCAGGAGTCCAGCTCAAGGAGTCCAGTACCACAACAGGGTAGTGGTCAAGGGTTGGACCTGATGATCTCTGAGGTCCCTTCCAACCCAGCCAATTCTATGATTCTATGATACTTCAGTGCTGCTGGGTTTGGCTGTGGATGCAGGATTCAGCACGTGTGCATGGGTGTTGCCGTACCAGGGCACTGATGCTTCATTTGGCAAGTGCCGAGCTGCGACGGGGAGCCGTGGGATCCTGCCGTGCTCGCTGATGTCAACGGCAGCAAATGGGATTTGGTGCTCTGAGGATGGCTTGGCACCTCGTGGGCAGGAGGCTTTAATGTGGTTTCTTGGGTGTAACTGAAAACAGCTTTTTTGCTCAGGGGAATGGATATTTTTTGCCTTTGTATCTGCCCTGACTTTTGTAGTCATACTGCTAAATATGTCTTCTGGAGAACAGTAGTTAAGAGACCATGTGTTTTAGTTACTTCTACAGAAGCTATTGAGTATGGTTGTTCAACATGTGATTTTTTCGCTCTTCTTGGTTGATGATTTTTTTTTTTTTTTTTTTTTTTTTCATCAACGCATGTGCTGTCAGAATACTGGTGGTCAGAAGAAAGACTTATGGGAGAATTTCCTTCACGATGCCATGGATTAGGCACATGAAATCTTACCGAACTGTGCTGAACTATGTGATCTTGAGACTCTTCAGAAGTTTTGGTCACCCTCCCACTAGCCTAACCAATATTCTGGGTGCAATTTAAACCTCTCCTGGTGTTTGATACTTACCTATTTATTAACACTTTTTCAGTTATATGCAGCCTACTATATTAATACTTCAGTATTTCAGCTGAGGCATTCCTTTATAGCCCTTGAAGAACTGAAAAGAAAGGAAATAGAAAGCATTGTAATAACTGAGTAAGGCTTCAGCACAATCCATCATAACTGTTGTTTCTTAAATGTTTCGTTCTCTGATCCTTGCAAGTAAACCTGATCTTAGCTTCCCAGAAGAGTAAAGGTTTTTTTAACACACAAGAGGTGTTCTAAAAACTTGAGCTTTTAAGGCTTAAAGGAAAGTAGACATTGAAATTATACAGGAAAAAGTAAGCTTGGGGAGGGAAGGAGGTATAAGATAATGATCACAATAAAATGGTTTTAAGAATTATTTCACTCTCAGGAGTGATGAAGCAGAGATTTGTAATTTTTTCATAATTCATCAAGAGGGACAAAACCTTAAAAAAATGTCTAAGAAATATTTTTTTATGAATAAACAAGGCAAACTTATTTTTCTTTGGTTCCCAGAATTATTTCTGAGGTCAGCAGTGACCAGTTGCTCATCTTGCTTGACCTTCTTCATTAGCAGAAGACACATTATTTCATTGAGCTACTCCTGTAATGAACTTGACATGAGGGGAACAGATCTTAATTTATCATCTGTATCCAGGAAGAATTATAAAAATTTTGTCACTTTCACCAGTTTTAGCACAAATGTGTATTTCTCCCAAACTTTCAGTTACTACTGTGTTTATTGCTCTTTAGTTCCTTTATTTGTTTACTGTCTATAGCAAATGTTATGTTCTCCCCTGTATAAATGCCCCCCCATCAGTCAGGGAATAAGAAACAATCCCACATCCCTGAGGTGACTCACATACCTCGTGGATACTGAATCACCATTAAGATGAGGTGAACATGTGGTGTGCTAAGTGGAGGCTGGAACATTTTCAGCCAAAACATTCATTCGTCCATATTAAGGAGTTCATGGAAGGGCAGAGGAGCAGCTTGTGAATCATTATTTACAATCCCAAAGGACTAAACTAACAATTCCCAAATGCTTTTGGCTGGAACCCCCATCACAGACTATTCATTTGTGTGACCCCAAAACCAGAGAGAAGTATGGAAAATTTAGCTGATTTTTTTTTCTAGCTCTAATCCAAAACCCCTACTCAGCAGGCCTCACTCCAAGTGTGGGCACTAACGTGACACACTTAGTACTAAAAGTGCTAGCAGTGAAGAGATACACTGCCATACACCATGTACTACACAGAACTCCCTTTGTGCCCTGAAAATGAGGCTCTGCTGTGCCTGCTATTCACAGGAGAGGGATGGAATGAGTGTCAATAGCTCCCCAGAAGAAGATGGTGCTGAGCTATAATGGGGAATCCCACATTAGAGTTTCCACCCACATCCAGGTTGAGGAGGAACAAAGATGATCCTTATAAGCTCTCAGGCAGACTGATCCCCTGCCCAGGCAGAAGTCAGGTGGAAGCTGTGTGTTCCTGATCAGTGTGGTGCCAAGCAAAGACAACTGTGCATCGGGGTCTCAGCTTGTGACCTTGGAGGTAGCAATGTTCAGACAACCATGGGTCCCCCAGCAGCACTTAGCACAGGTAAAGATTGCTTGTGGTGACATGCCAGGGGGGGACTCCACAGGGACTTTGGGAACTCCACTCTTGAATGATCTAGCCAAGGATATACTGGAAGCTCACTGAAATTGTGGGAACTGAGGCACAGATCCCATCACATGCATTCACGTCAGATACTTTTATAGGTTAAAAGTAAATCCTCTTCGAAAGGCTCTTTTCCCCATATGAAGGTGATTTGTGGTGATTATTTTGTTCAGAGTTGGATGCATGATGTTTTGTTGTCACTTGCACTGAAAAGTTCATGTGTTAAACACTGTTCCAGAACTGTACCCGATTGTGTCTAGGTTAATAGACAAACCTTTGTCAAGGACATTGTGAAAACACATTTCCACAAGACATTATTATCGGGACACATGAGCAAATATTTGCCTAAAAAGTGTAATTGACTATTGTTCAAGAACTGCCACCTGCCCCTTGGTTTTCTGGCACTCTCGTAGAAGGGACTGCGTATCACAGCATTGCCTTCAGCCAACATTTCCACGGGAGCCAGCTCTTGACCAACAATTAAGTAAACATTCAGCTTGCTGGCTTGTTTTTGTTTTTCTTTTTCCCCAAGGTTGCATGGCCCTTTTATAATAAAGGAAGTGTCACAAAGAAGAGAAAAGGCAACCAGCCTTGCGTCAGCATTAGCTATAGGGAAATGATATATGTGGGGAACAGTAGACTAACATGCTGGTGTAGTGATAGATCCAGAAGCAACACAAAGGACAAGCTCATCTGTGTTGTCAAGTTCATTGTGTCAGCTGAAGCTATGAGAAGTGATGACAGTCACGATGCCAGGGGATAGACAGACAAAAGAAGAACGTGCAGCTGTCCTGTAATATTTTATGTGTGACATGCCAGGCAGTTTGAGCAGGAGCACTGCAACCTCCTTTTGTATCTCCAGTAAACCTGGCACAAACCGTAAATATAATATTTCAGAGATAAACACTTGCCTACTCACTTTAATCTTAAAGATATATTTATACAGAGATATATTTTGGAAAGCTACACTCAGTTTTGAAGTGGAAAACCAAATACTTCTGTTTGAGAATCTTGAAGCTAAATATTTGAAAGGTTAATCATTGTCTTTTCAGACCTTACTGGTGGAAATAGTTGAATGAATTTGATTGGAATTCACCAAAATATTTGGTAATTTAAAATAAATATTTTTTAGACTTCAACCCTTTTGTTGGAAGCCATCTCATCCAGTTCCATGAATGCAAACTGTATGATTGTTTGAACTGATTATTTTTTTTCATATTTATATGAGATTTATTTCAGATTTCATCTCCATAAACCAAATGATGTTACTGAGAGCCTAAGAAGGGTGACAGGTTTGATGGAGGTAGTGACTAGCTAGAAATACATAACTGTAGTGGATGTGTTCCTTTTTGGTTGTCTCAGTGTAATAAACTATTTTTGCTACCAGTTAGTAGAACAATATCTCTCACATTTCCTAGCTGACTGTCCCCCAGCACCCTGACTGTTGCAATTCTGATGGTCTCAGAGCTCAGTGGATGAGTTTCTTTGATTGCCCTCCTTTGTTTCATCCTCTCAGACCCACACTACCTGCTGCTATGGTCCTGTATTTTCAGAATTTCACCAGAATTGTTCTAATCCTGACTCTTATATTCCCATTTGTCCTTGTCTCATTGCAGAAAATATGGTCCATGAAATCCCTTCTCTATTAACACCTGTCTGAATCACTGACGTAGCTTGACTTCACCCCATGCTTTCTTCTTTATTGCCATCACAATGTCCCCAGCTATCCCACTCTGCAGAGACATAGTCACAGACTCATAGAATGGTTTGGTTGGGAAGGGAGCCTTAATGATCATCCATTTCCAACCCTCCTGCCATGGGCAGAGACACTTCCCATGAGACCAGATTTCTCAAAGCCTCATCTAATCTGGCCTTGAACATCCATCCATCCAACCTGGCCTAAATCTAGTTAGGTTGTTTATTTATTTTTTTCTTAAAGATCATCTAGTTTACTCCATGCATAATGCATGAGAACTTGTGGCATCTCTGTGTGAATCATCTTCATTCTTGTTCAGAAAACATGATTGCCAGGCGAGGGATAGCCAGCCCTGTCTGTGGATGACGAGTTTGCAGAAACCTGTGCTTGAATGGTGGAATACACATACTGATCTGAGGCCCTTAACTACCATTATTCTTTCCCTTTGATGTGTTGCTGTACTTGTGTTATGGTAACCATCAATGCTGTTGACAAGAAGAGTAAAATAAATGTTACCAAAACTTCCCCAAAATAGCCTCCTCTCCATCACTTGAGAAGCCCTTTTCAACACCAGCTGTCAACTGCCCACAGCAGGAAATGCTTCCTCCGGTGTGTTTTCCTCCTGAGGGACTGTTAGCCCTGAAACATGCCATTGTAGAAAGCATGGATTCAATACACAAAAGGCTAAAAACTGCACAGCATCCTGTCCCTGCTATTCATAAAGTGGAGTCCTTCTCCCACTCTGCGACACGGTGAGGAGCCAAAAAGAAAACCACGGGTGCCTAACCCAGTAACGCCATCGCTGTAGCAGGGTCACATCCCCAAAGGCTGGACCTTGGACAGGGGAGGGTTGTGCAAAGGCTTCACTGATGAAAGAGGAAATAATTTCTTGATGCGTGCCAAGGTTATAATCAGGGGGATTTGCGCAACTGGGAAAAAGCTAGACTTTCTTCGTATCTCATGAGGAAATTGAGAAGCTCAGTCGCCAAGTATCTGTTGGGAGAATCAAGAGGAAGCAGAGGTGTTTATTCACTGAAGGAAATGGGAGGGCTGAGCAACTGCAGCATTGACATTATCTGAGCACGGGGCATGTACGGGGCCGTGCTGGGACTCTCATCCTGTTGCCCTGGTGAAGCAGGAAGCTATCATCCCCAAGCCCTCTGTCCTGCCAGTGCCCACGCTAGACAGAGCCTCATGGGAGTCACAAGCCCCGTGGGATTTTTATTTTAACCTCTGCTTCAAAGACCACATGTTTTTCTGTGTATGTGTGTGCGTGAGACTTGCTTCTCATCCATGCCCACCTCAGCCCTCTTACTTAGTTTTTCCTGATGACTTAAGGTTTGATTCTACTCAGGAGGAAAAAAAAAACAAAAAACTAGAAATGCCTCTTTATGCATTTCACCCACATTCTACCTCAGCTTAATGGAAATAGCTCTGTGAATTTAGTGAAGAGTTCTGCTCAGGCTGTTCTACTGTCTGTAGTTTGGGGATAATTCTATTACACTGCTTTTATCTTCCCAGGAGCTGTACCTGATTCCAGGAGTACATTAAATCACACAATTAATATATGGTGCATATGTTTTGGTTTTCCTTTTTCAGATGAAAAATTACTTGTGCAATTCTGTGTTTTGTTTTAGGCCTTTCAGGGTTTTTGGGATGTACTTTTTTTAAAACATCCTCATTCCTCTGTGTATGTATTAGAGGACGAGAAGGTACAATATAGCCCACAGTTTCTGTGGGCAGATGATTTCATGGTCTGGAACCAGCTTCCAATGCAACCTTTCCTCCTGAACAGAAGAATTTTTAATTTATGGGAGGAAGTTATTGACAGTGGCAAAACCATTCTCCACCTCAAAGCCTGAGGCAATTTTTTTAGAAATGTTGGGCTCAGGCCTCTGGCATGCCTGTGGCATCTGGCACTGCAGAGCAGAGCTGCCACAGCTTTCTCTTGCAACTAGCATTCCCATGGGCTGATGGCTTTATGGTTTTTCTGTGGTCTACATGACAAGTGAGGAAGCCAAGGGAGTGGAAATGGCCATGTCAGAAAAGAATGGCAGTTCCTAGACAATAGAATCTGAACAAAAGTGTTGTTTATCAGTACCATCGTGCAATACTTAATACACATGGAGGACTCCTCAAAGCTGTGGGCTAAATGAATCTGCTGCAATTGTCCCAGTTTGTAGGAGACAGTCCCAAACAACTGAAGAAGAGCTGCAAACTCTTCAAATGCTTGCTGCTCTTGAACCAGCACTGCCTTCACCCTCTACTTTGGCACTGGGTCAGAAATGGTGCTTTTTTCTGGTTCTACCTGTCCATCTAGTCTGAAAAGCAACAATAACTATCCATTATGGAAACACCTCAAAGATCTGTTAAATAAAGTATAAATGTTAAAGAAAAGACCAACAGTCATCTGTCATTTTTTGTTGACCTAATGATCTCTGGGAAATGTCAGTGCTCTGTGAGGACAGAAAAGGAAAGTGTGAGCATATGGGGTATGATTACTCTTCTGTTGAATGGGGCATTAGAATGGCACAGTCTCTGTGATTCTGGAGGTATCGCATCAAAAAGCACATCATCAAATTTCTGCAGATGCACTTGGTTTTCATGGTTTTTCTCCTGGGCCATCCCAACCTTTGAAACCCATGAAATAGCACAGAGGTGGTGCCCACAGAGCTCATGCTGGGATGGTGTGTGATCTGGGTGATTCCTGAGGGGCCTGCCCAGCTGAGCAGTGCCACAGTCAGCACAAGAAAAAAATCCCCCCAAAACAGCCTGTGTGTCTTACACTCCTTCATGGGGCTAAACCAGTGCCTGGCACAGTCAGTGGGCAGCTCACCCCTGGGCTGTGTGTTTTTCAGACAAGTCTTTGGGTGCTCTGGATCAGAGACTTTTTTTCTTCACATGTGCAGGCAAGATGTGTTGCCTTCCGTCAACTGGCCTACGCCAACTCCTACAGAGCTTTTCCAGGAGAATCAGAACAGGCTTTTCAAGTATCTGCCCATTTACACAGTAAAAACAGATTAATTATTGTAGTTCCTATCAAAGCCCAGGGAGTATATCCATAGGGCAGCATGGTTTGTCCTTTAAACAGGAGCCCTTTATTAAATTGAACAATGCCGTAAAGACAAAGTCCATTGTAAATAATTTATTTTACTTGGGTAATGATGGGAAAGGAGAGAGCAGAGCAGGAAGGAGAGGGTACCTGCATTTGCAGCCAGCAAGATTGGTATCAGCCCTGGTAAAGTATCTGAGTAGGGATCTGAGAAAATCTGACAGTGATTTTCCCCCATAACAAAAGGGGGTATAAACGCCTCACAAAGTAAACAGCAAACTTCTCTTATTTCAAGACACAGATCTATGTGACCAGGGATGGCATTAGCCTGTGGCTGGGATGGTGGTGAGAAGAGGGGCAGAGGGTGAAGCCAGGTGGTGTCACTGTGTTGACAAGGAGACACACACCCCTGGAGCTGCCATGGCCAGGGCAGGGCAGTGTCAGGGAGCATTCTCTGGCCTGTGAGACACCCCTGGAAGAGGAATACCTTTCCATACAGCCACGTTGCTGTCAGACCTAACAAATGAAGGGTCTCTCTCACCCAAGGAGCTCCACATGCTCTCTGAACCCTCCTCCCATGCCTTGAGCCTCAGCCTTCCCTGTCCTGGGGGAGGTATCCCACAGGTCCTCACAGGTCTCCCCATACCCATAGATTACCCCATGCCCTTTAGGTCCCCCCAGGTGCAGTTCCAGGCTCTTTCAGCATTGCCTACATCAATCTGACCAGCTGGGCTTGTTCATGTCAGCCACTTTGACTTCAGTCCCACTAGGGCAGTGATGGTGCTCTTCAGTGGCTGGAACAACCCACAGGGCCAATGACTTTAACTTAAATCAAATCCAAAAGAAAATTAAAACCAGAAAATTTGGTGCTAGCTTCTTCCTAATGTTTGACCCTCCCCTGCTCCTAGGGACACTCATTCCACCCTCTTCCTTTACAAACCTGTCACCTGTCACTTCCTTGTACTTGCCCATCCTCTTACCTCCCACCAGAAAGTGTTTTTAGCTCTGAAATACCCTTCTGATTCCAAGCTCCATCAATATGTAATTTTCAGTGCACTGGAGAGAAGACCTTTGAACCCAACAGCACCTCTTTTAATTATAACCCTAAATCACCTTAGACAGAAAACTGGTAGGCTACTCCCTTCTTTATAGGACAAGGGATAATGGGTGTAAATTGAAGCATAGGAGGTTCAAGTTGAATATCAGAAAAAATTTTTTTACTGTAAGGGTGACAGAGCCCTGGAACAGGCTGCCCAGGGGGGCTGTGGAGTCTCCTTCACTGGAGACATTCAAAACCCGCCTGGACACGTTCCTGGGAGATGTACTCTAGGTGGCCCTGCTCTGGCAGGGGGGGTTGGACTAGATGATCTTTCGAGGTCCCTTCCAACCCCTAGGATTCTATGATTCTATGATTCTATGATTATGTTTTCAACTTACTCCTTTAAATTAAAACACACAATAGCTGGACTCTGTTAGGGTTAATACAGTTTCTCTTAATAACCTTCATAAAGTCATTAAGTTTATTACCTAATAATATATAGTTGGGAGTCATAAAATTTGTTTACATTAGATAGTTTTCCAGTGTAAAGTAATCCAGCACCCCTGGCCTATGTTCTGATAAGGCCAGGCGGATTCCTTAAAATACAGAAAGTTTACAAGCAAACCAATTTTTTTTTTTTTATTAAATCAAAGTAATAGTCCTGCCAGCTCCTGCCAGCTCCAAGATATTTCTCTGCAACGTGTTGACTTTCAAGAATAGTGTACTTTGTTCCTTTGTTCCCGTCATGCCATGGTAAGTGAAGCTATTCATGTTTTTCTTTCTTCTTGGACCGGAACGAGTCACCTGAGACTCAACAGCTGGCAATCATCTTGGAGATGCAGGGAGCTCTTGGGAGGATGGGGGTGACTGAGCACTGAAGTTCACCCGGGGTACCTCCCTGTGCTGTGTGTCTGGACAAGTCCCAAAGTCACCTCCAGGTCACAGGTTACCTGTCAGGGGCTATGCTGCAAAAACAAGCTCTGGAGCACCCGGGAACACCCAAGGGAAGGAGGGACCCTGAGAGACATTAAGGATCCCTCCCTTGCCCCAGAAGGGACTCCAGCCATACCGGGTGTCACTCCTGCACAGAGGAGGCAGAGCAGAGCCTGATGACAGCTCATCTGGTGTTGGGTCACCTGAAGTTACTATCTGAGTATTACTATTCTAAATTCTTTGTCTTTTGGTTGAAAGAAAGGCTTTGTGAAGAGGACAGTTGCCTGGAAATCAGTATCTAGCTTCAGTTTTGAGTTTTGCCATGGACTTCCTGAGACAGCGTGGGAAAGTGACTCCATCTTGCTGTGCAGGACAATGTCTGTCTGGGAAGGGGGAAGGGAGAGATGATCTCTAATTTCTTCCTCCCTTTGTTCATCTTGTCCTTTAAGGCTGTAACATCTGAGGTTAATGGCTCTTTCTCATAGCATGTGTAAGTACCCTGAGTTTTGCCAGGGCCTAAATTAGACTATATAGGCTATAGACTCTTAATACAGGTGCTACTCTAATACAGGCAATAAATAGTAATAATAGTAACTATGAAATCACTATCACCAGATATGAACCAGAAGGAAGTGAAATAAATGGCACGAAGCTGAGCTTCACCAGTGGAAAATTTGCTAGCTCCCTCAGCCGTGTGGAGCTCCTATGGCAGCCTCTTGTAATGGCACTAAATGTTTCCCAATATTTATTTTTTTCTGAGAATTTCATGTCATAGTCAGGTGGCTATAGCTGAGTCTCAGCTTCCGCTGCAAAACAAGTTTCTCTGATTCTAATGGCCCAGAGAAAAGCTTTAAAAATATTAAACCTGGAGGAAGAGAGACAGAGGTGGAGAGCAAGAGACAAATAAGAGTGGAGAGGGAAAGGAGAGAGCTAAGGAGAGAAAGAAAAAGGCAAAAAGGAGAAAGAGAGAAACAAAGAAAGTGAAAGAAGGGAAAGAGGAAGGGAAGGAAGGGAGGGAGGGAAGGAAGTGAAGGAAGGGAAGGAGGGGAAGGAAGGAAAGGAGGGGAAGGAGGGAAGGAAGGGAAGGAAGGAAAGGAGGGGAAGGAGGGAAGAGAAGAAAGGGAAGGAGGGGAAGGAGGGGAAGAAGGGAGGGAGGGAAGAAGGGAGAGAGGGAGGGAGGGAGGGAGGGAGGGAGGGAGGGAGGAAGGAGGGAAGGAAGGAAGGAAGGAAGGAAGGAAGGAAGGAAGGAAGGAAGGAAGGAAGGAAGGAAGGAAGGAAGGAAGGAAGGAAGGAAGGAAGGAAGGAAGGAAGGAAGGAAGGAAGGAAGGAAGGAAGGAAGGAAGGAAAAGAAAGAAAGAGAGAGAGAGAGAAAGAGAGAGAAAGAGAGAGAAAAGAGAAAGAAAGAAAGAAAGAAAGAAAGAAAGAAAGAAAGAAAGAAAGAAAGAAAGAAAGAAAGAAAGAAAGAAAGAAAGAAAGAAAGAAAGAAAGAAAGAAAGAAAGAAAGAAAGAAAGAAAGAAAGAAAGAAAGAAAGAAAGAAAGAAAGAGAAAGAGAGAAAGAAATGAGAAGGAAGGAGAAATGTTCTCTGTTTTCTTCTTTTTAAGGTCTCATGATGTTTATGCCAGTCTTAATATCTCTAGCAGCCTGATTTGTGGTTTCTGAATAGATATCTTTGGCAGCACAGGAACCTCATTTAAGACTTTAAACAATTATGTTTTCAGGGTCTCTAAATAAAATGCTAGTGCTTTAACAACAGTGGAAAAGTGAAAGGTTTGGCTTCTTTCCCTTTTGGACCAGCAATGGAATGAATGGAAAATTGGTGCTATGTACTGCACTGATATCAGAGCAAATAGATTTGCTTCTAGCAATGCTGGAGCACATGAGCTAGGAGGACCTAGTGCATGACTCCACTGGTCTGTGGACAGGTTGTGTGGTTCCTTCCTAAATGAGTATTTCTTCTATAAGCTAAGGGAGATCCTACCCTCAGTAGTTTTGAAGACTCCATCTTCTTTTTGATAGTGCTGTCAGACATAGTGTTGCAAGATGTTGGGAACAAAGATGTCCCAGAAATTACTAAAAAACTCTAATGATAAGCATCCTCTATTAAGCCCTCCTACAACAGAATTTAGTTTAAAGAGTAAGAAACAATTCCTATTTAAGGTACAAATCTGCCAGGTGGCACAAGTCCCTTAGCCCAGTCCCAGTGCCCTGGCCAATGCAATAAATGTGCTCACCTCAGTAAGGCATAGGAGTGGATGTGCATTCACCCTCAGCTAGATTAGAACAAACCTCAGTCCTAGGCATAGTTTGGTTACTGTGTGGAGGGTAGAAGTCACAATATCTTTCAAATAGCCAGGGCTTTGATCCCCACAAGCAAACCTGCTTCAGTGGGTACTGTTCAGCATAAGAATTAAAAAATTATAAGTCTCAGTCTGATTTTAGAGCATGACTGCAAGGCCTTCTGGTCATACCATGGGAATCAGTGAATGTTAAGGGGATATTTTGTGTCCTGCTCTGCATCATGTGTGCCCCAATTTCAATGATAGCAGCTGTTTTGTTAAGAATCCTCATCAGACAAATCCATGAGTTTTCCACTCTTCAATTATGAACTCTAGTCTTGGGTCAGCTTTAAGCCACAAACCAAATCTAAACTTAATCTGAATGCAGACCCATCCCCTTCCCTTGTTCAAAACACGCAGGAATTCCAAAGCTGAATTTCGGAATTTTCCATGGTTTGTGATAGTCTCAGTGGAGCAGTGTGTGGGCAAAGCAAGCACGTAATGTGGCTGTTGAGGGCCAGATGAATGGAAGAAGTTGTTTGCTTTGTGGGTAATACCTTGGAAGTCAACGCGGCTGCTCTCTAGGGAAAATATGGGAAATCAATGGCAGAATCTGGCTCTGCGTCTCTGACCTTCTGTAATTACAAGGTTCAGCAAATGTGCAAGAGGCAGAGTTCACAGGGAGCACTAGCGGGGCTTCTGCTAGTCCACTGCTAATCTATTTTCTTCAAGTTTGAAACCTTTGGGGAAAAAAAAAAATTAAGTATTAACCATTTCTGAGATTCCCATCCTTTAACTGTCCAACTCCAGGAGAATTTGCCCTGTGAACATTTGCCAAACTGGAGCAAACTACTCAAAGTCAATAAAAATTTTGTCTTGTTCAGAGGGTTTGCACAAAAGGCTTACCCAACCACTGAAGCTCAGCAAGCCCCTCTACTTGAGCCCTACTAGGTGGGCCAAGTGACTGGTTGGGTGGGCACAGGACTGCCTCACTGCCACAGAATGCTTGCTAACCTGTGAATGCTCAGCTGTTTGTAACCTAAATGCCACTTAGAGTGGTTTTTCTCAAACGTATTCTTGCCAAACAGTGAAACTTCAGCCATGCAAATGTGTACAAAACCCAGTGGTGGAGTTGGTTTGGGAGACACCGGGTGAGTTTGCCTTAGCAACTATTTCAGACATATATTTCAAATAGACAGCACAAATATTTGGACTCCATGGCTGCTTTCTGGAGTCCTAGGTCTTTACCTGAGCTTCAGATCTGGATCAGACCAGAATTTCTTGAGAGTGATATTGCCTTATCAGCTACTTTACACATGGTATGTTACCAGTCCAAGCTGCATATTTACTTTGAAGATCAGAAACTTCATCTTTTAGATAAGGTTACTCTCCTACAAGTAAATATTGGGCAGAACACAAGGTAGGGATGAAAACTGCGGACAAAATGAAAAGGAAATGGCTGATCAAGCTATTAGATAGTTCAGGTTGAAGTACCTTTGGAGCTGGTCAGAAAGGAGATTAGAGGGAAAAACAGTTCATTGCTTTGTAGGACCAAGTGCAATGCTCCACATTGGTTTGTGACCCTTGAAAAGTAGTCACCTGGCAAGCTTAGTAGATTCCCTTAATTGTTTAGACATTGAAAGTTAATTCAGAAAGAGTCTGAAGATCTAGTATAAATACTATTCAGCTAAATGTGCCTGGTCACTGTAACATCTGAAGTGTGTTGCATGCTAGTTCAAACTAAGGGAAAGGAAAGCCCAGTCTAAAAGCCTTTTTGCTGTGGAGGGGATGCTGCACCACAGAGTAGCATGTGGCAGGCTTGCCCACTGCTCCCATGAGGGAGCTTTCAAAGGAGCAAACATTTGTAACACGCTCTTTGGAGTGAATGCCTTGGAAGCACGCCAGCGTGGGGAACCTGGGAGAGAGACAAAATGATGATGAGCTGCATCAGCTTCAAACCTGGGCACTGCATTTCCAAGTGGTGCTTGACTTCCTTGGTGACAGACACATTATAAATACCTCAAGACAGACCT
Organism: Phaethornis superciliosus; assembly: GCA_023637945.1. NCBI lineage: Eukaryota > Metazoa > Chordata > Aves > Apodiformes > Trochilidae > Phaethornis > Phaethornis superciliosus. The sequence goes on along the minus strand of JAJQWJ010000001.1, from coordinate 108,049,700 downwards.
ATTTTGGAGGGGTGCCTGCAGCTGGGGGGAAGATGCAGATTTGAAACTCCAACCAACTCATCACAGGCACGAAACATATTTCCCAATGCCTCCACTCTCGGGGGGCTTTTCTTAAGCAGATGATACTTCTCTAACCTCATCAAACTGTTGTTAGAAAGACTTGAAAGAGCTGCATTCAGCCCACAAACTGATTATGGCTGTTGTCAAAGCCAGTGTGATGCAGTGCTTTCCCTTGGAGCAAAATACTAAGACTAAGTGGAGAATTGATTGTAGCTGAAAAGGGAAGGGCTTGAGAGGCCTCTTAATCCCATCGCTGAGTTGTGAAATGGAGGGGGAAGTAGCAAGACCCCAGGTGTGCACCTAGCCACAAGATCATGAAGGTCAGTACGTTCTTGTAGGGCTTACATCTCCTTGTGATATCAGCCAGAAGACTGCAGGCAGGATTATGTCACTAATTCTATTCCAACATAAAATCAGGGAGACTAAGCGTCCATCTTCAGTAGCACGTTTTAAATTGTCTTTGGTATTCATTACAATGTCCAAACCATGCTTTGCATTCCTAAAGAAGTGACTGCTACACAAAACCTACCTCATGGTAGGTTGTCCATGTAGGTCCTACCTTATGGGTGGCAGAAATGTTGACAGCATGGTTCACTGCATAGGTGAAACATGAGACAGATTTTATCCTGAATTATAAACCTCCCATATCTAAAGCCTTTCCAGGATAGACTGCTACCACTGCAAAAGCAATTGTGAAGACTCTTAATGGGCTGAAAGCATTTTCTTTTTTGAAAGATGAGCATTTATCATTCTGGCATTCCAACAAGCTCAGTTCCAGGCAGCACAATATGCAGGACATAATCGAGGCCTCACTCCTGCCCTAACAACGGGAAGCAGAGGAAATGATGCAAGGCACTCTGGAGTGTGCACCTTCCCTTTCATGAAGACATGAATGAGAAATCACCAGGCTGAATAATTTCTTTCTGATAAATGACTCTGCATTAATTAAACCTAATCACTCTAGCATAATTTCCTACACGGCTGTTGATTGTTACCAGCTTACTGATGATCATGTTTACGAAAAGTAATTGAGCTGCCTTCGTATTGGTGTTATCAGAGACTTCCACCCATCACTAACTTGTTCCTTCCTCCACCACAGATCCCTTCTATGTGCCAAATATCAGATTAACTATTTATGTGACTGATGCCTGCCTGAAGAGGAAGAAATCTCCAAACTTAAGAAAGAGGCAAGTGCAATAAGCATTATTAATTGAGTTTTCCTCCTTCTTGTTCACTGGTGGTGCTTATCAGAACAAATAAACAAAGAAGATTGAAATGGTGCAATATTCCTATGTTTCCCTGTAAGTGCCATTTTCCTGCATTCCCACAAAATTCCTCCTGCCCAGGCTGATATTATCATAAGGCTTGTAAGTGCTCTTGGGGTCCTGATTTCATTTATCACCTCCCCTTGCCAATATGTAACACATACATTTTTCATATATGTTTTATGTCTTCATAAAAATCTATAATCCTCTTGACATCTGTTATCTGGACTAAGGTTATTCATTCAGCCAGCCAAAAAGGGATGGAAATTTGTGGAACACTTCATTTGTCACATTCCACAGATGATGGTCATTTATTAGGTTGCTAATGTGAACAAATCCAATAAAGCAAGCAGTCAGTCTATGGACTTATATAAAAAAACAGAAAGGGGAAGAAATTCCAGGCCCTCCTATTTATTATTTTTGTTTGTGTGATCCTGCAGTTGAAAATATTGCTATTACTGAGCAACAGATTTATCAACTGTACCTTTCAGTAAAGAGAAGACAAAATGAAATGCTTTGAAGGTCTCCTCTGACTTCAAACACCTGAACTGAAAATGGTCAGTATTGAGACAGCTCGTAATTGCTACATGTACTGGAGCAATATCTAGTAATGTCCAGAGTTATTTCCACTCTACTCTTTTACAAGTCATGTGATTTTATTTCCCCTGTATCAGTTCTCTAGCAAACTAAAGTCAGGCTCATAATCATACAACCGATTTTATTACATTGAAGGCTTCCTGTATGAAAAGGAAGGCTTCAAAGATTAAGCAGTGTTTTAGATGAGAGTGATCAAACCATGACTATTTCAACAACAACAACTACAAAGAGAGAGCATTTAAATAAACGATTGTGGGAAAAACCTATTTCACATAGTCAAAATGCAATTGGATACATAACATGGTCAATATGCTGATGGCCATGAAACTTTACCTTCTGAACCACTGAATGCCTTATGCAGCCTCTGATCACCACAGAACAAATTTTATAGGCTAGATTCGCTGCTGGCACAAGCAAATAGAGATACCTTGGCTTCCATGCAGTTGCCATTACTTATTCCAGCAGTGAGCTTAGCTCCTCAAACCTGCAGCATGGACCCAGAGTCTTTTGAAGTCAATAGAAAGAGCCCATGACTTCGAGGGACTTAAGATTACATCTGGTGTAGCATCTCTTTTGCCAGCTATTGAGTTAGTGATACAGCATATCACTAGGTACATACATATTCAGTGTTGGGACATGGCCTCACCTGTCAGTGGGACTGGAAATGCATCCCTAGCAGCAAATACTCTATTTTTGTAACTCAAGCCCACTTTTGGAGTTGGTCTCTTCACATTTAGAATGTTTCCACTCAGTGCTCAGCCACTTAGTTTATTTGAATTCCTTACAGTATATTATTCCACCACCCCCTCAAATCACGCAGTAACTGCCTGAAAATGGAAGATATTTTAGGTGAAGCTTTGGAAAAGATGTAATTATAAACTAACATATACTTGCCCTGCACCATCTGTTTGTTCTTTAAACCTAGCTGTGAACATAATTTTCCCAAGAAAATTCTTGGTCAGAAGTTAGGTAGGGTCAGGATAGCAGAGACCAACATCATGCTTTTTAACTCCCAGTTAGAAGCATTATGTTGCAGATCTTGTTCTTATCTAATACTCTCCAGCCTGGATACTGAAGGTTAACATCAGAAATGCAGTGACTCCAGGTGTCACATAAGGGGAAAACTTATCACTCTCCACAACTACCTGAAAGGAGGTTGTAGAGAGGTGGGTGATATGCCCATCTCTTTTCATGAGTAACTAGCTGTAGGACAAAGGGAAATTGCTTCAAGTTATGCCAGGGGAGGCTTAGGTTGGATGTTAAGAAATCTTATTTACATAAAGGGTTATTAAGCACTGGAACAGGCTGTCCAGGGAAGTATGTGAATCACCATTACTGAATGTGTTTAAAAATCCTATAGACACGGTACTTAGGGACATGGTTTAGCAGTGGGCTGGTAGACCTAGGTTAGTAGATTTAGGATAAAGGTTGGACTGGTAGATCTTAAAGGTCTTTTCCAACCTGAATGATTCTATGACTCTATAACTAAAGAAACGTAGAGAAAGTTCAAAGAAACACAAAACCCTTCATAGTCGCTGCTTTCCAATGACTTGGTGGGATAACTCATATGGTATTGCTGGATAGATTCAGGATGTTTCTCAGCCTGTGTGTCTCTCAGTCAGACTTGTGTCCTTGTTCTGGGCCTGTAGATTAAGCCACAGGTCTCAGGAGTGGCAGTCCATCTTTCCTATTGTCAGGCTGAGGGAGTAAATGGATTTTTCTTTGTCCGTTTCAGTACAACAAATGTTTGTGAGACGAGGCCAAGATGGGAGGGAGGCTGAGAAGATAAACCAAAAAATAACTAGAGAGGCTGCCCTAAGAGGTAGGAAAAGCACCATGGGCTGATCAAGACAGCTGAGGAGGAGAACAAAAATTATGCCAGTAACAAAGGTGTTTATCGAGTTTGAACTGTCTCCTGAATGACAGGAGGATGAGATAGAAAAACTGACACATGCCACTTCTTAGGTAGCATCAAAAGTATTAGAAATGTTTACATGCCTAAAATAACCTCACTGAACTAAAACTCAGGTCTACAGCTTTGACCTGGTGGGTTACACTTGCCATTTTGCTATCCCATGCCACATCTTCTCGGCTATGAAGCAGAATGGCAGTAAATCACATTGTCTACTTTAATAAAGCACTAAAGGACCTCCTGCTCAAAAGAGGAGCAAAGCCAAAATAGGCAGTTACTATTATTTAGCAGCTGTATTCAGGTATGTGATGGATACTTGGTAATGGGATGGTGATATCAGATAGCAGGTTTAAAATAGGCCTTTGAGAACATGAAAGTCCACAGAGGAACTTGTGAAATACCAGTTCAACCACTGACCATGGATTAAGTCTAACTCTAAGTTCAAATTCCAGCTAAAAAGCCAAATTTATGGTTGCAAAATATAATGTTTAAACAAACTTGTATCTGACAAAACCGATCATCACAAACTAGAATTACAGCTGACTACAATTCTTCTGGGTTAGTGTTTAAACATGGAAGTTTAAAGCTTTTTCATGTTTTGTCACAGTCTTGATAATGGTCTTATGGGGTTTTAAAATTTTGTTACAACACATTCATTTCTGGAACAAAATGAGTCTCATTTTTCCAGTGGAAACAGCCTGGTTTTGATGATGCTTCTTTCTGCGCCAGAGAAAAGGTTCAGCTGGCTTCTTGGATCAGCTTTACAGCCTCTTTGCAACACCAGGCTGCTGCAGAAAGGCAAATTGTAGAGCCAAGAATCTGGCCTCTGGATTTCAGTGACATTAACACCCAGAAAGAATTGCTGGGAGAGACCACTTCCATAAGAGGAACTGGAACCATTCCTCGCAGTCTGGGACTTGTCTGAACATGAATATAAATGTATCTGGAATAAAGGAAGCTCTAATCTTAAAGTGGGAGAGTGGTAAAGTGGACTAAGTCATGTGGCAATGTGATTATTTTTTTGTTTCTGGTGGAACCAGTCATGAAAATCAGTGAAGTTGATAGTTGTTGCAAGGACACCCACATTCCAGTCTCACAGCATCCACATGTGCTATCTATTGTTATAGATGGAGTTGGGGTTGTTAAATTATTGCACTGGAATAAATTCACGTGCAAAAAAATCTCATTTTTCTGTAGAATTGGGGAATGGCAGAAGGCTATCAAGGAATAAATTCAGCTTGCTTATTTCCTCTCAGAATGAAAGATTTGCATAGGTTTGTGTATAAAATAGATTGTCAGTGTAATCACTGTTTCACTAATAAACATTTCATGGATGAATAACTTTTTTTCAATGTATCAGCTGATATACTCAACCTTTCTTGGTTTTCAAAATCTAAGTTTTGAGTGTCTGTTCTAGCTTTCAAGACATTTTTCACTTTTGCTGAAGGATAAAAGGTCAGCTATCATATTCACCCAGATATAAGTCAAAACATGGTTTTAGGACAAAAATAAGTTTCAGTTCCAAGTGCTACACACTTGTGAGAAGGTTTTTGTGTGTTTTTCTTTTTCTTGCCTGTCTTTTGGTAAGCATATTCCCCTATTTTTTTACCAGACATAAAGCATCATAATATGCACCCAAGTCTGCAGCCTTCAGAGATGTTTTGTGTTCATACAGTCCTTGTAGGGGTTATTCACTGCTATTTCAGGGCTTTTGGTGCATAGAACAGATCCTTTCAAAGTGAATTCAGAGAGGAGAAGGAAAAGAGAGGAGAGGAGAGGAGAGGAGAGGAGAGGAGAGGAGAGGAGAGGAGAGGAGAGGAGAGGAGAGGAGAGGAGAGGAGAGGAGAGGAGAGGAGAGGAGAGGAGAGGAGAGGAGAGGAGAGGAGAGGAGAGGAGAGGAGAGGAGAGGAGAGGAGAGGAGAGGAGAGGAGAGGAGAGGAGAGGAGAGGAGAGGAGAGGAGAGGAGAGGAGAGGAGAGGAGAGGAGAGGAGAGGAGAGGAGAGGAGAGGAGAGGAGAGGAGAGGAGAGGAGAGGAGAGGAGAGGAGAGGAGAGGAGAGGAGAGGAGAGGAGAAGGAAAGAAGGGGATCTCATTGGGAATTACACTTAAGTTTCATTCTGACGTTCCTCAGATACTTTCTGGTACTGCACTGAGACTGAAGTGAGTATTTCTGTCACACAAAGGTCAGTTGGACATATTTTGGGAAATGATTACTGCAGAAACCTTTGTTTCTCACAGGAAAGCATCTACCTGTCTGCAGTTTTACAACAATAAAACTTACCTACAACAAGAATAGGCCACTGTGTCATATACTGTTCTTTCCAAATTTTGTTTACCATTAGAGTAGCATTTATTATACTTTTTTCTAAAAATAACAATCTCTTTTTTCCCAATAACTAGCAGATTGGTCATTTAGCATGAATCACCTAATTCATTCCAGATCTTGGGCTTTGATGTTTATTTTGAGATATTTCTTATTTTTGAGCACGGAAAAGGGTACATTTCACAGACCTTTTTACTAATTTCATTGGGTAAAGAATGAATAACAATTCTCTAACTTGAAAAATGTTGTTTAACCACAGTTGCTAAGTAAAATTTTATTATGCTTATGATTCAGGTATATATCCTTGTTGCAAAAGAAAGATAAATAAATTATAATCCTAACCAATATTAGATAATTAGATGCTGGATATGAACAGTAGAAGTGAAAATACTTTGAAATAGCTCTAGAGGAGGTGAACAATTTTTACTGCAAAAGCCATTAATGAGTACAGGAGCCATCTGACCTCTGTTAAGTCTCTTTCTCAGATAACTCAGTTCTTTTTAATTTATAGTAGCTCAGACACACTGAATTTTATTTTGAGGCTGGCATTTTCCTGAGAAGAGTAGATATGTAGTGAGGGTGTTCAAAGACATCTTTATGTCGCTACCCTTATTGGACACTTCTGCTCTGCATAGAAGTCAGCAGAACAGAACACAGGCCTTGCATCTCCACAGTGCAGGATCTTAGCACCAATTGACTTCCATGAGCTGGTTTGCATTCAGTTGGAGCCTAACACATATTTTGAATCACATTTACAGCTGTGTCAGGCAGTGCTCCATTCTGCTGTTGTTCCTGAGGATCCTGATCGTGGCCAAAGGAGAGGAGCAGGCAGGTAGGGCAGTAAATCTTTGTCTGCTGTGAAAGAAATGGCAGTGCCATTCTGGAAATGCCAGAGATATAAATCCTGTGTCCTTAAAAACTTTCATCCTCTCAGTATCACAAAAATCACAGAAACCACAGTGTGTTAGGGGTTGAAAGGTACCTCAAGACATCACCAAGTCCAACCCCCCTGCCAGAGAAGAATCACCTAGTGTAGGTCACACAGGAAAGCATCCAGGTGGGTTTTGAATGTCTCCAGAGAAGGAGACTCCACAACCACACTGGGCAGCCTGTGCCAGTGTTTTTCACTCCCACAGTGAAAAAGCTTCTCCTTAGGTTTACACAGAACCCCCATGTATCCATTGCCCCTTGTCCTATCATTGGTGATCACTGAGAAGAGCCTGGCTCCATTCTCCTGACTTTCACCTTTTATATATTTATAAACATTAATGAGGTCACTCTTAGATGTCCTGTCCTCCAACCCAGCTCCAGCTCCCTCAGCCTTCCCTCCTAAGGGAGATGTTCCACTCCCTTAATCATCTTTTTGGCTATGCCTGGACTCTTTCAAGCAGTTCCTGGTCCTTCTTGAGCATAGGGACACAGAACTGGACTCAATTTCCCAGATGCAACCTCGCCAAGGCAGAGTAGAAGGTGAGGAGAACCTCTCTCAACCTACTAACCACACCTCTTCTAATACACCCCAGGATGCCATTGGCCTTCTTGGCTACAAGGGCACATTGCTGGCTCATGGGCATCCTTCTGTCCACCAGGACTCACAGGTTTCTTTCCTCTATGCTGCTTTCTAACAGGTCAGTCCCTAACCTATATTGGTGCCTGGGCTTGTTCCAACCCCTTTGTCCTTCTTGTATTTCATTGAATTTCTCTCTGCCCAACTCTTCAGTCTGTCCAGGTCCCTCTGAATGGCAGCACAGATTTCTGGGGTGTCAGCCACTCCTCCCAGCTTTGTGTCATCAGCAAATTTGGTGAGAAGTGACTGTCTCATCATCACAGTCATTGATAAAGATGTTGAACAGTACTGGACCTGCACTGATCCCTGGAGGACTCCACTAGTTATAGGTGTCCAGCTGAACTCTGCACCATTGTTTACAACTCTTCGGGCTCTATTCTGTAACCAGTTCTTAATCCATCTCATTGCCCTATCATTAATGGCAGGCATCATGTCATATTTTGTCTGTATAAACATTTACAGGGGACAATAAAAAAAGGAATTAATTTAACAGTCATGAGACATGGTGAGTTGCACAGTGACCATTGTGGAATTTCTTGTTAAGAGGAGAAACAAAACAACTTAGCATGTTCTGCTACTGTGGAATTATGTTGTTTTACTGTGTGCACTATGTGCTCGCACAAGACAGGGCAGCTCTGAACAGTCTCTTCTGAGGGAATGTATGATGTCCTGGAAATGCTCCAAAAGCTCTTTGAAGCCATTTAGGTACAGGATGTTTAATCAGCACCTACTGCATTAAAAGGGCTCTGTTCTGTTAATCTAATATTTGCAGAGAGTATCTGCTGAAGGCTGAGCAGGCAAGTCAGGGTAACATTCTTTTGTTCATGTAATCCCAATAACATGAGGGTTACCAGGACATGACTGCTTTGCCACAAAACAGCATATTACCAATGAAAAAGCAAGAACTAGAGCATGTACTATGCTTTTTTAAGCTTCTCTCTGATGCAGATTTGATAGAGTTGTTACAGAGTCTAACATGTTCTCTTTCAAGATCAGGCTGTCATCAGACTAACATTGAGCAAACTCATTCAAAAGTCATCAGGAACATTTGTTCAAATACAGAAACTGCATGGACTTTCCCCAGTCCTTTCCTAGATTCTCAGTCAACCTGAGACTTGCTTGTTTTGTTTTGTTTTGTTTTCTTAACCTGACATCCTATGTAAGTGGCAAATGTTCAGTCATATAGATAAATATGAGTGTGAATTATTATTTTTTATTCTCTCTGTTTTTACATTCTGCTTCGCTTCCCCAGTATATTTTAGACCCAATGCTTACTTGCTCTCCTAACTCTATTCAGAAAATGAGAGAACCACATTTTCTAGAAAACCACTATGCTCTCCTGTCAGATTCCTGGCTTTCCACATTGTCAGTTTGGAAAATGAAGTGAAATGATTGTGAAGGATGGTGGATGTGACCCTGGAACAGTCAGACTGCAGACTCTGGGGATTCCTTTCTTTCCTTCTTAAATCATTACAAGGAAGCAACAGAAGTGAAATTATAATCCTTAAATCAGCTAGCTCTGCAGGGAAAAAAAAATAAAAAGAGGGGAAAAAAAAAAAGAACAATGAAGTACTGAAGCCAAACCAAATAGTTTAAAACCCTTCTATGAGCTGAAACATATTCCCATTCAACTGTGTGATGTATAAGTCCAGATAATTAAAATTACTCTAAAAATGTCCATCTCACTGATACCAAATAGATAAAAGGAAAGATAAATGTTATATTCCTCGGCAAATTTTAAAAAGTACATTTTAGTTTAACGTGACTATGTTCTCCTGAAGGAACTAATGATACACGTCCACTAAGGGACATGGAATTCCACTGCTTCCTTTAGTCCCTGCAATTTTAAAATCAGATTGAGTTTAAATTTACTTATAAAGATAGTGTATTTTAGAAACTAGTATAATCATCCAACTCAGTAGTTCCCAAAATGGTACCTTCCTTTTGTGGTGCAGGGAGAGGAGTGAGAAGGTGCTGCTTCCAGCTGCAAAGGGACCTGACCTGATGGAGCTGTGCATGCTCTGACCTAACACACATGAGATAAGCAACTGGCAGACAAGAAGGCTCTCACATCCTCAATCACCCTCTGTGCAGGGCAGTCCTTACTCACAGGTAAGGCAGCTTTGGGATGGCCATGGAACTTTTGCTTTCTGCTTCTCCATCCAGCCAGTCCTCAAATGAGGCAAATCACCATAGCTGTGTATATACAACCAGAGGAGTTTACCACAAGCAGTGGGAGGTTGTGGTTTGCTGGTGATTCATATTAGATCCAGATGTCATGGCATTTTTACACTGACGTTCAATACTCTGCAACAAAGCATGCTGGTCCAAGGCTACTGCTCTTCTTAACTTGCAGACAGAGCAATGGGAGTTATGCTTGGATGAAGGCACACAGGAAACTTGCAGCTTGTTGCAGAGCAAGGCTGTGTTCTGAAGCTATAAAAAATTAATAGCAGTGCATTATTTATTATAATAATGTATGTATATAATACTACTGTGCAGTCTCTCACTATCTGATGGAAGTTTGCTTTGACTTTTCCAAAGATTTTTTGTTTTCTTTTCTTTTTGGAAAGACTCATAAGACTGAAATTTTATAGAAGATAATTTCTGTGATGCGTTTTTTGATTTCCAGTGCTTCTGTTTATGATGTTTTTTCTTCAGGATAACCTAATGACTATAATGGCCTAGTGAACACAGAGAATGAACCTTGTGATTGTCGCTTACAAGGACTTAAGTTTCTACCTTGTTCCTTAGCTCTCAAAGTTAAAAACTTAAAAAAATTTCTACTTGGCAGCTGTCAAAGCTTGCAGTAGCCCGGTCTCCAGGCTTCTAATCAGCTGCCACAAGTCCCCAGACAAGTACATTGACACAGCTGGGTACCCACAGGACATCCTAGATCTGACACTAAAGAAATACCTAGTCCCATTGGGACATAACATTTGTACACCCTACAGGGTATTTCTGGAGAACCAACTCACCCGCTGTTGGTGAGGCTGTTTTACAGCCCCTGTCTCAGCTGAAACAATGACTTCAGGAATGATGTGACCATTTACCCAGATAAGAATAGGAATAGGAGTGTACATTTGGTTATCAAAACATGGAGGCTAAGGCTGGCAGAAGAAAGGGTAAAACACCTGTGCACTTTCACCTGAGCATCCCAAATCAGCGTTCTTTGAGTTCAACCTCAGGTCTACAAGGTTACTGTAAAAATTCATGGAGTACACACACTTCCTTGTATTGAAACAAGTGATCAGACAAAATGAAAGAAAACTGAAAATTAACTATCAACAGTTTAAACATTAACATTCTTTGTATGTGGTTGCAAATGAAATGTGTGACAGTAGCATAACATCACCTGGAAATTCTTTAAAAAAATGCTAGGTGCATCCTGCATCCTTGTTCACATCACAGTAAGGAGAGCACCTTCTTGGATTCATCTAGGTCTCTCTCTTTAGACAAATACTTGGACCTGTGACTACTCATCAGGAGAATCTAACCACTTACCAAAACAAGTGGTTTTAAGTTTCTGATGCCCTTCCATATCACCATCACTCCATACAGTGTACGCTCCCCTCTTCTTGACAGTCATTATTGGTGCCACAAGCACCTCTGTGCTCAACTTGCTGCATGGCTCTTTAAGCACAAAGTTAGATTAATTTACTGTGTAGAATATTGTATGGCAAACTGCCGGACTGCATTCCACTAGACCACATGGTGCCAAGAAGGTAACAGTAAGTGTAATGATGCCAAAAGTCCTTTCATCACACTGGGGGCCCTCAGGCCAAGATCTGGCCCACAGAACCAAAACTTGTACTTAATACTCCTTTTCCTTGCCAAAGCTTTAGTGAAGCAAAAGAAATTAGTCAGAAATAATTTCTAGGTCCCATTAAAAGAAGCTGATCTATATATAATAGGCACACTATGTGGACACCACTGCTACCTGGCAGTGCTACCTTTGCTACCCATAACCTGACTACTTTAGTGATCTGCTGAGTTCCTGGGTTGTGTGCTGGGTGCAACTGTCTAAGCCAAGCACCCAGATCTTTCAATATCTCCAACTTACTATACCATCTCCCTGTGTCACAAAAAGATCAGGAGCTGCTCAAATTAAATTCCTTTATTATTATATGGCTTTAATAGACCAAAAATGACATGGATGAAAGGAATGGCTGTCCTTTATGGTTGCCAGAAAAAGTAAATATTGTCTAAAGACATTGTACAGCTTTCTTTTAACCAAAATTAAATAAGGTCCATAGCAAAGCAAGCTTTCTGTAGAAACGTATTGTTATGCTATTACAAGCTATTTACATTGGATAAAAACCAGGTGTTTCAAAGCCAGCTTTAATCTTAGTTGATTACCATTATGATTCTGTGTATCTTTCCCTCAACTCCCCTTCTTGCTCTTGTATATGTCAGGCATTAACAAAGTTAAACAAGTGAGCAATGACAAAACAATCACAAAACAAACTCTGAATAGCAAAGACAGAGTGTGAGCTCCCTACCTTGCCACCCAGCACAACTGCTCTGTCACCCTTCCTCAATATTTAAGGAGTCTGTCACCTCCCTGCAGGCTCTTCCCACATCCAACCATTTGTTTCTCCAGTCAGATTCCTTTCAGTGCAAAGAATTCCTGCAAATGCAATACCTGGTACAAGGATATATATTTTAAATACACACATTTTAAAGGAGCATATTTTCTTCTAGCTGTACTGTGTGCTGTCTCTGCAAATGCATGCTTACAGTAAAACCACGTCAAATAAATATGTGAAGGAATCAGAACATCCAGTTTCACTTTTCAAATGGAAAGCGCTGTGTCTGCTTTTCATGGTGGTATTAGGCAGAGACTTAATACAAATACAACTTTGCTAAGTCATGATCATGAACCAAGAAAACCTGCCTAATTACAAAATACTTAACAACTTAGCCAAAGAAAGGGATAGGCTTACTATACACCAGAGCTATCTGATGAAAAGGACTTCACTGCTGGTTTCATAGCTGACATGCAGCACTGTATTTTTTTCAGTTTGCCAGAAGAATTAATCACAATTGCTTGTCCATTCATTCAAACATTGCTCTGCTGTAACAACATTGTTCTCAGTTCCCTCTCTCTTTGATCTTCCTGCCTGTATTTCTCCTCTAGTTTCTGTTTTTCAGAGTCCACAGTATAAAAAGTAGAATCTGTGCTTCTCCTAATCTTCTCAAACTGACTGAAATCTGCAACGTACTTTCCACTTGGAGAGAGAGAAACCACAGGCATGAATTCGTAGCCCCAGTGGATCTCCTCAGGGATATAGGAAGTCCTGCTTTGGCAGACAGCACTGGTGGACTCCACTGTGGCATTCAGGAGCACTACAAGCTCAAATTCCTTCTCTTTGAGATTTTGAGGTGTGAGATCTCTCAAAGGACTGTTTTCATCCAAAATATGGTAGAAGGTTAAAGGCAAAATGAGAAATGGACTCTCTGAAGAGGAGTCAACATTGAACTTGACGCTGGCTTGATTCAGGAGGATCTGCTCCCCTTCTTTGGTTTCGTATGTCTGAAGAAGCTTCCCAGACAGCTGACACTGTATCAGAAGGCTCTTCCTCATATTTGCCACTCTAATCACCAGACAAAGTTCTCCATTGTGTTTAGTAATGACAGCACAGTGGCTGAATTTAATAGTCTCTGCCCTTTTTTTAGGTCTTGCAATTTTAGCCAGAAAGGTACCTGTGATGAAGATTTCAATCAAGGTGGTGATGACCAGTTGGGCCACAAGTAAGAAAATGGCATGAGGACACTCCTCTGTAATGAAACGGAATCCATAGCCAATGGTTGTCTGTGACTCCAGGGAGAAGAGGAACGCCCCAGTCAGGGAGTCTACATTCTTGACGCATGGCTCGCGCTTTGGGGTAAACTTGTTTATTTCTAAATCACCATGAAGAAATGCAATGGCATAGTAGATAACTCCAAAGAGGAACCAGGTCATAACAAAAGTAGCAGCAAATAAGGTGAGTTTGTACCTCCACTTCATGTCTATAACAGTAGTCCACAAATCTTGAAGGTAGAGTAGGTAAATGCCATCAACTTTGTCTATCCGCACATTGCTGTGACCGCTTTTGGACATCACACGGGGCTTTTGTGCCTTCAGCATGGCAGTGTTGATGCCTCCATTAACCAGCGGGACACGGGACATATTAACCTTTGTGGTTTCCATTCTTACTGCTTCAGTCCTAAGGAGAGAATAAAAGAAGACTCTTATTTTATTAATCAAAGCACATGACTGATTCTGAAAAGCATTTGTAATTTTTGTTGAAATGAAAGCACAAACATAATCTAAACATAACAGCAGTGAATAAAAACTGTTTGAATAGAAAGTTAACATCATACAGTATCTGACATTAAAAACAATTTTATATTCGTTTTTTTTTTTTCCAGTGAAAAAATATAACCATTCTTTGATTCTGGTGACTGCCAAATACGGAGAAGTAGGTTTCTTTTATGATAGCCTGCAAAAGAAATTCAAACAAGCTGAAATTTTATATAAGTACTTTATTTCTGTAAAATACATTAAAAGTTTTTTCTTACGTTTCTCTAGAGAAGAGGCTCTTTTTGATTACTGAGCAGGTTTTCTTTAGTGCCCTGAAGAGAGACATCTGATCAAAATTAAAGTCGCGTCAATGCTTGGTTTAGAACGCAGATCCAGCACACCAGCTCTGTCTCTTCCTGCGACAGAGGCAAAATGAGCCAAACCAGCTTTCACTGTGAACAATTAACTTCCACAAGTGATTTACTCAATCGGATCTGGCTCTTTGTTACAAACCTACAACTAACCTAGAGGGAAACAAAGCAAACCTGAACCGATCAAAGTTGAATTTTGAAAAGGAATATTTACACTTGAAAACACTTCAGAGTTTTTTGCAAAGTACAGTGCTATAACTTTAAGCCATTTAAGGGGAAAAAAAAAAAAAAAAAAAAAAAAAAAAGGATGCAGATCACAAAGTCAGCATTGTAGCCATGGGCCCTGACCTGCGCAAACCCAGAAATCATTGGACAACCCGACTTCTGAAGTTTGTTTACTGTGCATCAGTCCGGATGGAGAGTAAGTGTGCAGACATTCAGGACTGAACAAAGCTCACAGAGTGAAGCAGAACAGTGCCTGTGCCAGTTTGATGAGGCAAATAACAAGACCCAGCTAGCAGGACCAGATAGTGATTACATAGAGCAAGGACAGTGCATGTTATAGTAATTTCCAACAACAAAACTTCCTGCTGACAAAAACAACAAAGAAAAAAAACATCCTATGCATCCTTTGTGCTTTGGCAAGTCCTACAAAAAGCATTGTTTTGTTCCATTGTTTTCCTCAAAAAGAGCCTCAAGTAAGTGAATCATTTTCATGAAGCATTTGAGATGGGGGGGGGGGGGGAGAGCAGGGGTGGAAAGAACGTCTTCCTTATAACTACTTAAAAGAATTTTGCAGGAAGTACAAGATATATTTGTAGTACACACATGTGCCAGTCCAGGACATCAGCATAATTGCTCACTGAAGTACCTTTCCTGTTATGTCAATTAAGGAGAATTTTTTTCTTTCTGACTATACCCATCACAGTGTTGCAGATTTTCTGGGAAAGGACAATTAAACTTAACTCCTATTAACACCTGTAGCTCATTTCAATTTTGGTTTTATCACTAGCATTTCTTGTTCATAGACTAGGAGCCATTGCCATATATATATATATATACATATTCAAAAGGAATGCACCAGTGATCCCAGTAGGAGATTCCTTAAGTGACAGTCAAATCAACACACAGTGCACAGCATGTCTGGATAGTAAACAGGAAAAAACCTTCAAGTGATCTGTAAAAGAACAACAGGAGGAAATGGGGGGGTTGGGAGGGGTAGGAGTGGGAAGGAGCATACATGAAACCATTCTTTAGGCAAACTCAGTCAAGTGCTAGTGTCAGTGCACTGTACATATATACAATCTACATACAGTCTCTAATGGGGAACCTTTTAAGAACATGCATATCGCTTAGTGAAGAGGCTCCACTCCCCACATTAAATCTCACCCCAAATAAGCCACAGTTATAAACACGTGCAAAAATCTGTCTCAAAATAAGTACCTTTCTTCCTCTCAAGCACACGTCTCTTTAGCCATTACTTCCAGGCACAAACACTATGCTGTCAGAACAAATTTCCCTGCTGCAAACTGCTAGGCCAGGAGATAGCTGGCCCCTCCAATCCAGTGCTGGGGACATGTCCCCATCCCAACCCCCTGCTCAGCCTAGCTGGATGTCTGCTCCTGGGAGCAGCTCCCCAGAGCTGCCAGCTCCTCCCCTGGAGGACAAGAGGATGGAGATTGCCAAGGCTCCACCTTCTCCCCTCGGTGCTCCAGCTGGTGGGTTTGAGACAGTGGGGCAGAGAAAGAGTTTGTGGGCTTGGTGAAGAGCAGACTTACTTGGCTGGGGTCAGGGATGGCTCAAGGTGAGCAACATGTGGCCACTTGGCACACCACACTCAGCATGGTCCTACCATACCCTAGAAATACTGGCTTCTGAGCAAGTGGTTGGCATTTGTCTAATAAATCTGACATATCTAACAAATCTGGCATATTTGAGATGCACTGGGTATGTTGTGCAGAGCAGCCCTGCCTTGCATGCACTGTGGCTCTGGTAATTCCTTCATGTGCCAGGTTTGGTACACATATGATACACCATTCATCTCCAGTACCAGACGGGTCCACAGTTTCAACCTGCACAAAGGCCTGGTAAGACTTCTTTCCTTTGTCTCTGCTCTGCCCTGAAGTACATTGTTCCCTGTCCAGAAGCCTCAAAAGGAGAATATTCTGACACTGCAACCTGCCACATTTCCAGTCGTGGTAGAGGACATCTAACCTTAGAGATGTACTGAAGTTCTGTAGCAGAAGAGTTCCTCCCAACAGGGCAGTAGGTTGGAAGGTAGTTGCATGGTACAGTGTCTTCCCTGGGCATCATCAGCATCATCATCATAGAATCATAGAATAGAATCATAGAATTGGCTGGGTTGGAAGGGACCTCTGAGATCATCAAGTCCAACACTTGATCCACTACTGCTGTGGTTACCAGACCATGGCACTGAGTGCCACATCCAGTCTCTTTTTAAATATCTCCAGGGATGGAGAATCCACTACTTCCCTGGGCAGCTCATTCCAATGTCTGATCACCCTCTCTGTAAAGAAATTCTTTCTAATATCTAACCTAAGCCTTCCCTGGCACAACTTGAGACCATGACCTCTTGTCTTGCTGATAGTTGCCTGGGAGAAGAGACCAAAACCCCCTGGCTCCAGCCTCCTTTCAGGGAGTTGTAGAGAGCGATGAGGTCTCCCCTGAGCCTCCTCTTCTCCAGGCTGAACACCCCCAGCTCCCTCAGCCTCTCCTCACAGGACTTGTGCTGGAGTCCCTTCACCAGCCTGGTTGCCCTCCTTTGGACCTGCTCCAGGACCTCAATCTCCTTCCTGAACTGAGGGGCCCAGAACTGGACACAGGACTCGAGCTGTGGCCTCACCAGGGCTGAGTACAGGGGCAGAATCACTTCCCTGGACCTGCTGGCCACGCTGTTCCTGATCCAGGCCAGGATGCCATTGGCCTTCTTGGCCACCTGGGCACACTGCTGGCTCCTGTTCAGCTTCCTGTCAATCCAGACTCCCAGGTCCCTCTCTGCCTGGCTGCTCTCAGCCACTCTGTGCCCAGCCTGGAGCTCCCCATGGGGTTCTTGTGGCCAAAGTGCAGGACCCGGCACTTGGCCGTGTTGAACCTCATCCCATTGGAATCAGCCCAACTCTCCAACCTGTCCAGGTCCCTCTGCAGAGCCCTCCTGCCTTCCAGCTAATCCCCCCCAGCTTAGTGTCATCTGCGAATTTGCTGATGATGGACTCAATCCCTTCATCTAAATCATCAAGGAAGATATTAAACAGAACTGGGCCCAACACTGATCCCTGGGGGACACCACTAGTGACCAGCCAGAGAGGTACAAACCTGACATTTCAGGCTTAAAATGAGAAGTAAATTTTGTCTGCATCCCTAGACAATGCTTAATATGCTCCAGACTGTGCTTCAGTGCAAACAAAAGCCATTTCTCACTGTACTGTCCCCACTGTAAAGTTGATCTACACATATGAGGTCAACATGGCCAAGCTTGTAGTTTTGGAGTCTGCCATAGATGAAAGAGGTTTATGAGAGCCCTCCTGCCATCTTTCGTGTCCTCCTTTGATTCATATTTCTGTATGTGACAAAGTTACCCAGCTTTAGAGTGATTTCCTGAAATGGATCCCAGCCAATTTCTGATGCTTTTTTTGGTGGCAGGGTATTTTTTGTGTTGATTTGCTTCCTATTTTTTTTTTCCTTTACATCACTTTTTCCTGTGTGATTCTGAATTCCTCCAGTGTTCTTTTCCTCTCCAGGGAAATTCATCTTGGTTTCCTTTCCCTGAAGAAATACTTCCCTTCTTCTCCACCACACTGATAACAGGAAGAAAACGTCTGCCACACCACCTTGGAGCAGCAGTGCCTCCTCTCCCCTCCTTTATCACTGGCAGCAGTCAGCAGCAGTCATGTGGGGGAACAAATTCTGATAAAACCAACAGTGGAACAAAAACAAGCTTCAAAGAAAGGATCTCCCCTGTCCCCCATTTCACCACAGCTTCCTGTGTGAGGTGACCAGTACAGTATCCCACAATAAGTGATTTGTGGGTATATTTATATATAAAACCCATGTAATAAGAGCTGCATTACTATTTCCCATCTTATACCTTATATAGACACCTCAGAGACTCACCTGACAATCATCTCCAACACCTCAAGCAAAAGATTTTAGTTTGTTTGGTTTCTATATCTTTCCCACTAAATCAAAAAGCATGTCTGCCGTAGTAACTTAATACAGGCAAACAAACCTGAATAATAATAGTAGTGATTTTAAATACAAAATATTCTACTGTCCATTACCTAACTAAGTTTACACTGATTAAGAATTTTTTTGTTACTGAAAAAAAAACCTACACACACTGCAGCTGCAAATAAAAGTGGAGTGCAGTGCAGTTAAGGAAACAGATACCTCAAGAGGGAAGAAAATGAAAACAACTCCGACTTGTCTAGCACTTCAGTGTCTTATGAATTACTCCTTTTCCTCACCAGCTCTCTGGAACAGCCAGAGGAGAATCCCCATCAGAGCATATGCTGGCAAGGAAGTTTACTGCAAAGTCAATAAAACACAGAGCTACATACCATACCACCAACTACGAATACCTTGATATTAAGGTAATTCCAGCAGCCAGGGATATAACAAGCACATTAACACTGCTTCCAGAGACCACATTATCAAGAAATAGAAGCCAGCTTGCATACACACAAGAATGTTCCTGGTGCACAAAGCCAGATTTGCTTGTGCAAGATCTCTTTTGGCAGACACAACAAGTGTACAGGAGCATGATTTGTCCAAATGGCCTCAGCTGTTTGCTTTTTTCAAATCAAATATGCTTTGCCCCTTGAACAAACCCTCACACACGCTTCACTGCGACTCTGATACAGGGGCAAAACCCAAACTGTTTTTTCAACCAGCATAAACCATTAGTAGGCCTGGAATTTAAAAAAAAAAAAAAAAATCGTGGGCGAGGAAAGAAAACATTGAAAAGAACAACATAATCTTCATATCTTTCCCAGGTCTGATGTGGTTCAGTAGGTTATAAAAGTCTCTCCTGAATTCTCAGTGCTCTGCCTAGCATGAACACCCTCCTCCTTTTGGGCTATTCACCAGGTCATTCCGTGCAGTTGTCAGCTAGCAAAATCCTCTGCAGCTGAGTTATGGATTACAAAATGAGAGAGCAGATGTAGTAGGAGGAAAACAGTGGTTGGAAAAGGATGCTTCAGTTCCACCAGCAGCTGCAGTATGCAGTCATCATACAGCTGGACACTGCTACCCTGAGCTTCAGAAAAGTGTCCTTCAGCGGTAGGACTAATTAAAAGTGGTGATAGGCAGGCTGGCAGTCAGTTATATTATGAAAGATGTTGCATTAAAGAGCTAAATTAACACCTTTTCTTTCACAAAAGGACTGAGCCAAGATAACTCTAAATACCCCAAGTCAAAATCAGTTCCCAAAGGTCTGCCTTTAGCTCCCCATCCCTCTTCAGAGCCCTTCACCAGCTCTGAGCAGACCTGTGACTGCTGCCTCTGCCCAGGCTCGGTACCCACGAATGGGTAAAAGCAGAGGCAGGGCTTCCAGGCAGGGCAGTGCCCAAGGGCTGTGGCACTAGCAGTGCCAGGACTGGGGGCCAGAGACAGGTTTTTCATCCCTTGTAGCAGGGCCAGGGCAGCAACCATTTACAGACGTGTTAAGAGACTAAAACCCAACTCTGTCGTCATCTTTCCTAGGCTGCCCGCCTGACATCTGGCCATGGAAGATGAAGTAAAGTTGGAAAAGTCTCATGAGGCATTGGTTCTGACAAAGATTTCTACAGGAATCTTGTTCAAGGGCAAGATAAAAATCTCTGCAGTAACTATGAGTTTATGCAGATGAGCCTTGGAAACCAAACAGATGCAAGCAAATAGGAAAATAACCAAGCAGGCAGAGAGAAGGCAAAAGACGACTCAAAGCTTATTGAGGTTGATGGAGAACGCTCCCAGTGGTTTCACAGGTCTCTGGATCAGGCCTCCAAGTAGAGAAAAAGCTCATATAGCCAGTGTCTGAACAATGCAAGTGAGCCATATGCCCTTTCAAATCCTGACCCCCAGCCTTTACCCTGGGCTTTGTGGATCAACAGGAAACTTGGCTGTGCAGAGGCTCCAGTCCAGAACCTTCACATACACCAGACTTCTTTCAGAAAGAAGTAAGTCAGCTGATCCACTTCTGACACTCTCCTTTTTATGTTGGGTAATATGGTTTATATAATGCTGCTGGAAAAGAGAAAAAGGTTCCCCAGAAACCTGTTATGTTCTGCTCTTTTATATTTAGGAATTGCTTTTCTTTATCAGTGCAACATTCAATACTTGTGAACATCTCCCTTGCTGGTGTGTTGCTGCTTCAAAATCTTTTCAGTCTTGAACACTTCATCAGCAGAGTTAAGCATTTAAAATCTGCCTCTGCTGCGATGCTTTCCCCACCCTTTCCTTGTTCTTGCTGTACAAACCTTACCTGCCTCTTTCCACACAGACAAGTTCAAACAGACTCATGAAAGCTTGTCCTTTCTGTTTCTGTGGAGCTGGGTACCAGAACTACTCTGCCAGGCTGAAAGGGACATTATTGTTTCATTGTGTTTATCAAGACCATACCCTGCACTTCCACTTTGATCTGCTGGAGGAACATTAGTGGTGCCCTCACGGTAGGTCCCTGACATGGACAAATATCTCAGCAATACTGCAGGGACAGAACTGAGCTAAAGGAGGAGAGGAGTGATGCCCTATCCCCATCAATGTTAGCACTGACTGCTAAGGCCAGGACTAGACCTTGAGAGACCTTAATGTCTACTGTTGTCCTGATTTGTAGTCACTGCCACTATTTATTTACTCTTCCCTTCCCTCTTAGAATGTCTTTGGGGGCTTTTCGTAGCTACACCCTGTCCTTCTATCTCCCTTTCTCATTTCCACGAGGGACTATCTGATCTGCTTTCCCCCATTTTGCTTAGTCTTCCATTCCTCTCCCCTTTCCCACTCCATGTAAATTGAAAGATCCAAACTAGTTGTGCTTACCACACACCACAGAAGCAGAGTTATTTCTCATGAGACTTCACACTGGTTTATGTTCTGCAAATATCCTACTGTAAGTTCACAGTACATATTCCTGACCTCTCCATTACATGGCTCTGTTTTCAATGGTTTCCAATTTTGCAATGGTTAAATCCGTTGGGTTGAGGTTTTCCTCAAGTATGATCAAAAGCAGGCATACTTTTAAATTCATTTGTTTACTTAATGTGTCAGTCAAAATAAAACAGCCATTTCTAAACTCAAAGCCAAGAAAATATGTTCTGTGGTGTTTCTGCATTCATGTTAAGACATTTTCAGTGCCTTTCCCTTCAGGGAGCAAGGCATAAACATGCAAGCAATTGTTGGTGTAAAGACTGAAGCTCACACTCTCCCTGTCCATCTGAGCACCCTAAGAGCTTGGCCATAGAAGGTCAGAGCTTTCTTGTTTTCTGTCCTTATAAATCCTCATCCATAGAGTGATGCAGCTTCCTTAGGAAATGCAGGGTCCTCCCTCTCCATCTCCACAGTTTCTTACCAGTGAACTCGCCTGCAATGGTGGAAATGTGGGAACAAATCATTTCAGACACAGGGAGGAGTCTCACCTCTGTCTCTTTTGATGGTCAGATTTGGAAACAAAAATGGCAACAACCACGCAGTTCAAGAAGTGTTGTTATACAGGAGGGAGGTGGAGAAGTAGAGAAGGGGGCATGTTTGGAGGTTGAAAACAAGCCAGTGTATGCCATATTTCTGTCTCCCATTGCTCAGACACGAGATAAACTGATCCATTTGGTGTCTTACTGTGTTCTTTGTGACATGTTCAAACACAGAGCTGTTGGGCACCCAGCAAAATGAGGGTCAGAAGTGGAGACACCTGCATATGTCGAGCACTTCTAGCACAAAGCAGTAGCTGTGCAGGGATTTTCTGCAAAATTGTTTTTCACTTAGTCAACTAAGGCCTACCTAAGTCCTACTTAAGTACTTAATTCCTTTTTGGGAGAGCTGGCCCTTTGCCAGCTAGCTGCTCTGACTGCTGTGAGAACATGCTTCCACACAGCTCCCACTGCCTTCCCCATCCCAGCCCCAGGACAGACCACCTCACCAGGGGATGGCTCCCAGGGGTGCAATGGCAGGCACAGGCACCCAGAGAGGCTGTGCTGCTCTTTTCTTCTTTCAGGGCTGGTTGAGTTGCTTGCCCAGCGGCATAGGTTACCTCTCTTGATGATTATTTATATACTGCCTGGTATAATCACTTGGCTATAATCTGACCGCATGAGGTCTCGTGCCAAGAGTTTCATGTTTCTGTATACTACTGTGGGATGACTATGCTTCCTTCTAGTATTTTAGTCACATGATAGTGGCTTTTATAACTATATAGAATATAAGGCATCTGAACCCATCTTTTGTTCAGGTTGTTAAGTTTGGCAAAGTTTGTAGGAAAGAGAGTCCCCTCCCAGGTCACTGTGGGGCACAAAATTCACAGGACTGGGCTGCTACCTAGGGTCTCAGGAACAGTCATTACCTCCTCCCCACAGGTTGGTTGTGTCCTTGTTTTCCCTTCTTTGACAGCAGGTGAAGGACAGAACCTTGGTTTTAACCTCCCCAGTGCTAATCCATCACTTCACAAGCTGGCAGATGCCTACTCTACCACATAGCAATACTACTAATAAAGTTAAACTTACAGCAAGTGATTTGCCCATCTGCTGTTGATTTGGCATTATTTGCTTTTGTTTCATACCTTAAGAAGTGTTAGTGGGACAGAAAGCTTGCCTGATTTATTTTCTTGTTTTTTTGCTTTTTCTTTTTTTCCAAATTCATTTTTTGGTCTAAAAAAATCTGGTTTCACTTAAAAATGAACAAGCAAACAAAACCAAAACCAGATATTTATCCTAGATTTTCAAGTTAAGTTGTCAGCAGGTGGCTGAAAATGAATATTAATACTCTTAGTCATGGTTATGCAAGAGGCAGGGAGAAAAGTTACCCCTTTGCTGATAGTTCACAAAAGCTGTCTAAAATAATCTTGACTTCCCCAGGGTCACTTCTTCTCCCTGTTCCTCTGCTACTGTGTCTGGTACATGAAAGATGTTTATCAGGCAGCAGTGGGAGATTTCAAGTAACTTAGAGTGGTTTGAAAGGAAAGGTTTTTCCTTTCTTGGACTACAGATACTCTGAGCCTCAAACCCAATTCTGGATACCAGGTCTCAACATTAGCTTGGTCTCATTCTGATGAGCCAGGGATATCAGTTCCTACCTGCATGTCAGTCAGACAGTATGAACACATCCAGTTGCTCTTTTTAATTACCATTTGCAATGCCAATTCATAGCATGATGTGTGTGCTGTATCCCAGCCAAGTTGGGTTTTGTTTTCAAATTAGTCATTGCACACCAGGGCTCTCATAGCTCAGTGTAGGTGTGGCTGTGAGGTGAGGCTCCCTGCAGGGTGTCAGGCTTCTGCTGTGGCAGAGTTTTTTAATATGCTCTCTCCCTACAAAAGCTGCATTTCCTGTAAATAACAACACTCCTTTAGCACATACCACAAGACCTTAGTACCCCACAAACATCCCATTGCACAAACACTTTCACAAACACTGCCAAAATAAGCATGCTCATAATTTGCCATCTCTGTGCAGTCACTAAATCTCAAAACTGAAATACCAGTCTATGAAATGAGTTTTCCGTAAAGATTTTGCACCTTTTAAATATGTACAAATCTCAATAATGTTGAAAATAATGCTATTAAAGCAAAAGGCAAGGAAACTGGAAGAGAAAAAACCCAACAATTTTCTTTAAAGGTCCGTGTATTTGTAGCCTTTTGTTCATCTAGTCCCTAATGTAGACAAACTCAAATCTAACTGGGGAAATAGTATTCCTTGACCCAGCAGGTACATGGACCCTGCTGCAGCAGCGAAGTTTTCCCCCTGTGACAGTTTCTGGGTCTACATGTATAGTGTAGCTGCTTTCTTGCTGCTTCATCTAGGAAGAGTGACAATAAATGCAGAGTAACTTGCTAAATAAGCCAAATGTATGGCTTTTCTTCATAGCCAGTACACACTAATGAATTTGGCATTGTGATTTTTGCAATGCAACAGAGCACATTTCAAAGAAAGAAGGATGGGTTTGACTTGGTTTCATCTTAAAACTTGTTACAAACTGATTTTCTCAGGAAGTTATTTGGTTATGAAGAATTGCCCTACCTGTGTGAACAAGTTCATACTGTGTAAAATGTTTCTTCACAAAGTAATTCTGCTTTCATGGTACCAAAATGCAGCCTGTAAGGTTAATTATCCACTTCCCTCACCCAAACCCGGTGAATTTTAAAGTAGATCTTTCTCTGTCAGGCAAAGCACAGCTGATGTTTCTGGCACAGCAAAGACACATATAGCTTACTTGGTTTTTGGTAATGCACTACTTCATTGTGAATTACAGTGCAAAAGTGGCCAATATTCTTTTTGAGGGACACAACAGCTTCAAAAATGTTAATTCCTACTCCATTTTTTCTGCACTAGATTGTCCAGGTCTGATAAACATAGAGCAAGTTCTACTTGATCTCAAACAAATATTTGGTGTCTATTAAAGAAAAAAAACAACAACAAACCAACATTAAAACTTCCAAATGCTGGACAGAATATTCAGTGATTTCAAATAAAATCAGGACATTTTGCATGCAAACATATATATGCACTTACATAGAAACCATAGGTTAATTTTTACTTTTTAACATATTACTTCATGGTATGTGTGGTCTCATAAATGATGCACTGCCTATTCTGTAAAGAATAAGCACTTTCAAATGCTATTCAAGTGGGAGATTTGGTGTTTCCAGAGTCAGTTGTGAACACAGCTTCTCTTACTTGTATTTCGCTTTGTGCCACTATTGCCCTTAATAACATCTCTAGGCCTTGACACGAAGTAATTTTCACCAATGCAACTCTCAGACACATCCACAAAGACCAATAACCACAACAATCACATCTACCCATGAGCTTTCCCAAAGCACTGTCCAAGTGGTCACAGCACAGTCCCTGGGAGGTCACTGGTGTCACCCCAGGGCTTATGCACCCTCTCTCTATCCCCATCTCCATCCCTGACCTCATTCCCATTCAAGCCCTTCCTCTGCCCCTGGCCAAGTGCTGCCTCCTCACTGACCCTGCAGAAGGTGGCCACAGCTCCCAGGGGGGACAGGAATGGGCACAGGGGTCCTTTAAACCACTAAAAGGCTGCACCTGGCTCTTTGAAGTGGTTGGGAAAAAAATTTAAAATATCAGTGACACTTTCATATTGATGTAGGGTTGCTTATTCTTGGTACTGCCCAAGAGTCTTCTTTCAGGGTAGTTTTCTCATTTTTTTTTTCCTGACCAATCCATAGATGTGGTTAATTTAGGGTTTAAAAGGCTTTTTCTCACACATACACACACACACGCCCATATATGTTTTCCACTGAAGTCTGTGCTTTTTCCTAGACCCACCCAAATTCCAGTACATAGCTCACTTGTGTGCCAAACTTTCATACTCTCCATGCAATGAATGGAAAAATGCCTTTTTTTCTTCTTCTGCATATTTTGAGGAAGGAGGGGGGGAGCATGTAGAGGAGATGAAGGAAAAGACTCCAGAGGAATTTAGTTATACCTGTTATTTTAAGAGCAGAAAAAGGAGGGAGATTCAGGACTGTCCATAAGAATACTTTGTTTCTGCATATGGGTGGAGGTGCATACCTGGGGCCTGAGCCCCAGTGTTTGCTTAGGACTCTGAGCTGCATTTGTGGAGTGCTAAGGAGATTTAAAAATTAATAATTATAAAGTTAAAGTAGCATAAGCTGATGGTTGGAATACTTTTCGATTCTGCTTCTATGAAATACTTCAGTAACACTCTGTAATGCATTATGATTCTATGGGAGGGGATTTTAAAATGGAAATGGTAGTTTTCAGCTCTGACATTTTATGCTCTCATTATTTCAAATGCTATTCAAGTGGGAGATTTGGTGTTTCAGGCCACAGGCATCTTGGTGAAAGGTGGTGGACTGAGAGCAAAGGGTTCCTCTGTGTGCAGATTCTGGTACCTCCCAAAACAAGAAGGATATGGAGCTCTTTCAAAGAGTCCAGAGGAGAACAAAGAAGAGGCTCAGAGGGCTGGAGCACCTCTCCTGTAAAGACAGACAGAGTTGGGGATATTCAGCCTGGAGAGGAGAGTGCTCCAGTGAGACCTTATAGCAGCCTTCCAGTAACTGAAGGGGGACTACAGGGAAGCTGGGGAGAGACTTTTTACAAGGGTGTGGACTGATAGGACAACTGGTAATGGCTTTAAACAGGAAAAGGGGAGATTTAGGTTAGATATTAAGCAGAAAATATTTAATGTGAGGTTGGTGAGACACTGGCAGGGGTTGCCCATGGAAGCTGTGGCTGCCCCCTCCCTGGCAGTGTTCAAGGCCAGGCTGGATGGGGCTGTGAGCAACCTGGTCCCGTGGGAGGTGTCCCTGCTCATGCAGGGGGGTTGAAACTAGATGATCTTTGAGGTTCCTTCTAACCCAAACCCTTCTATGGCTCTATGGTTCTCTTATCACAAACAGTATCCTGGCAGAGGGAGGGATGCAAGACCCCAACCTTTCCACCCCTGCCCAAGCCTTCCCTCCTACAAGAGCTGCCATTCTAGCTCATGGTGGTGGCAGGAGCTTCACAGGGAAGGAGTCAGCAAAGCTCCTTCTGTCCTGCTATTACATCTCCAGGGTGAAACCCAGGGCTGAAAAAAAAACCATGCAGGCCCTGTCCAAAGTGTTTTCCATTTCACTTTCCTCCATGTGGATTCTCTGATGTCTGGTTAAGGCTAGTCCTTGTTGATTTCCTTTTCTCAGAGAAGGTATTAATAAAGCCTCTCCGAGTTACAGAGCCACCTAGTTTCCATGTTGGAATGTAATTTCTGAAGCCTCTGTTCACCTGCCAAGTTAAGCTGAAATTAGCCTGTGGATTTAAATTTGTCAGCTGTTTTGTATCTCTTGAGCTAATGGAAATGAAAATATGCTAGGTTAATTATTTATCCTTTCCATCATCAAAATTTTATCATTGTACAGAACCTTATTATCAGTCTTATATTGTGAAAATTGGCATAAAAAATGTATGGTGTTTAAGTAAAAGCTTTTCCTTGAGTTTTCTTGACTGGGAGGCTACACAGCCCTGGATTGTATGTCTTCCAGATAAACTCCCAAGGAAACAGAGGGAAAAGAATATTTTTTTTCCTCATTGCTTTCCCAAATTACTTGATCCCTGCCAATTTCCATGACACAGACCCCTCAGTCTGCTGCAGAGACTGTGGCTTCTGGGAGGGAGGAAATAGCATGAATGTACTGATGCACATCAATGTTTTTTGATTTTCTTGCCAAACCAAAAATACCAAAACAAACAAAATGAGAAAAAAAAGTTTCAACTTTTCTGGTAAAATTTAAAAAAAATAAAAAAGTCATTCTTGATTCTGTTTGTTCAAACCAAAACTAAACATTCCATTTTGCTCTGAAATTTGTGTAGAGATGTGTGTGTGTCTAAATTAAATCAAGTGAGGAACAAAACACTGATTGAAGTGACAAATCACAACATCTTGTTTCCACAAAATCAAAATGAAATTTTTTACTTTTCAAAATTGTGTGCAGACTTCTTCAGTCTAAGCTGCACAGTCTTGTTCACACAAATTCATTATATCTTTCATCTCCACTAAGTCTGAATTTTCAGCACTTTCAAGACTCCTGGATGAACATTCCCAGTTTTCTGTAACTTTAAAGACAACCTGAGTTTCCTGGCTGGTCCATTGAGTAGGGATGTTTGTGCAATGAACTCCTGCTCCTCTTAGGAGAGCACAGCTCAAGTAATGCCTGTCCCTTTTGTTAGGACCCAGGGATACAACTCTGTGACTCACTATTCATTTTGTTTTGTCCTACAGTTTCTTGGGAACCTCCATAAAAGCTTTATGGTGCTATGTGGTAACAGATTGGAACAACAACAACAACAACCACCAAACCAAAAAGCAAACCAAAAAATAACAACCCCCAACCACCACCAAAAAACAAAACAAACAAAAAAGCCCCCAGCAATAATGTGCCCAAACAAGAAAAAACTCATGCTGTTTTTCAAAGTTATCGTACTTCCTTATACTCAAAGGTTATTTTTCTTGTTTATTTACACATACCTTATCTCCATAAGTGTTCCTTTATGATTCCATGTCATCTCAAAAGCTCCACAATCTTTTACAGCTGGGAACTCAGGACGGTCCAGCTTTGATCACTGAAGTAATTAGACTGAATAGAACATTGTTTAGGTTCTGCTGAGAATAGTTTCCAACTACATTCAGAATACCGCAAACTATTTTTTTTTTAATTCTACAATATTCAGCAAATTTTATCTTGTTTTTTGAAAGTTTTCCAGATGCCATGAATGTCAGAAGTCACTTTGATGTTTTCCAAGCAGCCTGATTTATGAGAACAAAAAATACCACCATTAGCCTATTACTTTCTGCCACCTTGTTATAAGGTTCAATTGATACATCAATGGAAATAGAGTCTGGCTGACGAGTTCAGGCATAAACAATAACTGGGGTATGAGGAAATAAACTACGTCTCACACAAGAGATCATTATTTCAGTGGAAAAAATCAAACTCTTTGATATCTAACCCTCCATACTTTTCCTGTAATATTTAATTTTAAAAGGTCTCTGTTTTCATTGGAAAATACACTTGATGAGAAATGGGTGATTAGACTTAGTAGATGTTAATATGTTATTTTAGTGCTATTGAACAGAATTAATATTTTGTAGACAATTGCCAAAGATAAGTAGCTGCAAAAACTAGCTAAGCGGGACTATAAATGTACCAAATGTCAGCATCCTTCTTCAAATAAGGTTAAAATAGTGTCCCAGACTGTGACTCCATCAAGCAAAAGGCAGCTTAATGGCAATTCAGAAAAGCCCTTCATCAACTGCTCTTGTGACACACTGTAAAACCCAGTCTTTCCCAAAAGGACACAGAATTGTAGAATCATTTTGTTTGAAAAGACCTTAAGATAACCAAATTGAACTGTTAACCTAGCACACTGGGTTGATACACACCACTAAACTACGTCCCTAAGCACCATATGTCCCGTCTGAAAGCACTTCCTCTGCTCCACTTGCAGTATGGTTCACACTTCTTATCTGTAGGTAGCTTGATCCCACATCATCTCCAAAATCCACCTTTTCTATAAGTCTAGAATTTCATTTTATTAACTAACCATATCCCAATGCTCTTCTTCACAGTCCTTTTCACCTGTCCCGTGCCTAATCACACAAACATCTAGGGTAAAAATCTTACTTCCTTTCTACTATTTTGATTGTAATTTTCCCCTTCATTAATGCAAATAGCACTTTCATTACTTCATAGCCATAAAGCTTACAGCCTAGTCTCTCCACAGCTACCTCCTTGGCCCCCATAGCTGTGCTTTCTTTTGCTCTTTGTTGGCATGTCATTCCTCTTTCTCATTAATGTCTATTCCTTGTGATTTTTTTGTTCCCTTCACGTTTTGGACATTTCTTATGCTGTTAAACAATAGTTTTGACAAAAATGAAACTCAACCCTTCACCATCTTCCAACCAAATCCTGAAAATATACCTGCTTTAAGACACATTACAACTTCAACAAATATCTGCTAGTTGTTATGTTTGCTTAGCATGTTCTTCTGTGTTACATCATGCCTCGTTTACTGTTAGATCATTTAGAGCAGATCTAACAAAGCTGAAGATCAAAAGTAATTTCTGTTAATAGAAACAGGAGTTTTAGGAACTCAGCAAATTCTGAAACTTTGACCACTGTTTTGACCCCTTCTGTGGCTGGAGAATCTGGTCCTTCTCCTAGCTTTTTTTGCAAATTTAAGTGTTAATGTTTGAACCTACATACTATATATTATTAGCAAGTTACTTAAATCTAACTTTCTAGTGCGAATAAAAAGGTTTTTGACTTCTGTGACACTGTCAGTCTTTGTGACAGCTTGGGTAGCTGACAAATTTCTTAAGATCACATAAAACAATCAGAAACAAAAACTTTTCCTTCATTTTTTATAAAATCAACAGAGGTACTGTAGCACTTAGAGACATGCTGCCCACCTCTAACAAAGGCAGATATTCCCCACATCAGGTGCAGCAGGAGGATATATCACTTTTATTGCTCCACTGAAATGTTTTCTTCGTTTCAGCACCTAAACACTAAGAAATTATCTTAAGATAAGATTTTATGTTCTCTATTACCTGAGATTTTACAAAAGGGAAGGAGATTTACTACCAGTAAGTATTATTCTGGGTCATTATCAGGTTTGGTCATTTTACACTAACAGGAAAAGAAATCAACACTAACTTTTAGACATTGTAGTTCCAAAAATATATTTAAGGGTAAGTAAATCTTTTTTTATTTTGCTGGGGTTTTTGTTAGGTTTTGGGGGGCTTTTTGTTGTTTTGTTTGTGTGAGGGGTTTTTGTTTGGTTTTGCTTGCTTTTTTTTTTTTTTTAACTGAAGCAATAGAACAGAGTAGAAATTAACTTCATGGACCAGGTGCTCCTCAAGACTTGGGCTGAAGCACTACTGATACTGTTATTATCCAGGAAAGGGAGTGAGGCTTGTAGCCCTGTGAAGGCATTATTAGGTAAAGAGCAAGGATTAGTATTCCTGACAGATTCCCAGACCTTTAGACTTCTGCAAAGTTAACTGAAGTACACTGCAATTCTATGTATTTTTCTGACTTCTGATCTCAGAAATAAAACCAAACAAACCTCAAATGGAGCTCATGCTGTGATGCCACCGGATGACAGACCCTTCTGGCCTCTACATTTCCCGCAGCAGTGTAAAAGGGCCAAAGTGTAAATAAGAGCCAGGCCTGAAGCCTTTTATTTGTTCATTGTACACAGATTTAAAATATTTGTTAGCTTTCCCACACCTACCTTTGTTGTGTTCATTCACCTCTAGTATTGTGGAAGGATTTTACACTGCAGGTCATTTCAGTCTTTGAGTCTTTTGTGCCTTGACAAGAGCTTTCAGCACCTTTCATGTAGCATATCTCACAACAGGCATCAGACATATGGAAGGGCAGTTCCCATGAGCTGACATTTACTATAGAATCACAGAATTTTCAGGGTTGGAAGGGACCTTTAAGATCATCCAGTTCCAATCCCCATGCCATGGGCAGGGACACCTCCCACTAGACCAGGTTTCCCAGAGCCCTCTCCAGCCTGGCCTTAAAAACTTCCAGGGATGGGGCTTCCACCACTTCTCTGGACAACCTGTTCCAGGGTCTCACCACCCTCATGGTGAAGAACTTCTTCCCAACTTCCAACATAAATCTACCCTCCTCTAGTTTGTATCCATTCCCCCTAATCCTATCACTACCTGACATCCTAAAAAGACCCTCCCCACCTTTCTTGCAGGCCCCCTTCAGATACTGGAAGGCTACAATGAGGTCTCCTCAGAGCCTTCTCCTCTCCAGACTGAATCACCCCAACTCTCTCAGTCTGTCTTCACAGGAGAGCTGCTCCAGCCCTCTGATCATCCTCGTGGCCCTTCTCTGGACACGCTCCAGCGCATTCATGTTCCTCCTGTAATAGGGACCCCAGAACTGGACACAGAACTCCAGGTGGGGTCTCACAAGAACAGAGCAGAGGGGGAGAATCACCTCCCTCAACCTGCTGGCCACGCTTCTCTTGATGCAGCCAAGCACACAGTTGGCTTTCTGGGCTGCAAGTGTACACTGATGGCTCATGTTGAACTTCTCATCCACCAGCACCCCCAAGTCCTTCTCCTCAGGGCTGCTCTCAATCCGGTCACTGCTCAGCCTTCTTGGGATTGCCCTGACACAGATGCAGGACCTTGCACTTGGTCTTGTTGAACTTCATGAGGTTGGCATGGGCCCACCTCTCCAGCCTGTCAAGGTCCCTCTGGATGACATCCCTTCCCTTCAGTGTGTCAGCCACACCACACAGCTTGGGGTCATCAGCAAACTTGCTGAGGGTACACTCAATGCCACTGTCCATGTCACCAACAAAGATGTTAAACAAGACCGGGCCCAATACAGACCTTTGAGGGAGTCCACTTGACGCTGATCTCCACTTGGACATGGACCTGTTGACAACCAGTCTTTGCTGTGGCCACCCAGACAGCTCTTTATCCACTTAGTTGTCCATCCATCAAACCCATATTTTACCATCTTGGAGACCGGGATGTTGTGTGGGACAGTGTCAAAGGTTTTGCTCGGGTCCAGGTAAATGACATTGGTTGCTCGTCCCTTGTCTATTGATATTGTGACCTTTTCATAGAAGGCCACAAGGTTTTTCAGGCACGATTTACCCTTGGTGAAGCTGTGTTGATTACACCAAATCACCTCTTCATTATTCTTCTGCTCCAGCACTGCCTCCAGGAGGATCTGCTCCATGATTTTACTGGGCATAGAGGTGAGACTGACTGGGCCGTAGTTCCCTAGATCTTCCTTCTTCTTTCCATTTTTGAAAGTGGGGGTTATGTTTTCCTTTTTCCAGTCAGTGGGGACTTCATTGGACTGCCATGACTTTTGGAATATAACACACAGTGGTTTAGCAACCACACATGCTGGTGTCCTCAGTACCCATGGGTTTATCCTGTTGGGTCCTATGGACTTGTACACTTTCAGGTTCTTCAGATAGTCATAAACCTGATCTTCAGTTACAGTGGAAGAACTTCCTTCAGTTTTTCCATTACTATGTTAATTTCAATGGAGTCCCTCATAGCAATTGACTTTCTGCCTAATTGTAGGGAAAGAAGCATTGTCTTCTAAGGCCAGTAAGCTGGGAACAGTCAATAGACCAACAACCATGTACCACAGAGGCCACCAAGTGTACCAACATGGTAATAAAACTCAACATGGTAATAAAATAAAATAAAATATTATCTTTTAATTTTTTTTTTTTTATGTTAAGGTTTGTGCCCCTTCCCTTATGCTGATACATCTTTGGTGTGTGAATGAAGCCCAACCTGGCTCAAATACTGTGAAAATCACAGAATGCACATCATTGCTTGTCTTCCTTCAGCTCATATATCCATTGCTGCAGTACAGAGCTGTGGTTTGGCTTTTTACTGTGGAGAGAGGGGACTGTGGATAGGTTTGGTGTTGAAGTATTAGAGGAAGGAAAAATTTTTATTAATATATCCTTTTGCAAATGTTGAGTGAAATAAAAAATTTTTAAGCAAGAAGAATTTATTTACTGTTCAAAATTTTTGAACAACTGTTCTATTATATATATTTGTCAAGCTGTGTAATTAGAAAGGAAAAGAGGGAATTTTGATCATAATTTATTTTTTGCTTTTCTCTTCATCAGTTCATGCTAAGAATAGACCTTTAAAGTCATGTAAGTTGGTGTACTGTTATATATATCACCTCATTGCAGATTAGGGTAATTTATTCAAAAGATAAACATTTTTATCATATAGCTCCAATGCAAAGGTGATAATTGTAGATAAAGAAAAATTCATAACGTAAAATCAGAGAGTTATCCCGTAAGCTATGATCTCACCAAGAGTGAATCACTTCAGTTAAAGCAATGATGATTAAATTAATCTAATCAGGCCATACTGTTTTTCCAGTCAAAGCTTACTTTACTTTATCACTTTATCTATTACTTTATCAGAAGGGAAAGTGGCTTACCTAGGCTCTCTAGGCAGGGACAGATCTAGCTGACAATCTCCATGAGAAAAACAAACCAGTAAGGAGTCAAATGAGGTTTTAAAAGGTACCAGGCTTTAAACCACAGAATTTAGACTACCCCCTCCACCTTAAAAGCCAGATAAAATGCAGTATGCCCTGAAGGTCAAATTGCAAGGGCTACTTTGAACCAAGAGGAAGACAGACATTTCTTAATCAAGAAGCCCTTCTGGGAGGCAACAAAAAGGCAGCTGGCTCTCATACCTCAGCAGACAGTGCAGGAAGGGAAGGGGGTTTGCAAATAACAAAATACTCACCCCCAACATCTGCAAAGTGAGCTAGATCTCCTCAGCAAGATAGCCAAAGGCATTCTCAAGCCTTGGTAACAAAAAGCTTGCAAAGCTTCCCAGTATCCCCAGGGGTGGTGCTCTGCAGCCATAGGAAAGCTGCATAACACTGTGGTACTTCCCTGAGATACACACTGGGTCCAACCTATATCCCAGCAGTTCAGTTTCAACCTTCCAACACAGGCAGCCCATGGTTTGCAAAGAGATCTGCTAGAAGATGAAATTTGCCAAACACCTTTCTCCCCAGTGGATGAAAATTACTGCAGATATGTTACCCCAAAACATATTCCTACATTCTTTATGTCCAAGCACATATTTTGTCCAGTAAAGGATGACAACACTTAGAGCCTTCACTTCATTGCCAGCTCCCTTTCTGCCTGACCATGAACTCTTACTTGCTGTGAACCTCAGAGCATCCTAGTCATACAGTTTCATACACTTAGAATGAGGGAAAGATGCTATGGTTCTTACTTGACATGTTTCTTCCTTCTTGCAAACCAATCTGTATTGTAGCCACGAGTTTTGCCTACAATCCATGTTAATTTCACACGATTCAGGCTAGATAAATATAGAATGGGCAGGAATTTCAATTCATGTACAGCCAGTTCAAGGGAGCTGCTTTTTCCCAGATGAGCCCTGTTTATGCCAGAACCATGCACATGCTTAATGAAAAGCCATTTACAATATTAATGATACAAACAGATTAGGTGCTAAAATGATTCTCAAGCCTCTATTAACTCATTAAAGTAAGCCATAAATATTCTTTCATCCCAAGGGGTAAAGGACAGCTTGGCAGGAAGGTAGCTTTCAAGTATTTAACATTTAATATGTTCGTTTGCACAAAAAAAAAATGGATTTTAACTGCTTAATGATCCAAACAATGTTTTTTACCTAATTTTCATACATACAGTATAGCAAATAAGGAAAAGGCTTTTCCCTCCATTAAAAAGGAAAATTAAAAAATCATCCCATAATCTGCTTTGTTTTTCCTGGAAGCAAAGTGAATAAAAGTTTATTTCAAAATGTTCTGCGGTTCAGTGTTCAAAACAGTTAAGTTTCTGTTTTTCTTGGCCCCTCACAGGAGTACTGCCTGGTACTTCACAGCTTTGGTCTCTACCTGTTCCCAAAGAATACAGCCTGTCTGTGTGAACTGTGTGTCTTAGGAAAGAGAGAGGAGGAGGGAATAATACTCCAGACTGCTTTAATGACATCTGGGCAAACAAAAATTTCAGCTCCAATCAGGGTTGTGGGATGATGACTTGTTTGTTTCATTGCATGAGGAGCCAGGATAAAAAAGAACTATTTGATTTCATTTGAAATTCTATAAAAAGTAACAGGATTGAAGTATTATATGTACGTTGTGAGACTCAAGCCCAAGTCATCTGCTGCTGTTTTTGTCTCTAGGCCATGCCTCATTTACTGGGATGAAATTCTTGGGGAAGTTTTTTGGTCTCATCTACACTCCACTTTACAAAAGCGATATCAGTTTCTATTGTACAACCAGCACACAGTTACATTTCAGGCTTGTTTCCCCCCTGTCCTATAAACTGATTATTAGAGAGTGCAGAGAGCATAGTGACATTTTGCAACCAAGGAAATAAAGAAGATATTTCTGCAATAGCAAGTCACCTCTTCCCTCCTCCTTCTCCTCCCCCCCCCTCAATTTTTTAAAGAAGAAAGAGCATCTAATAGCAGACAATAGGTACTCTGTCACTGTGATCAGAAAGACCCTAGAAATGCCTCTAAATCCAGTACATCCAAAGGCAAGTGAGGAAATAAGGTTAGTTAAAAAGCCATGTAGATCCTCTTGGTTCAAAAAGGAAAGCCAGCTTTGTTCCTTTTAGCAACCAGTACGTCATGGAGAAAAAAGTAACTTATCTGTATATCTCTTTACAGTATGATCCCTGTGTGAAAATAAAAAGGAGGCAAACACTGAAGTAGAGGGGAATTTGCACCTCAGACTGGGACTGTGATTACTGAGGACAAGCCAAACCAGTTGTGAACAAGTATATGAAGACACGTGCAAAAGTTGGAACAAAATGCATAATGTTCTCCAACTCAGACCTGTTTACATTCTTTATACCAACCAGAGAAAATGTACATAGTCTTTTCTTATACAGATAGGTAACAGGAACTGTATAAAGTTCTAGGCAAGTTTTCCCACTGTTAACTAAATCTGATTTCTGCAGTGAAAAAAAAACCATAACTATCAACTGAAATCTATGTTTCTAAGAGCCTAAAAAACACTATGCATTTCTATAAGAAAATGTCTCTGGCAGGAAAACAAGTACAAAGAAAAGTTCATTATCTGCTCCCCTTCCCAACATATAAATGTATCAGCCATATACATTAGAAACCTCACATTCAGTAGCTTGCATCAGTGGAAAGACCAAACCTTGTCAGTTTTTGCTTTATCATCGCTAAACTGCCTGCATCTCAGAGTTCACAAAAATGCATAATCTTATAAACATTTTTTCTTTTACAGACAGTTTATAAATCCTTAAATTACTACAATGAAATAAAAATAGGAAAAGAACCTACTCATTAGCTTTCAGTTATGCAGAGTTTCCAAAGCACTGTTAAGCATGTATGGATTTTTGACAAATACCTCTTACCTGTAAAAGAGCAATGTTCAGATTCCTTACTAGATGTTATCGTCATGACAAGTCAAGCAGTCTTTTTTTATAAAAGGTTGGTTGTGTTTCAATAAAGCATTAGTGCACGTTTTTTAAAAAAAACAAAACAACAACAACAAAAAAAACCTAAACCCACAACCTAAACACAGCCCTCAGTCTCCCTTCACTCACTGTCAGTCAAAAACAAGTTGGAATAAGTCTGACTTGGAATTACCTGAATAAAGAAACTGGAGAGAGAGAGAGGGAGGAGAAGGAGGGAGGGGGAAAGAGAGAGGGAAAAAAATAGTCCGAGAGGAGACTCAGTGATGTCAGCAGTATGTCTTAAGGAAATCTACAGCTGAGCCCGGCAAACTTTATAACTACAGAGCACTCGACACCCAGTTACGTGGTAAGCAAATACCTGCTTAAGAGGAAACTGATGTACTTTTAAAGAACGTCAGTTAATCTTTGAAGAAACTTTAGCCAGGCTGATCAAAGTCCCTTAAAGGCCTTATTGCCTAAATAAATAAGGTTACAAGTGGTTGTATAATGCTAAGAAAAGAGTAAGAAGAATAAAGAGTCAACATTATTGATTGCCCCTTTCCTGTTGGCAAAAGGGAGGCTGAAATTCATCTGAAATATATTCATACCATGATTGTAATACACTGTGCTGTAGCAGCCACGGATGCAGCTGAAATCCCTGACCACCAAAGTTTCCAATCTGTTTAGCCACAACACTCTTTCCCTTTGATGACTTACTCTGGGTTTGCTTCAAGTGCATTTCTACTCTTCTTTCCTACATGCAATAAAACACAAAAAGTGTTGATTTGAATTGGAGAAAGTCAGGTATCTTGAGCATAGAAAGGAAGAGGTGTGAATATCTGACATTTTTAAAGCCTGTACTCTGCTATTGTCACCAATTTGGTACTTGATGGGATTCCCAGAACTCAATGCAAGCTGCAGCAGTGAAAGGGAAGTCACTACATCACTATAAAGTCTATCATGATAGCCTTGAATATTATTCTTCTGTTTCCATATTGCCAGGGACACTGCTTTCAAGAATTACACATCTCAGCAATCTAATCCAAAACACCTGCAGCTCAGCATTGCCTGCAGAGACATCCCAGGGTCCAGCTGATGCCAGGTTAACTTCATTCCCTTTTGCTTGGGGGAAAGAGGAGATTAACATACAGGATCAGTGGTTTACTAATAAAACTGTGCCTACCTCAAATTCCCAGAGAACTATCAACTCTCCTTTCCACAGCAGTGCTGGTAAACAGACATTTAAATGTCATTAGCAGGCATTAATAATGTCATGATATGCAGACATAGGAAAGTAGAGGCTGGAATTCTGTCAAGTATGTAGGCATTCAGGCAGTGCCAGTAGGCAGCAGCTGTTTTACATTTAAGAGGACAACAGTTAGATGTGAGTTTTTTACCTTACCAGAGACTAAAGAGTTTCACACAATTTGGATTGTTCCCCCAAACTAGGAACCTGTTGCACTCATATCTCTTTACCTATATTTACTATAAGGGAGATGGCAACAGCAGGTCTCCATTGTCATTGTAAAAAACCATGCTTGTGAATGTCTTTTTCTGCTTCCAGTTAAGCTCTTCTGTTTTCAGAGCCATCTACAATTTCTCAGGATGAAGCACCTATACCTGTGTTCTTTTCACTATTCAATTAAATTATCTTTAGCTGTCACTGAATTATACATCAAAAATCCCCAATTACGCTTTTACTTTTCTATCTCCTTGCAAAGAATTGCCCAAATCATAACTGAATATGAATCTTCTAATACACTGGTCACACACGCACACGTACACACACAATCCCAGATCATCAGTTGTGATAGCACAGTGCCCGTGAGGTCAGCCGTAGTGTGAATGGTCATCATGAAAACACAACATGTGGATGTGCTCCAAGTGATGCACTTCACAATGTGTGCAGACATGCTGCAGTGTGTTTTTTAATTCCTGTACTGTTTTGGTAAACCTTACCCCATTCCAGCTGATAGACCAGCAGGACAGAGGGGTAGATTTCATGTTGAATGGGAATTTTCCAACTTAGTAGGCTTGACTTGAGAATACCTTTTTTCAAACAGAGATTTTCATTCATCTATTTAGGAGAGAGTCCACAGATAGTCATGGCTCTTAGCAGGATACGATGAGTACAAAACCTCTTTTCCAGGAAGCTATGGAGAGGCTCCAGAAAATGACTGAGCTGACTGTACTGCTTATAGCTGTGTAAAGGGATCTTCCAATTTCTCATCCCTCATTCTCCCTCTGCTTTAACTGTGCTGTCCCTCCCCTGTCTTTGCACCATCTCTGGTGCTTGTCCAACCCTTAGTAAAACCCATCAGCTTGCTAAATCAGAAGGAAAGTACCATATATCTTCAGGGTTACTTTTCCACCAGACAGTCACACCAAGGGATTGGAGGCACCTCA
Organism: Phaethornis superciliosus; assembly: GCA_023637945.1. Classification (NCBI taxonomy): domain Eukaryota; kingdom Metazoa; phylum Chordata; class Aves; order Apodiformes; family Trochilidae; genus Phaethornis; species Phaethornis superciliosus. The sequence goes on along the minus strand of JAJQWJ010000001.1, from coordinate 108,010,220 downwards.
TCTAGAGGTCACTTGAGTCTGAGAGCTTCTAAAGAGGAGCAGGAGGAGTGCATGTCCAGCAGAGGAAGAGTAGGACATGGGTTACCACAAGTCAGCTACCTGCTAGTAGCTGTCTGTGCTCATCTCTTACTCCTTCTTTATTACAAGTCAACTGCCTTAAACAAGCATTTTTTTCCTGGCAGATGACCACATATTCCTAGACTGTTCCCACATTGCTGCTGAGGTGGGATAAATGGAGGAGCTGATTTGTTAGTTCATGCCCTTCACAATGCGTAAGCTCACATATTGTTTTGTCAGCTTTACCTCAGCAATGAAGTTCATAAGCTGGTCTCCTTACAGCAGCAACAGGTAAGAGTTCAAAAGTTTGGGCTAGGCAAGCTGAAATACTTTAACAAAATTCTTCAATCAGTAAGCTGAGCAGGAAATGCCAGTGTGATAAAAGGCTTTTTAGGGCATTTTGAGCTCTCATATTGGTTCTGATCGGAGCTAAGCTGCGAAAAGAGGCAATGGAATTAGAATCATATCATCACAACTATTTAATGATTTGGGTTGGAAGGGACCTTTAAAGCACATCTAGTCCACCCACTCTTTGATGAGCCGGGGCATCTTCTACTGGATCAGGTTGTTCTGAGGCCTGTCTAGTCTGACATTGTGTTTTTCCACAGATGTAGCCTCTACCACCTCTCTAGGTGGTTCAACCTATTCCAGTGTTTCACCACTCTCATTGTAAAAATCACTATAGGCTTTGCTAAAACATTTGTCCCTCTTTTTTACAGGCTCTTTTTAAGCCTTTAAGGAAGGCTGCTATACAGTCTTCACAGTCTTCTCTGTGCTGAGCAACCTCAACTCTCTCAGCCTGTCCTCATGTGAGAGGTGCACCAGTCCTATAGGTGCACCTATACTGCTTTTATATTTCCTGAAAGAAATTAATTTTTTCTGCATTTACCAGCTGGCTTTCTACTTCAATCAATACAAGCTATTTTTTCTGATTTTGTTGTAGGCTTTTGAAAAATTGGATCAATAAGAGCAAGGTCTTCAGTTAGTAGAAGTGTTAATGAAAGGCTGGTAGTAATAGGAATTCTTACAAGAGCATGTAGGAATAGGACAAGGCTTTAAACTGATACAGGGTAGATTTAGACGAGCATTGTGCAGTTCTGGGCTCCCCAGTTCTAGAGGGACAAGGAAATACTGGAGTAAGTCCAGCACAGGGCCACTAAGATGATTAGGGGACTGCAACATCTGCCCGATGAGAAAAGGCTGAGAGAGCTTGAGATGTTTAGCTTAGAGAAGAGGAGCCTGAGGGGGGAATCTCATGAATGTTTATAAATATCTAAAGGGTGAGTGTCAGGAAGATGAGGCCAGGCTCTTCTCTGTGTTGTTCAGTGACAGAACAAGGGGTAATGTTCCTGAACTGGCACACAGGTGAGGTAACCAGAATATGAGGAAGTACTTCTTTACTCTGAGGGTAACAGAACGCTGGAACAAAATTCCCAGGGAGGCTGTGGACTCTTCATCCCTGGAGACATTCAAAACCCACCTGGATGTGTTCCTGTATAATCTGGTCTAGGGGATCCTGCTCTAGCAGGGAGGTTGGACTACGTGATCTCCAGAGGGTCTTTTCAACCCCTATCCTTCTGTGTGTGATTCTGTGTTTGGTGTTAGGAAGAAATTCTTTAGTGTGAGGGTGTTGAGACACCTGGCACAAGTTGCCTGGGGAAGTTGTAGATGCCCCCCACCTGGAAGTGTTCAAGACCAGGATGGAGCTTTGAGCAGCATGGTCTATTGGGAGGTACCGCTGCATACAGCAAGGGGGATTGGAACTAGATGATTTTCAAGATCCCTTTCAACCCAACCCATTCTCTACAACCCATGACTCTACAAATGCTGCCTAAGTTGTCGATGGATTCATTAGTTCAAAATATATCTGGATTTTAAATCAAGTACTATAAAACCTATGCAATAGAAACTATCCACTTCATACTTACAATAACAAAATATAGCACACAGTGTAGAATTATGTTTGAAGACCATTTCATCAAGCAATATTTGAATTATACCTAGTCATTCAGTACGTCCAGTACATTTATTTGTTAAAAATGGTCTAAAAGCCCACATTGCTGTGCACATGAAACAATTTAATTTTAAAAGCAAGAAACTAACCTGAAATTTATTTTCCTATTCATAATTTTTTTCATAGAAAAAGATCGTACTAGAAGATCCCCTGCAGCTAAAGTATCCCTGACTTTCTCATATGGGAATGGAAATATATAGATTCCAAACCAAAAAACCTGAATATAAGACATTCAAAGTATTTAATGCAAAATTGGTTCTTGCTAAACACAGAGAAACTTCTCAGTGACTGAACTTTCTTTGCTGTATGCTTTCTTTGTTTTTAAAGCTTCCTGGTTTTTGTATTTTTCCTCTGTGCAGTTACCATGTTACAGTATTCTTCTCAGCTGTAAACCAAACCACTCATCTGCTTCATATTGATGAGGTTTTGATTAAAAAAAAAATTAAAATTGAAAGGGCTAAAATTTATTAGACACATTACTATGAGACTAGGTGAAATGCTGGACCTGGACGTTCTCTAAGTGTGTGAGTGCTAATGCACCTATGAATCTTCATATTCCAAAGAAGTCAGTCAGAAGTCATATTCTCACTGCATGTGTGTTCTCTTAGGACGTTTGACACACATATTTCCATCTTCCTTCTTTTGTCAATGTCTCTTTGTTGACATTGCAACAGCAGCCGCACCAAGGAATTCATAGTGCACTACCTAGCCTGCTACAGCTTAAAGTGGTGGTTTGTGTACAAGCCCTCCACCATATGTTCTATGCATTACGAGAGGTTGTGGCTTACATTGTCATTCCTAAGGGAGATCTGTGCACTTGAAAAGCATATAACTGGAATGGGATTTTATTCCACTTGACAAGCTTCACATGGAAGGATATAACTGAGGAGGGCTCAGTTCTGTTTTCAATGAAGCGAGCAGTGACCTTTGTAGAAACCCTGTTTCCACAGCAGTTAATGCTTTCAAAAATTCATCCCAAGTAATTTGGCTCTGCAAAAGTTGCAATTACTAAGATGTATCTTATCTGTTCACATTAGGGAGGATGGTTGTTCTTCGTCCAACTGGCTCAAAAAAAAACCTCTGTAGGGCTACAGGAAGAACTTTGATGGCAAATCTCAGCTTCCAAATGTAAACTGTTGCCCAGAGGTGTTGCTTCTTGTTGACAGAAGTACTGACATGTTATCACCCAAGATGTCAAAAAAGATTACCCTGTGGCAGAAAGCTCTGGAGAAAATACAGATGCCTGAGACAATCTGTCCATTCCCAGGTGTGTTTTGCAGCCTTGTCCCAGGCTGAGGAAATAAGCATCCTCTGATTTTGGTTCTAGCCCAAAGCCGGCGCAGCTTCACAAGGAGGAATTCAAATTCTTACTGACTTTCCACACCAGAATGAAAATTACAATGAGCTTCAGATCCAAGAGGGACTTTAATTTCTGCTTCCTCACCAATCAGGTCAAAATGTCCAAAGCAGACAAAATTCACCTCATATTCCTGGAACTAGGCTACATGTCTTTGCTTTCTGAAACTCTGTGGTGGGTTCATTGTCAGGTTGCAGCATCATGAGCCACCAGGATGCATAAATCTTTCCACTATTATGATCTGTCCACATTGCTGGTAGAACTCAAGCAGGCAAAAATGCTTGCTGTAGCACGTCCATGCTCATTCTTATGAAAGGAGAGCAGACAGCTCTGCAGATCACTGCTCTAACATAAGACTGGTTTTGTTGCAATAGAATCAAATCCACAGTGATGGAGAACTACATCCTGCAGAATCCAATCCTTAAAACTGTTCTCAGCTACAGGCAGAATATCTGGCCTAAAATATGGCCAAGTGTTATGGTCCAGAAGAGCTGCTCCAGGAGATCTAGAAGAAGCAAGGCTGTAAGAAGTCAGCTTCAAGAACTACTGGCCACCAGAAAGAGAGGCATCTTTCTCTGATCTAGTGTTCTCCTCCAGTTGACCCCTGGTGGTCATGGTCTGTCCCCTGGTGTTTCTGTGGCCTCTCCTCAAGCCATGATTCTGGCCAGTGTGAATTTCCCTGGTCATAGCAACCCTGGTGATCAGAAATCCTCCTGGTAAATGCTGGAAAACCACAGCTTCCCAGCTGCTGGATCCCTCCTTTTATAGATGTGTTTTCTGTGGCCCAAAGAACTCAGCCAAAGGGAAACTTGCATGTTCAATACCTCCTAGTTAAGTCCTGTTACCTATCTTCACTAGCACATTTGGGAGAACAGCAAGGAGAAGGGAAATATCTCACAGTCAGATTTCAGTTTATTGCTGTTGCTGGACTGGAAGAGTCCACTCTGAATTCCTTTGCATGAGGTCACAAACTCTAATTATCAGACATATTTCTTAGCAGGCTCCAGCAGGCAGATTAGCTTTTTTCTTACCTTTAAAACTCAGTGATATTTTAATGGAGTGTACTTTAGAGTAATTTGAGAACTAATGCATTACTTGACTTGGAAAATTATTTTCATGAGCAGTAATAAGAGCCTTGTGAAAATACCCATTCTGGACTTTCTTTGCTGAGTTATATAAGCCTGTGACCGTTTGGGACAAATATGTAGCATTGCTATTACCCATTTCAGATGCCCAGGCTAGATGGCTCTCAGGAAGCAGTACTGAAAAAGGCAGAAAAAATGAAATTAGCACCTTTATGTATTTTAAATGTGTCTTCCTGGAAAATAACTTCTAGCTTGAATGAAAAGAACTGGTGTGGACTTTTGCCATACTTTATCGAAGAGGATTATGATGTGAGTCTACAGAGAACTATTGAGGTTGACAGAGCATATGGCACTACTGAAAATGCACAAAAAGAGGGTAATAAAGGGGTGGGTATGGAGTTTACAGTACAGGGTGTATGTACATATACTGCCTCCAGGCTTACTATTACCAACACAAATCATGGCATCCTTACTACAAAAAGATTAGGAAAGTAATCTTCCAAAAGCAAAGTTCAAACCTTTGTCCAGGCAGTGCTAAAAAGACTCAGCTTGAAGATGAAATTTTGTAGAAAGTAGAGCTGTCGTCATTTGTCTACAGAACTCATCTTTGAGAGGAAGTAAAATATAATCCACAGTACAACAGGAGAAAAACATTATTGTTTCGTGACAAGAAGATAGCCCAGGGGTGCTGGCTGCACCCGTTTTCACTGTGATTGCACCACAGTTTTCGTCTTAACCTCCTATTTTCATATGCCATAAGCATTGCAAAATTATGACCTTTGGGGCTGCATTTTTCCATGCTTGCTCCCTGCCCTTAAGGTGAATTCTTTCTGAAAGTCTAAGCAAAAACCATTTCAGGGACCATGGCTACTACTCATCAGTAATAGCCATTGCCGGGATGGCTTGCCTGAGGCAGATTGTATAGCAACTGCTTTGTTCCTCTGCTATATAATAAACCCTGCCATCCATCATTTAAAACAGAAACTTCAAAGCATGAGAAACAAATCAGACCTCTCCTGATTTTAATGTTTGCAAAGAGTGTTTAGACTTGCAAATGGCAGCAGGTAAAGAGAAGAGAGATTTAACTGGGAGCTACTGACCTGAGAAAAATTCTCTTTTAATTACAGTCACCATCATTACCATATTCATACCAGGAACTCTAGGGTTACATAGACAACAATTGACAAGTGATGTTAAAATTGTCCTAAGACAAGGAAGCACCACAAGCCACTTGACAGGACCTTGGGTCTATTTTGTCCCTTTGAGAATCTGTTAGATGGGACACTTCCTTTTCTCAAGCAGTTCACTAAGAAATGAAAGGGTTCCTTCCCATCCATTGCTACAAGTCAGATGGATTCTATAAAGGCTGGGTAAATTACTGCCAAGGGCATTAGATGCTCTGCATTTTTCAAAAGAAGGACTTTGAAGGAGACTTAAAACATGGATATAGATACTGAACTACAGGTACCCATGACTAAAAATACTTTTCTAGGGCTATAAAGACCACAGGCCATGAATTAGGACAAATATTATGAACAGCACTCAATGCCAAAAGAATCCCAAAGCAAAACAAAGCTCCATGTCTGTTATTAAGACATAGCACCCAGGTAGCCTCATATACCCCCACACATTCTCCTGATTTTATCAGTCATGGAAAATATGTCTGAAAGATACTGCACAGACAGGAAAAGCCAGTCTCCCTACAGGCCCCAATAAAGACTAGAGCTGTCCAAAGGTCTCTGGGAGTGCAAATGTATTTATTTCAGTAGGTCTAGTTTATGAGCATTCACACCCTCTAGATTACAGCTTTACTTGGTGTCAAGGTGAGAGCAGAGAAAAAATTGGTTGCAATATGATTTTAATACTACTGAACAGTTGATTAATATTCAGTTATCTGAATATTAATGAGAAGTTCATCTCCCATGGACTGGTCTTTCAGTGATTTCAGACACAGATTTAAGGCACGAGATGCATGAAAATCTGAGATGGGTTTTCTAGAAACAGATAACTTCAGTAAAACATCACAACCAGCATACAGGACACCATAGACAAGTTACAGAGTCCTTAATTTATGCATCAATAATATCAATCAATCAACTCCTGCAGGCAACAAGCTCTTTAAGTGCCACTTTTTCTGTGTCTCTGAAGCTTTCAGCAGTTACTGGGAGCACAGCAGCATTGCTGCTTGTCTCTGACTGGGGACTTGTTTCTCTAATAAGTCCAGTTTGACTACATCCTTTGCCAGCCCACTTAGCAGAACCCGTTCAGACCAATCCATTCAGGCTGTTTCCTGTTGGAATGACCTTGGCTGCATTTGCTTGACTATCTCTGGCATTCTGTTATCTGTTCGATTTCTGCAGTATTATCACCATCATAATCATTTCAGGTTCAGTCCTTCCCATGCCTTGATTTCACCTTCCACCCTCCACCCTGTTTCCTTATTTGTCTTCAAATGACTGCACTTTATATCTACTATTGTTCCAACTTCAGCCTTTGAGTGACTTTACTTATGTTGACTACATTGTTCAGTCCACAAAAACATACTTCACAGAATCACAGAATCTTAGGGATTGGAACATACTCCAAAAGATCACCAAATCCAACCCCCTGCTAGTGAAGGATCACCTAGTGTAGCTCACACAGGAAAGCATCCAGGTGGGTTTTGAATACCTCCAGAAAAGGAGACTCCACAACCACACTGGGCAGCCTGTGCCTGTGTTTTGTCACTCCCACAGTGAAAAAGCTTCTCCTTAGGTTTACACAGAACCCCCAATGCTCCAGCTTGTATCCATTGCCCCTTGTCCTATCATTGGTGATCACTGAGACGAGCCTGGCTCCATTCTCCTGACTCTCACCTTTTATATAGTTATAAACATTAATGAGGTCACTCTTAGATGTCCTGTCCTCCAACCCAGCTCCAGCTCCCTCAGCCTTCCCTCCTAAGGGAGATGTTCCACTCCCTTAATCATCTTTTTGGCTATGCCTGGACTCTTTCAACCAGTTCCTGGTCCTTCTTGATCTTAGGGACCCAGAACTGGACACAATACACCAGATGCAACCTCACCAGGGCAGAGTAGAAGGTGAGGAGAACCTCTCTCGACCTACTAACCACACCTCTTCTAATACACCCCAGGATGCCATTGGCCTTCTTGGCTACAAGGGCACATTGCTGGCTCATGGGCATCCTTCTGTCCATTAGAACTCCCAGATCCCTTTTCTCTGTGCTGCTCTCTAACAGTTCAGTCCCCAACTTATACTGGTGCCTGGGCTTGTTCTTTCCCAGATGCAAGACTCTATACTTGCCCTTGTTGTATTTCATTAAATTTCTCCCACCCAACCTTCCAGCCTGTCTAAGTCTCACTGAGTGGCATCACAGACTTCTGGGGTGTCAGCCACTCCTCCCAGCCTTGTGTCATCAGCAAATTTGCTGACAGTGCACTTTGTTCCCTCACCCAGGTCATTGATGAATATGTTGAATAGTACTGGTCCCAGTACCGACCCCTGAGGGTTGGTAGATGACAGACACAGGCCTCCAACTAGACTCTGTCCTATTGACTACAACTCTCTGACTTCTCTCCTTTCATCAAGTTCACAGTCCACCTCACTACCCGATCATCCAGACCGCATTTCCTCAGTTTAGCCAAGAGGATGCTGTGGAGTCCTTACACACCTTCTTGATGCTTTTATATTTGACATTTAATATTACACTTTATTGCTTTTTTAAAAAAATCTCAAACACAACAGAATGCCCAGCAAAGATTAAGTGTACAAGGAGTACAAAGTGATCTGGTTGTATTATAACTTCCTTTTCTCAGCTGCAACCAATTCATCTACATAACAAGTGTTGTTAAATGATTCCTCCACTTTTGTGTGCTAAGAATATCCAATTACACCTCCAAATGGATCTTAACATCAGACCATCAGTGGCTTTGTTCTTCATATTTACAATACCTGACTTAAAGCAAAAAGGTGAAGTCATACTATTTTGGCATTTGTTCGATTTTTATATGAAGCAATTGCTTAACTCCCATACTTCCTTATGACATTGGAGATGTAGGAGTTCAAGCATAGTCTTATCAGTACATTTTTGTGGAGCTCCCTGTTTCTTCTACTTCTAACAGTGTGTCTCAGCTGAATGCTACAATGAATCTATCAGAAACAGTGGGAGGAGGGTCAACCGTGGATTGCGCAACTCTAATTTTCCACCTAGTGCTGGAGTATTGATACTTGACCACTTCAACAAACCCTGATTTGAAATCACACTGCTGCCTCCCCCTGCTCTGCAGCTAACCGGAGCCTGTTGACAATTTATTTCATCAGGACAATGAATTTATACCTCTGGATTTCTTGGAATGAAAGGAACTCTTTTCCTCAGGGTTCATTCAGCTATTTTTTTTTATTCAGCTACCTTGAACCTCCACTTACTCTAGTATATCTTTTCATTAAAAGTTTTCTTTCTTCTTTGTCAGAATTTGTTCCTCTAGCCCCTAAAAAGCCCACTGTGCTGTTTTGCTCTTTTTGGAGGAAATGTCTTCTAACTTTTTATTGAAGCAGAATCTTCTGATGAAGGAACTGAGCCCATTCAAGAATGTCTACTGTGTTTGCATTGCAGGGTGGACTGCAGTCCTCTAAATCTGGCTAAGGAAGGATTCAAAAACTATTTCTGCCATATTTACTTCACCTTTGTGGTATGTGGTTCACCACTCTTTTTCCCCTTAATTGTTGGTATTATTGGCTCAACTTTATTTCCTCAGAAATGAACTTTTTGCACACACCTCGTGTGCCTTGCAGTTTTCATCTTTTCTCAATTCTTTCCTTGCTTGTTCAGCCCCATAGTGATTTGCTCTGTTTTCTGCAAGACACTTTTACTTCTTTTGTTTCCCTTCAGCTTCAGCTTGTTTCCATTTTCCCCATATTGCCTTGTTTTATTGCTCGGCTGGACCGCTGTTAACTGTGTGTACTTTCTAATAACTTCCTTCACTTTGTTTTGTATCACTTCCTTGAATATATCCCAGCTGATCTGCAGTGAGATTTCTTCACCCTTGCAAGTCAGAGGCCTGAAAAGGCACCAGATAGCACTTTAGAGTCCTGTATCAAAGACTGAATGATGGAGATGGGCTTGCTTTGGCCAGCAAGAGGACATCTGTTCTTAGCCACACACTGAGCCCTGACGTGGCTCTCCTTCCTGATGGGCAAAATAGCCTGCCCAAAAAGGCACCCATTCTCTCCAGAAGAATGAAGTGAGCCACAGTGATATTCTCTGGAGCTCTGCCATAAGGCCTAGGCCATGGAACAGGCTCTGGATTTCCAATAAACTGAATCTCCAGGAATCTGGACCTATCAAAACTGAGCAAGACAATTTAATTCCAGCATTGGCAAGACAGGATTTGGACACAACATATTACAAGATGTCCTGCCAGTTCTGGTTTGGTGCGCAGTCTGAAGCAGGTGAATCCTTCCTGATTTGAAGTTCCACAGCAAATAAATCATTTCCCAGAGCTCTAACAGAGACGAAACTAGCTGGCTGCTAGAAAGAGAGGGCTGAGAGAAGTAGTCCACCTCAAAAGATCTACTCTACAAGTTGCCAGAAATTTCTGAACTTAAATCATATGATGTTAAAATTTTTGTGGTCTACATCTGCATGGAGACAGGTACTTCTGTGTAAGGTACCTGAATTTTTCTACACACACTTACACTAGATGGCATATGTTTTGCATGTGAATATACAGGAACAGAGGTGCTTTCTAGACGTGAACTTTTCACACTTTTCTTGTCAGACCAGACCACCTTCATCTTCTGCAACCTCAGATACCATGTTGTTAGAGAAGGAAGGGGTCCTTTGCTCCTCCTGGGTTCTGAAACCACTTCAGACTCTCTCATTTTTTCAACTCTGCTCTTGATACATTTGCCAGTCAAAGTACACCTCCGTCTCCTTCACTGTCCTACTGTCATGCTAAGAGTAGGCCAAGTTTTGTGGACTTTGGCAACCGAGTCATTAAAAATGAATCTCAAGGACTGTATTCTATAATAAAGAGGGCTGGGATGAACAGAGTTGCCAAACTTTGCAAAGCTTCTGTAAAAATGTGTATTTTCCTATAGTGTTACAAAGCCCATACTTACCTAATAGACTGTCAGGAGTCCAAAAGAGCTTCTACAAAATTTCTGGTAAATAGTATTTGTTTTAAGAATTTATATGCATGCCAAAAACAATGTACTGCATTTATCAGCTTGGAACTATTACAATCTTTTCAGTAAACAATATTCTGGTTTCTGAAAAAGACTAAAATATGAATCTAATCCAATTGTGTCACCTCTCATTTCCTTCAAAGAGGGGGGAAACAGCAAAGCTAAGTCTGAAATTCTGTTTTGAATTAACTGCCACTTTATCTCTAAGTGACCTCCTTGTGCTAAGCTATTACTTTGAATACTGTTTCTGAGATCATTCAGTCATCTCCAATCCCTGCAATGCATACCTACAAGGTAGTTAATACTATCAGCTCTGTCATCTTACATTTGTACAGGGTTTTTCATCCAAAATGTCCTAACTCCTTACAGGGAGACCTCTCCCTGGGGACCAGGCTGCACTCATATTGTGGTACTGTGTTAACTCTGGCAAAGGGTATGTTAGCTGGGAGTGGAGCGGGGGGTGATGAACTTTAACTGTATTTCAATATGCCATTATTAGAGCAAATAACTCTCTCTAAGCTGAAAACCAACAGCAAGTGGTCTGCAGTGCCATATAGCCATTGAGAGAAGGAAATGAATATTGTGGGGATTTTCTCAATTCCAATGAGTTCTTTTAAAATCTCTCTGGCAGTACAAGGAGACTTAAGTGTAAGAAAAGTTCAGACACTCTAGCACAAAATGCAGGGTTTCAAAGGATATTTATACAAATAGACTTAGTTATTCAAGCTGCGATAGATCCCTAATTCTAGTCAGCACATTCTAGTGTGGTATTTCTTCATTAGAATAAAGGCAATTTAAACTCATTACACTGCTCCTTGTCAGTCATTCCAGCCCCTCGCTGTCTCCATTCAGCCATGCACCCACAAATACCTTTTCCATACCATTTATTCCTGGTCCCTCCTCCTAGCCTTCATCAGTAGACAGGAGCTTCTCTTCTTGATGGCATCCCCAGAGTATGTCAGCAGTCAGTTGCTGAGTACTGAGGAGCTAATTCCACCTCTCTTCTGCTCTGCTGGTTACTGAGACTCTGTCTATTCTTCCAGTCAGACCCGTTCCCATCTGCTCCTGAAGCTTCTCTGCTCTCAGCTGCTGGAGAAGGTTGAGGTGGTGAGCTGGAGAGCAAAGAAGAAAGAAGAGAATTTATACTTTTGGTATTTTGGAAGCTGGAATCCAGAGAGAAGCTTAAGAACATGACTTGAGGCCAAAATGCTTGGCTCTCCAGTTACAGAGTGGAGTGAGGCAGGTTTATTCCTATCGCAACACTGTGGCCTATGTCTTGTCGGGAGCTGCCAGCATCAATGATGTGTGATGGGTTTAGAAGAACCTTTCCTTCATTTGTCTCCTCTCTGCAGTCCTGTGGGAGGAAAGGGATAACAGGAGATTTAGTAGCACTGAGAAAAACATGTCTGAGATAGAGTGGTCTACTGTGGAGTATAATACATACCACATTAAGAGATTGTGTGCCTGAGACTTATTAAAGGGGCATCTGGAGGTTACAATTCCTCCTGACACTGTTCTCCACAACTGTCCTCCCTTTCCCTCATTCCCTCATTCCAGCAGACTTGTGGCCCTCAAACTGTTAATTTGGTCTTTGACTACCATTTCATTTATCCCAGCTGCTGCGTTAGGAGGGGAAAAAAAAAAAAACACCACCAAAAAACCTAAAGCATCATCTCACAGAAAACAGATGCTGCCTCTATAGTAATCAGATAAATTAAATGCATGAAGCACGGGATGTGTACCATGTTGATTCTTTGTAAAGCTTTAGTGTTTTTATACTTGATTTTAAAACTCCAGGTACATTGTATCACTTTGGTTTTGATACATCTGGATCAGGGAAATATCCCATTAGCTTTTGTTATGAGTACTGTAAATTAAACGGACTAACAAATTACAGTAAGAGAAAAAAACCTCACTGACACATTTTCACTCCTACGAAACATACACAGCTTTTCTAGCCTGCATTTCTCCACTTTCATTTACATTTCAATGTAATTTTTGTCTGTACCGATATGCATTATTTTAAAACAACAGAGTAACTCCCCAAACGGACCTGCATACACACACAGGATGCATACATGCACAAGGAATGCAACTCCACACAGAGATGGTGGACTAAAGTAGTCCCAGAACAGTGTCTTTCTTGGAGCTTTCTGGTTCCCCAACAAACAGAGATGTATTTTGCTACCTAGTTATCAGAACCAAAACAAACACCTACCTTCATTTTAGTACTGTGCAATAGTCAAAACTGACCTTACAGCCTCTCAGGTAAAAATCATACTTTTTGTTGGAAACACCCGATTGGTGTTGACATTTCTATGGAAACACAACAAAGTGAATAATACAATAATCTTGCTAACTCAAAGGAGATATGCCTGTGATTTTCAGGTGCTGAAATTAACCAAGGGATGATATTCACAATTTCTTTCATCTACTGAAACAGGCTGCTCTTAGGAGCAACAGTCAAGGATTTTGGGACCTGTGGGGTCCAACAGAATTCAGAATTTATAAAAGTTATAAGAATTTGTGCCTCAAGTTGCATTAAAAAGAGAATGTATACAAAAGCCTATAAGTGTGTATATCGATGTATGCTGATTTCCATCTCAGTTATATAGAAAAAAAAATTATAATGAAGATGGTTTGGCAGCAAAGCCACCTTCAGACATAGTTAGGGAGATGTGAGTAGAAAAAAGAGCTGAGGTCAAAGTCAAAGTGCTGCAACTGCAGAATTTCATGCACTACATGTTTATATAGGTTACCATCTCCTCTGCCTCCTTTGTCACTTATAATGTGTCCCTCAGGCAGATCCAAACAAGATGCCAAGACATCTTGTCACTCATAATGTCTGGTGGTCCAGGTTAGAGTTGCAGTAGGGTGTATGTGATCTTTTTCTTCAAATTTTCTGCACACGACTTATAGAGCTCAGTCACTGTTTTGTCTGATTTCTGTGAAAACTGTCTAAATAGAAAGATGTGAAAAGGAAAGTCTCTTACACTCCTACTTCTCACAGCATAAGATGGGGTAAGACTTACCTTTTCACTGTTCTCCTTGGAAATCAGTTGTAAAAGGGAGCTGCGTGCTTGAAGTAAGTCATTTGTCTAGTTTTAATTTTGGTATGGGCATCTGGTTTTCTGTGTAAGGCCAAAACTCTGAGATCATGCTTGATACCAATATTTGAGAGTTCAGAAAAATTTCCAGAAGCATCCCTTCCATGCTGTCTGGTAAACCAAGGGTAGAGCAACAGGAGAGAGTAGGACTCTCTGATCTTTTGGCTTCCTCTTGAACCAAGTGCCTAAAATCTGGAAGTCTGGTGCCATCCAGATCCCTTATTGAATCACACCTGAGTATCCCCAGTTGGAGACCAGGGTTTCCTCCTCTGTTCTATTGCTTTGGTGTTCTGGTGTACTGAATAGCACATAAGAGTGTTCTTATGGGGGCACTCAAAATTTAACCCTTGGGAACACAGGCACATAGATGTACCCTTTTGCAAACCTCAGCACAGTTACCTACTATTTGTGGGAACTAGGTCAAGCTTCTGCAGTGGTTGGAGATGGTGTCTGTGTTTTATACAGCTATCAGATGATTTGTATTCTCCCCTCCTGAAGTGGAATACTTGAATGGGTCTCCCCAGTCACAGAAGACTTTCCTAAGGAGTAATCCCAGACCATGCAGAAGCAGGCTGAGTGCTGAACCTCTGTGTTCCTCTCCCTTGAACAAGCTTGATGTTGAAAAGAAAACCACTGCATACTAAAATAAAGCATCACAAGCACCTCTTGCAATAGGGTCTTATTCTGTCAGGGTGTCACAAATGTCCCTGAAACACACTGACCTGAACACTGACCTCATGGCAGCATAAGTAAAGAAATTGCCTAGTCTGCTGTTAGTCTCACCAGGAACTGAGGGCTTAGATGGTTACAGCACGAAAACTCTGACCATTTGCAGAAGGAGAGCAGTGTGGCTACTGAGTTGCTCTAAACAGATCAGAATTGCAAGCCTAGTTGAGCATATGGATCACCAAAGCAGTGTTTGCAACCCAATCAGTTAAAAAATAACATTTCTTGTTAATGCACCTGTGCTAGAGAAGGAAGACAGATTGCCAGAAAAATGATTTCTTGAAACTTGCTTTGTGATGGTCTGACTTGTGAGGGGTTGGAAAGGCTCAGTTGATCAATATAGCTTTTATATGTGAAGAAATGGATTCTTTCCCATTTGTATTTGAACAATTGCCATTGCTTTTTCCACAGGTCACTTGGATGTAAAATCAGTTGCTGATTTATTGTATTCTCCTTGTCACTGTCATGGGGAAATTATTTTCAGCTAAACTCCATTAAATGATGCTATAGCTATAGCATAAAGACACTCTGACAAATCCATTAATTGTGGGGGCAGTTATAAAGTCCCTTCCTTCTGCTTCCTGTGAAAGCTAAAACTCATACTTCCAGCCTGACTCCCTAGGAAGCCAACTCTTTAATCCAATGGAGGCTTTAGCAGACAACTGAAAACTTGCAGTGTTTTTACAGATAAAACTACTCTACGTTCTGAAAAACAGAAAACCATGGTCATATTTTGGAAGACATTATGCCAGTAGTAAAACTTATCACTAAAAACATGTCAAATCTCTTTTGATATCACGAGGACCAAGATTTAGCACTTATTTGTCAGAAAACCTGCAATATGCTAATACAAATGCTGTCTGTGATGCAACAGGACCCACTGCAGTATTGAATCTTTGGTTCAAGAACATCATCTTCCACTTAAGGTATTAAATCCACTTAAGATGTAGAATCTTCCAATGTTTAACACACCAGAACGACTTCTATTATGTAAGAACTGTATTCTGGCTAATTTTTTACCATTTCCAGTGAGCAAAATCCAGAAAAATATACACTGGAGTCAGCTGTTAAGTAATCATAGGAGGAATTGCTACCCTTAAGTAATTGCCCTCATGGCTCCTACATCCTTCTTCATCAACTAAAGGTCCAGAGGTTAACTGAGCAAATTCTGCTATCCATTGACATGCCTGTATGAATGAATCTGTCAGGATCTGCCCACTATCACAGGGAATGAATGAACAGTCACTCAATTCAGCTGGGAGAGAGCAATGTTATATAAGAAGGTGCTGAATAAGGCCTTCACCTCAAACTAAGTTAGCACCAGGCAAGGGAGTTGGGGAATGAAGTTACCGGATTAAACTGTAGTGTAACTTTTATTTAATTTGACAGCTTTCAAACTATACATCCTGTAACCTTTTTGAAAAACAAAAGAAAAAAAAAAAAAGCAAGACCTGACTGTCATACCAGGGTCCTGGAAACGTCTTTCAAAGAATAACAGAAATATTTAGAAAGTTTAAAAGTATAGTTTGTTCTAAATAAAAGTAAATTAGGGTATAGTGATCAGATTTTCTTAGTGTCAACATGAAGATCAAGGTCAGAAATCTGAGTCAAACATCCTTAGCTATCTTTTAACACACAGGCCTTTTTTCCTTGTAATGCTGCCATAGCAAACCAGATGCTAAAAATTCTCACTCCAAAACTCTTTGCTTTTCATCCAGTTTTAAAGCCATGGTGACGTTCCAAGTTAAATTCACAAAGGAGAAAGAAATATGCTGGTGTTTTCATTGTAATATGAATTTTCCACTGAAGATGTGATTGAATTAGCAGTTCATTTTTTAACTATTACTTTAATTTGCTCCTTGTGGTCAACCTATTTTTTTCTTTCTATAAACGTCATGCCTCAGCCCTGTGCCTTTTGAGACACCTCAACATAAAATGTTTTAAAGGGAAGGGAACTGTCTAATTATATGTCTGTAAAGTGGCTTGAGCACTTCATTTGTGTGGAGTAAAACAAATAAAAGAAAATGTGGAAGAATGTACTGCTGAATGAATGTGGAAATACCCATCTTGTTCCCATACACAGACAGTAATACGAAGGTGTTGGGAGTCATTCTGAGTCTAGACATCCATTATCAGCTTTGTATTTTCAAGCCCTCTTTTAACTTGTGCTTGGAGTAACTGATGCATTCACACACTGGGACAGTTAAAACAAGGCAGAAGGAAACTGTTTTTCCCCCTTTTTTTTACGCCTTAAAATAGGTAAAGAGAATTTTGTGCTTTTTTATTGTAAACTTCCCTCATTTCATTTACCTCCCAGCTGCTATGCTTTAAGGGTTCTCTAGTCCTGATAAATGGTGGACTTTCAGAGCCTGGGATGCAGAACACCCTTAGGACATTTTAAATTGTGGACCATTTTCCAGGAGGCAGCTCTTCATGAATTCAAGCCTGGTGAGTCGTCTTTAGCTGGGCGTTCAATACAGAGTTCTAATCTCAGTGCCAGTGGCATAATGGTGAGAGAGTAAGCTGGCAGTAGGAAACTCAGAAACAAGGCAGCCAACTGAGACCCCTGTCTTGAAGATAAACAGAAAAGTATTGAATTTGGCTCACTGAAAAATGGAAAGACTGTAAGTTTCTGTGGCCTGTGAAAAGCATGAAGGAAGGGCTTTGCAAGGAGCAAAGATGAGTTTTCCCTCTGTTTGTAATAATACCTCCAAAGAGAGAAGTGTTAGACAGAAGCTGCACTTCAGCTCCTTCCAACCTGTCATATTCCAGGTTATAGCTACTATATCTATATTGTATGCCAAGTCAATAGGAAGAAACCTCAGGTGCCCTGTGCAGACTGATGAAATAAACATTTCAGCTACATTCACTGAAGCTAAGGGTGTTTAGAATCAGCATCAGTTGTTTGAAGACTCAGACTAAAAGCACAGGCCAGCAAACCTTAGAAGTACCCATTGCCTTTCTCCAGGAGATGCTTTCCCCAGGCTGCATTACTGAAGTTAGGCTGCAACTAATGAATCAGTATTTTTAGTGATGGCTGGATAAAGTTGCCTGGGGGTTCTGTTTTCTTGCCTAGGTGATGTGAGTGGGTATCTTCACAAGTCTGGGTTCTTTTCAGTTCAACTCAGAGTCTGCATTTTACAGGTGTTTAAAGTTTCCTGCAATATGCAATACTACTTCAGGAGCTTTCTTCCCTAAGTGGTGTTCAAGTTAGCTTTCCTTAACTTGACTGAACTTGAGTTTTTAAACTTTGAGTTTTTAAATTCAGCTTGTGCTTGAAAGTTATTTCCTCTTTCTCAGTGTGCAATTGCCAAAGAGGAGTGTGAAGAAGAAAGAGCCCTGCAAGGGCCTGACTGCCCTTATGCTGTGTCTGAGCACAGGAGTTAACAGACTTCTAATAATTTACTACATAAGTGCCCAGCACTTTTTCAGCCACTCGTGGTACAATATTTAATCTTGGAAGAAACAGGACAGTACTCCAACAATGTAATAAAACCCCACACAGTACAATAATTCATGAAAAGCAGCATTGCCAGGTTAAAAATACACTTTGCAAGACAGACATCTGCTAACTCTTCTACCATCTATTCTAAGGGTGAAGGTTTTTGGATTCATGTATGCATATATATATATGTGTATTTGTGACCCTAACAAAATACAGTAAAACTTGAGCCATCTTTCATGCTAATACATATTAATTCTATCTAAGTTCATTACAAATTAATCTAAATTCTGTCAAATACACTTACTGTATCAAAATATGCCTTAATACAAAGAAGTCAAATAACCTAGACTACTGAATGTCACTCAGAAGTACTTCAGTACTCAGAAGCCACTGATCCTGCAGTCCCTGTTTAGTTTCTGTTGATTCTTGACAGCTAAGAAGTAGATTTTCAAAATTTATTTCTGAAGAGAATCCTTAATTTCTGTGACTGAGGTAGTGTGTGAAGGATAGCTGCTCTTCTGGTGGTGCCTCTTCAGTTATATTCCCTACCCAGGAATCCTCCTCTAACCCCTGTATTCTGCAGGTTCAGCTCATAGCCCTCTCCTTGCTGTATTTTTTCCCCAAAAGAAACTGAATTTGAACCAGATTCTGTTCTATTTTAGTGTAACTCTGTATATGGCTGATCATGTACAACTGTTACAATTAGAAGCAAACAGTGTCTTCAAGACTGGTGATTTTTATATTATTTGACTGCAATAAACACAATTGCACTCAGGGAGTAATGACTCATATCACTCCAGATAAAGTGGTTTCCTGTAGAAGGAGAGACTCAAGGCTGTGCTGCAGATTTTCAACCAATAAGATCTTGATTGAGCACCAACTTTAAGCAGTTAATTCATGTTCGCTTAACACATCACCTTGTTTAACAAGGCAGAGAAGTTTGCAAGGCTCTCCACTGACACTAATTCCATAGACATATATGTTTAAATGCTTTGCTGCATACATGTTCTTCAATATATTCTCCTATGCCCATCCATATCTGGACTCTCTGAGCTGTAGAAAACAGCAGCCTTGTCTGTCTAAAGATCTTGAGGTTGCTCAGCACAATGTTCATGTGCTCTCAGTGAACCATGTAAGCCAAAAATTAACAGGGTTTAATGAGAAGGAGGCTACTGAAGCCCTTCTTCCCCTGGCTTCAGCAGGCTGTCCCAATAAGCTTCAGAATCCTACTATTTTATTTCTGTTGAGAGAAACCAACACCCCCACTTGTCAGTGAATAATATACCCTGCCCCTTTCCCTTTGCCACACAAAAGAAGATGACTGAGTACCTACCACCCATGGGGAACTTTTCCTTTACCAGCTTTGAGCTTGGATGTTGCTGAGGACTTCTAAGAGGATCTGAGCAAACCTCATTCCCTGTGAACTGAAACCACATAGTCATGTAATACAGTATGGCCATTGCTAGGCACAGGCCGTGAGCAATGTACCCAGCCTGCAAAACCCCAGGTCTGAGGCTCCTCTGTCTTGCTCATTCTAAACTGCAGCATGACCTGTCTGCAGCTTTCTTGTATTTGGTTTAACCATGGCAGCAGTTTTTCTGATTGATCATGTGTCTATGGCTAATTTGTTCTACTTTTTGTTTTTAATCTTTGTATAGTACAAACACAGTTTTAGTCATAAAAAGCAATTATTCTATGCATAATGAGGTATTTTTGACCAAAAAATTATGATGCCCTGTAAATGCAAGCCTGGTATTACGGCAGAAACCTTGAGAAGTGGAGACATAGGATACAATATAAATTAGTACAGGTATGACATGGCAAGACATGGCATGCAGGCTTGGTACTGGATATCCCATGACTGCAAAAACCTCATCTGTGGTCAGTTGAAGACATTCCAGACCTGGACAAATACAATTTGAGAAGTAACAAAGGAATATTATCTAACATATGTAAAAGACTCTCTCTATATAGTAAGCTCATGTGAAACATGGGGTTGCAGAACAACAAAGTCAAAGGTGTACTATAATGTCAGCAGACACTGAAGTGATCCTAAGTGGATGATCCTAGAGTCAGGAAGAAGAAACTCTCAGCATGAACAACACTTTTCGCCCACAGAAGACTTGGCATGCTGACAGTGCTCCACCCCCACTGCTATACCAATGGACCTGCCTATCTTACTATCTACAGGAGCAAGGGAGGGGTGAGCATAACACCAGGAAAATTAGCAGAAACTAAGAATTATGTGGATAGCAATTTGAACTAAGGAGTTAATATTTCTTTTTCTCTAGCTATTAGATCTGGGTGAGTTATTATCAGGTTCTTAAAATTTCAATAAACTCATGCCTTTATTGATATGTAAGGTGTGATTTCCTTAGCCATAAACAAGATTTTGAGAGCAGTTTTGTCAGCTTTACACATCTGAGTCTTTTACTACCAGCATATAGCTCAAGTCACAAAGCATGAGAGCTATGAAGTTTGATATGTATTTCCAGTTGTATGGAAAAAAGTTGACATATATATGTGGAGGAATTTCTGAAGGAATGTGGACACCCAGCGATTGTGGCCAATCCATGTTTTGAGAACTATGAAGCAGACTGAAACTTTCAGTCCTGAGAGCAGTAAACAACCTGACCTTGAAGTGTCTCTGAAAGCACGATTAGAGCAACCAGCTTGGTAGATGCAGGTGCAACTTTAGCGAAAAACAAGATGCCTAGCCAAAAACTAGTTAACTGTAAAAATGTGTTATCTAAAAGAGGCGTGCCCTCTGAACCCTATTTGATGCTGTGTAACTGTTAATAAAATTGAGTGCTGTGTAACACTCATACTGGTTTTAGTCACAGACTCCATGTTTTCGCGCTCTTCCCAACATATATATGCATATAAATACCCATGTTTAGATCAGACCTGGGTATGAGTTCTTTTCCTAGAAGAGGTCTTATTGCACCATTAGGTCAGAGACCCAGTGGTGCATGCTGTATAAAGGAGACAGGGCAGGGTTCAGCTCCAGCACCATCCCGATCCTGTGCACTGAGCTCATACCCAAGACTTGTTTTGACTGAACTTTCCTTTACATGCCCACCCCACATTCCCTTTTTTCTCACTATGGTTCAGTGTCTGTACAGCTGTCACTGCAGCAGAGAGGGATGTGCAATTAGAAAGGCCCAACAGAAGCAGATCAACAGCACTAAACAGTTCACACCAAGGTCCTCACTGTCCCTGACTATGTAGCCGCTGAGTTTTACTTCAAACTATATCTAACCTGTGTCTGCAGGGCAAGCACCATCACTGACTGCATGGCCAGAGCACACCTCCCAGGCAGGTGCCATGCAGATCCACTCTGGTTTGTTCAGTCTGGCCCCTACAAAAGGATGGGAAGTAGGAGTGTCAAGAATACCATCCACAGAATGATCCTGGAGTAGTCTAAACTGCCCATGCAGGCAGCAGCATCCCCTGAATAGTTATTTTACCACCATGCTAGTTTTTCTAAAAGAGTTACCCTTTTGAACTACTCCTGGGGTGGCCCCTGGGCTTTACACTTCATTAGCCTTTGAGATTGCAGTTCATATCTGTTCAGTCTCCTTCCTTCTCTAGCCTCTAACTCCTCAACTATGTACACAAGCTCCTAGGTAGTTATTTTGATGTTCCAAGAGGTCCACTTGAAAGGGTTGATTTTTGGTGGTTCCTTCTTTGCTCAGAAATGGAGAGTCTGATTTGATTTGTAATAATAAATTACTTCAAGAGCTGAGAAGCATTTCACTTGCTATCAGAAGAGCACGTGCACAATTTTGGCAAGCAGTAAACATAAAA
Source organism: Phaethornis superciliosus (assembly GCA_023637945.1). Taxonomy (NCBI): domain Eukaryota; kingdom Metazoa; phylum Chordata; class Aves; order Apodiformes; family Trochilidae; genus Phaethornis; species Phaethornis superciliosus. The sequence goes on along the minus strand of JAJQWJ010000001.1, from coordinate 107,988,433 downwards.
TTCTTATATTTTTCTAAAGTTTAGAACACTGCCATAAAGTTTAAATCAAGCCATCTCTGAATAAAGTTACAGTGCATTCATTTTAAAACTCTGTATCAAGTTAATACTCTATTTTAATCTGAAATACTGCTTGAGGAGGAGGTTGCGTTTAAATTCCAGGCAGGTGAAAATTCATATCCTATGTCTGAGGAGAAATCATCATCACATTTTTTGTGTGGACTGCTTACTGGTAAGTCTAACAAGGAACTGGGAATTTAAAACACAAACCAAAAGAAAGAGACTTAAGAAGGAAGTGAGTTGACCTTCATGAGGCATCATTTCAGACAGAAAAGCTTGGTCTACGGAAAGGCAGAAAGCCAAAACTATGTTAATGCTATAAAAAAAATCAGTCTATTGGTGATTTGTGATTAACTAACTGAACACAGAGATTTGCAAACTCAGCAAAAAAGATGTGGTTACAGAATATCCGATGGCGCAGTTACTTTCGTTCTCGGAAAGCTGCTGATTACAGCATGGATAATTATTACCCTCACAGCTCCAACAGTCAGCATGGGAATAGGCAATTAATGGATGAACAACCAAACATGCTAGAGCTCCTGGTTTGTGCCATGACCCGTCACACAGCAAGATGGCAGAGGAATGTGGGACTGGACTCAGAAAATCCTGATTCCCTATCTTGTGCTAAATCCTGTCTCAAAGGACAGCGCAAAAGGGGCTGGCTGGGTTACCTTTTGCCTCACTGAAAGATGAGGTCTAGGCATGTCTCTGAAACAAAGCCCATTGCCTTGTATTTCCATTAACTTTTCTATGTCCTTCAGTCATCATAGAAACTGAAAGCTTTCAGCTTTTAAAGTTCAGAAGTAACTGTATCAGCAGTGGTGCTAACATCACCTTGCTGTCATTTAGCACTTATTTCGATAACTTCTTTCATCAGCTGTGGAAAAAGTTAGCTTTAAATTTTTCCTCACTATTTTTTTTTCTTATAACTTATTCCTTTACTCAAAGGCAGGTCCAAACAGGTCCAGCTAGGCAGAGATTGTGACTTTGTCTTGAATCATAAGTAGTTATTCATCAGGTTATTTCAAACTGGCCTTATTCTAGCTAACCCAAGTCAGATGCATGATAGACCATGATGAGTAGAGTAAACATGGTTCTTCTTGTCCTGAAGCTATATGAGTCCTACCATGCTCATGTCAGGGCTACTTGAATGTCTTTGTGGAGAGATTTTGTACAATTTATCTGTAGATTTACTGAAGGCATGATTAAGAAGAACTCTAAACTGACAGTTAATTATGATGAAACTTTAATATAACAAGTCAATCAGCAAATGTTAGAGGAAGAAAGTAGTAAAGACAGGATAGGGAACCATGCTCTTCACAATTAATCAACCTATAAACACCAAAGTGAAGGCACAGCAATTGGTCTGAACCAAAATGTGCCAGGGAATGTTATATTTCAGCCCAAGACTTTTCTAAGGCTAGCTACTTTTACATGGAAGAAACCAGATTATTTGCTGGAAAGTGTGCATTAATTAGGCTTTATTTCATAATTATAACTTCAAATTAACTTATTTATATTTAGTTTTATGCTAGCTTCAAGATAATGAAATTAAGAGTCTTTATATACATAGTAATTCTGGACAAAGCAACAGAGAGGTACCAAAAGAAGTAGAATGTCATCTCAGAATTAGAAGGATTTATTCATTATTTGTGGTTAATTATTTCTGGAACTGACGGATCTATGCCACTTGGACAAAGAAGTGGAAATTTGTTTCCTCTTCCATGAAACACTGCATTTACGCCTTCTGAATATAGAAACAGGTTTTGCAACTCTAATTATAAGCAATTCTTTATTCACATAGCATGGGAACAAACAAGAGGAGTTAGAGAGCTGTGCATGCCTGCAGGGCTACAATGTTATGGGCATCTCTGAAACACTGTGGGATGACGCCTACAACCATGGGATAAAGCCCCGAAGTCAAGAAAATCCAAAAAAAGCTGGTCAATATTCAAGGATCACCTCCTCCAAATTTGGGAGCAATTCATCCCAACTAAGAGGAAGGAAGGCAAGAATGCCAGGTACACCTGCAAGGATGAATAAGGAGATCCTGGACACACTTAGATGCAAAAAGCAAATCTACAAAGGGTGGAAGCAAGGACAGATAGTCTGTGAGGAGTATAAAGAAGTTTTCAAAGCATCCATGGATGAAGTTAGGAAAGCTAAAGACCTGTTAGAATTAAATCTGGCCAGGGACAAGGCTAACAAGAAAGGTACATCAGTGATAAAAGTAAGACTAAGGAAGATGTGGGCAGCCCTCTCCAAAAGGAAACAAGAGACATACTCATGCAGGACATATTGAAGGTTGAAGCACTCAATGAATCTTGTCTCCTTATTCACTAGCAAAGGCTCTGGCCACAGTACCCATGTTGCAGAAGGCAAAGGCAGAGACTGGAAGAATGAAGATCAGCCCACTGTAGAAGACAAGGCCAGAGACCATCTAAAGAACCTAAAAGTACACAAGTCAATGGGGCCTGACAAGATCCATCCATGGCTCCTGAGGGAATGTGAAGATGGAGTGACAGTCTGGTGAAGTTCCCAAGTCACTTTATGTCACATTTAAAAAGAGATAGCAGTTTGATGAAGTTTCCACTGACTGGAAAGGGGGAAACATTTGGAAAGGTAGAAGAGGAAGACACGAGGAACTAAAGGCCAGTCAGTCTCACCTCTGTCCTCCGCGAGATCATGAAACTTTCCAGGAAAGATAGAGAGGGACTTTTTGCAAGGGCATGTAGTGATAGGATGAGGGGTAATGACTCTAAACTGAAAGAGGGTAGATTTAGGTTAGGTATTAGGAAGAAATTCTTTCCTGTGTGAGTGATGAGACATTGGAACAAGTTTCCCCAAGGAGCTGTGGCTGCCCTCTCCCTGGAAGTATAAGTACTTCCAGGGCCAGGTTGGATGGAGCTTTGAGCAACCTGGTCTAGAGAGAGGTGTCCCTGCCCATGCAGTGGGGTTGGAACTAGGTGATCTTTAAGGTCCCTTCCAGTCCAGAAGCCTATGGATTCCAGACAGAATCTATAATCTATTTAGTAACAAGTAGCATCACTAATAAATAGACTGATACCATGGTGAAAACTTCAGTATTAATGGTAGAACAGAACACAGTAGACTTTAATTTTGGAAGAGAAGTCTGACACTGATATCCTGGATTGAATAGTATACTATACTTTTTAGAAGTTAACTTCTATGCTGTGCTTTAAGATGATGCTTAAGTCACTAAGAAAGAAATCATACCTCAGAGGAGGAGCTTTCCTGCTAAAATGCAGGAAAATAAACTAGTCTGTATTCTTTCTTCTTTCGTTTTTTTTCTCCACAGGAACTGTGGTTTTCACCTTAAACTAGATTGGCTCAAATTGCATCAAGCAATATTTTTTTTATTATTTACCCCAGAAAGTGTTACAGGTCATACAAAAATTGAGGTCTAAAGGTCTTTGAAACCATGTATCAGGAAAGCTAGTTGGTCATTTTCCACTAGCAATATATATCTGTGGGGATTACTTTATTTTCCTGATGTTTTTTTTATTTTCCAGAAGATCATCCCAAATTAAATGTTTCATTGTGGGTGACCACGAGTTATTTGGCTACAAAGTACTCACTTCTGTGACAGACATGTTTTGGCTGTGTCCCAGTCTGAGAGGGGTCTGATCATGCAGATCACAGGTTAGGTGAGTTTGAAAACAGCCATCCTACCTGTGAATGCCAGCAGGGCTTAGCCATGGGATAAATGCTTAGACCCATAGAGACTGCACAGGACCTTCAAGCACCAAGGAAGCATTTTTGCCAGAAATTTCAGCATTTCTACGAGCAGGCTTTAATGGGAAGAGTTTCTGGGGGCAAGATAGGCTCCTAGGCTATGGTACTTGTCCTCCTGTAATACTGCAACCCTGCTGACTTGTCCCTGCTGTCACACAAGAATGGCATCAGAGCAGAAAGCAGTTTTCCTGACATATAGTCCAGTCTCTTACTACTAAACCATCTCTTTTTCACATATTTTTTCCCATTGTTACTGAAAGCAAAGAGCTACATTTGTGGTTTTATGTAAAAAACATGGGGGACAGAAGCTTTTACTACTTCTTAGAGAAGGAAATGCCCTTCTTTGCCTTTTTCTCATTTTCTTAGTCATCTCTCAACAGGAGGGCTACACAGGTGAGTGTCTAGTCTTGACCCCATACAATGATGATTCAAAACTTTATAAAATAGCATCTTTTTCCTTATGATTCAGATAAATTCATACAACAGTTTGCAAAAGATAATTTTGCATTCAGTCATATGAGTAATTGTTGTGACTTTCCAAATATATGCTGCTTGACTTGTCTTCACAAATCATTTTGTGTAAGACGGTTCTACCAAAGGGATGTTCCCCATGAATTCAAGAGCCACCCCATGGCCCACATTGCAACAAGCTGAATTTCCCTACTGAATTTTAAATTCCAGACCCTTCCCACACCAGTCATAGCAAACGTTTCCTTTTGATGTGAGAACAGATATTGTGATGTCAGAAAGAAACTCCTTTGCTTTCAGAAAGGCATGGGATTCCCCAGTGTCTTTCACCATCTATTAGTTGTCAAAACCACTGCTCTCAGACTTGGTATGTTAGCAAAGTTCTCCTCCATTTTAGACACAATGGCAAAACAGAGTGTGACAAGTCACAGGCTCTAGTATTAAGATCTCAGTAGTATATTGTGTATAATTATATTATATGCTGAAAGCTTTGTCAGTCAGAGGCTTTTTGTTCTGCTTCTGTGCTAGTTGTACATTGATAAAAATACCAGAATAGTCACTACAATTTTATTTCTTTTAACCTTCTGAATAATGGAGACTAAAACCACTAAAAACATTTATCCGTTCCGTTTACTTGTCAATGCAAAAAATAGCTTCATTCTTACTAATGCCCAGCTTAATTTAATAATACCTTTTATCAACATCTAGTAAAAGCATTATTGCAATAATCCAACTTACTAAAATCTCAATAACACCGAAAGAAATGGCTAAACATTTTCTACCAGAAGTTACCAACAAGTAAGCGGGTCTCCCTACCACTGTGTGTTCTTTAAGGGCAATCTAAATTTTGCTTCAGCCCCTTCTGCTCCTAGTAGCCTCTTCCAGACACCTCACTTGCCTTTGCTTTTTTAGGCTCCAGCCTTTGCAAGAGACTCTGTCCCTTCCTTGGCACTGCTTGTAGCTCTGCAACTCAAGGTCCTTACACTTTTCCTTACCAACAGGTTACTCTGTCCTTTTTTGTTTGTGTTTGTTTTTTGCTGGGGTTTTTGCTGGGTCTCCAAAACCCCAGCAAAAGGTGTACAAGTGAAAATTATGTAAAAAGAGTACAAGTGAAATTATGTAAAGTTTTTCCCTCTTCTTTTAGTTTTGTTTTCTTTTTAATTTTTCCTGCATAATGACACTCAAAGGCTTCCCCATGCTAGCCTTGCTGCATCTATGCCATCTTCTGGAAGTTCAGTGAATCATATTTATCCCAGAGCATGTCTGAAAGTTGCATGTTCTGACCAATGTGTAAATCTCTTTAACAAATGTTACCACTTCCCGAAATCAGTAAAGGACAGATAAATAATATTGGGAGGGGAACAAGGTTTTAGGGCCAGGGTCACAGCTTCAGGTGTGTTTCCTTTGTTTACAGGCTGTACACTAGGAAAAGTGATTTCTCTTTTGCTCAGTAAACTCATTTCTATGCTAATATCTATTGCTGAATTTAGCAAAGAAAATCCTCTAACAGGGAAGCTGTTTTCACTCATTTAAGCATTAATCAAATGTTTTTAAAAATGTATTTAGAACTTTCTCATTTGTTTGCTGAAAAAAAAAAAAAGATAGAATTTTATTTCTAGTAATTGTTCACCTTTTGTGTACAGATTGCATGTCAATATTTCATCAAGTCCTATAGTTAGAATTTTTTTAGCCCTTTAGGAACAATTGTAGATGAGTGTTTTATAATTTATGGATTTCCTGGATGATGAAGGAAGATCCGCATTTTGTCCTTTCTTGTGCTATTATTTATATATAAGTTGAAATGAAAACAATACTGTGGTTTTCTTTGATGAAAACTAGCTAGAATTCTTAATAGTCCCTCTTGCATGGAGTCCAGAATTAGTGAGGACTTCAGCCAACAAACTAATTCTTTCTTGCATATTTAAACTTTAGCAACATGCTTAATGATGTGGTAAATCATGGACTGAATAGCAAAGACTGAAGGAGATCATTTCAGCTTTAGACAGAGAGACAGTGAATAATACTCATTACTTAACATTTCCACTTAGTCTCCTCCATTATCTAAAGAAGTACAAATAATTCCCTGGAAAACAAGAGATACGCAGGCTATTTCATTATTTTCAATTCTACATTTAACAAGCTGGCAATTCTAGATTAATCAGTGAGGTTTGGCTGCTGTCTAATAATTTCACAATTTCAAAGAAAAAAAAACTAAACAGTTTGGTTTTAGAAATTCATATCACAGCTACTGCAAAGTGAGACTTCTTATACAAGCTGGCTATTTCAGCTATTAAAAAATAAATATATACAGAAATAAAGCCAGAAAGCTACTGCTGTTGAATGGTACAGAATGATGATTCTTACAGTGAGCTGGGAAAAACAATCATTTTCATCCACTCATAAATTCAGATCATGGCCAGGAATGAAAGTGATAGAATTTCTCTAAGAAAGTTACTCCTTTTCCCAGATTAGAAGCAAAGAGCATTGAGATGCTACAGTTCCATCACTTTTTTTTTGTAGATGAGGGAATTCAGCAAAATATCAGAGACTGTAAATTTCAGAACTGCCAGAGACTTACACAGCCAGAAAAAAAAAAAAAAAAAAAAAAAAAAAAAAAAAAAAAAAAAGGAACTCTTTTTGACTTCATGAATGAAGTGGAATGGAAATGGAATGGAAAATTTCAGCTTCACACATCACCAGGGGGTTGTCTGATCTCATTTGGATCTAAAGGAACTCCTGACACAGAGATGGCAGAACACAGGCAGAACCCTGGGACCACTGAAATAGGGACCACTGGGATAGTCCTGGCAAGTCAGATGTGCACACCCTTGGTTATTAACTTGATCACTCTTCTCCTTCTGTGTTCATCACGGTTTCTTCCTAAACATATGTTTCAGTTTCACTTTCTTGTCATACAAATTCCAGAAATGAGAAAAATTCATATTCCAGCTCATGTTCACCTGGACTCAGAATCCCATATCCCATTTAGTCTACTCCACAGATGAATGTAAAGATGTGGAAATAAAAACACTCAAATGTATGAGTGGACAACTACAAGCTTTACAACCATCAGAATGATCCTGCTGTTGTCAAACTCGCTGTTACTTCAAGCAAAAGTCTCCCTCAAAGGAGCAGTTTGACAGCAGGCTGATCTCTTTCCTTATTTGTTTTAATAAGGAGTTTAGCCAGGGTGAGATAAATCAGGAGTAAAATTTAATATCTTTGGCTGCACCTCCTAACATGCAAAGCTCCAACCATGCTAAATCCCTCCTAGACCAACTCCTGGTTATATCTCATGGTATTAGGACTAAAACAATGTATTTTGCAGGAGGTGCTTCACCTGCAAATCAGCGGGCTTGCTAAACTGACATATATAACCTAGTTATAGGTTATATATCTACATAGTATATAGTATATTGCCAGCACAGGGAATATCAGTTTGTAGTTAGCAGGCAGGGAGATAATGAATAGACATGCATAGATACGTGAGAATGAAGATGAAACTGTTTAGCTGTAGCACATCTATTTAGGATTTCAGAACACTTAACACACTGTGATATAGTTATCTGACAACTGGAGATTGAGACAACAGATAGAGGTTAAGGTCAGTGTTTCTGAAGTGTCTGCTTCTTTGTACGGTCTCATTACTTTTAGAACTCACCTTTGGGTTTGCATTCCAGGCAGCTAGACTGAGAAGTAGATTTAAGCATATTATACAACTGGTTTTCAAAAAGGCTGAACACCATGTCTTCATTTACAGAGCATATCATCACCACTGCTGACTATCCCTGAAGATCAGATAGCTCCATGGACATTTTAGAAAGCTGAAGCATTATGTTGCTTCACCAATCCTAGCAAAGTGTAAGCAAGAAGGGCAAGCAATTTCCCCTTACCAAGGGGGATTCTGTACCAGTCTGTACCAAGGTGGGATTCTCCTCTGTGAGCAAGAAATGGGGAGGAGATAGATATAGCAAAAGATTCATAAGACAGACTGACTATACCTCTAAAAGTGCCAGTCCCCTTGCTTGGAATTACTTATTGTCTTTGCCTAAAGTGCAGCAGTCCCAGCAATAGGACTCCAAATCCACTACTATGATTTGTATTCCTCTAAGTGTAAGAATAATCCATTTCACTGAAAAATTAATCATTAACTACTGACAGGAGGACATGGTATACAGGACTGTTCAATATTCAGCCTTCTTCATTGTTCTATTAAGAACTGTCTCTAATCTAATTATCTGGTCTTACATATTTATGGTGCTTCTCCTGAATCCATTTGTATTGCTAACAGATTTTTTTCCACCTAAGTAGTGGGGCTGTCTCTTGTTCACTGCTTATTCATTATTTCTCAAGTAATTGACATTAAATTCACAGACTTTTGGATGAAAACTCTGATAGCTTTGCTCTAGATATGCAAGCATTATAATCCCTTGAATACCCTTTTGTTTTCAGTCTACATGAAAGAGCTGTGCACCTAACTCCAAGTATGTTACACAGGAGTTATTAAGACCCATGCAGCAGGCAGCAGGATGATCACAGCTGACTAAACCCAGAGGATCAAGTGTCTTGCCCAATTTTCCATGCTACCAGCTAGATCCTCTGAGGAGGTAGGCATGCCTTCACATGCACTGCAGTCAAAGAAAGCACACACTATGCTTAAATAGAGGCTCAACCCAATTTAATCTTTTTGGGTTAAAATGGCCAGAGTGGCAATGGGCTATGGGAGAGTGAAAAAGTAAAATATATTTCAGTGACAAATGGAGATTCCCACTCATAGAAATATCTGTGTTGTATCTGGTTAACCAATGAAATCAAAGTCACATTAAGCAGACACTGTTTTCTAAGAAACCCAGATTCATTAAGGGGTTTCTTGCATTAGCTGGAAGGGAAGTCTTGGGTGTTGTGTAGTAAGACAGCTCCTGTATCATGTTTCTCATTGCTCTGTTTCTCAGGGAACCATTTTTATCAAGGCAATACAGTTTGGTAAGGTGGAATGCCTGCTTTGTATCACAGTACATCAGATAAAGCAAATGGACAAGAGAGAAGCTGATCTAATACCAACTTCAAGCCACCCTGATTAACAAGAAAAGCTTCATCTTCATGAGTGGAGCCAAATGGCAAATGCAGTTCTACACAGAGCAAATTTGTTCAGCAACTGCAAGTATTTGGTAGCAAATGTAGGGGGTTAAGTTAACAGTCATACTGCCCTTGGTTCCAGAAGTTGAACATATATACATGCAAACCGCTTAATACATCTGTGCTGATGAATTCAAAGTGCCCAGATCTGGTCATTGCCACCAAGGCTAAAAGACAAAGAACAGCCACATTTGTACTAATGAGCTCTCACCCTCTCTGACAATTCAGCTGCATGCAAACCATTTAGTGGGAACTGCTGACGGGGCATGCTAACTCCCAAGCAGGGACTAAGATATTTGGAAGAGTCCTATCTGTCTGAGATTAGAACCATATTAGAGACTGCTCTAAAAGTTACACTGAACAGAAGACAGATTTACAACAGCTGAGAATGTTTCCTGGCACTGTTTAATTTACTGGAGTTGTAGCCTCTATAAAAAGACATGGCTAGTAATCTAAACAAAATGCACCCCACAAATTTAATCTTACAGAAGGGTTTTCAAAAAGAGATAAATATATTGCAGGAGTGACACTCAAAATGGATTTGAAGGGATTGTTTTCTGCCTCATTTTTAGCTTGAACATCTAGTGTCATTTCCTTTCAATGATTTATTCTTCACATGAAAGATGAGATTCTGGCTAGAAGCCTGTTGTAACTGGAAATGAATTTTATATGCTGCAGCACACTGAAACTCTTTGACTCTTCAGTACAGATAAAGAGAAAATGAAAGATACCCAGCTCACCTTGGCAGCTTCCAATGTATTTTCCTCCAAGATTTGCAGACTTGGCTAGCTGGCAATCCAAGCTGTATTAGCTACGTTGTGTTTAAAATGTCTGTCCATTTTCCTTACCCAGAGGAGACAGAGTAATTAACTACCTGGGTCTGCTGTGCTACTGGATGCATGGTTCCCAGCTTAAAATTCTGTTGGTTTATTGGGATTTGGAACAAGCCCTGCAACAACAAAACTGGGAGTCTAGCGCACGTCTTATCAGGGGCAGACTTCTATGCGGTCACAGAAAAAAGGGTGGCATATTTAATGATATAAGACTTACAATTCAGCATGCAAACATTCACAGAGAGGTGACGTTTTATTAACACCTTCAACCACTGGGTAAGATCCAGAAAAATTCCAATTTGACATCTATAGGGCTAAGGCTCCTGAGGACTTTGGGTGAGAACAGGCTCTTAAAGCACTGATATTCCATTTTTGACATGGTACATGGTGCCAAAAATGACACAAATGTTCTATGCAGAAGAGCATCTGGACCTTCCAATGTCCTTTCTCCTTCTTACCCCTGCTAGGTCAGCAGGAATCAGAGCAAGTCTGATGGATGAGGTATTGATATTATTTTTATTCTAAAAGCTAGCTACCAACTCATCTTTCTGTAGCGAGTGTAAAAGTCTGTTTAAACTTCTGGAGAGCTGAAAGTTTCATGTTTTACTAAAAGTACTTTTCTTATTATCTTTTTAGCCAAATCATATGGAGGCTGAAAGCCTGATATTTGCATAAAAGGAGGAGGATAAGATTATTTCTTGCATCCATTCTTCAGAATTTATTGTGGAAAGAACCACACAGACACATAGACATATGCATAATATACAACTTTTACACACAAATACACCTTTCAGTGGTCAGGAAATACCAACAGGACCATTTGCAAGTTTCAGAGCAGTTATTTCTCATTGATTGGGGTCAGAATAAGGCCCTGAAGTGGCCCTACACAGCACCAGCCCATGACAAGGCAGTTCAGTGACTTTGTACACAGCCAGGTGAAAGTTCTCTGAAAAAGTTCTCAGGGACTACCAACACTTCTTTCCACCTTGAATTACACTTGTGCAGTTGCAATGCGCTCAGCAAGGACACTAAGGGCTAACCAGAGACAGAAACTAAAGTCAGCAGACTGCCTCAGTGACACATCCATATGGAAGCAACAATGTCCAATGTTAAAAATTATTGTTATACCTTAGTTGTAGGAAACAGAATACAATTTTGAAGCCAATGGTATTTGGTAACAGTGCTCTCTGATAATGCTGTTAACAAATTTGAAGCAAGAAAAGCAAAACCTGCAATTGCTTTCTGCTAAATCCCCTGCTAATTCCAAATTGCTTTTTTCATCTGACAAATAAAATAAATTCACTGTGCTTTCTTCTCAGATTTTTTTATGTAGGTGAAACAGGCTGAGGATGACAATATTATGTGCACCACCCAACTGCTGTTTTGGTTGCTATTCCAGGGCTGGCAGGCTCTGAGTTGCTGCTGTAGCCACTGGCAGAACTCTTCTAAAAAGACAGGAAAGCTTACTTATATTAAAACAAAATCTGTAAGGTAAGACACTGTCTACTCAGAGTGCTTAGATAGCACTCTTCACCTCTAGGAGAAAGCTTCAAAGGAAAGCTATGACAGCAAGCTGTGAGACTGAGGCAAAGAATTTGGTTGTTTTTGAAGTTTATATAAGACACAGTAACTAGAAAAGTAGCCTTCGTTAATCAGCAGTGGCTGTAAAAGTGGATGGGGCACCAGCTGGTGAAAAGCATAAGTCTGTGAGGCATTATCATGGACTGCAGTGCAATGGGAGCAAAGCAGCTGTTGCTGAAATACTCCAAATTAATGAAAATTTCAGCATCCATGTGCAGCTTTTTGTTCCACATAGTCTGCTTTGACAGAGAATTCGCCATTGCCTTGTGGATATTGTTATTGCTACTGCTACTTTGCTCCTAGGATCCTTTTGTAAGGGTTTGAAGCAACACCTCATGGCAACTCTTCTGTCCAGTTACTGGTACTGTCCAGCTGGACATACTGGACAGAATCATACACGTGACTCAGGCTGCAGAGCATTTTGTTTTTGTAGTCATTTTTCAAACTCTTTTATTATTTTATCAACATCAGCTCAGGCTTGACTGCTATATTTTGTAGCAATAGTAATAATGAAAATTGCTCCCTTATATTCACGTCCCAGAGATTCTAGAGGAGGTGGGGGTGGGGGAATGTCCACTTCTTTTGCCTTATTATTTTTTCCCCTTCTGTACACAAAGTATAAATAATCTATTGTTATATACATTATCTGAAAAACATCCTGGCAAATTTATAGCTAGGACAAGCATTGATCTGCTTTCAGCAGAGAAGGAAAAAGAAAGACCAAATGAAATAGCCACAAAAGGAATAAAGAAAAGATGTACTATTGCAAAAGCAAGCAAAGCAGGCTGAGACAAGCTTTTTGCTGTCCAGACAAAGAGTATAAATAGCACCTCTGACACAGAAGGAGTCTACCGTAGAGTCAACTGAAGCAGGCATTGAGCAAAACAAAGTTCTTAAATGAGAACTGTAAAAAGAAAAAAACCCAAAACTTAGGTCTATTTGCTCCTGGAAAACAGCCCACCACTGCATCAGAAATCCCTCATTTTCCCCCAGTTCTAACATGTCCCAGCTATTTTCTTTTCAACGGTTGCTGACAGCGACTTGGTTGCTTGAATCAGTAGGATGGAATCTCACCCCTCAGAACAGTATATAGTAACCTTAATACTTTTTCTGTCTTACTTATATTTACAGTTAAACATTTCTCCTCTGCCAGTTGTGGGGAAGCCAGTTGCTGACAACTTATGTCACTCTGTGGTGCAGCTGGTTTCTGGAGTTCTGCTAGTACCAATAATAATATAGCCTCACTATGGGAGATGACAGAGTAAGGAGATCTCTGACTGCAAGCACCATTTTATGCCATGGGGCACCATATCCATGCTTAGAAAACATTTGAAGCATCCTATGAAACACCAACACTCTTGACTGCAACCATGTGGTCAGTAGTTCACATTCCTTAGGAGCTGTGGCTTTACCACAATGGAGAGGTTCCAGTGTGAGCAGTAGATAAATTTTGCAAAGTTTCTTCAGCACAGACGGTACTCCAAGGACCTGAGGAGCTCTTTCATCATCAAAATATACTCAGCTATGGAGATCATTAGATACTTGATCAACCTGAGAACACGGGGGCTAAGTTATACAAGAAACTTCGCCGTTCTGAAGACATTAAAGTGCCTTTAATGTTTTTAATTTCTCACTCCCACTGTTGGGATCTATAACCCTGATTTGGTGTCAAGATCCTCCCTAGAGAAGGTCAAGAAGTAGAATCTGGTTGAAATGGACAGTTTCTAGTGTTATGACCTCACAGAAGTCACATGGGCCCCCGAGTCCTAGCACAAGGAGTCTGGAGATTTGCCTCTTGTGTAAAGCAGCAGAATCGGGTAAGTTACCACACATCCAGGTCCTCTGCAACTCAGATCAGCAAATTAAAGCTCTTGGTGGACTAAGCTGCTGGTAGGACGAGCTGCTCTAGCACTGCGTCGGGATGAGGCACTTGAATAGCTATTTATAGATGAGGGAAGAGCAGCAACAGGGAAAAGGAAGGAAAAATGAAACTGACAGAATGTGTGAGAGACTTTTTTCATTTTTAAATTATACATCTCAGGATGTGATCTCAGGATGTGATCTCAGTGATCTATCCATCTTAAAGTGATCTCAGTAGCTAGCAACTCACATCCTATTCTCCAAATATCTCAATTTATCCAGAAGTTTTAAAGACATTATAATCCCTTCATCCACAGTTGTGGATTAAGAATAAATACTAAGTGTGTACATAATGCTCTGCCTCTTCAAAGTCATTGAAACTGCAGTGATGTAAGAAATGATCACCAGTTCTGTTTAATGATCAAGAATCTCATGGAGACACTTCTGGCCTCAAGACCAACTCTCACATCTTGGGCCTTCAGGCACTGACAATATTCCCATCAGCAAAGCCTGGGTTTCTCTAAACTGAAGTCGAGCAGTGTCCCAGAGGCTGACCTGGAGTAGCTGAGGGAAAAGTTAAACTCCAGGGCACTTGGCCCAAGCTTTAGAGTCACTCAGTGGCTTATGATATTGCACCTCATCCCTTCCACACATATCCTACCCGAAGTGGTATGGCAGCACATCCCCTCTTGCACCCTGACCAGCGCACCACAATAAGGAGCCATATACCCAACACCTCAGGTATATAATATGGAGATTAACTTGGGCTTTGCAGGCATCACATTGTCAGCTGTTAACATGCTTTGATAAAACAAACAAACTAAAAAGTGCAATACTGAGATACTGATGTAAGGCTTAAATCAACCCTCTACCCATGTCCTATCTGCTCTAGGTTTGGAACAGGGCTCATTCACAGCCAGCCTGAGCATCTCCATATTAAAATCCATCTCATGGTATAGATCTTAATTGTCTGTCACCTTTTCTAAGAAAATGGGCTAATCTGAGATGGACACCTTTTCATTTGTTCCTTCTGAACCTCTTTCACTTGTCATCAGCCTAGAGGGACCAAGAACAAGAGGAAGGGAGAGAATGACTCCTGTGTCTGAGACTGGACTTGCTCAGGACTTTCCAAGGCAGGGTTCCTCTCCCAGCCCCAGGTTTCAAGCACCGAGTATGATAAATTTAAAGCACAATTGTCCGCAGTTCAAGAGTCAAGGAAGCAAAAAGTCACTTTTTTCCCACGCTATTGAGGGCTTTGACATTTGAGGACCCGTTCCGCTGTCACCCTCTGTCCCCACACCAGGGGTCAGCAGAGGGCATCTCCCGACTGCGGTGCCAGGGGACGGTGACAGCCCGGGGGACTGCCGCGGCATCCCAGGACCGTCTCCTCCTGCGGAGAGATCCAGCAGCTGGTTCCACTAGATGGCATCTCCGTCCTGCGGACATCAGCAGCTCCCGTAGCGTTACCTAACCCGCCTGCATTGACCCGGCTCGTACTGGCATTTAGCAATTAAAGACGGAGCAATATTTCATAGAATCATAGAATCATAGAATCGGCTGGGTTGGAAGGGACCTCAGAGATCATCAAGTCCAACCCTTGATCCACTACCGCTGTGGTTCCCAGCCCATGGCACTGAGTGCCACATCCAGTCTCTTTTTAAATATCTCCAGGGATGGAGAATCCACTACTTCCCTGGGCAGCCCATTCCAATGTCTGATCACCCTCTCCGTAAAGAAATTCTTTCTAATATCTGATCTAAACCTCCCCTGGCACAACTTGAGACCATGCCCTCTTGTCTTGCCAATAGTTGCCTGGAAAAAAAGACCAACCCCCCCCTGGCTTCAGCCTCCTTTCAGGGAGTTGTAGAGAGCGATGAGGTCTCCCCTGAGCCTCCTCTTCTCCAGGCTGAACACCCCCAGCTCCCTCAGCCTCTCCTCACAGGACTTGTGCTGGAGTCCCTTCACCAGCCTGGTTGCCCTCCTTTGGACCTGCTCCAGGACCTCAATCTCCTTCCTGAACTGAGGGGCCCAGAACTGGACACAGGACTCGAGCTGTGGCCTCACCAGGGCTGAGTACAGGGGCAGAATCTCTTCCTTGGACCTGCTGGCCATGCTGTTCCTGTAATTTTGTTAGCCTACATCAATTTCTCCTCCTGGATACCACCAAAAAGAGACACAGGCTAGCAGCTCTGGGCCATCTTCCTTTCAAACATCCCTTCCAAAACATTGGTACTACTGTAAATGATCTCCCAAAGACAGAAAATTTGTCCTCTCAGTACTTCAGCACATTTCCAGTTCTACTTGCTGATTAGGTCAATCTTTTTAATGCTGATAGCAAAGTTTTTGAGATTTTTCAGGCTTACAGGCTAAGCTGCCAGGTCAAATTGTAGCAAAACAAGGTATTTATTGATGCTGCAAATTCTATCTGTGAATTATATTACAACATGTGCAAGCTATATAGTTCATGCTCTACCTGGTTTTGAGAACAAAGTATCAGCTGTAGCAGATCTCTCTAAGCCTCCTGCACTAAGGCTTGCTTCTTCAGAACCTGTGTCATCTGGTACTCATAATAAATGCCCAAATTAATGTGCCTTGAGGAACAAGGCTAGCTCACTGACCTGGATCTGCAACAGCAAGTCTGCTTGCTGTATCTGGAGGGCTCAGGAGCCTTCTTTTGCTTACCTGGGTTTGTCAAGGTACCTGCAGCTCTGCTGTGTCTGATGGACAGCACCATCCTGGGCACAAAGGAATATGTTTTGGGGAACACTTTAAAGAACACCAATGGAATGTATGCCTGCCACTCTCCTCTATCCTCTATTTATATGCTTTGGGTACAGGGAAGTACACCTAGACCAAGAGAACAGAAGCTGATCCAAAGAAACTGGAAACAGATTCATTATAATGAACTCTTGACATAGGAAAACACAGAGACAAATGAGGCTCCAGTGCTGCCACACAGAACTGCTCTTCAAGAGCAGTCCTTCTCAGCAGACTCATGGGGTTCTGATGTTACAATTGAATTTTATATATTTTAAATATATATATATATAAATTTACACATACACATATAAATATCCCATCCTATTAAATGTATTTTGGTGTGGGTCCTAAGTTACTCAACCTGACTCCCTTCCTGGAACTTTCTAAGTGGAAAGACAAAATTTCTGACTTTTTTAGGCAAATGCACAAGAAGAAACACCAGCCATCAGCCCAATAGCTGATGAAAGAAAGACATATTTGTGTATAGGGAATTCATCTGCTTCTGCAGCACTTTCTGGGATCACTGCAGCACCTGTAACTGGGAAAATGTGTCAGAGATCAGATTAGGGTGGCTTTCAATGGAAGGCACCATTAAAGTGGATGTGGTGCTAACAAGAAGACAAGTCATATCTATTGAGGTTAACATTATTTTTACAGAACAATTTCCCTTAACAAGATGAACACAAGGAACAGTGCAAATGCTATAATAATGTTATGCAAAAAGAAGTTTAAACTGTAACTTTCTCCATGGTCATTTCATGGCTAGATTGTCAAGGAAGCGATATAGATGCAAAAATACAACACTGGTCATGGATGGTTGGGCACAGATTATGAACTACTGAGCTGAAATGGAGGATAGATGCCATTTGAAACCATGGCATTTCCAGTGCTTTAGATATTGTGCGATATGCAAGATCCCTAGCACCCGCAACTTCCTTCTTCTTGGAGTTTATACTGAGTGTGGCAGCAAAAATATTATAAGGAGCAAATGGTATTCAAACCTCAGAAGTCAGCTGACAGCCTAATCAAACACCACGGGTGAGTCACCGAAACATCAGGCTGAAAGGCTCAGGGTCCACCTTTAAGTTTCTGATGTGCATCTGGCAGATCCTGTCCCCTCTGGCATCTCTTCACACATCTCAGTGCTGTGGTTTCCACCAGCATCCAGGATGCTCAGCAGATCTCAGGACCTAAGTGTGACCCTATTCTGATCAATGCCTCTCACACAAGTGAGGCTGTCCTGCAATTTCTCGGAAATTAGAAATTTCTCAGAATGCAGTTTCTCAGAAATGAGGCACCTGCATCTTCAAGTGCAGAGGGGACAAAGCTCACACAGCAACAAGTCATTTTCTGATTGCAATCTCAAGGCTCATGGAGCATGTTACTATTCTTTCCCACAGGCTTGCCTCCCAGGGAAAGGGGGAAAATTATCCTGCCAGCTTGGTGCTAAAATTTTTCATCACTTCTACTGCCTCCAGCAGGGATCCAGTGGATTAAATATAAAGAGAAAAACACATCCATTGAGTTTACAACCCCGAGGGCCTATCTGAGTTTAAAATCCTGTCAAATATACTCCATGCTAGTGAATCACTAGCATCATTGCTCAAAGAATGTTTTCTTCAAAAATGACTTTCTTCTGTGCAGATCTCTGTTGTGATGACAATGTTCATTTGATACAGTTAAAAGCATAAACACTTCTTCATTCATATGCATATTTCTTATAAATAAACAATATGTCAGGAGATTTCAGGTATTTTCTTCTGTGCAAAAAAATTTAGCCCTAAGCCCACTGTGATTGGTTTGACTTTTTTACTTCGGTAGTCAATTCCTTAGAAAAATTAGAAGTATAATAAAGGAAAATGTCACCATCTGTCTGAAAATCATGTACAGAGTGAAATGCTTTAAAAATGCATATTATTCCCAAAAGTAATTTATCTTATTGATCCAAAGATAAAGAAAAATTACTATGAACCCAGCATTATGCTAATCACAAAATCTGTGTGCTCAGAGGCTTTGAAGCTTTCTTGGTTTCTTCTAGATGTTTGCCAGCATCTGCTGCTGTTGGAATATAGAGCAAGAAACAGATAAATCAGAAAAGGTGAAGCAGTATATGGGGAGCCTGAAACTCATAACTCTTAGGGTGACACTGGCACTTCTCCTGGAACACTTCTCCCTACAAGCAAGGTCTGCATGCAACCTGCTCTGGGATGATTTGTGTGGCCCACTAAGCCCATGCAAGCTGCAAAATGGAGGTGGTACTTTTGCAGTGAAATCATGACTGTAGTTAGGGAAGAAAAATAAGTTTTAATCAAAAAAGAAGTAAGAGCACTTCATAGCTCTCCTGCCTTTTCTTCTCTTGTTCAGCACAGTAGGCTTTGTACTTCTGCTTTTTTCCCTCTTCTGATTACAGCCTAGCTGAAGTAATAAACCTCGGTGTGTGAAAATATTGCTAGGATTTTTCTATCCTGTCACTAGCAGCACAATACATTGCCAAAGTTATAACACATTATGTGGGAATATCTGTATTTGGAGAAGTCCTTGGTCATCTTCCTGTTAATTCATAGGATCACATTTGATTTATTCAGCATGCCAGGGTTCCAAATGTCTGATGCTAGAGGCCTTTTCTAAGGATAATGCCTTAGAAAATTATTTTGTTTTGTTTTGTTGGGGTTTTTTGTTTGTTTCTGGGATACATCCAAAGAAGTGTAGCAGGTGAAAAGAGGTGATTCTCCACGTCAGCACCTAAACAGCAAAACTACATACTGCTGGCATTTCTCACCAACTCGGTCCTAGCAATGGATTGTGCTTCCACATAGATCCCATTTAGTTCCAAACACCTTCACAGATTAAAGATGACTGAAGGTGGTTATTATAATT
Organism: Phaethornis superciliosus; assembly: GCA_023637945.1. Classification (NCBI taxonomy): domain Eukaryota; kingdom Metazoa; phylum Chordata; class Aves; order Apodiformes; family Trochilidae; genus Phaethornis; species Phaethornis superciliosus. The sequence continues at coordinate 107,969,105 of JAJQWJ010000001.1, read as the reverse complement.
TATCACTGCATGAATATTTTCTTTCTGAAAACAGGTTTTCAGTCATGCATAATTCTTTGATGCTTCATCCTTTGTGTCCATTTTATTACAACTCTGTTCCTGATTTGTATCAGTGGTTATATTTTGTATCAGTGTACATCTGCCATCCATAGGGAATTTCACCACAGATTATTTAATTTACATTGCACATATCAAATTTTTGGATGCTTTCTAAAAAGCAAGGGAGCTAAAAGAAGTCCCAGCCAGTGGGTAGGAAGGGTTGTTTGGCACACAAGCTTACTGCATTCACCTTGTCTGCCCTGAGGATACCCCATCTAATGGGCTGAGTGGCCCAAGGTGAATTCAAAGTGTCAGCTGGGTGCCTGACAATCTGTCTCACATGGCAGAGAATGATTTGTATGAAGTAACAGATGATCAGACCCATTTGACACAGTAGTCTATCTAAATCTGCAGGAAGCTGGTCTTTGCCACCACTCGTGTCACAGAGAACTGTGCCTTTATGATCAGCTGGTTCCCTTGCATCTTGGTTTGATGCTTTGCTGCCAAGATGTTGAATTGCTTTAACCAAATTTATAACAGAGAATATGGATTTCCTCTCAGAGCACTCCAGGCTTGTCCTGCCCTAGAGCAATCACCTACAATTGCAGCAGTCAGGCACCTTAGGAGAAGAACTGGGAGTACATGGCTTTTCCTTGGCAGTTTGTTAAGGGAGGAGGGGTGGAGGAGAAGGCAGGGCTGCACTTTGCACAAAGAAGCAGTAGAGGAAGATACACTCTTGTCATCGTGGACAGAAGTATTAGAGGCTGAGAAGAGCAAGGGAACAAATCCAGTTCTAGTTGCTTAGAGCTGCAAAAAATTTCTGCAATCAAGCAAGGGAGTAACAGAATCTCACAGAGGGTATCTAAACCCAGTATGAGGGTATCTAAACCCAGTAGAGACTGGATGTGGCACTCAGTGCCATGGTCTGGTAACCGCAGCGGTAGTGGTCAAGGGTTGGACTTGATGATCTCTGAGGTCCCTTCCAACCTAGCCAATTCTATGATTCTATGATTCTATGAATCAGAAGAGTCTTTCTGGCTTCCATCCACGTGGCTTCACCTCAAAATATGCCTCTAAAATGGGGCCCATAGAACTGGGACTGAGCACTGGGGGCTATTAGTATTGCTTCCAGTTTTTCACCTTACTGCTGTGCCTGCGTCTGGCCACTTACTGTTGAAGCAAGACTGATCATATTAGAAAGCAAGCAGGTTTTCCTTCAGATTTACACTGGAAGGTGTAAAGAAAGCTAATGCAGGCAGATTATTGCAAGGCTTCACCACTCACAACATCATTCTATTTCTCATTTGTTCCTCAGCTCCCAAAATCTCTCTTCTGTCTTCTTTTCTCAGCACTCCTTTGAGAAAATCCATCTCTCCACTGCAATGAGTTTAATGTTACTCAGGACAGATCTATGAACCCTGCTGACAAGCCTGCTGTTTCCTTCCACTCCCACATTTGAGCTAAAATCATAGCTTGCTCTAAAAGGTGATCCTTAGCTAAACTGTGAGCAAAGCTGAGTCTCAGATTGCCAGCTGGGAAACAGAACTGTCCATCCAGAAATGTGATGGAAAAAACACAGGATTTGCCATTGCCTTTTCACTGTCTGCATGCAGAAACCTTGCTGCCTTAAAATCTCAATTCAGCAATTAATAAACAGAAAAAACAACACTGATGAGCGAGGGTATATTTGAAATTGGCTCCCAGGATGCTGAGATTATTTCCACATTACTTGATTTCCAAAAAAGGCTTGACATCAATTAAGTGTGGAATTAAAATAAATAAATAATAAAGAGCTGTTTACAGGAGAGAATTCTTTTGTCTCATACATGACTTTGTTATGAGCACAAAGTATTTGCTCTGTTATTAATCATATTTGATTCCCAGATTAATGTATTAAATACATCTTTACATGAACAGCTCCAGAGAGGTGTAACCATTTACAGACCTTGAGAAGGGGAGTTGAAGGGGATTATGTTTCTTCATTGTTTGACAGACTGAAGTAGATTTGGCAGGAGGAGTCTTAACAGACTTTGTACAGCTTCTGAAAGAGAGGAAATCAAAACTGCTGGGAAAAGAGTCTAAATTCTTCAGTTATACAAGAACACTGGAAAGGTATTTCACAGGCAGAACAATCACCTGTTGTTGTGGTTGACCTCCTCCAGCTGCTGGCCACCCACCCAGATGCTCTCTCACTCTGTCTCCTTCATCGATGCCCTCAGCACTGCAGGATTGTTTTCCATACATTTGTGGGGTTTTTTTCTGTCTCCTCTCTCCCACAGCTGCCACATAGCACATTTTTTTTAATCTTTCTTACTTATGTTTTCACTGAGGAGCCACCAGCTTGTCTGACTGGCTTGGTTTTGGCTGGCACTGGCTCCACTTTGGAGCCACCTGAAATTGGCTGTGTCTGGCAGGGGGCAGCCCCTGCAACTTCTCACAAAGGCCATCCATATATCACCCCTGAGTTCCAAAACATACCACCTATAGACTCTGCAGATCTTAGATACAGTCAACAACTGTTTAATGGATTTCCAATTTTCTCTTGTATCATACATCTCTCAAAGTCCTGTATCCAAGAAACTAATCCTTTGTTTCCAGGTGTTCAGCTAACTGAAGCTCACGTGTACAAATCCCAGCACCCCTGCCCAGTGCTAGGGTGAAGTACAACACCTTCCAGCAGCTGACCAAGAAACAGTCTCATTGTTAACCAGGTGAATATATGGATCACTGAGCTTTGCAGAGTCCATGCATGAGCACTTGTGCACATTCACACATTTTTTCCAAGGAAGTCTAGGGTTTTTAAACCCTAGGGGAGATAATCACTACAACTAGGGGTTACTCTGTGCTACAAAGTGGAAAAGATTGCTGGAGATGGCAGCACTATCCAAGTTGCAAGATCTGCTCTCTTAAGAGACACTGTAGTGAAATTCCTGCTCACCTTGCTGATTACAAGCTGGTCCCATGTTGAAGCAAAATCAATCTAGAGTTCATTTTAGGGGAAACTGACCTCATCAAGTGAGCCATGTACAATAAAGCAAAAAGTGGAAAAGCAATGAAAAGTTATTTGCCTTCATGTTCAGCAGCCTTTTTCTGACCTGCTGAGATGCACTGACCCAAGTTAAACACGAGCATGGGCAAGTCCCAGGGGATAAGTTACATTGCACAACTGCTATAGGCAGCTAATTGATCATTCAGGGATGGTTAGCCAGATTTCTTATGAGAATGTCACTCCTAGATTACATATTAAAATGAAAACCATGTAACATGAAACAAAAGGCTACAATCATATCTAGTTTTTGGCAAAAAAATACAGTCAGATATGTGCTTGGTGATGGGTAGCTGTCTGTGAAACACATGGGATTTTGCACTCTCCTTGGTGTTTAGCAACATTTTCCCATGCAGCAGAGTCCAAGATCTGCTTCAAGTCAAGTCTGAAGAGCAAAGTGGGACTAGAATGATGGGACAAGAAAGATATGGCTTGTCCAAAAGCCACCCAGCTTCTTGGCTGTCTTGGGTAAACCTTGCAGCTTCTTCTAGGAGGTTCTGTCCTGTCGATCCTGCCTGTGCTCTGGCTCCTGTGCTTAGACAGGGGGAAAGTTCAATGGGATAACATTATTATTGAACTCTCATTTCAGTCAAGTGTGACTTCCTGTTAACATCATATAAATTGCCAGGATCTAAGCCAGATAGCTTTGAAATAACTCACAAACTAAATTCTCATGCTGGACCAGAAGGCTTGTATATAATATAAAAGATTTTAGGAGGAAATTAGGTGATTCCCTAGACAACAGATCTGGATTTAAACCTCTTTAAGTTCAAGATTACAATTGTTTTCTTAATTTTTATTACTGGCAAGTTCCAAGAAAGAGAATGGACTCATTATGTGAGGAGGGAGAACTTTACAGAACTATTTAAAGAAATATGCATAATCATATGAAAACTGACATAATTAAATTGTACTGCACGATTCCTTGGTTGTTATCTTTTATTGGCTCCCTTTCAAATTTTCCAGATTTCCCAGTGGAGAGTGTGTTTTTTTCTTCTCTCATTTTCTGTGCCAAAAAAACAGGCAAAAAATCCAAGCAACACTTGGAGTGAAAGAAAAATCCAAAGTCAAGCTAGGAACATCCTGTCCTTCCACAATCCCCAGACTGAAACTCCTGTTATTTGTGCTGTGGGAAATCAAGCAGGTTTCTCCAACATAGTTTATTTTCTATACAGAGGTGACTGTTTTCTAGAAAGGCTGGACCCAGTGTTACTCTGTAAAACTGTTATGACTCTTGGAAATCTAAAGATAAACCCTGAAATTGGAAGCTTAACACAGAAATTGATAGATGCCAAGAAAGAGAATTAAAAAATCAGTATTTTAGCTGACTGTGAATACAAGGGGAAGGTAGGGAGAAGAAAGCAGGAGAAACAGCAGAAAACCTTGTCTGTCAGTATTTTAAAGCAGGATTTTAAAGAGCAGCTGAGCTAGGAGGTGTTACAATCAACACTATTCTTAAACTTCAATGCTCAAGTGCTCATAATGCCAGGACAATCTGGACCTTGCTCTAGGATGCTCCTTTGCATGCTGGTGGCACAAAAGGAACCAGAGCTCCTGGGCCAATAAGAAATAACTCTACTACCACCTCCAGTTTCAGGGCTAGGAAATACACCTGCACAAATCAAGAGTTGAGCATAAACATGTCTCAAAAGATAAGCTGCCCTATCCATCCATCTTACAATATCTCACCTAGCTGTATCTAAAATTAACTAGATACCTCTTCTGGTTAGTCTACAGATAGGACTACATTTAGAGATATATTAATTTGATCTGTTTTTCATTTAAAGATGGGGGAAATCTCACTGGAAATGACCACTTCTCTCTCGTGGAAGAAACTCGGATAATTTCTTACGTGAAACATCTACCTTCCAATCAGATGAGATAAATCCCACTGACAATTACAATCTTAAGAAGAATTACAGAAAATCTCCACCCCTCTTTTGTGATCCTCAGGTGTAATTGAAACCATTCCTTGTGGTTGTGGGAACAAATGTTTTGTCCTAGAGAAAAAAAAAAAAAGACATTCAAGATGAACAGCTAATGCATGTTTGTAAACTACTCACACACCATGGCTAAATCAATTAACCATGTAAGTCCTTGCACTGACAATACAGATTTTCATATAAGGACTTCTTTAAACAAGAACACCACTGTGAAATCAAATATGTGTTGAAGAGCAGAAACTACGTAAAGAAACTATTTGCATATAGACAGCTCTTCCTGCATTTTCAATAATTTTAAGATGGTTATATTTTAAATCCTAATTTTCTGCATTCCCTGGGGACTATGAACACATTTTCTACCAGTTTTCAGAAAAAAAATGTGAAGTCACATGAGTCAAATTCAAACTTCAGTTGATGTTCACTTAACTCAGTGTTCGTCTGTAAAGTCTCAGCTTCTTAGCACAGCTGGAGGGAAGGTTGAAAGCGGCTGAAGGCCACAGCTAGGGCAGCTGGGCTGTGATTTGTTTCCATCACTGTGTTAGTTACTTGCCAGCCTCAAAGAGGCTGAATTTTCTACCTGTGTGACTGGTTTGTGTCATGAAAGTGATGTAAAGAAGCAAGAAGATATCATAGTGCTGACCCAGAGCTTCGGTGGAAGATGGGTGAAAAGGTTTATGACTCTCCTAAATCCACAGTCTTGAGGGGACTCCAGAAAAAACATGGCACAGGCTCAGATTTATCCAGGAAACAGGCTCTAGTGTCACTGCAAATGTATAGATTTGCATAAGATATTCTAGGATGGGCAAGCTTTAAACCTGCATGCAGCAAAGACAGAAAATATTTTTTTGTCTCAAGCAGATGGCTAAAATACTGATTTATTTCTTTCACTTCCTAAACAGAAAGACCATGGTAGGACCAAGTAATCTGCTTAAAAGCAGCCTGAATGGCCCAGAGAAATATGGTACTGTGGAAGAATAGCACAGTACACAGCACAACATGCAGACAACATGCAAAGATGCAGCTTTTATTGAAAAACTACTGAAGCAATGACAGAAAGAGGGAGAAAGATCTCTTTAACTGATCACAAGAGCTGTGTATGGAGGACTGATTTTTTCTTGTCAAGTCTGAGCACCTTAATGGGCCAACACTGTTAACCATTTCAGAGCTGGTAGCATGTTAAGTAAAGACTGTAGTCTTTGCCCAGGGTAGGATTTGTCTGGTAAGGTAAAGCACCCTGAGGAAAAAAATAATCCAAACTGACTCCTGCTTCAGTCAGTGCCAGAGGGGAGGGGGAGAAATGACAGCAGAGATATATACTGATGCCACTACAGAAAGAGACCTGACTTGTTCCACCCTAAAATCAAAGTGCCATACCAGATAGAGGGGCTAGGGGTGGGGGCATGCCAAGACTGGTGAGTGTGGTGGATTTTCTATCAACTCTGCTTAGCCCACTGGAAGTACTGTACTCTATTTTTTAGGCAAGGGAAATGGGACATAGTTTGATTTTATATAACGGATATATAGATAGGTATATAGCTAAAGATATGTGTCAAATACAGAAGATCATGTAACAATACATTATTTTTTACATACTTGATTTAATCCTGATCTGTGAGCAACCAACATGGAGAAAGCATCATGCTCTCCTGCAGCAGAGCTGAGCAGAACCAAACCCAGAGTGCTCCTTCAGACTGAGGGCTAGAGGAAAACTGAACATGTTTTCTCTGGAGTATCTGCATTGTCAGCACCAGGAAATGCTCAGGATTTATAAAAGTCACTAGGTAGATAGTTTGACCAAAGCTGGCACCTGAAAGACAAATTACCCTGAATAAATAGACACTGTCCTGAACTTTCAGACTAGCTTATTCCCAAGAAGCTGATGGATAATCTAAACATCAGAGCAAAACTAATAAAGGTGAAACTGAGTCTTTAACAGAGGGTTTGCACAGTGGCTGTATGGCACAGCCTCAAAGCAGAGATTAGGCAGGGCTTAAGAAAGCCGTGAGCGTGATGCTCTGTGTCTGCACAACTGCAAATTTCTCCCAGAGCAGACTAGCATTTATAGAGGAGACAGCCTAACTCCCATCTAAGACAGTAGATTCAAGTACTACAGTAATTCAGCTTTTTATATACATAATTTTGTATGCCTAGTAGCTCTGTGTAAACCAAGGAAACAAAGCAATACATGTATTATCAAGTTGATAACTGAAGTGACCTGATATCCCTTGTGTGACCCAGTGTCCAGTTTTTGTAGCAGTTTAGTTGTACATAAGTGGATTTAATGGATACAGCCCCTGTGCTGACAACCCCATTAAATGAGTACAGAAATATATATACCCGTGTAACTGCTCCATTGTTTTCTGTGAAACAGTACTATAGCTACTAAATTCGTGTTTTGGTTTGAACTGCTTTCCTCCTCAGAAGCTGCTCAGGTGAGGATTTCTAGGTAAACAGTAGTGATGCAGCGTGCTAGTAGCAGTGCTCTGGCATATTCCTGGGGAGCTGCTAGAGAAGCTCATCCAGAAGTCAAGGCCTGTGTGTCCTGCATCCTCCTAGGTGAGGCAGTGCTGACCCTTTTGGGTGGACTTTGAACTGGGAGCACGCTCCCTGCAACCCCTGGAAATAATGCATTTCAGCATGTTGGAACTAGTGGTGTAATCATCACTGCTGCTTTGAAATGCACTGGTGCGCGCTTTGTTCAGTCATGGAAAGAATTGTGTATGTTTACTCTGCTGTTAGTTGCTGGAAAGTTTAAGTTAAGCATAACGGAATAATTTGTTTTCTTCCTATACAACAGTCTTTTCCCTTCACGTGCACTGAGAGCTCCAGCCAACAAATGTAAAATTCTTTCCCAGACGGTACCATCTTAAAAAAGAATTTAATTTTTTATAGATAATCTCAGGCACTACACCTTTCCTCTCTGCACCATAATCCTGGGCACTTTTTAATAGCACCAAGGTATTAAAGGAGCAAAGAAAAAAAGAACAACACAGCAGTACTTTTAATGTTTACAACCTTGAATCTTTTCCTGTCTACAGCAGCAGACATTAGTAAGTAATACTGAAGATCTTTTAATACTGTTATCATTCTATACCTTTAGAAAATAGTTTCTTCCTTCAAATACCGTATTATGTTTTTTTCTGCTGATTTTAAAGGATTTTGGAGATCTTTCGGAGAGGCAAGATGATGATTATACAGAGTTTTCAGAGAAAAAGTGAAAGTGGAGAAGTGGCTGTTTAGGAAGGAAATGAAAGTCGATCAAGGGTTGGACTTGATGATCTCAGAGGTCCCTTCCAACCCAGGCAATTCTATGATTCTATAACTATTGTTGTCACCTACAGCTATTCAACTGTCACCTCCCCAAAACTATAGCATCAATACTGAACTTGTATAAAACATGTATCTATATGGCAACAAAAAGCATTAATGATTTATACAGAACTATCAATAGGATGTACCTAAACTTAATCGACTAAACTAACTCCAATGAACATTCAAGGGTAACATGTAAATTGAGAAAGATAAAGGCTATTTGACTTTTTCATTTCTACTGCATTCAAATAATCTTCTCTTTCCACCATCTTCAGTAGTGAATCTGTCTATTTCTTCCCCAATTTTTCTACCACCTCCTGTGCCATCTGAGTAGCTCCTGGTGTCCACTGAAATAACTTTTAGAGTTCCTTTATTTTTCCTTATATCTAGGTACTCCAGAAAGCCATGCAAATTGGTTTTATTCATGAAGAGTGATGGGAAGGTCTAAAAACAGCAATTAAACCAAATCCAAACCCACAGTTTCAAAACAGGCAGGAAGCAAAGCCAGAAAAACAGAGTGTAGAGAGCAAAGGAAGCCCCAGTAGCACCTGTTCAGTCATGTTGCTTGCCTGAGACAATCAGTCAAACCCTCAGTTATGACATTCATCTTGATGTGCAGCACTTATGTAGTTGACTTTTGAAGTATAAGCCATCAGTTCTAAATGGCAATAACAACTTCCTGCAGATTACTATAGCTTCTTTTCTCTGGTGTTCTGAAATTTGGGTTGTCCTAAACATCATAGTCCTTACTTGCATAATCCATACTTTTTTATGCCTTTCAAACACTGTTCTACTTTCTTTTGTATGTTGCTTTTGGTACCTCTATATTACACAGTGGTGTGCTTCTCAATCTTGACTTCAGAGAAAACAGTTCTGGATATTGATGCTGTTATTTGTCTACTAAGTAGCCATTTAAACCACAAATAAGATCAGATAGGAACCATGGCATATCACACATACTATTTCTTCAAGGATGTTTCCGTGTTTGATGTGATGCCAAGCAGCTGGGCATTTATGCCAGATGGGCAGATAGGTTTTACTTAGAAAATATACACAGATCTTAAGTGTATACTCAGTCTCCCTCCTGTCCTTCATGTTTTCACTCTGATGTCAGTCAAAAGAAAGCCCATGAGTTCTTCAGGCAAAGATGCCCAGGTAGAGGGAGGTCTGGGGTTCAGCAGGGCTTGCAGCTGAACTCAAAGAGTGTGGTTGTTGATGTCTTGAGTTATAGAGGTCTCAGACATTAACCCAAACTTACCAAAAGACATTTTAAGTGCAGTCCCAATGGACTATATAGGACACACGTCAAAGATCATCCTGATTCTCACTGGCAAACAGATTGAGCCAGCAACAGCTTTGTTTTTGCAAAGAGAGTCCCTCTCTCTCCCCCTGTCCCTTTAAACTCCCTCCACAGTTTTGAACAGCTAGGTGAGAATGATGGGCAGCAGAGCCAGCTGAGCTCGGGTTAGAGCAGTCCTCAGGCTGCTCCAACCAGACACAAATCTTTCATAATTGGCTTCCTGGCAACTCCAGCCCCAGCTGACCTTAGCTGCAGCAGAGACTCTGACCCCAAATGCTCTGTGATTCCCAAAGTATTTCTGAATCTAAAAGAGTTTCAAGTCTCATTTTCCACCATTAACCCTTTCTTGCAGAAGGCATTGCTGTCCAAGCTAAGGAGAAGTGTATTTGATACCTTAAACCTGCTATTTCTTTCAAATAATACTATAAAGGAAACCTGTAGTCTGTCATGATCTATGAAATTCATGCCACCTGTACTGTGATGGAGTCAGCCATGAGAAAACAACCAAAGCCTGCTGGTTGAAGGACCTGTGAACACTACTTTTTTCCCTTAGTGTTGTAATGCCTGAGAGAGAGCTAGCAGCAGATACTAACAAGAAAGAGAATTTAAGAGATGGAGTAGTTCCAGACTCCAGGACAGATAATAGCTGTGCTCAGTAAACATTTCACATAAATGGGGGAATGAAAGCAAACCAAATATTGGAGATATATGAGGTCTTCTTTCCTCAGCAAGGGATGCCTAGCATTTTTCTGCCAACCCCCAGGCTCCTCAGCAGCATACAGTGTGATTCTCCTTGTTCATTCATGTGGACAAACAATGATTATTGACAATTAGAATCTCTCTTGATGAAGGCAAATTAAGTGCTGTGAAAAATCCAAATGTGATGCTAAAAAAAAAAGGAGGGAAAGACAGTGCACACTGGCTAAGCTATCATGTATGTCATTTAAACATTTTGTAATTGTCAAGATACCTGGGCTTTGCTTTCTGACTTATTCAACAAAACCCTATTAAATAGGACCCCAAGTGAAACACAGAAGTGATTAACACAATATCCCACTGTGACCAGGAACAGTACTGTAGAGAGATAGGAACTTAGTGTAGCAGCCACACTCATAACAGCAATATGCAAGTTCAAAATTGGATTTCTCTGATTCAGAGACACAGTGTTCTAAAGGAAACCAGACAGTAGCTGCACTAGTTAGAGCTTTGGCTATTTTTTGGTCCTTTAGGATTCAGGAAAAACAAAATCACAAAATAGTAAAGATGTATTGCCAGAACTTCTCCACTATGCTCATTGTCATATTTTCTGACCAGCTTTCTAATGCTAGGTCAGATGTAAGGATGCCAAGCAGGCATGTAAGGACAGCCAAGCAGGTCCCTGTGCTATAGTGGGACCTGCAGAGAAGCAGTATCCCCTCTCCTAGAAATGTGTGAGCTGGCAGCAGCACTGCAGAGAATCAGGAAACAGAGATGATTCCCAAAATATCATAGGTCACTGCCTGACACTAAACTGGCCAGAAAGATGTGTGAGATTCTACTCCCACCCTCAGTTCAGAGTTCCAACTGCAAACTTTGTCTAGATGTTTGTTATTTGATCAGAGATGACAGTCTGCTATAGAAGACTCCTGCTGAGCTGTGAGGTTCAGACCAGACACCCTTTTTTCTTACACTCCTTCTCAGAGAGGAGTCTGGATACAGCTGGATCCAGTCTTAGCCTCTGACCTCAAAGAAAAGTTTGGATCCTAGTTTCTCTTACAGAGCCATTTTATTGCAGCTTTCCTGCAGAGAGACCCTGCCTCTATTTTCCCTGTGCCTTTTAAGGCTTCACATCTGACCATGCACTTGTTCACTCAATGTGCAAATGACTGTTCATCCAGTTACCTTCCACAATGATTACATCTTCCCTTTCAGATTGGTTCTACCCTCCTCTATGTGAGGGTCTCCATTCAACATCAGTCTCTTCTTGTCATGACAATTTCCCTTTGTTCTCCTCCAGTTATTTTTTTTCAGGATAATTCATCAACAGTCCAATATGCCAAATCTAAGTTCCAATAAATCCATCTTACCGTTATATAAAATCATTTTGAGTAATTATCACATTGTCTGCACCTGGTTTCAAGGTTGTTCCAGGCAGTCACAGTAAAGGTTTAAGGTTTAATCATAAAGGATCAACTGAAGTATCATTACAGTTCACATCTTAAGGCCTTATAGCTCCAGCTACTCAGCTAAGTCACTTATATCAAGCAATTTCCAGCTTGAACAATCTTAAACATATATATGATTTATTGTAATAGTCCCTTAATCAATATATTAATCTCATCTTCCTGTAGTGACAGAAATCACAGAATTATTGAGGCTGGAAAATACCTCTGAGATCATCAAGTCCAGCCTATGACCTAACCACACCACACTGGCTGGACCATGGCACTAAGTGCCACATCCAGCCTTTCCTTAAACACCTCCAGAAACTGTGACTCCATCACTTCCCTGGGCAGCCCATTCCAATGTCTGATCACCCTCTCCATGAGGCAGTGCTATCTGATATCTAACCTAAACGTCCCCTGGCACAGCTTCAGGCCGTGCCTCCTTTTCCTGTCACTTGGTGCCTGGGAGAAGAGCCCAACCCCCCCCCTGGCTCCAGCCTCCTTTCAGGGAGTTGTAGAGAGCGATGAGGTCTCCCCTGAGCCTCCTCTTCTCCAGGCTGAACACCCCCAGCTCCCTCAGCCTCTCCTCACAGGACTTGTGCTGGAGTCCCTTCACCAGCCTGGTTGCCCTCCTTTGGACCTGCTCCAGGACCTCAATCTCCTTCCTGAACTGAGGGGCCCAGAACTGGACACAGGACTCAAGTTGAGGCCTCGCTGGTGCTAAGCCCATCTCTGCAGCCCCCAGAGTACAAAGATTACCTAGTCCTCCTTATCTAACCTCCAAAGTGCAGTCCAGGCATGAGTCAAAATGACACAAGGCAACTCAGGACATGAAGACTGGATCTAACAACAAAGAAACCATGAGAAGCTGTCCCACATACGCAAAGCCAACAGCCCCATACGAACTGCTTAACTACCTTCAGCACTGGTTCATATCATCCTGGAGTGCTCACACACTCAGCAGCTGCATCTCAGATGAAGTAGTAAACTAACAGACAGCAGTTTAAAAATGGAGACTGAGCTTTGCCAATCACCATATAGCTGCAGTTTCCAGAATTGCCAGCAGAATCAAGTTTTGGAACAGGATTACCAGTCACATACAGGCTGGTGACTAAATCTGTCCTGAAATGTTCTTTCTGCTGCAGGGAACAGGTCACCAACTTGAGCTGTGCAAGTCTTGGCTTGGCTGTTCCTGTGCATATATACATGTGGTTCAGACATAACAGCAGGTAAGGAGCCTTGCTGGGCTGAGGTTTGTGGCCAAAGTACACAACATAGACCAATTTCAGAATTCTCCTCACCTCTAGAAATTCTCACCTCTATAAAACCCTCATTAGGAACCATGAAGACACTGTCTGCAGAGGAAGTTAAAGCATGAAAAAATCCTACAGAAACAGATGAAAACCAGAACACTAGCGCTGACTGAAAGCTCATGTGGACACACTGGTGAACTGGAATATGCTCAATTTATTCCTCACTTGAGAGGAAATACCTGTGTGCTTCCAAAGAGCAGAAATGCTCTTGCAGATGGACTCTGAGCTTGGAAGGAAGTTTGCCTTACTGTGTGTGTGGCCAGCAGTGAGAGAACATAGGTATGAGATTGCTGGTAGTGAAAAACAGTGTCCTGTACTAAACACACTACAAGATCACAAGCTGCCCAGTTTCCACAAAGCCACTGCACTCTCTGCAGGGTGCATCTGCCTATCAAAATAGCTGTGTCCTCTCAATGTGATAACACAGTCAAAGAAATGATGATGTAGGGTGTATACCTTCACAGAGCACATTTTATTTGTGTATGCCTAGAAAATCATAGCCCATGCAAGGGGAAGAAAGGACAGCTGGCAAACACCAGGGTCTCCGTTGTCCCTCTCCTCAGGCACTATCTTCTCTGTCATCCTGGTCTTCAAAGTAAGGAGTTCTTTTGGACAGGGAACTTCAGCAGTGTGGGCATAGCTCGGCCCCAGGGCACTACTGGCCAGATGCCACCAATGTCAAACAGAGGCCAAAAGGAGATGCATCAACCTCCAGTCAAGATCTCAGGTTCTGAAGGGTCCAGAAGCATACTCATGGGAAAAATTCTGAAAAATAAAGCAGAAAAAAGTGATTAAAATTAAAATATTAGCACAGCAATTGTCCTTGAATACAAACATCCCCCTCTCACCAAATGCTTCTTCCTTCCTGCCCAAGAGTTCCTGTCCCTGCTCCTTCTTTCCTCTATGGGCTCTATCTAGCTTTTTCTGCCCATTCTGCCCTCAACCTCTCCAGTCAGCAGCTCCACAACTTTCAGAGTTGGCTCTATTTCCCTTCATTTTTTATAACTGAGATGATAGGTAGGTACCTGTCTTGAACTCTGCTTTTCCAAACTGTTCAGTGCTCATACAGGTTTCCAAGGGCTGAGGTCACATCCAGCAGCCAGCATCAGTGATTACAGCCTGCTGATGTGATCCATGTGCTGGGTGACCCATCAAACCTTCTCCATTTCTCCATGCCTAGGTGTGCTGGTATTATAGTAAACGATTGGAGTGATCAAATGGAGCAGGACGAGCTCACCAAGGGTAGCAAGTATATTTGCTGTTGGGTCCTGGAGCAGGAGTAATGGTGAGTAAAATCATTCCTCTCTTCTGAAGATTACTTTATAGAGGTCTCAGCATGCAAAATAGAGCAATGGAACACTCCAGGACTGCCTGACTATTTGGCAGGCAGTCTTTGAATTCATTCCCTGCTTTGTTTTAGCTACACATTCCATAATAAAAAAAAAGAAAAAAAAATAAAAAAAAAAAAAAAAAAAGTAAAAGACACAATCAGCACGAAAAAAACAATACTGATTGAAAAAATGGATCATATTTTAATGAGGAAAAGCGAACTTGCAAGATCTGATTAAATAGTGATCATCATTACCATTGACAATTGATATGGAGAAGGCTGAGGTTCTCAATGACTTCTTTACCTCAGTCTTCACTGGGAAGGGCTCCAGCCACATTCCCATTGTCACAGAAGACAATGGCAAGGATTGGAAGGAAGAACTGCCCGTTGTAAGTGAAGATCAGGTTCTTGACCATATGAAGAACCTGAAATACAGACTGAAAGAGTTGGGGTGATTCAGTCTGGAGAGGAGAAGGCTCTGAGGAGACCTCATTGTAGCCTTCCAGTATCTGAAGAGGGCCTGCAAGAAAGGTGGGGAGGGACTTTTTAGGATGTCAGGTAATGATAGGACCAGGGGGAATGGCTTCAAACTAGAGGAGGGTAGATTTATGCTGGAAGTTGGAAAGAAGTTCTTCACCATGAAGGTGGTGAGGCAACAGGAACAGGTTGCCCAGAGAGGTGGTGGAAGCCCCATCCCTGGAAGTTTTTGAGGTCAGGCTGGAGAGGGCTCTGGGCAACCTGATCTAGTGGGAGGTGTCCCTGCCCATGGCAGGGGGGTTGGAACTGGATGATCTTAAAGGTCCCTTCCAACCCTAAAAATTCTGTGATTCTATGATTGCCAATTCAGTGTAACAAAATACCCATTTCTACTTAGGAGAAAACTAGTGGCTTCATTAACATATTTAATTCACAGATTAATCGTTTTTGTCCTTACTTATTCATAATAATTGATGAATGGCTGATGCCAAATTAAGAAAAATGCATCCCCAGGAGTATAGATTTGCTCATTTAGGGCTTTCTGAACACAGAAGGTGGTCTTTTGCTAAGAGATAAGCTAAATTATTGACAAATGAGAGCCCTCATTATCCATGATTCTCATAATTTCTGAGAAAATTAGTGTCAGCCAGGTACCTAGGCAAATTATTTCAGAATGAAATCCTATTCCTTAGTTAAACTAAGTCCATGTATTCGTCCACAGCAGAATCTTATGTAAGTTTTTGTAGCTTAGATCTGATATGCTGGACCATATGGTACCATCCTTTTATAAAGAGAGGTCTTCACTAAAACGAAGTTCTGTCTCAAAACTGATGGCATGTATTTTGCAGATTTCTCTACAGTAGCTGATGTTTCCAGGAAGCTTAAAATACCACCTTTAGTGCCTTGGGAAATAGAGTCATGTTGGAAGCGTTCATTGTACCTAATTATAGGCACCTATCCTTGCTGTCTAGTTTTTTCAGGCCAGCCTGGAGTTACTGGAGAAAAACAGGCTTCTTTCACAGTGATCCAGAGTTTTGACTTGGACTCACTCCTCCCAGAACATCTCCGTCACTTTGCAAGAGACAACCAACTTCCAAAACTGAGTTCCCTTGCTTCTTTGGTTTGCCTTACTTGCTTCAGGGAAAGCTTTCCAACCTGAATGTCCCACAATATCCCTCTACCTATGGCTGAGCATGAAAATATTTGTTCTTCCTTTGAGAAATATGTGCATGCTCAAGTCTCATTCTGCAGAAGAGTAGAACCAGGCTTCTGCAAGTCATTTGGGAAAGAGAAGAGAGAGGAGGTGCTCTGAGAAGAGTCGGCTAAGCAGTCACTGTAGAATGCAGAATAAACAAGGTCGACCTTCTTCCCCATTGTACGTGCTCTGGAGTAGACACTACACTTCCCAGGTGGCAACCTGAGCTCTTTGGGATATTTTGAAAGGAAGAGATGTATCTTGCATTTGGTATCCCCCTTTTTACCTCTTGTCTTCTGTCTCCCAGATCCATTGGACTGGAGATACGTAGGCTGATCAACACGTGTGATTTCTGAAAGCAGTGCATGCCTGAAAATGTCCCAGTTTTTCACACATTAGACAAAAATACTTCCAAAACCTGAAATACTCCAACCTGCTCAATTCTTACATCAATATTTAAATATTCAAGCCAGAATGTCCCACTTTTCAGAAGTAGTGAAAAACCCAAAATTCAGGCCAAGTGAAGTACCTAACATTCCTCATTTGAACATGCCCAGGAAACTGGAGTCTGGTAATTCACATAGTTGTCTTAAAATTAAAAGGGATGTTTGAATTTTTGTAAATACAAGAAATCACTGAGTACAGCAAACCTTTGTAGCACCTAATTTGCTAAATAAGGGTCTTTCTGTTTATAAAAATGGCAGTTTTAAAAGATAATGATTGTTTCTATTCAGCTCACATTAAGGTATTTCATATAGTCTCACATTTTAAACCATTTTCATCAGGACAGTGTAGTGTTATTGTCATTATCTTCATCTATTCCTACTTGCTATTCAAATTCTTACCTTAAGCCCCTGTGAGTGGGAAAATGAGGCATTATATATGAAATGTCTAATAACCATGTCTACAGAGAGAGACAATAAATAGCATTTTGATGGAGAGTAAAAGAATATTTTGAAGAGACAGTCCTATGAAATGAGTGGGAGTGAAGGCTTACAATCATATTTGATTCTTCCCAGGTTATGACTATGCACTAATTTTTACTTTTAAAGAGACGGGAATAACGCTTCAGACTGTAAGTGAATTAATTTCTGTAGTCACTTTACTAATGAAAAATGCTGAGCAAGTTTGCTGCAATTTTGATCAGTAGAATGGAACAGTTATTATGGTAACAGGTCATCAGTCTGTCCTTCTAAATGAGCAGAAAATCACAAGTGATAAGGCTAAAATGAGGCCACAGCATTGCATTATTTTTCCATAGGGAGCAGGCATAAACTATTCTAATATCATAAGAAGAAAAATAAAAACATCTCTCCATCTTGTATCCAAGCTGCTCAATAGATTTATTAAGGTTCCAAAACAGTTCCTGGTAGTGAACTGATAAACGATAATCTTCCATGCATCCCGATTAAAAGGTGAATCAATTAGTCTTCCTTAATGGGATTCTGTGT
The DNA here is from genome assembly GCA_023637945.1 of Phaethornis superciliosus. Taxonomy (NCBI): domain Eukaryota; kingdom Metazoa; phylum Chordata; class Aves; order Apodiformes; family Trochilidae; genus Phaethornis; species Phaethornis superciliosus. The sequence continues at coordinate 107,951,555 of JAJQWJ010000001.1, read as the reverse complement.
TTCCAACAAAACCACAGCTTGTTTATTTCAAAATAAGTGAGCACTGAGCCTGAAAAATTCTGTGAGCAAAATGAAATGCTGGCTGCCACACATTTTCTTAATCCCAGGCCTACTTCATGGAATTAGAAAAGCAAAAAATCAAAATGTAATGATTGGAATAGATTCTAAGTCCTTGAAATATATTATTTTTGTAACTAGGCAGTGTATTCCTAACACACTAGATCCATTGCACTCTTCTGAGACAGCTAATCAAGCTGTTGGGGACCACAAGCTCATTAAAAATAACAGTTCCAAACCATTAGTATCTGGACCTGTTTTCTCATCGTCCAGTGAGACCTGAGACAGAAAGGTTCAAATAAACAAAGTGCCTTTTTGTAAGTTTTATGCTGCTGTTCATAGTCACACTTTGCTTGTCTTGCTGTGCTGGTTTTCAGCTTTGATCAATAAGAGAGCTCCCTTCCTTCCCACAGTACTGTCACACACAATAGCGAGGCTGACCTTTGGTGTTTCTTTCCATCCTCTTGCAGTCTATTTTCCACCAGCTTACTCTTTTTTTTTTTTTTCCTTGAGTTTTCTGCATACCCACTCCTGCTGCTGCACATCACAGAGGGCCATGCACCTTCTAGGCTGGGCTTCCCTTATGGAGACAAATACATTATTTCTATCCTATATATTACTCATAATTACCTACATCTATAACAAATTCTCTTTCACATGAGTTAGCTCTTCCGTATGAGGTTATTGACACTGTCTCCAGAAATAAATACATTTTCAGCCTGCACCCCTTTAGATGTATATATACATGTATTTGGTTTTGTACAGAGATGTCTGTGTACAAAAGAGAACCACCACTGATAGAAGGGGCCCTAAGAAAAGTTGAATCCATCTTTATACACACTGACAGACATGTCTAGAGTGGGATGGTTTTCTCTTTTGTTACTACATTGATCCTCCACCCACCCTCCAAATCCTCAAATCTGATCACTACACGCTGCTGCAGGAGACTAATTTGATTAACACTATCTTCCCCTTTGGCTCACTGTGCATGACAAGGGGGCTTCTTGGGAAAGCCAAGCCCAACGTGGAGTCAGAATGGGGAAAAGATACCATCAACTGGTTCTTTTTAAATGCCTTCAAGATTTTTTCAGAAGTTGTCTTCCTAGCTAATAAATTTATTAATATTAGTGAATAGTCAATATAGTCACAACTAGGACACAAATACTTATTTAGACACTCTCTTTCCTCACATGTTGGTAAGCTTCAGGCTAGCACATCAGGCCTAGGTAGACCTTTTCGGAAACACTTTAACTTTTAATTGCCTATGGACTTGTCGTGAGAAATTTATGATTTTTTTGGCCTAGGAAGTGAAATTTAAACTGTAGGTTAACTGTAACCTCCCAATCCCAGTATTTTGTCTTATACTTGAATACAAGAAGTCCAAGTCAGTCCACTGGCATTATCTGTGAGGTACAACCTCATGTCACTTGGTTCCTTATCATTTTTATCTAACTTGTTCAAAGCTGTGCACTACTGCACAAAACAAACACTGTGGGTAGCTCTAAATCCGCATGTCTAAGTGTGCTGCTTTTGATGATGAACACAATTAGAACAGAAAGGAATTAAAAAAAAAAATTGTTTGCTCTTAAAGACAGGGACACCCACTGAAGGAGTGCTTCCTAAATAGAAAAAAAAAAAAAGGATTACAAAAGAACATAAAATTAGGGACAACACAGGTTAAATTTTAATTACCAGTGATAAAATGTCATTACTGCATCAATATTGGAATTTTACAGTAATTGACAAGAGATGACACTGGCAATAGAGGCTGTAGCTGTAGCTACATATTCACATCAATCAGACACTAGACATGCACCCTGAAACAGAGCTCTCCCCATCCCCATGGAAGACACAGGTCCAAGGCAGGCTTTCCCAACTCAGTAACTTTGTTGTTCTCCTTTGCCAAGTGGAATAGCTTCAAACAAAGGAAGAGCTCCTTTCTTCTTAACATGCCTTGTCTCTCCTGGGATGGCCCCAAGGAAGGAGATGGAAGTCCCCAAGTGTATAGAAAGCACACAAAACTGCTGCTTCCTGGCTTTGTTCCATATCCATGAGCACCACAGCCACTGCTGTCAATTCTAAGGATGGTCATGGTTTTGATTTGTTCTACTGGCAAAAATCATTTGGTCTGACCTTTCAAAGACAGAAGAGAAGCACCTCTTAGTAGTGCTGGTTGAGATATCTGTGTCCCAGGTTTGAGACATACCTTTCTATTAGGCGTTTGTTATTGATTGCTTTGGGTTTTTTAGTGATCTGTGTCATGGCAGCCACAAAAGTCATCCTGCTCAGATTCATGGTTTTGCAGTTCAAAGAGCAGTGATGCCTCTTCCACCTTAGGGATTCTGCAGGACTGGCCAAAAGTGTGGAGCTTTGATATTCCTTGGCATAACTCTCCCAGTTTCTCAGGGGCAGTGTCTGTCTGCCAGTGAGCTTCCTTAGTGAGCATGGCAGTTCTTGGTTTCATTGCACTCTTGCTTGTATAAAAACATTCAATCTGCAACAAGGACAGGGAAGGTCAGTAAAGACCATTGGTAAAGAGTAATAGCTACAGCATGATACCTAATGGTATAGAGATGAACATTCCTCTTCTTCCTAGTGCATTTCCTTGGTCTATAAACTGATTTTTGTACCGCTCTTGTACAGCTGGATCTGCCTCCAGGCCCTGGGTACAACAAGCACAGCTGGCATTTCTTCTGCTATATAGTGTGCTCTCATAGAATAAATGTTTCTCCTGTGCATGGATTTTTACAAAAGCCACCTTCCATGGTGTATATTTTAAGTACAGTTTTACTTCATCTCTGGGAGAAATACAACTTTTCTGATACATGCTTATTAGCTTAGTTACACAAATAGTATTTCCTGCGTACACAAAATACAAAACTTTGACAGGTGAGTCACACAGACCAGACATGCCATCTTCTTCTTCTTTTTGTGACAACCAGCCCTTTGAGTAAATGCTGCTTTTTGTGACTTGAAAACAACGTTCTTACAAACACTGTGCCAGAGAAATCCCATCACACGCTTTATTCAGGCTAGCCATTAACTTTTATAGTTAGTAAGTGGATATTTCTTCTACTCTTTCAGCAAACGGTGTGCCCAGGTGGCTAAGAAGACAAAAGACATCATGGCATATATCAGGAACAGTGTGACCTGCAGGACCAGGGAGGTGATTTTACCCTTGTACTCAGCCTTGGTGAGTACTGTGTGCATTTTTGGGTATCACAGTATAGGAAGGACTTCGGGATGCTGGGGAGGATGCTGAGAAGGGTAACCAGGCTGATCAGGGGACTAGAGAACCAAGTATTAGAAGGAGAGGCTGAAAGAGCTGGGGCTGTTCAGCCTGGAGAAGAGGAGGTTGAGGGGAGATCCGATAGCTCTCTACAACTATCTGAAAGGAAGCTGTGGTGGGTGTTGGCCTCTTCTCCCTAGTGACTATTGATAGGACAAGGGGAAATGGGTTCAAGTTTCACTAGGGGAGTTTTAGATATTAGGAAAAATTTCTTCACCAAAAGAGTGGTGAAGCACTGGAGCAGGTCGCCCAAGGAGGTGGTGGAGTCACTGTCCCTGGGGGTATTGGAAAAATTAGTAGATGTGGAGCTTCAGAAGATGAATTAGTGGTTAACTCAGTTCTGGACTGATGATTTGACTCAATGACTGTGAAGGTCCTTTCCAACCATGACAAATTCTGTGATTCTGTACTCTGGTGGAACTGTCATCAGCACACACTTCAGCATGGGAGTGGCAAAGGAAAATGCTGTATGCTGTGAATTAGCCTAAATCTGATGCAATATAAAACCATGTCAAGGCTTGGCACAATGGTACGTCATTCCCTTAAAATGAACTTTTCAGCATGGATGGTCACCCTCACCAGAATGTCTGTCCCTTGGAGATGCTCAAGTCATACAAGAAAGGGATTGATATAGCATCAAGCCAACCAATTTTTCTCAGTAAGTTATTTTAGAACAAATGAACTTTGGAGAATGATTTACTTCCATACTCCCACCATGCAACAAGCACTCATGAGTCATGGATAGAAATTAAAAAACAAAGAATCAGACCTAGTTTGGAAGGTTATTACAGCAAATTCTAGCATTTATAAGCTATATAATATAACATCATATATTTCTGAAAGATTTTGCTCTCAACCAATGAAGAATTTCCAGCACAAGCTAAGATTCCCTTCCATTATGTACACTAAACACAATTTAAGAATCTAGTTATGAGGACACAAGAAAGGTATCCTTATTGCAAGAAGTGTTGCAGTTGCTTGTCACAGGGTTAGTTCAAAAGGTTTGCTGCAAAAAAATCACCATAAAGCTATTTTCAACCCTTGTTTCAATGCCTATGCACACCTCCATTTAAAGCTACAATTACAGATTACATTAAGTTACTGTGCATTTCATCCAACTTTCTAGACAAGTCACAGAACAAATATTAGCACCAAAATTGAAATGTGACTACAATTTTTTTCACCAGATCTATTAATATATCTCATGAAAAATACAATCAGTCTTTACAGTTTGCTTCACCTCATGAAAACTACAGTCAGTCTTTACAGTTTGCTTTTCACTAGCACTACTTTAATGACTGATTAACCTTTCTGGAGAAAAGCAGCCCTCTTTGAAGATGTAACACTCTCCCCCTAAAGTGAGATCTAATCCATTGAGCACTCCCACTCACACTGCTCTTGAGAAAAAAACAGGGAAGAGAGGAGAAAATTAATTTGAAAAACATGATCATACATTTCTTAAACAAGGTAAGGTGACATAAAAAGCCAAATCTTTTGAAAATACTTTGAATATCATTTTTAATAACAGCTTTCTCCCTTACACATGTTCTATTCTTCTTTTCAGATCTATTCTTCCCAGAGCACAAGAGGAAACACTGGTCCTCTGTAGTACTGGATGCCCACTAAGAAGTGCTAAGGTCCATGGTGAAGTGGATATTAACATCACCGTGACTAAATCCCTTAAAATAGGGGTCCAGTACAAGACAGAAAGAGGCAGTGTCGAGGCCGAAACAGAGACCAGGGCAGGAGACCCAAGGCCCAAGTGGAGAAAAGAATTGGGGCAGGACACTCACGGTGGGGGAATGCCCCGTCTTCCAGGAGATCTCCGGAAGGAAGAGATGGGGACCACTTCTCCTCACAAGGCACCTCTTCTGCATTGTGAGTGGTGAGACATGATGACAACATGCCTAGTTACACCTGTCCTGGGGTTAGGGTACCAGAAGTACAGAGTAAAAAAAGCAGTATCTCCTGACTTTCTGATTGGTAACTGGGAAGCTGACTGGTAACTATCTCTGGGGTTCTTGCTTGCCCCTCAGATTTAAGCCACACACAAGGAGACGGATGCACTGCTTAGCATAATTTCTTGCCAACATTAGCACATCAAAACTGCACTGCAATCCTACGAAGCTGGCAGTCACAGACTGCCAGATACCGAGCAAATTAGGTCAACAGGTAGTATCACCTGGAATGGGACATAAACCTTTAATACAAGTTTTTCTTCAAAGGTACAGAATCCCCATTACCATCTACGTTGCTGCACAGCTACCAAAGGCTGCTTCGTGTTTCCACCCCCAGCACAAATGTCATTTTCGGTTGTAAGCATACATTTAAGCCCCTTAAAATGAGGCAAATTTCCTGGTCAGCCAGTGGCACTGCACTGCCCTGACATCCAAAACATCTTATGATGCTGAAGGTGACTTAAACCCCCATCATGTAGATCAGGCTCCCTAGGGCTGCTTGGACCACAGCGTTGGGAAGGGAAGGGGGGGGGGCACTTCTGCCTTCTCTACTGCTGCCTAGAGCCAGCATGTCTGATCTTCCTTCTCCTTCTCTTCCCCCTCACAACCCTTCCCCTCTGTTCACAACAGGCTGGACCAAAGCCCTGGCTTTCTCCTCTACCACCCATACAACCTCACTACAATGCAGTGGTGCCCAATGCCAGGGACTAACAGCTTGGTATGGGTGGCACTAAGTTTGCCCAGCTCCTAGGCCCACAGGAACGTCTGAAAATAAGTGATCTCCAGAGGAAGACTCTGGAGCCTCTTCAACATTTAGAATGAGATACAGAGTGAAAATGATAAATAATGCAATTCGTTATTCATACAGTGAAGAGAAGTAATATACAAACAGACTTGTAATTTCAATATTACTTTCCACATTTTTAGACAATTAGATCGGCAAGATATTTTAAATACCCTCTGAAAATTAACTTGAGAGTCAACTACCCATTATAGAGAAGCAAAGCAAAAGTCAGCACAAGCCTTTCCTTGGGTATCGCTCAGCATGCTCTCACTGTTGCCCTGACAACCAGCCAGCTCTTGTCTCTCTGACAATTGCTGTGGATGCAACAACTTTTAGGTTTCTCATTAGAGTGTTATTATTGTTATAAGGTACACACAAAAAATTGAAAGAACAGTCATGTCAAATTTAGTCTAGGTGCCCAGGTAAGGAACACTTAGAAAGTCTGACTTTCTAAATAGCTCCTAATGACTGGGGCACTGCCTAATTTTAGAGCACTGTCAATCAGAAAAAATTACTTTAGCTACTTTGATTCCTCAATGGATGTTGAACTGGGAGCTTCCTGTCTGGAATTCTGAGCATAGGACATATCCTTCTCTTCTGAGCCTAATAACCTTTATTCTCTGAGGATGTGATCTGATATCCAAGTTAGTGATCCCAGCAGCTACATTTACTTGTTTTGCAGAGCTTAAAAAATCTTTGCTTTCTAATTTATTGAGCATAATAATCCTGCTCCAAGAATACAGGAGATTTTAAATCTGTGAGACTTAAACCAAAATGAAAGCTTAGATTTTTACAAGGTTAAAATATACTGAAATTCAGTCTTCACCCTTTCTTTTCCTCATCAACAAGCTTCTCCATTAAATTAGACGTCTGGCCATCATCATCTTCTGGCCCTCTGGGAAGACAGTTATTTTAATGGCTTATCCCAGGTGAAAATATATCCTGCAATACACATAATAATCTAAATATAGTCTGAAAGCAGCCCAAAGCAATTCTGCTTGCATTTCTTTCACTGTTACCCAGCCCCCACTGCTGTTTCCCCCCTGTTCGTCCATGAGAAAGGGCGAGCCAGTAATCAAAATCCTTCTGGGATATATTATACTCCAAGCTGCTCTGGTGTAAACCTGGAGCCATTCCACTGATTTCCCATTTTAGATAACTCCACATTTATACCTCTGCACAAGAATAGTTTTTGGCTTTCTATGTGCTTCTATCCAGGTCTGTCCAAATATACTCAAAAGCACAGTCTTTTCATCAGTCTAACACATCACCAGATACTGATTTATAATGTAGATTATATACTCTTGGCCAGAAAAAGTAGGGATGAACCAACAATGACAGGATGTCTCTGCTAACCCAGAGACAACCCAAAGATTACTGGCAGAACCAGTGAATGGTGTCCATTTACATCTTTGCAGGTTTTAAAGTTTAGGTGTCATGTAGAGAGAAGGTTTCATTTAACTCTCACCCTTTTCTAACTAACCCACTGAGTTACCCACACAGTCCTTGTTCATTGGCATGCAAGCAAACATATCATCCTGTCACTCTTCCCTCTCCTATTTATATTCACAACATTATTAACAGCTGTACCCTTTATCAAATAGAGGCTTTTTTCATGCAACAGAAAACACAGATGAAGTGATCATTCAATTGTAACTTTTAAGCTTGATTGTTATACACTTGATTTAGAACCTAATGTGTTTATAAATACAGCAGAACAAACAAGACCAAAAATCTCTGTCTTTTCAATTTGAAATAAACCTCATGAAAGCTTTTTTTGTGTGTGTCATGCTCACCAAAACATATTATCCATCAAAACATCACACTATTGAAGGTTCTTGGCCAAGAATAGAGTGGATGAAAAATAATCTTTTGGTAAGTTTTGCAATGAAAGCACACCTAAGGGTTCAGGATAGAATCTGGCCCTCGAAGGAAGTAGTTTTTTTGTGTGGTGTTTGTTTTTTTTTTTTTTTTTTGTAGGATCCTAGGAAAAGTTACAGAGGGCAGAAATGTACTCAATAGATAACCAAGTTGTTCTGCAGCCTCTCTAAGTATCACCACTGCACTCTGAAGACTGCCAGACTGATTACAGCCTCTTCACCCTTTCTGTGCTGAACAGCTGTGGAACCACAGGATCTACACACTTCTGGTTCTGAAGGATGGTTCCCTACCTTTCTGAGGCACGGGATCTTATCATAAATCTAAAAAAGTAACCCAGTCTCAATAACATCATTGCAAGGGTTATCATATCAATGTTTGACTAAATTCAGCATCTCTAAATTAGCTTGTAATGTGCAGATGAAGATTTTGGTAAGCAGTTCTGCTGCATAAACTCAACTCCATTTCCTTCATAGGTAAGAAAATGTGGCACATTCCTTCCACCTTTTATTCATAACTATGTACAGACAGCAAAACAGGCCTTCAAAAGTAATTTAACAATTTGCTACCAAAGTACTATAGAAGACAGTCAGAATGAATCAAGGAAAGCATTCCAGTACTGTGGTAGTGAGGGATGGTGAAGAGACTTTAACAGAGCAGACTAATAAAACAAATGGATGAACTAACAAAAAGCAAGGGGTGAAACTTCAGGTCGAAGTAATTCACATAAAGCTTCTGAATGGCAAAGTAGCATATCTGCTGAGCACAGGCTATTTTTAAAGTTTGTAGCTTAAAGCACAACCTTAAAGTTAGACACAACTTTAATACCCTTCTCAGAAAGAACCCTTGAGAGCTATTCATTCAAATGTGAAGTGTAAAACAGAGGTTAATAGACACATTTTCAAGCTTTCTTAATTGTCACTGCCATAATTCAGTTTTTCCTTAATAACACACAATGACATTTTCCCATCAACACTGCATCCTACAGCTTTCAAGAAAAGCAGAGACTAGCAGTAAAATACCTTAAAAATCACTATCCACTTCAAAACAAGGTGTAATTTGCAGGGGGAGTTGGTGGTGGTGGTGCTGTTGTTGTTGTTACCAATATCACCATCATCATTGTTGCAAATTTTATTAACTAGAAAGGAGGTATAATCAGAAAATAAACTTTCAGGCATGAATTCTTCCCTCAAACTATTATTTCCAGTTAAAGGACAGAGACACTGAAGTTCATTACAGAAGAAACATTGGTTGGTGACAGGACTTTCTTGGAGAAACCAAGGCCACCTGTAAAGACACCACGAAGTAAAATGCCAGAAGAGACAGAGAAGCCAGCCAGCAGTTGAAGCAGCTGAATATTGCAGCTAACATTATTGCATCAAATGGGGTGTTCATCAGCTTTGCTCAATGTTCTGGGCAGAGGATGTAAAAGCGAAATCCTACCGTGCAGTATGTAGACAAATGACCAAACTGCAGTTGTTTGTAAACAGATCTTTCCCTCCCTCTCCCTGTGCCCCTCTTCCCCAGGGCCTGCACCTTCCCTGGGGGATACTGGAGACAACCCTGAGCACAGGGGAAGAGGGAAGGGAGTGTTACAGAGGACATGGAACCAGGGGCTTCACACCCCAGGCAGGCACCAGGGACCAATGTGCCAGGGCACCGACTGCTGCATCCCTGGCAGAAACATCCCCTCAGTGCCCACAGCCTCCCCACAGCCACGCCAAACAGATCAGCACCAGGGCAGTCTCTCACTGGCCTGATCCTGCCCCAGAACCAACTCGTCCTACACACTAAAGGTTTTGCAGCTGCAGCCTTTAAGGCCAGCGCAGACTGTGGCATGCCTATTGGTTGCTGAATTCAAGTCCTCACTGAGCTCAGTTATCACAGATTATTGAAAATTAGCCTTGTTCTCTATCACCTTCTCTTCAGTCACCATAAGGCAAAATATAAAGAGGAATACTAAGAATATATACCAAACACAAAAATATACTGTGCAAAACTTTTGCCTCACAGAAATTGATATCGTTCTGTGCAGTCTCCCTCACTTATTCTTGTGCATTTGTATACTAGTAATAGTTAATACCCAGACTGGATTGGATTTCTCTTGTGCCCTAAATTTTTCTCTCTCTCTCTTTTTTTTTTTTTTTCAGCTAGAGATGCCAAGGTTAAAAAAAATCAGAGCTCTCTATAATTAACTACTGTATCGGCACAAACCTCTGTACTGCCAAATCCTCTCCATCAAAGCAATAATCACCAAAGTAAAGCAAAAGAGAGACTATAAATACTTCACGCATGTGTGTGTGTGTCTGTGTGCACACAAGGTGATAGAAACTGTGCTCTGCTCATCTTCATCTGTGAGAACAGACTAAGATAGAAGTTCAGAATAGGACTGAGCATGATTTTGTCAGGTTCCTAACAGAATCCCAAGATCGTTTGATTCCTGGAACAGCTATGATCAGGTCAGGCTCTTTTATCAACCATTCTTTGTTATCTCTGAATGTGGCAATTCCTGCTTTGCTTGAGAGATGCTCTCTGTCAGCCCAGCTGATACAGCTGAGCCTTTCTTGGACCACTTCTGCCTGAGGACATTAAATGCACACATGGTTTTGGAGGTCTGCACAAAATCTCTAAGTGACTTTCTGGTACTCTGTCTCAGTGAGGTTATGAACACCTGTGTGGTCCCTCCATTCATGCAAGGAAACAGCTGCCTGCAAAAAAAAAAAAAAAAAAAATCCCATCACACATGCAAGTTGTAACCACCGGTTTTAGAGACGGTTTCCTGCTTCTTTTGTGCATACTTACTTTTCTTCTGGATAGCATATGTGCCACAACCAGCTCCAGTGTTCCCTAGGCAAGGATAAAATAAGTCACTTCTATTTCAGAGTTTGCAGTATTCTCTCTGCTTGAAGGGAAAGGGACATGCAGAGTAAATACAGTCTTCATACACATGGACAGGAGTACAGTAAAACTGAATGATTAAAACCTATGCAGGTTATGTAACCAGATGGAAAAACACTTCTCCAACACCACTAAAGTCAAGGGAGACAGCAACTCATCATTCCTCATGGGCATCCCAGGACATATCATGCTACACATTTCCAAGTTTCCAGTGCTGTGCAATGACACTGAACAACAGTTGAGAATCCCTCTCTGGTTGTACCAGTCCTGCACAGAATAAGAAGCAAATGATTGTCAATCAGATCAAGGAGCCATATAGGATATTTAGAAATCAGAAAGTTTAGGTTAAGCCAAGGCTGTATTCATGTCTTCACACACTTGATGTAGCACTTGGAAAGATTCTCTGTGTCTACAGTCAAGACTATTCCTTCCATGACCTTTTGGAGAAAAGGTATTCAAACAAATACCAAACTGGCATATTTTGCACTACTCAGTTGACAGGATGAAATTTAACTTGTACTAATTAGTCTGAAGTGATGGGAGCCTGAAATTAAATGCACACTGTAATTTAGAACCTGATAGTGTTTTTTGCCTAACCCACACATTAGATACCAAGAGCTATATTCAGACATCTCATTTTAGACATCTAAATGTAACTTCGCAGCACTTAGAATTTAAGCTTCTCACAACACCCCCCCCAGGGTGATTAAGATTATTTAAATTAGATTCTTATGAGATCTTGATCAAACAGAGAGTCATGTGCTTCTAAGGCCTTCAGAAGGGTGTTCAGTAAACCTAGATCAATAGGGCAGAGTCTGCACTTTTTCGTAAGATGATTTTGTTTCCTCACAGGGTAAGCCTTGCAATTCAAAATAATCAGATTTCTTTTGGCCTGTAGCATGGAAGAAGCAGATGCCTTTTATGTGTTAGATTATTAGACAGTTTAAAGGCCAGCAGGGGACACTGGGTCTGTCAGCTCCCCTCAACCTTAGTACAGGATTCCCACTGATGTTCAAGTGTTTTTCCTCCAAGCAGGAGAATGGCTACTCATACTTATGTTGCTACGAGTAGGGGCTTTAGCCCTGTGTCATGCAATCTGACATTCAGGGCATCTCCAGTGAACACTGATCTTGGCTGCCCTGGATATTTGGTTTTGGGTGACCAGGGCATTGCACCTACAAGAGACATTTTGCTTGTTTTTTGCACTTATTGATTGAGGGTCCAGTCAATGTTCACTAACTGCCCTGGATTCCCTTCCACTGACTTCATGGAACAAATTCCAAGAGTTTGCCAATTCTGCTGAATCTTGGTGGATACACACCCTTTCCATTCTGTCTTCAGCTTCAGTCAGTGTTCCTGGTTTCACACCAATTTGAGGACAACACAACTATTTGGCTGGTATACTCAAAGCATACCATTTTGACCCAGTTTTGATTATTCCTGGACCCTGGCTGCTGCACAGGTCCTTGGCTCTGGATTTCCCAGGGCCTCAGTAAGGATATCCAACTCTTTTTATCAAGACACATTCTTAGCTTTATAAAAAAAGTTCATTCCTGTCAACTCCAGTGCTTCAAGTGCTTAACTAACAGGAATGGATACAAACACTTGCTTAAATCCTTTGGTAAATTAATGTCCTAGAGAGGAAGAAGATTAAGACTCAAGTTCATTGATTGCATGTGATTTTAAACTATTGTAGGTTCTACTGAACTTTCTCATTAGAAAGCACAGCAGGCAGTTCACTTTGAAGAGCACTGTTTATTGTATTTCATTAAGTTAGAACACAGGGGGAGGGGTTTCAGGGTTGGTTTGTTTGTTTTTTTTTTTAGGAAATTGAGCCTCAGCCTTTATATGAACTGTACTCTGCTTTCTCCACCTATGAGATCAGCAGCTTTCCATTTGCTTCAGGGCTAAATAAACCACTAAAATCCATCCTGGAGTGAAATTTTGGAAATTAGGGACCTTCCCAAGCCTCAGCTGAGCCAGTTTGCCTTCCTGTCCCCAGTCATGTAGTGGGCAGCCCTATGTGATGTCCTGAGCTGTCCAAGGAATCACAGGGCTAGGGCACCCAGTGTAACCACAAGGGTTAAAATGCCTGTTTCACCATTCTTAATTGAATATGCAAATTGAAAAACCCACATTAACATATCAGAAATGTGTGATTTTGTACCCACTAGTATTTATTTGCAGTTTGAACAGTTTGTTTCTGGAAGAAGAAGAAAAAAAAAGAAAAAGCTTTCAAGCTTCTCCATTAAATTATTCTACCAGCTGTCGCCTTATTAAAAAAGTCTGCAGTTATTAATAAAACTGCTTTAAACTGTTCACCATAAATTGCAAATTTCAGAACAAGTTCCCTTCCCCCATGGCTTCCTTGGAAAGGTTCTCAGATTCACTGACAACCTCAAACATGTATCTCTCATTCTGACAGTATTCCTCTCTATGCAACACAGCAGATCCTAACAAGAATATGACCATAGATTTTCAGATCCATGAGGAGAAAAAGGTAAGGAGGTAAGAAGGAACACAGTGAATTTTTCTGTGATAAAAACTGACAAAACACAGTACAGAAACTCTGAGAAAAGCTGACATTCTAAGAAGTTGTCTTTGGGGATAGTTGTGTCTGTAATTGTGTAAATTAAGAAGTAAACCAGGAATAAATAGAGCACACGACTTATAGGAGATGAGGGGAAAGTGAGAGAGACTTATAAAGTAGAAGATGTAACCCTCTCTTGTGCACTATTGAGCAAAATACCATATTGATTTGAAAAAAAAAACATTTTTAGGAACAACAGGAGTCAAGAAAGTAAAAAATTATTACTAACCTCCATCATCCAAGTTCCTCAGCTGAACTGAAGGAAAAAGACTTCTAATAAAATAAATAAATAAATAAAAATTAAAAAAAGACAGTAGAAATCCCCTCTCACACATGGGCAAACAAAAATCAACATGGAAATAAATTTTGGTGCTAAACTGAATTCTGCATCACACAAACATGAATAACGACATCAGGTCAATAAGTTGATAAATTTAAGATATTGGGCTATTGTCAAAGCCCTGTTTGCTTAGATTTTGCCAGCTCTGCACCTCTAGTTTATTGGGTTGCTATCTTGAGTTCATCCAGCTGGAATTGGCATAGTTTATGTCTATTTGTTCTGAGCAGGAAACAAAAATGGAACTACTGCTGGATTTGAGCCATAACAACCTCAAGTGTGGGGCAGGTAAGGTAAAGACCAAAATGACACCCAGAATACAAGTGTTAATGAAAACCTGGAAATGGGGAAAGAAGTCAAACTTTCTTTTTGTAGCACTGCTTTCAGCAAGGAAGGGAAAAAGCTGCTACGTTTCTCTTGTTTCTGAACTGGGAAAGCAGATCAGTGTGACTACAGTCACTGTGATTATCTCCAGTTTTAAAAGCCAAACCAAACTAGCACACACAAAAAAAAAAAAAAAAAAAAAAAAAAAAAAAAAAAAAAAAAGCCAAAATAAGACATTTCCTTTCAGGAAAAGAGACAGAAAAAAAGAGAGGAAACAGGGAGCTACCACAGATGGGGCTTCTGAAATGTCTCTGTGATTTTGTCTGGTGAAGAGAAAAATTACTTACCACTTCCAAAATGGGAAATTTGATTTTATCTGCATGGAAATTCAAGCAATTACTAGTTAAACCACCAGCAAGTAGGTGAGTCAGAGTTCCTGATCATAAATGTTTTCTACTAGGAAGAGACAAATTTTAATTTGTTTAGGGTTTGTTTGTTTGTTTGTTTGTGGTTTTTTGTTGGTTTGGGGGTTTTGTTTGTTTGTTTTCCTTTTCCAGTAATTCTCAATTTATTACTAAACTTGTCTGAAATTTCAAACTATATTCAGCCTGTGCCAAACAGGCTAAATAGTATTTCCAGTCTTTGACAGTGTTCCAGCTGATAAACCCTCTGTGATAGTGCTTCCATCATGTTCCATAAAGAAAAATAACACCATCAGAATGGCATGAAAAAGAGGTCTTCGCTGTGAATATCCAAAAGGGAACAAAGGCATTACATCCCACATGGCATGTTCCTGTCTTATCATTTTGGAACTGCCCACAGACTGGTCACCCATCCGTTTGGATGCCCAAGAGAACCCTCTCACCATTCTTCTTCCAGCCTTTTGTGGGCTCTAATTTTTGTTCTCAAATCAAATTACATCAAACCTCACAGTGTAGTTCTTTCAAATCCCATCTGAACACTCCATTTTCTTTCAGTGCTTTTAACTGTATATGTGCTGTGGTATCCTAATTTCATTGTGCTTACAAGAGTCTGACCTTTTCTGAGATTTCTGCTGTCACTGGAACATGGACAGGCAGATGGAATAGCACTCCTTTTCCTCACACTCATTCCTGAAAATTGTAACACCTGCAAAAAGTATTTAAGAGTCACCACAAGGCATGGAACATTACTAAAATAATTTTATTTTTATAATAATGGTGATACTAAAAAGTCTCATTTGTAGTGTCACCAGATTCCACCTCAACAAACAAGGCTTCATTCAGTGGCATACTCTGTCCTGGGGAATTTGGGAAAAAAAATTGTTTACAACTTTGAATGTTGTAAATTCTTATCTTGATACACTGGAAATACTTGAGATTAATTAACTCTACTTTCTCTACATGGTAATTCTGCTTGTTTTTCTCAACAAGCAGAGAAAGGACTTTACTTGCTTCAATTTTAAATAGATTGTCTGATAAATGCACAGAGTGATGTCTGACAACCATTAAGCACTAATTGCTCTTTTGAAGACAGATCAACAACATTCAAATGTAGTCAAACCAGAGGGTGAAAGAGCTGCCAAGAACATTCAACAATAAAGGAACACAGAGTGAAGAAATAAAATTAGCTCATCAGTTATGCAGAGAACCCCACTGTGAGATGCTTTCTTCACATGACATTTTCATGGACCTGAGTATTGAGTACACCAGCAGGCCTGACAGCTCCCCTTAGCCAGGACCCCCACCACCACAGACCCAAGAGCCCAATTTCATCTCATCCTGGAAAAATCAGTGTCTGCCTCAGCCATGACATGGTGGGTCCCCCAGGCTCTGCCTCCTGGGTGGATCTCAGTCCTATGCTGTGGTAGTTCATCTCCTGGATGAACTACCCTGGGACAGGGGTCATAGCTTGTCACCTGTCCCCACCTCTGGCCCTTGTTCCCTGGATGAGCTCTGGCCTCACCTTGTCTCCAGCCCTGTCCCTGTCCCCTGCCCCACCTCCTGCCTGAAGTCCCAAGAAGGGCCCTGGTTAATCTCCTCACTGCCTTAGCAGTGGTAAATGGACCCCATTGCCCCTTGGCTCTGCCTGCTGAGCTCAGAGCCTGTAGGACAGTGCTCTTTGGTCATGGCATGGCTGGCACTGTGGTCACTTTGACCCTTCAGGGGCAGCCAGCCCATGCTATACCCTGACAGACTTTTCTAGGCTTTACTGTATCAACTCTGAACAGTATTAATTCTCTACTCAACTAACAGTTCAGATGATCTATTTGGAAACCTCGAAAAAGTATCCTTTTTGTTTCTTTTTCACAGTTAAGCTTTTGTAACAACTCGAAATACAGCACTAGGGTGTTTTTCTCACTTCCTTTTTAGTTGTTCAGGTCCCTGTTTGCAGTAACAGGCTGAAGTTTGGGTACAGTGTCAGTAGTAACTAATGCCTCCAAGTGTTCAAAATAAGGACTTGCGGGTCACAAAAATATGCAATATATGGACTAAAGGCTGCAACATTAACAACAAAAAAACAAAACCAGAAAAAGGAGAAAAATCCTATAAAAATTCATCACAAATATACTTACCAGCTACCTCTCCCTCTGCTTCAGTCCACTTGTTTTTTCAACCTCCCTCATTGTCTCCAGGACACTTGCATGCACCTCTCCAGAACAAGCAGCTTGTTGGTCTCTGTAGACCTCAGTCTGGAGTAAGGAGATGTTGTTCACACTCATGGTCACAAAACATGATGAGTTGCCTTGAAGTACTGGAAAATGGAGGAAGGGACTGTTGTGCCTTGCTTGTTGCCCTGTGATCCTTCCTTGCAGTCCCTGCTAAAAGCAGCATCTCGAAACATGAAAGAACTTGAGAACTTGTTTACTGTTCTGTTTGCATCATTTGCCTTGCTCACATAGAGCCTACAGAGGTAAATGGACCATTTGGGCTGTTGTGAATTCAGGATAACATATTTATGCAACAAACCTATATTTTTGTTTTAATACCACTACCAACAAGAACTTGTATGGTAATGCCACAGTATTGTTACAGGTAAAAACGGAAATATTTCACATAAGGCTGTAAGCCTAAAAATTCCTAATGGAAAATATAGCTTTGTTCATGTGCACTACTAATTTACTAGAAATTAAGATTATAAAGAAATACATGTTTCAAAGAAAACTATCTATTTTCATGCTTCTGTGGTACAGAATCTGTCACTGTGAAAAACTGAAATTATTAGGCTTTCAGTAGAGTAATGGAGTGACTAGACTTTTTAATGCACACAGACTACCATTTCCAAAATGACAAATCTATAATTAGGCATTTAAGCTTGCATACAGGGGATTTTCGAAAATAGTCATGTGATTTAAGAATCTCTCTAAATTCAAAATACATTTCCTACTTAAGAAGTGCAGTTTGCTTAGCTCTTATGACCTGCCAAAGTTATTAGAAAATGTTACCAGACAGATATGACATGGACAATGTTTATCAATTTCAGTTTTTTAAGGACGTTTTATTATTCACTGTTTTTTCATGACAAGTATGAAAATAAGCAGTAAAACAATTTATATCACAGCTGAAACCCTACTAGTTATTACAAATATAATAGAACAGGTAAAAGACAAAGAACATTCAAAACCTGCAGTTTTAAAGTATGGTTAAAAACCTAGCTGTAAATATTAAAAATTATTTTTCAGAAGTGTACATACAGGTATGGAGTTTCTACTAAACACTTGATAGGAGGAAGTGATAGAACAGTTTGATAAAATGTTTCCACCTGTTCTAGCCACATTTTCTCTGCACTAACCTAAGACTATGTCACCCTAAATAAAACTGTACCTGTTATCAAAGCAAGCTCCAGCGTAATACATTTTTGTGTGTGTGGGTTGTCATAAAATCTATTTCCATTTCTATTTTTAATTGAAAAAGTACATATCCAGTGTAACCAGATATCCTCAAAGGATGTACTAGATTCGGTACTAATCACATCATTCTCATTAGCTGTTGTGAAGCAGAAATCCACTCCCTGTGATCCAGGAAATCTTGTTCTCTAAAAATGGATGCTGACATGGCAGGTATTGAGTCCACGCAGATCCAAATTTCACCTGCATCTGAAGAACTGCATAAACACTTCATGCTGGGACCCCCCCAGCTGGGATTCAGCTATTTCTTGACACATCCAATCTGTGCTGATAAAAGAAACAGTTCTAATTTAAGATGCTTACACAACAAGGATGGATAGAAAATAGGTTGCAGAGAAGATACAACATATCTTTGATAGCCTTTAGGTGGATTCTTCATGAGTAAACTTTCCCTCTATGAAAATAGGATAGAAGTTATTCATCTTTTGCAATCATGAAGACCTTATCAGAACAGAAATATTTGCATTCTGGTAGAAAACAGAAACAGTGAGTAATTTCTGGGTCTGGTCGGCTCAGTTCTTCACTGTTGTCAGATCAAATTATCCTCAGAGGATCTACCTGAATAAACATACCTCAAAGGTAACCACAAGTTTCTTGGTATATTTGCACAGGGAATAAAGACCTTAATTTTTTTTTCTTCCATTCACATAATCCTATTTGTTTAGTTTACACAGTTAACATTTTCATTCTTCTTGGAGTAATATAAAGCACAAATTTCTCTCTAAACCCACTTTATTGCCTTTAAAGACCTACCAGCTGGGGAAGTCCTCAAGTATACTCCTGTTTGAAAATTGCATATTAAAACCAAAGAGTGTTACTATAAAACAGCTTCTCAGTATTTTCTCTTTGATATGACTTTTCACAGGGGAAATTCTCAAATGTGTCCTTATTGTCTCAGACAATAGTGCCCTGCCTTGTTCTGTGGCTAGGTCTGGCTAAGAGGGTATCACCTAACTCATCTGATGTCTAGATGCTCCAAAGTCAATCTCCAAAAGACAATAAAAATCTCAGCACTGCAATGAGATGACTCACCCCATCCTCAAACAAGTGTATCAAACAGATTGGCTGGACCACCACCTGCAGCTTTCTCCATGAGTAGCCTAGACAGCAGGACTCCATCAGAATCCTGCAGTGTGAAACACTCATCTAACCTGATATTGCCTGCCATGTCTTGCCTGAATGCTCCTCCAGAAGGTCATCACCTCTCCCACAGTTTCCCTGTCTTTTCTGCCAGCCTCATGAGGATGCCAGAGATATCCTTCAGTGTCTCAAACTGCAGAACATTTCCTGTCCTTTGGAGACTGAATCATCTTCTGCTTAGATGCCACATGCCCAATGCTTGGCATAATCTATTACATATGGATACATGAAAATTATGTCCACTCACGTCCAATCATGCCCATTGGCAAAATCTACCAGGACATAATTTCTGTTAATTTGGAGCTGTCATTATACTCTGGCCAGCAATACAGAAGTATGCATAAATACTCTTAGCAAGCAGATCTTGGGGTTTCTGTCCCCTATCCTCTCCTCATTGCCAGTCTCTAGGCAATCTCATAAGTAAACTCTCACCCCGGCTGTCTTCTCCTTCATTTCTCCCAGCAACTCTACACTTCTCATAAATTTTCTGCCAATAGAAGCAGTGGAAGTGGTACCGACATCATCACTGCTTTTGTTGCTCTGGTAATGAAGTAATCATTGTTGTCATCACCACTTATTTGTACAAATGCCTAGAAACTTCAGTTCAAAACAGTAACATTGTGCCAGTAATTTCAGGACACAGTTCCTGTACTAGAAAGCTCAAAATCTGAACAGAGAAGAAGGCAGGAAGTAGCAGATAAAAATAATTCTCATAAGCAGTGCCTTCATCATAATTTTCATTGAGGTAATTTCTCCTTAAAAGCTAGCAAGGCTGTAAATGGCAT
This sequence comes from Phaethornis superciliosus, assembly GCA_023637945.1. NCBI lineage: Eukaryota > Metazoa > Chordata > Aves > Apodiformes > Trochilidae > Phaethornis > Phaethornis superciliosus. The sequence continues at coordinate 107,931,629 of JAJQWJ010000001.1, read as the reverse complement.
TAAATGTATTAACATATGCCCTTCAGCATACACTCTTACAGTCAGAGCCCCTGCATGAGTTTTCCAGCACCAGGGTGGACTCTATTGCAAGAACTGATAGCCAGCTTCAGATCCTACCCCTAGTGCATTCCAGTTTAAGGTCAATCTGTGATAGATTCTTAAAAAAAATGAAACAACAAATAAAACTTTACATGTACCCTGAGATACTCTTTCCCCGTAATAGGATTTAATACAACTGACAAGATAAAATAATTGATCAACATTAAAAGACTGTGGTAACATAATACAGAGATAAGCATGTCTGTCACTTGAGTATTTTTAATTTGGTGGCTTAATTTAATATTTTAGGGAAATAATTTAATATTCTTTGTTTCTATTTTGTGGATCCATCCAGGGGTCTTAATCATTCTGCTTGACTTCCCATTTTCCATTAATTTCTGTCAGAGTAGTACTGCTCTTAGATTTCAATAATCTAATCTGCTTTTATTTTTTCTTGTTTATTTGTAATTTAGGTTTAAAATCTTTGTAGTAGGAGACAAGAATATTATTCTTTTTTCAGAGACCATCTTTTAACACTCTCCAAAAGTTTATGAAAACAAGTTGGCTCTGCGTACCTTATTTATACTAAAATGAGCTCTCTGAGCATCCTCATAGGAAAGGAGGGTCCCTCCTGACACATCGCTGACTCCTGCAAGGATTACAGAAGAACTTCACAATGGACCTTAGAGTCACAAGCCTTCAGCGTCTTCATATACAATTATCTTACTCTCTGTTTTACCAGAAATAAGTAAACACTCACAAAAGCAGCATTTATAAGCATAACAGAATCCCTGTGTCAGCTGATGTCAACTACATAAAAGGAGAGAAATATGTTAACTATCTAAAAAGGTAGGTTCATATATAAAGGTACTCTTCCAAAGGAAAAAACAAATGGTGAACAGGAAAGTTTTGATTTGCTACAATTAAAAATGACTGGAGCACTGTGAGAAGACCTAATTTTCTAAGCTTTTACTTCCATAGGATTCTGCAGCCAGATATAAAATGTTGTAATGACTGAATGCATCAGCCTCGGTGAGGCTTACTATTAAGCAAATATTCTCTTCATTAGAAGAGAGCAGGAAAAAGAGCAATTTCCACCAGAGTTTGGTGCAGGCAGGGAATTAAAATGAAAAAATCTACTGTAATTTTTGCATCATCTATTTGCTGACAACTAAGTTGACCTCTACTTTCAAGTCAGAGCAAAATCTTTTAGTTAAAACTGAAGTTAATATCTTACAGAGGCTGTGCAGGAAATTTTTATATGCACCATAACAATATGAGAAGTCTGGATAACAATATAGACATACCTATAGGCCAAGAAACAATGGTTTCAGAGCAGTGCAAGTTGCTTTAGGCAGCCAGTGAACTTCAGTGGTAGCTGAGGTAATGTAGACTGCATACAAAGCTTCAGATAGATCAGTGTCCCATACTACAACAATACAATTTGCAGTATTTTAATTTCTTTTATGTCATAGGAAACTATTTTCAATAGAGAGAGAATCACATTTTTTCCTTGACCATCTGGTTGAAGACAAATATATTGAGCAAAGGTCTCCTCTCCCCTTCAAAAATACCCACCTAAGGCTTATTGCTTGTCTGGAAAAGGTTCATCCAAGTGAAATTCAAATTCACTACACAGATAAGAATTGTCATACAACCATAAAACTGTTTTGCTTGAAAAAGATCTTTAATAACACTGAATTCAACCAGTATGTGGGAAATATTAAACCAGTTGAATAATATTGAACGGCTCCTTCTTCACTAAATAATGCCAATTTACTTTCTTTCAGTGCATGAGGAGCTATACTGTCCTGAGCAGTTTGCCAGCAATATCAGGCTTTTATCGATGTCATATTCTTTTTTTCTTTTTTTTTTTTTTTTTTCCAAACAAATAAATAGCTGAGAAACAATTGTGACTGGTTCATTTACTTATGAAAAAGAAAGCGGGTCTGACCTTACTACCTTTATGAACCATTCTTGTTCTGTACACTTGGATCCAAAAAATGATACATAATGCCACACTTCCTAGTGACAGTCATTATATGCTATTTTATAATGATTTATATAAGCAGAGAAATGTGAATTAATACTCAATGTGTGTTAAGATTAACAGTTTGAAAATTCCTATATTTAAAAAACTTTTTCTTTTTTTGAAGTGTTAAAAAATGCATGTGTAACACAATGCTTTTGGGAGTAACAGCACTTTATAGAAACTCAGTGAGATAAAATTGCAATACAAATTAGCTAATTAGCAACTTAATTAGTAATTCTTTAAACACAAACACGTAATAGAAAAAAAATAAAAAAGAAAGAACCAGAATAACTGCTACCTAGCCCATCTGTGAAACAAAAAATAAATCAACACTATACAAATAAATACAAAACCAAATCACTGTAGAAAGGCAAAAGATGTTATTCCCTAAAATGCAAAGTAGATCCACTGCAAATTCACAGATGCCTATGCATTTTAATCAAAGGTAAAACATAAATGCCATAAACTGCAAGCAAAACATAATTATGAAGTATATATAATATTCACAGCCCAGAAGATGGATTAGTACAGTTTCTCAATACTTTGAAGCTAATATGACCTCAGCAGATTCACTGGCACGTTTTTATCATTACATAAATACCTCTCAAGAATTCTGGCCCCTCTCTATGGGAGTATAACTCACAAAGCTAAATGAAAATCAGTACTCAGTGAGCATTAAAAACAGTATTTGAATCCATTCAGCAATGCTTTTGTGAACCAAAGTAAATCACTCAGAACATAAAGAAATATATTTACATTTCAGAGGAAAGAAGGAACGTGCAAAGTGCTCTTACCCTATTCTCAACCAATGCAAACATATAAAACCACTTGGTTCTAAGGAACTATAAACAAATCTTTTTAGGGTAGGTTTGGCTACTGTCCTCAAGTGGAACTCAAGACAGCTGTGGAGATACGTACCATCTTTCACCTTTCCATCACAAAAATGCCCATTCAACATCTTTTGGCTCTCTAAGTATTTAATAATCATATTTAATGATTTTGGAGACTGCATCCCTGCTCTCCCCTCAGTGAAAATCAAAAGCAGGATGATCTCACTGCCCATGAACAGTGATCTCAGCACACCAGCATCTCAGTTCTTATCCCATTCTCTGATTATGTTAATCCCCAGTTTTCAACTTGCTGGGGTACATGAACCTCTGCTATGAAAAAAATTTTAAAAAGTATTTTACACTTCAGTTACCTCTAAGGAATTCCTTCCAGTTAAATAGAGGAGGAAAAGTCAGGCTACGCCTTTAGTAGTCCTCCAGATATATACAAACCAATGCAACCTACAGGAGGTATTACCATACTTAAATAATGTGTGTGAAACACTATGAATGGGGCTGGAGAGTATAAAAACAATTTGTTTGCTTACTCAGATGTCCTCTCCTGCAGGATTTTCAAGTTTATATTCTACAAATGCCATCTAATGCCATCATTCCCACAGGCACAATTATTCCTTTTACTGACCCCTCAGGCCAGTGCAGTCTCCAAATGTGAGATTCACACATGGGGCCACAATCTGGGAGATGTCCATCCCCATAATGGAAGTGCATATCTACTATGGTAGCAAAGAAGGCCAGAGGGTTTGGCAGTCCAAGGGGAGAATAAGGATATATGAAGCACAGTGTCACAGCCCCTTCTGCCCTTGTGCATCAGAATTGCTCCAGAACTGACTGTCAAGAGGAGGAGGGGATAATCTGGGGGAAGGAGAGGTAGAAGCAGCAGCACCAATGGGTGAGTTGTGGCAGTAGGCAAGTGTGAGGAGACAGGTGCTGGAGGATCTTGCACTCACCACAGGAGACTTCAGAGGTCTATTTGGCATCTGCACAATATGGAGTAATAGCAGAAGGTGCAAAAAAATCCATCTGTGAGCCTTAGAGCAGAAAGGTCCAGTTCTTTGCATTTCAACTATCTGAGCATCTACAACCTTCACCATATCAACAGGAAAAAACAGGAGTGAGGAAAGGGTCATGCCACCTGTCTTCTCCATACACCTCTCACCACCAGATACCACATGCAGTTGTTGGCAGGTACAGAAGACTACTGCTGCAATGAGTGGCAGCTATTGCCACTAATCTGTAGTGCACAGCAGTTTCTGCACAGTTTTATTTCAGGTTGGCTCAAGTAGGTTAAAAAAAACTCTACTTTCTTCTGCTTTACAGAGACCTCCATAGAGATAATAATCTGATTCCAAAAACAATTCCTTGGTGTCTCCATTCATCCTATGAGACCCTTCAGAGCTTCCCACAAATCTACACACTGTCTGGTGGCTTCTAATAATTGATAATTATCCCAAAACTATATAATAATCTCCCCCAAAACTGTTCAGCAAGACGTCTGAGTTGTGGCAGAGATCCATGTCCCTTTCTTCTGTCTTCCTATTTGACACAAACTGAAAAGCATTGAATTATGAACGTAATTTCTATTTACATATAACAATGCTGCCTCTGTTCTGGAATCATCATGTAGTTTCCAAAACAGAGTTCATGAAAGGTGTTTCAACAGAAATTGCCTTTCCGTTTTGCATATCATGCACAAGATCCCTCACAAGGATCCCTATGGAATTGTCTCAATCCATGGGTGTGTGCTGGTTGCAAGAATAGCTTAATGAAGCTGTTCCCAAGATTGATGGAAAAATGAAACTCACTTTTAAAAGAGGGCATCTCTGAATTATCCATTTACAGAAAGTTCAGTCTTCTTGTTCTAAAAGTATAATTCCTTGTGAAGTGTGGAATAATTCTTTTTCTACAAATGCCCACTATCACATACCATAGTGAAAAAACAGGCCAATTAAAATAAAATTAAGCTATGCAGGCCCAAGCCAGCCCTCACTGTTAAATGACTGTGAAAGGCATAACATTTCCTGTTTATTATGAATTCCTAAAGCTTTAGTACATCTTATAACTGATAGAAAAAGTAATTTATGGAAAAAGATAACATATCCTCCTAAGTGGTCATGTGGAGTTTCTTTAGAAGAGTATGTTCCTTTACACTTGAGAGGTTTATTACAAAACTGTGAAATAGCAAGGATCAGTAAGAACTGAGAAACCACTTAAAGATTTATTTACTTTTATCTGAGCACAGGACAGGAAAAATCATTTTAGCTTGGAAGGGAAGCAAAAACTTGAGGAAGGAAATAAAACTAGAAAACAGAAACACATCATGTCACTGAAGATGAAAGTTTAGTTTCTACCATCTAATTTATCTTGATAACTTGATAAAGGATACAAAAGAAATTTATTTCCAAATTTAATTCATATATATTTGTTGATAAGGATGTGCTCTTTTGACTTTTTCATAATCTACTGGAAATAAACATCCTTAAAACAGACCCTCCAGCACTTTCAGAAGCCAGCCTTCCATCTATAATTAAGAGTGTTTTCTTCTTCTCAGAGGTCTGACCTATCTTCTATATGGATTTCAATAATAGTGTTTATTAGCTTCTTTATTATGTCTAATATGTCAGTCTGTCATAAACACAACTTAAAATGCAATAATTGGGAAAAGAACGTCACAAGCTTTATCAAGCAATAACTCCCCAGTCACAGCCTGATCTGAGCATACACTATGTCATCATCCAATCCAAAGCAAAAGATTGGCAAAGAGAAACATAAGGACTTACAAATATTTTCAGAAATAACCTCACAGATATGATAGGACAGTGCATGAATTAGTGTTTAAAGCTTGCGAAAGACTTGAATGAGCAGAACCATGGGAGGTCACCAGCTAAGTGTAAGATAGATATGAGAATTACATAGCTGAAAGATACTTTTTTTTCCTGGTGGAGGAGAAGACAATGGGAGTTGGCTCATTAAGTCAATCTGCAATTGGGAACAAGCTAGGCTTTATAGGAGTGGACTCAAAGGCTGTTATTTAAGCTTTTGGTGAATCCACTTTCCAAATTTTTCTGTTTGAAGCAGAACTAATCAAACTCATTTCCAAGAGATATGTATTATTCTCCAGGTCATTGCTGTAGGCTCTCATTCTGCTACTTTCTGGCTGTCATATGGAACCCCTCTAACACATGGTTGTAAGAAGTGAGGATAATACACCTGTAAGCCACAGCTCAAGATGTGGTCAGTTAGTTACAAATATTTTACCCATTATGAATCTCTCTTAGCAGCTAATAGAAATGCTGAGTCATGCCTCACTAGGATGATAGTTTTAGTCTCTCTCTCACACAGTGTAACAAATTTTCACCCAAGTGACAAAGTTTTTGTTATCTCAGTGACTTGCAGGTCAGTTTTCCCAGCAGATTGGAAAGATATAAAAGAGAAGGTTTGACTGACAGGTGGGTCACACCAGACTGATCTATTTTTGGAAACCAGGCTAAGAAAAATAAATGCAACTTGCTTCTGATGGAATATATATTTCTGGAATTCTGATATCTGGTTTGTGTACTTGACAAAATTTCAAATGAAAGCTGAGGAAAGAGTATTTGTAAAAGTGATTGGTGATCTTTCATAGCCTGGCCCAGCAGATGTTCTCTTCAACTGGCAACTCTCTAATGAGTAAATTTAGGTATGATTTATGGCACTCATACCAGCTACTGAATTTTGCCTACTTAGGCATTTGTTGCACTCAGGATGCTGAGGCAGGCTTATAATCCAAAACTTTACTAGCAGAGCTCATCGTTGATGGCATACACTGGCCATGAAGAGCAGTATCAGGGCTTGCAGGACCCTTGAGGGTCACACCATGAGGGCAACAGCATGAGCCTCACAAGGGATGGGTTACTGTCACCAAGACTCTGGAAAGAACTACCAAGGAAGCTTAGCTGAAAGCATACAGAGCCACAAGCAGAGATCAGACTGCAAGACTGCAGGGAGAAAGCCTTTAGCACTGCAGGGGTTGATTCACCCAAGAAATTGTGTAATACATCGAGCTGTTAACATTTAACTTGCAATTTGTAGAGATTGCTTAGAGCGCCACTTCAGAGTATAGAAGTAAGTAAACAAAGCCAAACTGTTATTGTATTCTGAGATATTGTCTACTCCCAGAAGCATAAATCAGTGTCAGGAAACAGTGAGCCAGCAGCTATAAGAGTTTAAAAGTACAAAACTTTCTCCTTCCTTGACCACTGATTTCAAGGCACCAAACTCACCAATTTTTAAGCATTTTAGAGAGTGTGAGTGCCCTGATAGCCCTATAGAATCATAGAATTATCACAGTTGGAAAGGAGGACCTCCAAGATCATCAAGTCAAATCATCAGTCCTACACCACATTAACCACAATGCATCTTCTGAATCTTCACATCCACTCCTTTTTTCAATACTCCCAGGGATGGTGAACACCACATCCCTGGGTGACCTGTTCCAATGCTTTACCACTCTTCCTGTGAATAATTTTTTCTTAATATCTAATCTGAAACTCCCCTAGTGAAACTTGAGCCCATTTCCTCTTGTCTTATCAATAGTCACTAGGGAGAAGAGGCCAATACCTGCCTCACTACAACTTCCTTTCAGGTAGTTGTAGCAAAAAATCAGGTCTACCTTCAGCCTCCTCCAGGCTGAGCAGCCCCAGCTCCTTCAGCCTCTCTTCCTAAGACCCAAAATCATCCTGCATGGCCTTCTCTGCACCCTCTCTAGTACCTCGATGTTCTTCCCATACTGTAGTGGTTGCTATCATCAGCTTTATGCAATGCCTTTGTAGGTTCACAGCCTCTCTCAGCCTCTTCCATTAGCTCTATCCCCTGTGATATGGTCACAGCTGTGGGGAAATCTCTAATTCAGTGTCTTTCCAGGTGGCAACAGTCCTTTATACAAGAGCTGTGAAGAAATACATGTGTGAGTCAAAAGTGGCACAAACAACGGGGAAAATGTTACTGCCTTTTTTCACAGGTGAAGCATCCCACTCTTTCATAGCCCATGAACATGAGATGTAGGCTGCTCAGGGCACTCCTTATCTGGAGATATAAGACAGTGTGATAGCAGCCATGTATATGAGGAAGATGTAAAAAATGAACAAATCTGGTGTTAAACTTTGTATATCATAGAATTATAGAGTCATAGAATGGATTTGGTTTGAAGGGACCTTAAAAGATCATCTAGTTCCTATCTCACTGCATGGGCAGGGACATCTCCTACTAGACCACATTATTCAAAGCACTGTCCAGCCTGGCCTTGAACACTGCTGGGAATAAGGCATCCACAGCTTCTCTGGGCAACCTGTGCCTGTGTCTCACCACTTGCAACAGTAAATTTCTTCCTAATGTAGTCTACCCTCTCAGTTTGAAACCATTTGCCCTCATCCTTTCATTACCTGCCTTTATAAAAAGTTCCTGTCCAGCCTTCCTGTAGGCCCCCTTCACCTACTGGAAGGAGACTTCCCTGGAACCTTTTCTTCTCTAGGCTGATCAATCCCAACTCTCTCAGCCCATCTTCCTAGGAGAGGTGCTCCAGCCCTCCGAGCATCTACATGGCCCCCCTCTGGACTTCAACAGCACCATGTCCTTCTTGTGTAGGGGTTCCAGAACTGGAAACATTACTACAACTGGAGAGTATGCAACTTTCAAAATATATATTTCAAAATATATATATATCACCTCCCTTCTCACATATAGAGGACACGGTAGGTTTAAACCTAAGACATGCTGTGGTAAAGTCATTAAAATGCATGTAATGTGAAATGAAGTCCCCAGGTCATTTACCACAGGTGGAATTGTTCTGTTTCAGCACAGTCAAGGACCTGGTCATGTTGCAGAATAAGTTAAAGCAGATGACTTTAGGTTGTCAGTCAAAGGGACTCCTCAGCTCAAATTGCTGACCTGCTAGGACATATGATGTTTAGTCCTGGCTACGTGAGTGCAGGCAGTCCTCTGGTGCAAGCATCTCCTTCATCTATGTGAGTTAAGTGATTTCCATGCCCAGGGCATGCCCCCAGAATGTCTGCACCTGAAATCTGGGTAGTTTCAAGGCAGGACACAGACACAGTCTCTACTTGGACTAGAAAAATCAGGTAGTCCCACTGAAAGGCTACACAACTAATGTATCTCCTTATTAAATCTACCCGCATTTATGTCCCAATTAGTCTAGTACTTTCCTCTCCTGGGTCAATAGGACAGCTATAATATTTCACTTATGACAAGGAGAATATCTGTAAATATAACAGCTTTGGATGATAGCTTTCAAAGGAGAAAATATCCTTATGCAGAAGAAGGGGGTTGTTTTAGATTAACAGGAATATGAAAATCCTGAAATATCAGTTAATATGGGGTGAAACTAAAGAAAAAGAAAAGGAAAAGCAGAAATCTTTAGCAATTTGACAATAAGAAAATATAGAAGAGTTCATTTATTACATTCGAAGCAGAAGGAAAACCAGATAAATTCTGCATATCTTTTTCACCAGCTAACCTTCCTTTATTACTTACAGTTCTACTGTGCAAGAGGTACCTGGCAGATGCCACACACTCCCCTGCCAAGCCACCTGGATCTACAAGCCATGCAGTCCCCTGAACCCTCTCCCACTCAGTCTCACGATATACGTGAATATGTGATCTGTGACTCACAAGCAATCACTTGCCATCATGCAAGAGAGAGGTTAGAGAACTGGACAAAACTGTGGTGCTTGTGCCTCTGCCAGTGTCCCTTGCCCAAGGCACACTTGCTGGAAGGTGACTTCCTGCTCTGTCATAGTGCAGAAGTTTATTGCCCATGACGTGATCCTGGAAGCGTGGAAGTGCCACTGTAAATGCTCCCCTCCTAGGCACTGGAGGAGCTGCAAGTCTGGCTCAGGCTCTTTGAATCACTGGCTCAAGGTGATATTTCTTATTGAAACAAAAAGTTTTTTAAAAAAAGAAAAGTCTCCTAGCCTCTGAACCCTTCAGTCCTCCATAATCTTCTCTGTAACTCCCAGAAGGCACCTATTCCTTAGCTTCTTCTTGAGTCAGGTGTTGTGCAGGCTCTTATTTCTAGCAGAAAATAGTTGGGTTTGTGCCACTGGGACCAGAGAGAAAGGTTGCTGTCAGTCTTGTCACTTGAAACGCAGACTGACCTCAGTCCTGATTCCTCCACACATCAGCAATATGGTGTGCTATCCTGGAACACATCTTCTTTAGAAGAAAATATGCTGTTAAACATGAATTTCAGCCAAAATTCTTAAAAGGGGGAGGGAAGGGAGGGGGATGGATGGGGATGCAGGGCAGCAGCTCCAGAGCTATGTAGGGAAATAGTGGCAAATGCTGGAAACATCTGTTGTGGTCCTTTTGGAAGTGGTTTGGTCCAATATCTGGGAAAACCAGAGCTGGATCCCAAGCTACCCATCAGGTGGCTTGTGCCAGATTCATTCCTCTCTCTATTGTTTCCTCACACAGCAGAAGAGCTACCTGTGTTTGGTTCAACAGCCAGCTCCTCCTCTACCTATTGCTGCCTTCTGCTTGGGCACAGAGCCCAGGTCCTCATCCATTCTGCAGTAGGGAGTCCTCACTGGGATTCTGACCTCACACCTCATCTGGGAATCATGAACTCTTTTTTTTTTTTTTTTTCACCTCTCCCCTGAGGTGAGAGCTATGTGGCTGGAGTAAACTCCTGAGACACTTCAGAAACTGAAGTCCAGATGTGTCATGGAGGGGAGCAAGAATGGTGTTCCATGCAATACAAATGGGCTGGGGGGGTTATGGCCCTCTCAGTCCTCCATCCTTCCCAGTGTTTTGTGCTTGTGAAGACAGACTATGCTACTTACCATGGCTGGAATCGCTCACACACCAGAGCAATGAAGCTAGGAGTGCCATTGTTTGTATATAGGTGTGCCAAGCTGAACAGATATCTAACTGTGCACAGTATATAATGGAAGAAATGATTATAGCATGCAGTAGGTAGAAACTGTGTCCACGTGGTGTTGTGTCCTGTGTACAGTGGTGCTGTGAAGAGGAAACTAAGCTACTGGTTTAATTTATCCCATTGAGCTGCCCCATATGAAGTTCCACACAGGCCATATCAGTTTGTTTCTCCTTCTTCAGATTTGTGTCTCTGTATTTCTCTCCAGCCCCATCTCCAAACACAACACAACAGGGACAAAACCAAGCTTTATTTTTCCCTTCTAATGTCTCAGTTTGCTAGCTCACACAGACAGGTACTGAGGTTATATGATAATTATGTCCTCTGGTCCAGCTTGTGCTACTGGCTGCAGCCACTTGTGGTGACCTCTGTGGCCAGGGGTAGACCACAGTGGATCCACAGCACACTGAAGTCTGTAAACTCTTCCAAGAGAAGTCTCTCCACAGTTGCATGCCAAGTTACAGAGATAATCAACAATTCATCACTCACAACAGTCCACCATATCTATATACCATCTCACAGTTTCTCATTCTTCTGTTTTATTAATCCCTAAGAGTGCATAAAGAATTTGTCTTGGATCCTTTCCCAAAGAAGGATGCTGGCTGCCAAGAGGATCTCCTCACATATGGGCCTCCAGTCCCCTTATACTCACACATGCATGTTCTCACATGTCCAATGAATCATAAAGCCTAGAAAAGAGTGGGCAGATTCTGTTGAGGTTATTGTACTTGGCTGCACTTGTTGAAGTTAGAATTACAGATTTATTTTAAAAGCACCTACAGTTGAATTTAAATTTGATTTCCACTGGCAGCAGAGATAATGGGGTATTTTTTTTTCTCACAGAGCAGCAGATTTCTTACCCTTAATGCTTAGTAAACACAATATTGGTTGCCAGGTGAATTTCTTCCTCAATTCTCCCTTGGCATCACATTCCTCCAGCCCTCAGGCACTGGAAGGAAAAGGGTAGAATTTGTCAGTGAGTCCCTTTTGGGACACTTTGAAGATCTCAGAAACAATAATCCTGTGTTAGTGCCCCCAGATGTACTGCTCATATTATTTACAGAATTTCAGAATTGCTCTGGTTGGTGAAGACCTTTAAGATCATCAAGTCCAACCATTAACAAAACTCTACTGAATCCAGTGATAAACCATGTTCCTAAGCACCACATCTAAATGTCTTTTAAACACCTTCAGGGATAGTGATTCAAATGCCTCCATGGGCAACCTGTTCCAGTGTTTAATAACTCTTTCAGTTAGTAAGTTTCTTCTAATATTCAATCACCTCCCCTGGTGCAACTTGAGGCCATTTACTCTTGTCTTCTTGCTTGTTACTAGGGAAAAGAGACCAAACCCCACCTTGTCACGACGTCCTTTCAGATACTTGCAGAAAGTGGTATGGTTTCCCCTACACCTCCTTCCCTCCAGGATAAACACCCTCAGTTCCCTCAGCCATTCTTCAAAAGACTTGTTCACCAGACACTTCACCATCTTTGTTGCCCTTCTCCAGAGCTCGTTCAGCATCTCAATGTCCTTCTTGCCATGAGAGTCCCAAGGGCAATATATAAGCTTCCACAAAATTCCTGCATATAAATACATAACTCAATCCATGGACAGTATCCCCTGTGTCACTGAGAGAAGCAATGTGCAGAAGAGGGGAGCACCACAAAGGGGGAGGAGGTGTGGTTCTTGCTATGTGATGCTTGCAACATTTATAGGCCTCTGCCTCCAAGGCTGGTTCTAATATTTGAGCTAGCCTGGTCTTTGTAGCCAGGATTTTAAAGAATTTTCCTTGGCTAATTTTCCTTTTTTGTTTTCATAACAAGACCAGCCCCACCCCCAGTCTTGGTTAGACTCAGTTCCTGGTATTTTTTTTACTGTGCAACAAGATTTTTGTGATCGTATTTTCAGTATTTTAGTCCAAGACTAATGCTGAAATATTCCACAGTTACTCAAAGATATGTACACACAAAACTCATAATTAATTACATTTGCTCTTGGCTATCAGAAGTTCTGAGAGGGTAAGTGAGAAGTTGCATAGGTTTAAGTGTTGTCTTAGGGCACTTTTCAGTACAACATATTTTCTAGTGAAGTCTATCGTACCAAAGCTTGGGACCAAGAGGAATTGTTTTCCCTGCACCACAAGAATTTTTGATGTATCAAAAGTTTTGTCCTGTGTCAAGACAGTATAGCTCTGTAAAAAAAAAAAACCTCAAAAAATGGAAGAAATTCAATTTGATTCATACTGTGTAGTTTCTCAGTTATTTGAATGGTTGGGGGTTTTTTGTGTGTTTTTTTGCTTGTTTGTTTTTGATTTTTTTTCTCAATCCTACTGTCTTCTTTTTTTTTTTGTTTGGTTTTGTTTTTTTGGGGGGTTTGTTTTGTTTTGTTTTTTGGGTTTTTTTATGTTTTGTTTTGTTTTGTTGGGATTTTTTTTGTCATTTAGTACTTGAACCATTTCTGGGAAAAAAACCAGAATAATAACTATGATAACAAATTTAAGTTTGCTGGATCAAAATACCCAAATGCAGTGCTAACAACTCTGAAAGCTTTTTCCAAATCTTTTACAGCCAGGCAACTCATTACCACCATATCTGCTTTTAATAGTATTTGAAATATTCTGGGGAAAAAATAACCAAACAAACAAGCAAACAAAAAATAACAAAAAAAAAAAAAAAAAGCCCAAAACAACAATAAAAAAGGTCAAAATGGAAATTAATCCTTTAGTGATTCACTGTCAAGCTCTATTCAAGATATCCCAAGCATAGCCTCTGAATCCATTTTGCATCACATCTCATCAATTTCCTTTGGCCTTCCTACTGTGTCCAGTTCAGAAGCCCCCAACATAAGAAGGACACATTGCTCCTTGAGCATGTCCAGAGGAGAGCTGCAAAAATGATCAGAGTGCTGGAGCACCTCCCCTATGAAGCCAGGCTGAGGAAGTTGGGGTTGTTCAGCCTGCAGAAGCAGCTTTGAGATGACATTATAGCAGCCTTCCAGTACATGAAGGGGGGCTACAAGAAAGCTGGGGTGGGGCTTTTTGCATAGGTGTGTAGAGAGAGGACATGGGGCCTCGATGGTTTAAAACATGAAGAGGGGAGATTCAGATTAGACATTAGGAGGAAATTCTGCACTATGAGGGTAGTGAGACACTGGCACAGGTTGCCCAGGGAAGGTGTGGCTGCCCCCTCCCTAGAAGTGTTCAAGGCCAGGTTGGATGGGGCTTTGATCAACCTTATCTAATGGTAAGCATCCCTGCCCAGGCAGGAGGGTTTGGAACTAAATGATCTTCAGGGTCTCTTCCAACCCAAACCATTCAATGATTCTGTGATTTCCACATAGTGCTACAAAGACTAGAGAGTCAGCTGAACTGTGGGACATATAGGGACCAGACCAAAAATGCAACAAACATGGGAAACAAACAGCCAAGACAGTAGAAGATAACTCTACAAGCTGAATTTATTTCAAATAGATGTCAGGAAAGTCTGTTTGTCTTATCAGTCTTCAAACAAGAAATTCTGTCTCCCAGACCCAGGCTGAATTTGGCACAAATCTGTATCATATGCTCAGTTTAATCTGAGGAAATGCACTTTGTTGCTCTTCTCTTATCTAAATGAAACTGAGACTGCCAAGGTAGTGCATTGTCCAGTAAAAAGAGCCTGAACAGTTTTTTTGGGCTGAGACAGTCAAAATGCAAAGCAGTATCACACGTACACTGCCTCATTGCAAAGCATAAGATTTTAATAAAATGCATGGAGTGTTCCAGCACACTGTCAAATCCCAAGCTGTAAATTTGGAAGTACCTGACTAATGATTGAAGACAGAAGTGAATTCGCAAATTCTGTGCCTGGCATCGCAGAAAATAAATACCACATACTGTGGACGGTTGACAAAAATATTCCCAAAGTCCCATTGCAACAAACAGGGACTGAAGATTGCAGAAACCTTCTCTCCTCTGTTCATTCCGAGAATGTGAAATGACAATGAAATATTCTTGCAGCCTTGCAGCAGGCATATTTAAAAAAGAAAGTCCATATATTTCCCCTGGGAAAGCATACAGTTTCCGGCCAGACTGCATTAGCACAGGCCAGGAGACTCTAGGACCAGGGAACACCATCACAAGGTAAGAAAACAAAATTCAAGTCAAATGCGAAGTGCAAAGAAGACAGAGGAGGCTGCTAGAAGGAAAGCCTGATTAAGTAGGGAATGTAGTTTCAAAAAGAAGCTTGCCTTGTGCTTTATGCTTGTGTGGCAGAGTTCCAGCATCTTTCCTTCTCCTCTTAACTGCCTTAAGCAGGCTGAAAGGGTGCAGGAGGAATTCTGAGCCCCAGGAGCTGGCAAACGACCCCAGGTCTTTGCAACCCAAAGGGCAAGGAGCAGGTCATTGAACTTTCAGAGTTGCCACTGCTGCAAAAGAAAGCATTATCTTGTTTAGAGTTCTTCTGGGGCTGCAACTCCAGAGCAGATATAGAGTGCAGCAGATTAACAAAATCCTATGGCTCTGACATTGGTGCTTGATATGAGAAAATGCACAACAACATGATAATGGGAATAGAGGACAGACTTTGAGCCAGTTAAGCATCTCCTGGTAAATCAGTGCCTACCTAAGGTACATTGGTATATCCCCTGTTTGTAGCACAGCTAAATGTTATCATGTTGTTTGCAACGAAAAGATACAGTTCTGATAGGATTCTATGGATATTTTGCATGTAAATTCAATAAATAAACAAATAAAGTGATGGGGGAAAAGGCTTTTGTTAACAACTGCTAGAGTTTTCCCATGGTTTCCTAGGAAAGCAAGGTTTATGCCAATGGTGCAGTCTGTATATTCATCTCCTCCCTCCAGTCAGTATTGGAGCTTTCACATGAGATCAACCATATTCAGTAACACTGGACAGCCAAGCTGCAGGAGAAGGAAATCAGAGGCATCTGTAACAATTACCTGTTGGGAAGTGGGTTTCATCAGGTTAGATTTCACTATAGTTTTGCTGCCATCACAACTCTAAACACCTCTGTTAAATGTGCAGAGTCTATAGTCAGCTCTCAACACATCTATACCTGCACAGTATATCTTAGTAACATGATGCCCGCATAGAAGCATATAACCAGCAACACTGTTCTGGGAGGCTAGGAAAATTCCCAAGATTCATTGCTTTTGATGCTCGGAGCTGGAAAACAAGAAGAAATGAAATATTTGCTTCTTATATGCTCTGCATAAACTCCAGAGGATACTCAGGCCAAGAGGTACACTTCACAAAAGTCAGAAGCTGCTCTGCAGCATCTGTCCTCTGGGTCAGGGATTGCTCCCTGGAGCAGTGAAGCAGAGTCAACTTCAGGAGCTGGGAACCGAACGGACATACTTGAGACCTGTGTTTACAGTAAAAGAAGAAGTATCTCAACAAACATATTAACCACAGAGTTGCAACAATCAAATGCTGAAATTATAATGATGTTTATAAGAGAGGAAAATGACCTGCCTATGAACTGCAGGTCATTTTCAGCTGCTTTGTGGTGACTGAACAGCTACTGCAGACTTCATTGAAGGCCTTTTCTGATTAGGGTTTAGCCTTAAGTTTTTACCATCTTCATATTTTTACAACGTACTTACACAAATAGAACAAACCGTGTCAAACAGCTTTTCCAAGAAAAGGTGGCTGTGTAAGAGTTAAGTGGGACTGTAGTAAGATCCCAAAATATACTATTACAAAATTTGTCAGCAAATAATTAGCTCGGTGGCTACTGAAACAAAGTAACTGATAGAATCTTGTCTTAGTGAAATTAGTTATTATTTTCTATTTGCATGTCCATATTAATTTCTTGAAAAAGGTTTTCAGTAGAGATGTCCCAACGAGCAGGTGCGAGATAAAAATTTTGCTTCTGAGTGCCTGTGCTTAAGAGGAGACGTGGTGGGATTTTCATTCATCTTTCCAAGAGAGGGCACAAATTTGCAGCTCCCCAGGGATTTTTTCCCTGCCATCCTGCAATCTGTGTTAATTTCTTTAAATGTAATATAAAAAATATACCAAATATGTGGTATCTACTGGAGTGATAGTAGGACTAAGCAAGAGACCTGCTGGAATTTACAAATCGTCTGTGACAAGTGAACAGAGCACCATGTTTCATGGAAACAGTGAATTGGACACTTGCCTGATTCAGCAAAGAAGCTGTCTTTAAAATTTGCATTTTGCCTAAATTTTATCTGTCCCCTAGTTTTATCTCCAAGAAGTTGGCTTTTGATAGACTAGGGTTTTTTTCGCTCTTTACAAACTTCATTATTTCACCTTAAATATTTTTTTATTTAGAATTTTTGTTTATCAGGTTTCAAGTATAAAACATTAGATTCAACATGAAACATAGTTGTGATAGAGCAAAGCTGAAAAACTGAAGCAACAGCGAAAGCTGAGCAGCTAGTCTTCAATTCAGATTTTAAAAAGATTAAACTCTCCAGTCTACTGAAAGCAAAGCTGTCATTTAGGCAATGAAAGACAAGCAAGTAAGGTACTATTTTTGAAAGAAATTATAAGGAGACTAACTCTGAAAAAGAATAAAATAAAATATTTCTTGTCAAAGCCAAAACCATAGAAAACATATCCAAGCCCAAGATTTACTCCCTCCGGCAATCCTGAAAATGAAGAGGGGGTAATGGGCACAGGAAAATATTTTGAACATGCTTTCAACTATTCACCAAACTCTTCATACAACTTGCCTCTGTCTCAATGTTTCTCTATGATTAGGGCCAGATCCAATTATAGACAATCACTGTGTTGCATATTCTGGAGTTATTAATCTAATGTAAATGTCCAGTAAAGTTTTATGGCTGCTTTTCATTGCTGGAATGTTGGCAGAGCTGATTTGGAGAGCTGATAGACAGATGCTCTGTTAGCTTCCAGATTTATCTGGCTCTTTCCCCTTAGCAATGCAAAGATGCACTGTTTATACAGCACAGAGGTACCTGAAGCCATGAAGAGCACTTAGATGTTCTGGTTTAACAAAACTGCTTTGAGGAAGAGATGAACACCATAACCTTGTGTAGTTCCACATTATTTCTTGTGGAAACAGAGTAGCTTTAGCAAGAATTGATTGGGAGATAACAGAACCAGCTATGTGATATCACTTCACAGTGTTTAAAAAGTGGTTGTTAGAAAAATTTGAGTGCATGCTTCTGATTCTTTACTGTACAGCAGGGAATACAGTACTTGGCAACACGGATGGGAGATACAGTTGGGACTGATTAGAAGTGGTTGAAAGGTTTCTTATTTGTTCCTAGAAAATCACTGTGGATTAGACCAGCAAATGAGGAAAAAAACCCCAAACCTAAAACAAACCCCCCCATAAACCCAAAACCAGCTTTCAGAATAATGTTAAAATGGCTGTTCTTTGTATGAAGAAGGGCTTTATTTAAATGAAAATGAGAAGTCTTGATGGTTGGATTAATCTTTTAAAATTATATTTCAGGCTTCATGAAACTGCAACCAAAGGAAAATGAGTATTTTTACTACAGTAAGGGGAAAATGTATATAGAATTGACAGATTCAAAGACCATTGCATAGTGCAATTTCTGTAGTACACTGAGTCCTAAAGAGAAAATAGAAAAAAAAAACACTGAAAACCCGAGAAAAAATTCTAGAGCTAGATGGTGGGCAAGGCTATGAATCACTGCATGAAAAATGCATCTCTGAAGGATGAAGCTAGAACTACAAGATTGCTTGGTACAAATCACAAGCTGAGAAGAATTAGGAGTAACACAGGTCAGATTTTTTAATCAAAGAAATGAAGTCCTCAACTGCCTTTAAAAAACATTCAACATGGTCTCAGTTTAAACCTAGTTTTACTAGGTTTAAATCACTGGAAAAATATCAGTAGACTTCGCATCAGGGCCTAAGATGCCAGCATAATAATTTGAAATACAGGCTGAGACCCCATTTGATATATAAATGCCTTAAACTTTTAAAGAATGACTTTTACCACCTCAGTACAGCACAGTGTAGGCTACATTTTCGGAGTATGGAAGAGGGAGTTCCTGCTCAGCTGCCTCACATCATCAGCACATTTGCCTGAAGCAATCATTGGGGAGGAGAACAAGTGATATCACTGTGAAAGCAAAGTATTCAGCAATGACATCACCACCTGCTGGGCATGGATGAATTTCACGTTTATGCACAAAACAGAAGCAATCTGCTCTAAGGGGAGGTCTCCCTGCCTGTGCAGCAGGGTTAGAACTAGGTGATCTTTAAAGGCTTTCCAACCCCAAACTTTCTATGGTGATGATAATTTTAAAGAAAAAATGATGGCAGGATTACATTTTACCTAACACTGGAGACCTTCAGTGGAAGGTTTACAAAAGTTCCCCTCATGGCCAAGAAAATAGGACCTCCAGCAGACATGAATTCAGGAGGAGATAACACACTGTGAGAGTTACTAATATCACGTAAAGAAAAAGTAAGTGAGATCATCAGTGAGAGTATTAATTCTATCTTTGGATTACATACACTTTAGAGATCATTTGCTCACACTTTAAGTCAGATGTTAAAATACACAGTGTGATACTTCCTCTTGTTGAAATCAATTTTCTCCATTAAGCAGGGAATCCTGTTAAGTAGTGGTGGAACTGAGATTAAATAACATTGTGGAGAATAATATTCTCTGGAAACAAACATCACAGGCCTGGAACTAGACAAAATGGTTATGATACAACAAAACAGAAGCTAATCATCCAGTATGTGTGTGCAGTATATCCAGCTCATCTGCTTATTCTTTCATGACTTACCCTACCAGTTTAACAGAAGAGGCTCAGGCTAGGCTGTACAAATGTCCAGACAGTGTAGCAAACTCAGTAAATGCAAACAGGTTCCTTCCTATCATCACTGAAAGCTCCACTGAAATAACCTAGGAACTGTTTTCAAATCAAGCTGTTCCATTCTATTTGTAAACAGTGAGGCAGCCAGAGTGCACTGAGAGGACTTCAGTGAGAAATGCCTTTCCTTAAGACCAGGTGAATGCCTGCACGTGAGCAAATAAGAGACTGAAAATTTCTTCACAGAAGGGACAAACCACAGGTTAAAATGAGTTCTGTAGCAGACAATAGATTTCTGCAAAAGCCTATAGACCATGCACATCTCCACTGATGGTCACCAGTACTACTTCTCCCACAAGCTCACCAGTTCTCCTGGAAAGATCCAATTGTGGTGTTAGCTCCTCCTGGAACTTCAAACCAATGCAGGAAAGGGACACAACAAAAGGCATATAAATACTGGACTCTCTTTTTCCACAGGCCTTTCCTAAATGGGAGAAAGTGGATTTCCAAGGTTTGTCCAAATAGAGAATGTCTTGTTCATGGACTCACGCAGAACTAATGGGCAGGGCTGATTCAGAAGCACAGTTACCAGACTCACCATATTAGATAGTTCTACAAAATACCATGTCCCCTTCCAATAATTTGAGGAAACAGTTTATGAAAAGTGAAAATATATTGGGCCAACATTTGTTCATTTTTGTTAAAATGTTTTAACAGCCCTATATACATCCTTTTAATAGGAAAATCCTAAAGCAACAGCAATTTTCATAGAATATTAATTTTTATAGGTTATGAAGTAAATATGCCTTTGTCTCATGAAGCTTAAATTGGTAGCATGGGAAAAACCTCGTCAGCAGTAGATTTAACGAGAGAGCTGATGCTTTCCAAATGTGTCTTGTATTTTCCAAGTTTGTTGCCTATCAGCCTTCCAGGTGTACATATCTATTAGCACTTTTTGTCACTTTCTGGTATAATACTTTTTTTCCAGGTACTTATACATGTTTCTCAGTCACCATTTCTTTTCTCTGTGTTTCTTTCTACACTCAAAGTATGACATAAGTTTAAACCTCTGATACAGCTAAATCAGCCACTATATTACTTGCAACAACTCACGTTCTGCAGCCTATAGCCCTTGATATTAAAGCCCTCCTAGACAGATGGGCAGTAAAAAAATAATGTATTCATATTAAAAAGGGGATTGAGGAAAACAGAGAGATTGTAAAAGTAGTCTTTACATGCAAGAAAATTCCAATTCAGTCCTCCTGTGTGTGTGAATAATGGTAAGTAACTGGCCACCTACTTCTTTCTTCACTGTGGGAGCCCTATTTCATTTAATGTACACAAGGAATGACTGTTACCCAAAGATTGCTCTATTATTTCTTTTGACTACTGTAATTCATTCTGTGGCCCAGTCCACCCTGCAAATAGGTGAACTTCAGGACTGAAGACTGAATTTTTAACTTTCTTATTGATTTATGTATTGAGCTCATGTTAGGTGTATGGAAGCCTGAAAAAAAACGATCTTCAGAGCACTCCAGTGAGATTAGGCAAGTATAATTCTTGCTTTACACCTGGACATCTGGAATATATAGTCATCTGGAGAGGTTTTCCTCTGTCCACTGAAAAGACAGTAATGAATGATATACATGTCATACTTGACAAGTGTAATTTTAATATCTTACATTAGGTAAGATTTATTGTTCTGACCAGCATCATTGTGCTAATTTTTTGATGTAGATAGAGATAAGTGGCTCTCAGGGGCAGCATGCAATCCTTTATTAAAAAAACCAACCTTCTCTCTTCAAACTGTCTCCATCTTCATTTAATATGCAGCTTTAAATTTCAGCAGTAAACAAGACAAGAGTCTCCCCTACAAAAGGTCCTCTCTGTCCTTTGCAACTCACCAGAATCAATGATCAGGATGAGTGGTGGATTTAGAGATTATTTCCTCATTGTTTCTGCTCATAGTATTCACTGTCAAACCCTCAGAACTCCAAAATTCTTCAAACATGTGTTAAGATGTGAAATTTCATGTGCCAGCAAGCTGCAACACCAGTAATAGCTCAGGATGCCAATCATCTGGACAGACCTACAGATCTGCCAAGGAATTTCCTTTCATCATGATCTCCAGTTAAGGAATTAAGCTACCTGATTTAAATCCACTTACTTAATTTGGTAGTTTAGAGGACCACGACACTTAGCTGCTGTCACAAATTCGTTTAAAACTCCTGCAGAGGTGGCCATGAAACAACTGCATGGGGAGGATTAATGGTAGTATTACTGCTAGGAACAGCTGTGGTGGTGCCTACAGCACCCAACCAATGGGCAGGGCTGGGAAAAGGAGGGAGAGCAGCCAAATGTGGCATCCTGCATCACATAAAAAGTTGTCTCTAAGAAAAAAATGACACATTTCTACCATCTCTGCCGCAAATTAGAAGGTTGTGTCTTTTTGTCAAAGTGCTGGTTTTGCAAGAGAGCAGATTCTTTGAAATCATGTGGCAGCATTTGCAATATCTTTTTGATCAACAATTTGCATTTGTGCAGGAAAAAAAAAAAAGTCATTATCATTACTTACTTGCTGAGCAGCTATACAAATGCTGTCTTCAGTTAGTACCATGTATTAATTATAATCCACTATGGTGAAACTCCCTGTAAAAATCATAGGTACCTATTAGCACATGTAAGCCTGGAGGGTAACTGGTTAGAAGACATTGTACTTGTACTTTCCACAAGAGTAAATGTCCTTCCATAGGCATTAGCTGATGTTCCTTGAAAGTTTGAAGCAGATGTTAACAGAACTCTCCTCTTCTGACAGCCTTCTCTGTGTTTCAGTGAAAGAACATAAATATTATATCTCTTTTGCTCAAAACATTGATAAGCTAACAGCAGAAATAGTTTTTATTATAATTCAGTACTCATCTCCTTGTTATCATAATCCTGATTTTAAATGGGGGCCACAGTCAGATGACAAAGTCATTTGAGATTACTCTTTTCAAGCAGAAATGAGTCATTTTTTCCTGTTTCATGCCTAAACACTCTATAGTTTCTGGCACTTTCTGGAGCAGACCCACTGCAAAAGATTGGAAAACACATGAAATGTTAACCTTCATATTTGAATGGAAGTGCTAAGCTAATAAAAAGTGCTGGATCAGCTGTATTTGTTTTATGTTAGAATCAAGACAGTCGTATAGTCCATGATACTATAAACATGTTTTCAGAGCAAGAACATCAACAACAAATGAATCAAAATATAACAACTCAGGCTGTAGCTGAGGCCTCATTTAATAGACTCTTCAACATCAGAAAAACGATGACTTGGTTAATTTCAGTGGGAAGAAGATAGAATACAGCAGACAAAGGGCCATCACACGACAATGAAAAAAGAGCCTAAGTTGAATGGAAAATCTGACAAGTCTGGAAAATCTGACCAAGCCTTGCCAATCTACCCATGCTTTCTACTGTAATTATATGTCTGCATGTTGGAGAGCTGATTGATCATAAGTACTTGGGGGAGTTCTTTCAGTTTCTGTCTTGCTAATCGTTTAAAATGTCAACTCCTTGATACTTTTCTGTGTTTGTCAGAGATACATAGATAGATATGGCATTCTCTAGCCCCGCATCTCTGCCTTGTCAAGTAGTCATTTTCAGTTACTGCAGACTTCATCTTGTTAAACTAAGAAGAAAAAAAAAACAAGCAGAGAAATGCATGTATGTGAAACACTATTCTCCCTTTCTGACATTCATCCATTGCACTATGACCAGCAGACCTTGTTTATCTTTAATTATACTCATAGCAATTCACCTATGTACGTGTCCTACCTTCCCCATATTTATGTTTCATGGGCCAGTAGAAGCAATTGTAAAGTGCAGAGAAGAGGACTTGAAATTTTCCCCATATTCCCACATCCACCCAAGAGACAAGGAACACAAATGCCTCTCAAGTTCTATGATGAAAAGAAAATCTCTCCGCCTGATGTGCGTCTGGGCATATCCACTGAGCCCTACAGCAAGACAGCTTTACTGCAGACAAGCTCTATTTACAGAACAGAGGAGCTTTCCTTTGAATATCACAAGAGTCAACTGTACTTAAAGCATTTCTTGTAACTGAAGAGGACACCGTATTGTTCTACATATAGCTTCTGAGATTCTCTTTCAAGTTATCATGGACGTGTTTGAGCAACCAAACGTGAATTCATTCTTTTTCCTTCTGACATTTGGATCTATGAGTTTTTTAAGCATGACTTAACAGGGCTGTTTATAAAATGGTGTAAAACCACAAGAAAGCATGCTAAAGCCATGTAAAATGGAGTAAAGCATTTTGGTAGAAGCAGAGCTACATAGAAAGGTGTGGATAGGTGCAGTGCAATGGACACAAAAGTAAGAGCTGCTCATCTGAACACAGCCATGCCAGAGAATCATTGCACAGTGCTTGTACAACTCCCTTCTTCCCTCAGTTGTTTTCCCTGTTAAACAAGGACAAAGGAAGGCTGAAGCCAAAAGAAACTGAAAAAGTTATCTTTGTTGCACAGCCTAAGAAACTAGAAAAGAATCTCACAAAACTGAAAAAGGTGGGAAAACCTCCTTTGCAGAGGAAGGCAGAAGAGGCATTCTTAACCTCCCACTCTCCTTCTTTCACTTCAGAGCATTATAACATGTTTATTCACAGTGCACAGGTCTGAAAGGATTAGTTAGCTAATATTTGTACTGTATTTTCCTCATAGAGAACACTACGCAAGCTTTATCATAACATGGAAAACCTTACTGCAAATGTTACCCACAGAAATTGGGATAAACCAACAACTTTAAGATGGGTTGTGACTCACATGCCTATAAGAATAGTCCTAGGGAGTCTGCTGCTTTCAAGCACTAGCATCAGATATCAGATCAAGATTAATAATTGTAGTCCTGTTCTAAAGAAGACAAATGCAGAGTTACTCGCTCACGCAAGTACAGAGGAATCAAGAGCCAGCATTGTTTTAGATGTCCCCAGAATAATCCGAAATTATTAAGCCTTTGCAATCACTTTCCACCATGAATAAACAATTCACAGTTAAAACAAATGCTACATAAACAAATGTTGAGGTGGTTTTTTTTAAAGATATAATGATAAGTTGTTCACAACCACACTCAGGCTTTGCTAGAGAGTGCTGGTTGAGAATATAAAATATGTTGCTTATTTACATAATGAGACATTTTTAGCTTCAATTTTAAAGCCATTCAAGTCAATGACACCTTCCAATTTTAGAAACAGTCCAACCAGGCCTATCAGAAAAGCAGACTGGGATATCAAGTGACAGTGAAGAGCACAAATACACAACCATTATCATAGGATAAGAATTCAATATGCATCTGCCATTCTCCTGTAATTTCACACTAACATCCACATTGCATGCAGAAAAGAAAGGTAATTTGAATCAACTCATCCAGCTTTCATTGAAGAAGCTAGGCTTGCACAAATTACATCCTATTTTGCATGGAAACATAAAGCACACATGAAATCTCTTTAGCTCCCTCACCTCTGCTCACAGAGCATATTCCTTTATAAAATATATTTATTTTATGTAATAAAATAAATCAATAGATTAATAAAATAATAAAATATAATAATAATTTAATTATATGTGTAATATATTTATTCCTTAATAAAATATAAAGGTTAGTTTGGAGAAGTTGTGATTTGGTACATAAGCAATGATCACAATCTACCAGCTGTACAGGACACCGTAGCAAACGCATCTTTATATTTCACAACAATGAAGGAAAAATGACCTTTGTCATCTGCTAAGAAAAAACTGCACCTGTTGTTCATAGAATCATAGAATGATTTGTGTTGGAAAGGACCTTATAGATCATCTGGTTCCCAAATCTTGCCATGGTAATCTCCCACTAAACCATCCTACCTGACCTTGAACAATTCCAGGCTGGGGGCATCCACAGCTTGTCTGGGCAACCTGTGCCAATGTCTCACCACCACAACTGTAAAGAATTTCTTCCTAAAATCTAACCTAAATCTACCTTCTTCCACTGTAAAACCATTACCTATTGTCCCTTTGCTACATACCCTTATAAAAAATCCCTCCCCAGTTTTCTTGTAGGCCCCTTTCATGTACTGGAAAACCTCTATGGGTTGTGCCTGGAGCATTCTCTTCTGCAGGCTGAACAACCCCAGCTCCCTCAGCCTATCTTTATATGAGAGGTGCTCCAGCCCTCTGACTATCTTTGTGACTCTCCTCTGGACTCACTCCAACAGTTCCATGTCCTTCCTACAGTGTCCTTATATCCACAACTGGAAGTAAAACATTGAAAATAAATGAATGTCTTTATTTTTATCACTGCCATTGTCTACTCCTCCTTCAGGATACGTGGAGTATTGCAAGGAACTCCATAACTTTTCCAGTATGGAGCAATTTGATTAACCAGTTAGTACTCTCTTCAACAATATCAATAAACTTTCCTTTGTTTTGTGAGTCTGTCTCACAGCATCTAGACATTCTCTTGGAAAGTACACAAAAAGAAATCTTGTTACTGCAGCTGTTCAGGTTGTCCATCAACACTTTCAGGCCCTCTAGGTGCACTTTAGGTGCCTCAACCAATTGGCAAGATGGCATATACTAAAATCTGTCTTTGTATGGTATCCTTGGTGAATAAGACTCATCTCATGTACTTATGGCATATCTTTAGTTTCATGAATTATCTGGGCTCAATTTTCAGAGAGAAGATAGAGACAAAATCCTCCAAAGTGTAATTTACCTCTCTTCAGTGATAAAAGAAGGGGCCAGGAAACCAGTATAGACTAAACATGAACATGAGCTGAAAATGAATATGTGGCTCAGCTGACAACAGTGTAATTAAAACTTTCCTGACACAAAATTACCCAGTTGTCTCTGTATAGAAATGTGAGTTAAAATATTGAGAATTTTGTCATTCCAAATCAGTTCCATTTGCCATAAAGCACCACACACCCAAAAAATCAGTCCTGTAAACAACATATATTTGGTGAAGACGCAAACATTTCTTCCAACAGTTGAGAAACCCAATACAGCATTTTTCAGAAATGTGTAGAGAATGTGACCCAGCTTTATATTCCCAGGCTGCACTATGTGGCAGCTTTGAGATTTTGTTGAACTGCCTATGACCATGTCATAATTTATCAGTTACTGTGTAGAACTAAGAGAAGGAAGGATAAACATATGTATATGTGCCAGCACATATATGTAACAGACACATTTGCCTTCTCCTGTCACCCTGTCCTCATTTTAACTGCTCTGAAAATCCCAGAGCAGAATAGGTGGAAAAGTAAATTAGACTCTTTCCAGTCATCTTACCAATATAGGTGATGGATGCCATTATTTTTAATCCTTAAATTGCTTCTGGAAAAAAATACTTTCAAAGTGCAGTTCTGTAGTATTTGTGGATGCAAGTCTAATATGCCGTGGTGAGGGTAAAGACTACTTTGTTACTAGCCAAAGCATCAGTTGATTTGATTTTTCAGTGCTGAATTAAACCCAATATTTATGGTCTAGCCTGCATTTCAAAACATGAAAAATGCAGACCTTTTATAGCTTTATTTTGTGAAGACTTCATTCTCCTAATCACTCACATTATTAGAGCAGGACTTAAAAGAAACTGGAGCTAACAATCTAACAGTATCAAAATCCATATAAGTCATTGAATCACCAACTTTATATGAATCACTAACACTATAGCTCACATTATCTAAAGGTAATGTTTGGTAAATGATTTAATTTTGACAGGTAGATATATGCTTCGTGGCTGATTTCCTGGTGGTTTAATTGTGATACATTAGTCTAGTGTTTGCACATTGCCATCTTCCAGCTCAGGCTCTGCTGAATAAGACAAACAAAGTAAGCAAGGCTTCCAAAGATCATCTCTCAGCCCATGGGCTGCTTATTTCTGAAAGAAATTCTGTGTCCAGTCTTCTAATCTTAGCCACAAACATAAATTTCCTTGTTTTCCTGTGTAATCACAAGCTAGGAAATAAAAACTGCTAAATTTACTTCGAGTGATTGTGAAGGTTTAACACTGGCCTGGCAATTAAACCGAATAACAGATGCTCTCGATTATCCCCCTCTCCTCCCTGATAAATAAAGGAGAGAGAATAAGGAAGAGAGACTTATGGATTGGAAACTAAACTACACAACTTTAATGAAACACTAATGATAAATAGGAAAAAATTACTAAATATATACAAATATACAGGAAAATCGATACCACATTCCTCTCCCCTTTCCCCCAATAACTCTCACGTCACCACCAAGGCTGCAGGGCAGCCCTGGGAAAGTCCAGGCTGGAATCCTGGAGTCAGCAGCAGTTGGGAGCTGGAGGCAGGAACACACAGATTCAGGCTGGCAGGGATCAGGACCACAGGCAGAGGAATGGATGGAATCCTCCCAGGATGCCGGATCAAAACAGGGAACAGGTGAGGAAGGGAAGCAGGAAGGGCAGGAAAGGGTAGGAAGGGGTTTGACCCTTGTGATCCCTCAAATTTATACTGAGTATGAGGTGTATGGAATGGAATACTCTGGTCAGTTCTGGCATCTGTCTTATCCGGTCGTCCCCGAAGGAGGGTTTCAGGTGGGACCTCCTTACTCCTTCTGGAAGGTAAAATGTTCCTCAGAGCTGAGCAGTGTCCTTGGATCACACCAGTCTCTGGCAGTAACTATAAACATCGAGTGTTACCAGTCCTAGAAGCAGACCCTGTCTGAGAAACTTGCTGTTAATTTCAGCAAGTGCAACTACTTACGAGAGACTTAGTTGAAAGAAAAAGTACAAGACAGAAAATTACCTTTATCCTGTCCCAAAACAGGACAAAGATGGTTTTGGACAGAACCTGAATGAAAGGCGTCAGAGCTTTCAAACTAAGCTTTTTGATACGTTGGATAAAATCCTACCTTGGATTTGAGCTATTTTAACTGGAAAGTGGATTTTAATTGAAAATGTTAAGGGCTGGACTCAGGAGGTGCAGGTGGCAACTAAGTCACTAAGTCCCACAGAAAATGGGCAGGAGTTGGATGACATTATTCATCTTCCACTAAGCCTTTCTATTATACACCTAATAAAACCTACTGTTTTCTGAACTTCATTTTCTTGCCTGAGTCTTCTTTTACAAAATTAACTGAAAACATTTCTCCAAGTGTTGGAGATTTTCCTTTGTTTCGTCTTGGAAATGGTGAATGGAACAAAAAATCCAGAAGATCTGAGTAGTCAACTGGTGATTTTAAGTGTGAGGTAAAACTTTTGGAAGGATGTAGGCCATCCAAATAGATGGTCTACAAACCAGCACTGGTTTGTCTTCAGTTAAAAAATCATAGAGAATGGTAGGAGTTGGAAGAGATTTCTGGATACCACCTAGTCCACTCCCCCTGCTAAATGTAGTTCACTTAGACCAGGTTACACAGGATCTTGTTCAGGCAGGTTTCTAATATCTCCATAGGAGGAGACTCTACAACTTCTCTGGAAAGCCTGGATCAGTTCCCTGGTAAGATGTCTGCAAGGCAGTTGGTTCCAAGCCTCTTTGTCTTTTCATGAATGAGGCGTGCTGGAACCTCCCTGTGAACAGGGCTTACTCTCACCCTCTTACAACTGGTGCTGGGTCTTCAACCTACCCTCAAAGGCAAGGATTATTCAAAACATCACTCATATTTTACACATTGAGCCCAGAATAATGAGAAAACATACTTTAATCTCTAGCCATCCATATGTTCTTACCCTACATGTCAGCTCCCCTGGTTAGGCTCCTCTCCTGGAGCACACTGTAAAGGAGACTGATATTCACAACACCCTCGGTAATACTGCAGTGAATACTTTCTACAGCAGTTGAATTGTTCAGGAATGGCCTGGTGCTCTGTTCTACAGGTACACTGTCCATTTGTTCCAAATGCACTTTTTACCCCTTGGAAATCACTCTTTTGCTCAATAAGTCAGTGTAGTTCTGGCTTACTTATTCATGGAAGGAAAGAGATGGAAGGGATGTTGGCCACATTGATTTAATTTCCTCTCTGAAGTGGAGCATATTTTGATTAAAGGAGCCACAAGGAGACATCCCCTATAGGGACCAAATATTTGAAATTTAATTTCCTTCTTACTAAGTTGTATGTTGTTGTTGTTGGAATCAACAGACAGAACAGCTGGCTAAGTGATGAAAAGACCTATCTGAAGGTGCTGTGACTGCAATTTTCATTTGAAATTTCCTATTACTGTTTTGTGCATTTTGTGACAAATCATTGCAGAAGTTATTGTGTAGGAATTTTCAAATAAAATACATTAAGCCAATTTTGAAATGCTTATGATCAGCTACCTGTGCAGAGTAAATCGCACAGCAGTGCAAGAATAGGAAAATACCACATCTGGGTGTTTAACTCTCATTTACTAACTGCTATTAAATAGAGCTTTGGAGGCACAGTCCATACTGATTGTAAATAGCTAAGTATTTTGGATACAATGGATACCTTGGATATATAAAATACTTTTTAAAATTATTATATTTTTTTTTAGTTAATTCACAAGGCTGCATTTTTCTTCTCTCTTTCTCTGCTCTCTCAGGGTGTTAAACAGGTGTTATGTACTGAAGGTGTCCCACAGGGGGAAGGCAAGCCTATCCCCATCCAGGTATTTAGTATTCTGAGTACCATGAAAGTTATTTCACTACACTGTATGGGACCAGGCTATACCCTGAGTACAGCTGCTCTCCCTTTGCTCTGAGGCTCTGTGAGGTTATGCTGAACAGTGCCATATATTGCGAGCTCTCGTACAAGCTTGAATTAACTAGGAATAACCATAGAATTTGCTATTTTATACACACACAAGCACAGAAGACTGCTTACAATTAAGATGATTGTCGCCAATCTGAGAGTGTCTTGCTCTAAAATATGATGATATAAAATGAATATGATGCCCAGGCTCTAGAAGTAACTCACACAGTTAGTTGAATCAGAGTTTATTCTTTTAAGCCTTAATCAAATAAAGCACGTCATATGTGCAGACTTTTAATTCAATGACAATACTCTTACACCTCAGGATTAGCACTAGCTTCAGTGCTGTGCCAGACTGGAGTTGTAAACTTTTTGCGCTTCATTAGTCCCAGTGGAACTAAGGGAAACATAGAAAAGACCTTTCAGTAAAGTAATAAGAAGTTTGATATCTCTGCCTTAATAAAGATTACTTCAGTTTGTCCACATTTACAAGTCTGTCTATAAAACAGACGAAAAAACAATACAAACACTAAAATTTACAATTGCAAAAGGAAGTTTATTAAGTCAAGTAGTTAATGCAAAATTTAGTTATTTAAATGAGTGACTAGTTGGATACAGAAGCTTATGTAGATAGCTATTTTTTTCAATACCTATAAAGACCAGTTAATTGGTATAACGAAAGGATAAGACAGAGCTTTACCAAGATTTTCTTCTTGACAGCTGAAGTGTACAAGAAGAAATTCATTACTTTCTCAATATCTCATTTCTTCTAGCAGTGAAATTAAATGTAAAGGGAACTTGTGAATATATTTTTCCCTAAGGCTCATAAAATGAAAACAATACTCAGGGCAGATAGGAAAGTACGACCACAACTCTTATATTTATCCTCTTTCCTAGTGATGTGCACAGTAGAGGCACATATCAGACAATTGACTGTACAATATTCTCATTCATATTGCAAGAAAGTGCAGTAAACAGATGTAATATTTGCAGCTTAATATCACTAATTCACACTAATGGCTGGCAGATGAATTGTGAATTACCATACATTGCGAATTGGTGAATAATCAAAGACAAGCAATAAGCAAGCATAAAGCTTCACATAATATAGCTTCTTCATTAATGCTCATAGTCATCCTGAAGTTCCTTTAGTTATGTTAATAATTCAGAGGACTGTCCTGGCAAATGAGAATTTTGTACCAACTCCCGCAGTCCAAATAAAAAGACTTCACAATGTCTCCTGTATTTTACCATGACATAAGAAACACTATGAGATTCTTGCTGAGCAACATAAAATGTACATATAAAATGACAGTGTTCTACTTGCATTTTAAAAACTTTTCACATTTTGTCCCTACCCGAGTTATAAGAAAAAACATTGCTCCAAATGATTTAATGAATAACCTTGCTCCCCTCTATCCTGAATAGGTGACCCAGAGAGTGAACCTGGTAGGAGACTTTTCAAATTATAAAAATTAAAGCTCAGCCTAAAAAGGACAAGCAGATCTATCATACAGATATTAGCAGCAGTATGCTTTGGAAATGTTCTGTGCTACTGATGTTTGAGTGGTTTGAGTTCATTTTTCTTTAATCACATTCTGAAAAATCATTTGTTTCCTCCTTGGGGTTTTCACATTGACCCAGAGCACACCAACTACAGCTCTTTTCCATACTTTCTCAAGTATTCAGTTTTCAGTCATTCCACCAGTCTTCTCATAAACTGCATGCACTGCCTCTTGCTAGTCTGACATGCCTTTCAGAATTATTAAAAACAGTGCAGATTTGAACTGGTTCTTTGGAAGATACTATGTTTGAGTTCACATTCATAAAAAGGGCTTCCACCTTTGATCACAAAGACTAAAGAAAAAACATTGTTTTAGGCTTTGCAGTCTTATTCTTGGAGCAAACAAATACCAGTTGCATTTCAGAACTTTCCACAGTGACCTGATGTTGAAAATGCCTCTGCAAAAATTCACATAGTTATTTTTAAATGTTAAAATATAATAGAAAATTATCTTACGGATCTAAATTCTTATCTCTCTGAGCAAATATTTTGTCAAGAGAGTTTTCTAAGTAGTTCTACATGGCTAGGGATCCACAAGGCTTGTTTAGGTTATTTAACTTGCAGTCTTTTTTATTGCTACATCATTATTCCTCTTAACTGCTAAAGGAGCATATAACACATTCTGAGTTTTAGTGGGCTTGAGGCTTGAAATCTTGTCAGGACTTCCCGAAGTTTTTGTTGGGGGTTTTTTTGTTGTTGTTTTTGTTTGTCTGCTTTTTGCGGATTTTTAGAACACCTAAGTTGCCTTCTTTTATTCACAGCCTGTCTTGCCATTTGTTGAGGTACAGATAGATCCATAGTTTATCCAGAATTCCATCATTAAAACTGAAACCAGATGAGAAGCAGCTAGCCTAGCCTAAGGGTCCACTGTTTACAAAGACTGTTTTCCAACAGGTGACTCTTTTCCAGGATGTGGCCTGGTACCTCCCACCCCCAGATATTCTGTAGAATGATGCAACATCCAGAGCACATTTCTTCTCCTGTCACTTCATACCAGCTCCTTTAGAAGCACCTGAGACCTTGATACTTCCAGCCTCTTTGGTGGCAAAGGAATTAACATTTGGGTGTGACGTGAATACAGATTGTGTAGAAAGGGGAGGTGAAAATGTGTGCCACCTCTTACCTGTATCCCTGCCCTCCAAACTCAAAAGAGACTGCATAAGGAGGGGATCCTGCACTTCCAATTTGCTTATGCATTAGACTAAGAGACACAGCAGCTGGCATAATACCTAAACCTGCAACACACACGATGGCCCCATCAATTCTTGTTACCAAGTCAAGGAGGAATTGTTCTGAGTGGTCATTCTTTGGTAGAAAGACTTGTTTGCTGATGACAAATCTTGTCTTTGCCAGTCTACCTATGCCAGCAAAAGATTACATACAACTACACGTACAATTTCTTCCCTGCCTAGAAGTTTCTTCCCTTCCTGCCTTCTGGGAAATAATAAATTTGCTGGAAACTTGTTCTGTAAAATTATTCTTTGAATTAGCTCTCCAAAGTTTTGAAGTGAATAAATTATTGTTATCCACAGCAAACTTTTAATACATACTTCTGTTTGCTAGTCTAATTAATTTAATCTCCATCACTCACGCTCTCCATATCCACACACTTGAAGATAGTACAGACTGCTGTGAGAATACTTCTGCCTGAGGGAATAACAAATAAATTCTCAAGAACAACCCCTGTGTCTAAGACTAATAATTTAGTGCTTTCATTAAAGCAGGAGAAATGACAAATAATAATTACCAATATGCTTGAGATGCTTAACAGGATGCAATGAACAGTGTAGGTGGGGGTTAGACAGAAAAGGTCTAGGGCATAGTTTATTTCATCTTAAGGTAGACATTTGAAATAGATTTAAAACAGTAGAACCCCTTCCAGGAAATATGCAGCTGTCTTCACTGACTACAGGAAGTCTCAGATGAGAACTACAGATGCAGATCCCTATATTGTCTTTGGCTTAAGTTAGGTAAGTGAAATCCCACCATGAGTGTTTATATGACTTTCAGATAAAATGAAAGCATGAACTCTCTACAAAACATCACAGTACCAAAGAAATTATTGTCACTCAGAGCCCTGTGGGCCACAATGCTTTGGAAATATTCCAAGATTAATTGAAAATAACATGATCTAAACAATGCTATAGAATTGCAGCTCCTTTGACCCTTACCTGTTGCTTAGGGACTGAATGTTTCCTGTTCCCACACCCTTCTTCCACTGTTTATGTTTCCAGGAGGAACAAAACAGTCTCAGATATCTCTCTGCAACAAGAATTTGCTTCTACAACCATGTTCAACTGTCCCCTTTCCCTTCTGCCAAAGTGTTCCCTTCCTCTCCAAGATGATCCCTCTTCCACGCCCTAAACTCTTATTCACTGTGCTGCTTCTTACACATTTTATGTGCCACATTGGTCTCAAAATTGGAAAGCTATGGATTCAATGGATGGACCACTTGGTGTATAAGGCATTGGCTGGGTGCTTGTACTCAAAGAGTAATGATTTCCAAATACAGAAGAGTGGTCTTGCCCATGGATCTGTACTGGGACAGATGTTCTTAACACCTTTGCCAGTGACATAGACAGTGAAATGCACTGTGCCCTCAGAAAGTTTGATGACAACACCATGCTGCATGGTTGACACACTGGAGGGAAGGGATGCCATCTGAAGGAACTTTGACAGTCTTGAGAGGTGGGCCCATGCCAACCTCATGAAGTTCAATGGGGCCAAGTGCAAAGTTCTGCACTTGGGTCAGGGCAATCCAAGCACAATTACAGGCTGGATGGGTGCTGAGACACTGGGACAGATTGCTCAGGAAAGCTGTGCATGCCCTGCACTTGGAAGTGCTGAAGGCCTGTCTGGATGGGGCTTTGAGCAATCTTGACTAGTGGGAGGTGTCTCTGTCCATGGCAGGGGGACTGCAACTAGATGATCCACACAGGAGTACTGAGGGAGGTGGCAGAGGAGCTCACTAAGCCTCTCTCCATCATCTACCAACAGCTCTTGGTAAACAGATTGCCAGTGTAATGTACAAAAAAGGCTTGAAGGCTTGTACAGAGAAGTACAGACCTATCAGACTGATCTTTGTGCCTGGAAAAATTATGGAGCACTTCATATTGAGTGCATTCACGTGGCAAGAGCAGGACAGCCAGGGGACACAGCATTCTCCTAGAGAAGCTGGAAGCTCATGGCATAGACATGTATACTCTTCATTGGATTAAAAACTGTCTATATGGCAGGAGCCAGAGATTTGTAGTCAACTGAGTTAAATCCAGTTGATGACCTGTCAATCACCAGTGGTGTTCCCCAGAGCTCAGTTTTGGGACCAATTCTGTTCAATATCTTCATTAATGATCTAGATAAGGAGATTATGTGCTTCTTATGTAAGTTTGCAGATGACACCAAGATGGGTAGGAGTGTTGATCTAGGTAGGAAGGCTCTGTCCAGGGACCTGTACAGGCTGGACAAATGGGCCAAGGTCAGTAAAATGAGAGTTAACAAGGCCAAGTGCTGGGTGCTGCACTTTGATCACAACAAACCCCATGTAACACTACAGGCTTAGGGAGAAGTGGATGAAAAGCTGCTTGTCAGAAAAGGCCCTGGGGGTGCTTGTTGACAGCCGACTGGATATGAGCCAGAAGTGTTCCCAGGTGGCCAAGAAAAAGACAGCATCCTGGCTTGCATCAGGAATAGAGTGGCCAGCAGGAGAAGGGGATTGATCCTGCCCCTGTACTCAGCACTTAAGAGGCCACACCTTGAGTACTGTGTTCAGTTCTGGAACCCTCACTACCAGAATGACATTGAGTTGCTGGAATGAGCTCAAAGAAGGGCAACCAAGCTGGTGAAGGGTCTGGACAACAAGACCTATGAGGAAATGTTGAAGAAATTGTGAATGTTTAGTTTGGAAAAGAGGAGGCTGAGAGGAGACCTTATTGCTTTCTATAACTACATGAGAGGAGGTTGTAAGGAGATGGGTTCTGGCCATTTCTCTCAAGTGGACAATGATAGGGCTAGAAAATGGCCTGAATTTGCTCCAGGGAAGGTTTAGACTAGATGTGAGGGAGACTTTATTTACTGAGAGAGTAGTTAGGCATTGGAATGTGCTGTCCAGGGAGGTGGTGGAATCACCACCCCTGGAAGTATTTAAAGACTTTAGGGTCCTGAGGACAGGCTCTAGTGGATAATACAGATATTGATATATATGTATTTTATTCTGGGAGGATGGGGGCTGTTGACAGTAGGATTCATTGATCTTAGAGATCTTTTCCAACTGTGATAATTCTGTAATTCTTTGATTCCATGATCATTAGGGTCCCTTCCAAGCCAAACCATTCTATGATTCTGTGATTCCATGACCAGTATCTGATTGTCCTGCTGCTTTTTCTTTGAGGTTCTCATAACCATTTGGTGCTACATGTTACTCAAAAGCCTTTGAGTGCTTTGAAGTTTTCTGGATTTCAGACTTCTCTGGCAATATGCCACACCTCACAGCTTTTATAAAACAACCAGAGAAATTCATGTGCCTGGTTAGCTGGTCTGTGCTCCCTCCACCAGAGTCCATGTTGACCAACTGTTAACTAAATTGAACAGGACTGGAAATGCATGAAATACCAGCCTCTAACCACAGACTTGACAAATCTGAGGCCCCAAATACTTGATACCAAACCTTTTATTCTATGTAGCCACAATTTGAACAGGTGATTCACTATAAAATAAATAAATAAATAAAATATGCCTTTTTTTCTCCGTTCTTTCTCATGCCGTAGGTCATACTGCAGTTATTTTTAACAGGTTTCCCAAGCAAACCTGAAAATACAACTTTCAAAATCTCTTGATTTTTCCATAAATGATGATGTACACTGTGACTGAATAGAAAATGGGTCTTAAATCTGATGCTGTGATGAATGCTTATTCTTGTGTTAGGCCTGGGTACCTGTGGATGCCAAACATTTAAATACCAATCTAGTGAAATCCCTGGCTGGAGTCTTTTCATGTCAGCTCTGCTGTAAATATTAGGCTTTTGCTGATGCTAAATAGTCTAAACCCTGAGTCAGCTATCAAAACTCCACAGCTCGGAAGGGATCAGGCTGTGCTTAATATCTCAGCATTCATATCTGAATTGACTTACAGCTCACATTAAGTAAATATATTCTTAGCTCTGCCCATCAAACTCTTTTAAGAGGCATGAAAGCAATGGTGAACCCTGTGCAGTAACTTTAGCCTTGTTCATCATCTGACTTATTTACTGTTGCTAGGTAAAGTAATTTTCTGAATGACTGAATGAAAAATCACCCCTCAAAAACTGAAGGCAAAATGCATGCATGAAAATGCAAAGGGACAGGATGAGTCAGGGTACCAGTGTGAAAGTCTTCTGTAGCTGTGCCAGCAATGTACTACATTGTTCCCAGACCAACAGAAACTTTAAGTTAATGCTGCTTCTTTGGATGATGCTATAAAGAAAGTTGGCATTTTCAGTTCAGCTGCCATAGAAAAGGGCCTCAACATCACCCGCATCACCCAGGTCACCACTCTGCCTGGGATTAACAGTCAGGTTTACCTGAAGTTAGGAAGAGGGGAAAATGTTGAAACTAAGGAAACTAAGGTAGCAAACAACTGAACAACTTGCCCCCAGATACAGAAACGGTGCCTCTGAGAAACAGCTGACAGAGAAGCATTGAAAGGCTGGTTTTTTGCTCTTAATGATTTATGTATTGTGAATGTCGCCCCCAAAAAAGGGGGAGAGGGGACCAGGGGGAAGAGAGGTGGCAGGGAAAGGGGTTGGATTTGAGACTTATACATCCAGCCAGGCTCAAAATTCCCAGATGAAGCTGAGAAACAGACAAGTATTTCCACACCAACTTTTCATGTACAGATTCACATCAAGCCTGAGGAAAAACACCAAGAGGAAAAAAAAGTCTTGACTGAAGCCAAGATAATGCATTCTATCATGCATCTTTCATTTACATTTTGTGATACAAATTTTAAAATATGTATCATCTTCAATTATTCTGTAGACAATATGGACACAGAGAAATCCTACTCCCACACAACTCATTTGTGAGGCCAGCAATATTTATGACTAAAAAAACCTTAGCAGAATTTAAACAAACCTACACTTTTAGGGGTGAAATTTTAAATCTATTTTTATTTTCTGATAATTCAAACCCAACAGCAGCAAGAATAAATTCAGTGAGATGAATCCTCAGCTGCTGAAAATGAAGTACATGCACGTTAGGTCCTACAAAGATTCAAATGAAAAAAAAAAAAAAAAAAAAAAAGCCTACAGAGGATGGATGCAGTGATATGGGAGGAATATAAAGTCTGAGAATCCAGGGATCAGATTAGGAAAGCTAAAGCCCAGACAGAATTAAATGTGGCCAGGGACATCAAGGGCAACAAGAAAAGCTTCTATAGGTGTATTGATGATAAAAGGATGACTAAGGAAAATGCAGACTTGGCTACCTGTGACAGAGAGATACTAAAGTACTCAATGGCTTTTGCCTCGATCTTCACCAGCAGGGACCCATGCCACACCATCCAAGGTACAGATGGCAAAGACCTGGGAGAACAAAGAAGCACTCATGGTAGGGACAGATTAGGTTAAAGACCATCTAAAGAACCTGAAGGTGCATAAATCCATGGGACTTGATGAGATGCATCTGCAGGTCCTGAGGGAACGTCTGGCTGAAGGTGCTAAGTCACTTCCCATCATAACTGAAAACCTGTGGCAATCAGGTGAGGGTGCCAATGACTGGGAAAGGGGAACCATAGCTCACATTTTTAAAAAGGGGAAAAAAGAACTCCTGGGGATCTACAGATCAGCCAGTTTCACCTCTGTGCCTGCCAAGATAAGGGAGAAAATCCTCCTGAAAACTACACTAAGGTGAATGGAAAATAAAGAGGTGATTTGTGACAGCCAAAATGGTTTCTCTAAAGGCAAATCATGTCTGACATGACAATATTACAGCATTGATGGATAAGGGAAGAGCTACTAATGTCATCTACCAGGACTTGTGCGAAGCACTGACACTCTCCTATGTGACATCCTTGTCTCTAAATCAGAGATATGTGGATTTGATGGATGGACCACTTTGTGAATAAGGTACTGACTGGGTGGTTGCACTCAAAGACTAGTGGTCAAAAGTTCGATGTCTAAATGGAGACCAGTGATGAGTGGTGTTCCTCAAGGGTCTGTACTGGGACCAGTGTTGTCACAACATAGACAGAGGAACTGAGTGCACCCTCAGCAAGTTTGCTGACAACACCAAGATGTGTGGTGTGATTGACAGGCTGAAGGGAAGAAAGGAAGGACATCTGGAGAGAAC
Source organism: Phaethornis superciliosus (assembly GCA_023637945.1). NCBI lineage: Eukaryota > Metazoa > Chordata > Aves > Apodiformes > Trochilidae > Phaethornis > Phaethornis superciliosus. The sequence goes on along the minus strand of JAJQWJ010000001.1, from coordinate 107,892,391 downwards.
TTGACATTCTGGAGAGGTGAGCCCATGCCAACCTCATGAAGTTCAATGGGGCCATCAGCGTGCTATAAAAATCAGGGAAACCCCAGCACAAATATAGGCTGGGAGAGAGGTGGTGACACACTGGCACAGGTTGCTGAGGGAAGTAGCGATTGCCCCCTTCATGGAAGTATTCAAGGCCAGGTTGGATGGGGATGTGAGAAACCTGGACTTGTGGGAGGTGTCCCTGCTCGTGGAGGGGGGTTGGAACTAGGTGATACCAAAGGTCCTTTCCAACCCAAGCCACTCTATGATATGATATGAGATGAGATGAGATGATGATATGACATGATACGATAGGATAGGATAGGATAGGATAGGATAGGATAGGATAGGATACGATGATATTTTTTAGGCTACTGTGAAGTACAGAAAGTTCAGGTTTATGAATTAGATCTTAACCATGAAGTGATTTTATGCAGTAATAAATAAAACATCTCTAAATATTTATTAGAGCAAGTCATAGTTAATACACATTCAAGCACTTTCATTTGTGAGGGAACAAATTTCCTTGCTAAGAGACTGGAAGTGTGCAGATCAGTGTACATTTTCATGTATGAGGCTTATGAGTGAGATGCTGACAAAAACCCAGTTTGCTTCCCTTTCTGCTGCTGGCGACTGAGAATAAAAACACTGGGTATAACTCAAAAACAAATATTAGGAAAGCTGGATTTTTGATAGCTTATTAATTGATTAAGTATGTTAAATTAATATTCAAATGTAGATAACTGTTTGTAAAGGAATGGGGAGGAGGGGAACCAAGAGATATATGCCTCGGGACTGCAGAGTATGATGAGCCTGGATACCAGGCTGGTCTTTTCTACTTTAATGGATTCACAGAAGATACTAGTATGAGAAGAAAAAGTACTTAGACTTAATGCTATAAAATTTTTGATGTAGAAAGGGCAGTCCTCTCTTGAGTAAGTAGTTTGATTCTACAAAATTTGAGTAGATTTTGTATCTCACAGGTATTAAGTGTTTCTTAATTTGAAGATATTACTTTTCTGAACCATGCGCTTGGATAATTCAATTGCCTTAGAATCACAGAATCATAGAATGGGTTGGGTTGGAAGAGAGTTTAAAGATCATCTAGTTCCAGCAATACCTTCAAACAACTTCTTTCCAATTATGAATTTCAAGTTTCATCAATTCTCTGTAAAATAAAGCCATCTAGGTTTCATATAGTGTCAGGTATCAGTGATGATACTCACTAAACACATCCTTGAAATTAATGGGTTAAAATTTAAAACCACAAAGATCATAGGAGGAAGGGAGGGTAAGAAGGAAGATTAGGAATTTACATTTTGGAAATTATGCTCAAAAGACTTCTTGTTTTGGTCAATCTTTTATTGTTTCAATAGATACTGAATCATATTCCTAACAGATATATATACTGAAAAACCTGTAGAGATATTTTTATAGGCATATTGAAAAGTATGATTAGTTTACACTCAATCTTTACAAAGTATTTCAGTAATAAAATCTAATAAATAACAGAAATGTCTGTGTTTTCACACCATAATTGCATTATGTGTAATTTACCCCTGTTGTGTCCCTACCAGATGGTGTACTGGTATAATTTACTGGACGTATAAATGATGGATTTGGACTGAAATAAAATCAACTTTCACTTGTAAAATGCATTTTACATTCCATTACTGATTTCAGAACAAAACTCTGAAAGGTAAAAGCTGGAAAATCAGCAGGGGGAAATAACAAAGGAGTTTTACAGTGCCACACAAATTAATCATTCCAAGTCATGCTCCTCACAGACTATAGTTTTCTGCATGCTCAGCTCTCACTGGTGTAGTGATAGTGGGAGACATAAAATTTCTATTTATTAAATTTGTGGAGGATGCAATAAATGGTAAATAATATTGAGGACTGATAAGTTATACAAAGAAAATTGAATTGCTTATTAAGCTGAACATATAAAGTATTATTCAGATGAAGAGTGGGAAAAAAAAAAAAAGTTATAGGAGCAAAACTGGTGATGTTCAGTTAGTAAAACTTGTAAAGCCCTGATAAAAGGCACTGGAGTCTTGACTGGCACAGTCTATAAGTCACAGGCTCAATAAAAATATTATTTTAATATGATATGTTACATGTAAATATATACATTAATATGGCTTTGTGTTTCCACAGGGAGAAATAGCAATCAGATGATTTTACACTGGTAGTGGTAAGAGTGATAGGGGTTTGTTATGTTCAGCTCTATGGTCAACATTCCAGAAAGAATGAATGAAAAACTGGGAAAAGCTACAGGAAAAATAAATATGCCTGATATCTGGAGAAGTCACTGTACAGTTTGAGAGATGGGAATTTGACCAAATGAGACATTTATTGAAGAGAATAGACTAGACTAGACTAGATGTCTCAGACGAGAGTGGAAGGTCTTAAGGTGGCTTCAAGAATCACCAACAAAGATACCAGGAAAAGGTGATTTTTAATATAATTCCTTATGAAAGAATGACTAAACAGAATTCAGTGGCAAGGTTCAGTCTACTACTTACTATGTGGAAGGGGCATATAAGGATTGAAAACTGTTGGGAATGATTTATATATTTTATATCCACTCCCAGTCCTAGATTTGGTCAACAGTTTACAACAGACGAGTTAAGTGTATGGATTTCAATGTAGTTCTTAATACATAATTATGGGTCTGGTTTGATTTAGAGTAGAAGTAAACTAAGAAGTAAACACATTCAAGGACCTTCCCATCCTTCTTAATTTGCAGGGCCCAGAACTGCACAGAGTACTCAAGGTGAGGCTGCACAAACATTGAATACAGCAGAATGATCACCTCTTTTGATCATCTGGTTATACTATATTAAATGCACCAAGACAGCATGGTGAACCAACTAATACTTCTAAATAACTTGAAAAAAAAAATGATGAGAGAAAAAATCAGTTGAATGCAAATTTGTCTTATGAATAATGAATGAATAAATTCACTCCAGATTTAAGACTTATTTTTAAAAGAGTTGTGATTAATCTTATGTGAAAAAATATTGTGATGCTTTTCATTCACAAGAAAATGAGGCCTTTTATTTGGAATATGTATTTTAATCAAAGATTTAAAACCTGGGTAAAATTCTTTGCTAAAAGTTTTGAATGACACAATAGTAGATTTTTGGCTGATCTTTCTGAACCTTAAATTCTCAACATGGTATTCACTGAATAAGGATAGCTAATATAAGGCTTTTATACAGACAGAAATCAAGGCACAGATGCCACTTCCTAAGTCAGAGAACTATGGTCAACTTTTGACTGTCAATATCAACACAGATAGCAAACGTACAAGTTTTTCCTGTTTTGTTTTCTGATCTTTTAGAGCCATTTTTTCAGTAAAAGCAAAAATTAGGAAAAATGTCTATGGCTTTTTCTCTTTCTGCTATTATTCATGCAATCACCTCCAGTGGAAACAATTTAATCTTAAATATAAATGGCATTCACCACTGAAGCCAGGGTATTCATGGGAACTGGGATTTTTAGTAGGATGCATACCCATATTTTCCTTAACTCCTTAAGTGCAACAAAGAACAGGAGGATTTGGCTGTTAATCCTGAAAAAATGACAGCCATGAAAAGTGTTGACTCATCTCACCGACAGATCTATAAAACCACCATTAGGCTGTTATCATTAGGAACAACACTGCGTGGGTTATGCATGTGGAAATGAGCACAAAATCACAGCTGGTATTTCTAATTCTGTCCAGCCCAAGAGATATATGTTCTCAGAAGTATCTGAGATAATTACACAAACTAAGTCAAACCCAAATACTGAATTCCCAAGTGAAAAAAATCTTTAATATGTGTCATATACAAGTAGTGAACGATTTACATTCCATCTGTGTACTCTCTAATTTTTCTTGTCACATATTCTAATTATAAATAATTCTCATAACCAAACGTGTTTACACCTCTTCCATCCACCACTCCAAACCCTGCTAAAGAGCACACAAACTTGTTACTATATCATTCTGTCCAGAGTGGTCACATAATAATTCAGCTTGCATCTTCAGCAGGCATTAAACCAGAATATTATTCTATATTACAAAGAACAGGACCAAAAAGTATTTTCTACAAGCAAAGTGAATATTGAAAAAAATAATTGATTTTTTTCGTAGATTTCGTAGCTCTTTCTTTCATTCATTTGCCACCGTATGAGGAATAGCATCACTTTTCCAGCTCTCTTCAGATAACAAGCTATGGTCGTAATTACAGCCTTAAATCCAGACTGGAGCTAGTCTGGTTACAGTGAATGTAATTTGCAAGAATTTTGACAGTAATGATAGTGAGAATACTTCTAACATAACCATAACTCCTATTGCAACATTTCATCTTTCCACAATTCAGTACACAGAGGCTTTTCAGCATGAGGGACTAGGAGAGTTCAGTGAAGCCTTATGCATGTGAAAAGAGGAATTCAGGGCTGAGGAGGTGGAAGGAAAGGGTAAAAATTTGTGGTTGTGTTTACCAATTCAATTGCTAGAACTCTGTTTACATAAAATGCAACCCTGCAAGCAATTGACTCATGAGTAGCTCTCATGTTATATGCAAAAACTAATTAACAGAAAAAGCAGACTGAGTATGAATTATTCCATAATTCAAGTTGTGAAAATATCAAGATCAGAGATGAGTAGGATTAATATAGTTTATTTTGCTTACATTCATCATTTGATTTCTTTAAAACTATTTTTTAGAACATTTTTAAATCGTGTACCAAGCAGACTGCTCTATGAAGTTATATATACTATTGAGGTGCATAGTTTATAAAAATACCCTTTAAATACTCATAAAGGCAGTGATATCTGTGGTACCTACTCTATAAACACCACTGCATATTATACGCTTATACTTACATACAGTTTTGTAAAAACAAAAGTATCATTTTGTCTTCTTTTCTCCCTGTCATATTCAGAAGATGTACAATCACAGTGTGAAACCCAGCCTTCAAGTGACTCACTAGAGCTGCTACTGCTGCTGTTTAACTGCTATTACCCATAGTCAGGGCACAATCCTGCCCTGAGATATTCATGCAGGTCATTTCCAAAGGCACTAAGAGTCACTAAGAATAGGTGACTTTATTTGTGACTAAATCTGAGAATTCAAATCATTCAAATCTGAGAATCTCAAATCTGAGAATTAGATTGCATACATTTTTTTCCCAGTGTGTGTTCCACTAAGCAGGGAGAAGCCTCTTGTTCAGCATCTCTAAATAAAGATGCTGAATAAGTGACAGGTTATTTATGAAATATTATATCATTTGGTGTAACTACAGCTGGCACAAAAATCCCCTAAACATATGTGATTGTTTGCAAATGTGTCCAGTGAAGGTGAAAGAAATTATATGTTTTTTCTTTAACCTTTTGCACCAGAAAATGTTGGAGTATATGATGAAGTTTTACAAGTTACATTTTTTCAAATACTTTGCTTAAAAAATGTATTAAAAATATACATTAGATTATAAGAAAATGCAGGAGCACAAGCATAGACTGTTTTGTACATAGGAATTGTTCATCCAAAGGTCTGAGGATGCATTTCCGCAAAACAGCAGGGCTCTATATTTGTGGCCACTTAAAAGTAGCTTTAGGGCTAAGTTGAAAGGCAAGTTGGTAAACCACAAATAAACCACTTGCTCTTAGAAATGTATTAAGGGACAAGTTAACTCCAAACACATTAGGAAGGCTGAGAGACAGACTCCAACTCTGCACAGCACAGCACCAGGGCACCCAAACATACTCCTGCCCGCAGAGCAGATGAGCTCTGCTGTGCTTTGCAAAACCCAGATATCTGCAGATATCCCATCTGCTGTCCCAGCTTCGTCACATATAGCCTGACACCAAGTAAATAGGAGGGCTGGTGTCCCTCCAGTGGGGCTGCTAGAAGCACCTGCTGGCAGAGCAGATGGGATTTGTCAACAGCTTGCACCTACATAGACTACCTGCCCGACAAAAAGATGGGTCTGAGGGGGTTCACTGGCCATCTGAGCATAGAGCTGTGCTTTAGCCTGCAGCACAGTGTATGGAGACTGTTTTCTGATTGAGCACTTGCTTTGCAAAAGATGGTCACATATCAAATGAGAGACAGAGCTGCAAACAGAAACCAGGAGTCCCAGATCAAAGTATTCTAATTTATAACTAATAGAGACAGAAAGCAACAATGTGATTGTTCCTCTGTCAGCATCCAGGGAGAGTCTGGCTGACAAAGAACACTATTTCACAACTGAGTGAAAGTGAAAGTATGACTTCTAAATGAACAGACACTCTGAGATATTGTTACCTAAGACTTCCTCAATATTTGCATGTTTTCTGTCTCCGTGCCCCCAGCAGTTCAGCACATCATTAAAGCACTGATGATTTTAATGACTGGCTGCCAGAAAATGGTACAACTAGGAGGAAGTGGGGAGCTAGCTGTGCTGAGTAAGCTGCTGTTTTTTATTCCCAGAGTGGACATGGGATCACAAGCACAGAAGGTGCACAAGTTCAGGCTGTCTTCCTTGCTTCATCTTCCAAGTCAGTGGTTTGTTTTTCACATTATTTGGACACCTCATTTCTCAGCAGTAAGTCTGAAATGGAAAACAGTCAGCATTTCTAGGGTGAAGAAGCCAAAATCTATCTAGGAGACAAAATGTCTTCTGCTGAAATAAAACCAGCTCTGTGAACTACAGCACGAGTAAATCAGAGTTGGGAAAATTTAAAGCTGGTTTCAACCCTGCAAAGTTTTGGAAAGAATTAAATATCTAACTACATCTATAAACAGGAGGTGTGTGTTTTATATATTTATACATATATCTATAAATTATTCGACCAAAAATGAATCAGTAGAACTATAGATGAGATGAACACAAAGGAAGGGAGTGGATATTCTTTTCGTTTATGAAAAAGAGACAGAGAAAAGTGAGAACAAATGAATTCTCCAGGCAAGTGAGATGGTCTCTTGTAACAGGTGACAGGTTTTTTTTTTATCCTCAGGTAACTAGGAGACCTAATATGTTCCTATCAATAACTTTGGGTTGAAAAATAGACTCCATAATTTGACAATAACATTTTTTTTCCTGCAAAGTGCAAGCAAAGTTGTTTGTGTAATACAAATGACACCACTGAACACATCACACAATTTTATCCAAATATTCCCTAATTAGTATCAGCCACTAAGCTTCAGTCACTGAGGTCAGGACTGGAGATTCATGATCTAACCAATTTAGATCTACCTCCACACAGAGTCAGGACTGCAGAGGGGTTTCTAATGAGGAGGATTTCCTGTGAAACCACAGAATCTTTTACTAAGTTATTAGGTCCAATTAAATTCAACCGAAACTGTACAGTTTTCCTTTACACAGACCAAACTAAGTTTTGTAGTCAGCTGGAGGCAAACTAAGGCTACCTGAACACGTTTCAATCAAAGCTCATTATGAACAGGAAACTTGACATTTAACTAAGAAAACATTCATTAAAATTATCTGCTGCTAACAGAAAAGAATCTACCCTTGTCAAAAGCTGACTACCACAGAAGTTTTAATTTTCCTAGTAAAGTAAAAGCACTCAAAAATTTTGTCATGAAAATTCAGTCATTCTGATATGTCTGTGTCCCTGTTGTTCTGTGAGATGGGACCTTGAAATCTCCAAAGCTGTGCCACAGGCCCAGCATACACAACAGGGGTTCAGGAAAAAAAGCTGTGGTGTACAGAAAATTATTATTGTGGTCTGTTAGCCCACCCAAAAAACGGTCTGACAGGAGACATCTAAACTGTAACATCTACTATGTATAAATACATCTATGTTCATCCAAAGCTTTTACACAGAACAAATACTATCTCCTTAAAAAATCTTATGACTGAGGAAAGTAAGATGGTCAAAAACACAATGTATGCTGTTGAGGCAGAAGAGTACAAGCATCCCTATCAAAAACATCAGTATTCTCAAGGGACCTTATCCAAACCTACAAAGTCAATGAGACTCTCTATTAGCACCAGCTGGCTTTGCATGTGATTCCACACAGCAATATGGAAATTTTATTCCTTTAAAAAAAAACACCATGTGGATTAAAGAGCATTTCAAGTGAAAGGGCACTCATGCTCTCATATTACAGGAGTTGTACTTCTGCTATTTGATTAGAAGTCCTGATAGTTTAGCTCAATGTATGTATTGTGCTACATGATAATTTTTTTTAATGTTTTGATGGACAGAGGGGAGTGCAGAAACTGCACGACTGGGTAGTTCTTTCTTTGCTTGAAAATAAGCTACTTGCTTTTCACTGCTTGAACTGCAGTAACAGAAAGTGATTTTGACCCTGGCAAGTGAGAGAAAATCCATCAAATTACTTGCAAATTTCTAGAGAAGCCCTGACCACTTCAGGCCACTGCCCACCATTTGGCAGGGCTACAAAAGCTTATAAACTTACAGCTATCCTCTTTCTTTTTTACAAAATCTTCTTCTAGACTTCCCTCTGAAGAGTAAGGCTGTCGGGAAGCAGAAGACAGGAAGGCATACAGATTAGCATCAGAGACAGAACACCCAACAGGTGCTGGAGAGAAGTTAGGAGGAAAAAGTAGTGAGACAAGGATATTAAAGGAAAGATAACCAACTACCCTGCTAGCTTCTCAAGTCCACTCAAGGACAATGCATGTCAGAAGAATAGGCCCATGGATATCCAGGGTCAAAGTCCTTCCTGTAATGCTTCTTTCTGGGTAGGAGAACTGACATCTGCACCTCAAACAGGCTGAACAAGCTACACACACCAGGAGCTTCCCTTCATGGGTCATAGCACTGAAAACAGGCCACAGGTGACTTCCCAAATCTAATTAGGCATGACACAGGGGAATGCAAAGATATTTCTCTAAGTTCATTGCAGTCCTTGGCTTCTCTCTTGGGGCTACCAACAAGGTTACCAGAGTTTGCCAAGCATAGTGATGGTGTCATTATGGAAACACCTGTCCATAGGACCACAGCACTACAGCTCACTCTCAAAGGCCGCCAAACAACAGATGGTAGCAACTGTTGAGTGCTACCAACAAGGACTAGATTTGAACCAGCGAGTTAGAAGCAAAAAGGTTTCCAGCTCGTTTCTTGTTCTCTTCAGCAATTTTTTTCCCCTGCTAACATTATATATTATGTATTACCTTACATTAAGTGCTTGGGAAGGACTTCATTAAAAATCCAACAACAGTGTTCTCCTTTCTGTGTAATACAAAATAGAACTGGCCTGCTGTTTACATTTTATAGTACGAGGGCAATTTCACACTGCCTACAACTGATGCTGCAATATTTCCATAACCATTTTTGTTTGTTTGCTTGTTTAACTCAGTTCATGCCAGCATTAAAGTGAGAGGACTCATTAAAAATGTCATCTCTTCTCCGTTATACGATGTTTGTGTCAGACCTCTGCCTGCATTTTTGTTTTGTTATAACATTGATCTGTTTACAAAACCAGGCCAGCTCTGTGGCTGGCCTAGATAAAGCAGCAGGGATCTATCTGTTGCCCTGCTTCTGCTGCCCATCAGCCAGCCTGCAGTTGTAGTTGTGTCCCTGCCCTGGTGACTACTCACTCCACCCGCAGTTGTAGATCTGGCTCTTCTAACCCAGCTGTTTGCACCTGAGCCGCTCAAGCCACAGGATTTCTCTCTACCTAAAATTATTCAACCCCCTCTTTCAGACATCTTTTGCCATCTGCAGAGAATCACTGAAACAGAGGTGAAGCAGAAAGTTAAAAGCATCCAAGAGGATTGCTGAGAGCATACGTCGTAGGGTAGGCATGCTGCAGAGATGTGTGGGAGGCCGGCTGTTTGTCTGGCTGCCTGCCTGCAGCTCTTCATACGCCGGCAGTGCATCTCCAGGATGCTACCCTACAGTAATCAGCCTCAATGGCACAGATTTCAGGAGACGGGCATGGACCTCTTGGGTTTGGAGAGGTTTTGGAGCTGTAGTTATTTAGGATTCTACTTATGAACCTGTTGTGTAATAAAGAAGTGTGCTGGGGGAAAGCCAGTGGCTTTTCTGTATCTCAGACATTATTATTGGGAGAGAAATTAAATTATAAGCCCTTATCGCCACTTAGGAGCGGAAAGTGCTGGAGGCTGGAAACCTCCTGGGTGAAATCTTAACTCTGTGGAAGGCAAGGGAAAATTTACTATTGACATTAAGAAAGCCAGGATCTCACTCTCTCTGTTTGCACATGTGCATGCGTGTAGTTTGCATTTTCAGAGAGAACTGGGATTACTTATTAACTGTTGTGCAGAGGCTGTGGCTATGACTGCTCACAGTATCATCCAAGCTTATTGAAAAGTTCATGAGACCATGGATTGCTTTGAAATCAATTGTACAAGCCAAATCACAGTCTACTAAACCTAGTATGTGTTTTGGGTCTAGCTACAATTTTTCTGTAAAATAGCATGCCTGAGTGATCACATGCTTTTTTTGTTGTTTTCTGAGACCAATATTCATTTAGGAATATGAAAGTAGGAGTCTATTATTCTGTGTTTATTAAATCACATTAGTTACTGAGCTTTAAGTGGCCTTCTCAGTTGGAAATAAATCTCAGAACATTGGCTAGTAAGTTTCAACTGTATATACCAAACAAAAGCAAACTGTCTGTGACTGCATTATGCAGCATTTACTATTTTATCTCTCTCATTTCAGACTATCCCAGAAGTAAAATGTATATAGTTTTGGGGGTTTTTTTCAAGCAAAAAATAAGAATGTAGATTTGTACTACAATCATTCCTATCTCATCAGTTTGCTTATTCCAACATCTCCATGGAACTAGATCTATGAATTTTATGAAATTCAGCTATATGAGTTTTTTCACCTAAGCACTTTCAGCCAAAAGCTGATCTGCCAGTAATGCTAATGCCTAGAGATCCTTTGGCATACCTGGGACTATAAGAAGTAACTACACAGAAAATGTACTCCAGGTTACCAAAATACTGGTTTTAATATCTTCATCTAATTCCAGCTGTTCTGCTGCACGTATCTAACCTACACTGTTTGTACAAGCTATTGGAGAACCTCCAGAGACAGAAGTATGAGCAGGGGTTAATTGATCTTATCATTACTGCTACTGGATCATGAGCTGCCCAGGTTGCTGAGGTTTATGTGTTTGTACCTTTTCCTCATGGTGTTCTCCACAAAATGTCTGAGAGAATTTTAAACTTCAAAAGGCAAGGCTGTAGTTGGATATGAACGAGTGTGATGGACTTTTAGATGGCGAAAGCTGCTATATGACAAGAAAAGACAGAGCAGAAATAGAAAGGATTTAATCACTATTTTACCCTCTGCTCCTATCTTTTCTTATATGGAGGGCCTCAACCATCCCAGGGCATGGTACAAGACACTGGCTTATCCTGCTGCTTCTGCACTTGTGTTCCTGCTGGCTCATATCCCCACAGCAAATGTCCCTCCTGGTCCTCCCAGCAGTTTCTCAAGATCTTCTGGAACAGAAAGCCCTGAGCTTCAAGGTGAAAATTTCTCTCTGCTTCTTCTCCTTCACCTGCTCAGTGGTTTTGTGAACCTATTTGCCTCTGAAAGTTCTGCAGCTTCCCTTAAGAAGGGTAACCTTTCCTTCTTTAAAGAGCTCTTCCTCATCCACTCTTCTTAGTGGAACATCACTGTGAATCTTTTTTTTATTCTTTTTTAAGTCCAAATGTATTCCATCGCACTAGGATATTTCATGAAGAATAGGATGTCTCTCCTTCTACCTTGTTCTTGAAGAAAGGATATTTTATTGCTCACCTAAACTTAGATTAACATCGACCCAATGATCAAAGGTAGCAGTGCAAAGTATATAAAATATCTTATACATAAGATGACTGGAAAGATAATAGATTTAGCTGTATCTGTTTCGTAGGTAAAAATGCTGGTATAATGCACAGAGCACTGGGAAAAAATAAGGTTTCTTGTTTGTAGGAGAGTTTAAGGCATAAAATCCTCTAAAATTTCCAGGCCTGTGTTCTTTAAAAAATATTTGAAAGCACAGATTACTTAGGAACATCTTGAATTTACCAACAATATTGTCAGATTCCATTTGTTGACCACGGAAACAATTGACCACACAGCAGAAATATTAGATAGGCAACAGAAACATTGGGTATTACACTCTGCCCTTGGTTTATAACATGCCCTGCAACTGTGTGATTTTTTTAAGTCTTTGATCCTCTAGATCTCACTGTTTAATATTAGAATTCCAGTGAGCAAAAGAGGAGACCTAGCACCTTTGCACAACCCCAATCCTGTGCTGTCTCAGAGGTTTTAAAGGCCACTTAGGTATTGTTTTATGTAGTTGTCAGGTTATGACAATGACAAGCTTCAGCACTTGATAAGCTTCAGCACTAATCCAAATCTTGCCTGGAAATGACATGTACAGCCCCTCAAGAGATGTGCCAGGTAATGGATTGCAGAAGTGCATCCAAAACTTGCAATACCCCTTTGCACCATATGAAAGAGCTTAAGAGTGAAGAATCCTAGCCTGCTGTTGTGAGTAACCAGCTAACCTCCAGTTTTTCCACAGCATATGACTGGGACCAGTTCTTTTAGATGAACTTCAGAAGGGACAACCACCCAACTGCATGTTCCTGTTTTAATGCAGTATCCACCAACTGCACATTGCTTCATGAAACAAGCAGTGGTGGCACTCAATGTATTTCCATTACATTTCATTTCTCATGAGGCAAGAGAGAAGACAGAAATCCACACCACAACTAGCGTGTGATCTCATAGACTTGGATAAAAAAAAAAAAAAAAAAATTAAAAAAAAAAGATATATTAATCCAATTCCTTCCTGTGCAAAATCCATACTTCTTAGTTCAAAACCTACAAATCAAAAATCAAAATGCAGTTGTACTTATAGGAAAAATGGTGTCAGTCACAACTTAAAGTGCCAGGGTTTACAATTGCTGTCACTGAGCTATGCAGAAATGGTTTATGACTGGCAAGAAGCAACAAGTTCCTTTCACATTAGTCCAAAACTTCCCATTTTTTTTAATTGAACAGAATCCCATTCATATTTTTTTCTTGCTTTAAAGAGACCATGCATTTTAAATAAAACACCCTCTACAACCAGTAGATTTCTGCAGCCAGACACAGCACATCAACCCATTTCACCAGGCTCAGTGCCAATGTTTGTATAAGGGCACCCTCCAAAGGAGGATGTGCACACTTAGGCTACAGAGTTCAGCCTCATTGGGAATTGTTTGTAAATGATAAGTGAATGGAATCCATCCTCCTTAAAAGCCCCTCAGCAGAATTGTTCTCTGCGGATGTCATTTAGTGTCAGGGTATCTATTTGTGATTGATATGATCACCTTGTTGTACTTTAAGTGACCATAATGTTATGCCTCAAAACTAGAAAAGGAGCCAGAAAAAAATAGAGTAGCTGTTTCTTATATATCCAGATCCTAAGAAATAAAATTTTCTTTATTCTTTTCTTTCCTCCTTTTTTTTTTTTAGTTTTTATTTTCCTTTTCATTGCAAATGATGACAATATATCCATTACAATTTACATGGCCTTTTTCCTAAATTGCCACTAGCTTCCTCGGTTTGTTTTCTATGCAAAAATTTGCTTTTATTCATTTAGATATTTTATATCCTTAAACTTGATGTCAGTTTGCTTGGTCTTTGGAGAAGCTATCTGCAATGACACAAATGGTAGCTGTCTGGACAAGAATTATGCTATTGGTAAGTACCTTAAGCCCCTTTAAGACCAAAAGAAGTACAGAACAGGGAGAGGCAGTATCAGCTTTCAAATCTCTCAGTTTAGGGCATGGATGTTCTTGCTTAGCATGCTGAGCCAGCTTGAAATGTTATTTTTTTTTTAGAATCATAAGGCTTTGTAACTAGTTATTATACATTTTGGAACCTTACCAAAGACACCAAATCCGAGATAAAATTGTAATAACTAGTGGTAGAGAAAAGTATCTCCTGCAAAGCCTAATTAAGTATTTTGATTAGTTGATACTTGCTGAATTTTGGCTGCTGTATTTTAATTAGTTTTATTATCTGACATTGATCAGTGCTGTTTTTTCAGTTACTTCTTTGTTTATTCAGTTAGACAGCTTATAATCATTACTTTGGAAAAACAAGTTTTCCCCTTTGCTTTTATACCTGATCATATGAGGATCAGCTGAGAGAACTGGAGCTGTTTAGTCTGGGGAAAAGGAGGGAAGACCTTCTTACCCTCTACAACTACATGAAAGGAGGTTGTAGTGATGTGAGGGTTGGTTGGTCTCTTCACCCTAGTACAAAGTGATAGGACAAGAGGAAACAGCCTTAAATCGTGCCAGGGGAGATTCAGATTGGATATTAGGAAAGATTTCTAGACTTAAAAGGTTGTCAGACACTGGAACAGGCTGCCCATGGAAGTGGTTGAGTCACCATCCCTGGCAGTATTTAAAATATGTGTAGATGTAGTGGTTAGGGACATGGTTTTGTGCCAGACTTGGCAGTGTGCTAGGTTAACAATTGGACTTGATGATCTTAAAGATGTTTTCCAACGAAAATGAACCTATGTTTCTGTATTTACTAAGTCTTTTTGCCCTTTCAAGTTCAATGTTCTTCATAACCCTGCAGGAATTAATCCCTACCAGCAACTTAGATTTCAAATTTCAGTGGCAGGATGCTGAGCAACATTTCTCACCAACAGTGAAATACAGACCTTTCTTTACCTTCCTTCACCTTTTCCTGCAATATGCAATGTACTCTCCTCTCACACCCATTTGCTGTTTGAGTTTATATTAGGGAATTATTGCACCCGTGGAGAGGTCCATGGCAGTGGAGTATTCTGTGGACACAACTTGCTATGAAACAGAGAGCCAGTACCACAAAACCACAGCCGTTTTGCAGCAGGAAGGAGCCACTACAATTTTCTAAACCTTTCTTTAGAATTTGAACAAGACTCACATTTTTTAGCTTTTGACTTTTGAAGTTGGTTGGTTGTTCTCTCCTATTAGGGAAAAGCAGCAATTCAGTAAGAAGAGAAGGGAACACGTAGACAAAACTATTTCATATTGCAGAGTAGGAAAGTACCAATGAAATGTGTCAACAACACAAATTGGGGCACTTCTATCTGTAAGACAGAAGCCTAAGAATATCACAGTGACCTGTGTGACCTTGAAAACTATAATAATGGGTATGAGATCATATTTAATAGTATAAAGAACAAAGTCATAAATCAAACAGAAATTCCTGCCCTCAGTTATGAACATGATTGGAGTGACAAGGAAAGAGAAGGAATTGACAGTGTCCTCCTCTGTCAGAGGATAACCCAGCCATGAGTGCAATATAACTGTAAAAAAAGTAAATGTGATCCTACATCCCACCAGCCAGGATGTTTCCTGTAGGGAGAGGAGAATATTGTTTCTGTTGAACATGACACTGATGAGCCCTTAGCAGTAATACTGTCACAACCCTGGTTGCTCCTGAACCAGTAAGATGAATTTAAACTGATATTGTACAGCACAGGAAGAGCAGGCTGATAAGGAGAGTGCAGAGATCATGGTACTAGGGAAAAATAGCAAGAATTAGTTTAGTTCAACCTAGGAAAATAAAGACTAAGAAAGGATTAAGTTATTCACTATTAATATGTTAGCTCAGTTGAAGGTAGGCATGGTTTTAAATAACTGGAAAATTCACTAGCTGAACAAAAATATTTCAGCTAGATAAGCAAAATTTTAAGGTACAATGTCACAATGAATTTCTATAGAATCATAGGACAGCTTGGTTGGTAAGGAGCTTTAAAGGTCATGTTGTCTAACACCCCTGCGTTGAACAGGGACATCTTCAAGTAGATCAGGTTGTTCAGAGCCCCATCCAACCCAATCTTGAGTGTTTCCAGACTGGACACTGGGGCACCTGCCACCTCTCTTTGCAATCTGTTCCAGTGTTTCAGCACCTAATTGAAAAAATTTCTTCCTTACATCTAGTATAAATTTACTGTCTTTTAGTTTAAAACCATCACCCCTTGCCCTAACCATCAGAAGAGTGAGTAATGCTTCAGGAGTGGCAGAAGGAATAACATAAAAACAAAACCCAACTTTACAATAAACAGCAATCATTGGAAGGAAGGAATTGCACAGCACAGTGCAGACAGTATCCAATGATCCCACACATTGTTTCTAGAACTCTACACAGTGTTTGAGAAAAATTTACGAACCCTATTTCAGGAAATGGAAGACTGAAGTAGAAATGAGAGGCAGAGAAGACAGAAAGGAAAGACTAGATGGACTGACAGAGAGGCAGTGATGGACTGGTCTACAACATATATAAAGAAGACAACAAATGTAGTAGTTAATCTGACCTCCATAGCAAAAATTTACCAGGTGAAAATTAAAATTTTTGATTGGTTAAGAAATCCCAGCCAAAGAAGACAGCTGAAGGGAATTACTTGAGATTTAGAGCTAAAATAATTACTCATAAAAGGAGCAGAAGAGGATTGAAATTACACAAGCATTGGTTAAATAAATTTGCTTGGGGGGAAAAAAACATGTGATTGGTATGTGCCATGCAATTTACAAAGAAAAAAAAAAAAAAGAAAGATATCTGTTTCTCAAGCATGAAGCTACATATCAGGGAAGACAGTTTATACATCAAACGAGGTACTGTGGGAAAGATGGAGAGATTTTTCTTCTGCATGCAGCAAAATTAAAACCTTGCCTTTTTGTCTCTGTAATGGTTGCAAAACAACTTTACATAAGAAGTTTCATAGTGCCCCATGAAGATCAATAGCTTTAGGCTGGCTTATTTGTTTTATCTTGTTCCCATGTTACAAATGTACTTGATGGTAGACAGGAAAGTTGCTTTGTTGTGTCAGGTCCTACCCAAAAATATCAGGAAAGATAGACTTTACCCTGCAGAAAACAGAAGACAAATAAAGGGCAAAGGGGAGAAGGTTATTGCAAACCTCTCCATAATGAATATTGGCAACTGTGACACTTAACTCCATATTTATAGCCATTTCCTATCTTGACATCCAGAAATGGGAATGGCTAGCAAGTGAAATAGGAGCTTTTGCACAGTACAGCAGTTTTAAATATCAGGCAGGTTTTCAAAACAGCTGTGCTAGGTTTACCAAATTGCATTGTGGAATTGTTAGGCACCAAAAAATCATGCATTGCTGTGTAAATAAGGAAAAAATGGGGGTGGTAGGCTGGGAAAGAGAATTCCCTCTGGTATTCTTCCTGCCAGAAAACAAAATCAGACAGCTTCCACCCACTAGTCTCTCCTTATCTCCCCTTCATTTTCCAATGGCTCACTGCAAAATTTCCCAAACTCCAACAAGTCATAAAACCTACCAAGGATTTAAAATTACTGTTAGATTAGCAAATTTTGACCATTTGTCAATATTACCAGATTGCGTGAACCAAAACTATTTTAGCTAATCTTTAAGCAGATATTTCTAACCGTAGCTTTTCTTACTGTTGAGCAAAAAAAAGCTCTCGGTGTTGCCATATGGTCTGAAGCAATATCTATCTAGACTTACACTTTCTAGGTCAGTGAGAAAAAGTGCAATAACAAGAGGAGAAGCAAACAAGACTCTAAGAAAGGTGGCTTCTCCAAAGCTGAACACATTCCTTTTATACAGCAAAACACCCACAGGCTTGATCTTCATGTGCTTTGGGTTTATGATGGTGTCTAAGATCTGTGGGTCAGGATCAGCTCACCTTATGACAGTCAAAGTGTATATCTTAGTCACAAAACCAGATGCTTTTTGATGCACTCAGGAGAGATTTTGATATCTCCATGTAAGTGCTGTAATTTTGAGAAGAACATTGGACAAATTTTGTCTTACATCTAAAGAGGCAGATTAAAACCCACTGGCTCTTTCAAATAGTTAAAATTTGGAGCTTACGTATGAGACATTATTCTGCCACCAAAAATCTTCTACACACATTTTTGATTCATTTATTCGCTATTTCTGGAAGACAGGAAGGACACTTATCAAGAAAAGTAAACATTTCAGAACTTGAAGGGAAGAAATGAGAGTTCTGGCTAAATATCAACATACTTGGAACATGTAATGTTGTTTTTCATGTATAAGATTGCAGAATGAACACAGCAAGCAAAAACTATACATGCAGGATTGGCACAGGTGATTCAGCATACTGGAAACGACAGTGTAAGTAGAAAGCTGAAGGCATTGCATACACTTACAATTGTTAATTAAGTAATGCTAACATGAAGTTATTGGCACATATTTGCAGGATAAGATCATAGGAATAACATGTGCATTCACATTTTGTACAGAAAGCTATATCTTCACTGAAATACAAGCATCTCCAGCTGGCAAGGATACATCAAAAATCACTCCTAAAGAGCTGCTGGCAAGTGATTTCTCCATGTGTAAATGCCATGATGCACTGGCAAAACAAAAACTGAAGGGGAGAAATCATGCATCAGATCCTAGATTAGGCAGTTAGCCTCTATAGAATCTCCCCACAACTTCTATGCAACCCCTATGCAATGAGCAGGATGCAAGGGAGAAAAAACCCTCCAGAGGGCAATTCAGGGCTGAAATTTAATTCAGGTGTATTGAGCCGCCCTCCATGGGCTCCTCTCTCTCTTCATTGGCCTAAGCAGAGCAGACTCCTGCTGTAAATCCCTAAAGTTAGGCATCTAAACTACTATATAGCAACCCCCTCCACCTCTTATCAACCCATGCCTCTATTTATCCTATTGTTTTAAAAAGTGTACTCCCCAAAACCAATTCGAAATACCTCAAACTGATATAAACTTAAGTTTCTGACATAAACTGCTCCCTTAGGCAAATCACAAGTCTGATGAAGTCAAGTTGTTCTGGGACTATCTGTCCAGAGGGAGGTGGGAAGGATCTCTGAGTCAAAGCCCATTAACTGAAATCACCCTGAACAAGTAATACAAATTTAGAGACTGCCAGTTCAAGTACTGCTTTGGCCTTCAAATGAAACACAATGGGAAGAGAAATCTCAGCATCATACCAGCCAGGAATTTGCCTGGGACCTTAAGGAAGTAGAAGGCATCTCTTCTGTGTGTGCTGGCAGAAGTATTAATAGACTTTGAGCATTTCTGCAGTTTGATTGATAGAGCTGGCTTAGAGAAAACTGCCATTGAGACAAATACATTGAAGGGGGACAGCAGGCTAAGTATAAAATATTTGTCCACTTGTTCAAGATATATTTTAGTTTGTGTGCCACAAGAGAAAAAGTGCCAGTTGGAAAGCACAAGGCTTTGTGCAACTTAATGATGCTATTGTAGTTCCAAGCTCAATGTAACTATCCATATGCTGCTTCTCCTGAAATATTTAACAATTAATAGAGATAAAAGGCCTTATCACACATCACATCATGTCAGGATCATGAAGTCAGGAAGGATAACCCATGTTCCACATAAACCCTTTCTCCATTTTGAATATGCTCACTTTTCCTGCTGTGTAAGCAAATTAGAGCATGAAAAAGGAGTAACAAGTGGAGCAGGCTCTAGAAAAGCAGCTTCAGCTTGGAGAAAAGATATTGTTCCAGTAGTTGTGTTCTGAGACCAAGGGAACAGATTTAAAGAACAGTAGTTTGCAAGAAGAAATGAATAGTCGTGCAAATTTCCAAGGAAGAAGAGGCCTCACATTGCTCTTTTCAGTGAGGTTCCCTTTTATGGAAAAAGCTTAAGAAACTAGAACACAGCCATTTTATAGATTAGCATAAGACATTCACAACAAAAATGCATGAACGTGCACGACATTAGATAGAGAAGGATAAAAATTCCCAGAAAGCATATTAGAAAATGTAGGAAGGTGCAATGAGGAAGGGTGAAGTGAGAAAAGAAATGCAAATAAAGAGATTTTACAAGATAAAGCAGTGCTGGTTTAAAATACTACTTTTTTCTCAGAAGGAGAAAAAAAGATCACTGGCGATATATGGTCACAGAGAACAGATGAGCAGTGGAGCTGGGATTGCAGCTCAACATGGAAAGAAAAAAAAAAAAAACAAAGAAAAAGAAAAAAAGAAAAACATATAAAAAAACAAACCAAACAAACAAACAAACAAAACGAAACTGCTATGATTTGTGAAAGTGCAGATTGTTATTCTTTATACTACCCATTCTGCTTCCCACTGAATAGGTACATTAGTTTGGAATATGGATAATTATAAACAATGCAAACACAAAAGGTGAAGAATAAACTGGAGTAGTCTGAAAAAGACCAGGAGTCAAGCTATCAGGACGTCTGGCAAATGTCTTCTTGGTTCTACTTCTCAGCAAGTTTTTCTAAGAAACACCTAAATAAGGTGTCTGAACATACACAGCAGCCTGTTTCTCTGGCAGCTGCCCTTCCTGCTCAGGAACGTGCAACCTGTTGGCCAATTTCAACCAAGCCCGCGAGTGGGAAAGTGGTGTCAAAGATCACCTACCCACAGAGTAAAGCAGGGGGAGTAAAGGCGCTCTAAAATGCCCTGAATGAGGTGGGGGCTGGTTTGCAGTGCCAGACCCCACCTTCCCCGCGGGGACGGGCGCGCGTGGGAAAAGCGGGACGGTCCCGAGGCAGACTTCGAGGCGAGAGCTTGCAGGACCTGGTGCCCGCGCTCCCCAGAGAGTTGTGGGGAAAGAGCTTGAACCTCGCCCCTTCCCACACCCGCCATGTCCCCCAGCCCCACGGAAGGCGACGAAGCTCTACCTGCGGGGCGGCTCCCCCTGTCCCGGACAAGACTTCCCCATCTGCAACTCGCCTTCCCCGCCGGGGGCCGGGAGGCTGTGCGGACAAGCCGGCAGGGCGGCCCCCGCGGCAGGAGCCCTGGGCACCCCGCTCCTCTCTCCCCCGCCGCCCCGCGCTGCCCGCAGGTGGCGCTGCCGGCACCCGCGCTCCCTCCCGCCGCCGCGCCGGCCGGGCTAGCGCAGCCCCCCGGCGCCGGCCGCAGCCCCTGGGCCCGCCCGCGGCTGCCTCCGCGGGGCCGCGCCTCCCCCGCCTGCTGCGCTCCTCGCCGCCTCCCTCCTCTACACACGGACACGCAGCCCGGCAGACACGCGCGGCGCCGCCGCGGCCGTCCGGTTGCCCCGCTCCCGCTGCGAGCGGAGCGAAAGGGGCCCGGAGCAAAGCCCCGCAGCCGGCGGGTGCCTCTACCCAGGTGGGTGCCGGTCTAGGCGGCGGCGGAGCGGAGCAGACAGGGAAGTGGGCGAGCGGAGTGGGGAATGGAGACGCCCGACAGCATCCTCGGGGCCGTGTGACAGCGAGCAGCGTTCACACACGCGCAGGCACCCACCGGCTCGGAGCCGGAGCCGGAGCCGGAGCCGGTGAAGAGCTGGGCAGTGTCGCCCTGCCCCGTCCCGCGGGGAACCGGCATGGAGTGAGAGCAGCGTGCCGCCGCCAGGTAAGGCGGGGAGGGTTACCTGAAGGGAGGCGGAGGTAGTGGCTGGGGGTTGCGTTCTGGTTCCAGTACCCTTACGGCTTGTTGCCCCCGCGTTTTTCCGGCACCCCGGCTACACCCCCACCAACCTCTCACCCCTCCATTACCCCCCGCCTTCAATCTCCCTTCTTCGGTGCCGGGGAGGTACAAGGTGCATGACTTATGTAACCGGGGGGCGAGCAGCCTCGGCCTCTTTTCTCTAAGCAAGAGGCGAGGTGGCGGCTGGGGAGCCGGGAATGGGGGGGTACAGAGCGCGGAACTGGGCCGGACCTGGGGAACCAGTTTCCAGCTGCCTCCAGCCCGGGAGCCTCCAGTCCGGGAGTCCCGGCCCCGCGCCCTCGGGCAGAGCGCTGCAGCCGCGACGGGGCCGGGGCTGAGCTGTCGCCCCTTCGCCTCGGGGCTCGACAGCGGGTCCCCAAGGGTAGGGGGGACCAGGAATGGCCCGACCCGACGCCCCCTCCACAGCGGCGCTCCAGCGGCAGCACCGAAGCAGGGACGAACTTCAAAGCGGGGTTGTAGGGGAGGTTACGCTGTTTTGGCTGGTTTGTCTGCTACCGTCTCCTCTGGGAGGGCAGTGGGGGGCAGCCGCGCTTCGGGGAGCTAAGGTTGCACTGGGCTGATGCAGGCAGGGCTGAGGGCAGCCGGGGCGAGGCTGGGGGGAGCCGGGGTAGCGCCGAGAGCAGCCGTGGCCAGACTAAAAGGAGCCGGAGCCAGGGTGAGGGAGCGGCGCGGCCCCGACCCCGCTGGGCGTGCCGGGAGGGGAGAGCCTCCTCCGGGGTAGCGAGGGAGTGGGAACAGAAGGGACGAGTGCTACTAACGAAGGGGTGCCCGTCCCCTCTTGATCCGAGGGAGAGCGAGCTCGGTATCACCATGGCGACCTGAGGGAGGAAAGAACTAAATAAATAAATAAGTAGGAGATAACTCCCCCCTTCCCCTCCCCCGGCCCCCGCCACCTCCCATTCCCGGTACCCAAAGGTCTGTTAACAAAGATGAGGAGAAATATATCACAGACAAAACTTTCCTTTCGTGGTGAAGGGGTCGGCAAAGGGCCGGGGCACAGTGGTGGGGAAGGGGCCACCCCGCACGGCTCAGCGAGCCGCGGATGCGAGGCGCCAAGCGCCCACGAGTCGCCGTGCCAGGAGCCTCTCTTTCGGCCGCGGCGGGAGGGAGAAACCGCTCCGGGGCAAGCTCCCCATCGCTGCTTCTTGCTGTGCCAGCCCCCACCCCCATCCCCCCAGTTGCCCGCTCCCCGCACCCCGGCCGCTCCGCTCCGCGCACCGCCAGCCTCCCGAGCGCTTTTCCGCCGGCTGCGACCCAGCCCGGTCCCGCTTCAGCACCACGGACAGCGGCAGCACCCTGGGCAGCGGCAGCGCGGGGAAGCGCGGAGCGGGGAGGCGAGGGTGCCCTAGGGCGGGCAGGGAGACAGCCCGGGGGCTTGGGATCGGGTGTCCCGCTCTGGGAAGACCGATGAAACCCCCGTCCCCATGCCAGAAACGAGGGCTAGTGCAAGCCTGTCAGGTGCCAGGAGCTAGATGAAGCCTCACCTAGGGCTGGTGGTCATTCTTGAGCCAAAAGCATGGAGGAGCAGAGAGCAAACACGTTAACAAATGGCATCTGTTAAATGAACTTCCTCGGGGTTGTTTCTGGTAACTCTTTTGCAGTGGTTCTCTGTAACTTGTTAGGGCTAACTGGTTTCGCAGCAGGACCTTTCACATGTACAGAATCCATAAAATGAGTCCTGCATAAATAATGAAAAATATGTGCTCTCAAGACATTTTTTCTTAAGAAAACTTCCTGAGAACTTGCTCTTAAAGAAATGGCATTCTTAGCTTAGGGAGATAACCCACTGCAGAAGTGTACAGTTACATGTGTGGAGTTTGTGTCAGTCAGACAGGCACCATCAACTGATCAGAAAAAAACACCTCCTGATCAATAACTGTTCGCCTCAGACATTTGGTGACCTGTTTAAAGAAAAAGACACATTTTGTGGAAAAAAATATTCAGGGTAGTGGTAAGTCAGCAAAAGCCAAGAGATACTTATTCCATTTATTCCATATTCCATTTATTCCAGTCTATAAATTATTGGCTCAGTTTCCCTATGCATATCTCATGCTAGTTGTTACATATGGAGTTAACATTTCAGACTATGAAAAAATATTCTAGAAAAGCAAATAGCATAATGAATAATATTCACTGGGGAAGACAGAGATGGATTAGTCACTTTTATGCTGTTCACTGTGTCAGGATGTTCTTTTTTCATTAAGCAAACAAGATTTATTTAATCTTGCCTCAGTGCTGATAGTCAGTAAACTATAGATACATGTAGAATTATTGGTTTTCAGTTCAAATCCCCAGCCTCTCAGGATTATGCTTTAACTATATTCAATCTGTCAAATCACACCAGCTGCCAGGTTCCTTCTTCACCTGAATTTATTCTTTGTTATAAATTGTTTCAAAGAAGTCCTAGTCTAGCAGAGACAACAACATAGGCAAGTCCTATTCATGCATGGGAGTTTGTCAAGCTTTGCACTTAGGCAGAGACCCCAATCAAATTCATGTCTAAGAATAATAAGCTGGACTAAAGTCTTTTTAACTGTATATCTACATTTTGCCCTAACTGCACTGCTTGACAAGCCAAGTGCACTAAGGAGTTAAGCCTTTCTGGAAACAGACACTTGAATTTCATAACTATGGCCTCATATTTTCAGACCTCTCTCATAAAGAGTGTGGAAATAAAGGACTGAACTGTATGTATAGCCTTAGGAACTCATTTCTTTCCTGTGGCAAAATAAGGAGAAATACTATATGCAGCTCTTCAGGGCAGTAACCAGATCATTTATAATGCTTCAAGCTATTGATTTTGTTATGTAAGACAATACTCCTGCAGTGTCAGAATAATTTTATCAGATAATTACAAAACGATTGTGCCCTGTAAGCAACATAAGAAAAAATTAACTGTAGGAACATCAACAGAAAATCCCACAACTTTAATCAGTTTAGTAAAAGACAGAATTCTTTGTAGAATTTGTGCCAGTGCATTTACACCACATTCAATATGAGCTTTCCAAGGTACATAATTTCTCTGCAGAAAATACTTATTTGTTTTTCATAAGCACACATTTGTAGACTTGGTTTATATTCATTTTATTGAAACATGGTATTTTGGAAGAAAGACGGGCTCTCTCATTCAAACTATGCAGATGAAATAAAATTTAATTTATATTTTCATATAATATCCATCACAAGGAATTTATTCAATTATTTCACAGCTATAAGCTCTATGTTGTTCTTTCTTTTACCTATAAGGTAGCAGCCACTCTTTACACTATTGGTGTAATATTACTGGATTTGTCATGATGTTGCTATGGTATTTTCATATATACAAGTAGCTTTTTATTCAGGACTTGTGTATAGACTTCTATAAAAGTAAGAGGTGAAAGAATAATTAAACACCAGCAATTTTAAAGAGATATAGGTTTAGGTTACTGTGTTTGTTACATTTACATGGCTGTACAATTTTTACTGGCAGTGGGAGTTTGATACTAGAAAATAACATTCCTCATATACTAAGTCTCAATATTTAAATATTGATCATGCAGAAAGAGACTTGATAAATTTAGCAACAGTCAAACCAAGAGAAGAGTCTTAATCTCATTCCCACCTCCTGGATAGTGACCTTCTTAAATACTTTTTGGGGTTTTTTTGTTTGTTTGTTTCCAAAACTGTGAAATTGATGCTTTACTCTAGTAAACCTATTGATATTCAAAATACAGGTTTTTTATATGTATAGGGGTTTTTTTATATGTATGTTATGAATAGCTGGAATAAAAGTACTGGGCAACAGGAGGTTACTAACTCCACTTGTTTCACACACCAATTTTTAATTATGCCCAAGAATGCTGACTGTCATGGAAGCCTGAAGACTTCTGACAGAGCCTCATGAGTGTTTGGGATGCTGTCAAAAGGACAGCCCACACCAGGCCACCCCAGCTCAGCACACCACAGGAAGTGAAAGGGAGCAGGCCTGTCCATGCAGGGGCTAGAAGATTAAAATCTCTGTGATCAAAAGTCGTGCAGAGAGACTGGAATTTTTCAGCCATATACATCAGTATGTCATCTGCAAAGGCACCATGCTGCAAATACTGATCATGTCCATATTGTGACCCATCACCCATAGTATGTCTAGTTGAATGTCATACACAGCTGGGGGAATTCAACAACTTAGGAAACACATCTTATTTATATTTTAAAAACTGATCAAAATGAATTTTTGCTAGCTAGTAAGAACATTCTATTCACAGGCTTTTTCATATGGCCATCAGAACATCCTGTCTTCAAATATAGCACAATAAAAAAAGTGTAAACTTTAATGTTCTTAAAAGATATTCAATTTCTACCAGCAGTTCATGGGAATGGACCCATGCAAATGGTCACACAATTCCCACAGAAATCAGCAATGATTTGCATGAATACAAGAATTGTACACAGTCCTGACTGCAGAAGCCCCAGTTTATGCCAGAAGTTGCAGAAGCTCTAACACAACTGTGAAGAACTTACAACAGAAATTTGCTCTGAAGCACTAGCCAATATAAGAGTTTTGAATTTTAAAATCAAGGAGCAAGCCCACTGATTCTGTGCTTCTATGTGGGGATTACAACTTCAGATCAGCTATTAATGGCAACTGGATATGAGGTGCAGCATGATATTTCTGGTACAGCCATCTGCAAGAATAGGAACCATGCTATTACTGTAGGTCTAAATGACTATAAGATCAGAACTGCCCCCCTAAGACACATTGCCTTGTTACAATAGTATATACCATCTTAGTATTGGGGAAGAAAGTGCTCATTCTATCAGGCCTCAAAATGAACAAAAGTATATGGTTGCAAGTGCATTCACTATATACATCAGCCTTCATTGTGATACTGTCTACTTCCAAGAAGCATTTACTTTGTTGTCTCACTTAGGTAGGAAAATAATGAGGCATATCCAAGGGCAGAACTATCCAGAGCAATCAGAAAAGTCTAAACTCTACACTTTCACAGGAGTAAATTATCATTATACAAAGATTTAAGTTTTTCAAAGCACTTGCATAAATAGCACTGTATGTGTTAGTACATAGTGAAGGCTCATTCAAATACCTAAGCCAGAGAGCCTGCTATTAATCCTCACTGCCAACAACCTACCCTTTCTGTCATGTGCACAGTGAGTAGCTCATACTGAGAGAGCTCATCTTCAGACTTTGACAAGTATGTGGACACCCAAGCCTCCCAACCAGAAGCATCTGACTCATCCTGACACAGAGGCTTCAGGACACTGGCACAAATGTAAACATGATCTTTGCTGTTTAGTCTTGGGGCAGTGCCACGTGATCCTCTAATGCCCCACGGCTAAAGGCAGTGGTTGGTGACAGTGGGGGAGGAGGAGTGAAAGAGGTGCATTAGCACAAGCTTGGATATGGTTCTGGATCCCATCTCCGACCTGCAGAATCAGCCTTAACCTTTAATTTGCTTTCCCTTCACACCCTTTGACCTGACTATGTTGTTCATTAAGTTAAACTGTGCCTTTCAAAAGAGAAGATCCAGCTCCGTTTGCTATTGTCACAGCAGTGCCGACATTTTTTAGGCCAATATGCACTATAGATCACAGGTTTATACAGCTGTTCTGTATTATTCCACATTCATTTAATCTATATGGACTGTTAGAGTGTGACCTGAAGAGGCCACCATGCACAGCAGTTGTTGAGATTCACTGGAGCAGAATGCTGGCGCTTGTTTTCTGATGAAAGCCAAGCCCTGGCATTTGTGCTGAATTCTCAAAAAAAAAAAAAAAAAAAAAAAAAAAAAAAAAAAAACAAAAAACTTCTGGACAAGAAAACAATAATGTGCAGATTGAAAGGGTGAAATAGAAGGCTGAAAGAACGAACAAGATGATGAGAGAGAACGCACGATAGCATGGCTAATTCAGTGCTCTCATCAACTGTGTTCTGCAGTGCTTTATCATAAGCATCCCTGCATTGGGATCATCAGCTCAGTGTGCTTTGCAGCATTGCAGGAAATTCTCTGTTTTTTGCTTCCCATTAAAAAAAAATAAATCTCATTATGTCTTGTCAATATAGACAACTTTGCCAGTGAAAGCAAAGGAGAATTTATCATATAATTTACTATTTATCATAATCAAGAGCAGGGGTTCATTAGAAAAATGGGCAATTGCCAAATTATTCCTCAAAGTATTAATTTGAAGGATGAGAAAATAATGACATTTCCTACCTTTCTGCTTCTTCTTCTCCCCTCTCCTCTCCTATTGACACACAGTCTGCAATTTCTATCAGTTTGCCAGATCAATTTCCCTTTCTTGAAAAGAAGCATTTATGCTAAATGGTTGTAATTAAGATCCTACTTCTTCCAGATCAATAGCTATTTGGACATGAAGAGGTAATTTCCCATTGATTTCCATGGGTCCAGATTTCACAGAAAAAAGCTTCATTAGGTAATACCTGATATGGAATTATAACCTCCCTGGACTCTCTATAGCATCAGTGAAATCACAGAATCAATCACAGAATCGTTCTGGTTGGAAAAGACCTTTAAGATCATCGAGTCCAGACATTAACCGAACTCTACGATGTCTGGAGTCTAAACTGTGTCCCTAAGTATCACCTCTTCACATTTTTTAAACACCTTCAAGGATGGTGATTCAACTACTTCCCTGGGCAGCCTGCTCCAGTGTTTAATCACCCTGTTAGTGAAGAAGTTCATTCTAATATTCAACCTAGACCTCCCCTGGTGCAACTTCAGACCATTTCATCTCATCCTTTCACTTGTTACTAAGGAGAAGAGAACAATTTACACACACACACACGCACTACAAATTCCTTTCAGGTAGTTGTAGAGAGGAATAATAACTCCCCTCAGGCTCCTTTTCTCCAGACTAAACAACTCTGGTTCTCTCAGATGCTCCTCATGAGACTTCTGCTCTGGACCAGCTTTGTTGCTATTCTCTGGGCTTGCTCTAGCACCTCAATGTCCTCCTTTTAGTGAGGGGCCAAAACTGGACACGGTATTGAAGGTGCAGACTCACCATTGCCAAATACAGGGGAATGGTAACTTCCCCAGTCCTAGAAAGGGCAACTCTAAAGAGCAACTTTAATCCACCAAACATCTAAATAGGCGTATAGGGATGTCCCATTTTGGTGCCTCAAGTTTCATGGGATGTGTCTCAAGTAATTAAATCAATGTGGTGATCTACAAGTGTAGAATGTGTGATGAACCCATCTTCAGAACTCCCGTACAGAACAGTGCCACTAAACTTTTTCATTTGCTTGGTCTTACACCACTGTCTTCCTGATTGGCTTATAAAAAATCTCAATATCTTATATTATTATTAAATCTTGTAAAAAATCTCCATTTCCAGCATGAAGTAGCTCTGTGCTTCCTGGTCTTAGAGGTGGCCTTAAAGTATCAAAGCTGGAACCAACTGCAGGAAGGATGTAGTTACACAAGAAAATGGAATGTAACCTTGCTAGTAATAAAAACCAGTGAATGAGTAAGAATATCAGTATTGCCATCAATTGCAATGGACTCTGAATCATGGCCTCTGTGTAAATGTGGAAAAGAAAGGAGGCTGGAGCTCAAAAGGAAGTAAAGGAAACTACCAGCTTTGGTACAGCCCTAGTGCCCTACTATCCTTAGTATGCTACTGGCTTTTGCTGATACAAATGCAGGAAATCATATCAGTTAAATGAGAAATAAACAAAATGCCTCATTTACTTCTTTACAGAATGGGAACTAGGGATTATCAAATCTTCCTCTAGCTTAATTTTCACAGGGGAGAACTGAAGCTACTGGATCACAGCCCATTAGCACTACCCTGTGTGGTGTGTACATGAGACTGGGGTTATCTCATAAAATGCAGCACCCCTCCAGTAATTTTGCAATCCTTGGCTGTTGTGAATTGCTGCATAAGAATTCTAATACTTCAGGTAGTTAATAATGTTAAATAAACTTAAATAAGTTTATCTCAGACAAATATTCAGCAGTGATATGAACAGACTTAGAAAGCTGCAGTATTCCATATTTGACATACTTACATTAAAGCACAAAGTGCATCAGAAGTCTTTCAGGATTACAAACAAAGTAAAGTTAATCTACTTTCCAGAAATATACCGAAGTTACTATTAAAAACAGAGAGTGAAACAAGCAAACAGAAGATCATACTTATGAAGAAAATCTTCTATAAATATCTGCAGTGTTCCAGTGATGGTGACTAGAACTGCATGTAAGATATTTACAATATGATCTTGTGGTATTGTTGGTAAGTGTTGACTTTGCCCTAATGAGGGCAATGCAGTATGTGAGAACACAGCTCTCATATAACTGTTTTCCAGCCATTCATTACCATTGCTTTTTTCTCTACAACTGTACTTAAACCTTTAACAGATGACCACAAACTTCTGTTGCATCCCAGTGCCACATTCTGTGTCTGGCTAAATTTTCCATTGCTAGTCAGAGATTTCAAAGCTATGTAATAATTTAAGGTCAATATTTGGAAGAGGTGGGAAGGACAGAGACTCAAGAGAGAAGGAATAAATGCATACCAAAAAAAAAAAAAAAAAAAAGTAGAGAAGCCCTATAACTGGATTATAAATACTCCTGTATTCAGAACAACCCACTCCATAGTTCTTGGATGGCTCACTGAAAATGTAGGCCTATTTGCAACATCTGCATGTTGCTGATCACTATTTCCCTTCTCTCTACCCCCTGCAAGTAGCAAATTTATAGTTTTAATTCAAATCCTCCTCTTGCCGTATCACAGGGCTCAGAAATGCATTTCACAAGAAGTTACAGCAGTTAATACACTATCTTAAACTAGCAAAGCCTTTGCCTTCTGTGTATATAAATATATATATATATAAAAAAAAAAGTTTTAAAAAGGTCTTCTAAACTGCTGTCCAGACAAGAAGTAGTACCTATTGTGTATAAACAGCAAATGGCTATTATTGTCACACTACATTCCAGCAGTGTTTGCTGCTTTGCTGTTTCATGAAATAGCAGACATGAAGCCAATATATCTCTAACCAGAATTTAATTTTAAATACTGTATGAAGTCAAAGAATTAAGAAGAAAAAAAAAAAGAAAGAAAAAAATAATTAGGAAGAATTTCTGGCTTGGAGTGTTTCAAAGAACAGAACTCATGGTTTGTTTGTTGTTTTGTTTTCAATTTCAGCTACATTCAGAAGCCAGACTGGTGGGTTTGGGGAGTCACATACAGCTCACATCTTAGAAGAGAATAAAGCTGCTGGCTGGTAGGAAATTCAGGTAGGCCCTTAGACACGGAAGAGAAAAGATGTATGATATTATCATGGGGGAAAGTAATAAAAATAACAAAAGAAACTAGAAGAAGCCTTGCTGGAAATACATAGGAATAGTAAGTCCTGCCAAGCTGTTACAGAAATAGAATCAGAGAAAATATGTCATCTTGTATATGTATTTTTGTCAAAGAGCATTAAAGTCTTTCCATTAACTTCAATGGGTTTCATATCAGACCTTAAATGTAAATTTATTTTAAATAGGTTAGTATATAGGAGAGAGAGGTCTGACATACAGCTTCCTTAGTGCATCTCAGGATATGACTTCATGACTTAAAACTGTCATCAGAAATCTTTTTATATATATATATATATATACATATAATCCAGCCTAAATTTTGTTCCTATACATGCTACATAATTCTAAGTGTGCAGCCAGCAGATAGAGGGAAAGCAATCAACTGATTTATTCTGGAAATGTCTACAAGTATTACAAATCCTTTCCCTTTATAATGGTTTTAAGATGCAGCTTCTCACATTTTGCCATACTGCATGAACATGGTACTCCTGAGGGAGTTTTGCAGCTCCCTGGGGGTAAACATAGCACATTTTCAATGGAGATGGCAGTGTATCAACCCAAACATTTATAAGGAGTTGGAGCCTGAGTATTTCTGTGTAACCTTTAGTAAGGATCAACCTGCATTAGGGCAAAGCATGAAGTTGTGAGGAAATATGAAAATATATTTCAAAGCAGATTACTTTAAAGTCAGTGGCTGTTGCAACTTGCATAGAGTGTCAGCCAGCAGTGCTCAAGCTGAGCACAGCTCAAATGCTCATATCAGAGGCATAATGTAATCTCTTATATTTCCACACACCCACCAAGAAAATATCATGATTATTTTCCAAAATTCAGAGTCAAGTCAAATTTATACTATTACTACTTTCTCTCATTTAAGTTTCCCATAAATAAGTAGTGCAGGATCAGGCTCTCATCAGTTTATGGCAATAAGCCTAATAATTCCATCAGCTAAAGAGCACAGCAAGAATAGTTTAGATCAGCTGTTTTTACACTATGGTGAAGGAAAAACTGAGAGAGGGGAAACTATATTATTCCTGAAAAAGATAATATGGCTTGTTATAGTACTATGCTAGATCCTGTGTCAAGAGGATCCTTTGAATAGTAAGACCAAGCCTAATGAAAACAAACAGACAAAAAAAAAAAAACCACCCAAAAAACTCCAAAACTTCAAACCTTATTCTTTAGTTATAACTGTACTAGTCAAAGTCATGCTCAATAACCAAGAATTAGCACTTCTACTTGATCCCACGCACCAATGTAGGAGGCAAAAAGGAGAAGAACAGGGTAGTTCTGATGCAGCTAGATAAACATTTATTAATGATTTGTACAGAAGTCAAAATTAGAACTACTAGAAATAAACGTTAAAAGACATTTTTTAAAAGCTTCCCTCCCCAAAAAAACTGTTTATACAAGTAACTGGAAAATAAAGTCATTTACTTTTATACTGCCTGAGAATATTTCCTCTGTGTTATTAATGACCTAATCTTGTATGTCTTGCTGATTTTTGGATTTTCATCCATGTGAGAATACTCTTATGTATCATTAGTAACTTCACTCCTATCACAGACCTCTAATGAACCTATAACAAAACCTGATCAACTTTCCTCAATATAAGAATTGTGAAATTATTTTGCAGAACTATAGAAAAAATGTTAGAAGAGTCAAACCTCACCAGAGCCAAGTAGATGGTAATAATCCCTGCTCTGAACCTGTTGTTATTTTGTAATGCATCCTAGTGTATATTCTCAGCCTTCGTTGCTGTAAGGGTACACAGATGTTTCACATGCAACTTGCTCTCTAGAACATAGAGATCCTGTCCTGCAGTGTTGCTACCTAGTGAGCTGGTATCCAGCCTCTATTGATGCATGGCTTACTCTTCCCCAGATGCAGCACTTTGTATTTGTCCTTGTTCAGCTTCCTCATGTTCTTGATAGCTCATTCCTCTTGCTTGTTTAGATCCCACTGAGTAACATCTCTGCCCTCCCTATGCATCAGCTGCTGCCCCCAGTACAATATTACCTGGAGGGTTGCTGAGATGCTGATAGTCTTCTTGTCCAGGTCACTAATGAAGGCATTAGCACTGGGCCCAACTGCTATCAGCCCCCAAGGAGAACCATGAACTGTTAGATTTGAAACTGTAGACCCTTGAAGGTCCAGCCAATTTTCAGCACTCCATTTAGTCTACCTGCCCAATCCAGTTGTCATTGTTTGGATAGCAGAAGTTATGGGATAGTGTTGAAAAACTTGCTAAAGATTTGCTACTCTCCCCCCATCCACAGACCAATTCATTTCAATGTAGAAGTCTATCATGTTGGTCAAGAATGATTTGCCAAGAGAAAAATTCAAGCTGACTCTTCCTGGTCATGTTCTTGGTTTTTTATCTCTGAAAATAACTTTTTTTTTTAGAATTTTATCAATTGTTTTCCTGAGGAATGAGGAAAGGCTATTCAGCATATTTTCCTAAATCTACATTCTTGTCTTTCTTAAAAGGAAATCATATTGATTTCCTGTTTACTGGCATCATGGAACTCCTTATGTTTTTTGACTTTTAATATTCTCATGTCTATTATTCTTATTTTTAAAACTTCTAATTCCTTCCACTTTCAGTATGCTTGTCTCTTGATGCTAACTTGGCTGATGCTCAGGTTATAACTTGATTTTCTGAGTGAATAGTCTATCATCAAGTGATTACTTGGGAATCGTATCCAAATTTGTGCCATATTTCTAGAACATTTATATTTCATTTGTAAAGCTTTCTCCTGCAGAAAGCAGGTGCACAGCATCTCAGCCTAGAATTGGAATTGGAATTTTCCTTTATAAATTCTTAGCTTTATAAAATCCCTACCCTCACTTAATACTTTTTATACTCTTTCTGTGTGCATGTATATCAGAATAGGAAGCTACAGGATTTGGAGAAACATTTAACTCATTTGCAACATAACAAAGGTAAACGTTTAAAGCATTTAATTATCTGCCTGTGTGAGTAGCTCTGCACTACTGAGGTCCGTAGAGCTACCCTGGCACAGACAATTATACATAGGATCTTCAGTTCAGTTTCTTCTAAGTCCATAACACAAGTTTGTTTTTCTAATATTTTCAGCTGCATATTTTCAATACTAGTCATAAATAAAAGGTAGGTGCTGCTTTTGAAGTGAATTAGAGCTTTCTTACTAATTTCAGTGGGAACAAATTGAAACCCTTAATTGATTTTTCATCTATATCAATAATCAGGAAAAAACTTTAGCATAGTGATGTTTTCCTCATAGACATATCCTTGTGGGATAATAATCAAAATGTGAATTAACTACATTAACTATTACATAATCATGTTTTTTCTAAGATAGTCAAATTTCCAATTTACTAACACTGCTAGAGTAGTGACTTGAATTAAACTACTGTCATTCACTCCACTAATAAAAGCACAGCAAGATCATGACAAGAACTTGTGAAACAATATACAGCTGCTCTGCAAAAATATACCTTTGCCTTTGATCAAAGTGTTTCTCCAGAATCTTTCTTTTTTCCACGAATGTGTCTTGACTGCATCTTGACCACCACAGCCGTTTCAGGTACTGAAATAACATAAATAATCATTATGTACTCCTCCTCAAGATCTTTCCCTCAAGTTCCTTCTTCTGCTCCATTATACCTATAGAAAAATGCATTTTTATTCATTCAGTTTGTCAAGGCTGATGAACAAAGCTTTTTATCCCTACTGGGTCTCAGTTACCATCCACACTTGGAAGGACTTGCAACATCCCTCCTGAAGGCGTTCTCTTTTTCTCAAAGTACATTCTTGAGAAAACTCAGGAGTGTAACAGTATATTGAAAAGTGGAGCAGTTTTTCTGTTGTGAAGTCAAGTTCTAATTTGCCCAGGTTAGAAAGCAGTAAACTCCAGCATCTAGTACATGCCTCATCTACAATGAAATGATTTTTATTTCCCCACTGGAATGATACATATTTTGTCCCCAAAGAACACGTGGTGCTAAGGTGCCAAGAAGTGCTAAGTAACACTTCAGAGCACTAGCCACAGACAGACTACTCCATTTTCTAATAAAGAAGCCATTACAGCCCTTATTAACCTGCACCTCTTCTACAAGCAATGGGACAAGATCAAAGAACAAAATCCTTACTGAAGAAACACAAATCAGTTTCAGTTTAGGACACAAAGCAGCAGTGTTGAGACGATGACTGGGAGAGCAATGGTACAGGGCTCTATGTGTTCTTTCTCAGATTCATGGAAGACTCTGAGTATTCAGATAACACATATTCAGTTTAAAGTCAAACAATGGTTTCTCCTACTTACTAGCACATAGAACCTCCAAGTAGTATCTTAAAGTGAGGTTCTCCTGCCTCTTGTAACTCCCACAGAACAAATATTTCAAGCTTAGCATCTATATAGTAGATGCAACATGCCATATCTTGCAGCTCTACACTATTGGCAGTGCCATAAAAAGAAGATATATGATGGAAAGAGATGCAGGCCACAGTAACTCCTGATTATCATGCCATGCAATCTCCCTGCTCTTTATTGGACTGGATCATAAACCAGAGGACAGAAATACTGAGACTTGCTGAACACAGCAATCTCATATCAAGCAGAAATTTTACCCCCACAGAGCTATTTCCTCACCACTCGTGGGCACATGTAGGGGAAGCTGACTCACAGATGAGGTAAAATGTTTTCCCAGTCTTGGTCAGTCTTCTGACCATATAGCTGCTCTGTACTATACTGTGTGTATATGTATACATATATATACACATATATATATAAAAATAGATATACATCTGTCCTCACCTGGAAATTTCTGAACAACAGAAGAATGTTCTGGTCAACTATTTCAAGTGGTCAGCTAGTCAAACCCAACTGGGGACAGAGGAATCTAGTGTTAAGTATGCAATTATGTATCCTTTTTATCAGGTCACTGAATTAAATCCATGGGTTACAGCACTTCATTAGATACAGAGAGAGATGGACATTTTGGTACAATAGTTCTCCAATGCAAAGTAATCCCTGTTAAAGAACTTCTTTCTCTTAGCCGCAACTGCAATAGTTCCCCTTTATAATGGAATTCAGTGATTCGTTCCACTGTCATTTTCCTCATCAAGTAATTATTTTCTTTCCATACTGCTGCAGTATTGTATAAGTAGGTATATGCAAGTCTGGATGCAACCCCTGTTTAAGAGCCAAGCTTAACACATTGCAACCATGTTCAGCTATCTATTTGGAGAAAGGTACAAACTCTCAGTTGACCAACGATTCTACCCTGCCTTGAACTCCAGAGAGCCATGTATGTAACTGTGAAAATCAGGATAGCAAAATTTGGCATCCACTTTGCAAGAGTGAGAATAGCATGTATTAGAGCAGGTCTCCAAAACACATACTGGCATTTACATGAGGTAAAATAAACTCTCTGTCTCAGCAGGACTAATTCCCCAAGGTGTAATATTTGTATGTGCAACATCTGCACATAGAGGGCATGATATGCTGGAGAATCAGGCCTGCTGTTGATAAAAGACAGTAATATTACTATGGAGTGTTGGGATGAAGAAAACAGAGAATGATGTTTTAACCACCGAGTTAAAGAGAACACATTACCTTTGTAAACTTTCTAACATTTCAGTAGAGTTTTAGTCTTTCCTTCAGCAAGGCTGTGAATTTCTCCCAGTGCTCCTGAATAGAGATTAAAAGAAAACATAAAGGTCAAATATAAAGAGTAGCAATACTGATTACTTATTAAAATCTCACTATTCAAGATGCACAAAAGATCATAAGCTCTGCTCTGGGTATAAAAAGCATACCATAAAACATAGTGCAGAAATTGAGCCATGGCTGAGCTACTTTCATATACAAAAATTCAGTGTGGTGGTGCTCCCTGAAGAATTAGTCCTATCAAGAGACAGGATTTCTTCAGACACTGGCACACTTTCATGCTAACACTGCTGTACAACTTTCAGAACCCAAATTAGCACTTCTATATCACAAAATGGCCCATCACAGGATTCAGTGTCTCCCTTACAGCAGAGCAGCAGAATTCTTCTAGGCCAATAGGTTGGTAAACTACTAGCCCAGCAGCTCTCAGAAGTGATTAAATACAAGTTTCACAATGGAGTTTTAAATATAAGATGTTAGCAAGTATCACAATGTACATAACAGAGACTGATGAACACAAGGAGTTCCATAAGAAGAATCTTGTCTCCCAATTATTTGTCAACCTACATCACTGAGTGATGAGGTCAATACTTTCTTCCAAAATGAGGTCAAATGAGGTCAATACTTTCTTCCAAGCCATGTACTACATTTGCAAAGACTGTATATCATATTCCATGAGGTTAAAGAGATGAAAGATACTCGGCATTGGACATGCAATTTACTAGAAGAAAAGCTGGGAGATTAAGAAATGAAGATCATAAACATTTTATCACAGGAAACCACAGAGACTGTATTTCATTGCATAGGTTTTGTAACTGTACCAGTTAAGGGATCAAGTTAGCTACAACCATCTTTGGAGACAGGCAGTTTCCAGCTCCTCAGTAACAGTCTGCTGAGATCAGGTACAGACATACTGTCCTGGAAGAAGGAAAAAAAAATTTCTATTCCAATCTATTATAATTCCAAATCTATTATAAAAAACTCATCAAGTTCAGAGGATGAATTAGTGCTAAGTATCCTGAGTATGAACTGACTGAATTAAAAGTTGCTCAGACTTACCTGTACCACTAATCACATTTCTTAGACCAGAGGCTGATATTGCCTTGAATAAACAAATCACTATTAATTCAAAAGCCAGAGCAAAGGACCTAGGGAAGCATAGGGAACATAAGCATCAGGATTGCCAGTTCTTGGCAGGACTTGTTCTTGGCCAGTTCTTTTAGTGAAGGGACAAGCTCATGAAGGGCTAAGAACTAGGGTTCATGGTCCCCTACTAACATGGCGTAACTGGGATGGAGTGTGTCTTCTTTGACCACAGAATGGTATTCCATGGGCTAGTGATAAGGAATGCCTCATCCTGACAAAGGAAGTACATCTTTGCTTATAAATTCCTGGAGAAAGGTTTTTAACTGCCCTTGAGGGGAAGGATGACAAAAGCCTTTATGAAAAATTTCTTCACTGAAAATGTTGTAAAGTGTTGGAACAGGCTGCCTAGGGAATTGGTTAAGCCACCATCCCTAGGAGGTATTTTAAAAATGTATGGACATGCTGCTTTAGGACATGGTTTAGCAGACGACTTGGCAATATGCTGGGTTAATGGTTGGACTCAATGACCTTAAGGGTCTTTTCTAACTTAAGTGACTATGATTCTATGATCCTTGGTATGTGTACACAGCAGTGACTTTGATAAGGGCCTAAAATCAAAGGCATGCATAGGGCCATTTATTAAAAAGCCATAAAAGGGATCAAGTGAATGAGTCAATCCACTAAACAAGTCAAATTATTTCCCTTTATTTCCTGTCTTTCTTGCAGTAGCATAAGCATCTTTCTAGGTGTTCAAGATAACAAGTTAACTGTTGCAACAGAGGCTTGAA
The DNA here is from genome assembly GCA_023637945.1 of Phaethornis superciliosus. Lineage (NCBI taxonomy): Eukaryota > Metazoa > Chordata > Aves > Apodiformes > Trochilidae > Phaethornis > Phaethornis superciliosus. The sequence continues at coordinate 107,854,084 of JAJQWJ010000001.1, read as the reverse complement.
GAGGTGGCCGACCCAGTAGGTTTGTTCAGTGTCTATTCAGCCATATTATGTATAGAGAGGCACTAGATGCAATTGTCCAGGCAATGATAGAAGAGGAAAGGAACAAGGTGTTAATATATCAGGGATTTAAAATAGGTCACTGAACTAGAAGAATCAGTATAGGAATTCTTTTGTGGGTAAATAGAAGAATCACCAAGATTGCAGGCACTGTTGATTACAAGGATTTGGGGGATTTTTGTAGAAAACTAGAGAAAATAAGGAAACCTGTCCCTCAGACAAAGGGCAGACACCCACACAGGGCCACACACAGAGAGAGGAATCCAGATGAAGTATAAAAAATGTAGTAAGAACCAGCTGAGCAAACTTGTGAATTTCACATTGACCTTACAAAAAGGAAGCATACACAAACTGTGTCATAGCATTGAAGATAATTGCTGAAGGAAATAGGGACTAACTGTGGAAGCCAAGGAATAAAAAGAAATTCAGCTTGTGAGAGGCATCAGTGATAGCAAGGAATTAATCATCAAGTAGATTAATAGAAGAGGAAGAGATGGAAGAGTCCTGGCCTGATTCTCAACAGGAAGGAAAGGTACAGATGATGCTCAGTAGGATAAAGAATATTTTATGAGTTTCTTGCATCAGCTTTCATTGGAAAGGCCTGTGGTGAGCAAGGGACTGGAGCTGTTCATATTAAGAAGGAAGATCTTACCCTGTAACTGGGATTGCACAGAATGAATGTGTACATAAAGCTAAATGTTTTCAATTAATTGAAGCTGATGAATACATTAAAGAACTGCCCAAGACAACATCAAAGGTACCTGACGTTTCACAGAGAATGAGGGAAATTCTAGCAGATTGGAAAGAGCAAGTGTGGTGCCTGACTTTAACAAGAATGGATGTTTGTCAGAAGAAGGAAGAGAACCACTCAGCTTAACTTAAGCTCTTTAAAATACAAAAACTGCTTTAGACACCAGAAAATATTTGCTGAGATATGCCAGAATGGTTTTATCAACAGCACATCACATCAAGCCAGTCTAATTTCATTCCACTGTAGATCAGCACAGGTTATGAAACAAGCTGAGAAGGTCATATATTTTGATTTTATTAAGACATAACACCATCTGTCACAGTAGTCTAATGAGGAAGCAGTGAAACTGTCTAGAAGTTTCCTAGTCATGGTTACAAAACTACTTGCAAAAGTGTTCCAGGGATGAGCTTTCAGTGCCTCATTGCCAGTATGGAAGGATGTGTCCAGTTGGGTCTGTAGAGTGTCCAAATATGCCTTACCATGCATTGATGCTGGAATAAATTGAGCTTATAAAGAAAGCAAGTATTTTAGATGATAAATTTAGCATTTTAAATTGTCTTGATAAAGTGAAGAAATTGTCTGAAAGACCAGATTCTAATTCAGTAACAACAGAGAGTATTCCCCTGTGAATAATTTGCTACAAAAAACAAAATACTGGAAACAATCGGAGAACAATATACCTTTCCCAAACATGTTAGATCTTACATATTTCATCCTGAAACATCTGATTCTTTCTTACTCTAGGGAGTTAGGCACAAGATGAAAAGTGCATTCCTCTCCTGAAAGCAAGCATCTAAGAAGCTGTGTTTGATCATTCCTGATGACTTTTTACATTCTTTCTTATGCCTTCCTATCACTGAGACTCTGCTATAAATGTCTTCAAAGTCGTATTATGTTGCTTTTAGTTAAATGTTTCTTCAAGGTGTTCAGCACTTCAGAAATGTAGGACAGCTGTTTTATCATGTTGCCTGTAAATTACAACAGACTGCCTGTGTCTGACAGAAGCATCCTGCCCTGTGAGTGGATGTTGAGAAAGGATTACACATGCTTGGCTGCTTCACTGAGGCTTTTGGCAAAGGAGGAGGAGGTGAGGTGAGACCTTTACCAAGAAAGGCTCCAGAACACCAGCTGAGTCACCCTGGACTCAGGACCCCACGAACAGCTATGACTGGGGAGGAGTCTTGATGCCAGTCCTAAAATGTCGTTGTCTTGAAGTCCATACAGTATGTGGGCTGCATAGAACAGGCTGGGAAAAACATTCGTGCACAAAAGCATTTCCAGATAGAGAGGACACAAAAAAATCTATGTCCCTTTCTGTCATGCATATTGAAGAAAATAAATGTTCCTTTCTTACAAAAAAAAGAGATGTTACACCATGTTAATTTTTATCACTGGCATCTAGCCCCCTGGCAAGATTAAAACAACTATTGGCATGTTTGGAGAAGCTGAGCAGCAGAAGTGCTTCCTTTACTTACACAATACCATTCAAAATAATCTTTGAGTCCAATATTTTGTTGCTTTGCAGTCCATGCTTTACGAATCTTTTCTTCCACTCCATCTTTTATAATGTCCCCAATCCTTACAGAGTCTAGCATGCATCGTTTTTGCACCATAGGTCTTGATGAAAAATAGATGCAAAATCCACTACATCTATGACACCTATTTAACTTCCAATGCAGAAAGAAGAACATTTTCAGGGTTAACTTTGCAGTTCAGCTTTTTAGTATTTTTTTGGAATTCAAGTTTCATCTGTAACACAGGATAAACATACATCAGTACTGTATAATACATTTCACCTGTATGTCTAAGCTAATTTTACACAAAACACTGAATACTTCTGACATGAGACATATGTAAAAATAGCAGTCATTGTCAAAAAATCATTTAAAGAATGATTACTATTAAACCCAGCATTGACAGGTGGAGTAAGAAAAATCATTTATTATAAATCACAGTTCTTTTTCTAGGAGCTAGATGTGAGTCTTCTGGGGAAAAGAATGAGGGGGAAAAAAAAACACCAAAAAAAATATGTTTTACTTATAAGCCAAGCATACATTGCATTAGGAACATGCCACTTAGACAAGATAAAATAGAAATACTGCACACCTGCATAGACATCAGACTTAACTTTTCCTCTGTGTTAGTTAATTGTCATTTGGAAAGAAAAACATAGTTCAAAAGTAAACAATGTGCATCTTATCGCTTCTGCAGTCTACACTCTAGGTTGTAAGATCAGACAATAAAATACTAGACAGTGCTACATAATGTAAATCCTATGGGTGGGTGTTCCAGCAGTAAAATGGGAGATATACTTAGTAACAAGAAAAGAGAATCATGATTCAAGGTAGAAGGGAACAAGCTAAATAGAACTGTGTTTTGACATTCTTTGAGTATTTTAATGGTTTTTTATCATAATGTTTGCAGAAAGAAAGACCATGTTTATTCAGACGTTACAGCTTAGAAGTGTTTTTTGTGAAGCTGAGAAATAAATTGATACCTTCCAACTAAATGACCCCTTATGTAGCCAGCATTATAGACATTTTATTTTCCCAATCAAATAAAAGGCTGAGTGAAATAAAAATTTAAAATAATCTTAAGTAAAGTCAATTTCTAATTAAATATATATATAATTAAATAAAATAATAGTGCTAGCTTGCCAGAACCAATAGGAGACCTGCAATATATTAGAAGCAATTTTGTATGACTTGGAATCTAAACACCACCCAACCCCTTAGAGCCTATAAGACATGTAGACATGCTGTGACAAAGCACAACAGAAAGGCTTTACCAATGATAGAAGTCTCATAAAGAAGGGGAGAATAGCTAAGTCAGCTGCTGTGCTTATAAATTTACACATGGGACTGTCCTCTGACACCAAAGGACTAGCACCAAGACTCCCCAGTCTCCAAAACATATAATTAGGTCCAAATTGCTTGTCAGGAATGGACTTTGGCCCATACTAACTTCCAAGTGCTATCTGAGAGTGGGAGACTGCCAGTTGATGTACGCCAAAAACTGTGCTCATGGCCGCTTCAACAGTTTCCAATCTCAAATCCTGTTTTCAGTGGGATAAAGCCTGCTTGTTGCCTGCTCATTGCCTGCTTGTCTTTACTTCCATCATTTAAAAAAGAAAAATTAAGTAAAATGAGTTCCAAAGTTGCCACCTGAGATTTCTCTAGCTTCTGCATGCTTAGTGAATGTATTATCTAGGAAAATGTGTTTCCTGAAAGTTTAATTTGGTGCATCTTCTTAATAAGAAAAATACCTGTTTCTAAAGGGACAGAGCAAATTGCTGCTAGAATTATGGAGTTCTTGGCTTTTAGACCTTTGTTCAGTACACTGGATCTTGCCAGCAGAGACAACCTTCTGTGTTTGGAAGCAGATATTTTAAAGGCAGTGGTATAGTAAAATCTTTCTTCAAAAACAGTTTGGAGAATACATTTAATGTAGCCTCATTAATAATCGAATATCTATACTACTCCTAAGGTTTCCAGGCAGCACTGTGCTTTATGAAAAGAATTTGAATAAGATGGTCCTGAAATGAGGATGTTTGGTAACTCTTTTTCAGATTTCACTGGACATAGGTAGGATGGAGAATAACTATTAAACACAGATACCAAAACTGAATCTTCTTTTAACAAATATAGAAAAAAATATACTGGATTTATCAGATATCTGAATACGCTGTTTATGTCTCCTTGGAAATACCAAAAAAAAACTCTGCAGGATATATTTTTAGAATACTGCATGATTTCACGTGACTGGAATCTAAATTTAATCCAAAATTAAAATGAGTAACTACATTATTCCTAGCCCCCAGAAGCTGGAGACCATTCCAATGGATAATTCAATACCAAACCAAAGAACTTGACATTCAATGGGTACAAATATAAAAATATGTCTTTACTTAACAAAAGAGGTGATTAAATAATTGAAAAAAACAACAGTATGTCACCCAGGGACACAGAAGGGACTGCTGTCTAACGAAGAGAAAGCTGTCATTGCGTCAAACATTCCTACATTGTGCATATATATATAAATATATATATATTTTTTTAGAACACTCTCATTAAAATAAGGTGATTCAAAGGCAACTTTGGTAATTTATTTAGATTCCCTGTCCCTTCTGGGTTGAATGCAGTTCTATAGAAAGATCTTGGCAGAGAGGACCAAACTCCCTAGGACATCCGATGATAGCAGTCCCCCATTTCCCATGAACTGGTGCAGTCAGCCCCCATGCATTAATAGCAGACAGCTCTCTGTTCCCAGATCTGTTAAGATTTTAGCTAAAATTGTACTCTCCTGGGGCAGTACCAGTAAACCAAGGGAAGAACATGACTCACAGATACCTTTTTCTGTCTTTTTTTAATAGTAGGGGTCACCATTAGTTCATTTGTTCTTTTTGCTGTAAAAAGCAGACCATAACACATAAACTTAGCCTAGTAGTTTGTCTTTGGCAAAAGCATATTTTTACAGGCTATGACCAGGTATTGTCATAAGAACTCAAGAAGTGGTGAATCCTCATCAGCTGCTGTATGGCAGGTTATTATAAAAATATTACTAAACATGTACACGTCTCTCTTTGATTGCATTTGTCTGTCTTTAACTCCCCTCCATTGTTTCTCATTACACATACCTTCCTCCACTGTATGAGAAGTATCTACAGTACTAATTGAACTGTAATTAATTACAGAACTGGAATTGGATTGTCAAAGAATTCCATAAAGAAAAATTACAGCAGTGTCTTCCAGGACTCACTGGCTGATGTTCAGTATAAACTATAGGCTTAAAAGAAAAATGTGCTGTTGCTTCTTCCAACCTATATGACTTATTGGTCCACATCCAGACATGTACACTTTAAAACAATCTTCCATTCCTTCTAGTGTTTCCTAGCTGACTGTATGCACCTTCAGGGAGGCTGCATTGAAAACTTTTTAAGCCACAATGCATTCAGTTATTAGTAAGCACAGAGAAATGCCAGCTCATATTAAAAGCTAGAGATGAAATATTTAAATACCCACTATTTTTGTCAGGTCTGAAAATGATGAAAGCTTCCCAATTGCATTATATATGCAGTTCCATGCTTCTGCTTCAACATTGCAAATCTACAAGCAGCTGTTTTTGACTGTTTTTTTTTATAAAGGTTATGTAGTCAGAAGTCTGTGGGGGACTTTGTTTGACTGTAAATAGCAAATTTTTCTCACCAGTTTTCGCTGTGAATCACTCTTATATTCTCCACTGGTTCTGTCAGCATAAAATCCCTTGCAAGCACACTGGAGAAACCAGACCCATGAGTAAAAGGTACAGCATCCATCAGAAATATACACTGTTGTCTGGAGAGAAGGTTCTTTCTCAAATTCTTTCTCCATATATTTTCTTTTCTATTCATTTGCCATGAAGGGAATTCAGGAATCAGTATGAAGGGAAGAAAGGAGTCCATTAAGATTACTGGCAAAAATAACAAGGAAAATAAGTGTAGTAAAATTAAAATACAAATTAAATGGTGTGTAGACACTAAGTGCATTTGTGCCCACATGCTTGTACATGTGAGCACATGCAGAGAGCTATGTTTGTACTTTTGTGGAATAGTGTATCTAAATTCAAAGGGACAGCTAATTCAATAGCTTGACTGTAAATTAATTTGCAACAGTCATCTTTCTTGAGACACTCGATTGCTAGGAATGTGTATGATCTGTATATGTGAAGAGTTGATAGCCCATCACAGAGGTATGAAAAAATGCTCAAGCAGGTCCTGGAAATAGCAGTTACTAGCAAATAGCTAGAAATATCCTAATATTCCTGGAAATAGATATTGGCAGTACAACAGGTTGTTGACTTAGCATCCCTCAAAAGGAAATGAGCCCACTTATGTCATGGAAATTGTCATGATACAGTTCTCACATCCATACTTCAGAAACATGAATGAGTCCATAACCAGTGTGCACCTAGAAGACAAGACATGAAATAAAGAGCTAAAAGAGAGAAATTAACTGTAGTTACTGAAAGTCTCACAGGATTCCTCCAGCACAGGTGACAGCAAGATTCAGAATTTCACTGCTCTGATTGATTTCTTACTCTTGGAGGAGTTATAATAAATTTGAGGGAAAGGAATGCTGCCACCATGTTCTCCTAAACAGATCATCCTCCTGCCTCCTCAATTAAGAAGCAAGTAATGCAACCCTGAGGAACAAATACTGCAAAATTTTTTATTTTTCAGAAATCTAACTTTGGTAAATCAAACTTAATAAGTCCAATTGCTAACTAGGATTTTTTCCTGCTTTTAAAAAGGCAGTATATTTTGTTCACGTAGGATGTTGAAACCATGTTGTGCACTGCTGCCATCCAATGTGCATTATAATGGAAATGTAGAAGATGCCAAGCCCCAGCATGTGTTTCCAATTAACATTCTTCATTTTCATCTCTAATGTTAGAGTATGACCTGATTAACTCTGCCATTTATTACAGTTCAGTTTCTGAGGCTATTTACCTCATTTCACAACTAGTGTGTGAATTTGTATATTTGGAAAGGAAAGAACCATGTCCCTTCAACATCAGGGAAATTTTTTGAAGTCCATTGACAAAATTAAAAATCTAGTGTGGATTTGGGGAAATACTTCCAGTCTGTTATCTGTCCTTGAGTCTCCCATGCCTGTTCATACATTTTAATGAGAGGCATCTAGTACAGCTCAAACTACAACTTACAGGCTAACAGTGCAGGTAGATGTCTATTTTTTAGGTAAAACAATTTCACATAGTAGACTTTATTGCAGTAGAAATACCTGCAAATTTTTAAGGAAAAGTAATTTCTTTCTATCTAGGATTCCTCAGTGATGTTACCAAATAAGGAGAAGCAAGAAAGTCTTTTTTTCAAGCGCTACTGTCCTTTGTCAGCCTGAAAACAGCAGTGTGTTATTTATGGAAAGCAAACAATACAGAATCAGAGTGAAAGCAACTGACATAAAGAGTGGTAGATGAACTGCCAGATTAGGCCTGAGCTTTGAACACGTATTTATTATATGTCGTGCATAAAAAATATTTCAGTGTGTCTATTAGGTAAATTGTATGTAATTATCAGGAGATACCTTTTCGTGTAAGTTTTACTTTAGGTTTTAATTTCAAGTAGTGGTCACCCTACTCAGAAAGCCTCAAAAAACTTTTTTCTAGAGCACTTCTGCATCCTACAAAAGCAACAGCAACCTGTCCTCACCTTCCCCAAAGACATATACATACATATTACACAGCTGTTTTCAGTGTCTTGTTCTGCACCAGCAACATGAAAGAATAGCTAGAGAGATGGGGAAAAGAGGAGCAGGTTCTCCAGCTGAGAAAGGAAATGTTTTTAGAACAGAGCTGCATAGGCAAAGACTTATCCTGGAGGTGGGTGTTAACACAACTTTTTTAAAAGTGACAGTAAAAATGCACTTCCCATAAATGGCCAGCCAGATGGATTCCTCTCTGCTTTCACGAGTTATGCCTCAAATACCATGATGCATATGTATTTGGTGTGTGAGGTGATTTTCCTTCTGGGTGAAATATACTGCTAGTCATTGCACTCAAAGCTTTCGGTATTGATAATGCCATAGACAGATGGGGAGTTTTCCAGGCACTGAGATGACAGGCTTACACTTTATTGACAAAGGTGTCTGTTATATCTAGCTTTGTCCTTATGTTTCCCCCAGACAGTGCTGTACACTTGCCCATACTGAACTACACCTTCAGTGTGAACATGCCCATGTGAAACAGAACTGAGAAGACCATGTACTTTGGGCTCAGGGGAGGATATTTAGTGACCTGGTGAAAGGGAAGAGGACTTATCTTACCAAGAAGTTAAACCTCTAGGTTCAGCCCCTTCTTCTGGGTACCTTTCTAACCAATCAGAAGAGACAGATGGCTCCAGAGGACTATTCTCCATATCATCTTTAAGGGAGAGCAAAGCCATGCCTTTTCTTCCCAATTGCCTGTAGTGACAGACAGTATGACCCACAGCAGATTCTTAATTTGGGGGCGGCTGAAGCAAGGTGAGTTGAATGCTGTCCTAAGCATGTTCACATAGTGTGTAAATGTAGGATAGCAAGCCTCCTGTAAAAGCTTGTCCTAGCATATCACATAGTAAATTCCCCATAGAGACCAGTTTAGTCTAAGCAAATACAATCTGGCCCTCTGGAAGTCCCAACAACTGAGAAGGTTTTAAAAAAAAAAAAAAAAAAAAAAAAAAAAAGAAAAGCCCATCAGGCTATATATTGCTATATGTGTATCTAGAATTATTACTGTTTACTTCTTCGATCAGTTTAGGATGTATTCACTTCTGTCTTTCCAAACCTTTTTCAGAAATATTCTTACTCCTAGCTTTGCAGAGCTGTGTGGGATTGCAGTGGTGCAGAGTGTACTCTGCTAGAACTTTCTAGCCTCAGTTGCACTCCAGACTCCTACAGACTTGCACTAGAAATTTTAGGCTCATGAGGTCTCAATGTAACTTTTCAAAGTGGGATAACAGGATCTATATCAGTCAGATGCTTTTATGTATTAAACTCCTTTTTGCTTAAGTCTAGATACTGAAGTCTCTCTCCTTAGCAGTCCTTTCCAGCAAGGTTACTGTAACTCAAAGTAGAAAGGCTTAAGAAGTAGGTAATTAGAGTGCTTACTGTGGGAGGGAACAAACAAAAGGAGCTGTAGATTTCTGGATAACGATGAAGGGGGAGGGGGAAATAAGCATTTTTTACTGTACCTGAGGAAGGTTTGTCACATCGTGTTTCAATAACAGAAGTGTTGTCAAAAGAAAAAAAAATAGATACAGGAATGTACAAGGGTCTGCCTTCAGACTCCTGCTGAGAAATAATGGAAGTATAACTAATTAAGAGCTTGATCAAGGTCCCATTGAAACCAAATGAAAGCCTCCCACTGATTTCAATGGGCCTTAGATCAGCTCTAAGTGCGTGTAGTGTAAATATGACTGCATTAAAAACATGATGAGCCAATGTCTGCCTTCAATCAGGGATGGCTGCATTATGCTGTGACAGATCCAGAGCTGGTTCAAAGCTTCTCAGGAGTGTCACACGGTCAAATATTACTGCTCCAATACAGGGAACTTCACCAAAGCTACTCTTTATCTATCTGAGGAGAGTAAACAGGTAAATCTGGTGGAGAGAGGCCTTGGACGAAGCTGGGATGAGACAGGCTTGCTGCTGCTTCTGCCTCTGGGTGGCTGAAAGAGAAGAAATTAGTACTTCTGCAAGAAATTCTCTGTAGTCAGCCTTGATGAGACTATACCCGGAATACTGTGTCCAGTTCTTTGCTCTTCAGTGTAGGAATGACATTGACACACCAGAGTCCAATGAAGGTCCACTAAGGAACTGAACTCTTCTATGAGGAAAGGTTTGAAGAGTGTTTGGTCTAGAGAAGAGAAGGCTCATGAGGGCATCTTATCAATGTATATAAATTCCTGAAAAGAGGTATTTATGTGGCAGGGCATGACCTGCAACATGAGGTGCTTTGTCTGAATATCAGAAACCACTTTTTTACTGTGAGGGTGACTGAGAACTGACATAGGTTTCCCATGGAGGTTGTGGAGTCCTCCATCCTTGGAGATATCAAAAGCCATCTGGACATTGTCCTGGGCAATCAGTTTTAGGTGACCCTGCTTGATCAGAATTTTGGACCAGATGATGTATCCAGAGATGCCCTCCAGCCTCATGCATCCTGTGATTCTGTGAATTTGACCCCAACTCTTCAGCCATATCCATCTCAACTCAGCAGCCTGAATTTCCAGACCTTGGGCTGAACCAAGCTGCAAGACAATAGTAATTTTGAAAATTCCTGGTAGTCTGTTGTCTACTTCTCTTGTGCACAAAGCCAATTCTCACCAATGACAGTGATCTTTCTACCACACTGTTCTGGTCTTCCTTGTTGATTTACAAGAACTTAAAGCTAATGACTCAATAAGAAAATGACACTTATTTTATAGTTTCTTTTAACACAGAGTTCTGACTAGTTTGGTACTGAAATGTTTGTAGAGAAGAGATAATCTGTAGTTGCATTATATATTCCTCCTGAGATTTCACAAATGCTTGTTTTTCATTCTTTGGCCATTTATAGTACATTAACTTAGTTCTAAGCAAACTAATACTCTCCCCAGTTTCCTATTGTGGGCTGACCTATAGCACAGTCATTATATGCCTGTTCCTGAGGTCACTCTTCAAAGCTTTGAGACAGCTGACTACAAAAGTTGACACACCTATATCACAGGAATAAATAAGTAAAAACTTACCCATGCAACATCCTTGTGTTCTGAGTCAGTAGATTGGAGAAGAAAGGTAATGTAATATTTTAACAACCAGGGGGAAAAAAAGAATAATAATTTAAAAAAATAATCCCTCATCTATAAGCAAAAAAACCCACAAAGTACAGCTCATTCTGGTCCTAATTCTGTAATCATCAAGAAAAATGCCACATGAGAAACTATTCAGTCTGAAAAAAAATGTACCTTCTTTCCATTACTGCAGCAATTCTAAGCTGAAAAAAATCATGTTCTTTTTTCACAAAAAGGGGATTAGTAGGCAGAGTACAAGAACTTGTGAAAATAATTTATGAAGTCAGGGCTGTTATTACATGAGTTAGTTTGAAGTCATGGACTCTGCCAACTTCTAACACCATCTGCAGCCTACTAGTAGCAGAAAGTTAAATTAGTAAGCTGGTGCAGTGGCAAATATTTTGAACATCTGAAATGCTGGAACTCTTACGCCAAGCAAGTGAAATGTAATCCAGTTCTAGTAAAAGTCAAACCATATCTTCAGCTTGAGCCAAAAAACAACAAAAACAGGCAATGCCACAAGAGGACACATTATGCAAGCTAGGGAAAAAAAAAAAAAAAAGCATCCTCCACAGTGAGCATTTTAAAAAGTTAGAACCAGGAGTCAATCTATGTCCTTTTCTTTCTTTTCTTTAATCTACCAATTGGTTAATGAGAGATATGGTTGAATACAAAACCTGCCTTATAAACATGCATTATGTGCAGAAGACTATCTGGGCCTGACAGGGAAATAGATATAACCAATAATTGATATTTACAGGTTGAGTTCTAGGTAGAGGGAATATCTCTCATCCAGTCGTCATTTATTTTGTGGGTGTCTCTTCCAGGTTAACTCATAGCATTGCCTTAAATTTATTCAGATTTACTCCTTATGGATTATTGTGCATATTTTATTTTTTTAAAGCAATGATCTTTTAATAATTAATTCTGATAAGCAATAATCTTTTCACAAAATAAAGTAGTAAACATGGGGGGGATGTGCAAAATTAGGAAAAGTCAAAGAGAGTAAAAAGTCTGTAAAAAGAAATAAACCAAGGTAGAATGAAAAGGGAGAGGTTTTCCTCTTTGAAGACAAGAAGCAATTTGTATTCTGAGTTGATACATCATGATGTTGACTGAAGAAAAATATGTATCTCATTTGACAAAGTGATTTACCTTCACAGACTTAAAAATCAGCACATAAGGCTTTCTGAAACATTATGTCACCCTTACCACTACCTTGCTACCACCAGCAGAAATCCAGGTTCGCCTTAGTAATTAGTTAATCAATCATACAACTGCTCTGCACAAAGTGACAGGGTAGTTTGGATCTTGATAGTATTAAGCAAGTCATTCATATAGTACAAATGATAGGTAGATAGGTAGGTAGGTAGGTAGGTAGGTAGGTAGATAGATAGATAGATAGATAGATAGATAGAAGAGCAGACACAGACAGACAGATAGACCCATTCTTCTATATACATATGCATATATATATCTTATTTTAAAGAAACTCGTTACAAGAAGCATTACTAACTAACCTATGCTGCAGATAGTGGTTTTAGACACCACAAGCAAATCCTTGCTCTGTATTTAGGTAGATCCATTCAAGCTCAACATGGTCAATGCAAACCTCTCTCCTGAACTTACCTTCTGTGGGAAAGTAGAAAGATAACCATAGCAACAAAGGAAGAGGAGAGATGCTAACAAGAAAAGACTTAGAGAACTGCATTTTAAACGTGTTGGCTCCACAGAAGACACAGAGCATTTCTTCACACTGACATGAGAACTCCTCATTTCAAAGACGCAAAAACTTTCCAAAAATTATCATAAAGCACCAAGAGATCTTAAAAGCAGGTGCCTTTACAGAAGAGGTCTCCCCACATCAAAGAGGAAAACTGCCAATAAGTAGTTTTCAGATTCTCTTCAGATGCTTGTGCAAGCTCTTTATTTAAAACAAAATCAAACAAATGAGTACTGGCATTATGCTTCTGACTGCAAGCAAAAAGATAAAAAATACATTGTCTTTCATACCATTGTTTTCCCTTTTTTAATTAGAAAACTATATTAGATTTAAGTTTTGGGGGATATAAAACAGGTCTAAGTGGAATGTCTTTGGACTAGGAATTATAAAAACCAAAGATTAGGAAGAGGGATGGTCCTTATTTTATTCAAATAGAAAGATTTTCCATTATAGAAATCAGTCAATTTTTTTAGACATAATTAAGCACCTTAGGGCAGTCATGGAAAAAAAGGTATAGATTGGTTTCTATTCTAGCCAGTTCTGGCACAGAGCCTAAAGAGGTTATGTCTGGCCAAAAATAAAATTGATATTTCCATTTTACTTCTGAAATCTTTGCTTAAATAGAAAGGATTGCTGACATTTGCTACTATTAAATTTTAATTCATCCAACTTACAAAAATCAATGTTTTAAATTAATGATTTTTCAACAAGCAAGAAAAATAAATAACATGCTCTCGGGCAGTTGATTAGGAATGATAACCACTGAAATTCAGGATAAAATTTTGCTAATACACATCGAAGAGTAATAGCAAACATTTGTCAAGACTGAATCAACATCTGCATTGGCTATTTTTACACTGGTGAGGACATGACAATCTGTTGACACAGCAATCCTGACAGGATACCCTGGGACAGACACCTCCACTCTAGCAAAAAATCACACAATGATTTGGGTTGGAAGGGACCTTCAAGATCATCTAGTTCCAACCCCCTGCATGGGCAGGGACACCTCCCACTAGATCAGGTAGCTGAAAGCCACATCCAACCTGCCCTTGAACACTTCCTGAGAGGAGGCATCCATAAATTCCCTGGGCAACCTGTGTCAGTGTTTCATCACCCTCACACTGAAGAATTTCTTCCTAATGTCTAACCCTAAATCTACCCTCTTCCAACTTAAAACCACTACCGCTTGTCCTATCATTGCACACCCTCATAAAAAGCCTTCCCCCAGCTTTCCTCTAGACACCCTTCAGGTACTGGAAGGCTGCTATAAGATCTCCCCAGAGCATTCTTCAGGCTGAACAACCCCTACTCTCTCAGCCTGTCTTCACAGGAGAAATAATTCAGTCCCCTGATCTTCTTTGTGGCCCTCCTGTGGACTACCAACTCTATGTCATTCCTGTGTTCAGGGCTCCAGACCTGGACACAGTACTCCTGGTGGGGTCTCACAAGAGCAACAGAGAGGAGGAGAATCACTTCCCTTGACCAGCTGTCTATGCTTCTTTTGGTGAATCCCAGGATATGGTTGGCTTTCTGGGCTGCAAGTGCACATTGTCTGCTCATTTAGCTTCTCATCAACCAACACCCCAAGGTGTGTCTTTTTCTTCAGGACTGCTCACAATCCATTCTCTATCCAACCTGTATTTGTTCTTGGGATTGCCCTGACCCATGTGCAGGATATTTCTCTCAGCCTTGTTGAACTTCATGGGCCAACCTCTCAAGCCTTTAAACGTCCCTCTGGCAGGTCCCTTCCCTCCAACATGTAAACCACACTACACAGCTTGGTGTGCCCAGCAAACCTACTGAGGGTACACATTAAGTTCTATAGTATCATGCCTTATTTAACTTGGAACACATGAAGTTATCACAGAGATGATACTTCTACTCCAGAAGCTGTTTTCCACTAAATTGGAAGTATTCCTATGGCAGTATAGAGATCCTTGTGTAAATGACAAAATAATAAATAATAAATGATTGAATAAAATATGTAACACATACAGTGCAACAATATGCTAAAAAAACTCCCAAAATGTATTTCAAAATCATTCTTCAGCACCACCAGTACACATTTGGTGTTACTTGCAGTATAGCTTACAGCTCCCCTTTTGAAGAATTAGCATTTCTAGTACTAACAAGAGTAGCAAAGCAACCCTTGCATGTTATTTCCTGTCATTTGAAGTAATTTAACCTACATGTCTTTACTAATTTCCAGGGAAAGAAAAGAGGGACAGGTCTTTTTACAGTGTACAGGTTCCAAAACAAGCCGATGAGTCCCACAAAACACTTTCAGAACTGGTTGGACATCTACTCTCATTCATTTCTCAGTGTCAGCACCTGCTTAGATGCAGTCTCCATATGTTCTCCAGGCAAATCAATATTCTTTATAGCTTGACATAGCATTTCCCAGTCTGGCAGGGTGTGAAAGAACAGTGAAAGCAGCCCACAAATAGAAGGTAATAGCAGGTGCCTTTTCTGATCAGCACAGCCTGCAAGGGTAAACCAAAGTAATGTCCTTCCAAGCAGCCCCAAAGGAGTTAACAATTCACAAGGGGTGGCAGACAGATGAATTAATTCCCTGCAGGGAGCTCAGCAATTCAATCTGGGGTACTCCTAAAAGGACAATGAGTGTCTTCATGGGTTACCACCTATCTGAAGCAAGTGATAAATGGCAACAGAGGCCACAAAATCTCCCCTGTCTCACCTCCCTCTTTCAGTTCTGCTCCTGATAGACTGTATACATATTAACAGCTTACTGTCTCTTTCAAGGGTATGTATTTCTGGCAAGGACACATACTTTTCTGACAAGGTTTACAGAACATTTTGTTCTGCACCATGTATACACATGCTGCTGGATCCTATTCCGATTATATATTCAAACACCACACATAAGATTGCCATCACACAATCTGTCTTGAGCTGTCCCAATGAGCAGAAAAAGTCCAAACTGTGATGTAAAAAAACCAATCACCCTTTACTTAATTCTTATGCATAATCAGCTGGCCTGACCTTTCTGTACCGACAGGAGCACCATGGAAGAAAACCACTAAGGTATCTGTTCCCCACCTCTCCTCATCCATTCTTCCTTCCATCGATGCCTGCTCTTCATGGAGGCTTGTCATTACAGGGACATTTATCCATAATGGAAGTATTCTATCAATAAAAGTAATCATGTCCTTCTCCATTATGCCACCACAAAATAATTTTGGTGGCATTTAACCATCTGCTTAAACAGGTGGGTAATTACTTTCCTGACCAGAGAGGTTTTGCAGTATTACTACCTTAATCCATGATGAAGGCTGGCAAGCAGAGGAATAGACTTCCTCAAGGATCTTAGATCACCAACAATTTTCAGCTTAGCCAAAAATACTGCAGCACTCAGTGTGCTTTGTATAGTCAGCAGCAGGTCCTCTCAGGAAGTACTGGAACAAAGGAACTTACACTGTTGCAGAAGAAGGTAGAAAACAGTGTTAAAATAATTTCTTAAAGGGATTAACTAATGCATATTTTACATTGTTTGTTCTCTTGTTCCTGTACTGGAAAACTTTACTTGGTTACAGATAAAATAAAAAATCAAATTAATTTGTCATGAGTGATGTAAAATCTAAGAGACATCCATCTAAAAAAGAAATAAAATTATAATCCATTCTATTCAGCAGAGTTATTAAGTGTTATTCTCCAAGTCCTATCACATTGAGACTGATAGGACAACTATAAACTCTTCACAGATGACAGAGATTTGTAGAAAAATGAGAAATACAAAGAAGTGCACAGCACCAGAAAGCTGTGTAAGCAATGTTCTATGAAATTCATTTCAATATAAATTGCTCCCAAATTAAAATTTTTATCCCATACCTAGAAACTTATAACTTAGCCAAAAATACCAAAGACTCTAGAGATGAAATTGTGTCCCAGGGGTAAACATACTGACTGTCGTGACTTACCAAGGCCTTCAGGGAACCTAATTAAGTTTAATGAATCACAGAACTGTCACCATTTGAGCCCCTGAAGATGCATATTCTGCACCATCTGTAGGTAATTCTTTGAGCAGCAGAAGACACAAATTCCTGTGGAAGTGTACCACATGAATTCTCCACCACCTAGCAAAAAGTTCAGTCCAAGAAATGGCTCCTTCTCAGCTGTCAGTTATAAAAGAATTTCCAATAAATTTTTGTGACTGGAAGCTCTAACTGCTCTAAAAAATGTGATTGAAACTGATCTTAAAACTGTTTAAATGTTGTTAAAAAAAAAACAAAAAACAAAAAAAAAATCCAAAACAAAACAGACACTGTAGTCACAACAGATTTCTTTCAGTAGGAAATCAGAATAAGAAAAGGATTATAGACCTGGGGTAATTTATAAATATATTTTATTTTAAAATGGCTGAATTAAAAAAAAATGTAGAAGTTGACATACAAAAAGTTACTAGCATCAATGTCGACAGTCAGAAGAAATTAGACATTTTTTCATTCATAGCAAATACCAAACTTTGCTGTTTTTTCTCCATTAAAGTGTAAAGAAGTCACCAGTTTAAACATTCCTTCAGCACTGCCAGAAAAAAACAGTGATTCATCCATCTAACTGCTATGTTTTTAGCTGAGAAAAGAACAAAAAAATTACTTGGATGCACATGTCCACATAAACTGTTTGAAACTGACCATTGTCTCATTTCTGGAGTGTTTTATTTTAATTTGCCTCACTTTTGCACTGTTTTTATGCTCTTCCATTGAGCAAATAGAAGCAACTTTGACTGTCAAGGTCTAAAGATAAACTCCAAAAGCTCAGTTCTTTCAGGTTTTCCTCAAGCATCATGCGCTAACCCATCAGTGTCCAGTCTCCTGCAGTGGATCTGAATAGGATCCATTACCGCTCACATAACACATCTTAGACAAATAGTTACTCGAGACCTGAATATAATACGAACATATTAGCACAGCACTGTGTCCCACCTAATAAACTCTGTTTCTCAGCAGGCTGACTGGCTCCTCTAGTAGGAGACCCTGCCATGCTGACACAGCCATTCTGCCTCCAATATACAAGCCAGAGCTGCGCTCTACTGTGTGACCCTCCCCTCCTCACATAACTCATGTGGGTTTCTCTCCTGCCTTTCCACGTCTTTGAGCTCCCTCAAGCATTTCTACCTACGTGAAATCTCCTCTTCCTCTTATCCTTCTGGTGTCTTCCTCTCCCCTACTCATGCAGCATGAACTGTCTCTGCTGAAGGCAGGCAATTTCCTCAGGGCTAAGTATAGAAAGGCAAATTCTGGTGTTTCTTCCCACAGAAAGTAGCCTCACTGATCTCTTCAGAAATAAAGTTCCCCTCAGTGTGACTACACTTGGTAGAACAGACCCTGACAAAGGAGTTCAAGGTTTTAGCTCACTAAAATCAGCAGCAGCAGCAACAAGGAGAAAGGTAGTGGGGGAAAAGCCGTATAATTCAAATGCAACACCTTCTGTAAATCAGAGACCTTCACATTCAGACAACACCAAGGGAATCTGGTTAAAATTATGACTCATTCAAATAATTTTGAGAAATATACTACCAAAACATGGGGAGTGCCATATTTAGCTGTGCATCAAACAAGAAAGAGGCCAGAGGGGAGACAAGTTGAGGATCGGGTAGTGTTTCTGGCTTTTTTTGACTCTTCTAATCTAGCTCAGATTTCTACCAACGACTTTCACTAATGGAGATACTGCATATAATTCTGTAATAAAGAAGGTACTGTATTGTGCTAGGCAGAATGAATAAAGGTTTCAAAATGTAACATTAAAAATTGTGATGAAGAATATAGCCCAGGGGTCTCAAAGCAGTAAAACAGATTTTATTCACTAAAGGCTAGGGTGTTTGTCTTTGCAAATAAAGAAGTATATGACAATTATAAAGTGCCTGGGTTAAATATTCTGTACAGATTTTCTGGAAGTGGAGTCCTGATGTGTTCTTAATTACTGTTAATTATGTGTTTAGGTATGCCAAAATAAATTTCTAGACTTCTTTATTAAAATGGTATTTTATTTCTCCTTAAATCTAAATTCCCCTAAATTCACACACACACAAACACACACACACACACACACACAAAAAAAAAAAAGAAGTTATTTTGGGAATGATGTGACCTCGTGGATTAGTTGAGATAGAACTCATAAATAGAAAAAAAAACAAAAAACAAAAAACAAAAAAAAACCAACCCTCAACCAAAGGAACCCCTCCTAAGAAGAAAATTAAAAATTACCCAAAGGTGATAGAGGTTTCATGCCTGTCTAATAATGTGAGAAAAACTTCTCCTTTGGAGACCTGAGTAGCAGAAAACAAAAGGTAATTACCATCTGAGAGCTTTTTTTATACGCAAAAAATCAGTAATTCCTAATGGGCAGGTGTCCACATTGGAAAAAACATTAATTAGTACCCTTGTTGGCAGGCTCAGCTGAGAAAAACATGACTAAATGAGCATTGAAAATGAAGTGCCTTATGTGATGATAATTGCATGTACCCACATTTATTGTAATTTGGGATGTGATTTTCCATTTGGATCTGAAGTCACTGAAAGGGTCCAGTTGTTGTGACAATACACAGGGATAATGACTCTATTAAAACACTCAAGGACTAATTGCCAAAGGTATTCATCACCTACAGCTTTAATGGGATTAGAAAACTTTCCATAGCTTGAAAAATTTGGACACATAATTTTGAGGCAAAAACTGCCAAGTAAGAACTATGAGAATGCCACAAAGTAGCAAAATAACCTTAGACACAATGAAAAGCAACAGCAAACTTTAAACTAAGGGAATTCATAAAAATGAGGCAGACAGAGAAGCGGTTTTTTTCCTTTCATGAAGAAAAAAAGCGGTAATAAATGTTGGTTCTGGAAAGTACACATATCAGCAACTTTCATTAGTAACAGAAACACAAATTTTAAACAATATATATTGAAACAGAACTATAAAATTTCTAGAGATGTTGAAGGTAAATTGCGTTTTTCAGCAGGACAGAATGCAAGCAGGAACAGAATAATATGGAAAAGGCAGGTGTGATTTTACTGCATTCCCAGAAGTAATGGATGAAGCCTTTTGCTAGAGGTCCCCAAGGCTGTAATACTGAAATATATACTCCAATATATTGTGGGCCTATCTATGAAAAAGATTAACAGCTGCAGCCTGGGCAGATCCATGTCATTATGGTGATGTTCCATAAACTGGATTTATCTGACCAGTTATAGAAACAATTACACTCCATTTCATAAAGCCCAAAGAAGTCATTTTCCCCTCATGTAAATGTTTGGAGTACCTGCTTTAAATTTTCCAATTGTTATTATAATCACTATGGTAAACATCATGTTCTTTTAACTCACTTGATATGAAACCCTTTATAGCCATGATTCATTCCAGCTTGCATCAAATTAGTAGTTACACAACAATCAAATTAACAAAGTGAAAATCATTCTGATCTGAGGAATAGCATCATCAGGGCTAATTTCAGAGGGTGGACAGAAAAATGAAGATACCTTGTTTTCACTGTATATCAGAGAGAGAAAAGGAGAGAATATTTCTCCCTAGCCAAATGCAAACTGAGGTAGTCACTTTAATTTTGGGCTTTCCTCATAACACAGAAGAGCCTGGAAAGACCCATAAACATCTCTGTCTATACTGAGCCTAGTTGCAGTATGACCACATTCAGCAGAACTTCATGAAGACAAATGACAGGTCTGCCTGCACTTAATTTCATAATCAGGGCAATATATGCCTGTGTTGTATAGCATTATCTAGGCTTCCACAGCTGAAATTTCTATTGAAAGAAACAGAAAAACAGTAAGAGAATAAAAATACTCCACAAAGTTGCACATCAAGGCTTTGCAAAGCAGAACTGTGCCATTGAATGGTTAGGAGAGCCTGGAACTGATTTGTTATAGAACAAATGACTAGAAGTGGAGCTTTATTTTTCTAAAAAAAAAAAACAAAAAAACAAACAAAAAAAAAAAAAACAAACAAAAAAAACCCAAACAAACAATAATAATTTTAACTAAAATATATCAAGAAATGACAAACCATCTTGCCAAAATCTTGTTCCCATTTTCTGTAAGATTAGTTTAGCCTTACATTACCTAGAGCTTTTTGCAGTGTTAAGTACTTAAGCATTATAAATCAGACATCAAAATCAATCCAAGCTGCAAAACTCAGAAGATTTTTTATGTATCTCATCTATTTTGGACAGTGGAAGAATGCTTATGCTAATAGAACAATACAGGAACTTTCACATGTTAGTATTTTTATTAACTAGATTTGCACATAACTGAATGTTGGACAAAGTCTAGAATTTGTGGAGGAAAAAAGACACCATTAAAATAGGAAATAAGAATATTTTTTAAATGGGATTGAAAAAATTAAATACTTCTGACTATATTTACTTTTGGTTAAAATTTCACAAAATAGGTCTTAGCAAATATATTTGCAATTTTGAGTAATAATGAACTTCCTCATAATTTTAAAATGCAAGAGACAATGGAGTTAAAAAATATAATTGTGACTTTTTTTCTAAAAAATATAACCATTGATAGCCACAAATAAATGAAAAACAAGACCAAGAAAAGCCAAAATTGGAATTGTCTAATCAGAAAATTCACAAAACAACCTTAGTGAATTCTGATTTCTGTACTATCTGATGCAGCATGGTGCAGCTATACCAAACTCATCAGAAAATGTGCTACCTCTAAAAATGGAGGCACCACAGTCACATCAGTGCATCCCAGGACCACAGGGATGATCTCCACCCCTAGAATGACTGTTGATGCAGCTTCCCAGACTGGCCGGCCCTCCATGGGCCAGCAGCTGTTTTGGCTGACACCAGTGGTGGGCAGGAGGTCCCTGCACCATGGCTGGTGTCCTGAGGAGTCTTGTCCTAAATTTGTGGGTAACTGCACTCAAGCTGATAGAAAATAAGAAGGATTCTCAGCTGAAAGCTGATTTGTGCTTGATGTGCAATAAAGCTCTGATGCTTTTGTGAGTCTGTGCTGCCTGGCATTGCCCTCTGAGTGGTGGTTCTTCTAGTGCAGCTCTGAGGCAAGGTGAGCATCGCAGCCTTTCATACACAGGCTGGGCCTGGGCACAATCCTGCTCTTTACTCTCTCTGTACCATTGTACAAGGTGTCATCCATGCCAGGAGGCTTCAACCTTCACAGAGGACATAGGCCCCCTAGGCAGTTGCTGTCAACCATACTGCTGCTTCTACATTATGCATGCAGGCATCTCAGATAAGAGGGAAGGGAAGTTAAAACACTCAAAAAAGGTGGAGGAAAAGACAGAGCTTCGTAATGCCAAAGGAACAGGGACTCTTGGAGTACTAGTGAGGAAGGTTGTACTATACAGCAGCTTAGAGGGCTCAGGAAAGAGCAATCATGAGTCTTCTTAGAGACATCAGGGTACAACAGATCTGTATATATATATACACACATATATATATATACACACATATATATGTACGGTTATATATGTACACCACTAGCAATATCTACTATTGGTAATATCATTACAGTTTAATGTCTTTGTAATGAAATAAAATATTTTAGCCCATCCTATCTCTATTAGGGCACATATTTTTCCTTTTAGAAGCTAATAGCTCTTACTTTTTTTTTACTAATAACAACTAGATTGAAAACAAGAAAAATGGATAGCTTCATGACCTGACCCTTTACCACTAGTTTTTTATATATTATTTTGGGAATGGTTAGACTTAGAGAGAACTGAACCTAGTGCATTTTGAAACCTTCCCATTATATGACACTGTAGATAAAGTGCACTGTATATAAAGTGCAATCAGCTGTACTAGCTGAGGACACATAGATTTGCTCTGTCTGAGTTGCAAATCTTTAGTCCAATTCACACAGACTTTGTCTGGGTGTTCCAGTTAAAATGTATACAAATCTCCACAAGACAAAAGAGAGGTGCCTATGTGGTACAACACAAAACATGTCTGTAAAAAACTAACTCAAGTAGCAGAGCAGTGTAAGGCTCCTGCAGGCTAATTTCCTTGTTGATAGTTACTGTTCTTTAAGAGGCTGCCTGGGGATCTCAAGGCATCATTGCACTGTGCTGAGATGGAATTCCCTTGTAGAAAACAGCCTTTGTTTTTTTGTTGTTTGAAACTACAAATGTGAACATGTTCTTCAGACTCAGCTGACAATAAGCTTGCATCTCCTAGATCAGTCAGAACCCTTTGTCAGTTTGGCCTAAGTACTAGGACACTGGCCAGAGCAACAGTGAAATTATTTTCACCCTGTTTTGCATTTCTATTAATGAATGCTTTATACTTCTCCATCGTTACAACTACCCAAAAAGAGGTGGTAGAGAGGTGGGTGCTGACCTCTTCTCTCAAGTGAACAATGCAGGACTAGAGGAAATGGCCTGAAGTTGCACCAGAGGAGATTTGGAGTAGATATGAGGAAGAATTTCTTTACTGAGAGAGTAGTTAGGCATTGTAATGGGCTGCCCAGGGAGGTGGTAGAGTCACCATCCCTTGAAGTATTTAAAAACCATGTAGATGAGGCACTTTGGGATATGCTCTCGTAGGTGATACAGATAGTGATTTTAATTTTTACTTTTATTTTTAATTCAGGGGAAAGGATGTTGACAGTTGGATGTGGTGATCTTAGAGGTTTTTTCCAACTGTGACGATTCTGTGATTCTGTGATTTATGAGCATGTATAATATAGTATACTGTGCACATTAATAAAATAAGAATATCTCCACAGAGTCTAAATACTTGAGGTAGTGCTATGACTAAGTCTGTGCAGTTTAAGCTGTAGACAGTCCCTACCTCAAAGATGTACAGTGTCTTTTGATAAGATTAGATAGTACATGTGGGTTTGAGGGGTGGAAAGGGAGGCGTGCGCAGCATGCTAGCAACAAACAGCGTGCTAGTTTCACATCCATCCTTTTTGGAAGTGTGGGAGAGTGTGAAGAGAGGGAGAAGGAAGGTTAGTTATAGAGTTAGATGGAGAGAAAAAGGAAGGGAGAGAGCATTTTAAGAAAGGTGATGGGCTGGATAAGACAAGAGACAACAAGAACAGTATGTGGGTGTGAGGAGAATGGGAGGTGGAGAGCAAGGGCAAACCTTTAGCACAGCAGAAAGATGATAGTCACTACCACAGCAGTTACAGAGAGAGAGGGCTTCATACTGCTTCTCTTTAGCCATATAACAAATAAGTATTTAGACTGATTTAGTTGCATTGGCTGTATTTCTAATGAGTTGAACACTTCCACCAATAATTCATCTACTTAAGACACCTTGTCTATAACTTGCCTTTGGAGGTGCTGGGTTCCTTCTGTTGATCCTACAAGGAGTCTAAATAACTTGCTTAGCCTGTGTATGCAAATTTTTAGTGGGTTGAACTTAAGTGACGTGAACCCCAGGTCGTGTACCTTAAGGTCCTCATTTTTACTGTTTCTGCTACAGGTCCTATTATTATCTTCACTAGCTCTGAAAAGCTGGCAGATCGAAGGTCAGGGTTGTGACAAGGTGCATTTGGGGAATGACGGAGTTTTATCCTAAGATGAGAAGGTCACTGATCACTAAGTATTCATCTGGAATGTGCTATACTCTCATTTTTTGATTTTTCAGTGTGGAAGACATGAGTTTGTGTCTCATTTCTTAAGTTCAGAAAGACTGGCTTACCTCACTAGTTCTCTTTTTGTAAAGCTTTGGCAGTTTTGCTGAAAAAGATCTTTTCAAGCCAGTCTCAATATCAGTAAGGAAGTAGTAAATGAGAAGTATTTTCAGGTATTTTTCAATACAACACGGTGGTATTTTCATTATTTGCAGTTTGGTATCATCTGATATGTTACTAGCTCTTTTACAACATATCTGCTTTTGAAGATTTTAAAAATAGATTTAACAACAAAAGGTTTCTAAAATTGGAAACTGTATGAGATACTTCGGTATTATTCAACCTGAACCAAATCTGACAATGAAGACAGTTCCTGTTTAAGAAATTTTTTGAATGATCATAGCACAAAAAAGGAAAATGTCACTTCCCCTACTTGTATGTTCATAATTTAAAACTGACAAGGTACCTGAGCAAATAGGTTCTGTTTTGAAATAGATGGTCTCTTCTATTCAGTTATGAGTTATTTTTACAATGCATCAAGGAAAGTAAGAAACAAAGCATATTTTAAGAGATCATTATTGTCTTATAGAGTTTAAATAATGGTTTCTAGATTAGTTCAGGCATGCTTGTACCTCTAATTTTTCATGTGAAACTCCCAGCCTATAAATATCCTGTAAGTGATTCTTATTGAAATCTGGAATTCAATGCTATAAGAATAGACACCCAGTGAAGATTTATCCTTTGGAGGGAACAGAAGCAAGGAGTTAATGAAAAAATAAATGTACATTATTAACAGATGAAAAAAAAAATAGATAAACCTTTTTAATTCTCTTTTCTATAGTGAATCTCCTCTTCAGTTTTTCTACCAACTTTTTAAAATAGAGTAGCTGCTTGTATTTCAAGGTAACTTAAATTTCTTCTATTGTGATTTTGAATATATTCATTAATTATGCCCTAAAAAGGAAAATAGCAGCTTCTTAAGAGTTTGATCCAAAGGTTTTTGAATTGGTAAGAACATTTCCACTGATTATAGAGCTTTTCATCATGCATTAATTGTACACAGCCACCCTACCTGCAGTGTGAAGATTTGCTGAGATGTAATTTAGGCTGGTTTGTCCAATTTAGTTTTAAGAGTCCTAAGCAAAAATCTTTGCAATCTTTTTAGAATATCATCACTATATCACTTTGTTGCCAGGATATTCCTCTCAATTTTCATCTTCTGCTTACTCTTGCTTAGTTTCCCAATGTAAGCTAGAAATGTTGGATGTAAGATTTAAATACTTCATTGCAGTTAGTTTCATCGATAATTTGTTAGAACACCCAACGTGAGCTTCTCAAAAGGAAGCAGTACAAATAGCTTGCTGGCTGTCGAAGTACAGAAGTGGAAGCTCTTCTAGTGTTAAGTCAATGCAACTCATAATCTTAGAAAAGATGTATTTTACCTGGGACCTTAAAGAACCAAATAAACTTTCAGACAATCTGTAGAGTCTTTGCAACGGGAGATGAAAATTAAGCTTATTACCCTTCACCTTCTAGAGCCTTTTATAATTCACCTTCTAGAGACTAAAAAAATACCCCTGCCTTTAATCATGTAACAGCACCACAACCTTACTTAACTCCCACCTTTGATCTTGCAATTACCCAAAATATTTATCAATCTAACACTGTGTAATGTTCCCATTGCTTCCTTAATGGCCAGTTCATATTAATGCTTCAGGAACTCCTACAGCTGACAGCAGAAGCAACAAGTATTTAAAAGCATAAAAATGGAAACCAGAATAGTTTACAAAGTACTCTACATTTTCTGGCACCATTATTGCAATAAATTAACTACACTTAAATGCCTGTAGTTCTGAGACTTGCTGCCAAAGGTAGGATTTTTTAGTATTTTTTAGATAAATGTTCTCTTTAATCAATTTTAATAATTAAATAATGTAAAGTTTTTTGGTTCTTTATGTACAAGTGAATATCTGAGACTTGCTACCATTTAGATATTACTTAAAATGCCAAAAATATAAAGTCTTCCTCTCTTCAAATTAAAGTAATAAATTAAATTAAATTATAAAAAGTTCATACATACTTAACAGCAGTAATATTTGTTTATATTTCTGTTCTTAGAAAGATTTCCCAACCTCCAAAGCACCACACACCATCCCCACTTTTTAATATGTGAATATTTGCTCTTCCTAGTTAGAAAATGATGATTTGCAATGAATTTAATACAAGACCCTGTAAGCTTTGTATCCTGAGTCTAAGGGAAGCTGACAAGCTTCTCTAGACTTGCTGCTCAATTTTCTGCTTGGAAAAAAACAGAGATTTTTTCCATACATATTTCACAAAGCAAGTGTGAATGATGAGTAAGTAAGTTAACTAAAAACTATGAGAAATGTAAAATTATATCCTAGAACCCAGAGAAATATATTCAGTTTTTCCTGCTGTTAATGCAAATTTTCTCCATGTAAGTCATCTTATATCAGAGCTACTGAGAGTGCTTTATGACATCTGAACACATTAGCTTTCTGCTCAGCAACACTGGTGAACCCAGTCAAAGTACACTCTCAGTGAAGTCTGCTCACTTCATCAATGCAAATACTGTATTTTACACTCATTCCAACTGATGCAAATGGAAATCACCTCTTGTGCCAACCACGTGATAGTCCTCTAAAAGATATTCTTATCCGTTCAAACGCTGGAATCACTGCAAGGGAATGCAGATTATTTGCTAATATTCTCACCTTTAAAGCTGAGGATGAAGCCAATTTGCTTGGGATCACACTGTGCTAGGTCCTGCACAAGTATTGTCATTACAGTCTCTACACCAAGGGTTAATTCTAGACAAAACAGGCAGTGTGGAATAATCACTTTTCTTGGGATACTTTAGACAAAATAATAAACAAAATATACACCATTTTTTAGCTTTGGGACAGGGATGCATTGAAAGCAACACACATATAAGTCTGGGCAGGTCTTACATACAGCTTCAATTTTACTAATAGTAAGATCATGCAATAGCATAGCACATCTCATCGTTAGAGGTCCTAAAGATGTGCTATTAAGTTATTTTTTCCCTTTATTGGATATATGTCCAGATAGAAATGAAAGTTCCTGCAGCTTTTTTCAAAAGGAAGAGCTCCAACTCTTTCCAACAAATCCTCTCCACCTGGAACAAGCAGTGCTTTTGGGAGCTGAGTATAGGCTATTGCTAAATAACTCATAATGAGTGCTGCATTTGCCTACATATCATTGCCTAACAACCAGTGTATAATTCATTACTGTAAAGTGTTTGAGAATGATATGAGTATGGAAGACACTATATAAAATGAAATGCTATTATTCTCATTTAATAGTGTTTCAAACATAACACCATTTCCATGTAGCTTGAAAAGTAATTTAAGATACCAAGATAGATTAAGCTAAAATTTTAGAAAAGGTTCTTTGCTTCTTGCTCATTGAATTTGCCTTTAGTGATTGAATAGCTATTGCCTTAAAGGATATATCAATGAAATTACTAGTGATTTGCCAGTAAATTACTTTCAAAAGTAACAAAGCTTCACAAAAAAGTATGTGTAATGGATATATTTGCCACTACAGGACTGATGAAATACTATTAGAAATTTTAAACAGTTACAGGTAAGTTCAGTAGATTCCTAGGACGTCAACACACCTCTGCATTTGTAAACTGGCAAAAGTACAAGAATAGTTTCATCTGTACAGTAAAGGAAAGATTTGTGCCAGATGAACTGAACAGCCATTGAAGAGTAATCTACAAAATGTGCCCATGTCCCTCTACCAGAAATATTACAGGGAAATCATGTTCTCTCATTCCCAGGAATTTTTCTTTACAGAACAAATGACCTAGGAATTCCATGTTTTGAATCCCCACAGGAGTTTGGTGCAATTCTCACTGCTTAGGTAGGACACTGAAAATGTTAAGTCTTCACTGACTTGTTGGCACTCCTGGCATCTACTCATGCATCTTCTGGCAGAACCTATGGCAGACCCTGCCACATGAGAAGTCAGGCAAGGAAGGCTTTGTACAAAAGTACCTCATTTTCTTTGGCCGAGAAGTGAAACTGATGGGAAGGCCACACTGTTTGTGTTACCACTTAGAGCATCACTAAACACATAAATGTTGTAACAGCACGATTGTAATTTGAGATTAAATTCAGTGCAAGACAGGACACTACAGTCTGGAGATACTGTAAGCTTCAGAAACTGTTTGACTTAAGGAATCTTATACAAAGGGAATATCTTTAAATCTATCTTACTATTCAGTGAGAAAAGGCACCATGAGATGGTAATTTCCTAGCAAATAAACTGTTCAAAATAAACTAAGGCTAGGCACACAGCTAAAAAGAAAAAAAGGAAACCTGCTCCATTAGAAGAGTTGGTAGCTTTTTCTTTCTTATACCCTTAGGTGACTGGAAAACCTCACCAACAGTGCAAAAAGTATAAAGAAGCATTTTAAACAGCTATTTTTACTAGCTGGAGTCGGCAAGTTTTACATAGCAATTTACATTTCACAAGTCCCTTCTTGCATCAAAACAATATCATCTATCACTTGCGCTACATCTATCACTGTACGTGCATATCATTTAAAATATGAACAGCGGGACTGATTGCTTTTTTATGCACCCAGGAAGATGGTAGCCATCTCTCAGAGGTATGCAAGGGAAGCACAGGTCTGCACACAAGCCAGTCTCTTCCAGCAGCAGAGTCTGTCTCTGCTGCTCCCCTGAGATTTGGGTTCTTGGCCTCAAAGCAAGTACACTGCCAGCAGCAGCCCATGGATTCAAACCCCTGCAGGTGATCACTTCGTGCTGACTACATCTCTTAAAAAAAAAAAAAAAAAAAGAAAAAAAAGAAAAAAAAAAAGTTATGAGTCTCATTGTGTTAGGACAGATGAAAAATAAGGCCTGCTTTTCTTGATGTGCTTTCTGAAGTGGGAATTTTTGTTTACTCAGAAATCTCAAGAGGGAATACTACCACAGTCTGTCCCTAAAGACAAGTTATTTCCTGAAATGAAACACTGTTGCTTGGTTTTTTGTTTTCTGAAAAACAAGGCAAGTCTTACTCTGCTGTTAGTTTTTATTCAAAACTACATCTGCTGAAGTAGAGACCAAGAGTATGTTTTAATGTTTGGAGTTTTCTTCCCAAAAGTTAATCTGTTACAACTCAACCTGACACAAAGGATGGAATTCCTTTTGTATATGCCATCAAAATACAAAATTCTTAGAGGTATTCAATTTTTCTTAAAATATGCCATTTTGATAAAACAGACAAGTGAAAAAATTTGCTTAGATTTTCCAGGACTTTGTAGTGTGTATGTGTGCACATGTGAGTGATCACTGGAGAAAGGGAAAAACACAAAACTTGAGAGAATAATTTTATTAAGATTCTAAATTTCACTGATAACAATAAAAAAGTAACGTTTCCAACAAAACATCTGGAAATTGGGATGTTATTTTTTTAGCCTGTCCTGTTTGGGAAGACATTCATGCAAGAGTACCTTTATGTCCTTAAGAAGGAAAATCAGAACTTCAGTAATCACGGTAATTTCCTTGTCTGCTGCTTCATGTTGTTCCTCTAACAGGGAATCTTACACAAGTGGCAGCATCATAGGACTGAGAACCTAAAATTTCTTCTTTTACATGCTATACTCAAACTAATGCAAGAGAAGACATGCAGTCTCTTTACATGTAAATATTTCTGTGCTTACATGTCAGTGTGCTTGGGTCATTACTGGAGTCAGAAGCATATTCTGTTAGTGCTTGTGTACACTGGCTTCTTCAAAACAAATATTTGATAATTAGCAGAATTCAGGGGCTCAAAAACTTAAAATTTTTCCTCATATATTTAATGTTTTCATTTTTTAACAAAATTATATTCTAGTCTCCTATGTCCTTATGGTAGAAGCTATCATTAGTGAATAGTACTTAATAATACGCAAGAGCAAAGTATTAATATTTAAAATCACAGCTTGTTATTAGTCTAATAAATCCAGCCTTGCATATGCAGGACTCAACATTGATCTTGCCCAAATGTTCATTCCTGATAAACTGTAAGTTCTGTAGTGGAAGAAAGAGTTTTTTAAGGTCACATTATAAAGCAACATGGACACAAATTACTAATGATTTTCACAGTGCTGTGCTTTCCTTTGATGATTAACACCATGCAAGAATTTGCCATACAGGACTTTTTTTTTCGTCTGGCACTCTTGTTCTATTTCCTTATTCTTCCTTTTATTCTTTCATATTAATGCATGAATCTGATGCTGAGTGCAACATTATCAGCATGGCTTAGGGCATTAACCTCACCAAAGATTCAAGACATAACCTTAAACCTTTCTCTTAGTATGAATTCTCTAAGGAGTATGAATACAGTTGTGAAGAATTCATTCATTCCAAGTGTTTTCTCTTACTGTGAAATATGAGCTTTTTGTCAGTAAAAGTCTAGCTTTATGAAGTGCAAGTAGTAGCATATTTGGCCCAGGCATTTCTCTTAGATCATTTGCACCAAATAGGAGTACCGTTCTAAGAGAGAGAAACCAGCTCCACTGCATCTTCTCAAAAAAAAACAGCTGGTTAATGATTAAAGGGCTTTGAATGACTGAATGTTTTAATTCAGCCCAAACACTGGCTCTGAAATCAAGAGACTGAACCCAGCCTCCATTGCTTTGTCTGAGGTATGCTCTGGGGCATCAGTCGGTGCAGAGAGGATCTCCACCCCACATAAGGTCTCTTGATTGATCAAGCTTCTGTCAAAACAGCCTCACTCACACAGCTAAGAAAAGTGTCTGAAACAGGAAAACAAAATTAGATTTCAAAAATTTTGAGAAAAACAACTGACAAAGGCAAGCAGGTGTTATTAGGAGCCCCCCATGTATCAAAGAAAAAAATTAAGTCATACTACAGTCAGTTTGCTTCAGTGTAAGACCCAGTCCCATACCAGTCACTCCACTTTCCATCTGAAATTTATTTCTAAATTAATGCTTTCTTTCCTTCAATATATATGTTTTTTTGGTGTGATCAATCTCATATCTTTTTTTCAGAAAGACCTAACACACTTGCAAATTCAAGTGCAGTGGAAGAAATGGAGCAGTATTTCCTCCTCTTACTGAATAACTTCAGTTACTTCAACTAAATGCATATACACAAATATACAGAAAAATAAATACAAGTTTTACACTTCATAGCTGATACAAGATGAAAGCCTCCTGAGGTTCAGGATGTTTAGAAATAAAGATAAGTCTCTAAGCACAATAGAATTAATGTCCTTCCCTCACATCATCACTTGCATTTAAGCATATTTTTATTTTATATATATTATATATGTATGTTTGTTTTTTATTTTGTCTGTTCCCCCAGGAGAAGTCCAAAAGAGAAACAGAGATGGCCAAATTGACAGAGTCAATGAGTGAGTACAAATAGGAAGTTCAACCACTTTCTTTCTCCATCTGTCCCCCTCCCTTACATAATGCCACAAAATTAGAACATTTTAGTCACTGTTTAAATCACCTGTATTTGGACAAAAATCCAGAAAAAGCAGAAGCTATGTAACTTCATGAGCCCGAGTTTTACTTATATAAAATGTAACCCCTTATGGATTTAATGAGTGCCTAATGTACTTGATTCAGGTTAGTGCATGCTTTTCCTCACAAGCTTTCAAAAGACTGCTTTAAATCCAGTACAATTATTCAGGACTGTCACCTGTGCGAGACTCAACCAACAGGAATTATGCCCAGAGATATATGTAGGAAGCTTTCCATTGATTTCACTGGTTTCTAAAAGGTGTGTGTTGTTGTAAACATGTAAGCAACAAGAGGTAGTTTGTAATTCTGACATAACATGGGATATAGATAATGGAGTAATGCTTTTAAACACCTGTAGCTGGAAGACTCAAGCTGGATATTTCTATTTCTGAACAAAACTTAGAGACAATTTAGGTTGAAATTCTGGCAAACTACGCTTTTCCAAAACTTATCCAGCTCGACAGCCTATGCAAGCTTAAATAAATTAATTTTAAAAGGAAGAAATCTTTTATTCTGCTTAACCAGAGACTATAGACAGAGAGGTACACAGATACGCATAAGATTCATTTACGATAGAAACTTATTTCAAGGTGGGTTTTTTTTCTGTTTGTGTGCGGAAGGACAGTTTTTAGGGTAGCAGAATGATACTTTTACTCCAATAATCTCTGTGTATGTAATTCTAGAAACATCCTGTGACCCCCCCACTTCCCTGGTGTTAGCGGATGCTGGATAGCTGTATATTTAAGTCTTGATAGATGAGTGGGAGATGGATGAAACTGTGGAGGAACCTGCCATCAAAGCTGAGTGCAGATAAACAGTATTTGCCCTATGTGTTAGGTAATCTCTGGGCTTTACAAAACCATTCTGAAAAAAAGGTGAAGTAATCTGACAAAAAAATGTGTTAGGGGAAAGCAGGCAGACCTTCTGAATGGTCAGAGGAGTGGTCTCCATAAAACTTCAGAACTGCTCAGGAATATGAGCTCAAAAATGAACTGTACAGTTTCTTTAGGATTCATGTTTGTCTTGAAAATTACTTTTTATTTGGCTTCTTTAAGATAGCATGCTTCTTACAAGGATTTACTGCTGCTTTGTATGAGGATTTATTCATACTTCATGCAAGCCACTTATGAAATTTTAAGATTATTTAATGACATTTTAGAATATTTTTAATAACTCAAGCTGCATTTCAAGCTGTAAAGAAAATTCTTAGTGAACAAAACAAACACAGTGCTCATTTTAAAGCTAGTGCAGATTAGCGTGAAATAAATAGAATGGGGAAGCAACAAGTTGACATAGGATGGGCCTCTGGTTTGGACTGCAGAGCCTTTTTCTTGGAACTGAGAAAATAAAGAAAACCCTTTGAGGCCTTAGAGGGTTTCAAAAGCCTCAAGAAATGTCTTGATTATGGTATCAATATAAGAAAATTTTTATTTGCCTTCAGTTTCATTCATGATCTGTGTTTCTTGTCTATTGCCTCTGTTCTCATCTTTGCACAGTTTTAGAAAAAAATCAGTCACCTTCCCTCCACTGCTTTATCTTTTTGTATTTATCAAAGTGCTTTGATGAAGTTATCAAGCACTGCTCTCTGCCCTTCTTCTCCAAAAAGATTCTCTGGATACTTCTGCTGTAAGAAAATCCCTGTACCTGAGATTAGCATCACATTGCAGCTAAGAGAAAGACTGAAAGAACATTGATGCTGTAGTTGTTCCAAGTCTGTTATCTTCACCAGCAGGGATAACAGTCTGCACTTTTGTCACATTCTGTATTTCTAGTTGCAGAGGATCTGTCACATTGTAGGGAAGACTGGTAAGGAGAAAAATGTTTTAATACTTTCTGTCCTATTTCATATGACTTTTATGATGATGGAAAGATTTGACATATCATGACAGAGACCTGTACTTGTGTGCTTTGAGGGAAATGTCTGCCTTTAAAGTTTTAAAAAAAAACAACACAAAATTGGGATGCAAAATCCTTTTAATATAGAAGTTACAGTGCAAATTAGAAAAACATGTGATAAATATTTTGGGATAGTCCCTTAGAGCCAATGTAGAAGCAGAAATGCATACCAAATACAACCACTCTTTGCCCCAAGTTATTATTTTATAACACTTACATAGAATCAATAGAAAGCTGCAATAATTACATTGAGCCCCAGGGCACAGTCCAAGAATTCTTTTATAATGCCTTAAAATCCATATGCATGGATTGCCCTAAATTGGGCAATTTACCTCACATAATCTCAGAATACTTAAAAACTAAACATATAAATACAACCAGGGAGCAAATTGTTCTTTTTATGTTTTCTGTTTTCTTCTCTCCCTGTTGTTCTCATGCTTCCTATGCACTGGTGGTCATTTTTAACCCCAACAATGCCATCAGCTTACCAGTGAATAACCAAAGCACATGAACTAAGGTAGAAGAGCAAATATTAAGCAGTACAGAAAGGTGGCAAATGTTCAGCCTGATGTATCTGGTCAAGATGAAAAATTAGTTATGCTGAAAAATGTCCTGTACTAGAACTATTCAGTCCTCAGGAATGATCATCATTTTAAAATCTCTGGGAAATGAGAATTATCACAAGATATTTTGTGATAAGCCAAATGTAGTGATGTCTTGACAGTACTTCAGAAAAGTCCTTTTAGGATCCAGTGTTACTCTATTAAAAGGAATTTCCTCTCTAGTGCCATCGGTTTCTCCTTCTGCTATCAAGATAGACAAAGTGTGCAGCACATTCCTGAATTGCCTGAGGTGAAAGCAAGGTACCTACATCACAACCCCTAATTGGCTTCTGTGGGATGTCTACCTTATGCCAGAGGATAAACTGGTTGCTTGTCTTCCAGCTGTCTTGGTCTGACCCCAGCCAACAACTGAGCCCCATGCAGATGCTCACTCGCTCCCCACCCCCTGGCCCCGGGCTGGAGGAGAGAATCAGAAGAGTAAAAGTGAGAAAACTCATGTGTTGAATAAAGTTTAATAGGTAAAGGAAAAAACAGACATGCAAGCAAAGCAAAACAAGGAATTAATTCACTCCTTCTTATGGGCAGGCAGTT
Source organism: Phaethornis superciliosus (assembly GCA_023637945.1). NCBI lineage: Eukaryota > Metazoa > Chordata > Aves > Apodiformes > Trochilidae > Phaethornis > Phaethornis superciliosus. The sequence continues at coordinate 107,819,075 of JAJQWJ010000001.1, read as the reverse complement.
GCACAGTCATCTCCAGGGCAGCCAGGCTCCATCACATCTAATGGTTACTTAGAAAGGCAAAAATAGCTTAACTCCAAATATCACCCCCTTATTTATTTTTTCACCAGCTTTTTATGGTAAACTTGATGTCCTAAGGCATGGAATAACCCTTTGGGCAGTCTGCATCTCTTGGTCTGGTTATGGTTTCTCCCATACTCTTGTGCACCCACGCGCCAGCAAAACATGGGTTCCTTGATCTCTTAGCAACAAAAGAAAACAAAAAAATAAGTGCATTATCAGTATTCTTCTCATACCAAACTTCATACCAAAGCCAAAATATAACACTATTCTAGCTGCTAATATGAAAATTAGTCCTACCCCAGCCTAAGACACCCCAGCCAAAACCAGCAACATGATGGCTCACTGACTTCTATGGCATTTGCAGAATTCTCCTCAGGGTCCTGATATTTCTAAGAGCCCCGCCAGAGATGAGATCTTTGCTGAAGACAAAGTGAGAATATGAGTGTGTCCTTTCTCTCTCATCCAGACTAAGGTCCCCAGGTCACTGGTATAAAGATGAGCTTGTACAAACTCTTCTCCCTAAGGTAATCCAGGGTCTCAGCTCTGAATTATTCAGAAGCATGGATCTAGTGTGCCATTTGATGGCTGCAGCACAATCAATGTTTGACGTGAGCAGTTTGAACTTGCTACAGGCTAGAGTGAAAAATGGGCATGGCTGACTGCTTTAAAATATTTGAACAGAGAAGTGACGCTCAATTAAGATGTTCTCTGGCAAGAGGGGCATTTCACTAAATATCCACATTTGTTCTGTTACTCAGGTAAACCACATGATATACACCTGAATGAGAGCAGCCTGGCACAGAAGAACTGGTTTAAAATAAGGGTGCTCCTTCATTTATTAAAAAAATGTGTACTTGAAATGTCTGTAAATTTACTTCCAAAACCAGTGAAATAATGAGTACTAATGACTCCAGATAAAACCTTACAGATGGATGCCATGAATTTTACTTGGAGGAATTAAAAAAAAAATTAAGCTAACCTGAAAAAATTTCAGATGCAGAAAAACCCTAGGAGACATTTGGTTTGTCTGGAGTACTTTTCCCAAAAGCTTTCTTTTTCTTGTCTTGTGTCTGAATCGGAAGTGTCACTTTCAGTCTCTTGTACTTGTAGAAGGGGTTTATAAAGAAAAAAATATTTCTACTTTGAGTTACCTAGAAGTCACAGTATTTTTGTATTTACATGTGTCAGAATAGTCTGGAATATTGAGAGCAGTTCTAATTATTGGAGGGACTGTTTTATGTCATGTAAGAAAAACATATGTTATGTTACAGTAAATACCTATCTCTTGCTATAGGACATTGTGGCCTTCCTACTTCAACTTTTTGCCCCAATATTACACCTTTTATCTTTTTCTTTTGTTCAGTAATCTAACCTTTTTACTGTCACACCATAAGCTGGTGGTGCACGCATAAATACTATCTTATGGGAACACAACAGCACTTGTGCATGCACAGAATCAGAACTTTGAAGAAGGGATCCTAAGGGCTGAGTTTCCATCTTGTCAGTCTAGAATACTGATTCTTCCATCTTAGAAAGCATTTCTAAGAACAAATATCCAGTTCAACATTTTTCATTGATATCAAGAACCATCAAATTGTTAGAAAGAGCAGATTCTTACACTGCAAAATTGAAGTGCAAAAACTCCTAAGCATACAGAAAACTCAGTCAAGAAAGATATTTGCCCATGCTTGAGTCAGATTCATTTATTTTCAGTATACCCCACTATCGTCTTATAGCTTGTCTTTTTACAAGGCAGGCCAAGAGTAGAATAGGAAGGCTGGTTTTCCCACAATGTATATTTTCATATTCTCTTACTTTTCAGTAAGAAAAGAGTTCTGTTGTGATTATTATTTCTGAAGGAGTAGCTTTGTAACACATATTAAGCCATAAAGGTAAATGTTTCATTGCGTGGAACACCTAATTACTGTTGATGTGATACCATGTATATAGGTTGATAACATTATTTCAAAATTAACTCCTTAATTTTTGGTCACATTTAAATTGAAAGTAACCAGAAAGTGTAATATTATTAATACTAATATAATTATTAAATTAATAGCATTGCTGTTAATATTTCAGCAGAAATTAGCTAATGCATATCATGAAAAGAACAGCAAGAACAATGCTGTTATCATTAAATGAAAATGCAGTCTGTTCTTCATGGTAAAGGTCAGGCTTTGAGAGGAGAATGAAATTCTAAAACAGGAGTTCATTATGCAAGAAAGCAAGTATTTCCATTATTTCAGTGATACAATAGCTGGAGCTTAGGAGAACTGTGAATTTATATATGCAATAAGAAAAAAAAGAAACTTGTCTTAATCAGGAATACTGATGACAGCAGTTTCAGTCCTCAATATACAAGAGGGTATTTGCTTTGAGTATTTGCTTTGCATTCTCTTAGCTCTTATGGGTCTTTAATTTCTCCCTGCAAGTGTGAAGGTCAGAAGTGTTTTTTTCTCCAAATGAAAACTAAGACTCTCATATAGTCATATCATTCTAGAATCTTAGATTTTTCAAAAACATTAAATTTTGATAGCACTGCTCACATTACTTAGCTAAGCTAAAATCTCTGTGAAAATTAAGCTCAAAATATTGGGGATGAGGTAACCAAGTGCTGAATTATGAATGCAGTAAAAATTTATGTTTTCCTAATTAGGGACAGTGATCACATGTAGGCTACATTGTACTGCTTCTTCTCGAAACACAGGGTTTCCTGCTACTTACACCCTTAACATTTATTCTGTTCAGGTTGTAATTTTCCATAGTAGGTATGTGTTTAAATACTTCTCTTACTTTTATTTGCTCAGGATCACCCATTTCCAAACCAGAGGCTACATTCAGTCTGAAACAATTTAAGAAGTCTCAGTGCCTCTCCTTTGCATTGTCAGTGTCCATGACACAGCAAAGCTGGGTCTTTCAGTCACATACTTCCCAAAGCAAGCAGTCATTTTCTCTACTAAATCTAAGTGGTCTAGATACAAAGGTATTAGATAAAATACTTTCAGATCTTCTCAGGGCACTGCTTTATATGAACCCAACCCACAATCATATTGCAATAACACGTTCAGATCAGCAGTATTGCAAAATTGTGAATCTTTTTGATGTTTGGTAAGAGATACGTTTATGTGTAAGAGTCTTCAGAGGGGAAATACACGTCCAGCATTTATGAGCATGACCAGAATGAGTTTAAGCCTGTGCAGAAATTTTATACTGAAAGCAGAAATCACTTCAGATATCAAGTGCCAGTTTTTGAGGACCTCAGTAAGGGACTGCATTGCCAAAAATGTCAGTTAGCTTACATTTCTAGTGGCTAGATAACTTTTTGAGACAAATTTTCTCATTATACCCTGAATATTACGGGTGTGTTCACATCTGGGCCACTTGGCATTGCATTCTTAACAGTTTTTACAGATATTTGGGCTTGGCTTCACAACTATAATGCTCTTCTTATGAAGAGTTTTTCTAGATTTATTTAATATGCACTTAAAACTTGCAAAGGTGCTAACCAACAGTGGACATCAGTTGAAGAAGGGAACAGGCCTGTATGTATAAAGAGCACAAACTTCATATTCAGTCAGGATAGGGTAGTAAAAAAAATGTCCAATTAATTGTCTTCACAGAGAGCAGATGAGTTGAATTAAATGGCGAAAAACAGAATCAATGTTTCTGAAAGCTATAGAAAACTGCCTGACCCGGATTAGGCTTATTGAGCTATCCAGCAGATAAGAGACCATAATGGATTTTAGTTCTAGGAAATAAGCATAGCACAATGAACAGAAAAGAATACTGGTCAGCAGTTAAGGGAAAATCCAGGAAAAAAAATGTGTCTGAGATGTACAAGAACAGCTGTTAAACAAGGAGTGCCATAAATGTATTGGATTTTGAGACCCTTACACTTTGAAAATGAGTTGCAATAGTAGCCAGAATCAATGAGACGAAAATATCAAAGAAAGTGGTAGGATAAACTATTTGCTGTGAAAAAGAAATAACTCACTTCATTAAAAAGGGGTCATCATTGCATTATTCCATATAAACAATGGGAGAAAGGTCTTAAAATGGTATTTTTGACAGATGTCTTTTAAAAGCCTTATAATCAGGTATTAAATTAATCCTGAAAGCTAGACTTTGTTCTCCCTGTGTTTTTCAATTACCTCCATTGCTCATCAAACAATTGATAGGTGATAACGATGATATTAACCGTATTACAGTTAAAATAATTTCTATATCAAACTCTCTCCTGTGCACAGAACACATTAATTCGAAGTCTATTATTTCTGAAGCACTACCTGTACTCATAGCTCAGGCTCTTCCAGATTTATTTACCACTGTTCCTTTTCCCATAAAACATCTTGAACTGTATGGAGGAGAAACCAAAAAGACTCCAGTAAGAGTCATTGCCAACAGTAAGAGAGCCTTTAAAAAAGAAAGCAGCAAGAAGGAAGACGCCTGTAAGACCTGTCCTCATTTGAATCAGTGCAGCACTGTTTCCAGATGCAGGGATAGCAGTGACTGTGCAACAGGGCTGTTCTGTAGCTCAACATCAGTCTGTCCCAGACTTCAGCATTGCTGCTTTTGCTGCCTCATCCCAGGCATGTCTCATTGGCATTTCTCTCTGCAGGAAAGGAAGGATGCAGTCGGATGCACCTGCTAATCCTCACTGTTGGCAAGGTGCCAGTGTGAAAATCTGCCATGCACCGATTGATCCTTCTTCCTTTTATCATCTCACCTGTAAATGATTCCTCAATCTTTCCACTTCAAATATTTGCCAGCTTGCAGAACTCCTCTCTAATGACCTCATAGTTAAACTGCAGAGTTGGATTTTATAGTTCACTTCAGCATTCAGGGCCTCTAATCCTGGCTGTTCTTTGCTGCACTCCTTCCACTTTGTCACCCTCATGCTTCATATACACATTTCTTAATCCACATACCTATAAGCAAAATGATAGAAAAGAGAAAGGCTTACACAAAAGAAAAAGTATATTGGTAACACCAAAGCAGGCATGCAGTTCTTACTCACCTAATGGGCAATTAAAAGGAAATGCTTAAGTAATGTAGTATTTCTTTCACTTTCAACACAGAAGTAGCAGCACCTAAGTTACTCTGAGAAGCCAAGTTCTTGTCTTGGCATATCCTCTTTCATCTGAAAGTCTGCCTCTGGATATTGGAATTGGAGCTCCAATTTCACTTTCTGTTCTTAGATAAAAATAGTAAGCTGCTGTAGTTGACTGACCATTGTTGAACAAAGTTAACTCAACAAAGTTAATATTAGTCTAAAATAAAAACCTATGTTTTCTCAGGACAGACATGGGTAATTTCAGCCCAGCTGATGCACCTTAGATTGATGTATTTCTCTTTACCCTTCCTGACAGCACCAACTTGTGGAGAAGATAGGTATCAGTAAACCTTAATGCCATCACATCTGAAGAAATACTTTTCATAGAGCATGCCTGTAAAGCATTTTACCACAAAGTTCTAAGCAGAGAATAATATAAAACAAATACACTAGAAAAGATAGGGATTTTCTTTTTTATTCTGATAGAATTTTTAGGCTGGTGGGCTACAGACATGCAGTTTAGTAACTCAGATATTAAAATAGTAAAGCACAAGGAGTTAGAAGAAAATGATCCACTAAAGGGAAGGTTAGAAGAAAGTGATCCACCAATGCAGAAAAACATCAGTCTGCTTAAGATATTGGTTTCTAGCTCTCTCTTCATCAGCTGTTAACACCACCTATCACAATGACCACCAGCAGCTCCACATTAGAAGTATCACATTTAAAGTATCTGTTGAGTATAACTCAACAGTTATAGCTTTCCCTGTCTTCCTATAATTTTAAGACTGGGAACCCTTTTAAGCCAGTGTTAATATGGGCCAGCTGTGTCTACCTGACCTCTAAGCATGGGTACAAAACTATTCCCATTTCATCCTGAGGTCTCAGAGAACCTATTGAATTCCTAAAGGCAAGGTAGCAGGTTACAGAAAGACAAAAAAACATAACACTTCTGAAGCTCAGAAAAGTCACTGGCCACTGCTAAAAGGGCTTTTGATGAACCCTGTCCTTCCTCAGCTGTATTCCTCCTCATCCAGACAGCATGGGGACTGAAGGCAGTGAGGCCAAATAGACTGCAGACAAAACCCACAATATCTTTGTCTTGTGTAAACACAAACTTTCTGCTTCATCTCCCCCAGGTCAGTCGAATTGTAGTTGTGTGTAGGTGATTGGGCTCAGTCCTTGGGTGAAATTTAATTGATTGTTTTATCTAAGAGGTCAGATCAGATGCTCCTGTCTGACTCCAAATCTGTATCTATATGTCTCCACTCAGCTCACACTTGATGCATGTAGCAGTATCCAGCTCTCTTCTGCTAGAACTGAATGTGAATGACTGATACAGAAATTATTATTCTTCCAAATCATGACACTTTAAATTACCATTTTTGTTCATTCACAAGAACTAAATTCATAGAATGATTGTCATCATCTGACATATTTATCATTGAGCCTGCTATCTCTACATTGCAAGTTTCCTGTTAATCCTAGGAATTTACACAATGGAGTCATCTCACGTGTCATGAGGCATTTGCTAATTTAGCAGCAAATCAAAAGGAAAACAAATAGCATGATTGCTTGTGCTTAAAACTGGCACATTTTTGTTGAGTTTAGGAAACCTATACTTTGATTTGACAGATTTGGGAGGCAGTTTAAATATCTTGTTCTGCTCTGTTTTCTAGTATTATTTGAATACCTATTTTAATGATAGGCAAAGAACAATCTCTTCTGAAACTCACTAAAACATAGGATGATGTATTAGCACACACTTCCTTATCTTTTTTTTTTCTTTTTTTATTTTTTTTTTTTTAATAAGGCAGGAAAGAGCTACCTACAGAGCTCCTGCTAAGTTGGTTTGTTTCCCATGCCATACTGCTCTTGCACGCTGCTGAGTGTCTTTTTGGTGGTAACATTGTTATTTAGGAGAGTATTGCTATTTAAGGAGCAAGTAAGTCATGCTGTGGTACTAAATTGTGGGTGAATGTGGCACATTTTTAGTATCCATTCAATCATATGTGTTGGGCTGTAATGCTTAAAAATGAATGCATTAAAAGCATGATATAAAATCCATTAAAGTTAAAAGAAAAATTCCTACTGTTTTTCTGCCTCCCTAATTTCATAAGTTGCCCATGATATTAACATGAAAAGGAAGGAGACTCGTGAACTTATTTAAATGATTTATTTCTGTCAGTACCTTTGAACTCTTAGACCCCCCTGCATGACCCCACTGACTGCTACTCAAGTGCAGCAGTCAACACAGTAGAAAGTTTGCCAGTGTCAAGGTATTAAATGTCACTGTATTGCCATGCCTTGAGCATGTGATAAGTTTTTAAAACCTGGTATTGCCTTGCTTCATTCTGTACCCCTACTGCAAGAGATTTTGCTCTGGGTTTTGCCACACAGTTGACTGACATTTACAGAAATCCCAAAAGCTGCTGGAAAAAGAAATATGTTTTGGAGGTATAAAGGCAACATTTGAAATGACAGCATTTCAAAGCAACGTGAAATGGTCTCATTTTAAAGAACAATTCTTCAAATCATTAGTGTTTATTCTTTTTTCTCTTTTGGGGTAGATCTGAAACAACCAGTTGAAAGGAGATGCCTGTTGGCAAATAGGTGAGCTGGTAACAAAGCCTGAGTCAGGATGTTGGAACGGCACTGTTGTTCACAGTTCAGAAATACCTGTAAAGTTTTGTGCAAATGCCCATGAAGAATAATCAGGTGTCCAAAACAGTGAGTTTTCTTATCTCCCTCTGAGATGCAATGCCACAGGGAGAAGGAAGCAGTGGTCTCTATATCCACTTACACAGGCTGAACTGGTAAGTCCTGATGGTAAGCCTCCTGGCTATGAGGAGCCTGATCAGAAGCCCTCAAGAAACCTTGTTGGTGGGTGAGACTTACCCTGGTGTTTAGGCTTCATTCTGTGGAAGTGCTTTAATGAGAGTTGGTGTGTCAAACCATTTACACGTGGGTCATTTTTAATAAGTGTCAGTCCCATCCTCAAAGCCCCCAGTGTTTCGGAGTGGCCACCTGCCTCCCTCTGCCTCACCAGGACAGTCCAGTTCTCCAGGGAACATCTCACTCCTGCATGCTCCTAGTTTAGACACCCCAACTGTAATCAAACCTTTCTCCATCCCTCCCACCTCCACTTACAAATCTTTGACAAACTATCTTGCACTTCTGCCTCTTCCCACTCAACAGCAGAAGGCCTGGAAATGTTTCTTAAATGCTGCTGAAATTGGTCAGTGGAGTATTTTTTATTTTTAAAGTTGTCTTTTTGAATGAGCGATAAACAGAATTCACAAAAGCATATGTCTGAGAGCACTGTGGTAAAAATCCAAGTCCTATCATTAGCCAGAATAAAGGCCTTTCCAACCCTTGCAAGTGTTGTTGGTTTAAACACAGTTATCTTTTTTCCATGGTGCTAAGCAGTCATAGAAAAAGAATTTAATAATTTAGAATAAGAGGAGGCCAAAAAGCACCTAAATTATACTAAATTTATAATGTATAAAGAAAATGAGTGTTGAGAATGTGTATTTTTAAATTCAGCAGTGCTGTTAAATGCTGGTATTTAATTTTAAGAAACTCTTTATAAACTTCCTTTGGAAATGGAGAGAGTTACACCACTGTGGCAAACCAATTTTTTTTAAAAAAAAAAAAAAAGAAAATACACTGAGAACAGGGATAGGGCAATCTCATCTTTATCAAGAGATTATAATTTCAAATTAAGTCTGCATTGTGTGTTACTATAGAAACTCCCATTTTGTGGTATGTTTGTGGAGAAAAAGTCAAAAATTGCATTTTAATGAAGGTAGATCACACATTAGCTTCCTCACTAAAGCAAAATGAAGTAGAAGTTTCCATCAGAAATCAAATAATTGCCCAAAATAAGGTAAGCTAATGAAGATTATGGGGAAAGGATATTAAATCCTGAAGTGACAATATGTCATGTTCATTTTTCAACACTAGTCTCCGCCTTACAGATTATGCATTAGATACTGCGGGAGTCTGATGGATTGAGAGGCTTGTTGCCATGGCAATATTTGCTGCTTTGCTGGTATTCCCTACAGAAAGTAAAGGTTTTTGGTGGTTGTGTTTTTTTTTTTTCTACTCAGTTAGACAAATTGGCTATATATAGCAAGAGATATTGAAGAACTGAAACAACAGAATCTGGTGTGGGGAGGCTGGGGGAAGGACTGGCATTTATAAGTTTTAAGGAATCACAATAGACCACACAGTGGTGAGGAGTCACGGGGGCTGCTGGGAGAGGGAAAGAGAGAAAGGGAGAGGGATGGGGAGAGAGAGGGAATGAGGAAGGGAAGGGAAGGGAAGGGAATGAGGAAGGGAAGGGAATGAGGAAGGGAAGGGAATGAGGAAGGGAAGGGAAGGGAAGGGAAGGGAAGGGAAGGGAAGGGAAGGGAAGGGAAGGGAAGGGAAGGGAAGGGAAGGGAAGGGAAGGGAAGGGAAGGGAAGGGAAGGGAAGGGAAGGGAAGGGAAGGGAAGGGAAGGGAAGGGAAGGGAAGGGAAGGGAAGGGAAGGGAAGGGAAGGGAAGGGAAGGGAAGGGAAGGGAAGGGAAGGGAAGGGAAGGGAAGGAAAGGAAAGGAAAGGAAAGGAAAGGAAAGGAAAGGAAAGGAAAGGAAAGGAAAGGAAAGGAAAGGAAAGGAAAGGAAAGGAAAGGAAAGGAAAGGAAAGGAAAGGAAAGGGGAAAGGAAAGGAAAGGAAAGGAAAGGAAAGGAAAGGAAAGGAAAGGAAAGGAAAGGAAAGGAAAGGAAAGGAAAGGAAAGGAAAGGGGAAAGGAAAGGAAAGGAAAGGAAAGGAAAGGAAAGGAAAGGAAAGGAAAGGAAAGGAAAGGAAAGAGGAAAGGAAAGGAAAGAGGAAAGGAAAGGAAAGAGGAAAGGAAAGGAAAGGAAAGGAAAGGAAAGGAAAGGAAAGGAGAGGAGAGGAGAGGAGAGGAGAGGAGAGGAGAGGAGAGGAGAGGAGAGGAGAGGAGAGGAGAGGAGAGGAGAGGAGAGGAGAGGAGAGGAGAGGAGAGGAGAGGAGAGGAGAGGAGAGGAGAGGAGAGGAGAGGAGAGGAGAGGAGAGGAGAGGAGAGGAGAGGAGAGGAGAGGAGAGGAGAGGAGAGGAGAGGAGAGGAGAGGAGAGGAGAGGAGAGGAGAGGAGAGGAGAGGAGAGGAGAGGAGAGGAGAGGAGAGGAGAGGAGAGGAGAGGAGAGGAGAGGAGAGGAGAGGAGAGGAGAGGAGAGGAGAGGAGAGGAGAGGAGAGGAGAGGAGAGGAGAGGAGAGGAGAGGAGAGGAGAGGAGAGGAGAGGAGAGGAGAGGAGAGGAGAGGAGAGGAGAGGAGAGGAGAGGAGAGGAGAGGAGAGGAGAGGAGAGGAGAGGAGAGGAGAGGAGAGGAGAGGAGAGGAGAGGAGAGGAGAGGAGAGGAGAGGAGAGGAGAGGAGAGGAGAGGAGAGGAGAGGAGAGGAGAGGAGAGGAGAGGAGAGGAAAGGAGAGGAAAGGAAAGGAAAGGAAAGGTTCTTGTATCATGCATTCTAGGGACAGAGAGGACAGAAAAGGAGAACAGGTAGTGTTGCCTAATATAAAGCCATAACTGATGTTGGTATACCATGCTTGAGCCACTGGTAGCTTTAGGGAGAGCTAAAAGGTAAAAAAAAAATATGGAAAATAAAAAATAAAAAAATAAATAAAATAAAATAAAATAAAATAGCAATGTCCAATGAAATTGCTTACCATTGAAATTGTCTGTAAATCACAATTTGAGCTCCAAATATAAGCCGCCTTCTTCTGTTCTGTTTTTTTTTTTAGTCTTTGCTCACAGCATTTTTAAAGCAAGGTGTTGATACCATTCCCATCCTCCCCTTGGCACAGTGAAAGCAAATGTGCTTCAGTCAGATGTTTGGGAGTACTGTCTCTTATGTATAGTTCAGTCTGTTGCTTGGAGGTGTGGGAAGAGTGTGACAGTGTGCTTTCATTTTAATATTAGCCCATCTCAGCCAAGCATCTATGGATTACTGCAGAGGGTGAAAACGACTGGTTTGTTTCTTCCTCTTTTCCATTCCTATCCCTTTTATACACAGAGTTGCACTAAGCAATCTATAGTGTTTTCCCTGAGGCTTATAAAGACAATATTCCAATACAACTGACCAGGCAGCTCTGACTGTCCTCAGTGCTAACTCGCTCACTGTACCCCTATGCAGCATTTCTTCCTCTTTTCATTCCAGTCATCCATTACAGCTTTTAATTTAATTTTTAGAGTATCAAACACATACTGATACAAAAGACAATCTGCAGCAGATGGTTTATACAGATCTTGCACCAGAGACTTCACATAAACAAGAAAGATGACCCCAACAAGGAATATGCACTCCAGTGGCCACAATACACGGACAGCTTATGGCTATGGGACATCCTGGGAAAATGCACTTTTAAAGGATGCAGACAAAATAGACAAAGAAGAGATGAGTGGGTCTGTAACCAGGAGTTGGGGTTTTTGTTCTTTCTGAAAGGAAGAAGCTTCAGTTTAATAATGGAAAGAAAAATTGCTAAGAGAGAGGCAGAAAAAATGAGAAGACAATTGCAACAGTGAACAGTGGAGGGGATGTTAAAGGATATGTTAGCAGCAGTGAGGAAGGGGAAATCTTAGCAGCAACTCTACAGTTGCCTGTGTTTCAGTCTATGTGTATTACATAGAATGTGCATTACAGCAGTTTTAATGATGTGATTAGATAGAAAAGGCATACAAAATCATTGTAAAAACAATTAACCAATTAACCAATGAAGGATGGAGAGAAAACTAGGGGCATTAAAGATGATGCTCAAATGACAAAATGCTATGGAGGCAAAAGCAACAGAGCCCTCTGTTCACATCAGTAAGTAGAAGAAGGAATGAAGACAAAAGATGGCTTTTGGAATGGAGAAGGAGAGTAAGAAATCCTTTCTTGGACATATTAACTTTCAGCTATCAGAGAGACTTTAAGAAAAGTAAACCATAAATCAGATAATTATTTACGGTTCAATAGAAATAGAAAAGTTGTGAGAGGGAAAAAGAAAGGAGAGAATCTTAATGTCCTCTTTTCACCTGTATAATGGCATAAAAGCCACACCTCTTTGAAAGTACAGGTGCTGGAAGACAAGACCTCACATAACTCACATTTCAAAACCACCATGCAGAGGCACAGGGGACAGTGAACAGCAGTAGAGAGACTTTTGGGACAGAAAGATCAGGCTAATAGGAGCAGGGCCAAAGGAGGGATGATGGCAGGTGGAGGTACATTTTCACTCCTGTCACCAGCATATGTATAAAAGCCACACAGATGTTGAATCAGGTATTTTTGGGAAAGGAGAAGTTGCCTTTGGTTATTGTGTTTGGTTTTTTTGTTTTGTTTTGTTTTTTCCTGAGGGTAATGTTTTTCTTTATCAATTGCCCTCCCGTAATAAAAGAAAAAAAGTGAAGCATGTCATGGCAGGAAGCATAGTAGAATCAACACTATGAATAGGAGTCTATTAAAAAGAAAGAAAATTAAAGGAGATAAAAAATGGCAGACATCCAGGGAGAAAGAGCAAGGGACCTGAGAGAGTCAGAAAGAGTACAGAAAATTCATTACAGATCTACAAAAGCATGGAAGGGATTGATGAACTCTTTTGCTACAACAAACAAATTAAAGAAGCTATTAGCAATCTGAGCAGTAGCAGTTTCAGAGAAGTAGCTCAAGTGAATGCTTTATAGGTGTGACAGAAGAAGCGGAAAATTAGGGTAGTCTGAGGTGTCCCCTTGGAAATCCTTAGCCACAGCGAGTCTCTCCATGATCAACCATTGCATGCCAGAAGTATTAATTACCTAATTATAATTTGTTGCTAGACTTACCACTGGGGACAATATCAGGTGTCCCACAATACCACACTGTCCCATTCCTGACTCCTGCCTATGAAGCCAGTAGGAGACTGTGCTTAAGTAAATGCCAGCTGTAGGTTACCCTGCCAAGATTTTCAACGGGAAACATAAAAAAACCTGACCAGAACAAAGATCTAGGTGTGATGCATAGTATCAGATATTCCTAAAATGGCAAGAGAAGAACAGATGTGGTGTTTTAGCCTTTGTCTCCCACCAGCAGTAGGGAAGCTATTAGAGAAGCGTCTGTTATTGATTCACACTGCTTAGAATCCATTTATACCGGCTGGTTTTGGAGACATTCTAATTTACAGTCTGTCATGTAAATTGTTCTTGGTCTGTGAAATATTGATCTATTAGATAGACATGCCATGCATGCACACTGAACACATGGACTCAAAATCCTCAGGGACTTTACTTTTTAAATAACAGATTATTCCCCACATTCACTATCTACTTGTACAAACAGCTCAGTAATTTCAATGTGTAATATCCTCCTAAACTGTCTTCCCACATAACTAGAGGTAGTACTTGATGTGCTAGGGATTAGAGACCTGATTTTATTATTATTATTATTTTTACATTTAAAATAAATTAATTTTCATGTGCACAAATATTGCTGTTTGGGCAGTTTCTCTATCGCTCAATCCTACCCAGAGGGTGGAATAAGGAAAAGGAAAGGAGACTCGTGAGCTGAAATGAAAATTAATAGAATAATAATAATGGAGTAATATTAACTCCAATGCTAATATAAAGTACAAAGTTATACTCAGCTCCAGATGGCAGCTGCAAGCTGTGCTCTTCCAGCAATAAAGGCTGAATGCCAGCACTGAGAGTGCATCAGGACAGGTGAGAATGCAATGATCACAGCAGGCAGAGGAGCAAGCCTGAAGTGTGGGATGACCAATGAGACAGACAGGACCCATTTGGGAAGGCAGCTATGATAGAAGCCTCCAATATCCTCACAAACTCCCAGTTTATATTGGGGTGACATTTATGGCATGGAATGATTGGGTCAGCTGTCCTGAGCTTCTTCCCTTCCAGCCCACTGCACCCACATGGTACAAAACTACCCTTAGCATCAGTCTACACACAGAAATACACACACCAGAGCATCTTGCATCTTGTTTTTGCAGAACTGGACTCTGCAGTCTCTCAAAACTAGTTTCTCTAAACAGAAAAATTGTTTTAGAAGTCTGTCCCAGCAAAACCAGAACAACAAATCTTTTCTTAAATATATTAAATGGATATATATACACACACATATGCGCTGACATATATATATATGGATGTATATGTATCTTACACAACCTTTGATTAGATTGTGTAAGCTGAAGGAGGTGGCAATGGGTCCATTTCTTGGGTGAGAATTTATTTTGGCTTTAAACCTTACACGGCCAATAACATAAAAGAGAAACAAGTACAGCTGATCTGTAAATGACAGTGTCATATGAGAGTAGCAAGGAAATGCCAGTTGTATCTCCACATACCCTGTTCCCATCAGTCTGCAGTGAAAGCCTTGAAGCAGCTCTGGTTTCAGAGCATGAAAGACTCAATTAACCAGTGCTCGCATGCCCAGGTCACATCACCTGTCCACATATTTCCTCCTGGGATGTCCTGTGAACTTTTGATAGTTTCCATGCACTTTGCAGAAAATAAAGGAACTTATCTGTCTCCACCTCACAGACAGAAACAGAGAGGAGCTCGAACTTACCTGCCAAAGGCCACTAGTGGAACCAGAGATGATGACTACAACTAACCGTGTCCCGAGTCTGTCCTTTGGCATCCCAGCTGGTCTCCTGCCAAAGCTGCTAAGCCTCAGGTGCAAAGGTTTAGTAACCAAGATTAAAATCAGGATCTCCAGGTCTCAGCTGAGCACCTGGAAAATAGAGGGTATGTGGTTCTAATGGCAGCCAACTGCAACTTTAATCAACTTACTTCTGTAAGATTTCAAAAAGGACAACTACAAGAGACTTAGGGATCAAGAAGTAAATGGCTGTCTAATTACAAGACCATAATTTATATTCCTGTGAATTTTATGAGTGAAAGAAAAATTAGAATTACAACCAGCCACATTTTTCACTGCATATCCCTGATTCACACACACAAAAAAACCCCACTCCTTCTGCAGTTGGAGATTTCCCAAAGAAAAAGCAAAATGCAGTTAGAGATCATATTATAAGTACTCACATCCTAATTTTGTTAACATCATGGCTTTAAAAAGATCTTTTAATAAAGTTATTTTTGAATACCAGTCCTTCTTTTTAAAAGGAAGAGGAAGCTACGAATCAACCATCATACACTGATGGGATACAGATAAAATACATGTGTATGTTCCATCAACAACAGATTAAAATACCGATCCCACAGTAGTGCAGCAGACTCCCTCCCCCATCCTGTGGCACAGAAATAATTGCTTAAGTGGCAGAAGGTAGCTCTCATCTTGCTCAAACCAAGCACTAGAGAACTAAACTCACTGCAATAGCAGTAGATGTGTACCCATGCACCTGTAGCTATAATGGGCAGAGATGCTGCTGAACCTGGGATCTGATTCTGCTGCCACCTTTGCCCTCTCTCATGAAAGACAAGGCCTGGCTTTCATTAATGAAAAGCAACTTGCTGCTAAACAACTTCTATTGCCAGATCCCCAAAGAACACACTTCTTTCTTGCCCCAGTGGTTTCTGGCAGAACACATGGTGGTCCTCACCAGACATCCTCACTGTTATCTATTTCACATCAGACTGTTCAGCCTCTGTTTTGAAAGAAATGAGTTGATGGAGCAATGTACCCAGTGTTATAAACCAATGAGGAATCTGGAGAAATGCTACCTTTTTGTATGCCATAAACCATGGGCAGTGGGAGCCAGAAGTCATTTACTGAGACAACATGTGAGAGATTAGCATCAGGCCAGGACAAGGCTCTCCTAGCCTCCAAACATAAATGTCTTTGAAAAGAAATTGCAGATAGTATAATTTTCTAAAAAATAGTCCCAGCCCTCAAAAAAAAAAAATCCAGTTTCTTCTCTCTTTTTTTGGTAAAATTTCTGGGCGACTTCTGCCCATTAGTCTTATAAGAATAAAAACAAAAGTGTTCATAAACTGAAATAAATCTACATGGCAAGAGATTATTGTTAAAATGCCCGTTGGAGATTTAACATCAAAGAAAGTTGAGCTGGGGATGTATTTGCCTTTGCACATCATCTGAAAAGTGTTCTTACAGAATCACTGGGAATATATTATCACGGATACAGTGAAGAAGCACTTTTTTTTTCATCTCTCCTTGCTTACAGGAAAGATAATGCATCACACAGTCCTCACACCAAGGTGAACAACACCAGTTACAACAAACAAGCACACCACCTGAGATAATCACATATAAAAAAGGATGTGATCTTATCAAGCATTTCATAAGCACTTTCAAAAAACCTAAAAGCATTATACAGTTCACCATTTCAATGAGAGAAACAGACATAAATTTCCTCCTAAAACAATTTCTCCTTTCCTCCTTTCCTTCCTAAACAAGTTTCAAGAAGAGCTGAGGATATGCCATCTTCATGGGTTCTCCCATTCCAAGCATGGTGCAGCAGAAATGTTCCCTCTTTACAATTACAAGGTCTCAGTGTTGTCAGTTCCCACAGCTCATGGTAAAATCTAGCACCTATTCAAAGATTACAACTTTGTGCTGTGTTTCTCTCTAAAAATACAGCATATTGATATGTTTTTATCTTGAACTCGAATTAATGGAGCAAACTTCCCTATATCTTGTGAAGAGAAGAATAAGAATTTAATCTTAAAGAGAACCTGAATACAATGGACTAGGAAAGCTACCTGTTTGGAAGCTGGGTTTCAGTATAAGAAAATCTAGTTTAAAATTACAATAGATCTGGAGTCACTCCAGATACATACACAGCTTTTAAAATAAAAAGGAATTAATTAGTTCTTCCACAGTATTGATTCATACAAAGCAAAATCTTTATTTTTTTTGTACTTTCTCCCCCTTCCAAATTGAAAGTTTTTAGCTGGATTAAACTCCTTTAGCACCATTTTGAGAATAAAGTCACAAAGTTAACAGGATTATTTTACTGCAGCAGTCATTTCATCTGTGGTAGTGTAGAAGATAGATGGGGTAACTCCTTCTTCTTTCTTCCTGTAACCATTATTTGCCATTATTTTATGTTCACCTCACTAAATTCATCCTGAGAAAAAAGATATGTCACCAAAGATTTTTGCTATTAACTTTTTTACATAAACAATACCGTTCACAAAAAAAAAAAAGATAGAAAGGTCTGCAGCTGCATTGGCAACACCCTACTGTCATTTAAAGATATATTCTAACTAGTTTTGATGGAAGGGAATAGAGGAAAGCTATCTCTCAAATTTTTTAAAGTGATAAATATTATGAAGACTGTGAAAACATGACAAGTAGGAATTGTTACTCTTATAGTGTGCATTTATTTATTCCAGCTTTATAATATAAAATGCTTTGTGAAAAATCCCTCTTTTATATTATTTTAAAGCCCTTTCCTACAAATAGCTAGTGAAAGCATTCTTTCCTGTTCCCCTAATGCATGAGGAACAAAATGTCACTGAGTAGGAATTAAATAGTTAAAAATAAAAATTAATAAAAATGTTTTTATCTCAAATGTGCCTCAAGAGTGAATCTTAAGCTGTGCTCATGAAAGCCTAGAGTCACATTCATGTGACATACACATAGGTGTGTACACTTAAGACAAATTTTCTAAATATTCACATTCTACACATTGTATCTGAGGTTGCTAGGGAGGTGGCATCACCAAAATTAATAATGTACTAGCTGAAATTCATTTCATGCATATTTCAGCAAGGTTTTATAGGCAGTACTTCAAATCACTGTGGTCTGGTAGATTTTAAACTTCTGTGCTGATTTAGTGCTTGTGCAAAAGCAAATGCAATGGATAAATCATAGAGTCATAGAATAATTTGTGTTGGAAGGGACCTCTAAAGGTCATCTAGTCCAAACATCTTGCAGTAAGTAGGGACACCCTCAACTAGGTCAGGCTGCTCAGAGCCTTACCAAGCCTCACCTTGAATATCTCCAGGGATGAGGGCTCAACTACCTCCCTAGACAATCTGTTCCATTTTTCCACTACCCTCATGGTAAAGAATTTTTTCCTAACACCCAAGCAAAATCTACTCTTCTTTAATCTAAAGCCATTGCCCCTCATCCTATCACTACAAGCCCTTACAAACAGTCCATCTCCAGGTTCTTGTAGGCCCCCTTCACATACATGAAGATAAAGCCAGGAGGAGTTGAGAGAGATTCCTTGGAGTTTCCCCTGACAAGCTTGCCAGTGCACCTCATCCTCATGGTCCCATATCTCTCCAGGTCCTGCAGGTCGTGGTTCTCAGATGCAGTCGATTATTCCAGCTTCACACCTATGCAAGTCCATTTGCAAGTTCCTCTGCAAGATTCATTTCCACATTTATGGGCCGTCATTATTCCCCATGAGTCAAACCAAGCAGAACATAAGCAGCATGGTGACAGGTAGCTTTTGTGGTTCTCAGAGCCAACATCTATAAATGTGAGAGCCACCAGGGAGCTTTGTCTTAGTGTGTGTCAATAGGAAAGTTGTGATCACGTGTTCTTTGCTCAGCCTGAAAAGTCCATCATGATACTTTATGGAGATAAGCAAGGTGAACAAGTGCATTCCTTCCCATCAAGACTCCTTGCCTTGTTCTGCTCCCAGCATTACTCACATCACAGGGTAGCTGGGAAGTTTGGCACCAATGCCCTAACAACTAAGATTTCTAAGGAAAAATAAGTTCTCTCTGATAGCTTTCCATCTGTCTGTGTTCCCTCACTGGCTTCTGCACTAAGGAAGCCCACAGAGTTGTATTAGGTGCCCACGCTATTTTCTAAGGACAAGAGCAGAAATTACAGTTGTCTTATGATGCATTTTGCCCTTAGCTGGGGACATGCAAACTGAATCATTACCTTTTTCCTCCTTCAGTGCTTTCCACACAGGAGGTGGTCACGTCTCCCACCACCAGCTAGAACCTGGCAGGTCTGCCTCAAACTCTGCAGAGAGCCACCACTCTCCTCTGTCTTGTCCTTATAGCTCAGGGTAGCCTGAAGTTTTGCTTTGAAAATGTGTTTGTATTTCTCCTAGGCTGAAACAGCCCACTGCAGGGTGGATTTTGGTATTCCAGCCTTCCTAAATTCTAATAAACCCTTGGGAAAAGGCCATAAAAGCATAAAATCACCTGTTTATGAGATGCTTAATGATACGACATGAGTCATAATTTTGTTTTGCTTTAAACTTTTAGTTGCCTGGTTTTAACTAATTGCTGCATTCCCAATAAAGCAGTCTAATACAGATATTTAGAATTAATAGCCCCTCTAACCAAACCGGCAATTGTTCATGTTCCTGCTGCAAGAGACTCTTGAACATCTTGTTGCATTGGTTGTTGAAAACAGAAGCAGAACTGAAAATCTTGGCATCATTTAGACATGAGAGGATTTTATTATGGTGAGAAGAATTATTCACTGCATCAACCTCCCCAGGGACATGGTAGAGTCCTCATTGCTGTAGATTTTCTAAACGCAATTGGACAGAGTAGTAGGTAATCTCATCAGGCTCCCTTACTCACAAAAGGTTGGACATGATCTTTTGGGGTCCTTTCCAACCTCAGCTTTTTCCATGATTCTATGCATAATGTTTGAAAACTGACTCTGCCCTCAGATAAAAAAATAAAACATCAGTTGTTGTAGAAGCAGATGGAGGGAAGTGAGACGGATATTGCCCATGTGAAAGAACACACCATCCCATTATAGCTATATATTTACCTTTGCCCATCTTTACCCATACCCTTATTCATCCTTTCTCTATTTGTAATGGTTCATATAATTGCATTACTTTCATACAAAATGTAGTTCTCCTGCATAAAGGAGCCTTCTTTCTGGAGAAATCTAGGTCATGTAAAATTACAGCTATGTTTATCAGAAATTAGCCAAGAAAGCATCAATATCATTTTTATACAATTAGCCATTACAGGTCTTTACAGTTTCCAGTATTCCAGAACAGACTCTAAGATGCTAAATCATACAAGCTTTAATGCTGTGGGTGAAGCATTGCACTTTGCTGCTGAGCTGGAGCCTCAGGATGTAGCTGCAGTGCAGTCCCTGCTGTGGCCATAACTTGTGCAAGAACTCACTGTTTGTTTTAAACAGCTGGTTTAGACCTGGCTCACAGTAAAAAAAAAAAAAAGCAACAGCCTGGAAGTTCCATCCAGGCACAAAATCTGCCTGATAAAGTGACAGATCTGGCAGAGAGTGGTAAAGACTTGTCTTTGGAAAACTGAGAATGCTCCCAGCTGTTGCTATGGAGGTCATCCTCAGGGGCTCTGCCCACAGCTCTAAGCTGCCCAGCAGGCATCTCTCCAGTCACTGAAGTTCACAGTGTAGCATTTAAAGGCAAATAATCAGCAGTGTCCATGGCATTTCAGGCTCAGAAGTACCCCGCTGTCAATTAAGAAACTGAATAATTGCTCAGGTGGTTAGTTTGGGCTGTGTGGTGTCAACTCCTTTCCTTTTCAGTCGCACTAAAGGCAGCTCAGCCTGTAGCATTTTGTGGGTCCATTTGTGAAAGTACATCAATTTACTTCACAGACCCCCTTGGGTCCCTTTCCTGGGACCATCTGCCTGACTTAACACAGTACCAGTCCAGGGTTATCCTCACAGTTGCACCAGAAGTCTTAGGAAAGTAATCTCAAATGTGGCTCAAGGAACATATATCTGTTTTTAAATAGAGTGTCTTAAGTAAACTCTCACAGCTTAGACAATCACAGCCAGCAATATAATTTGTTTGTAAAGCTGTCTGATAAGGAGCATGGTGTTCTGTATACTCTACAGAAACTGAAGATACAGTCCCTGCCCTGGGGCATAGGATCAGAGAAACTAAAGCCACTTACGCAAGTCAGAGCAAGAGATAATGTAGCAGTGAAGTATTGGATCTTTATTCTTTTATTATTTATTGATTATAAGCTAACTTCTTGCAGATGTTACATATTTTCTGCCTATTTTACATGAAGTTACAGATCCAGGGGAATTTTCATTATTATTCACTGAAAATCATAATTAGGACTGGAGTGAGAGGAAAGACAGCTAACCTGGGAGAAATCCATCTATGCTTCAAGAATGAGTCAAAGGCATCTAACCTGCTTGTTCAATTAATGGACCATTTTTCACCAATTAGTAGTATAAAATGTAAGGATGAGCAGTATGACTTTGGAGAACAACCATCTAAATCTCTCCCAGCTCCTTAAAAGTGATAGAAATATAATTTATACTGCCAGCTCTCTGACTTTGGACAGATCAGTCAATTAAGCACTGCAGCAGTCCCAGGGCATGCACATTATTTTCATCTGTGTTATCAATACAGAAAAAAAAATCACAAGATCTCACAAGGAGCCTGAATTTGGTATCTGTTTTGTCCTGACACTTCTCAGTAAACTCATTGCCAGTGCCTTCAAATGTCACCCAATTACTCCATTTACACACTTATGAGGAGGGGTAACAATACTAATTTGTGTTTAAAGAACTTTACTACACATGTGATATATTATATTTACATTTTCAAGAAGAATATTTGCAGATATTTAAAGAGGAGTTCAATGATCAAACTGGCCTACAGTTTGAAGCTCCTGCTAATAACTTAAGTTATATTTAATTTTGCAAGGGTAAAACAATCAGTTTGTGTATTCCATAAACAACCTGCACTTGCATTTCCATTTATCATTTATACAGCAAGGAAATGTCTTGCAATAATCAGGTAATAACAATTACATTTGTAAATGTTCTTTTAAATGCCAGCTAGGAGTGCAATGAGAAGCTCAATGCATGTTGCAGTGATAATGTGCCCTGGCCAGTTTGTTCTGCTGTCCAAGGAGGATGTAAGCAGTCTATTAGACTTCTGGTATGAAAACCAATGTTACCACAGGGCACTATGGAGTGGATTAAAGGCAGGATTATTTCCGGCTTTAACTGTGGGTCTGAATGAGCTTTTCATATTATTTCATATTACTGTATTAAGCTAAGCATTTCTGTTTGCTTAGGTTTAATAATACTGCTTTAGCTGTTTGAAGGCAAAAAGAAAACGGCCAATTTACTGAGACAGTTTGGCAATGATAATTTAATTTTATTTTTTGTTGTTGTTATTTAAGGACATTGACATATGATTTCAGCTTCTCAGAAACATTAGTTTTACCTTTCCACAGAACTGCAGAGTGGGGCAGTGTTGCTCCCTGAAGTGCAACCATAGGCTTATATTTTCAAAAATTCTGAGATGAGCTGTGGTGCACTGCAGCAGAAATGTGCCTGTTTGAAGGGAGCAGCAAAATCAAACGCTCCTAATGTCAATGAACATGTGCCAGAATTAGAAATATCTGCTGATGAGACTTGCTAGAGATCCCAAAGGATGTCTTTGGAAATGTGGGGAACAGATTTTCTGGGATCCGTGCCTTAGGCACAAGTGTAGTCTTCTTTCAGGGACACATAACAATATAAATCTATCCAAGGTTGTTAAGAGAGAGTTGTTATCTCAAGTCACCTCAAATGCTCACTGCTAGCTTCCCAAATAATGTAAATATGCCAGTTAGCCTGAGAGGAAATCTGGTCTCACATATACACTCTGCACAGAAAGACCATACAGTATTAATCACTTGAACCTAATCCTGTTATTCATTTTACAAGTAAGAAGAGTACTTCTGCATCTTACTGTCATCAACAGCTATGTTTCACCTCCTTTGGAAAGATGGAGTAGGAATAGGGAGCTGGTAGAATTAAATTATTTCTACAAAGACCTTCTCCTCCAGTATTACCCGGTGCAAATAGAGGGAGTTTTTTTCAGTTTGACAAGCAAAACTACTTTTCTTTTACCAAATCTGGTTCACCAGGTGACACAGCCATTTAAAGTTTGGGTATGATCACCTCTCCACTGAACTGGAAGCAACCTGGTGTCCATTTGACCTATGAAGCTGGGAATGAAAACCACCAGCAAACACACAGTTCAGAAGCTTCATTTTACTTTTCATTGTTACTCCATGCACACCAACTGTTATCTTGTTTCTGTGCATGCCCAGCTCAGACAAATATGCCAAGCATGTAGATTTCTATGCATACTTGCAACAGAGGCAGAACTCAAGAAGAAGGGTAAAGGCAAAGAGGACCCACAGTCCCTTGGCATAAAATACATTATCCAGCTTCCTGACAGGCAGAGTCCAAGGCACCCACAGATCTGGCAGATCCCCTCAGACCAAGGATGCAGAATTCTGTATTTGTGCTATAAAAGGCCATCCACTGGGGATATTGCAGACTGCTATTAACTAACCAGTGAGCATCAAATACAGAGTAGCTTCTCCCACCGCCTTCAGGTGGAAATGATTTTTTCAGTGAATTCCCAAAGATTGCACAGGTACAGGGAGGATTTTTTTTGTGTGCCGTGAATTCCTTTGCAGACAGTAACTCAGAAATAGAACTAAGTCTCAGGATGCAGACAATACAGCTCCATGTCAGCTGGCAGTCACTCTGACAAGTAGATGATATGTCAGCAGGATCAAGAATTTGTCTTTCTCCCTCAGGCATGCGTACACAGAAACCACCCTTACTCTACAGTGCCAGAAGAACAACACAGTATTTTACGAGCCCACGATTGTTACTGCCAGCTCACAGCAAGAAATATTTCTGAAGGAAAACAGAGGGTTTTTTCTTCTAGGTGGAACTGTGTGCTTGGCAGCTGGGTGAAATAAGTCTCTCATACAAGCAGAAATACCAGTTTCTTGACGTTCTTCTGGAAGACTAGATGAGATGCAAATCAAACTTATGATGTCTAGCAGAGAAGCTCCAGCAATAGAATTAATGCCCATGAAATGCAAATAGAACTGAATTCTAAACTACAGTACCAAATCTACCAAAGAACCTGCCAATTCAAATAATCTGGACATAAAATACAGCATATGCTCTTAATTGTCATTAGTAGCAGTATCATGTGCAATTTTATTTCACTGTATCACAGAGCTGAACTGCATCTTGGACCTGTCTTTTACTAGGAAAACATAACACATATATCACAGAATCACAGGATCATCCGAGTTGGGAAGGACCTCTGAGATCATCAAGTCCAACCCTTAATCCACTGCCACTGTGCACATATGCACACAAACAAATAGATACAAGTATAGATATACACAGGCAGATACGGATGAAGTTTTCCCAGCTGTTTTGCACAGAGCCAGAAGAAGAAGCCAAGTGTCTGAAGCTCATTCCCTCTAAAAAATTGCCAAGAAAGAGCCCAGCCCTCCCAAATTTCCTCAACAAGAAATACTAACAGGACATCAGATCCCTGGGTGTCTTACCCGATGGTTATTACTGAGTCAATAAGAATGATTCAGCCACTCGGAGAAAGTCCTTAGAAATAAAATGCAACCACCACATTTTGTGATGGCTTTTTTTGTCTGTCATTTTTGTGACAGTTTTGAGCTCTTTTAATACTTTTGGGAGGTAGATTATTTTCATCTATTTTAGAAGCATATGATACTCATATGCAGATCAGTAATTTACAGTGTTTTTTAGTGCCTTGTTTTCATAACTATCACTGAAATAATTTCTAAGCCTGCCACATCAAAATACACCATCTTTCATTAAATGTCATTTGGATTGTGTCATCAAGAAGGCACTTTTATCAGTTTGAATTTTAGAGCTAAAGCCTGCTCATGTATATATTCCTCCTTCCTTTCACTTATATTCCTTACAGCCTTGTAGGCTGTACCTTGGTCTGGAAGCTTCTCATAGTCTCTTACAAGCTACTGCACTGAGAACACTGGAGCTCAGATTGGAGGTCAGTCATCAGAAACTGCTTCATCAAATGATCAAACTCTAACCCAACAGGACACAGGAGCCAGCAACTGCGAATTGAATCTACAGTACTTTAGGCCCATCCTTCCTTCACAAGAATCACTTTTTCCCCTTCTCCTGTCTCCATAAAATACAGACAAACAAAAAACTTTACTGTAGCATCATCAAACACTGCTTAGAAAATCCACCCACATTTCTTACTAATCAATTTAATTTTATCCTTTTCTTGAGGTTTGCAAGCTGTTTCCCTTTACCTGACATAGTCCAGGGGGACATTTTATGAAACATCAGAATAATCAGTGACACCACCTAACTTCCAGAGCTGTGTCAGAAAGCTTCCCTTCCAAAGCTTCTCCATAGGTTAGTTTAAGTGCTCATTTTAGATACTCTGAATTAGGGAGGTCTGGAGGAGATGCTCTCCCTCAGCTGTCTGGAGGAAGAATCTGAGGAGATTATCATCCAAACTAATAGAGCCTAGGGCTACATGCATTCTTTCCAACTATAAGATTCCATAGTCACATTACAAATCCGAGCTGAAAACCTTCACCTCAGCACGCATAATTCTTACAAATGAACACGTTTCATATGACTGTGAATGAAAACATGGATTTACTAAAATAAAGAGTGGTAATTTCTTTCTTGTAGTATCTGACAGAAGTTCTTCCTTCTTGAAAACCTGTAGTAAAATTGAAAGAGGTAGAAAGTTTTCAGAAAATAAGCCAGGTGGGTCATCCATTAGGGCCAGATGGGAGGTAGGGTACTATATTTCTATCTTCATAGACTGAAGGTGTTAGCTGTGTGTTTGCTTTTGCCTCCACCACCCTTAGTGGTAAAAATAAAAGCTTTTTAAAATCATCTTAGCCTTCCTAATCAAAACCAGCAATTTTTGAAAACTGTGGACAAACAAACAAACAAAAAACCCCATATTTTACACCTTCCTTGGTAGGTCATTTAGAGGCATGTTTACATGCTGCAGTTCTCCAATCACTTATTTATTGTGACAGAAAAAGAAGATGCATGTGGGAAGATAATAAAAGAAAGCAAACACCTAAGTTCCTTTACTGAATTGCTTCCAAAAGCTTTAAATATGAGGTTTGCTTCTAAGGACCCTAATAAGTATTCAAAATACAGTTTGTTTTGGTGGAATAATAGCAAGTCTGTGCTCTACTGGAGGACTTCCATGTGCTTGCCCTTTTGGCTTACAAACCCACCATCTGGGCTTTTACTTCTTGATGAATGTGTTTAGACCATTCTGTTGGTCTTCCCCCAGCTTCTATTGTGCATGGCATCATATGGTAGGCAATATCTCTTTTGTCAGATGGGTCAGCTGTCCTGGCAGTGTCCCCTCCCAGCTTCTTGTTTACCCTCAGCCTACTCACTGATGGTGTGAGATGTAAAACAGAAAAGGCCTTGACTCCGTGCAAGCACTGCTCAGGAATAGCTAAAAAATCACTCTGTAATCAACATTCTTATGGTTATAAATCTAACATTCAGCACCATACTAGCTGCTGTGAAGAGAATTAATTCTATCACATCTAAAACCAGTACATAGAATCAGTTGCCTCTGTCATCAATGGCTGGCTGTAAACCAATTAGAGGACTGAAAGGGAAGCCAGTGAGGGAAATCCCAACTCTTGAAGAAAAATTGTAGGAGAAAGAAATATAGTGGTGGAACAAAGAGAGCCTGTTGAGTGTAGTGCACTCAGCCCACGGGATCTTCACAATGTGTCATCTTCTAGTGGTACTGAATATGGAATAGAACAGTCTTTCAAAACATCTGAAACATACTTCTGTCAAAAGCCTTTTGGTAACTTATGATGTTTGCAAATGCAATGTACCATGTACTGTATGATGGGTCTTGGTACCAGAGTGAGATACAAGCATTTCTGTTCCAATTAATATACAACATCCCCCTCCACATAAAGGAAGAGACTCGTGAGGAAAGATTTGTAGTGAGAGTTCACCTAAAGAATACAGAGTAAGATATACCAGTTGCTAAGTTTCCAACATTGTGAGACAGGAAAGACCTATCAGTGTCATTTTCCTTGTAGTCTTTTTTCTGATGAGCCCTTTAAAATGGCTTTCAAGAGTTTTGCAGTATACTGGCTGAGCTGATCATCAGTTATGAAGACTGGCATCTTTCATCTGAAAACACATCAGAACTTCTTTACCATTCTAATTGTTTAAGGGAGGAGGATGGAATGTGACATTCTTCAGGTGACATATATTGAATGAGGACATAGCTGTCTTGACTCATAGCTAGGGATTCAATT
The DNA here is from genome assembly GCA_023637945.1 of Phaethornis superciliosus. NCBI lineage: Eukaryota > Metazoa > Chordata > Aves > Apodiformes > Trochilidae > Phaethornis > Phaethornis superciliosus. Next base: position 107,791,917 of record JAJQWJ010000001.1, on the reverse strand, counting down.
TTAATAACACAGATTGCAAAGAGAGAACACACAGAAGTGAGTGACAAAACTGATTCCCTAAATTATCTTTTCCTTTTGACACATAAGATTGTACTTTGCACTTACCATCATATTTCTGTAACACCATGATTTCCAGACTTCTCTACATTTTTGACCCAGCCACTTTATGCTAAATCTGTTACTGCCACGCAAGAGGCATATTTAATGAATTAAAGGTTAAATGTTTGATTTCTGTGCCCTCAAGCTTAGCCCAAAGTCCATGTGATAGCTGGGTAAGTAAGCAGAACATTAGTTGGAGCAAAGTATTTGGTTTTTAGTGTCCAAGCCTGAAGGAAGGTTTGTTCAATGAGGCGAACCAAATGGCTGAGCAAAAGAAACAGGTGATGATTTCTAAGCTAGTCAGCTATTTGGAAACTGATGGTCTTGTTCAAGAAAAGCTAAACCTCTCCATTAGGAAATTCCACGGTCCTGATCTTGTGCAATCAGCTGTGTTCTCAGGCCAGAGCTACCTTGAGTCTAGTAGGCTGCTTCCTACCTTCACTGATCACTGATAAACAATGGAAGTTAAGACCCTCCCCTCATTCCTCATAGCATTTATTATCAGAAGAGAAATGCCCTATTCTGGATTCTTCAAGTTTAGTGTGATCTAAAAGAGGATTCTTAAACTTGGAAGTTTAAGGATTAAACCTTAAGAATGAAATTAAGAAGTTTAACATTCTTAAACTTGGAGAATATGTTTGGTCTGTTCTTTGCACTACTCGTATCAGTGTCACATCATGGCAGCTTGCTCAGCATCTCACAAGTCCTTCAGGGAGTAGAAGCAAATCCAAGGGTTAAAGTCAGAAGGATATAATCAATTTTACAAGCCAACTGAAAAAGTAAACAGGATTGTCTATTAAATGACACCAGATAAATTGCAAGCAGTGAAAGATCCTTCTGCCCATTTAAGTTACTGCTCTGTTGTCCAAGGGGGAGCTATGGGAACAGGGACATTTGCAGTCTCTGGAATCAACCAGCTGCTGGACTACCTTGAAGCAGCTCTTATGAACAGATGCTTCCCCATTTTGAATTACATGTTACAGCCTGGGGGAGATACAGAGGGAAGAAGACTGACATCTGTTCCCATTGCTTTTTTTCTTTCTTTTCACTTTCAATGAGTCACATAAGCCCATTCACATCCATCATATAATTTCTGTGTTCCAAGTAATGGGACCACTGAAGAGCAGAAAGGAATGGTATGGACCAGGAGTTAAACCTCAGGGATAGAATATCTCTTAAAGTGTTGTTCCCTTCTTTGCTATCCCTAGTCCCATACTGGGGAGGAAGTAAATTCTGACTCAGGACTGTGAGTGCAGATGCAAAATCAGTCCCAAGTGGAACGTGCTCCTTCATCACCTAAGTTCAGCTTTCTTACACAGACTTTTTCTGCGGAAAGAAACTCCTTTTCCCAAAGGCTTCTGAGTCAAAAACGTTAATGTTATGAAGGGTTATCAATTTCTTCTGCGTCAGGATTAGTAGTGAATTGAGGCAATAAATGACGTAACAGCACAAGCTACAGAAAAATTTTAACTCTGAGAGTGCTTAGTGCTGACCTGGGGGAAAATCAGTAGTTTCATTCTTGGGTGCTGTTGCCTTTTTTGCTCCAAGCTCTGCTCTACAATAGGCAACTTATTTCAATTGCCTTTGAAATTAAACAGCTATATCAGACTTAGCAGTTTTAAACATGGAAGCATTAGTCACATGTCTTTAATTATTCACATTCTCTCCTTGCTCCTTTCTTTCTCCCTTCTCATTTTCCTCCAAGTGATCAAAAGCTGAGCTGTTGCGTGTGTCATCTAATATCAAGCAACTTTTCTTATGTTCTATAGATATCACTCGTGATCTTGTATGTCTGAGCAGCATGAAAACGACTGCTACAGAGACTTGCCTCTTTGGTAGACCACATGGGTGCATTGGGGGGTGCAACAGTGCATGTTTCTAACAGTGTTAAGTGAAGGCTGAGAAAGTCTTCTTAAGAGAAGAGATTAATTTCTCCCAGTGTGGAACTGAAGCCTTCTGGGCCTGATAGATTTCTCCCTTTCAAACTGTCCCTCGTGACCATCCATTAAGTCCAAACAGAGCAGGCCAAGCTACCTGCACATCACATCTTTAGTTACTTACCATCAGAGAAACTAAGTCAAATACACCCCAGGTGTGAGAGTCAACAATAAATAACTTCACAGGAAATCATGGTACACCAGAGCTTGTTGCTTATGCTGCTAGCAGTGGTTTTCATTACACACAGAAGCTTCATTCTCGTTATTATTGTTGACAAAAATGGTTCCTTTGATCATCAACCAAAAATGTTTTTCAACAGTTGTCACCACAGATGAAAAACTGGCAAGACACATTGAAAGAAAAATTTCTCAAGCCAACCTGAGAACAAAACTCTTGCAATAATATTTCCGTCTGCAGAAGCAAGCAAAACTAGTGTACTAATTCCCATATAATACATCAAGATGATGATGAACTGTCAAAATAACACAAAGCAAAATCTTATTAAAGAAATAGGAGTCATCAATGGCAACTGCTCATTGGTAGTAGAATCATCAAATGCACAGAAAGACATATCTGCCAGGCATGATAAGGCAGAAGAGGTATCAGGAATCTTTCTTAAGAAATCAGATGACACATGATGTGCAGCAAATGTGAAATCCACAGCAGTGCTTCCTTTCTTCCCTAGCAGTCTTGCTGAGTACAATCATGTTCATGTAGCTCGGTCTCTACAAAGCCCTGTGTTAACGTCTAATATTAGGGTATCTTCTGCTACAACCATGAACATACTTCAAAAATAGAAAATTTAGATTCATATAGGATGCCTTGACCATGAACATTTACCCGTCTATAGAACTTCCAAATACTGTTTTATCAGAAGTGGAGTAAATCAAAATCCCTTTTCCATAACAGCAGATCATTTTCCAGACTGAATCTTCTGCCAGCCACCTTCTTCCCAAGGTCTTTCAGCTTTTTTCCTTTATTTTTTCCAGCTCTTTGGACAGGCTTCCACCCAGGTACCATAAAGACCTGCAGGCAAGTAAATTGGTGCTCAATTCAGCTTCATTTCCTCTGCCCTACTGCAGATTTTTGTCAGCACACAGCTGCTAATTAGGGTGGGAAAACCATACCTCGCCACTTTTCATATTTTACTGCAGGGCAGCTTGAGAAAGGAAAGGTCTCTGTAGGACACTATACAATAGTCTTCATTCTGTGCACATGAACTAATATTTGTGCTATACTCTATTTGAGTAGAGTGAATTTAAAAAGGAGAGCAAGAGCTACACCTCCCTCTGTATTTGATAATAACTAGCCTAAAAAAACCTGGTAGCAAAAAGCTATATGATGCTCTGAGCTGCAGCTTCCCTGATAAAAAGAGGGTTTGGCCTCCTCACTCCCTTTTTTAAATTTGTTAACTAGGGAAAAGTTATTTGTTTCTAAGAAAAGAAAATCTCTCTGCATCTTGGCAGTTTAGATTAGCACACTTTCATTTTAATTTTCTGCCACCTACGTTTCATTTGGCCTGTCGGCAACCCCAAAAGCAAAGAAGAAGAATGCAAAGATCTCACCAGCAAGCAGTCATCAGACCACACTCCCTAACTGGGAAGCTTGGAAGCACAGGAGCAGCTTAGATCCCTTGCACATTCTGAAGAGGTGTTATAATTTGAGATGCTTCACTATGAAAGGGCAACTGTTAAGAGAGCCAAGAGACACTAATGAAGCCTTGGGCATTCTCATGCATTGATTAAATACTGTTTAATGTTTAAAAATGACAGGAAAAAAAGGAGCTCATGGAAGCCCAAAGGAGCAGAGCAAGTCAGCAAGGCAAATAAATCTACAGTGATTCTCTCATACTAATGCAGCTATTTCGATAGGAAAATGGCAAGGAGCAACGTGCAGCACTATTAGGAATTTCTAGCAACTCCCCATTTGTCCTAATTAAAAATATTGAACGCATTCAGCATGTGTAACAATAGCTTTATTATCTTCATTTCCCATTCCTGTCAGAGAGAAAAAAAGCTCACATCTTATGGCAACCTGTATCCTAACTAAGTCTGGCATCGCATGAAGTTCTTATTTTCATCCTTCTTGAGTTTCCTGTGTATTAGCTGTGTTTACATATCGATCACATCTTTCACATAAAAAATAATTTTCTTCCCTCACAATAATTCATATCAGACAAAGGCAATTAATATACTAGTAAACTGAATGAAATACAAAGCTAATGGCAAACTTACCAATTAATGTGCTAGCTTTGTTTAAGGTAGTCATCTTGAGGATCAATGCAGTGTGACTACTCATTTGAATACACTTTGTGGGTTATATCTTTTAAGATTTGAATTCTGACTTTTACATTGCCTAGATTGAACTCATTATTGTTTAGAACAACAGGTTTTAAAATGTTAATCCTGCTTTGAATAAAATGAATAATAAAACACCCTCGCAAGTGCTGATAAGAAAGTCAGCTGTACTGACATTGTCTTTCCTAACTGAAGGAGGGCTCCTTCCATTTCCAGAAGGCCTGGCTGAAAGCAAACACCCTCAGCTACCCCTTGTCAAAATCCACTGCATGGATCATGAAGGAAAGTTTGGGATTAGTTAATCTCACAGCACAGGACAGACATGGTACTTGAATTTCCACTCTAACCTAGTGATTTATTTGTACTTCGAAACAGTCAAGTTTTTAAATCTATTATGACAGTAGAAGGGATGAGAGTTATTAGCACTGGGATTTTAATTAATGCTAGAATATAATTAGGAGAAGAATTCATGGAGCAGGAGGACTGAACCCTCTGAACAGCACATAATTCAGGGTTCTCAGCTTTTAGTAATTGTGACAGAGCCACTTATCCACTGGAGAGCAAATATTGGGGTTTCCCATCCTAAATCCTAATACAGCATCCACGCAGACACAAGGACTTATGGACATCTATTCACTTTCATGATGTATTTCACTCTTGCCTGGCAAATTTGCTGCCTCAATGCCAGAAGTCAGAAACAGCACCTCATTCTAAAAGGGCATAGGAAAGCCAGGGAGGGACATTTTATAAAGGCAGGTAGTGATAGAACAAGGAGTAAGAGTTTTAAGATGGAAGAGGGTAGAGTTAGGTTAGACATTAGGAAGAAATTCTTTGGTGTGGGGGCGGTGAGGCACTGCACCATGTTGTCCAGGGAAATTGTGGCTGCCCCTTCCATGGAAGTGCTCAGAGCCAGGTTGGATGGGGCTTTGAGCATCCTGGTCCAGTGGGAGGTGTCCCTGCCCTGTCCTTCATGCAGCAGGGAGGCCGAATTCGATGGTCTTTAAGGTCCCTTCCAACCTAAACCATTCTGTGATTCTGAAATGGATTTAAATTGGCCAAATTAAGCTACTGGAAATTCCCAACTGTATCACCTGTTGTTAAAGCTGTCTTATAATTCCCATTACAGCAACACTTCCAGCTAGGTTAACCTCCCACCAGAATAACTGCTTGGGCTGAAATTTTCCATGCTGAGGATCAAATTCAGTCATAGCATTTTACAGGACATGGCGGGGAAAGAAGCAGAAAAATTAAGATATGTGCTCATTCAGAAGGTCCAGGGAGATTTCACATTCTCACTCACTTGAGCACATACATCCTGGAAGAGCATTTAATTACACCCCACCATCATCTCTTGTTTTCATGTGTCCCATATCACTCAGTGCACAAGTATGCATAGTGTTCACTTGACTGGAAGATATTCAGTATTTTGTTTTATTCTTGTTATTGGCTTTACACTCTCTTTCTTGCAGACCACTTACCCACAGCTCAGCAGAGAGAATTATTGACTTCCTCATGGGCTTTGCTACAGAGCCACAGTAAGACAAAAGAAAACTGACAAAACGTGCACTGTTGCAGGGCCTGACCTTAGTAATAGGCAACATGGAATAATAGATAATTGAGCTAGGCTTGAATGTAGCAGCAAAAAGAGAAATGGCAGTAGATAATTATATCACCTAAGAATATCCCCTCTCTCATTTAACACTTAGGTCCAATTAATGGCTCGACTATATTCTAAAATAATTGGTTACATTACACCGAAACTCATGTATTTTTTGCACCCTTTTCATTACTCCTTCAGAATAGCTTTTTCCTCCCTCTATGAAGAATAATTTGGGTTGTTACCCCACAACCTGTTCTGTTTGTGTGTGGCTCTGCATCCGTGTCAACCCCTACTGGACTGAACAAATCAAGATAGAGTGGAAGGAAAGGCAATCACTCAACCTATACCGTGCAGATTTAAAAGAGAGCTCTCAGACCTGTTTTCATTTTACATAGCTTTAGGTACATACCAGAGGGGATGCATTAGAAGAAGTATGACCATCTTTCATAGTCAAATATGGGCCAAATCATCCCCAGACTGTGCTGAACCACTTTTGACCACAAAAAACAACCTGCTGGTCTTAAGCTCTAATAATGGCATTATAGAATCATAGAATCATTTCAGCTGGAAAAGACCCTTAAGATCAAGTCCAACCATAAGCCTAACACTGCCATCCACCACTAAATTGTATCCCAAAGCACCACACCTACTAATCTTTTTTAATAACTGCAGGGATGGTGATTCCACCACCTCCCTGGGCAGCCTGTTCTAGTGCCTGCCTAATGACTCTGTCAGTAAAAAAAGTATTCCTAATATCAAGACTAAACCTCCTCTGGTGCAACTTCAGGCCATTCCCTCTAGTTCTATCATTATTTGCTTGAGAGAAGAGACCAGCATCCACCTCTCTACAGCCTCCTTCCAGGTAGCTGCAGATAGCAATAAGGTCTCCCCTCAGCCTCCTCTTCTCCAATCTAAACAGCCCCAGTTCCCTCAACCTCTCCTCACAGGACTTGTTCTCCAGACCCTTCACCAGCTTTGTTGCCCTTCTCTGGACTTGCTCCAGCACCTCAATGTCCTCCTTGTAGTGAGGAACCCAAAAGTGAATACAGGTGCAGCCTCACCATTGTGGCCCGAACACTGCTGGCTACAGGGGAACAATCACTGTCCTAACCCTGCTGGCCACACTATTCCTGCTACAAGCCAGGATGCTGTTCACCTTCTTGGCCACCTGGGCACACTGCTGGCTCATGTTCAGCTGACTGCTGATCAACACACCCAGCTCTTTCTCTGCTTGGCATCTTTCCAGACACTCTTCCCCAAGCCTGTAGCATTACACGGGGTTGTGTTCCAAGTGCTGAACCCAAAACTGAGACTTGTTGAACCTCATCCAATTGGCCATTAACACATCCTGATCAGACACATTCGCAATATCCTAGCAAGCAGTAGTCAAGAAATAATTATGCTGATGTGTATTTCTGTACTGATGACATGAACAGTCTGAAAAAAAAATTCCAAACTCAGTGAGGGTGTATTTGGCCATGTCCTAGTTTGGGACAGGATAAAGGTGATTTTCTGTTTTGTACTTTTGCTTTCAACTAAGTCTCTTGTAATATATAAATCTGTTATTCGGTTTAAATCTGTTATTCGGCTGGGCCAGTGTTAAACCGTGACAGGCCATGACTCCATTCTGTACATCCTGGTCCTTCAGTCAGCATGCCCTATCTTATATCAAGTATGTCACATGAAGCATCAGGAAGATGCCATGTGTAAAACTCCATCAAATATGGAGTGCCATATGGTAAAACTCCATCAAAGTGTAGGTCTCCTGCTTGATCAAGCATATGATAAAGGAATAAGCCTAAACTAAGGCTTGAACACCTGCAGTTCCTTTGCTGAAAACAAGAGCCATAACATGTTGAAGAGATTATGGAAGTCAACCCTCTCCTTCTTCCTCATAAGACAATTTTCACAGACTGGATTCTTACAGAATTCTTCTGTATCTTACAGAACTGTAAAGGTTCTTAATTGCAGTCTAGCACTTGATGGCTGAAAACTCATAAAAAAAGACAGCAAAGAGCAGTTAGAAGGCTTCATGAGATTCACACTAGACAGGTAAAACAGAACCATTTCTCAGACACCCACCTCTTTCCATTAAAGGAAACTTCCTAACAGTCCTGGAAAGAAAACAAACAAACACAACCTGGCTACAGAAAAGGGATACTATTGTGTAATTTTTATATTTCTGCATCATTCGTGCACAGATAGGAGCTGGGGACAGCTCCAGTAAAGTCAAGGGGGAAGAGAGAGCGATCTTCTTGTGCAACAAGACCAGTTTGAAAGCATATGTGCTGCACAAGTCATGCTATAGCTCTGCTGTTCTTACCTTTCTAAGATAAATCCTTACCTTCACATCACCAAGGAATACAAACCTTTCTTTGCTGGCAGGTGGATTTTTTTCTTACTTTCTCTACTGCTTTTAAGGTCAGAAGGGATCAAAACTTCTGTATAATACTTGTGAGAATATTTCATCCAGTTACTCCCGTAGAGGATTTGTTAGTTTGCTAATGCATTCCTCCTACACTCCATTTCCAAACTAAAAAAAAACCCTTCTACCGAAAAGGCTGTTTGTTTGTTTTCAACCCCAATTATATGAGTTGAACTATTAGAAGATATAATTACTTTCTACAGGCAATGTGGAGTCACTTTACCTCCCATGTGAGAGCAACTTCAGGAACAATTTCTCACCCTGTTAAAAATAAGTCACTCCTTTCTTGTTTAGGTTTCTGTTATGGCTCCCGGCCTTGCAAGTCAGATAATTCCTTCCTCTTTCTGATTCTGATTTCCATGCGAGCCCATATGAAAGTTGCCAGTATTGTGAGCAAAGAAGAAATACATCTGAGTACTATCTCAGAAAGGAGGAGACACAAAAAAGCAACAAAACCCAAGAATAGAAAGCCAGCTCTTTTGCTGAACTGTTTCTTTTTGTACCCACATGTACTATAGCTCCTAAATTGCCCATGCATCTCGTCCTTCCTTGCACCTGTCTCAGCTTTCAAACCCAGCACTTCACGCAAAAGATGTGCCTAACAGCATATTTGTAAGTGCTGGGAGATAAGGGGAAAGCTGCCTCTAATGTCAGACTGGGAGGCAGAGTGTCTGCAGACTGCATTTTCCCATACAGGAACCACCCACTGCTTGGCATGTACCACAGGCTTTGTCATCGTTACCCCACGCTCCCTACAGCCATCCTTGTAGAGCAGTTCAGACAGAGAGCAATGAGCCATTTCCAAGGGGGGGAGGGAAGAGAGGGAGATCATGCACAATATCTGTCTAAGGAGACAAACGGGCAGGATGTGGAATAGATCCCAAGAGAACGCTAATCAAGTCAGTAGCAAACAAACCTTCCTTGTGCTGCAGGATCACAGCACTGAACTCCTTTTGAAGTTAGTAGTTCAGTCCCTTTCTGTTAATGCACAGGTAATAAGGCTACACCTCAGTGTGGGTTCTGCTGGAGATTTTTGTTTTTTCTCTCACACTGCAATATTTGAAGTACTACTTAAAAATAACAAAAGTGAGAAAATTACATTCATGGTTTTCTGTTTCAAATATTTATATGTTTTTACAAAAGTGGAGGGAGGAGCGCTGGGTTGTACATATACATGCAAATAAACATCTGGGAACTGATCAAACCATTGAATGCAGGAAAGTTTTGGCAATCAAAGACTATGCATGCAGAACTGGGCATAAAAGAAGAGAAGAATATATCTTTCATAGGAAAAGACGTGAGGGGCAAGCAGGCAGCCAGGAAGCAAAGGATGGAATTGTGTTATTCAGCAAGCAGTTCTCCACGTCAAAGAGAAGCTTGCTTGTCAGGTCAGACAGTTGGCACAAGGAGAAAAACAAGCACAAAACAAGTACAGTGTTCAGGCACTGGCGTAGGGAGGGGGATTTCACTCCTCACTGTCACATCGTGCAATAGAGCATGCCAGCCCCATGTCATGCAACCCTGCTGGGGCAGAGCAGCTCTCCCTCTCCCACCCACCAAGTGCTGCCCTGGCCCTGCAGGCCACAGAACCCAAATCTTGTTTGTAAGAGCCCACAGCCCTCTCCCCATTTGTCTAAAGCAACTAAGAGCCCTGGGAGGTGCAGCCACCCTGAGAGGCAGACCAGCTGAGCAAATGTTTTGCTTTGCAGATGCTGACATGGCCAGCTGGCTGGAAAATATGTTTGCTGGTAGCTCTCTGCTACCCGAAGGCTTATATAGCTGGAGAAGGAGGTAGCATCCAGTGACAAATCATACATCAAATGTGTGCACAAATGCATGTGGCCTGTGACAGGTGACTGTGACAGGTGAGGGGAACTCTGTGGTGCAGCCCAGGCCTAAGGCAATGAGAGGGATCAGAGGCATATTACAGAAGTTGGGGTATCAGACAGCAACCAGAGGTTGAGTCAGCACCTCAGGAAGGAAGTCTCAGAACAGCTGGTGAAAGAGAGTCATGTTTTACCACAGTTCAAGACTCCCTTGATATCACTGATCAAGCAACATTCAGACTACAGCCCAAAGAGGTACCTAGCAATGACTGGCATTTACCTCTAGAGGTATGTACTTTGTAACCATCTCTGCTGAAATTGAAAAAAATGCACTCAAGATGCTCTGGAGTATCATAAAGGCAGTGGTTAATACTTGGAGGCTATCATCACAGAAGATGTGAATTTTACTTTAATTTTCTTTTCAGTCTTGGCACCACCAAGAGGTAAAAAATCTGAGCAATCTGTGAAGAGATTTCAAGGCAGTTTCTTCTGGCATATAGGTGTTATATCTTTTGCTGAAAGGAGGTACATAAGGATCTGGTCTTTTTGCCTTTTTTTTTTTTAAAAAAAAAAAGGTGAATTAATTTTATTTATTTCCAGAACACAGACCAGCTTCCAACAGAATCAAGTTACTTCCTCAATCAATGAAACATACTTTCTGAATTAAGCAAAGTGCTTATTTCATGATAGCGTCAGGCAGGTGCAGAATTACAAATTACTTCCACATTTGTTTTTGACAGAAACATTGTTCATGCCATGAACAGAATTGTATTGTGAGCTTATTTGAATACAAGGTGATTTCCTTATCATGTTGCCCCTAGGACACTTTAAGTACCACTTTTGCAGTGGAACCTTGTTTCATCCTCCCTCATCAAACAGGAAAAAAAAAAAGGATTTATTATGTATATATTTGTTTAATCCAGGCAGTATTAAAGCTGGTGTTGATAGAATTGGAAAGGCAAATAAACAAAGGTGCATGCCAGGCAAAGATCCAGTTTTCCTAGTGGATGTCTATTTTTTAAATTGGGATAGAAGGCACTTTCAGCTCATCAAGCTCCTGTAAAACAAAGGCAGCAAATCTGGCAGTGCAGGAACTTGCACAAGGTTTAGTAGGGAAAAATAGGAGATTCCAGCAAGTTCCTGGTCCCAGTGTGAATTTATATTCAGTGGAAATTACTTCTGATTTTCTGGAATGGGCCTTAATGAATCTGTTATCAGTGTGTTCTCTGACTTTCTAATATAATGATAATTTTTTTTTTCCCCAGCTTTACTGGAGGCTATTAGGCTGATGGGCCACAAGAAATTTTGATCTCGCCAACCTTAAAAATGAGAAGAGAAACAGGATTAGTAAAAGCATATGATGCTGATTATTTAACTTGAATGAGTGGAGCTCTCACATCACTTGAAATCTGGTTTCTTCTTCCCATAGTACTCTTAGCAATACACCTTGCATGAGATCCTTAGCTAACATAAATCAAAAGGGCTCTAGTGACTAAAGTGTCTACAGCCAGAGATTCACCCCTATTTCTATTTAGTTTTCTCACCTTTTTAAGGATGATGGACTTAAACACATGCTCACCTCATCTTAACACAAACTTTCTCACCAAGAGGGAGTCACTTATATCTTATTCCATCATTAACTTAGGCCAGATGGTTGAAACTTTAACGTGTTATTGTCACACTTTCATGGGTTGTGGTCATTGCCCATTGCCATTGCCCAAAGAGAAGACCTTTAATGCAGTGCATACAACAGGTCTGCACAAGAGGAGCCTACACCTGGCACCAGATGGAGCTTATGGCCCCCAGGCTATAGTGCCATAGAGGTCACACACCACAGTCATGACCCTCTTGGCCTCATCAGTAGGGCGGGGAGCTTCTAACACTCCCTCAGGTGGTGGTACCCCATATACACCTCCAGTGACAAGGACAGCCCTGAGCTGTTAGCAGCATCCATGTGTGGAGGTAAAGGACCTGCAATTAGACCCTTACCACCATTTCCTCTAAGGGACCTCCCAGCTGCAGGAGCTCAGTAGCTCCTTTCTTATCATGACTGTTTCTTCCCCTCTCCTCTCAGCTGTCTATATGTGGCTTCTCATCCCTGGCAGTTTGCAAATGCTCACGCAGAAGAGTGCTAAGAGTTGCTATGTGCCAGTTGTTACAGAAATTTGTAGGAAATGCACCACTCCAGCAGAGACACTGCAATCCTTTCATTTGCCAAAGAGACTCCAGTTGTGCTATGATCTACCCATGTGCACATGAGAGATTTCCCTTAAAAAGCATGCAATTACTGGAAGACCTTGACAATGTCTTTCTCAATATAGAGTGATAGAAGTTTGTTTGTGTTTTGAAAAAAGCTTTTTTTAAAGCTGAGGAATCTGTTGGAAACCCCAATAGATTAGGATGCAGGCTGGTTTTGCCACAAATAAAGAGCAAATATGTTCTGTTATTGATATTTCCTTTAGGAAGCCATAAAATTGGAGCTTCAGGAAGAAGGGAAACATCTACTTAATTTCTCTGTTCTCCTGATGCTACAATACTTTTCTTGTATTTTCCTACTTTATTTGTGGGGTTTTTTTCATCTTGTGTGTTTCTGCAAGATAATTACCGAGAGCCCGAGTGACTGTTACACATAATTACAAGGATTGTACAGTTCTGATAAGAAGTTGAGTCCACCAGAAATTGAAATTCTACATTAATAGCCTTAAACTCAGGAGATGTCTGAAGCTATTCTGAGTGTAAATAAAATTCACTGAGTGCTTCAGTCTCTTCACTTTCTCCCACAGTCCTCAAGAAAACACCCACAAATGGACTTACCAGACTTCTGAAAACACTAATGTTCAAATTATTGAACATAATAATTAGCTTCTCGCTAAAGAAGCAAAAAATTGAGAATCTCTTTCTCCAACTGCATCATTGGTATGAATGGTCTTGATCAGAAGAGGAATATTATTTAGGAGTCTTATTTACAAGCCTTATCTAGCATCCAAAAGAACCTGAAAAAACTTGACAAGTGAGCCAAGGTTCATGAGGTTCAGTAATGCCAAGCAGCAAGGCCCTCTACCAAATAGAGGCTGCAGGATGATGAGATTGAGAGCAGCTCTGCAGACAAGGACCTAGGGTATTGGTGGGTGAAAAGGTGGACAGAAGGTGTCAGTATGCACTCACTGCCCAGAAAGACAACTGTATCCTGGTCTGCATCAAAAGAAATGTGGTCAGCAGGTCAAGGGAGACGATTCTCCTCCTCTATTCTGTTCTGGTGAAACCCCACCTAGAGTACTGCGTCCAGTTCTGGAAACACCAGCACCAGGACAAGGATCGTGTTGGAGCAGGTCTAGAGGAGGGCCACGAAGATGATCAGAGGGTTGGAGCACCTCTCCTATGAGGACAGACTGGGAGAGTTGAGGTTGTTCCACCTAGAGAAGAGAAGGCTCCAGGAAGACCTTATAATCACCATTCAGTACTTAAAAGGGGCACACAGAAATGACTAATGAGATAAATGACATGAGATAAATGATTTAAGAGGGCCTGTAGCAATCAGAGAAGGGGTGGTGATTTTAAACTAACAGAGGATAAATCTAAGTAGGTACATAAGGCAGAAAATTTTTATGATGGGAATATTGAGACACTGGGATAGGTTGTCCAGTGAGGTGGTAGATACCCCATCCCTGGAGACATTTAAGTCAGGCTGGATAGGACCCTGAGCAACCTGATTCAGTTGACTGTGTCCCTGTGTATGTCATGGGGGTAGGACTAGATGACCTTTAAGGGACCCTTCCAGCCCAAAATGTTCAAAGATTCTGTGATTTACACCTGGAGCAAAAGTCTGGACGTCAAGAGACAGGACTACACTGTTTATATGGTTACTGGGTTACTGATGTACTGGTTAACATCATGTCCTTTTGTCCTGGTTTGGGCCAGGTTTGGGACCATGACACCTTTTAATTCCATTTCTGAATTACAAAATACAGTCCTGACTATCTTGAACCTCTTGGACCTGCACATGAATTGCATATACAAATGTGACTGAACTGAAATAACCTTTAAGTCAGTTTTTCATGTGGGCCTGTGGAGAGTCTTTAGTTTTGTATACATACACTGTGTTAACCGTGGATGGTTGGTGAGGTTTGACTAAGTAACATGTTGCCAAGCAACATCCAAAGGAAAGGAAAAGAAGTCATAGAATAGTTTGAAAAGGAAGGGACATTTAAAGGTCATCTAGTCTTCTGTGGACAGGGACATCTCTCACTAGATCAGATTGCTCAAAGATTGCTTGAACCCTGAACACTTACAATTATGGGGCATCCACAACTTATCTTGACAACTTCTTCCATTCTTTCATCACCCTTGCCATAACAGATTATTTACTTACATCCACACTATATCTACTCTTTCAGTTTAAAGCCATTGCACCTTGTCCTTTCTCTACAGATCTTGGAAAAAAGTCTCTCTCCATCTTTCCTATAAGCCCCCTTTATATATTAGAAGGCCACAACAAGGTCTTCCTGGAGCCTACCCTTCTCTGGGCTAAATGTAAGAGACAGATCAAGTTTTGGCCTTGGGCAACTGAATTCAGAGTCAGAACTGGTATTTAACACAAAGGCTAGAAACAGGAGCTCTGATCTTTATTTACTTGCTCTTCTCTAAGTAGGAAATATCTACTTGAGGAGCCGGGGGAGGAGAGAGCTTAACACATTCTCCATGAGCCCTGTGGAGTGCAGACAGAAGCACAGTCTTATCACCATATGTTAATGCATTTACTGAGTACAGCTTTTTAATAATTTTCTGTTGTAGAGAGTAAAAATCTCATTTGGCTGTGATTTGCATTGTGCCAGCATTAGATTATTAGTCTGTGTTAGATCAAAATCAATGCTGTCACTGAAGTATCCATTCCTTTCATTACTCTAAATAGCATTTTGTCCTAATACATTGAGTCATTGCAGTACAAGCAATAAAAATCAGTAAATACTTCTGGTTTATTTCAGGGCATAAACAACCCTTAATTCATCCCCTCTTCACAGAAGGGTAGAACCAAACAGTACAAATTTGGATAAGCTTTATTTAGCCCAACTGCTATATTTTTCCTAAGAGCAAAGAAAAGGGAGTAGCTTAGGGACAGGAAAGGTGAACAGGACTAGGAGAGATGGCAAAGGCAGCACAGTGCAGTGGGATCACTCCCATTTGGGCATCTGCCAAGAAGGGTAGGTCAGCCCATCTGAATGTTGTCATCAGGGATGAGGTGACAGGTACCAGCAGGTCCTGGACTGAATGGATTAGAAGAGTGGATGTGACAAAGAGGAAGTTGTAGCACCCCAGCTAGAACAGAAAAGACACTGACCTGTATTTTGCATTTTAAATCATGCTTTATATACTGCATGCACCACAGCTGTCTGGGTAGCCTCCAGGACAACCAGGTGATTAGGCCCACTCAGTATGGGTTTATGAAAGGCAGGTCCTGCTTGACTAACTTGACCTAACTTGACAAGGTGACTTACTTAGTGGATAAGGGAAAAGCATTGGATGCTTTACTATCTGGACTTCAGCAAAGACTTTGATGACTTTTTCCATAGCAATCTCCTGGAGAAACTTGCTACTCATGTGTTGGATAGGCCTATTCTTCACCAGGTAAAAAAACTAACTGGATGGTTGAGCCCAAAATGTTGTGGTGAGCAGAGTTAAATTCAGCTGATGGCTGGTCACAAATGGTGTTCCCAAGGCCCAGTATCAGGACCAGTTATCTTTAATTAATGATCTGGAAATGGGATCAAGTGCACCCACACTAAGACTGCAGATGTTTGCAAGTTGAGAGGGAATCTTGATCTGGCTGAGGGTAGGAAGACTCTACAAAGGGATCTGTCCAGGCTCAATCGATGGGCCAATTGCATGAGGTTCAACAAGG
Source organism: Phaethornis superciliosus (assembly GCA_023637945.1). NCBI lineage: Eukaryota > Metazoa > Chordata > Aves > Apodiformes > Trochilidae > Phaethornis > Phaethornis superciliosus. The sequence goes on along the minus strand of JAJQWJ010000001.1, from coordinate 107,775,836 downwards.
CTCAGTGTCGGGTTTGTCACTTGAGTTACAACAACCCCATGCAATGCTACAGGCCTGGGGAAGAGTGGCTGAAAAGCTGACCAGCAGAGAAAGGCCTGGGGGTACTGACCAACACCCCGCTGAACATGAGCCAGCAGTGTGCCCAGGTGGCCAAGAAAAAGAAGAGCTTGTATCAGAACTCGTATCAGAACACGTGTGGCCAGCAGGTTTAGGGCAGTGATTGTACCCCTGTGCTTGGCACTGGTGAGGTCACACCTCAAATACTGTGTTCACTTTGGGCCTCCTCACTACAAGAAGGACACTAAGGTGCTGGAGTGAGTCCAGAGAAGGGCAGTAAAGGTGGTGAAGGCTCTGGAGAGCAACACTTAGGAGGAGCAGCTTAGGGCACTGGGGTTGTTTGGAGTGGACAGAAGGAGGCTGAGCAGAGACCTTATCACTCTCTACAGCTACCTGAAAGGAGGTTGTAGCCAGTCTCTTTCCAAGTAACAAGTAATAGGATGAGAGGAAATGGTCCCAGGTTGTGCCAAGGGATGTTTGGATCGAATATTAGGAAAAAATTCTTCCCCAAGAGGGTTATGAAGTAGTGGAACAGGCTGCCCAGGGCGGTGGTGGAGTCACCATCCCCGGAGGCACTGAAAAAAGTGAGTAGATGCAGTGCTTAGGAACATGGTGGTGAACTTGGCAGTTAAGTTAATGGTTTGACTTGATGATTTTAAGGGTCTTTTTCAACAAAAATGATTGTATGACAGTAAATCAGATTGACAAATAAAACTGTTGACAATAAACTTCCAGGATTTTACTTTTTCAGCCTTTGCTGAGGCATCTATTTTGTGTCCACTTAGCAGGTTGCAACCAGTCGCACATTCCTGGAGAAAGTAGATCATTAAACCTTGCCTTGTAGATTAAAGAGGAGCAGATGTGGCCTCATTGGACCAAGAATACTGAATGACTGACTTGCAGATCAAAGGCTGCTCAGTTCTTAATAGTCACATTAGTGCCTTCTCAAATCAGCGGTAACCCAGAAAACCTCAACTCTCTAATTGGTTATCCTGCTTGTCCCAGAAAATTTCTGCTTGTAGTCCCTTGTTCCCCAGTTGTTAGTTTAGTCTTGATGCAGGGCACAATAAATGGAAGTTCCTGGGTGGAAGACAATGTCCCAAGCATTACTCTCTTACAGACCTTGGCTATTTCTCAAAAGTATGGTACAAGTGAAAAGGCAAAACAACTTGATGTTCATAATAGGCTGATTAAATATGAGATAAAAAAGGCACAGGAACAGTAAAGCTGTGGAAACACTTTGCATATCTCTCAATCAAATATGTGTTGCTCCTCCTTACATTCCAGATTTGTCCTTCAGCTCTCAGAGACCTGGCTATCTCACCAGAGATGTACAAAGCTTCATCACTTTCTACACAGTTTGAACAAAATCTTTATCCCACACTGTATTTCCTTTGGTGGCTTCATGATCCAAGTAAATGGGCGTGGAGAGACAGACCATCTGGTCCCTATATCTCACTTTGATTACACACATAGCTTGATAGGGACCAGGCACCCCAAGAAGTCAAATATACTGGAATGATTCTGATTTTTAAAATTATTTTTAATTTTTAAAAACATTTTTCTTTGAAAGCCAAAATATTTAGCAGTGTGGGTTCCATTTTCAGGAAAACTGTCACTGCAAAGAGGTTTCTAAGGCTTTGAGCTATAACAACTTCTAATGTTTCTAAGCCTTCTGAGCTATAAGGTCAGAGGGACTGCAGAAAGGAAGCCAGGTTGAAAACTCTGATTCTGCCCAGACAAAAAAAGAGATGTTTTCCACAGATCTAATTCATAAAAAGCATTCTTAAGGATATAGTTTTCCTTCACTGCAGAAAAGAAACTGCACAGCCTCAGAAGTTTTCAGAAAAACTTCAGTTTTCATGAAACATTTTTTCCCATGGTCAGCTTTGCCATAAGCCTTTAAACATCCATAAATTGAAGTTTGGGTTGGCAAAGGTACACAACGGTCTTGACCATTGCAAGTTCATATAATATATCTAATATATCTAGATCTAGACTACTTCTCTTGGGAAATCTGAAATGAAAGCACTTTCAGGGAAAGCCATGTGATTTTTGGAGTCTTCTGACCCTCAGTGGAAGAGTGCTAAGCCCATAACAAATAAAGCAAGGCATGGAACTTCCACTGCAGGTATAGTGGATTCCATATGCAATACTGGATTACAGGACTGTGCCCCTGCAATCTGGAAAAGCAACACACAATAATTCTTATGTTAGCAGGTAGCAGATGGATGGGTACAATACTATAGTCATGATCAGGAAACCATTTCCATGTTGGAAGGACAGATAGAGAGCTGAAGCAGGAGTTTCAGCCATTTTCATTGTTCAAACCTTTTTTTTTTTTTAAGTCTGACTCTCTTGAAGGTTGTTTGGGGAATTTTGCTTTGTTTCTTAAATCTAATTGATTGTATCTGATTTACATGCTTCCAAAGACAGCAGGTTTGACTTCAGTTGCTTAGGCAATTGCTTGCAAGGGACAATCACAATGAGGAAATATTAATTTGACATTACATCTCTGTTAACTCAGATACTTCTGGTTTCTATGGAATCTGTACCTTCTAGCTTTCTTAAGCCTGTTAATTTATGGCCTTAGAAGCAACCATTTTATTTTAAATATGTATGTTGATATCAGTCCTAAGCAAATTACACTTGCCTGCCAAGTTCCAATGTATGAGAAAATATCCTACAAAGAAGGATTCATGGATTTAGTAGGCAACTCAGTAGGAAACCTAAACATGTGATTAGAAGCACTAAATCTCACTTTTTTAGATTAGCAATTTCAAAGTCCTGTTAATATGTTTATAATGAGCTAATGCTAAAATTTAAGGGTACATTTTGGTGGTGACTTGATACCTATTAAATACTACTTATTTCAGATGGAAACCAACCATGCTTAGAAACAAAACTTCATGAAGCATCTCTACTAATTTTTGCAATCGTCCATCTCATATTTATTATGGAATGAATGAAAATTAAAGTCTAGATGGGGATATTAAACAGGGACATATTCATATTTCTGTGACTCAACCCAGACTGGGGGCCTGAGCAGACAGTGAAAGCAGACGAAATACACCTGAATAATTATTTTCACTGTGCCGCCTACAGGTCTTTGAACACTGGGTGTTTTTTGCCTTCTGGAGTCACTCGTTATATAAGAATCTAAATACAAAAGTGGAGTTTCTTCCCTGTCATAATTGTAGAGGCAACTTCAAGGATCGAAAATCAAACTGCAAAGATAAGAGAAACCTAAATGTAATGGCTTACTCCTTTTACACTTAGTCAAAGTGAAAAATTACGTTAGTGTTTGTCCAGTGTTCAGAGTCAGCTTCACTATTTGCTAAAGCACTAACAGAAAAAATATTTTAAAAACTTTTCAGAATCTGTAGTAACAGAGCAAAACAACTTAATTTCTTTTGACTTTCTAATTTATGTCCCTTTATGATTCCAGATTTTTATATGCTAGGAGGAAAAAAAAAATGTTGAAATCCTTTGATAAATTTCTGCAAAAAAAAGCTAATATTTGTTGAATCAAGGCCTAAATTCACTTGTTAGCTTTCACTTGAAAAATTCAGCCAATAGTTTGAGGAGGTAGATGACATGGTTCTCAAGCAGAGCAGAGGCGAATACAGATCTACAGAACATACTCAGGTGCTATTATTTGTGAAGCTATCCTTTGAGGAGTCTTCATATGATCCCATAGAACTTGCAACAGCTAGACAAAAGTCTTTGATGGAATTTACTAAATATATTGTATCTCCCCAAGACTGGGAAGCACAAGTATGCTGAAGCACCGAATAATCCACTTGAAAGCAAGTTGTGAAAGTTTTTCTTAATCACTGGTTACCACCACCTAATGGCTGGTTTGTTGTTTCTTTTAATAGCCTGTAAGGATTAGCTTCTGATATCATATACATTACCTGGGGCTGGACTCAATGATCTTTTGAGGTCCCTTCCAACCTCAAACATTCTGTGATTCTGTGATTTTCAGTAAGATTTTTTTTTCTTCTAAACATCATCTTGAGTCTAAAATGCATTAAAGGAAAATTAAATAATTCTTTAAGTGAAAAGACTCAGCAGCAACTTGTCAGAAAGGGCTTCAGTAAGTATCCAGTGACTTGAATATCCCTGGCAGAAAAGCAGTTTTGGGTGAGCTGTATTGGCTTACCACAAGTGTAAAAGAGAATTCTCAGAAATCTTCCTAGAGGACGAAACCTCATCAAATCAATCTAACCATGGAATGGTTAAAGTGTAATGGGTTTTGGGTGGCTAGCCCCAGACAAAAAAACCCAGCCCAGATTTCAAATGTAACGTATCAAATATTTACAGCAAACTCTCTAGGACCAGCTCATCAAGGGAAAATAGAAGGGAAAGAAACTCCAGGAATATTTATCTAACACTTTTCAACATGAGTGACCAGAAATCATAAGATGTTTGTAAGTAAAATGAAGAACAAATTATCAAATAATTCTTTAGGAGTTATCTTCTACTCTTTATCTATTATAGTTTGAAGAAATTTTAGCTCCTTGCAAAATAAAAAGTGCCTCACAAGATATATCACCACTTGCTCAGCTGCACATTAATTTTCACTGCACATTAATTTCAGACTCTCTCCACAAAAGCAAATATCCAACAAAAGAAGTTTACTACAAAAACTGGAATAGAATTGTTGAAAGCATGCATCACAGTTTTTTTTTCCATTGTCCAGCCACTAGAGGGGACAGTAGACACTCAGACAGAGCAGCATGTGAATAAACAAGCAGAAGGCAGTACACCACCATGTGTGTAATCCATTCTCATTTAAGCATTTATATAAGACCTCTTGGAAAGACAATATGGAAAACAGAGAGACCATATAGAAATGCTCTAACCTCAAAGGAAGGACCTGCACACAACTTAGAAGAAGAAGAAAAGAGTTTGCCTTGCTGTTCTGCAAACAGAATGCTCCTGAAACCAGGGTGTTGTAATTTAATTCACACTAAAGCTCAAACTTCTACGGGGGGAAATGTGTGCATTTTCCTCAGACAAGGAAAACTGTAATTGGGCTTCCTCCTTCTCCCAAGTACTTCCCTCTAAATCAAGAAGTAAAAGAAATGAATGACCAGTGATAGGATGAGGTTTAGTTTTAAAAACAAAACACATTTATTCCCAAGAATAATATTAACATTGCCCTGAAAACTGCAGTTTACATTCTGTCTTCTGTAGTGATTTTGTTTACAGACATACATCACTTACTAGGTCTAGTAGTGCTGTAAGTTTTAACAGAAGAGCACTGAATGGGCTTAAAACCAGAAAATTTAAAGGAAAATTCTGGGAAAAATAGTAATATAAAACTGCAGTAAAAATAGTCACAGTTAATAAAACGAGCAACGTCAAAACAATTAACGCCTTAATTTCACAATAAAAGTTTTATTTCTTCAAGGGTCTTCTTCACCTGAGAAAAAACTTTAAAAATGCAAAGTTCTATCTGAGAAGGAAGAAACACAAGAGAAGCAAAGGAAAAATCAGTAAGTCATGAGTGGACTGTAACTCATGACTGTAAGACTTCCTCCCTTACCCCCAAAAATGCTGCTCTTGAAAAACGCCACTCTTGCCAGAAAATATGCCAAGAGCAACTACATGGCCAAGTGCAATTTTGAAGATGCACTGCATCCACAGAAAAAGCAGCTGAACTCTTATCTCTTCAAGAGGTAACTTTTATTTCACTTTTTAGCATCTTCTTTGAAGACAGTTATATATATATCTTCTTTCTGTAGGCTTCACAACTGCAAAATACTTTGCAAGCTCTCCATTGCATTGAACTGTTTACTACAGAATGCAATCTCAACCAAACCAGAGGCCTACGTTTTCAACTTTCCACTTCTCCAGAGAGATATCTGGGTTCTTGATTCCTGGCAATTTTGTGTTCAGATCTCCTCTTCTCCCTCACTACCCACCCCAGTGTGAAATGCACCATTGCACATCAGCTTGAGTACAGTGTGCTGTTTAGAAGTCTAAAGGGCTCCCTTATTGTTGGGAGTTTTGAGGGAGGGGTCAGCCTAAAAAATATTATTTAGGATGAAAAAAAAAGACAAAGCTTGGATGAGAGAGAGGATAATCCATTTTAACTGAAAAAGAATTACTTAGAAGAGTACTCCTGGGAGAAAGTGACTGGATTTATAGTGTGTAACTATGTTAGCACTCAACATAAAACTGCCAACTGCCTCATCTGCAATGCTGTAGCAGGCCGACAGATTCCACAATAGAAAGCAGAGGTAATATTGATAGTCTTAACAACTACTTTAGCAAGAATAATCACTTTAATGCTAGGTGCTGAATGCTGAAATACACTGCAGAGCCTAGGCAGTAAAATGCATTTGAAAATGCAGACCAATATCTCCACTGTGGCTTCCCTGGTTCCTTATGGCTGTTACTCTATTTTCCTCCATGATTACACTGTCTTCAAACCAGAGATTTAAGACTCTTTAAGAGCCCTGTTTTTTTATCCACAGGTACGAAGCTCAATAGCTGCTGGATTATTTAGTGTATTTGGTGAGGGGTTTAACATCTGATAACTTCAAGATGCTTGTCCCTCCTCCTTACAGAGTACTTGTACTGATCACAATAGTCAGATTGGCACCTTGACAATTCCTTTGAAAATGTAAGAACAGTGCACAATTCAAAAAAGATAGTGAGGACACAAGATACTAAGAAGGTTTTGTTTTCCACCATTTTTGTAACCAAACCCTATCCTACAAAGATGTAGAAAACAGAAAGAGACATAAAAATCCAAAGAAAAATGACAAGGTAAAATTAAAATGGGACATCCAAACGGGCTTTTACATTCCAAACCATCCCAGTGCCACTTAGAAATCAATTGTGTTCCTCTATTACTTTAGACAGAAAAGTTATTGCGGATGAAAACCCTCATGAAAGAAATAAAAAACATACTGACACGCAACCTGTCTAACTCTTCTTTGCTGCTTTACTCCATTGCAACTAACATATTATTATCTCCCACAGCTATTAAACTCTACTTATGGTTCTCTCCTCTTCAAATTCCTTCACTTATAACAACAGATTTTGAAAGTGTCTCACTTTTCCATTGCAAAGAGTCACCATAAATCCACAACTTTGCAAAGAGCAGAAAGTATGAAGTGTAAGCAAATGCTAATAATATCGCTAGTGAACAGAGTGATCAGCACAATTCTCTCATACTGATGCTTGCAAAGGCCAGGAGAAAACCAAAATGCTTTCAAAACTTCTAATAATCCTTTCTATAGAAGTTTCCTTAGAATCTGCGACTAGCAGGAAGTCTGGTTGTACCCATTAAAGTCAATCTATTAAAGCTAAATATTAGCATGTCCATTAAAGTTAGTGAATCATGAATTCTTTTTATAAAGTTTTAAAAAATTGTTCAGGATTCTAGAAATCCCAAGCAGGAAGATGCTCTCCAACAGTGCAGTTCTGTTCACACATAAGCAAACACTACTCAAATTTATTTCTGCTGGAGCACCACTCCAATAGGACACTGAGAACCTGAAGAATCAAGAAACAGTGATGGTCTTAGTGGAGGTATCTTGTTACTTGTCTCCACAGTAGGACTAAGATTTTATAAATTTTTATTCTCAGAATATTAGAATATTTGCATCAGCAGAAGGTTTTCCTTTCTCACTTGCATTTCCTTTTGGTTTTGCATCATGAAGTCTTTGAAAAGAGACAAAGAGAAGAAAATAGAAAGATGGATGCTTCTGAGCCTCTATAACAGCACTGAAGGAATTATATGGAGGACATGTGTGTTAGAACTGTCTGAGGCTTTCATATACAGATGTGCAAGCTTTTACAGGCAACCCCCAACCCATTGCAGGAGTTTCTTATGTGACATCTAGCTTCCCCTTAGGCTAATGTTATCAAAGACAGGAAAGGCTAAACCTGCCTCTAAACTCCAGAGTTCAGACCCATCTTTCAGAGCCCACCAGCTCCACAGGGGTTGAAGTACACCAGGCCTCCCACAACATCTTTCTCTCTAAACTGGAGAGATGTGGATTTGATTGATGGACTGTTTGTTGGATGAGGAACTGTTTGGATGGTTGCATCCAGAAGGTAGTGATCAACAGCTCAGTGTCATAATAGTGATCAAAAGTGACTAGTGTCCTTCAAGGGTTTGTGCTAGAAACAGTACTGTACTTTATCAATGACATAGTCAGTGGTCTAAGCCTTAGCACCTAAGTACACCCTCAGCATGTTTGCAGATAACACCAAACTGAGAAGTGTAGTTGACACACCGGAGGGATGGGATGCCATCCAAGGGACCTTACCAAACTCCATAAGTGAGCCAAGGTGAACCTCATGAGGTTCAATGAGGCCAAGAAGCAAGGCCCTCTACCTGGGTCAGGGAAAACCCCAGTACCAATAAAGGCTGCAGGATGAAGGAATTGAAAGCAGCTCTGCAGAGGACCTGGGGTATTGGTGGGTGAAAAGTTGTATATGAGCTGGCAATGTACCCTCACTGCCAAGAAAGCCAACTATATCCTGGTCTGCATCAAAAGAAGTGTGGTCACCCGGGCAAGGGAGGTGATTCTGCTCCTCTACTCTACCCTGGTGAAACCCCACCTGGGGTACTGTGTCCACTTCTGAAATTGCCAACACAGAAAAGACCAGGTTGGAGCTGTTCTGAAGGAGGGCCACAAAGATGATCAGAGGGCTGGAGCACCTCTCGTATGATGACATGCTAAGAGAGTTGGGGTTGTTCCACCTGGATAAGAGAAGGCTACAGGAAGACCTTATTGAAGTCCTTTAGCACTTAAAGGGGGCATGCAGGAAGATGGGGAAAATTTTAGTAGGGTCTGTTGAGACAGAACACGGACTAGTAGTCTTAAATTAAATGAGTGTAGATTTAGGTTGGACATAATTTTTTTATTATGAAGGTGATAGGAGACTGAAACAAGTTGCCCAGAGAGGTGGTAGATACTTCATCTCTGGAAATATTCAAGCTCAGGGTGAATGGGGCTCTAATCAATCTGATTTAGTTGAAGATGTTCCTGATTATTACAGGGGTTGGGCCTGCCACTAGTTTTACAAAGCATGTTAGCAAGTATAAATCCAAATCAGGCACCCACATGTATCTTCTCATATTATAATCAAAGGGCTGGGAGGTTCAGGTTCTACATCCCTTTCCATCTCTATTGCTAGCTGGACAGAGGAAGTTTACTGTCCTTGTTTCACAACAGATTTGCATTGATATTCCTTCTTTTGTTTCATTTGTCAATGTAAGTTGGGTTTAGAGCTATCAAACATTTTTAGACAAAGTCCTACAAAAATGAAGACTCACTAATGGCTGCACAATTAGTGGGAAGAACTGCGTGAGCTGCCTTTCCTCTGTCTTCCCATCTGTACATATGACTCTGAGCAGACTCATAAGAATGAGGAAACAAACCCAAGATCCCTTCACCAAAACAGTTGGTTTTTTCCTGATTACTATTCTGCCCTTGTGCATTATGGACAGGTCTTATTTTTTGCCATCCAGGTACTAATGGAAAATCGCCCCCCACTAATCCCCACTGCTATACAAACCCCATGTATGCGTAATACTGTTCTGGGCAAGAAGCCTGTGAAGCAGCTTCTCACACCTCCTTCCTAGCAACTCTCTCTGCCTTGTGCATGCACTTCTTGAAGTTAGCAAGCACAGAGAACCCAGGAGTCCTTAGTAGCATCCAGATACCCTCACAGCAGATGTCCTAGAACAACCTCAGTTGTAAGAAATAATCTGTCCTGGAGATTACTGCATTACAGAGACAGATTTTTCATTCTTTCTTCTCTGCAGTTGCATCTTCCAGGAAGAAAGAAAAAAAAATCTCCCAAACCAGTCATGTTACAGCTCAGAGCTGGCTACCCATTTCTGACAAATGCTGCCTCTCAGTTGCCAGTGCCAAAACCCACTGCATTACAGCAATGTATCTTCTCTGTAGCCTCTTGTGGAAGTTCCATGCCCACTTCACCAAAAGACACTTGCACAAAAGTTTGTAATTGCCAGCAATACAAAGCATCTGGAGCAGGTTCATCGCATGCTTTTGGAGCTGGCAAGAATTTGAGCACTTGATCAAGTAAAACAGGATTCGAGGCAAATACCAGGTCCAGTTTCAAGTGCTTTGCCTGTCAAGAGATCCCATGCTGCATAATTGCCGGTCTCCTACTTTGATGGTCCGGGCTTTACATAGGAAAAAGGAATGTAAGTGATCCCTCCTCTAGATATGGGCTTGTTTTCAGGCTTAAAGTCATTAGAGCAGAAACTAACAGTTTCATTTTATTGTAAGTAGGAAGAGAACAGAACAGAAGGACTGAAAACAGTGACAGCTTTATGAGGAGGTGGAGGAGAACAAATGCTGGAAGTCTTTTTATTCAAAAGGTTAAAAAGGTCCTTAAAATAGCTAAATCTGATGCCTAGCAAAGCACTGTCCCTGAAATTTCACCCTGCAATTCCTGACTAAGTCATTACTGCTCTTAGAGGAGATTCCAGGCCACTCTTATTTGCATTGATGTTCCTAGGATAACTCCACAGAAGATTAAATGTGTTCAGCCTGCCAAAGAAAGGGACCATTTTGTCAACAGCACTGAGCACTGCTTTTCCCCCACCAATATGAAGATAATGCATTATATTGCTGCCTCCTATAAACATATTTATCAGTGCATCCAGATTCATTTTTAGCTCCTATTATTAATTTTGTCTGTACCCAATAACATCAGCATACTTAAATCATACTGAGAGGATGAGCAGGATGAGTGAGGAAGCACTATTCTTTATTGCTTTGACAGGAGGCTTTACCAGACACAAGGCATACCAATGCTAAATATAAGAACAAATAATCAAGGTAATTGCAAAAGGTGAGGAAGCAAGTAAATCAGGCAATTTGTTAAAACTGATCACAGATTAAAAGCAAGAGGTTGCCCACTTAGCCCCAGCATCAGTGAAGTAGGATCTTGTGCTTAATTTACATGTGAATGGCATTCCTGTATGACTGCCAGATGTTGCTCTCCCTAAGAAGACAATTGTAATAAATATGTTAACAAAACAAAGGTGCGGTACCTGTCATGTTGAGCACCAGATGCAGTTCTGTGGCAGTCCAGAGCATCAGATCAGAGCTCAAACTGAAGATGAACTTAGAAACGAGGCTCCAGTTCTTTGCACAATTAATCCCCAGTGTGGGTCATTATACATTTCCTTGCTTTTTCTGAAGGCCCATAAGTGACATTCTCTCTAGTTTAGAGGTGGTGACTGAATCCCTAGAATCATAGAATCATAGAATCGGCTGGGTTGGAAGGGACCTCAGAGATCATCAAGTCCTTGATCCACTACCACTGCAGTTACCAGACTATGGCACTGAGTGCCACATCCAGTCACTTTTTAAATATCTCCAGGGACGGAGAATCCACTACTTCACTGGGCAGCCCATTCCAATGTCTGATCACTCTCTCCGTAAAGAAATTCTTTGTAATATCTAACCTAAACCTCCCCTGGCACAACTTAAGTCCATGCCCTCTTGTCTTGCTGATAGCTGCCTGGGAAAAGAGCCCAACCCCCCCCTGGCTCCAGCCTCCTTTCAGGGAGTTGTAGAGAGCGATGAGGTCTCCCCTGAGCCTCCTCTTCTCCAGGCTGAACACCCCCAGCTCCCTCAGCCTCTCCTCACAGGACTTGTGCTGGAGTCCCTTCACCAGCCTGGTTGCCCTCCTTTGGACCTGCTCCAGGACCTCAATCTCCTTCCTGAACTGAGGGGCCCAGAACTGGACACAGGACTCGAGCTGTGGCCTCACCAGGGCTGAGTACAGGGGCAGAATCACTTCCCTGGACCTGCTGGCCACGCTGTTCCTGATCCAGGCCAGGATGCCATTGGCCTTCTTGGCCACCTGGGCACACTGCTGGCTCATGTTCAGCTTCCTGTCAATCCAAGGCTCAGGTGACCATGCAACAGCAAGTGTCTTTGTTGTCAATCCATCATTTGCCAAACCTCAAAGAATCTTGACTGAGACTCTCAGACATAGATCTCTTTAGGGTCCCTATACATACACAAAAATAAGAAATGTGAGTAGACCACTAATTCCTATTACATAGTAGTCCACAGAAAGTACTTACACCATTACCTTTCTTATTGCAACATTAGCAGAAGTGTCAAGAGTGTGAATGTCCTGTTGAGTTACTATAGCACCCTTATCTAGGCTGCCTTCTCAGACTTATGCATGTGAGCAGGTAAATCCTACTCATACCTTGACATCCTTCCACCAAGAGAGAGGTGATCTGCAACTAAAGAAAGCAGTGCTTTTTCTACTTCACTGTACTGCTGATGATCATTTCAGGTTCCTCTGGGAATTTCAATTTACAAACCCACTGCTCTCTTGGAATTCAGAGGAAAATGGTAGGTCTGGGCCTGTCTCCAGCAGCCACACAGATTAGACAAAAGGAAAAGTTTGCTCTGCTACTACTCCCTGTTGCCCGCTCAAGGAAGTGTCAGATAAAAAAGTCTCTGATGCAGCTTCACCTACTGGCCTTCCATAACCAAGTACCAGCCACACAAGCTGGAGGAGGACGAGTAACAGCCCCAAAATAAAGGGTTTAGTCGCCAGTTCAGAGCTCAGTATCCAATGGGAAGGAAAAAAAAAAAAAGGAATGTGTTTGTATACAGACAAGAAAAAGGTTCCTGTGTGTCTCCCCCACTCTTCCTGAAAGCATAATCATTGTTTTTTATTCCACATATCTCAGGTCCTCATTATTCACACATGACTCCCACATACTCTGTGTAGATGGAAATAAACATGCATTTGTTAACACAAATAAGGTCTGTATTGGGATATATGAGAGGTGTGAAAGTCAGAGGCAATCCTTATGCCAGTCCTCATGACTATTATAATATTGATAAAACTTCCTAGAATGACAAAGCCACAGTAAACTGACAGATTTTCCATTTTTTTACACACAGGTTTTGCCTGAGTAACTCTCAGCCACATTGGTCCATGTACAATTGATATTGTAAAGGAACTCTCTTCTAAAGCCAGAAAGATGTGCCTGAAAGTTACATTGAGACACAGGCCATGAGGCATTTGAATGGCAAATGTCTTATTTACTGAACAAACAGTGCTTTGATTCTGTACATGTAGGTCAAACTAAGTCTTTTTCAATATTTTTTTTTCCTATGGATAAAAAATGTAGCTATTATACACAGAAAAAATAGTATACTTGTGGGTTAGTTTAATTTTTAAAAATGGAGGTGATATTCCCAAGAGAGTCAGGAAGAGTTAGGACCCTTCTTAGCTCTCCATCATCCTTCCTCACTCCCAACACCATTGTTAAGCATCACGCATAAGGGACAGCCCAAGTCCAAAGCCAAGACTTCTCACCCCATGTAAGAGCCAAGTTCATGTAGCACAGAAAGAAGACTGTGCTTTGAGAATGGCACCTGCCTTTGCTCCTCCCTGACTTATGAATCTATAATTTTTGCAGACACTGAATTATTAATCCAAACTATTTTTATTTGTAGATAAGCAGAATAATTTGTTGGATCCAATTTTAAATTGCCAGATATTGTGAAAAAAACCCAAACATCTAAATCAATCAAACTTATTTTTCTGTTCAACCATTAATCTGAAAGATAGTTGCTTACAAAACCATGCTGTGAAGGCAAACAAGGATGTCTGGTCAAAGTCTGAAAAGAACTGACAAGATTCGTTCTGCATACTAGCCATTAAAAGAAAGAAGTGCCTTGAAATTTTTATTTTTGCCAAGATCTTTGTGTCCGTCTTGTTTATTGCTGGTTAATTACCACCTTTGCAGAAAACCTACATGGCTGGATCTCCTTGGAAACTAGCAAGTCTATGAAAAAATGTCTAGGACTCTATATTTCAACTCAGAAATAGTTTTTTAGCAGTGAAGTAAGGCCCAGTCAACTGATCATAGTATTTACAGGAACAGCAAAGTTATCCTGTCAAAACAGAGGTAAAGTATCTTAGCATCTCTCCACTTCTTATGAACCCTCCCATTAACCTCAGACAACATGTCAATTACTTCACGAAGAGAAATTTTTATATTATACAGCTGGGAGAATATATGAACAAAAGTGCTCTACCGTGCCATGATAAGGGAAGCACATAAGCCTGCTCCTCCTTCAGTTCCCAGCTACTCCCCTGCAACCCTACCTTCTGCTTTAGCCCCCTTGGAGGGACTTTCTTGTAAATATCTGAAAATCAGTCTCCTGCTAGCTCTTTGAGATCCACAATACCATGCAGTTCTCCTTTCTCTATTTCCGTGACATCCTTTTCTGACTTCATCTTTTTTAGACTGAAGAGTCCAGGCTTTTTTTACTATCTCTTTGAGGGATAGGTACTGGGAGTCCTCTACCCTTTTGGTTGCCCATCTTCATTGCCTACTCCAGCTCATCCATGGCTTCCTGAGTCAATAAACTATGCACTCATAGAGTACAAGACAATGACAGCTTTACAAGATGGCTCTTGGCTCTAAGAACAAATGAACTTGTGACTCTCATCCTTTTTTTTTCTTTCTTTTTGGAAGCACTTCAGCCTCAGGTCTGAGATGGGAAATAAGGAATATTAAGATTAATCTTGACCATGGGATGCCAAGTGAGCTGTGTAGGTAGTGTCCCCATAGCTGGGGTCTCAAGTTCTGATACACTCAGCACTGTCTGAGAGCCCAGATGAGAGTGAAGGGGTTGAATAAGACTTCAGACAAGTCACTAAAAGGAACTGACAGCTGTTTTTCCTTGTCCCATCATAATTCATTTCATCACCATTTGTCCTGGACAAAGAGAACAAAGCTACAGCTCATTTTGCCACCAGTATTGGTGTAACACAAAGGTGCTCTCTGTAACACGACAAATGAATCTCATCCAGTGCAGAAACCCAGACTGAATAATGCAAACTCTTTCCCATCACTTTCTCAGCTACAAATCCAGTATCTTATCTCTTAATATAATGCCTCCTTCCTCCTTTCTCACCAGCTGCGTACCTGCACTTTGGTTTTCTCACTTTAAACATACCCGTGTCAATGTCCGGATATTTCACTCTTCCTGCCTACCATCCCCTCCACACCTCTGCCATCCCAGCATCGTCATTTCTTTCTCACACACCTATGTCCTCTGATGCTCCCTCATGGTCACTCACACCAGAAAACAAACAGAGCCCTTTTGTCTTTTCCTTATAAATGAAACCATGTGCAATTCAGCCACTTTACATGCTGGAAGCCCTCTCTTGCACCTCCTGTCCCTCCTGAGAAAGCCTGGGTGTCTACAAAGCCACTGACTTCATCCTTTAGACCAGCCAGGTGAGCTCCCATGGTGCTTGAGATTCTGGGAGGGGCAGCTGAAATTCCTGGCAAAGGGTCCCCCTTCTGCTGCTCTCCTCAGATTCCCAAGTGGTCTTTGAGTTAGTTTTAAAGAGAAGAAAACCATAAACCTACCAATACACAAGTTAATTTGTTTGCAAATGTTCCACTCTTACTTCATGCATGGAAAGCCACACTGAAGCAGCCAACCTTTATTTTTACCCTCTTCGTTTTCCATTTAATTTTGCTTTTGGATTTAGAGAAAATGTGTTCCTGTTACTAGTCTATTCATTTATCAAAAGATCTCCTTGAGCTCAATACTTTGGGTCCACTCTTTGGCACAAGAGATGTTTCCTCTTTAAAAGGTCAGCTCCTGTATCAACTATTTAAGTGAGTCCAGCTACATGTACCTGGTAATAAAAGACAGAATTTACATTTTATTCCATCATTTTTGTTTCATATACTAACTCTAACAAGATCAATCTGTATTTCTGATGCCTATGAGTAAATCCCTAAAAAATAGCTCATACATTTTGAAGGTAGGTGTTCTCCTACAAATCAGGAGATACGTGAAAAGCAGAATTATTCTTTTCTCACAAGACATCTAAAGGCTATGAAAGCTTTAATAATTTGTGCTCATGCTGAGCTTTTCTAGCTCCAATAAAAATAGATGAGCTTTCCTAGTGGGCTACTAACATACCATCTAAAACATCAATTATTTAAGAAACATAATAACAGTTCAGCCTGTTTCAGAAAAAAACATACATACCATAGGAAGAAAATTTAAATCTACACTAGCATTTCATTTTTGTATTAAACTCTACATTCAGCCACCCGGAATCAAATGCCATCAAGGCTCCTGAAGAGACTTGCAGAAACTGGAGGCTGCAATCTAGCCAGCTGGGACAAGATGAGAGCCTGGTACTATCAAGTCTTTCAGAAAGGTTCCAGTTACCTCTCAGAGTACCTTATTTTTAGACAAGAAACTGGTGATCTAGTGGCATGTGCAAGGGACCAGTCTGGTGAATAATGGGTTATTTTCAGTCAGACTATAGGAAAGATGAAGACCAAGTACTTGCTTTTTAATAGAGTAAGAAAATAAAGACAGAAAGCCCCTACCTCACCCAAAATGGGCACTACAGTGTCTTCCTTAGAATCCTTCCATTTTGAGGTTATTTAATCCTTTTGAACAACTTTGCTAAAACTAGGAAAAATTTTACTGTGAAAAAAAGTGAAAATTTTAATTCTAAAAGTGTTTTTAAAGGCTGTTAAATTTCAGTATTTCACAGACAAAATACCAAAGTTTTGAAAGTATGAAAATAAATGTCTTATCCTTCATTAAATATTTTGAAAAATCCTGTTGGCCAAATTGAATCCAGTCAACAAAATGTTTCAGTGCTTACAATTCCTTTTCTGTTACCTATTTAACCATAAAAAGAATAATAGCAATTATGGCAATTTCATAGTATTTCCTTTGATTCTTTTTTTCAAATACATTTATAGACTATTTTTCTTTATTATGTAGTTTAAGTGAAATAACATAGTAAATGGCAGTTTAGATACCATTGAATTTTTTATTTCAAGACAAAAAGTTGCTATTTGTTGACATGGAAACATTAGAATTATTTGTGGTTTTGACTTTTATTTTCAGTCATGTCGGGTCTGACATTTTATTTGGCTGAACACGTCTTTTTAAAAATTCTTATGTAGATGGTTATAAAATCCTGCATAGCTGATGCTCATTACAGAAAGGGTATATGGTTTTCCATACAAATTAAATAAAGATAAGAAAAAATCTGAACTGAAACTAAATGTGTTCATTCAATCTTTTGTTTAACTTAATAATTTATGTTTTAAAAAAGCAAACAAACAAACAAAAAACAAAACAAAACAAACAAAAAAAACCCAAACAAAGCCATTATGAAGAGAGCCTATTTTTTTCCTCACACTGAATTTGCTTTGTAGACAAACTCTGACCTAGACAATCCTGTTGCTGAACACAGAAGATGGGCATCAGGCAGGACCAGCTTGTTGCTGCACTCTTACTGCCTGAAAACAAAACCAAGTTCCATACAAAGCATCAGCAATTTTTCTGAAGATACTCCACAGGGGCTTTGAGTGGAATAGCTATTTGAAAAAAATATTTAACCGTAGCTTTGGTAGCAGCAGCAGCACTCATGAAAAAGAAATATTTCTTGTTGAGCCCTCTTATATAGATTCCTTCGCATCTAATTGTGTGGTTAACTCCATATGTTTTAATGACACTGGTAGGAATTTACTTTTTCTGAGACTTTCCAAAACTGTTAAACACTACTGTGCCTACCTTTCGGAATCTAATGAAGATCTGAAAGAAATCTAAAAGCCTAAATATCAACCAAAGTTTCAAAAGTGACTAGGAGGAGGACAGACAGTGATGGATAAGGCTCATTTCTTTAAGAAACATAACTGAAGTACTAATCTGCCCTTATTTTTTCCAGATTATCAAAATAGCAAAACCTGAAACAAAACATTGGCCCAGCTGAAATCATGAAATTGTTGGGGTTTTTTAATTTCTTTTTCTAAATGTCTTTTTAAATGTCACTTCCAGACTTATTTCTGAGTTACTTTTTTTCCTCTGCATTCTATAAACTGCACAAAGTAGAAAATGGAAGTCAGTAGCAAGAAACTAGGTCTTTGTATTTCACCGTGACTTCTTTTGGCAGAGAAAGAGGATGAAGATAGTGATGGCCTAATTATTTAGCTTAAAGAAAGCAGCCAAAATCCTCGTATCAGCTGCAGTAAAAATGGAAGAGGAAAGGGGATGGAAAGAACATGGCAGCTGTTCTGATAGAATATGTAATTGGAAGAGGGGTAACTACCCAGTCACTGAGAGGGTGTTATTTATGAGGCAATGTTTGGGTGCAAAAGTTTGGTTTCATACATCAGGCTAAATGAACAATTTCACTGACCTCAACAGAAAACAGCATACATCCACCAAGTCACTACTGTGAGAGACAGCAGCAATGACAAAAATATTGTTTCCCCAGCATCCAAGAGAAGAATTTTAGTAATTGTTATTCTCAAGTGTGCAAAAATGTTAAATTAAAATCCTTCCTGAGTTGTGTAAGTGAGGAACACCTTGCTTTTCTGAAACAGGTTACCTAGAAGCAAAAGCTACTGAAATCCACTTTTGGCTTCAATCAAGTTATCAAGACATATACATTAGAAGATTAAAATGAAAAAAAATCTTAGCTGTTTCAATTTTACCAGTCTTTCCAACACCTTCTGTAACTTCTTGCAACAATAATAAGAAAAGGAAAATCAATATGCTTAGGCAATATACATGCAGGGGCAGCCTGTTTGCCCTGCAGCTGGATACAAATGGAGGGGGGGAAGGAAGGAAGAATTTGAGGAAGGAAGTTCATGGTATTTTTCCAATCTTCTTTCAAGAATCTGAGGGCAGGAGAAGTCAGGTATCTGTACTTCAAAGTCAGTCTGTTCTTTGTAGTCCTTATTTCTTGAAAAAGCAGACATAACAAGTGACAGTTCTCTGTCTCTCAAACACCTTGTCTTTACCAATGACATTCAAAGTGCTCTCCCAAAGTGTCACTTCACTAGCAAGCTGTGGGTGGGCAAAATCAGCTGGAAAGTAGCAGTCTGCAGTGTGTGTGTGTGTGTGTGTGTGTGCTACTTTGCATGGTAGCGCAGACATACACTCATGCTACCCAGAGCTCCAGTACCAGGTGGTTTCCCCAGTGAATGATCACCTTGACTTGAGGAAATTTTACTCATTGTAGGGGTTGTTTTGCAGTGAAAAAGTAAATGCGTTTATTTAAAGTTATTTCATATCCCTCAGCCCCAAGCTGATCAGATCCAAGATCTGTATCAATCTATAGTGTTTTGTCCATTTCTGTAGGAAACTACTAGAAATTCTTTTGTTTGGCCTTGGCTTCAGTCAACTGGTACAGCATATTGATTAAATGAAATCGTCCTTTCTGACAAAAATATTCTTCTCCATTCATCCTATATCTTATATTTATGATAGTTTGTTGATCAAAGCAAGCTGTCAGAGTATGTCTGTGCAGCAGTCAAGGTGATTCCAACACCTGCCCAAAGAGCTCTGTGAAAATTCAGGCACAAAGCTGTCTTAAGGTTGTTTAGCAATTCAGGCAAAAAACTGTATTTGACTATCTCAAAGATGAAGATTAAACTAAAGCAATTCTTACTACAGGAAGGGTAGGGAAAAAAGACAGGAGTACAGTTTGAAAAGAAAACAGCAAGGAGATAGAAGGGCTGGCTTCTCCTTCCAGCATCAAAGTAGGAAAACTGGTGGCATCAACTCCCTTTTGTGAGGGTCTATTTCTCTCCTTCCTAGTGAGACATAGACATTGACAAGGGCAACAGCCCCTTCTGACCCAAAATGTTCTATGCTTTTAATCAGGTTGTCAATGTCTTTACTTTTTTATTTCTAAAAGTTAGAGCATGGAAGAACAAACAATTTAAAACTCATAGCACTCAGGTCACTATATCTCCTTCATGCTCTCTCCTTTTCCTGATATAACTCAGAGGGATTAGAAGCTGAGTTCTTAGAATATCTCTGAAGAAACAGTGCAACAGAGAATTAAAAGTTTTGCATTAGCACACAGGATTGTAACTTGAAGAAATAGCTGGAGTTGAGTAACAGCCAGAAGAAATTAATGATCCCTATTATCCCTACTAAGGCAGTTGTTAGTAGTTTTGCCACATGGAAATACTAGTCATGAGCTAAGGTCTGATATTGTCAGGTGGCATGACACAGGATGGGACACCTGGGATGTCTCTGCCATTGACTTTTCTCCACTGCTTGCAGCAGCAGCAATAATAATATGCATTTTCCAAGAAAGAAGAAAAAAAAAAAAAAAAGCATCCTTTCTATCTTTCTCATCTTCTCAGAGGAAACACTGGTTCTGAGGAGGCTGTTTTACTCATGGTTGCGGATAGGACAAAAACAGTATAGCAAAGGAGATTGAAACCTGATCTTTTCAAAAGAGATAGAGTACCTCTCTGACTTCTTTGTACATTGCTATGAGCAATTGCATGCAACTCTGATTTTAATGCCAGACTTGTACATTTACCATAGCCAGGAATCTTCACTTTGCTTTTCTGTCCTCCAGTCTGCCTAGTCTTCCATTGGTAGGTGTTGATTTTCAGAGTAATCACTGCTCCCTCCATCATGTTGAGCTTATACTCCATTGTTCAACATTCTCCGAAACTGCACGTGACACATATTCATTTCCCTTTTGTAGCTTTCCTTTCTCATATTTTTCTGCTTATTACCTGCTTAAGGTGAAAACATCTTTCTGATGAGAGCAAAGGAACAAAAGTGGGGAGACTGAGAGTGAAGAGGTAGTGTCTAGTGACAAGGGTGACAGACCATCTGCCATAAAGAATAAGAAGGAGTTGTTAATTTAACATACAGCTTGTGACAGAGATTACTTGTACCATTCAGAGGAATATGATGATTAAGGACACGGCACAAGCCAAAGCACATGTGCAATATCAGCAATAGCCTGTACATATGCTCAAAGCATAACATCTAGGCTGCACTGAACTGGAGCACCAGAAAACACCCTGGACACTGGTTCCAGTCACCACATTCTGGAAGAGATGTGGGTCAATGGCCAGCACATGTGCTGACATCAAAAAGAGGTTAATTTGTGTAGGTTCCCAGCCTTTCAGGAGAACCCTTTATGTGCTCTGAATCACTAGCTCGAGCTTTTCTGGAAGCCAAAACTCTGGGAAAAAACATGTCTACCTAGACTAATCAAACAGGAATAGAGATATGTTACAGCAAATTCTCCTTGTTCCAGTAATCTGTTTTCAATGCTAGGCTTTTGCACTAGAGATGTCTCTGAATTAACACTGACTCCAAGCACTCAGATTTCAGGTAGTAAACAAGTTTCTAAATCCAATTCAGGATCCCCAGCCTAATGAAAGGCAGAAGATATTGATAATCATCTGCCTCTACACATCTCTGCAGGTTCAGAATGTGCAGCCTTTTTACACTGTTCCATACACAAAACAAAGCTGAGGCTGTTTGTGCTCCAAATTAAGCTACATTTAGCAAAGCAGATGTAAAAATAGCATTTTGGAGCCTTTAGTGGTAAATTCTGTAACAGAATTGGTTAGAATCCAAAGCAAAAATACAAGGTCAAATGACTACCAAAAATGGAGTGATTTTTTTTTTTTTTATTCACTTTCAAGCTTCATTTTCTGTCCTTCATAATAAAAGGACAAGAATCAGAAATTAGTGGAAATGTTTACACTGCATACAGTGGCAAAATGTTAGTCAGGTTGATTTTGCCACTGTACTGACTTAAAAGAAATGAAAGGAATAGAACATTACTTTTATTGAGTTGGATTAGAAGGCAATGATGAAGGTATCATCCCTACAGCCTCTTTTCTGATCATAAATACATTTCAGTTTGCATTTCAAAATGAGGACTCGACAATGTATCCAGCCTAATCAATAGACTATCTTGCATTGATTTCAACAGTGCAGGACCAGATCCTCATTCCTTCTTTTTCAGATGATAATTTGAATTTTGTGATAATGACTGTTTACAATTGTTATCTGATCATAGAAAGCTTTTTTTTTTTTTTCTGTAAACACGGTTCTTTCTTCTCATATCTGGTGGTAACACACAGTGTCTTGATGTATAGATTACCTGGTCTGAGAGCAATACAGGCTGAGTTCATCAAACAGGCAAATCCCCCTCAAGTCTGAGAAGATCTTTTCCTGTGTCCTCAGTGCTCATCAGAACTGAGATTTTTACAAAGCCCTGAAACAATGACTAAAACCAGGCAGATATCAGGCCAAGCTCTTCACAAGCTCCCTATCTGCTTCATCTCTGACTTCTGCTCACATCACAGGCAAAAAAAGAAATAGAAAGACCCAGATGTGGAGCAGAGAATGATGCAGAAAATACCCTGTGCTGTGCTGTGCAGTGCTACACGTTTTTCTCCTGATGCCAGACATCCTTAACAACCTCTCAGAGGCAGTGGGGAACAGAAATAGCCACCTGGTACTGACAAATATTCTACAGACAAGTTCAGTGTCAGGAAGGCTTGTGATCACAGTGAATGAGGGGTGAATGCTGAAAAATGTTCACAAAAGGCAAGATTGTACGTTACAAATGCAAACATTCGTTTAACTTAAAAGTTGGCCTCATCCTACCAGGAAAGGAGGCAATGACCTGTGTGCAGACAAATCACAGTCCAAATATGTCTGCTCAACATTTGTATATGTGCAATAAAGACCATGAGAACACTTCACAGATTGTAAATGATTTTTTGAAAACCGTGAATTTTCAATAAATGTGCATACAAACTGTCTACAACTATATTACAAGAGATAAAAGTAGCCTACTGAATTACAGTTAAAAAATCACTAAACTCTCTATATCAGGTTCAGTTACAAAAAGGTTGGTTAGAATTCCTAATATTCTCTGTTGAAATTACCAATTATTTTGCAGGTCATTTTACAACTCCAATTTAGAGTATGACCAAAACAGGCTATAAGTATTTAAATTAGTCAAGTATGCCCTTTTCATTCCTTCTTTTGCTATGTATTTGTACAGTACCTGACAAGATGTCTGAAGTATTAACAAACCACAAAAAAAATGACATTGGTAATGATAAAATGATTGTTTAGGGATTATAGTAATATATTGCATTCATAGCCATGAAGATCAGGAGATCATCACCTATACAGTTCATAGTTTGTTATTGATACTGGATTCACCTTATTCTACAGATCCTAAATAAAAGCATGAGTTTGGTAACTCTGAGATGTGCTGCTCTGGAATAAGAAGATCAGGACACCAAAACTGGTTGTATCTTCCCTAGAAAATAAAACATTGCCAAGCACTGGCACCCAATTGCTTTTATAATAAAATTCTGAGAAAAGCCCCTGGCATGGTTTTTACCAGTGCAGAACTGAGTACACATAAGTCCTGGCTAGATTTCAGGTGGTAGAACATGACACAGACTACTCCTAATAATCAGATTGCATGAGACTGCCCTGCTTTGAAAACAACTTGAGTTCAATAATACAAATGTGGGCTTTACCACTCCATTTAGCTTCCATGGTGAAGAATAGGCCTCGGCACATTTCATTTGCTAACATAGCCAGAGCCAGCACATATTACTATGATGAAACACAACTGTTCATGGACTTCTTTAGGAGAACTCTGTGTCATTTGCTGGAAAACTAAACAAGTCACTGAAATCTCATACATGTTGTATGCATTTGCTTAAGGGACTCAGTGAAAAAAAAAATACTCTGAACAGATGTTGCAGTCCACAGGTTCTTGTCCTGCTGACTATGCCAAATGTTATGGTTCAAAGTAACTTCTAATTTGTAGATCTGTGAGAACAAAGTTGAACCACCAACAGTCGGGTGCAAGCATGAAGTTCTATCTTACAATTAACATAAGCAAAGTGATATAACCCTGTGAAGGTATGGCAAATATGTCATGAGGCAAAAGAGAGAGGGAGAAAAGTAGATACAAGGAAGAGAAGGCAAGGCAAGGCAAGGCAAGGCAAGGCAAGGCAAGGCAAGGCAAGGCATGGCAAGGCAAGAATGAGGTAGTTTGGGAAAGTCACCACCACAGGTCCAGAAGTCTCTGGCGAGGGTTTTTTGTTCAAGATGCCATTCTGATTCTGGACAGGGCCCAATGTAGGACTGTGGGTCAGTGATGGACGATGAACAAATGGGAACTTCAGTGTTGGTTATATATCCCCAAATTCCTGCTATTCCAGGCGCATAATTCACTGTCCCTTTGTTGGTCCAAGGAGAGAAGAATCTCATTTTTCCAGCTTTCCTCCCCAGGACCAGAGCTGTCATTAGCATAATTTTAGTCAGCTGCCCATAATCAGCAGGAGGCTGGAGGTGTCCCATTAAATTCAGAGACAACAGGAAAGAGGGCAAAAGAGAGAGAGAAAATCACCAGTCCTGAATCCAAGTGTTGAGCCAGCCAACGGGGGAGGGTTGATGTTGATGAGATTCCCCAAGCCCACCAATGCAGCCCCTCATATTTTAGGCCTGTTAGCATAGCAAGCATGGTTGAGACACGTCAGATTGAAAAACTGGAGCAGACCTCCACCCACTTTTCTCTCCAGTCCTTCTCTCTACCCGACTCCAGGACTTATGCACACCCTATCTGTCTCCTTCCTCTCCAGCAATCCCTTTGGAAATGCTAATGAGGATTTGGATGGGGGGGTTTGCAAATGTGAGCTGGTGCCCCCAGCTACCTGTGGAGCAGTCTAAGAGTGTCCAATGGAGGGGGTTCCTCAATATGGTCCCTCACAACAGAACAATTTAAACTGGACTAAATTTGCACCATATGGCTACCTGGCC
This sequence comes from Phaethornis superciliosus, assembly GCA_023637945.1. Taxonomy (NCBI): domain Eukaryota; kingdom Metazoa; phylum Chordata; class Aves; order Apodiformes; family Trochilidae; genus Phaethornis; species Phaethornis superciliosus. Next base: position 107,751,102 of record JAJQWJ010000001.1, on the reverse strand, counting down.
ATTGTGTCCAAACAAATATAATGTTTACTGGGAGATGAAGAAGCATTCAGAAGTATTTTTTCATTTTTTTTTCTTTTAGTGTAGATTAGTAATATGTATATATTTTTGTCATGAAGAAAAGAGGAGAGAGTAAAAATAGCTCTCAAGTGAGATAGCTGCTATTCACTCCTCTGTTTCTGGAACTATGACAGCCATTATATAACCAAAAGAAAAATTAAATTAAATAAACAGCATAAGCTAATTGGTTTGATATCAAGTAAAAATATTAATCAAAGTGTTTTGTGGCAAAGGCACTGAAAATATGTGGTTGTTCCTTAGCCATAGCGGTGAACATAGATCTTGCCATGTGTTTTAAACTTATTCATCAAGCATTTCCATGGAAACACACAGATGCACAATCCTTGGATCACTTATTTCAGGAATTGGCCACTCCCAAGGTCCACTCTGAGGTGAGAACTCAAACCAGGAGAGGGTGATAGGCTGTGATTCTGATCTAGATACCTTCCCCCACAGGTATTTTTTGGGTCTCAAAGCAGGAGAATATGTGGGAGGAAAGAGTATAAAAACATCTTGCTTCATGAGAAAAAGATCAAAAGCTTGACCTTATTTTTTCCTCTCCAAGACTCCCTGAGAGTTGAGAAATGACAGCACTGAAAAGACCCTGAAGAGTTTACAAAATGTCCACAAGCCCTCATGGAGATTAAAATGTCTGCAAGACAGCTCAATGCTGTACTAAGAAAGAGGTTAAATGCAATCGCCAGGTTTGGTTATCCAAAGCTGAGCTCTTACATATCCAGATCGGAATCATCTCTGTCACAACCTCTCAAAGTTAAGAATAATTCTTCCATGTTGGAAGGGACAGTTCTCTGAAGCACACCTGATTTGGATGCGACAGCCCACCACCTTATGCTGGGGAGCACAGTGGCACCTTGCTCCCGCTGCAAAACCTCTGGGCACTTGAGAAAATAAGGGTCTTACCTCTCTTTGTGGCTCTGCTCATGTACTGCAGAAGATAGGAAAGGATGGTTACAACTCACATGGGCTTAATCAACACAAAGCGTTTTGGAAGTAACACTAAATTTTTTTGTATTAATAAAAGGTGCTTCATTTCTTGGAAGTACTTCTATAAGAAATAAACACCATATGCAAAGCAGGCACCCCTGGGGTGATCTGGGGACATCCCTTCAGATTTCTCCTGATGCCACTAATAAAATCAGCACCTGTGTTCCATCCAAGCCCTGCTATGGTTTTTAATATAATTTGCTGCTTCTGGTAAGAGATGTTCAGGGAAGCCTAGGACATGGCTGCCTTTAATATCAAAGTCATGAGTTGGTATATTCTCCAAGGCAACAGGGGACACTTGCACCCTGTCTCTGTGTTCATGCCAGGCTCTAAATGAGAGTGGGAATCAAAATATTCATAATGCCTTAAAGATAATGAACCACATTAAACAGCATTACTAGTCTAAGACACATTACATTAAAACCTAGGATGCCTGAGTCTTTTTAGGCTGTTTTGAGGTATCTGAGGGGTCTATTTCTGCAGTGATGTGATAGCTCCTATGGACTGAAATTTCCTTAGGCACAATAAAGAGTTTAGCATAAAGTGTGAAGCTTCAACTTCAAATTTTCTGGCTTTGGTTTAAGTCTGCCTCACAAAGTTCCTGCCATGCCTTTTTATTGTGTTCATTTCGTCATACATTACACAGAATTGATGATAATGCAAGCAGGCATGCTGTCACCAGCTGGGGTAACCTCATTCAGAACTGACTGCCTCGTGACACAACTTCCAGTGCTGCCACTACCATCAGCCTGAATAGTGCCCTCCTTAGACACAGCAGCAAACTGAAGAAGTGACACAGGATGGAACACACAGTCTTTAAACACAGAGCAGCTAACAAATTTCTGGCTGACTGGGAGCCTTTGAGCCCTTCTTTTAACACAGAAAAGACTATGGGGCTTAAAAGAGGCTTGTCTGGCAGTTCAGCTGGCCAGAAGGAAAGTCAGCAAGTCTCCAACCCATTTTTTTTTTCATGGGTATTTCAGTCAACCCTAAAACTTTACAAGGGTGTGTGATCTTGGGTGCTGATGGATAAAAAGCTGGACATGATCAAACAGTGCACACTTGCAGCCCAGAAAGCCAAGTGCATCCTGGGCTGCATCAAAAGAAGCATGGCCAGCAGATTGAGAGAGGTGATTCTTCTACTTTGCTCTGGTAAGACTTCACCTGGAGTATTGCATCCAGCTCTGGAGCCCTTAATACAAGAAGGACATGGATCTGATGGAGTGAGTCCAGAGGGAAACCATGAAAATGATCAAGTAGCTGGAACACCTCTCCTGTGAAGACAGTCTGAGGGAGCTGGGGTTGTTCTACCTGGAGAAAAGAAAGCCCCAGGGAGACCCAAAGAGACCTTCTAGTATCTGAAGGGGCCTACAGGAAGCTGGAGAGGGACTGTTTGCAAAGGCCTGGGGTGATGGGATGAGGGGCAATGGCTTTAGATTAAGGAAGAGTAGATTTACACTGGATGTTAGGAATAAGTTCTTTACCAGGGGTATAGTGGAAAAATGGAATAGGTTGTCCAGGGAAGTAGTTGAGTCCTTATCCCCGGAGATACTCAAGGTGAGGCTTGATAAGGCTCTGAGCAACCTGATCTAGTTGAGGATGTCCCTGCTTACTGCAGAAGGTTGGACTAGATGATCTTTAGAAGTCCCTTCCAACACAAATTATTTTATGAATCTTTCTCCAGACATCTTTTGAAGCTGTTCGCACATCTTCAAAAAGCTTCAGGTGCTGTGAGACTCCACAGATGACCTCCTATGTAGCACAAATTTCTAAGAGTAAGAGACTAAAATGTTCTTTGAGTCATACTGAATCACCAAAACCAGTTCCTTGTGTAACCCCCTGTCTCTAGGCAAGGGCCCAAGCTTCCCTGGTAGTTCCTCCACATGAAAGGATTTGGGCACAGTGTCAAGGCAAGGAAAGGTGGAGACACCCAAGCCTATGAAGAGCAAAAGATAGGACTGCTGTATCAAGCAGGAGTGTTGGTAGGTTTATGCCTCGGTTTCCCGGCCAGGCAAGAGGTACTCAAAGGCAACAGGAGCTCAAAGAAATGAAGTGTTTCCCAATCCAGGCTGCTTGGTCCCAGCTCTCTGCTTGAAGGTCATCACCCACGGCAGGAATGGGCAGCCAACACCCGAGCTTACACAGCAGTTACCACAGGACATTAATGTAAACTGTGACCATTGCAGGGCGAATTGACAGCAGGCAGGTCATCACCCTGACTGCTGAGGAAAAGCATATCAGCAGACTGATGGTACAATATCGCATCAGTGCTACAATATTCGGAGCCAAGCATCCACGCAGAGACAGCAGAAACCTTTTTCCTTCACAGCCTGGCAGCAGAATAATAGCAGTTAGCCAGATGGAAGAAAACTAGGAGTTCAAGAGCTGAAATTCCTGCTGGAACAATCTCGAGTACAGAAGGGTTTCCAGTGGAACTATAACAATTACCTCAGACCGGGTCTTCGACTTCATGCAAAACCCATTTGATTAAACCACTCTCTTCATCAGTAAACTCTTCTTTCTTGCACATAAACATGGTGAAGCTATTTATCTCCTAAGGCTGGGAAGTAAAAATTAATAAATAAATAAAGCAGTTACTGTCATTTCTGGATTTTATATTCTTGTAAGACATGGGAGAATGCTGTGTAGTCCCATACAGTTAGAGAAAAAGGCCACAGGCATATTGCATTAAAATTAAATTGTGTTCTGAAGCACTCTGTGTTTTATGTTACTGAGGGAAGGACACACAATTCCCTGTTTCAATATCAAGGAGACATTGATTTTCTGTGGAAATGTGCTTGGATTGCTTTTGGCATATTTATTACACTAAAGCCTGTTTTTCCCTCAACATAAGTAGGACTGGTTCTTTCTAAAAATGATATCTTTTTATAACTCCTTATATTTAATACTTTCCCCATATCAATGGAATCAATAAAAAAGTAGCTTAACAATTGTTCATTTCCTGTGTTCATGTTGTTGACTCATATCCCCAAGCAAATCTATTTCCTCATTTATATCTGCTATATCCCAGATCTTCCTTAGTGCATAAGAAACCTCATTTATTAAACTGTAAACAGGAAAGAAGGAGGGGAAGGTAGATCTGCTTGAAGAAACCTTGCAGAATTTAAATATAGGTATAGATAGGATGACCTGATAGACAAGAAACAAGAAAGAGAGTTTTACTTTGAAGTATTTCTATTTAACAACAAACTGAGGATTCTGGGCACCATTAGACTTTTCTGATGTACATTCAATAGGTGAACAAAGAAAATGGATGATTATTTTATTGATTAATATCAGTTTCATGCCAATAATACAGGAAAAGGTTGTATGTTGACTTTAAAGAAATAATAAGAAAAATAATGCCTGCCTTTTTCTCCTTTTTTGTTTTTAATGGCAGCTAACGTACTGGAAGAAGACTCAATGGAGCAGGACATAGAGAGCCCTGTCACTATTCATCAGCCAAAGTTGCCCAAACAAGCTAGAGAGGATCTGCCAAAAAATATAAACAAAGAATGTGCCAAGAGAAAAATCCAGAGGTATGTTAGGAAAGATGGGAAATGCAACGTCCACCACGGGAATGTCAGAGAGACCTACCGATACTTGACTGACATCTTCACTACCTTAGTCGATCTCAAGTGGAGATTCAACCTGTTGATTTTTGTCATGGTTTACACTGTGACCTGGCTCTTCTTTGGAATGATCTGGTGGCTAATTGCCTACTTGCGAGGAGATATGGATCATATAGGGGACAGCACATGGACCCCATGCGTCAGCAACCTCAATGGGTTTGTCTCAGCCTTTTTATTCTCAATCGAGACAGAAACCACCATTGGGTATGGTTACCGGGTCATCACGGACAAGTGTCCCGAGGGAATTATTCTGCTTTTAGTGCAGTCTGTTTTAGGTTCTATCGTCAACGCTTTCATGGTTGGCTGCATGTTTGTGAAAATATCCCAACCTAAGAAGAGGGCAGAAACCCTGGTTTTTTCTACAAACGCAGTTATTTCCATGCGGGATGGAAAGCTCTGTCTAATGTTCCGAGTAGGAGACCTTAGGAATTCACACATTGTAGAGGCATCAATACGAGCCAAGTTGATCAAATCCAAACAGACAAAGGAGGGGGAATTTATACCACTCAACCAGACAGATATCAACGTAGGTTATTACACAGGGGATGATCGTCTCTTTTTGGTTTCACCACTGATCATCAGCCATGAAATTAACCAGCAGAGTCCTTTCTGGGAGATTTCCAAAGCCCAGTTGCCCAAAGAGGAGCTAGAAATTGTTGTAATCCTAGAAGGAATGGTGGAGGCAACAGGTAACATTTCTTATACTTTGTATGAGGTGAATGCTTTAATTTTACAAAGGGAAATCAGTGGGTTTGCTCCATGTTAAAGGAATCACTTCAATAACTGGTACATTTGAAAAAGACATTGGCTATCTGGTTAGCTTCAAAATTAAAAGCATGCTAGTATAATTGTCTGTTCCATCTTGCCTAATGGAATTAGTGGTGTTTCTGTTCTGTTTGGAAAATGGGTTAGTGTTTCTCACTTTTTAAATTTTTCACACATCACCCAGATATTTGTCATTCTATTGCAGGGTACCTCAACCATTAGGACCTTATGGGATAATATATTTTTTTAAAAAAAATCCAATTCAAAACTATGTTTGTGATTAACATGGAATCACCATAGTTCCTGTTTCTTTCGGTCATGCATAACTGCAAAATAACTGAACTGCCTCACACATGAAATTCCTAGCCTGTTTGAATCCAGTAGGAAGTGATAATTTGTTCCATTTTCTCCTTTTGCTTGCCTGTTTGCTTGGGTTTGTTTTCACTTGTAACATGGGGCTTGTTCCATTTTAGTTCACAGAAGATCTATCTGATTTTGTATTTCACAGTGCCCCCCCACATGCTGCACAAGTGTACAGAACATTTAAAGTAGTGTTTATAAATAAGGAATGTTATGGCACAGGAGTCTGGTTGAGAGGCTGTTTTGTCATTATCTACAATTATGCAGCAGAACATCAGATATCACTTGAAGTGGAGAAAACAGTGCTTGGAATTGACAGCAAGTGGACTAGCAATGTTTCTTCTTTTCATTAAAGACAGAATAGTAGGAAGATGGTTTCTTTAAAGCTGCTGCATCTCCTGCAATCAAAGTCCTGGTATACTTGTTTTATGACCAGGAGAGATTTTTTTTCTGTTAACAGCATCAGACTCTGAAGTGAGTAAATATAGTCAATGCAAGGGGATGTTGACTATAAAATGAAGAAAAGATGTGCTTGGGGAGGAGGAAACTCTGAGTCTAGAAATAGAAGTACCAGATTTGCCACTTTTCCCTACTACTGTAGCAAAAGCTAGAAAGGGTTGAGGATGCAGATCACGTAACTCTGACGGAGGTATGACCTTTCTAACCCTGACTCCTGTTTTGCAACTGGAGCCAGGAAATAAAGAGCAGTCTCTTACTAGAACATGTGTGTGTGTTTCACACATCTATTATGTGGTGTCAGAAGAAAACTGCATTTGTCACCATATAATAAATGTGTGAGACAAAAATGGAGGGGAAAAAAAAAATTGAAAAAAACTTGGCTGAGAATTTCAAGTGGTAAATGCCAGGCTACATGCAAAGCTTCCAGATTTTCCAGAAAGTAGGTGTTACTGAAGAGAAATCAAGATGAAATGCTTAGTGTTTCTGATACACGCAGTAGGCACTGGGGTTCCAAACATCTGCATCACCTTCAGGTGAGTTGATAGGGAAATTGCTGTTTGTTAGCTGAAATAATTTTGTTATTTCTGAATTGCAGCTTAATGCACTTGACATCCAAAAGAGCACTGGGTATTTTCAGATTTACTGAACACCATGTTTTCTGGAAAAATGATTGGCAAGTAGTAGAAGAATAAAAAATCTCACCAAAAATACCTGTAAGATGAAAAGACAGTATACTTCTGCAGTGCATCAAATGTGGCTTGTAGTTGTTTTAAGCCTTGTCACTCTTCTCTTATGCTTAACCCTCTGTCCCTTATGTCACCTTCAGCCCTGCACATCCAAGCAGCTCTTTGGGCTCTCCTCTGCTTCTCCGATACTGACCACGGCTTCCACTCAGCCACCATCAGCCTTCACCAGAGAGGGCTGGGGCTACCTCTCAGAGTGCTTGGGATGACAAATTCTAGAGTTAAAATGCTAGAGGAGTACTTGTTAAGAAAGAAACAATGTAGTGATTTGAAAATCCACTGAAGCCATCCAGAATTGACACCCTGGATAGGTACTGGATAGGTAGCTACATTTACCATTTTGCTCTGTTTGAGTGGGCTCTCTAGCACGCAGCTGTGTAAAATATAAAGGGAGGGCACCAAATAAGGCTGCTTAACCATGGCATCCAAAAGATTAATGTTGCAGTTACCAGCACAATTTCTGAAATACGTTTTTGTAGAAGTAGCCACTTCTGGGCTTTACCCACATGTAATGGGTTATTTTTCTTCAAGGTGCAATCAAGCCAACTTTCAACCAAAATTAGATATTTTATCTTTTTTTTCATTTACAAATATTTTCCAGTTCCATCTTGGAAAGAACTGAAAGTAAATTTAGGCCATCATATAGTCACTTTTCCTTATTACACCCAATGCAGACTAACAGCAGCAAAAGTTGTTTCTAGGATGATCTCCACCCCTGGAGAATTAAGAACACACCACCAATCATCCCCACCAAACTTGATCAAAGTCATGGGATATAAAACCAATAAAGCAAAACTTAAATGTCGTGAAAACTGTGACCTCAGCTATATAAATATCATCATTCAGTATCTTTGCTAAACAGACAAAATCAGATTGAGATCATTAGCAATTATCTCAACTGAATGATCAGTTTCAAGCAACTCATTGCTTGACCATTCAGAAAAAAAACCACTCTCAAGTTTGACCAGTGCAAACAGTCCTTCCTCTGTTTTCAGAGCTTCCCCACTTTATCAGCATTTATCTTTTTAATGAGACTTGACACAGTGGAAAATGCTGAGTATAAACATTTGCTATTATTTTTATTAATTGGTGATATTATTCTGTTTACAGTTTTACTGAGTTTATGATATCATTTTAGACATTGCATCTTATTAAATTAAAACTAAAACTCAGACAGAAGATCAAAGACCCCCTGATTTTGTATCTTTCACCATATTATTCTGAGATGAAAGAAAGAAGTATATCTTTACTAAGGCAGATACTAAAATATCAGTTTAGGAAGTATCACTGTACCTTGGCTATTCACATTCATTCTACCACAAAGAATCTTCTACCTCAAAGAAAAGAGGGCAGAATCTTCAACAAGACACATTCAACAAGATTATTTTCAATCTGAGTGTTTCATAAAACATCAACAAATCTCAAAAAAAAGACCATTTTTTCAAATGTTTGTTATGGATCCTTCCAAACCTCAGGCCTTGAGGATCACAGAGCAAAAGTCCAACTAAACATCACTGTATATGAAGGAAACAAATATCTGTTATTTCCACCTTTTACAGCCCCAATTCCACCTCCTACTATGCTAGCAGCAGGTAGGAGTGCCAGTGTGATGCAAGGATCAATACTAACTCTGCAAAAGATAAAGTAACAGCCACCTTTAATAGGGATTACACATTTTGTTTAATAACTTCATTCTCTGAACAGTGCTTTACTATACAAATACATTACCAAGTGTTTGATAATAGCTTATTGACCATCTTACTTAGCTTTTTCACCAATTAGTTGCTCAGTTTTTCACAACATCTGCTCCCTCAACCATCAGTATTCAGATATAATATTTGGATTCAGGCAGCAGCTCAATTAAAAAGTAAGATCACTGAAAAAAAGAGGTTTGAGACCCCTCCATATTAAAAAACACTTCCTTAGAGCTAATCAGATATTGTTAAATAATTCTGGCCTGAACAGAAATCAAACTTGGGGAAGGGCTTCATCTTCCACATCATGTCCTTGCACACTGTATTAGGTCACTCTGGGCAGAAAGAAAGGTTCATTTCCAGCTCTTTGCACGCCTCCACAGACCTCCATTGTCAGCATGGCTTCTTTTCCTAGCTTAGCCACAGGCTAAGAGATGGTCTTTGCTCCCCACTCCCTCTCACTCTTCACCATACACGGTGTCCCTTATGGTGCTCACGATCTCCAGGGTCAGAGGAATGAAAGGATCACCAAGCTAAGCCTTAATCCTGGCCCTGATACTGTTTCCCCAGCAGAAGGGTACAGGGGGAAGCTGTGCTGGCACTCTCCTCCTTAACTAACCCAAGCCTCACCAGACACCTCTAGCAAACTTCCCCTAAATCCCTGAAGTGCCAGATACTTAACAAACACACCTGCCTCCAGCATAGCTTCAAGAAACTGTTTTACAGCAGTTTTAGCACAGAAGCCAAGCACCTTTTGAAGACAATACTGTGCAATCCTCAGGACCCCAGATCCAGGTCAGACTCCACAGATTGCATTACTGGATGGACCAAGAAAGGAGAGGCTGAGCTGCACTGAGCAGTGCTTTTGACCCCTGCACCCACACAGTCTTGGAGACATCACAAGTATCTCTACCTTGCAGAACCAAAAGCATGATTCTCTGCAAAGGGCACAGCAGTGTTATCCAGGTCAAAGGGTGCCCTAGGCAGGAGTAGCTCACTGTGGAGGCATGATTTCTGAGCCCTCCTGAGATGTGCTTCAAGACAATGAAATGCTTTTTCCATTTCCAAGTACTCTGAAAGACAACAACTATTAAACTGAGCATGCTCAGTCTGTCCACTTGGTTGTGGAACTGTGTAAATTAAGGTGAAATGGATGGTGTAAATGTGTCAGCACTGAAACAGCTGATTTGGAAAGGGAAAAACATGCCTATAATTTCTAATTTTAGACTTGTTTATGGACATCTGAGGCTGTGACCAACCTGGAGATGAAGGCTGCTGAGCACCTGTGATGAAATCACAGGCACACACTGACTTGATCAAGGCAAGGTCACACCCCTAGAATTTTTGCCCAAATAAACTGGTACTTTAATGTTAATTACCTTTTACATTCATGTTTGACCTCCAGATATGAAGCATGCTTAACTAGCCTGCAGTTCAAAACAGCAGGAAGTATTTTTGGCAAACTGTGATCTTGCCCTTATTTCTGAAAGATCTTTTCAATTATCTCCTTGGTGGTTATTTACTTCCAGATGTATAATTTTGTTTTCTCCTGTTCTTTCATAATGAATTGTAAGAAGGATAATTATGTTACATTATACTCCTTGATAACAGTAAGACCTCTCTAAAGTTACAAATATTTACACGGGTTTCAAAGGAATGTAAGCAGATTATTCATCTTCACCTGAAAGTTTTCACAAAATTTAATAGAGCAGTAACTGGTAAGTCAAAAGTGACCTAAAAGATTGAAAAATGAGCAAGCTAAGCTGTTAATTAAAACAGAAATTCAAAACGAGTTTTCAACAGACTGAAAAGTAGATGGTTGTGGACAGCAGCTAACCCCACTGGCTACATAAAGTACATTAAAAAAAAATAGAGAAGACTTAACACTGTACGTTTGCTAGCCTAGAAAGCTGATGCTAGCACTAAAAATTCCCATTATGGCATAGTTTCTGGGTTTCCTGAGGCCACGATAAAGAAGTCCCTAAGGAATTACACTAAAAAAAAAAAAAAAAAAAAAAAAAAAAAAAAAAAAAAAAAGAAGAAAGAAACCACAAAGAATTTCAGTGGGCTCAGTGGACTCAACCATAGCATTTCAAGGAAAATCAGAGACAAGTCTGGACTCACTGATGTGCTCTGCCTGATTTTCACCACCCTGACACCACAAAGCAGCTGAGCCATAGTTTGGCCATGCAGCCCAAGGGGGTTCAGAGAGCTGCTCAGTGACACTGAGGAGACCAAAGTGGCACCGTGCTGGTGAGCCTGAGCCTATTCCCAGCAGCAGCATAGACACTCCCTGCCTGCTGCTCAGACTGAGCTGCCACACATTTCTCAGAACTCCCACCTGCAATCTGTAGCAGCATTAATCTGTGCTGCACACCTGGAGAGAGGCTGCCCTGCTTTTTCCACTAAGTGAGAAGGACAATCCAGAGCTTCACTGGAAGAATATTCTAGCAAATAACTGTATCCAAGGCAGCATGCTCTCATGTCAGGTTAATTTAACAAGTCATTTAACGTTAGTTGCTACTGTCCCAGTAAGTGATGCTAAACATCTGTAATTTAGGATTACAAAATTGATTTTGAGATAAAAAGCATTCCCACCCATAACAAACTCTATAACTGCCAAGAAATCCATATCTCATTTTTCTACCTTTACTCAACTCCTCGCTTCTCCAAACCTGCTCTATTGGTAGAAGAAATGGAAAGAGAGAAGATCTTCTGGCAATTAGGAGGCAGACACTGTGAAAAAAAGTGTGAAAGGCATAAAGAGCTTGTGTGATCAGCCTTGTGCTCCTGCTCATTCACTCTCTCACCTTCATTTCTGGCATTCCCAAGAGATATAGAGAAAAAACATTTAGTCACAAAGCTTTCTGAGATTTATGTTTTTCCTGGTTTTGACAGTTTTTCTTTTTGGGGATTTCTGTGGAATGGAACAAAACTTCTGTTTAAAAAATAGAAGTTTAATAAGCAGAGGATTTTTGACTTTGAGATATTCTATTCTAGCAGCTTATCCAAATAAAGCAACTCAATTTAAGGAAACACTCAAAACATGAAAACAAAGAAAAATTAAACAAATCAACAACAACAAAAAGCTTTTTGATGGTTATCATAAACCTGCCTGAGAGTTCTGAGGAATGACAAAATTTTATTTAGAATTTATATTAGAAAACCAATTCCAGAATGAATATTCAGATCAGCTCCACTGATTTCTCACAATAGTGGAGAAGGTGACACACACTCCAGGGGATTCCTTGCCCTTCAAAGGATGCCAGGTTATGGTCCCAGGATCCTCCCAACTTTTAATTTTACAAATCTGTGAACTGTAGAAATAGCTTCTCCAGACAGAACTGATTAGGAGCTGACCCCCCACCTTGAGCACCAGAGGAGGGCAATGTCATACAGTTAGGCTGGTGTGACTGCAGACCACTATCCTAGCTAGAGAAGAGGAAAAGGCAGCCAAGACATCTGATCTGGGATAGTTAATGGCACCAGCCCAGGCTAATAGGGGAGCCAAAGCCCCAGGGATTTGTCATTGAATTCACAGCCATTGCTAAATGGAGTTGGAAGAGGCCAGCATGTCCCTGATGTCAGCAAAATGACAGCAAGAATAAAAGGGGAAAAAGACAAGCTGAGGAAGGAAGCTGGAAAGAACCACTGCCTACCTCTGCCCTTAGGTACAGGCTTCCTGACAAGATGGATGGGTTCAGGTTCATAGACACAACGAGCAATGCTGCCACACTAGATCCATTGGAGAGAAGTGAATCTTCCTGCAAACACAGGCCTAAGCAATTCGTTAAACGACAGCTCTTAGAACAAGCTATTAAACAAGTGAATGACATACACCAAAATAAGATCTTAATGGCATATAAAGCTGGCTGCATCCTGTGGTGTGTTACAGCAGCTTAAGGCAAGTCATTGTTCCTCTCCATTTACCACTTGTGGGACCACCTCCTGTGTACTCCTGTACACAGTACTCCTGTACTCCTCTGTCCAGTTCAAGTGTCCCCAGTACAAGATGGGCATGGATTTACTGGAGCAAGTCCAGAGGGCCCACCAAGATGGTCAAGGGTGAAAGCACAGGACACACCCTAGGAGAGAAGGTGGAAATGGAATTGTTCAGTCAAGAGAAGAGACAGTGCAAGGGATCAAAAAAAAATCTCCCTAAGAGGGAGATTACAGAGAAGATGGAAGCAGGGTGTCAGGACAAGACACAACATGTGCAAGTTGCAATGCAGGTAATTATGATTAGACACTAGGAAAAACTTTTTCTTGTTACCATAAAGCTGGTAAGATGCTGAAACAGAGTCCCTGTGGAACAGGGGATTCACCCTGGAGATAACCATAACTTGACTGCATAAACCCTGAGCAATTTGAGCTATTTGGCTGTGCTTTGTGGGCAGGGCCAGATGACTCCATGGATCCCTTCCAACCCTAATTAGCTAGTTCTTCCTAGTATTCTATAGCTGTGAAGAACTGGATGGCTTTGAAAAATGAATAGCCCAGCTAACACCTTGCCTTGTTCTTCCACGTCAGCATTTCAGAGATTGGAAAGTTGCCTGTGGCCATCACTGAGACACTGGAGATAGAAGTGGTTTGTAGAGGCAAGGTAGAACTGGGTAAGGAGCACAAGTTTGTTCTTGTGAGCAGGGAAGCAGGCTGTGCAACCAAGTCTTTCTCCAGGAGGTCTGATGGGAAAGGAAATCTTAAACTTGTAAGGCTGCACTCCATCAGACGGATAGTCTTTGACGAGTGACCCAAAGCTTACACTAATTCACAGCATTCCCTGCTTGTCCTGGATATTGTCCCACTCCCTGGCCAAAGGTACCCTCTTTGCATCTTTCTGCCCCATTAGACTGTGAAGGAACTTGAGATGAGTATCCAACATTCCTGCAATTGCCTGCTTCTCTACCCATTGAACAGGCTTTGTGTGACTCAGGATGCCAACACAAAATCCTACTAATCCAACAATCCAACCACTTGATTATCATTGTTGCTATTATCATCATCATTGTTGTCATCATCATCACCACAACTGGTAGCCCTGTATCTAACAATAGAGATTTTTAAGATTTGTCTTTAAGGGGAGCCCTAAGGCACAACAGGGTTGCCAACTTTTATTCCACCTTTCTGACTGATGCAGTCTGATGTGAATTGAAGAGAGAAAGGCTCTCCCTTAAAGGAGAAAAATAAGTCTGACTCTGGCAGAGCTGCCAGGCACGACCATCACAAAAAAGATTTATGACTCAGACAGTCCAATTAAATTGTGCTGGCACTTTTTTTAACCAGCCATTATGTTCATTTTTTTCACCCTTACGAAGTATAATTTAATTACACTTAGATCTCAAAGACAGGAAAATCCCCCTTGCCTTTTCATAGTTGTCAGATTCTTTTCCTATTAGTCTCTTTTTACAATGAGAATACAACAAGCTTTTTTGGATAGTAAGTGCAGCAATGAGTTTCTGACTGCGATTTGCACCTTAGTGGATGACATGAAAAAGTTCAGAAGAGTCCAAAGCCAAAGGTTTCAGGTTAATCAAGAATTCTTGTCTGGCCAAAAAACTGCTTCAGAGGCAGTAGCCACATCTACAAAGCTGTGAAGTGGAGGAGGTTTAGCTTTGCAGTCTGAGGAAAATGCCCTTCTCCTGTCACAAGTCAAGGGAAAGTTCTCTTGGGAAGAGCAGCTGCCCTCATAACACAACTGCCCCACAGTTTGCCAGCACCTGGCTGAGCAGGTTTGGTGCTTTACCAGTGATTGATCTGGCCTCATTCTGTGCACCCTTATCACAGCAACTCAAGCCTTTCCAGAGCATTTTTGAGGAGTATTCATTTTAGAAATACAGGCTAAAAGGACCATTATTACAGTTGTGAGTCAAGACCCCAGCAAAATGCTCCCTTGCAGTACTTCCACCACAATCTGCAGTGTGGGGCAAGGGAGGAAGGGGAGCCAAGACCAAGAGAGAGGGGTTAACATCAGTTTAAGGGAGACATCACAACAGTTAGTGCAGAAGGTGCACAATGCCATCCTTCACAACTGGTTTCCTCCAACTTACTCCCCTGAAGAACAACAGTCACCCTGTCTGTCAGCCTTTCCAATTTTACACTTAAATTGTTTTATATTTTTCTTTCTGCAGTAAAGAATGAAGCAAACATCTACATCCTTTCAAATCTTTCAAATAGTCTTTCAGTACTCATTTTTCATCTTACAGATGAATTAGAAACAGTTGAATGAAAGTTGCCAGTCTGTGCTCCAGCACAGCTTATTGTATAACTGTGCTCAGGCTTCTCTTTAAGACTCTCCCCTCAGGGCTTGAATACAACTGCAATGGGTTTTTTAAACTCTGTTATATTAATCAAGATCAAGGGTTTAAGCCATGAAATATGAACCTTAACCTTGCTGCATCTGCCTTCCTTTACCCTCCAAAAGGATATAAAATACTGTTCAAGTATTCAGAAGCCATCAGTGACTCCCTACCAATTTTTATCAAATGTTTTATATACAACTCTGTACCTGATCCAAGGGTCCCCTGAACCTGTGGTGTAGGTCTTAGTCTCTGGCGGTCTTTGAATTACAACCCTAAAAGAATAGATTGAGCTGTGCAATGCCTGTCAGCTCCCTAAGGGCCTCAAAGAAGATGCAATTAAGACTCAAATTAAAATGCAAAAAGGAGATTAGAGGCAGATAAGTGGTTACAATCTAGATAAAGTCATGATATTGGAAGTTTTGTCTATTAAAAATGGGGCTTCACAACATTTTGAGGACACTCTATAGCTATGGGAGGAACAGTGGTATGAGGCAGGGTATCTTTCCCCTGGGCACAGGGTGTTGCAGCAGTCCTGCAGTCATTCTGTTCTCCGCAGCCACTGTTCCTTCTGCATACGGATGGAACGAACCGTTCCACAAAGACAGCCCCAACAAATCTTGAATATTTCATCATACAAACTGTTCACAGCAAATACAAGCACTGCTATGTATGAAAATGCTCAGTCCAAGAAAATGCATCTTACTCTATCTCCATTTCTTGTGTACTCAATTCACCGCCTCCTACCACGCTTCCCGTCTGTCATATGTGGTTTAGTGCATCATCTGTTATAAAGAAAGGAACCAAGAGCCAAAATTTCACCAGGTGTAGCAGGTCCATTACAAATATGTGCTAATGATTTATTTCAAAAGATTAAAAAAGTAGAACAGAGATCTAGGGATGCTTGTAAACGCACACAGTTCTTGAGGATCATCCTCTTCAAAGCAGATAAGACAGAGATCAGATCTCTCTCAAAACTCTTCTCATTACACTATGTAAATACCACAGTAGCAGATCAGAAGAACAATGAGAGGGGAAAAAATATAAATATCCAGGAGTTCTGCTGGAATGTTTTTCCCAGATTAAGCCCTTCTCCCTTCAGAAGCAAGGAGGTTTATTGAGCATGAAAACTTGTCTATAATATGAGGTCTGAACATCACTGTTTGAACACGGCCATTCTCCCTTCCTCCTCCTCAATTTTTTATATTCTCACTTCTTTTTAGGAGGACCCAATTGACAGATGATCTTAATATTTCAAAGTAATCTACTGAAGAGCCCAACGGCCCAACCTATGATGCTGAAAAGACAACAGTCAAGTTTTACTTATGTCTACAAAGTAGACAAAATAAAATGCATAGAAAGTAATAAATAATAATAGAAATTTATATCCAGAAAGTCGTACAGCATCTTCCATCTGATGACTGCAGAAAAGTCAGGGTATGATAGTGCTTTGAGTCTCCTATTCCCATGTCCTTCAACCAGTTTTGATTTTCAGCATCATGTAATGTAACCCATGTGAAGGAAACACAAAATTACTACATTAGAGTACCAAAATGGCAATGTAACTTTCCACTGATGCAATCTCAGCACCCAAGACAAAGGCAAAAAATTACTGGCTGATTTGTAACAACCTGAAAGGGGATTTGTATGACTGAGGAAGAATGGTATGAGGAATTGCAACAAAGTGGAGAGTTGGCTTGTGGGACTTGAGAGGCGTTTAGGCATAGGGTACAAATCATGTTTTTAACTTACTATGGCAATATCACGTCTTATACATTAATATGGGCAAAGTATATATATGTGTGTGTGTTTGTGTATAAAACAGATGGATGAAAATACATACAAAATATTTAACTTAAGTCATGGTGTCTGTCCCTGAGGATGTGACAGCCATGCCCAGCTAAACTGGCTTCTGGCATCAGTTGTTTTTTCCTGCCATTTCAGCAATTATTTCTGCTAAGCCTAACTCAGAGACCCAGAACTTTGGAAAAATGAAGACAAAACAAAAAGTAATATCTAAAACCCAAATTAATAAACATCCAATGCTCTTTGCACTGATTAAGAGCAACTGCTTTGAGTGTGTGATGGAGATATGAGAGAGATTGTTCAACTCACTGGGGCCAAAACACTCAAGTCACAGGACAGCTGTGTCCTTGCTGCACTGTGGTCACGCAGAGGCTGATGGCTTGAGACCTGAAAGGAAGGAGCCTGGAGAGCTGAGCAAGGCAGAATGCAGCAACTCCAACAGCAGAAAAGTAGTTCAAATTATCATCCTCTCCAAGGCCTTCTCTTCCTCTCAGCAGGCTGTTCAACAGATACTGGGAGTGATGACACCCAGTTTTTATGGATGCCTTCTCTGTCAGGCAGTCAGGCACTTCTCTCTCTCCTCACAGCCTGGAATCCTCAGAAGCACATTGCACTTCCCCTCAGGCACCTGGGAGGATGTCAGGACAGCAAAAATATGTGTACTGTCCTGCATGGGTGCAGGAGATATCACACCTGTGGGACCCCATGGAGTTCCAAGAAGTCCTGAGGCACATGGACTCTGCCCTTGAGTAGCTACCTTCAGCCTTGTTTCCCAAAAACAGTCAGCACAGGGTTATCAGTGGCCACTGGGAGAGCAGTACACTTTAGCCAGATAAAAACTGCACAGTGCAGTACAATGTGTCTTATCTCCACTATTCCAGCTATGTAGGACTTGAGAAGATAAGGAAATATCAATTTGAAAGCCATTTAATGTTTAATTTGAGGATGGACATAGTTTACTTAAGTGGACAAAATACCTAACATACCTGTAGGTTGTTTAAACAAAAAGGAAAAGAAAATAGCACTGAGCAGGAACAGGTGTACTGGCCTAAGATTAGCACTCAGTGTACATTTGGTGCTGGGAAAGAAAAAAAAAATGCAGGTTGGCTCATAAATCCATGCTGTCATTTATAATATGTGTTAAAATGTCTTTATCATGAGACCCTGTAGCATCACACCACAACTGAATGATGAAGCCATGCAGATATAAAGAGGATGTTCCAAACAGGTGATGATAATACACAACAATTTTCCATGTATGTGGTGTACTTACAGCAAGCTTGTAAAAGTAATATCTGTACTGGGGTAGTATCCTGCTGTCCTCTGGGCTGTAATATTTTGAACTTCAGTATGTGTGAGAAAACCCTGGATTCACTGAAATCAACAGAAAGATTCCTATCGCACTGTTAGGTCTAACAGCCTCATCATCAGTGCTTATTTCATTTGCATAATCACTATACTGAGATTTTGTTGTATCTAGGCCATAAGATATGACAGTAACTCTATCTCAGATGATGAATTCTTTAGGTTTCCAGCGCAGGTTTTTTACTTTCTGCCCCCTTTCTCAGGTTAGAGCAATGCCATTTGGTTAGGGGAAAAAACAAAAGTACCATGTGAGCAATACTTCAAGCTTGAATATATATACTTCAAGCTCTAAATTTGAATTCCCAAATTTAGAATGCACAACATCAATGCTCTTTGCTTTCACGTTGGAACAAAACAGGAGGCTGGGGGGAAATGTTCAGATCCAAGTCTTGAAGTCACTGGGCTTTGGCTCAGTCCCACAGAGAGAAACCAGGAAGAGGCCCAGTGAAGAAGCCATACTGCAAAAGCAAGATGTTCTCAGTGGACATCCAAGAGAAGAGCAGAGAGCTTGAATCTTTAGAGGTGGCTCTTGCTTCAGGACAGGAAGAAACCTTTCAGCCTCAGCTGGTACCCAGCTGCTGCAGCTCAGACACAGGGGCAGCCTCGCCTGGTGATGCTGCCTGTGCCCCAGGAATGCTCTCTCTGCATGGGGCTGCTTGCAGTGGTGTCACCTTTGGGCTCTGCTGTGCATTGAGGTGCTGAGCCCTTAAACCAAGGCTTAAATTAAGGGGCTGTTTGCACACACCTATTTTTGCCTCTCTAAGGCTGACACCTCAGAGGCCAGTTTGAGATCCTCACATGACTCGAAGCAAGAGAATCCTGGAAGGGGCAAGTTATCCTCGCTGGAGTAGCACTGTCCCCCTGAAAAAAAAAAAAAAAAATGGAAGCAATATTGCCCATCCTGGAGCTTGGAGTCAGGTCAAGCCAACAAGAATGAAACAGACCTTATCAATGCACCAGAAAATAGATCCATGGTCTACTGCATTAGGAGACAGACAGGCAGACACTGGCATGACCCAGATGAGAGGGCAATTTCCTCACCTCAGACTCTGACTCTTTTTTCCTACATTTGAAAAACTGGGCACGCAGTTTCCCTAGACTTCAACTGTACAACTCGGTAACAACTTAAGGCTCATTTTATAGGCAATTTGCATGGATGTGAACAATTACAGAGAAGGCACATCAACAGAAAATCAAGCCCTGCATCTAATGTTGGTAGTGCACTTAATAATAACAACCCCACTTTCCTGGAAGAGAACATTAAACCTGCTCAAAATACAGTATTTTTTCCAAATGATAGTATTTCTTCCCTCCTACAGCATATCTACCTTAATCATCTGACTCCTACATAACTGGCTCGACTTCAATGACAGTCTCCTCTACTTGTTTAAAAGTCATGTTATTTCCACTGCCATCAAAAAGGCATGATTTTCAAGTGAAGTTATTAAGTTTCCAATACAAGGAACAGTGTGTGGGTGCTACTGAAGCAGACGCTCAGGAATGAAAAAGATTCCCTTCCTTCTATCAGAGGATGGGTCTTCTTTCTCTTTGGGGCCACGAGACACCTTTATTTATTGCAATCTTTTGGCTCTCTTCAAAGAAATGACGCCCGCATCCCACTGTGAGTCCAGCTTCAGCCAGATCTACGCCGGACTCCATCGGAAAGTGGAGCCCTTTCCTCTCCGTGGCCTTCATGGTGCTGTATGAACAGAAAAATACTTTGTTATTTTAACTAGCTTGCTTACACCTAAAGTCCTCTAGCCAAAATATCAAAGATGATGGGCAGTTTATAAACCCCTCTTTCTCTTGGAGGCTCCATAAAGCCATTCCCCCTACCTATCTGCAAACCGGAGTCCAAGTGAACTTGATCCTAAGTGCAATTAGGTTTGACTCACATCTGATTCCCACCTTGCTGCTGAGGCCCTTCTAGGGGACACAGGAGAAAAATTTTGGACTACTTTCTGAGAGAGCTAATGTGAAAAAAATCTCTTTGATTCTGACCTACACCTTTTCACTTCAAACTTTGTATCTGTGCTGACAGCATCATGGAGTTCAATCAACTTTACTGAGTTCCAACCAGTTTTTCACAAGTCCCTGTGTGTAAGAGCAAAGTTTGCCAAGTGACAACAGTTTATTAATTTTGTGACAATGATTTGAACTGAGAGCTGAGAAATTAATCTCAAACCACTTCTGTGGTTTCGAGAGTTTCGGCTTCTTTTCCACAGAGCTCTCTCAGCAGCTGTCAAATCACTTCAGGTCTTCATTCACTGAAGCCAGCCTCCCTGATGTTTCATTTCATTAACTGCCCCTTTCACAAGATCTTTCAGCTCTGTTCAATACTTCTGAATTCAGAAGGATGAGTAGATGGAAGAATGTTCCGGCTGCTACAGTTAAGATTTGTGAAAACTGTATTATGCAGAACCTACACTGTTAATTAATGAAATATTCCAGATTCACTCTTCAAACAGTACTGTTGTCTAGAAACCTGTCAGAGCCCTTTAATCAAATAACAACCTTCTTTCAGCTCAAGATTATACCTGATGGTGTGTCAGTTTGACAGACAGCCATCCGTCATTCTCTGACAAGGAGAGAAAGAGAAAACGGGCAAAAGGAAAATGAAAGTTTTCTTATCTGCCCTACTGCCATTTTTAAGGCAAGTCTGACCCACAAAGGTCAGATTTACCTCTGGAAGTACTTTGGCACCTGGCATGGTTTGGACCAGGGGTTTTATGACCTGCTAAAATGCATTGCACTACCCAGGTAGGAGATAAGGACTATTTAGCCCTGAAGTTAGAACATTTGCCTGAAATGGAGGAAAACCATCAGCTGCACTAAGACCTGTCCACATCTCTGGTTTCAGACTAGTTCCAACAAGATTGTTCTTTAAATTCAAAAAACAGGAACAGTAACATCAAGGTGTTGTGGGGAAAACAACCACTCTGAATCAGAAGAGCAAGGAGCCTGTTCTAGACTTTTGAATTATGACAGAATTATGGGGCAGCAAGTGCAAAGTATTGCTATAGGATGGCATCAAATCATAACAGTGACTGGTCTGATTGCCTGTTGCTTCCTTTTTCAGATGTTCTGCTTGTGCTGTTTTGCCATGGGCTTGTATTCTCATCATAAGGGTGAGGCAAACAGAGAGAGGGGCTTGTGGCTCAGTCCCTCTTTCAGTGTCTCTCCCTGGCTTGGAGTCAGACTGACTTAGTACAGAAACCTTCCACAAAAGCCTTCCAAAATCCCTGGTTCAGATCATTGTAAAATGGAATTAGTGAGTGAATGTATAGCAGAGATTTGGGTAGAGTGTGCAACACAGCACTAGCCTTTAGTTTAGACTCCCCTTTGACTGCCCAGGAGATATGTCTGTGTGCCCAGGAGATATGTCAGTGTCCTGCTGGGTCACCATCCCCTCTCAGGTCCCAGAGCAACCAGTGCCTAACTCAGCACAGTATGCATTGACCACAGCCACATGCCAGTAGGTGCAACACCAAAAAAAAATATTTTTTTTAAAAAATGGGAATTGGGTGTCTAGTCAGCACAACTGAGGAAACAAGTTGCAAGGA
The DNA here is from genome assembly GCA_023637945.1 of Phaethornis superciliosus. NCBI lineage: Eukaryota > Metazoa > Chordata > Aves > Apodiformes > Trochilidae > Phaethornis > Phaethornis superciliosus. Next base: position 107,729,357 of record JAJQWJ010000001.1, on the reverse strand, counting down.
ATTATTTATACCTCACTGTTTTTCACCTTTTCTTCCAAATACGCAGTAGAAAGTAGCAGGGACTGACATCTACTGATTGGATGGAGGTGGCAATGCAAAGCACCACTTGGAGCTTTTCACTGTTCTTCCAGTTTGGGAAATATTTGCTTTATCAGTAGCTTCTCAGATTATTTTTGCTGTCAGCCTGCAACCCTAAAGCAGTAATCACTCAGAACCAGGCTGTATGGTTACAGCTATCATCCCAGTTCTTCCCCAGAAGTCTTTGCTCTGGACATATCATGGCTCATGGAAGATTCTTTCTGCCTAATCCACATTGCCCAGCAGTTCCCTAGGACAGGGGAAAATCTTCAGTGACAGAGGGAGACTGCTTTAGTGCTCTTCTGTACCACTGAAGCAGCATAATGCAGCATTAGCACATTGAAGGATTGAGTCCATTAACTTTTAAAATTAGTTTACCAAGGGAGATGGAAGCACATGTGGGAAAACAAGACAGTCAAAGCTTCTTGCAAATCCAAACTGTCCTCCTCTAAAGAATTACACCTCATCAGATATACTTGTAACTTTCTGTTTTACATATAACAGTGTAAAAAGGCTGCAAAGTGAATTTTCTTCTGCAGCTGCCATCTTAATCTCTATCTTTCTCCTGTTAGCAACAGAGTCACAAGCTACAGCTTTATTCAGGAGTTCTGCAGGGTCAGGGGTCTGACTGTGCTCCTTTTGAGATATTTGTTCACAGAAATTTAGTTCAAGGTACAACAGCAACCCATAGAGCAGCAGGCCAGCCTGATGTGGCTTGAAAATGGCACTGTATGTAGTGGAAACTGTTGTGGTATTGTTGATAGGTATTGCAGAGTTCATGAGGATGAATTATGCTTTTTAGATATGAATAACTCAAGTCATGACATCCTCATTACCTTGGGCTGATTTCATATGTATTGCTACACTTGGCTTTAGAAACATTGACGTGATCTAACAGTCACACAAAAAATTTCCCAAAGGTAAGGGATCCTACAGGGCAATCCAGTTACTACAGAGACTTCTGCAACCTGCTCTCATCCAGATTTAAGCCACTCCCTTCTGACAGGCAAGAAATGCAGCAAGAAGATACTTTTGACTTTTTTGAATCTCGGATTGGACCATGACTTTGTCATTGGCTTTGGACCCACGGCTGTCTGGTCAAAAGCCTGTAGAAATGGGATCATTGGTTGATCCCAAAGGCAGAAGTCAGTTCATGAGAAAACCATATCATCTATTTCTTTTTCTCATTATCAACAGGAAAGTGAACGAGCTATTAACCAGCTTCTTCTCTCACAGACACATGCACATTGACACCCAAAAACCCAGCCAAGTTCACAAAGGGATTTGTTAAATGAAAGCCTTCATACTTGATCAAACTCTGAGGAATGCTCCCTGAAATACTGGGCTTGAAGCCTGTATTCAGTCATGGGGGCAGATATGATTAGTTGTGCATTTATTCCTGTGTTGGCTGGCACCTGAGATGACCATAGGGGTTTTTTTACATTTGTATGCCTGGTGAAATCAGAGCAAACCCTTTGCTCTGTGATTAATAGAGTGTTAAGCCACAGTTCCAAATTATTTCAACTTTTCAATGGTTATGGGAACATTTACAAGACTGATAGCTGGCCCATATACTGCCAACAGGCTGAAAGAGCTATCATTTATTACAAGGCTTTCTTGCAGCCAAAATGTGTAATGCTCCCCTGGTAAACTGTGCAGAAAAAGAATTATGAGTTTTCATACAGCATTTTCACAAATTAGAAATAAAGTGAAGCTTTCCACACTACAAATGTGTTCATGTGTGGGGAGAGAGAGAGAATGCCATCAAATGTTCTCAAAAATGTAAAGCCCAAACCTTTCTGCACAATGATGGTGCAACAGAGCTTTGCTCATTGTTTTGGCTGATTTAATCCCACCATATTAGAGTATTTTGTGGTGATTTGATATTTAGTTTTGCCATATGTTTATAATAGCCAGATCTACCCATCATTTCCCAGCTGTTTTCCTGTAACATCTTAAATGTCCCAATGCCTCTCTGAAGTCTGCTAATTGTCTTCTCACCACTGCCAGTTAAATTCTCTTCTCCCAACCCACCCCTCCCCATCTGACAGAAGTAATTTTCATTTGATGATAATCAATGTATCTCATTAACTATTTGAAGGAACTGAGGATTTCCAGGGCTGAAACAACAAGGATTTGTTATTTTGGGTGTAGGAGAACTACAATATCTTGGTATCTCTGTACATCTCTACTTATCTGTGTGTGTGTGTGTGTGCACATGTCACAGCCTCGTGTTATCACAGCACCCTCAGGCAAAATCTCTATTATTCTGATAGAAATTTTTCATTTGTGATTAAAAACAGAGAAGAGAGCTCTATGGCCCAGACAACAGGAAAAGGCTAGGGAAGCACAATTGTGACTCTAGGATGCATTACATGATCCATCTCATTTGCCTTCTGTTCCCAAAACAAGCTCTTCAGTTTTGCTATCCTTACCCTGCTCTGCTTAAAGCAAAGAAGAGAAATGGTCTTAAGAAAAGGTTTGAGTCCTGCTGAGATGCTGGTAATAAGCAGAAGCCTGCCTTGTGTTGAAATAACAGGATCTGTAAAAAAATGCTGTTCCAAAACAATAGGTCTCCATAAAAACTGCATCAGTGCTTTAGGCCAAAAAATCCTCCTGGCTCGGATCACAGGACAGCAACTAACCAGCATGCCTCCAAATAACTTCAATATACATGTATCCTCACCACAGTAGCATTTATTTGCTATACATCTTCTATGAGGCCTCAGGGCAAGTAACGATTCCCTGCCTCGATTTCCCAGTTGGTAAAAAAAATATAATAGTATCTCTCTTTGAGACTTTCAGATAAAAATTCATTGGAAATAAGAGTCAAACATTACTTTCTTAGCCTCAGTAATTCATTCCCATCTGAGCTTCTGGGTCTTGATGCAAATTCATTGACCCTCATTTCCAGCAAAATCAGAATAAAATTTGATTTAAAAATTTATAGCAAACACAAGAAGCAAATAATCTGTGTCACACCGAATGAGTAGCAGACAGGGCTCCATGCACATAGGACCCAGCTTGTGACAGTTCTGTAGCCACTTCTTCAAGCAAAGTGTAATGTCAGGGTTTTGCTTTTTGGGGTTCAGCCACATAATTCAGTTCATTTCCATACTCATGTTCATGTTGGGAATAAGCAATTGAAGTTCTTGCTCCCTTTTTCTCTTTAGAAACATGTGATTAAAAGAAAAAAGGGTCTTCATTCTTCACGACAGTCCCGCACACACTGATCTCAAATTAACCAGGCAGGAGTTCAGCCTTGCAGGGGTGCTGAGCATTACATCAGGGCCCAGATCTTCATCTGGGCTGAGGGGAGAAGCAAAGGAAGAAGCTAAGGTGGCCCTAATGATCTATCATCTGTCTCAGGAACACCTCCCAGGTTTACTTAGATGATGAAGTGCCATGTGCAGAGTTTTTGCTTCTTTAATCTCTGTTTTAAAAAAATCTCTGCTGCAGTAAATACAAATTGAAGGCAGTGGCCATGTATGGCATTTGTCAGCCAGGGAAAACTTTTGTTATGGTGGGAGGAGAGAGAAGGGCTCACTGCATGACACAGAGTTGGTTGGATTTGGCCTGTTTTTTTGATACCTTCTTTAATTCCTCAGAAACTCATATCCCTTTTGTCAGTCTTCCTTGTATCCAAACTACTGCATTTTCCCTTCCAGGGTGCAATTTACCCAATATGAAGGAAGCACAGATAGCTTTAAAGCCATCCCTGAGCTCCTCTCTTACCCAAGCCTGGTTCACTGCAAGCATGAAGGAGAGAAGGGGTCAGCAAGCTTTGAAAGAGAGCATGCCATGCTTTACTTCTCTTTCTCTTCCTGGAGGTTAAGTGTGACTTAGAAACGCAGCAGGAGCCTGAGGATGCTGCCTCACAGGCAGACATCTGTGAGATTGTTAGGGATTTAGCAAGGATGCCATGGAGGTGTAAAAGTGGAGCTCTGAGTCAGCTACACAGTCTGGAGTAGCTGTATCCTGACAGAAGCAGCTCCTTGTGTGAACTGCTGCTGGGACTAGAATCTGGAGCTGTGCTTTCCATTTGCTGCAGCATACATTCCTTAAAATCTCATGTTAAACACTTGCATGCTATGTTAGAGACAGATGTCTTTGGTCAGCAATGCCTGTGTTGTTTCTTTTTCCCCCATTTACCTCTGAAACTGGGACCCTGGCTCGGTTTATTCTCTGAGAGGCAGGATATCATCAGAGTGAAGGATATCCAGTTTTAGCCCAGTGCTCATTGTACAAAGTATATATCAACAAAGGGCTCCAAATTAGCAGTGGTCTGGCAGCAGTAATAAAAGCTGCAAGAAAGAGACTCTGTAATTGTGCTTGTCACAAAGAAGAATATAGTCTGCAGCTGGTGTACCGTATGGGAGTCAGAAGAAAAATCACGCAAACTATTAAATAGCTCAAAGAGAGTTCAGCAAGGTATTTCTTTCAAATATTACAATCCTGCCACGAACACACAGCATCCTGGCCGTGTCCCATCTGCCTGTCTGCCCAGCTATTTCGAAAGTAATCTTTGCAATAGTCTCTCAACAAAATTTTCTTGGCCTTGCTGTTTTTTCATTAGTCTGGATAGATGCGCTCTTCAGACTCTGTAAGCAATCTCCTCTGGTAGAAGACTGCCACCTGATGACTGATACAGAGGAATGAAGCAACCCTGAAGTAAAGCTGAAAGTCCCCCAGCATCCAGGGCCAGGGAGGGCTGGCACAGCTCATGCCCTGAGTGTACCCACCCAGGCTTCATCCTCTACCTCAACACCCCAAGACAAACACCCTTTTGCCAAGCAAATGCTTTGCTATCAATGCTTCAGGAGAAAAAGCTCAGCACGAAGTCCATCCTCAGTGTTGAACACAAATCTCTCAGGAAAAACAATGTTATCCAAGCGTGTGGTGCTTGCTTCAAAACCCCAGACATTTTTTTTCAGGACTCCTCTACAATATCATTTTAGGCACCTGCAGGAAACTGCACAGTTCTGAGGGCGAGCAGACTCTTCTTCTTGAGTCTCCAGGTAGCTTACAAGATACCTAGCCACCTCAAGCTCATCATTTTTTCCTTACTAGAACAAATACATTTTCTCACCAGCTGAGATAAATACTCTTAAATTAAGGGGTAGTTTGGGGTGCTAAAAAGTCCTAATGACTCTTTGTTACTTCCATAAATTAAGTGCACATGTCTAATAAAGTCAGAATTTCTTCACCATCACAAGCTGGAAAAATTTGAGGCAAAATCAGATGTGTATTCTCATGGACTGGTTTGTCTATTCTCTTCCCCCCAAAAAATGAGTTTAAATATTTTCAACACATGAAGAAAGAACAGAGCAAAATAACTTTTTGCTGGGTTTTTGCTTCTTTTTTTTTCTCCTTTTAAATTAGTTCAGGCATTGAGGAAAGTGCTAGATTGAAAAGCCTATAGCTTGAAGTGCATTGTTCTTATTTTTTCCCAGAATAGAAATACCAGAAAAGCAGTACTGAATCTTTCCTAAAATCCCAACTCTACTACTGCTGTTCTCCTTTACTGGACTCATTGCTAAATGCTAGGCAGTAATTAAAGATCAGAATCAGCTTCTTCTTCACATCAAATAAAACCAAATTCTGTTAAAACCAAGTGAAATTTTATTTTTTCTAAAATGGTCATTGATCTACAAGAAGGTATATTAATAGCACCTATTATCAGGCAAGATGCCAAGCAGCTAAAATATGGATATAAATTTTGACAGAACTTGCATACTAAATAAAAGAGTGTTCCAGAAGTGAAAGATTTTGCATCTCATTCCCCAAGGCAGACAGTTTTTACTCAATCCTGCAGTTCAAAAATATGCTGCTTAAGTTGACAGATAGCCAGTATTATTAACCTGAAAGCATCAACTTAAAAAGTCTTGTCCTTTGAACTGAAAAAAAAAAAAGGAAAGAAAAAAAAAACCAAAACCCACTTGCTACTCAGTGAGAGGATTTTAGCAGCACAAATTATTTTCTTTGCATAACTGCTAGAAGGCCTGCAAAAGCTCATCAAAAATCAGATCTGCATGAAGTCTGAGACTGTCTGATTCTTTTGTTATGATAAAAATAAAAATAGCTGAGTCAATAAACCTGATTTAAATTTTAATTAAAGATTACTGTTATGACATATGAGTTTTTAAGCTTAGTGTGCTTAACAATTTCCCTTAAAAAGATTTTTATAAAGGAGTTGACCAGTCACACGAAGTAGTAGAATAAACAAATATTTGGTTTCTTAAATCTTCTCCCATCAAGAAAGTAAAAGGGTATAAAGTTTACCATTTGAAGTACTAGGAAAATTAGCCCAAATATTCCTCCTCCCAGAGCAGCTGAGTCAGCCATGGGCCCTGTACAGCATGGAGGTCCTTCAGACAGGACCACAGTACTGAGTCCCCTCAGCCCTTACACTGAAAACTTCTAAAGCCAGGGACATGCTTCAAAACATCTGAGCAAAATTTCTGCACCTCCCAAGGGCTATAATTCCAGGAGGCCATAGAAGCAGATCCATGGTTAAACCACTGGAGAAGATGAGTCAAGGAGATAGCGGATGTGTTGAGGACAGGTCCAACCACTGTGACCAAAGGGCAACACCTTCAAGGAGCTGAGCTTCATCCAGAATGCCCAGAGGAAGGCCCGGTTGCTTGTTTGATTGTTTAAAGAACAACAAAGAAGTTGTGCTGTATTAGCCACCTCTACAGAGCTGCACTGATCCCTCTCTATCACATCCCCGTGCCCAGCTGCTTTGTGTAAGCTGAAGTGTGATAATAGATGCCCTTCTCCAATGGTGGCCATGACAGTTTCAGCAATGCCATCAAAATTTAGGGCTTTCTGTTGAAAACCTCTCAGGACTCTTTCGGGTGAAATATAAACAAACAAAAAAAATCCATATATGAAACTAAGGTATCTTTAGTAAAAATTTTTCTTCAAGTTGTCCCTTCTAAAAACAAGTACCAGCTACCCACGTTTACCTTGTTTTCCAGCCCACTTAAAAGGATGCATAGTTATGAAACTGACCAGGCAACCCCACTGAAATGTTTTGCTGCTCTCCTGAAGTCCAAGTGATTTTGGATAGAATATAATTTCTCTTTATTAATGCTGCATTTCCAAACATCATTTCCCAATGTCTGCCTGGCAGGAAAAAGTTCTTTATTCCAACCTCTCTTTCATCTCCTCCTCCAATTTCACAACAGCTAAACCGGGCTTCAACAATGCCATTAGCCACCATTAGCCACTAGAGAAAACCACCAGAATACTTTCTGGGTGACTCATAGATTTTGTTGTCAAAAAGCTAGTGATCTTCCTTATTTTCTGAATTTTACAGCATGCCAAGCTGTGTGTTCACACTGTTTTATCTTTAATCTTGGGATCACAAACATTTCCATGGTAAAATGTGATATTTTTATTAAAAACTCCTAGTCAGTAAAGCTCAGGACAGAGAAAACCTTGGATCTTCTGTTGTCTTTGTAAGCAGCATTTTAACAAAAAAAAAAAAAAAAAAAAAAAAAAAAGCCATCCAAACATTCTGATTCAAATTAAATGTTTAAGAAGTCCACACAGCAAAAGATGAAATAGATCATGCATATGTTTTAATTAAACATTTATCTCACAGTCATGATAGGGCAAGTGTGCAGTAGTTACAAGCCATTACATTATACTTGCTTCTTTGACAGCAAGCATTATTCCATATAAAGGTTTTTTTCCCCAAGCCATCCCATGACATTAAGGCTAATTTTGGATTTCAGCAATGCACAAATATGCCTTGTTCAGGTCTCAGCCCCAGTTACCACTGTATGATCCTCAAGAGGGTTCTATGTGCCATGCATCATGTAGCATAGTGCCAATATAGCAGTCAGCTATATTTTTCCACAAAAGATTGACCATCTTCAAAGAGCTCCTACATAAAAAACACTCCTACCCCTTTCCAAGGCCAAATGCATTTAGGGTCTGTATTCTCAGCAGCTAAGCAGGCAACCTGCAAAGCATCCAGCTCTACTAAAGTCATCCACAGGCATTGTGATTGGAGTCTTGCTGCAGGTGCATTTGAGTGACTGCATCTTGCAATGTTAGCCTGAACGTTTTGAAGCAGCAGCAGTTTTAGACATCAAAGCTGTCATTTTTAAAAAGACATAGGGTTTTAACAAACTGTGAAGCTTAGAAGTATTCAAGGATGCATTTTTCCTTTCTTCGTTTCCTACATGGCTTTTATATCTACCCCATTCCCATCTTTTGCCTCCATGGGAAGCACTGGAGAGAGAGGAACCTTCTTCTGAGGTGCTGAACTTCTTTAGCCTTTGGGTTTATGCAGAACAGAGAGTAACAGAGGCTGTTCTATTGCCGTCTTTCCCAAGATGAGTAATGCAGCAGCTCAGGCAACTCCTTCTTCAGCCTTCTTCCATCCAAAGATAGATTTTCCTGTCACCCTCCACCCCTTCATAAAAGGTGAGGGAAAGGGCAGGGGATTCAGGGTCCCTTGAGGAAACCAGAGTCCCTTTAACTTCTCTCAGCCTGAGATCATGCTGCAGGAAGGCAGGTGTGGCACAGCAGTGCTGCACACCGATGTGCAGCTGGGTGTCCCCCATCCTCTTCTTCTCCAGGTGCTATTATGAGATTTTTTTCCCCAGGAACAGTGACTTTAGTGAGTGGAAAGATACCATGAAATAGACTGAGTCCAGAGTGTTTTCAAATGCTGAGGTAACTAAACCGATTATTTGTGTGAGCTGCGTGTTTCCGGAATTAAAGATGCTGCTTATGATAGTGGAAAGCCACATAGGCAGCTAACAGGAATTCATGCAATGGCTGTGATTCTTGCTGGCTGGTCACCCTCTCTGCTGTGGAAGCAACCTAGCAAGACAGTTGATAGGTCCAAAACCATTAAAAGGATTATTAGCCTTAATGTACTGTTGGGACTCTTCCCCACACCCCTGCCACCTAGGATCCTCCATGCTGTAACTGCACCCTGGTGGATCAGGTTTGCTGCTTAGTAAAATACCCTGCCAAGACCCAGCTCTCTCTAGGCAGCAGCAGGCAGTTCAGCTGGAGCCTGCTGCCTTTGTTGCCTGCACCCAGCTGTTTGCCAGGGAATTGCAGAGCAGGCTGCCAGTGCACCACTCCAGAGGAGAAAAATTCTTTACAGAGAGGGTGATCAGGCATTGGAATGGGCTGCCCAGGCAGGTGGTGGATCCTCCTTCCTTGGAGGTTTTTAAGAAGAAATGGATGTGGCACTCAGTGCCATGGTCTGGTAACCACAGCAGTAGTGGATCAAGGGTTGGACTTGATGATCCCAGAGGTCCCTTCCAACCCAGCCGATTCTGAGAGCATCCCAGCTGTGGGACAGAATTCCAAAGGAAACCTGCAGATTAAGAGCAACATATTTTTTAAAGGCCAGAATGGATCTTCTTTTTGCTAAGCACTTTGCATTTTGAAAGTAAAGCCACTAAAGATACCATGTACTGCAGCTTCTTTAAAACAAAATTCCTGGGCAGGTATCTGCTAGGAGAAATAAAGCATTTGCATGGCACCGGTTTGATGTCTGAGAAACCACCAAATCTATAAATGTATCCCAACAGTCAAACATAGAGTAGGGTACAAAATCCTGGTACTTCATGTTCCAGCTCCACCGAACTGAATCTCCCGTTTCCAAGGACTCTGAGTGCCAGTTCTGAAATAAGCTTCTCTCTCTGGTCAGATGCTGCATTATTTGGTATATTAAATTTCCACGGAATTCGTCGACAGAAAAAATGTAATCATCTTCCATTTTAAAAAGCACAGCTGAAAAAGTGATTAAAATTCATACACAGCAGGCAGCTTGATTTGCTGGGCATGGCCCGAATATAAGGCTAAATGAAGGTTAAATATTGGCTGAATAGTAATTGTGCCATCTCTTTGAGAGGTTCTTTATTGAGAATGTATGTGGTAGTGTTAGCTAAAAGTGGCAACACATCTGAGGTTGAATCAGACAAGCTCTTCTGCCTTACCCATATACCATTTCTCAGACTAAGCTATGTGCAGTTAGAAAGGAAGAAATCAGACACAAAATACTCAATGAAGCACATCTATTTCTTGATGAGAGAAATACTAACCAGGTAAATCAACAATTTCTAACTCAGTATTTTTCCACAGGAAAATACCATTTCACTGGCATTGAAATCTCCTGCTGGGGGAAAAAATGTGCTTTGTTTTAATATTCTGAAGAGACTAAACCAACTTTTTCTAATTTAGATGCTGCATTATGCACTATATCAAATTTGAAGAAGTCAGACTAAAACCAGAGTGCATTGACCCAAGTTAGACTTTGTTTAGAACTTAATATCAATTTTTTCCTAATTGTTACTTGCTTGCATCTTGTTTTGAAAGAAAGAGGTTTTGGGGTGTCAGAAAGTCCCACTGACTTGAAATTATGGTTTCTCACCACCTCAGTTTCTTATGCATATTCAATTCTTGTGCAAACATGACTTAAAACTATACGCCTTCTCCCACGGAGGATGGGATTTTATTACCAGTGGTGGAGGTCAGGCCAGCTGCTTCAGCCATGTCAAGCAATTTGCATCCTCTGATGTTTCGTGTCCCATCACCGAATGTGAGATGAAGACAGCAACTACTACAAAAACCTCTTCATTAGATCAAAGCTGCAAAATTCCAAATATAGTGATCAGCTTCTTGGTCTGATAAAATAAGAAATACGAAAATAAAAATAACAGCTTACTAGAACTGTTTACAGGGAAGAGGGGGAAAAAAAAAAAAAAAAAAAGCACTAGTTTTAACATTTAAAAAGGGGAAAAAAAAAAAGCAAAAAAAAAAAGCAACAACAAAACTCAGTGGAAGTCAATTCCTTACATTCTTCTAAGGACAAAGCATATGTCTCCTCTCACTTCCTTTGTCACTCACACACTCTTCTCTCCACCTGCAGCAACAGAGCCAGGACCGGCCGTGCTGCCAAGTAACTAGGACACAAAGACACAAGAGTCATTCCTAACCTACAACATGAGGATGTCATGCACAGATTCCCAGGCATGCTGAAGTAAAGCTAGTTCAAAATGCTTGCAGGCACCTGAGTTCACTTCTTTCAAGAACTTCAGATATTGCTCAGGACAAGATTAGCATCCAATTTCCAGGTGTGTTCTGAATCAACTTACCAGAACTCCTGGAAATTTCCCTGATAGCTCTGAATACAAGGCTATGTATATTTATGGTGGGTTAACTCAGATAAAACTGGAAAAATACAATGACTTCTTGACAGATGTACTTCAAAAAAAAAGGGGGGGGGGGGGCGGTTGGGGAATGTCTTACCATAGCATGGTATTTGCAACATTTTCCACCAATGACGATGCTTCAGGCTTTAAAAAAAGTGGTGAGTTCAGGGTAAAACATGATTTCTTTCTTTTCTTTTAAATTGATTAAAAAGACCCAATTATCTAATATAGAAAATTATCTAATATAGAAGGGCTCTGTCAGTAACTTAGTGGCAGTAGAGACATTTTACTCTAAATCTCTGTCCTTTTTGAGGCAATCATTTTCACACCACAGAGAACTGGTTAGTACTAATTGGACAGTGAAAGTCTAGATGAGGAAGGGAATACACTGCAAGATCATCTACTGCCTTTAAATCTCAGCATGTCCCTTGTGGCACCCCAATAAAACAGAGCCAGCAAAGCTAGGTAATTTGCCAAAGCCCACAAAATGTCTGCAGGTGAACCAAGATATCAATCAGGAGTTCTTGACTCCTAGCCTTTTGCTTGTTTTTAATATCACACATTGCTTTCCTATTCTCCTTAACATCTAAAAATATCAGACTGACAAATCTTGCACCAAAATATATTTGAGACCAAAAGGTCATCCAGGCAGAGACTGTCTCTTCCTTGCAGCATGCTGCTTGGTGATACTTAACAAAGGCAGGAGCAATGCTCAGACACAAAACTAGAAAGTCTTTGTAGCTTTTTTGAGCTCCATACTTCAGCTGCAGACCCTAGGCACACATTAATCTAATTACCTCATTATTGGTGTAACTGAAACAGTGTTTAGGCAAAATTCCCCCATCTTCTCACCCTTGTCCCTGGCAAGGTGCAAAAGTCACCTCTAACACTATGGGTCAGCACCTCTCCCTTCTTCATAACTCTGACTGTAAAATAGTTTCCTCATGAGCCATAGAAATTAATCTCAAGGGGCAAAGAATTTCCTACATGTTTGATTCTGGTCTTGAAAGGCTCTTATTTAAAAATGAACTGTTTAACCAAGTAGATTGAAACCTCCACAGTGGTACCAGAGCAAAGGATGTTACAAATAATGACAGGGTGAAAACAATATAATAGAAGCATCAGACATGCACACAGAAGCCTCAGCTCCCAGCTGGAGACCCTAAATCAAATTCTGGCTTCCTGTACATGACTGAAACTCCACTCTCCCCTGAAATGGGGACACCACTCTTTCTGTGCACACTCAAGCTCTCTGCTGCTGTGGTCTTACTCCAGGCTGAACAGAAAAGCAAACTTCCCATGAAATCACTGAAAATCAGTTGTTCTTATAGGATATCCCATTCAGTTTTGTGCAAAAGAAAGTCTGCTTTGTTCTGCTAAATAACAGTAGGAAATCACTGAACCTTAAAAATCAGCTTGACCTGGTGACTGTCAGCCAAAATGATGCAGACAGCAATGGCCTGTAAGTCTTGCCCCTGTCATTTCATTTAGAGTCCTTTTTGCTTTATCACAGGAGTAGAATATGAAAATAAAAAGTATTGTTGTAATGAACACTGTCTCAAGAAAAAAAAACAAAGCAAACAAACAAACAAAAAAACAACCCTAATGAGACTGTCAAGATGTATAATCTGCAGTGGGCTGACCTAGAGCTGAACATCAATTTTTGATTCAAAACTGTATTTGATGTTGTGATTCTGAAGTACCCTTTTGCCTTGAATATTTTTAACATTTTAATCTTGAAGGGTCCCATCACAGGTTAAATCATATACGGTAAGAGTGCATGACAGAACATATTGTGTAAGCTACCATGAAATCTTAAGTTCACTGTGAAGAAGTGCATCAAGTTGCTCTGGTTCACCACACCAAACCCTTGTAGCACTGTAACACAGTGCAAAGCATAAGCTTAAATAGCAGTAGATAGCAAACAAACTGTAACCTCAAAACAACTGCACAAGATTAAAAGCACAACTTTTCAAGATTAATGAATCTGGAGGTGGCATCAACTTTGTTATTAATTCCAGTCAGTTAAAAGTGGGGTTGTAACCTTACTCACATATCAGCAACGGCTTAGAACTGTTCTGACATTTTCTTTGACCGCGTGGTGCAAATAAGAAGTTTGATGAAAGCTTTCATTCTTGCTGCAAGGGAAATTTCTGGTGGGGTACACTGAAAGAGTGTCCCCACTCTCTGTGCTCTGGAGACAACAGCCCACACGTTACCAGGAATCAGAGCATGGTCCCAGATTCTTGTTGAAGCAAATAGGACATAATGTCACGGATGTGACCAAGGCCTCTACAGCATCCCCACCCCAGCACAGGTACCTTACAGCAGGAGCCCAGATGTGTGTCAAATTCAATGTGGACAGAAAGTGGCTTAGCAGTCTGGCTCCTGCTCATCAGCCCCTCTGCACCCTGCAGCGTGGCTCAAGTCTCTGCGCTGTTCAGCTCCTCACCCGTTGAACAGGAACAATAAGCATTTTGAGGAGAAGTTAAAATTTTAATTACACTGGTTGCATGCTAGTGAGGCTATCCAAAGTAGTTACTAATTGCTCATTTCAGATACATAGAGCTAATCCTAGCGTGGTCAGCAGCACTTTTTCTCTTCCTATTGGAAAGAAAAACAATTAAAATATTTCTGTTAGCTTGGATGAACAAAAAAAAAAAAATCAAGTCTTCTTCACCCATTCCCCTTAATTTAGCTTTCCTGCTATAATACTCACAAGGACCAAAAATCTGCTTGTAACTGGCCTTGCATAGCTCTGACCCATGGCCAGAGAGGCGGGGGAGCAAGAGAAACAATGTCCACTGTGGCATGTGGCAACTCTTATAATGTTGGTTAGAGCCTACAAAGCTCTAACTGAACAATAAATGTTTAAAAAAAAAAACAAAAAACAAACAAACAAAAAAAAAAAAAAAAAAACCAAAAAAAACCCCAAAAAAACCAAACCAAACCAAAACAAAAAAAACCAAAAAAAAAACCCCACACACAATGAAGTGAGGTGGCAATTAATTTTAAAACTTAGGTAACTTGCACAGCAATCAAGTATTTGCAGAACACTCAGTTGTGATTCCATAGCCTACGCAAACACAAACCAAACAGACCGAATCGCTGTCATTTCGACCTAGCAGAAAGCAGCAACACCTACGAAGGCTCATTACCGCTCAACAAAAAATGCTTGGAGTTTCAAGGGGTGAGACAGCAGCTAAGGACAGCCAACAGAGGTCTCATCAGCTCACGGTGTGTTTAAAACACAGCGGGCAGCGAGGGGAACAGGTGCAAGAGCAAACCCACTGCAGGGCAACCCAATCCTGCTGCTGGCAGGGGATGGGCAGGGGGCAGGCAGCTGCCCGGCCCTGTGGGAAGGCTCCTCTCTCACCACCCCTTGCCCCGGCTTTGCTCAGTGTGGGCTTGGGAACCTGGCCCCGAGGCTTCCGTCGGGCTCCGCCACTTCTTCTCAAATAGGCCATTCCTTCCAGTTGCAGTTTTAATTAATTTAGAATGAATTCTTTGGGTCTCCTAATTTCCCGGCTTGTTTTGAAAAGCCCAATTAATGCCGAGCGAAGTGGCTCCAAAGGTTCCCCTGCTCTCATTTACCCTGAAGGCACCCAATTAAAATGAGACACTAGTCAAAATGTCAAACTGCAATCATGTTTAAAAGCATTGCACAATAGATCTGTGGCTACATAAAACCCACAGCAATTACTGAATAAATGACATAATACTTGGAAAACCTAAAGCCTAAAATGCCCTCATTCAGGATGCTGCCTCTGCTGTCAGCCAAGAGCATGTTCAGAACATACAGCAAACAATAAGTCACATTTCCGTTTACAAAACAATTAAAGCCATAATTAGTATGGTTAAAGAGTATAATGAAACGTGTAAACTAGATTATAGTATATGATGAGGTCCCAAATGCAGAAAAGACAGTCCAGAAGCTCTCCTGACCATGGAGCTGAAGAACCTCCGAGCCAGCACAGTCAGAGGATGGTAAAGCTGCACCATGCAGAAATCTCTGTTTCTGCTTCCAGAGCCATGCTGGTGCACTGGAAGTCACTTCAAGGGTCTCCACAACTCTGGCACATTTTAATCTCGAATCCTTGTGAGGGTCTTAGAAATTTTTTTCTGCGTTAACTTCCTCAAACCTTTAAAAAATCATAAAGTCTCATACACACATCTCTCACTAGAAAAAGTCTTTCATTGTTTCAGCTTGCTCACTTGCATCAAAAAATCTTGCATTCCAGCTTTGAAAACATTTTGTCTAGATATGGAAAAGAAACACTTATTAAGTAGTTGTTGTGTGGGAGACTAAATTTAAAACTGAGACAGGTCAAAATTTCAGATGAGGGTTTGTTTTTAATGAGCTGTAATTCTAACATAAGTTGAATTAATCTTTTTGACTTATGCAGAAAATTGCCCCTCTCTTCCCCACCAGTCAAATGAATTTTTTCAAAGCAAGCAGCAGGATCACTGAGTACTTGGTTTGAGCACAGGAAGATAACACCATTTCAAAGAGACTTTTTTTTTTTTAATTATTCTATCTCATTGCCCTTGTAAAGAAAACTCCAAATTTCCCACTCACTTGGAAGTTAAATTTCAGCAGCAGAGAGAGGGGTCACAAACACATGAGCCTTAGGAATGGCACACTCCTTGGGGGGAAGCCCATCTAGGGGTGACTGGTCCCAGCATGCCATCCAGGAGCAGCAAAGGAGAAGGTAGGAGACCAGCCCAGAGCCATGCTGGGGAGATTGGAGAAGACATTTCCACACTGCCCTCTCTGCCCCCAGCCTGCCAATGCCACCCCCCAGGGCAGGGAGCTGCTGCTAAATACAGCACCTACGCTTTGGGGTCTGCACAGAAGAGCACTGCAAAAACCTTTGGGCATCCTTTGGGGCAGATGGTGCACAATTAGTGTGTTTCTCCTGTGTTTTGTGCTCTGCGTCATTGGGTGGGAAAGATCTCCTTCAGACTAAAAATGGCACAGGATATCTCACAAGAGATGATTTTGTTGTATGGTTTTGTGTCCTTCAGCCCTTCCCACCTGTGAAAGGAACAGCAAAACGGTAAGATCTTTCTTTTTCCATTTGTGCATTCCTTGAGAATTGAAATGCAAACGTCTTATCCCACAAAACTGAGGAAAAAAAGGCTTGGGCATTTGTCAGGCAGAAAGAAAGAGAAAGTAAATCAGTAAGCACAGTACAAGTATGGTCCCATTTCTGCCTGGCTGTAGCAGGTAGGTATAGTGCAGCAGTTTTCACACCAAATCTTTCCCCGATAGCCACACTTCCTCAGGGTAAGTGGAGGGAAATGATGGAGAAGCACTGTGTACCACAGCAGAGAAACAATGGGCAAATGTCTCTCTAAACAAAATGCAATGGTTTAAAAAGGTACAGTACCAAGAAACAGCAACTTTAACCCATCGGAAGCAAGTTGTCTGAGCATGGAGTTGACATTTAGGAGAATGAAGGCAGAATTATATAGAGCAGTTTGTACCAGAGACAAACTTGCTTGATCTTCTTGAGACTCTCCATGTGACTATAGATGATGCCAGCAGTGCTCTGAAATGATGAGTGTTTCTACAGATTGCTATTCGTGCCCTCAAAATAATAATAAAAAAAAAATTGCTTAGTATTACATTATAAATAACTGATGAGTTGCTTGTCCAGGGGTTATGTATCATTATTTACTAAGTATTTGACATAACCTGTTTAGCTGGCAT
The DNA here is from genome assembly GCA_023637945.1 of Phaethornis superciliosus. Lineage (NCBI taxonomy): Eukaryota > Metazoa > Chordata > Aves > Apodiformes > Trochilidae > Phaethornis > Phaethornis superciliosus. The sequence goes on along the minus strand of JAJQWJ010000001.1, from coordinate 107,712,371 downwards.
TTGCTTGTTAATACATAGTTAATTATGTGAAAATAATTAAAGGATACCCATCACATTCTCTCAGTTTATTCTCATTTTTGTTGTCAGGATCTTTTTGCCTCTTAAATTCATTTCTCTTAATCCTTTTCCTGGTCAACTTAGTTTCCTTTTCCTCTACTGAGCAATAATATTTTATTGTAGTATTTCCTTGTGTTTTCTGTTTGAGATGGAGCAGGTTCTCTGAGCCACAGGTGCCTGCCATGGCCAGGTGTTTCTTCACCCAGAGGACACTCTCAACACTTTGAGCTCGCAATAGCCACATCTCTCCATGACTCTTAACATAGTATAGTATCTTACAGACATTTTGCCCTATAGCATCTCCCAGGGTAAGGTTCAGAAGAGATGCAAAGGGAAGGTAACAAAGACATCAGTCCCAGTTACCTGAATTCAACACCACACGCCAGCACAATGTCCTTCAGGAGCTTTGCTGATGCTCGTGCATTGGCTGCCAGCCCAAACTTCAAAGCAATGTATAACTAAAAGGCAGTTCCAGCTTTTTGAGGACTGAAGTCAACCCCTGGATCACAGGCTCAGAGGTTATCTCCATCAGAGAAAAGCATTTGCTTAAGTTCCTCAGTAAGGCTGAGCAACTGCTGGCCATGACAGCATGGGTTTGCTACGCTCCAGGGAACCAAAGATGGCACGATGCAAGTCACACACACTCTCAAAAAAAAAAAAAAAAAGAAATGAGACTCAGCAGTGGGTGAGTTACTCGTTGATGAAATACAAGAACTACATTTAATAAAGAAATGTTAATTTCTTAATTAATTTCTTAAAGGCATCAAATAGGTTACACATTATAAAATTACTTTCTAAGCTTAAACTCATGATGTCAAAGCTATTTATTTTCTGGTGCATTTACAAACAGTTCTCTGGCTATATGAATAAATAATTAAAGATTTGGGAAAGCAGTGGGTCCTTATTACAGCCCTTTTTCCTTCTCTGTTACAGGAATGACCTGCCAAGCTCGAAGTTCATACATTACAAGTGAGATCCTGTGGGGTTACCGTTTCACCCCTGTCCTCACTCTGGAGGATGGATTTTATGAAGTTGACTACAACAGTTTTCATGAAACATATGAGACCAACACACCAGTTTACAGTGCCAAAGAGCTGGCAGAGATGGCCAGCCGAGCAGAACTGCCCCTGACATGGTCAGTTTCCAGCAAACTGGACCAGCATGCTGAGCTGGAAACTGAAGATGAAGAAAAGAATCAAGAAGACCAAAATGAAAGAAATGGTGATGTGGCCAACTTGGAGAATGAGTCCAAAGTGTAGAACCACTGGAGGTGTAAAGGCCACACCACCTCCTTTATTTTCTCCTTCTTTGTTCCCCTTTCCTTTCTCCCACAGGCTTTTTTTTTTTTTTTCTTCCTTAGTATTCTTAATTCCGGGAAAACAAATGCTTAAGATGCGAAATATCTACCTGCTCAATTTAAACTCAAGAGATTCACAGATAAGCAAAGATGTGGGTTAAAGCTGCAATACCTATTACTGATGATGGAATCTTGATCCCCACCTAGATAACAACTGCTGGCTTGTTCAGCATCTCTCTGGGGTGCCTGGCCTCAAGCTTTATTTAAATCAACAAACAAAAGCACACACACACAAAAAACCATTTAAAAAACCCACAAACAAACCCCAAAACCAATGGGAATATATACAAGGGATTTAAAAGCAAAGACTCATTAATATTCATTAAAGTAGTGGACCTTGTCTCCAGTTTTTATAAATTTCAGAAGTTGCACATGCTGAGTGACAAGCTTCTATGAAATGGGCCTTGCAGCTTTAAGACAAAGGTGAGCAGAGGGATCTGCAGTCTAACACATTACTGTACATATGCCTTATGTAATTACTTTCTCTTCACATTTAGTAATAAACACTGCATGTACAAAAGTACTGTAGTAAAGAACTTCTAAATAATGTACATAGATATGTAATTAATGTAGGTTTAGAAACAGAGTTCTAGAAATATTGGGATGCAAAAGCTAACTACCCATTGAGTAGGATTTTCTCTTCTTATATTTGGATTGTAATACTGATTTTTTTCCCTATATCTATGGCTCTTCTAGTGCATGACATTTTCTTCAGTGTACCAGACTGGCAGCTATTTAGAGTACCTCACTGCTTGCCAAACAGATCGTTTTACTGACTCTAAAAAGCCATAAGTCTGGGAGAGTGCAGGGTAAAGAAATTGTAACATAATTACTGATATACTGTGAAAATGTTTACAAATAAGGCAAACCATTCTTGGTTATTTTCTTTTTTTTTATTATTTCTTGGCAGTTCAACCGAAAATTTAGTCTGGGGCAAAGTCATGGCAAACTGGATTTTCCTGTATACTCTTAATATAGCGAGCATGTTTCATGTGGAGGTACTATCCTTTATGTGCAATATCTAGGGAAACCTCTCCTTTCTCCCCACCCCAACCGTGGGATTCCAGCCAAGTAGTTTGCTACACAAACAGCACAAGCCATTGTAATCCAAATGTTGCACCTTAGCGAGTAGATTTTTAGCTACTCACCTGGGGAAGAAACAGCTGAATTGCACCTGAAGCTGTAATCAGTGAAATTCACTCACTGAGTGCACTGGTGCTTGGCCAGTCCTGCGGAGTCACGGATGGGGGGTGTGACATCCCTGGGTACATCCTTCTACAGAGTTTCTCAGCTAAGCACACGGTTCCTGCCTCCCGTGCTCAGGAGAGTGGCTCCCTAACAACTTCACCCTAGGTTAGCTCCTTGGCTGTTGTAAATCAGTGTAAATCCTGCACATTCTGACCTGACTCCTTCAACACAAGCGAGGCAGTGACAATTTGCACAGCTTACACAGCAACACTGGTGCGAGCAGCGTTGCTGATGTGCATGGTCCCAGTTTCACAGATGTGCTCCCCAAGGGGCTGCTCACACAGTGCAGCATTGCCCAGTGCTGAGGACCACTCAGTCAGACCCAGCGTGCATAAAAATACTACCCATAGAAAAGAGATTGCATTGCTTTTGCTGGGCTTTCTCTCAGGCCCATCAAAAGCAGAATTTCTGTTAGCGAAAAAGCAGATGCAGCCTTAATTTTGTTTTTTATACCTGCCTGCTCGAGAGAGGAAGAATACACTGAAGAGAATATGAAGCTTTTTTTTTTTCTTTGCTTTATTTTTTTTTTTTGTACAGAAATTTTTACGTTAAAATAGAAGAGAAAAAAAATAACCTCAGGAGAAACTTAGTGAGCGGGTGGAAATTTTGCACTGTGATATAGCTTTCACATTAACTTCACAACTATTTTCGATTTTTTTTTCCCTGAAACAACAGCCCCTGGCTAATTTTCAGAAAGTGTGGCTAATCACTGGATTTTCTGCAAGCCCTGTAACTGTGCTTTATGCTGAGGTGGGCAGAGCAGGGGGTGGGGAAAGGGGTGCGCACCAGGGACTGGCAGATTAGGCGGGATGGAAAGAGTTCCTTGTTTCAGTTCTGAATGTTCTCCCTAGAAGGCTTTCACAAAGCAGCATGATGTAAGGAACAGTGCAGAATATTGGATTTTTTGCTCCCTCCACCCAGGATGGCTGATTCTGCCAACTCGGTAAAGGTTACTCACACTTAACTTTTGTGAAATAACATTCATTTTGCTACAGACCTTTCAAAGCTCGTTCTTCGGCCCCAGCATCAGCAGCCACCGAGTGCTCCAGTTCATCCATCCCAACCTATCCATAAGGCTACTCCTGAAAGGTACTGAGCATTTTTCAGGAAGGGTGGCTCCTCAGCACCACCAGAAGACAGAAGCAGCCTTATAGCAGAGGAGCTGGGGGAAGCATCGGCAGCGACAAATCGCCCGTGTGTGCCAGTCCTAGAGAAAGGTGCACGAGCTGAAAGCAAACCATTCCTCTGAGGATAAACCTGCTTTTTGCTCTTGTAATTTACTGGGCCACTCTATAATTCATTGCTGCAGTTTAACAAAAGTTTGCATTACTTAGAACAGCAGCTCAGGGCCCTAATTAAACCTTTTTTGTGTGTCCTTTAGCACAAAAAAATAGACTTTCCGCCACTGGGGCATGCGCATGTGTAAGCTATATTTTTGTGAATAGGGCACTTAAAGCTTAAGGTGTGTGTGTTCGTCTCTTTCTCTCTTTCCCCCTGTATTTTATTGTCTTTGGTATTAATGTAGTATGGACTGTAAAGTTTATGAAATCTCATTTTTGTAACATAAGCTTAAAAAAAAAATAGAAGCCTCCAAAGCTTTCAATGGGAAGCTTCACGTAAACTTTGTACTAGAATGTCCCTATCAAACACCTCTATTTTTCTACAATGATTGATTAAGCAGTTTAACAATGTATTTTGTGTCGATGATTTCAACTGAACTGGTAAAAAGACAATTAAGAATTGAATGCTGTTAATTAACAATGGATTTTCAAGCCGTATATACTGAGTAGTGTTTTCATTAACAGAAAATAACCTGGGAACTTCATCTCCTAATCCTAAACAAATACTGTAAAGTATTAGTGCCCTATGGAAATACTTTGGCCAAATCAGAATTTAAGGAACATGAATAATGCACCATTTTAATATCCTTTACTATATAACTAATCAAGACCCATTATGTCTCTACATACCTCACTAATACATTTAAATGTTTTTTTCTCAGAGTATCTTGTGATTTGAAGGAGCAAAAGAATTTACAAAGATAAATGTGAGCTCATAGTAATCTACTGCAGAGATTCTTCTTCCAAGCAACAGAAATGCTGCAGAGGTGCTTTGAACAGACTTCATGTGCAGTGTTGCAACACAGTTCTCCCTGACTCCCTCAAACATTTTTCATTCTTACGGGTTTTTTATAAAAAAAAAAAGAACCGAACCATTAATTGTTTCTCCCCCAACAGAGTTTTCAAACTAGATCTTTCAGGTGTTTATAATAAGCACAGACATTACTGCTTTTAGTGGAGAAACAAATAATTATACCAGGTATAATTTGACCTTCAGCAAATACTTAAAGCTCTGGATTATTATTCATCGACAAGTACCATCTTATCAGCATTAAAATTAATTTCAGAAATGTTTTTAAAATAGGCCTCAAAAAAAAAAAAAAAAAAAAGCTAATGTTCTCTTAGCAATACATATAGCTGTTATGGTCTAGGTCTTTGCCCTACAGAGCCCTGGTCACTGGCATTACAAAGCTAAACATCTGCTTCTATGAAGGTCCTTGTGGCAGGTGTGCAGGTAGAGAGGGCTGCGCAGTCCCAAGTAAGAGCTCTGTGCATCCCTTGAGAGGAAGAGGAGGAGGAGGAGGAAGGAGGTGGTGTGCCAGAGGAGGGTTCCTAGCAGGCAGCTGCCAAACCACAGGGCAAGGTGCTGGCATGCTTGGTGGATGGTTTGGAGTTAACTTCAAGACAGGCTCTGGATTTAATCCTGGTGTCCAGAGGTGCAGATCTGGGGTTGCTCATGTTTCTCTGCCAGAGAAGAAACTCAAGCCTTTCAAAATGAAGGAAGAACTGCTTCCTTCCCTTTTCAGTCACAGGGCAGAAGTCTCCACCTCTCTCAGCTGTACTGGGCTACTTAGGAGAGGGAATACCTGTAGTCAGTGCTGTCTTCAGCCTAGGAGGTTCAAAGCCACATCCCACTTCTCACAAGAGACTCACTCTGACATAACAGCAGCGGCAGAGCTCCAGAGCCTATGCCAAAGGCTGACTGTGCCAAATCCTTGTGTTTTTAATGGAAGAATGGAAAACTCCTCATTCCTTGGGTCCTTAACAGCCTCCCTCCTATGGACCTGGGTGCTCCCTGGATAAATGGCAGATCTCAGTCTGGGGAAGCCACGGTGCTCAGGTTTCTCACCTCCTGAGCCAGCAAAGCCAGCAGTTGGCTGCTGCCTGCTGAGGTGCAGCACCACTGCCTTTGCCTATGTATTCTGAATGCAATAATACTGCACCTCCCTAGGAGATTAAATCCCCTAAGGCCTGGGTTCAATGTGCTCTGAACACCACCCAGCAATCCAGTTGCACCAGGAGGTGGAGGTGAAGCCAAGTTGGTTTATAGCAGCACACAGCCCTGAGAGGATGCACAATGTTAAGTGGGAGGAAGGGGTACCAGGACCTCCTGTCTTCTGCAGATTTGAATTTAAGCAAATGGTGAATTTAAACCACTTCCTCCAACTCTCTAATGTGGATGTGAATTAAAGGATCAACACTTTTCAGTGTTAAATAGCAATGAAGGGTTGGGTACTTTGGCAAGGATATTTTCTAGCAGATAGCACCAGAGCTTCCTACTGTGAGACATAAACTTTTCACTATTACAGTACTCAAGATATCATTCTTTTCAGAATATCAGTATCTTTAACAGCCATGTCACCTCACTCAGAAACTGTTTAGGCTACAAATCAGACCTAATAAAACAAGAACAAAACTTGGCTTCTCTTGCTATTTCAGATGGTAAATACGCTGTTTGGAAACATGCACTTGGAAAGCAGGCATGAATGTGGGATTTGTACTGTAAAATAATTTTCAAAGGCAAGACCCGAAAGCTTTTACTTATTTCTCATACTAAACAATGCTCTTTATGCTTCCTGAGTGAATTTTAGACTTCTAGGATTTGACTTTTTGTAAGCAAGGTGTGGTGTTAGACCCTCCAGGACATGTTTCTTTTTGTGCATTTAGTTCAAGCTTACTTGTTTTGATTTCCATTTTTTCAAATCCTCCAGATTTCCTGACCTGGATAATCCAGTGGCAACTCGAGTACAATGGCTCACTTATTTTACCATTTGTTATTCTCCCATTTATTGTCTCTATACTGGTGCTTTGATACGGTACCATGATACAGCACACACACATCATATTCATATATAGTTCTAAAGAGACCTAAGTATCTTGCCATGTCATCTCAAGGGTGAAATCTGTTTTCTGTTCTAAGGAAATTCACAAATATTGATGACAGTTCTTCCCTCATCCTCCCTAACTTGTGTGTTATATACACAGAATAAAAACTTAAGATTTTCAAATAATAACAGCTGCTTTGATGGATTGGGGTTTATTTGTTTTTCTCAGAGGACTGTGGAGAGCCCTTCCTATGGTTTTTCTTTTTTGTGTTTTTGTTGTTTTTTTTTTAAGTCAAAGGTGACAGCTCCAAATTCTCCACTGCATCTCATAGGCAGCCCATTGGAAGCTACAGGCACCATCCTGCTACCAGCTTGCTTTGAAGGCTGTATCAGCCACTCTTCCAAGTCACAGAGCTGGTTTCCCTCAAATGGTTATAGGCAGTCGCTTGCATCTACTTTAGCTGGAAGGTTTAAACTGGAAGAACTAGTAGAGAACTGTTACCCCACCACACTTTCCTTCATATGCTTTTTACAGTCTTTTTGGGCTGCAGTCCTCTGGACTTCTTCCATCTCAGGAAAGGAGGATGCTGGGCACACAAGCGTGAATCCTTGCAGCCACCTTCCCTGGCTGCTTCCCCGTCTCTATGACCAGGAGAACCTTTATTCCTCGTTGAAAAATCCACACTAAAGGATGTGTGATGTGGTGTTGAGATGGCACAATTTTAGTTCAGAAAGTTCAGAAAGGATGGCAATGCAGCACACAGTACTCAATCCAGCCCACATGCATGGTACAAAGCCTTTTGCTGAGCTGAGGAAATGGAGGTGGAGCGTAGCATGGCTAGCAGAGATCTTTAAATCTCAGAAATCTTCCCAAGACTGTAGCTCCAGTCAAATTAAACTCGAACCAAAAAAAGAACGTCTTCTAAAAAGTATATAGGTTAATCTGAAATCTGTAATCTGAAAATTTCAGTAAAATTGGGGGTGGGGAACCCAAAGTGCTACAGTTTGAAGTCATTATGTTCAATCTTGTTGAGAGAGTCATAGAATTTACTTCCTTTTCACAGCAACATTTCTGGTTTAGATGGATGGGATGCTAGACCTAAACTACTAAACCTCTTCTTGTGATGTTCAGAAATGCAGAACATTTACCAGCTTTTACCAAGTCCATTAGAAATAAAGAGGCATTCCTCTGAAGAGGGACCATTTGCTCAGATGATGGAATTAAGAACTTGGTGCTGACTTTTAGGCTCCCTGGGAGATAAGAGAGTCAGGAGAAGTCTCCACCTCCCTGAAATGCCATCTACATCAAATAATTTATTTTGGGTCTTTAATTATTAATTATTGAGTAATCTCTGGACTAGTATTCATAATTTTAAAAAGATCAATATAGTGAACTGCTTCACAAAAAAATTCACAATTAAAATACATCCCTTTGCTATTTAGAGGCGAATATTTCATTCAGTTTTCCCTCCTCAGACTTCCAAAATAAAGTAAGGAAATATTTTGATAGTAGAAAAAAATCTGTTGTTTATTTGAAGACTTTCTTGAAACAGGTTGAAAAATCCAATTTACTCATCTTTGCTGATAATGAAAAAATTCACACCATCAAATTAATGTGAGCTTACCTACTGTAAAAATGAACAGGTATTAATATTTTGTTTAATAAAATACACTGCTGGAGATACCTAGCAGTGAAGAAATCTGTCACCAAGCTCACCATTACAATATGAGTCAGTCCTTACTGTAACTCTGATTACAGCTAAAATTAAACTATTCCCAATACAACAACAAAAATGGAGTTGTGAAGGGTTTTGGACCAAAATGTCAAGGACCCACTTGGGCTTTGGGAAGTGTAGGCTCCACTTCTTGCTGTAACTGACTCAGACAGAAATTTTTAATCTTAGACCACCTCAAAATATGGAGTTGCAGAGGCTCAAGCCAGATCTCCTTCCTCCCCTGGCAGCTTCTACTCATCAGGTTACAAATTATTAAGTCAATCTGTTGCAATCTCTGAAGAGCTATCTAGAAGGAAAAAAGAGAAAAAAAATTGAAAACTTCTGACCAGATCTTCCATAAAATTTGCAGTGAGACACAAAGAATTCCTCTAGTCAGTAGCTGGAACTACAGCTGTGTGTCTAAAGGCTGAAAGGCAATACTCTATCCTGGTGTACAAGGAACGAGTGGATAGGCATCTAAGAAATAATGCTTAAAAAGGACCATAGCTGATAGCCTGTGAGCAGCAGGAGAAGGGGGAGGGTTATGTGAGCACAGAGGTGGAAATGTTGGTGGGTACAGTTCAGCAATGGCCCTCCTGAGTCACATCAACTACACCAAGGAAGCACTGACTGCTTTATTTTTATTCATTATGGCTGTCCCATGAGAGAAAAATTCTATTGCAGAACTAAAAAGGTAAAAAAAAGAATATTAAAAAAAAAAATAAGAGAGAGAGAGAATGAGGAAGGTGAAAAGAAAAAGAAAGACAGTAATGGGAAATAAAAAAAAAAAAAAAGTAAAAAGGCAGGAGGGAAGGGGGGAGAGAGAAAAAATAAATAAAAGTTAAAAGGAGCTTGCTCTTGCTTTCCCAGCTGATGCTCTGAATATCTCATGAACTTGTATTGTTTGTATTTCGTTTGTTGGGGTTTGATTTGTTGGTTGGGTAATTGGTTGTTGCCACCTTAGCCTGATAACTGTGTTCTTGATGTTGCCCTTGATAAACACCAGGAGAAGCAAAGTCTGCTTTTCTCAAGAAGCTAGCACTCAGGTGAACACTGAGACCTTAGAGTATCATCAGATATAATAAAGTAAAACTTATCAAGATTTTTTCTTGACTCTTCAAGTAAGCAGTAGCACATAATGAACACTTTTCTTGGAAGCCCTGGGTATAGCCCTCAAAAAGGGAAACATTTTCCTCTTGGCTTGCTGCCTTTCAGCAACCTGCAACGGAAGCTTAAAATTTCCTATAAGTAGCATTGCGTTTTAACATCATCAGTGCATAAATTCAGAGCCTGGAAGGCAACAATTTACATGTTTTCTTCCTTTAATATAGCTACTGGACAAATAAAAATTAAAACAACTATTTTAGGTAAACATGAATATAGATTTTTACTTTGGTTTAGAAACCACTTTTTCCATAGTCACAAATTCACCAGTTTTCAAAGCATGAAGTTTGCTATATCATTCCCAGTAGAGATAATGTTATCAGAACTTTAGTTTTATGGTGTTGATAGAAATATTACTCAGTTGAAAGCGAAACCTTTCCCATACCTCTTCATTTTGAGTTATGTTTGTAACCTTTAGAAGTTTCTTACTGATAAGAAAAACATACTAGTAAAGACCTTCTTTCCTCAACCATTTCAAGGCATAGTCCTGTTTGTTTTTATTCATATATCAAATACATATTGTCTTCATTTCTGCATAAATGTCAGAAGTTGAAGGTTAACATAATTGTGTTAGAAAATTAGGAAATTGTATTTACCCTAAAGTACTTTGGTAGAAAGTGATTAATAAATTAGTAAACTGCACATGCAATTGCACAAATTATCTTATTAAATTAATAAGGAGTCAGAAAAACTGTTCCATATGAGGTGTTGTCATAATGTCTATATCATTATTCTGTCAGATAAGAGAAAATATAAGGTAGTATGCAAAAGTAATATTTTGGCTACTAACCTACTTTTGCATTCTTTTTTCTTTCTCTAGAAACAATATCAATACACCTGTGAATAGGTAATGATGGAAGCATACTTATTAAGAATGCACAAGAAACTAATGTATTTAGACAACTAATTCATTTTTAATAAAACAGAAATTACTGTTCTAGGAAAATAATTTACCCACTTTTAAAAAGGATAGTAATAAATAAATTAATAAATAAATTACTTCCTTTAGGACAATTAATATCTTCAGATACTCTCCCCTAATTTAATTTGCTTGTGTTTCATGCACTTAAATACCAGTATGCTATTGACAGAAGGGACAGACAGCTATAGGCAAGAGCTAAGAAGATCTGGTTTCCTTAGTTGATAGCCTAGAGTTCAGTCTCCCTTTTTTCCAACTCAGTTTCCCCTCCATTCCCCTGCAGGTGATGAGCTGTTTTGGACGCAGCTCCACATTTTGGGCAACTGTGATTGCACACCAGGTGTGGGTCAACAAGGACTTGGTTGCAGCCTCAGGTCTGGAGTTGGGCCACATCCAGACACTTTCTTTAACTCATGTTTTACCCACCTCAGCCAAAGGCAAACTACATTCCTCACCAGTATGTTGCATTACATTCTTGGTTGACTGGGCAATAATCTTACTGGAAAATTAGCAAAATCCTAATCTACATAAATGCATCCATTTCCCCTACAAATTCACTGTCATCTGGCCCTCAAAATGCTAGTGGTGTGTGTGGATTAAATGGAGGCTGCACAGCTCCAGATGTCTCCAAGAGTTTGCTCCTGGGGGTACCTTGCTGAGCCTTGAACTGGTTCAAACCTGGTGCAAGACGTGTAGGTTTACATCAGTCACTGCTTTCATGGCAGGACAAGAATATGCCCCAATATGAGCTTAAAAATGGAGGATACTCAGTCACAGAAATTATCTGGCAGGAATCTACATGTGGTCAATGTGAGGCTTGTGTGTTGCGTTTCCAGACCACATCTTATCTATCAAAAGTGTTCTTCATCATGAGCCACAGGGGAAGAGGTTTGTACCATTTCACATAAATGTTGAAAATTTGCTGAATGTAAAAAAGAAAGGGAGAAAAAAGGTGTCATTCTCCCTGTAACACTTAAGGAACCTTCTAGTAGATTAAATATAACCTTTAAATGGTACTTTTTAATTATCCAGCATTAAAAACTCCAGTATTTAAAAAAGTTCAAAGTTACAAGATGATTTAAATGGGCATAATGTTTAAAATTTGAAGTTACTTTTTAATAGGTCTTATGCTCCCAGACTGATTACAAAAGATCAGCCTCTGAGCAGTGCCCTTTAAGAGCTCCATTATTGCTATTGGAATACTTGAAATGCAATGACTTTCACTGGATTACAGGACAATAAAATGAAGATATTTTCTACAGTCCAGATGTCTGAGGAGTTCTCCTTTGACTTATGTGGGAAAAACTGCTAGTGTGAAAAGAGAATTTTAAATAATGGGGTCTGGTGGGTAATGGTCTGGTCTCTGAGACATTTTGAAACTGCTTTTCACCAGTTTTCAACAGTTCCAGTTCCCTGTGGCACTTTCTCACATTATATCAAATTTTATTTTCCTCTATACTTTCTCTAATCATTAGAACACTAGATTACTATAGTAGCTTAGTATAATCAGGTTTCAAATTAACAGATATTTCTTTAAATGTGCTTAAATAAGCACATTTTAATTTACCAGAATTCTGTTTTCTCAGTGACAATTCAGCTTTCTATTCTGTACTCTGCCTCATGCCTCATCAGTCATTTTGCTATACCAAATTCTGGCTACACATTGCACCATATCCCAGAGCAAGTCTTTTAAAAATTTGCTTTTAGAATTTGCTTTTTGTTTTGTTTTGGGGTTTTTTGAGAAGTCCATAAGAATTAACGCTAATTCAACCTTATTTTGTCATAATTTGAAGAATAGAATAAACTGAACAAAATTAAATTTAAATTTTGAGTAAGTGCCATAAACTGATTCAGTGCAATCAATCTAATCTACTTCAGATTAAATCATTAGCTAGTTTAGATTAACTTCCTGGATAGACATGTCTCAGTTATACAGCTAGAGACAACAGATAGATAAATATGAAAAGTAAGCGATGCTTCCTCATTGTTAAGTTGCATAAGGTTTCAATATTAATGAACATATGAACTAACAAGTAGTAAGGGTTCCGTAACCATTACAAAAAAATTAAGCTTCAAGGAGAAAAATTAAGCTATGCACAAAAATATTGCATTGCTATTTATGGAGAGTTATTATTAAATGTAGAAGAGAAAGACATGGAAGGTGAGAAGACTTTTGATAATTTACCTTTACATTTATAATGTAGACATTTGCACTTAAATATAAATTTAAGTTTGACTTTTTGGGCCATAAATCAGAGCTTTAGCAAAGCTAAACCCAGGGATAGACAAGGCAGGATTGGAGCAGAGAGATAAATTACAGAGTTAGCCAATGCAGATGGATGCTGATATTTTTGTGAAAGGACAGGATGGAACAGGAATGGGATAGATAGGGAGAAGAGGTTCAAGGACAGACCAGCTAAAGTCCCACAGTAGGTTCTGGAGGCATTGAAGTAAATGTGAATAATTCTCTGTGTGGTACCTCTGAAGAAATGCTGATCACAGAATCTTCATGGTTGGAAAAGAACTCTAAGATCACTGAGTCCAAATGTCTCTAGGAGACCTCACAGAAGAAAGCCAGTGGAAGGGAGAAATCAAAGCAATGGTGGTTTGGGTTTCAAAGACCACACTGTGCTTCTAAAAAGAAGGTTGGATGCAGATGGATCACCTTTCCTTAATTTGCTTGCAGAGCAACCTCCCTGCATCCCTGCGAGGGTGGTTCCACCCAAGGGTGAGAGAGGGATGAGGGACAGCACAGAAAGACATCAGTGACTACAGGCAGTGCATTCTGTGAGTCTGGGGGATGAACAGGAGGAAGATATGGAGAGCACTCATGCTGTGATAAAGTGTAAAAAAAAGTGTTAGGAAGAAGAAAGGAAAAGATGGAATAAAATTATGTCTGAGAAATCAGAGACAGGAGCCCTTCCAGAGGCAAGGAAAGAAGAGAACAAAAGCAAAGGTCTTTCTACCTTTCTATAAGCTGCTTCATCTGCTCCCCAGAATTGAAGCTGGTTTTCACTTTTTTGCAAATATTTGGTTCATGTTTGCTTTCCACATGACAGGGGAGTGGACTTCATAATTAGTATCTATACTCAGATAGAATGATTGGATTCAAACTATTTTCTTTATTAAAAAGTCATGAATAGTAGGAAAGAACTTCAGCAAATCTGATGCACAAACTTTATAAACATATTACAAAACTGAGTAAATTTGGATATAGTTTTACAAGACATCGATAGATTATGTACCTCTTCATGCCAAATTTTACATCACATACACAGAATATGGCTCTTTCTTCAGAGCAAATAATGTTGTGCAAACCCAAGAAAATAGTTGTTGTAATACAAACTTACCACAGCCCTACAGCCTACAAACAACACGCATATTCTATTAGTGTAACATGCAGCAAGGACCCTGTTTGTGTTTTGCTAAAACGTGCTGGGAGAAGAGCAAGACAGACACCTTTTCATTAACGTTTTCATCTCAGTTCTGTGCATTTTTGAACAAGAATTGAAGGCATTGTGCCACCAAGTTAGGAAATCTTGTCTTTAAGCACGGGAACGGAGCTGTGCGCTTAAGGTCATGGGTGTGCACAAATACCTTTCCCAAATTAGAGTCTACGAACGTTATAAGAGCTACTCAGCACATTGCAGGATCATCTTAAAACCACTTGGTTTTGTAGATGACACATCGATGAATTCCATTTAACACAGTGGCCTGCAAAGCTGTTATATTTATTCCTCACTGAACGATAATAACCAGGGTGTGAACACAAGCAGTCTAATTCCAGAGAAATGCTCAGCTCACTGCCTGTGTGTACCTGTTTGCTGTCCAAGAGATCAATGAGGGGAGCCACATCTCCCTTCAAGGGAGAGATGCTCTTATGCAATGACCAGTAAGCCATCAGCAGAGCTGGCTTAGATCCTTGTAGGGAAATTTATTTCATTTGGAAATGGAGGAAAATAACCTAAAAAAATCTCACTGGTAGGGCTCTCCTAGTTCATAGTGAACAGAAATAAATAGAGCAAGAATTTATGAAAGCAATCTGTTTCGTAGGGTGTTTTTTTATTTTGCCATGGTCTCATTAAGATCCATGAAAACTAATGCTTTCCTTTAAATTTCTTAAGACTCAGTTTACTTGGAAGGTCCAAGGGACATGCAGCATGCAGGAAGGCCTCTGTGCTATTTGGTACTGTGCAAAATGGTCATGCCACTGCTGATCAACAATTTACCATAATGACATCCTGTATTTTTATATTAATATTGAGGAGATTAATTATTTAATTTTATTTTTTAAATGCTTTTCCTATAAACTGCAAATCAGGTCAGAACCAGTCAAATGAATGCAAACAGCTTTTTTTTAACTTTCACTATGAAGAAAAGAGGGAGCTATCAGCCAGCCAGCTCTTCCTTCACTTGGACTTCAGGAAAAAAAATCCCTTTTATCACTCAAGCTAGCTAGCACAGCACCTTTTCCATGGAGCCTGTACTATTTTTTCTCCCTTCATATTCTTGTCCAAACTCAGTAAGTGGAAAAAAAATAGTTCCTACCCATTCAAATTATGATTGCATCAGAAGAGTAGTAGGATTTCATAGAGGTTTATTCTTTTATTTTTTTTTCCTAGCTTAAGTTCTTTTATTTCTTTGAGCTTTATCCGCTCTGCCTTTTTCCTGTCACGTTTCATTCTTGACTGACATGTACAAGTGTTTCTGCTTTCCATGCTATATCAAATGTGGTCCCACTGTGGTCATCTGATACAGCAGCTTAGCTATTTCTGTAAGGTTTTTCATCTGGCGTGAGTTTTGGTTAGCTCCAGAAATCTAACTTTGCTTGTGGACCTCCAGTGCACCAGTTCTAGAAACTTGCATTTTATATTCCATTACCCCACTGACATGACTGAGAAACACTCCCTGCAAACATATCTTACTATTTTTACAAATCCTTCTAATAGCATTACATTCTCAGATTTCTTCCATCGGCGGCTGTGGGATTTTTTCAATGTCTCATTATTATTAATAGCTGTTCATCCTTCATATCTCTTACCTCAAATTCACTTTCAGTTATTTCTGTGTTGACAGTTGCAGCCTCTGCACTTTAGCTAATCTACTGTGTATGTCTTCCCTTCCTTGATTTATGTTCTGCTGGGGCATCATAGACTTAGTTAGCACTTTTGTCCGTCTGCCCCCAGAAACACAGTACAAATTCCACCTTCACTACTTTGTAGCAATTGGCTTTTAAAATTCCTTAATGAACGTCCTTTTATTTTTCCTTTTTAACAGGAATTCAGCCTTGTGAGGTTTTTCTGCTCATGGTATACCTAGACAAAGTCCAGAACTGAAGCATACTTTCTGTTTTTCTCCTTTCTTCAGCAGACAGAGTACTGTAAACTTTTGCTCTGTCTCTTTACTTCAGACTAGTCACAAACTCCAGAACGTGTTTTCCTCAGTTTCCAGAGTGAATGAACAGAGGTATCCATTCAGAAGAAGTATAGTATTTTGCTTTACTTGCTATGTCAGTTTGTGTCATGAGAGAAATCATTCAAAGTTCATGAAGAAATCATGCAGAAAGATACAACACTGAAAAAAATCTTTCATAAACAGTTTTGTTATTACAGATTTTTGCAGGGTGCATAACTCAGAGAAAGAAGTGAAGTAGCTTGTCTAAAGCTACCCTGAAACTCTGGAGCAGAACTGGGTATAGGGCTTAATTTTCAAGAATCATCTTAGTGCCTTAACCCTCATGCCACACACACAAAGAATAACCAGGGGTCAAAATTGCTTCAGTGCTGATGAGAAAGGGGGCTGGACACACATGAATTTACTCTACTCTCTCATGCCCAGAGGCACTGCTATTGAGAGAATGAAGAAGGTACACCTCTGAAGACATTTCCTTCCCTCCTCTTCAAACCCATATTTAAGAAATATACTCTCCTTCTTCTAAATTAATACTTGAGGGGAAATGGCATCAAATGCACAAGAAGTGTACTGGATTTAAAAAATAGGCCTGTTTAATAAATGCATCTTCAGTGTAGCATATCAAAATAGATTTCATTAAAAAATTTCCCTTAAGAGAACAACATAAAATGCAGTTAAAAAAAATAAAAGGATCAAATGCTGAGGCACTTGTTTTAATTGGCTTTAACTTCTGCAGTCTAAATGCAAACTATGAGGCCCATTATAATTTGGATGGCTGGTGCTTCTAAACATAGTGTCAGAATTCAGTGAATGAGGGGTGGCAGGCCAGCACACACACTGCCAAGTGAAACAGCTACTCAAGCCGGGCTGCAAAAATCAAACACACACACAGAGCAGTAGCTATAATTAGACACGAACAAACCATGCCAGATGAACTAAGAACCCACTTTAATTCAAATATTTCTTAAGGTTTTTTTTCAAGTACGCCTTTCTACTTAGTTGGACTGAAATCTATTTCAGATAATGATGAAGAGTTACTTTTTCAGGGTTTTCTTTCCAAACTAGAGATAAAACACGTCTGTAGAAATGTGCGTGCTTAGATCTACGTTTTCTGGTTCTCCTGTTACCCCTCCTAAATCCTTCTCTCTCTTGTTCATATTTTAAAGCATGCCTTCTTGAACTCACAGCTGTGTGACTTTGGCCAACATTCAAAAAAAGGGGACAAGGAGTTTTTTATGTAATACAGCTGAAGCTGAATGTGGATTTGGTGATGAAGGAGAAGGGTGCAGGACACACACACTTTGATAAAGCCCTTACATGGTCATAAAATAGATCTGCAGTATCCTCCCCCCAACTACAGCAAGCACCCATGTTTCAAAAAGAGTAGCTCCAGTTGAAAGCAGCACGGGCAGCTTTATGTACCAAGAATTAGCAAGGAAGTTTTCTCCTAACTTTCAATAATTAGTACTGATTAATGCCCCTAAGATTGCAGGTGCTTGTTCTCTTCAGTATCTGCTATTCATTTTGGTTATGCATTATCCATATGCCCTCTACTGCTTTCTTTTCAGTCTTTGGTCCCAGTGAGAATTACAGGAATGAGTTACATCTGCTTAGCTACACAAAACACAGGGAAGCTTTATCACCTTCAACTTTGATTCAATTTCAATTTTTGAAGCAAAAAGATTTCACAAGATTTCACTTCATGTGTAAATAAGTGAGCAGATGTTTTCACTACGCTACGCCAAGGTATAAATTGAAGTTCTTCTACATGTTTTGTGTCCCTGATCCATTAAATCAACAGCCAAAGCCTTTTCAGTCTCCCTCCGTAAGAACTTTTCCATTCCCTTCATCCTTTCTTCTTGCTCACCTTTGAGTTCTTCCCCTTGGACCTTTCACTCAGCTGCAGATATCCAACTGCAGGCAGCACGCCCTTCAGTGAATGCCTCAGCTCGGTGAGGTGACTCTCAAGTTTCTCACAGCTTTCATGAACTTTGCCCAAGTTTACCACCCCATGTCATTTACAGGATTTGCCATTGTGTTCCTCACCCTCTTCCCAAATGTCTAGTAAAGATACAGGTCCTAATCCAGGGCCTTTTGCCCTTCACTTCAAATACTGTTACTGTTTTCATTGGTATTTTGGTTAACTTCTACCCTCTAAAAGAGTCCTGCTTTCCCTTCCTGCCCCCAGGCTCCCATGGAGTGCCTCTTCAAGAGCAGAAACCATTTATACAGGTGGCTTCAAGCCTTTTGTATACAGGCAGATCTATGTAGACAGGGAAGGATTCATTCTTTGCTTTTCAGATGATGGAGCAGAGTAAGAGACCTAGACTTCTCTGTCAAGATTAATGTTTGCTTGCTTTCTATTTAAATAACATAGTGATTATGGCTCAAATTTCCATTACCTGGAGAAGTTCAGAACACTTTTATTATTATTTATTGTATTATCAGACACTACAATTTGGTTTGCAATTTATCTCCTATCACTTCAGGTGTTGGTTGGTTTTGTTTGGTTGGTTGGTTTTTAACTTGTACAACACTCTGGTTTATTTTTCCAGCTAATGGCATCCTTACTAAGGAAGTTGAAGATATGTCAAGGTTTTGATAGCTCTTGAAGCAATCTGACCTGAACAAGCATGGGGTCAGGATTTCTGGTTTGAATTTACACAGCAATGAAGCTAATATCTGGTAAAATGATTTACAGCATTAATCTTCCTTTCTTTTTTCACAGTACATACTGATTGGACCACACAGAAAATTTGTTTGAATGGGCTTAGTTTCATTCAACATTCAACAATTATGTGCATCATGTCATGGAGAAGGCACCTGAAAGCAAGAACAGAGAACATTTCTCAGCAAGAGGCTCAAAACCTGATTATACCAAAGATGAAAATTGGTCAGCTCACCACTGAAATATGTTTGATTCAAGCCAGTAGTTACACTACCAGTCATCAGCACTAAGAATGTACCTTTTTTTTTTTTTTTTTTTTGCCTTGTGCATAAATATATTTCAAATTAAAAGTCATAGCAAAATGAGAAAATTCTTCCTAGGCTAGACAGTTACAGACAGCTCTACTCTGGACAACAATGGACTGCATCTTCCAGGTTTTTCCCAGGGCTATAATGGCCTCCCTGCTCCTGATCATCCAGCAGAATTACATTCTTCTCCAGCTAAGACATCTTTACCAGATTTTTCACATAACACCCTATTAGACAGGAAAGTGCAACTACCTCCACTTCACAGGGGAGAGAAAGGCATGGAAAGTTTGTTGTAACATAAGCCCTATGCCTTAGACCTCAAGATGCTGTCTGACTGTTCAACCATCCCTCCCTCAGGGGATGAAAACTGCATCCTTTTGGTCTTCCAATACTTGCTCTATCAGCTGTCCTTGTTCAAATTATGGCCAGCTACCGAGGTAATGAGCTACTTGTTCATACTCTTAAAAATCTTCATTTTTAGAGCAGGAAATAGATAGGGCCAAGAAAAAGGATGAGCTCATTGCACCGTAAGTACTCACTTACACACACCAAAGGATGTTCCCTCTTTCCTCAGAAGAAGTGACAATTAAGGAAAGGAATTTTCAATAGATGTCAAAACTTTTCTCATTGCAATTTCCTTGGAAACAAGATTTTTAGCGTACTAATCTTTGAAGTTTCACAATAAAATATTAGCATGTAAGCTATTAATAATTAATTTTTTCTGACTATGATGAAATGATGTGACTTTTACCAATTCAGACATCACCCTCCAGAAACTGTGCCTTCACTTACCTTCTAAGTGTACAGCTGCAAACAGACTGGTACAAGTGCAGCAAATCTGATCTGCACAGCAAAAGCAACAGGCAGAAGGCACATGTTGCAACCTCACTCACTGACTCTTCACAGGCTGCTTGGGCAACTTTTTGTACCAGATCACAAGGCATTTATATTCGAGAATGATGGAATCATTAAGGTTGGAAAAGATCTCTAAGATCCTCAAGTCCAATCATCAACCTAAGGCCACCTGCCAACTCATCTTGCTGCTAGTTTTTGCAATTTGTTGTAAAACATAGAAGCCTTGGGTTAATGTCTTTTGCCTTCCTTTTCTGCAAAGAAATTTTAAATCTAAGAACACTAGGTCTATTGTAAACATTGTGGGATGATCACTGCCTTAACATGGTCTCTGTAAAAAGCTGGCAATCAAATAGGTCATGATGATATTGTGATGGCAGCTTAATAGCATGAAATTAATTAATCAGCATGTTTAAAGGGGGGTTTTAATTACCATTGTGTTGTTTTATTTAACTAGTAACTTGCATGCTGACTACATTTATAGAAAAAGCAGTGAAAAGGAAAGTTGCTGGTAAGACTTCAAGAAACAAAACCCTCCAATGTAAAACCAGTCTATGTCCATAGTCCCCACGAAAATGAACTGGCAGGATGCACGTAAACTTTACAGAGCTGCCCCCAGCCACCTGTACCATTTTGCCTGTGACCTAGACATTTGAAAGTATTTGAAGTAGCAAAGTGCTACTATAGAGAATACCTGGACATCTTCCCTCCTTCCACAATGGTATAGACCTCTGCATTAATTCCCAACTTGAGTTTTTATCTGCATTCCTTGCACTTCTGCTACCCCTCTGTTGCTTTCAGATTAATCGAGCCTACTTGACCCCCATTTCACATTACTCTTGTGAGGTCTTAATCCTAATCCCTCCCCTCTTCTAGAATCTGCTTCAAAGCCCCAAGGCTACACATTCATCCCCTTTATGGATTCTCTGCCTGTCCAAATAAATCTTGAACCCCTCCAGTGCTCACTAAGGTAATTTTAAGAGGTGGGGTGCAGAGTGGCTTTTTGTTTTCTTTTCTTTCACCACCCCTTCTGTTTGGAAATCACATTTTAAAAGCGATATGCTGGGGTGGGACAGGAATATCTCTTTGAACCCCTTCTGAACAGGAAAGATTAGAATCCCACATCTCTCAAATTTCAGCTTACTGTCTCATTCAAAGACAAAACATTCTGTCATTACATCAGACCTTTTCTCCCTGTGTGCCTGTCTAAAAGTCCCTAAGTATGAACATTACCATTATATTGTATCAGCCAACTACAGCATGCAGTCATAGCTTTGAGGTATCAAAGTGAAAGTAAGATCAGAAGTTTTCAGGATTATCTTCACTTTCTTTTTGCCTACATGTATTTAATTTCGTTTTCCATGTACTGAAGCCTACAAGAAAGGTTGACTGGAATGCTGATGAGAGCATTTTCTCACAGGAGAGATGTGAAAAGGGGGAAAAAGGAGGGAGAAAAGTAAGGGGGGGATGACAGGTGTGTGTGAGGGTGACAGGAAGGAAGGAAGGAGGGGAGGAGGGGAAGAGGGAAGGAAGGAAGGAAGGAAGGAGGGGAGGAAGGAAGGAAGGAAGGAGGGGAGGAGGGGAAGAGGGAAGGAAGGAAGGAAGGAAGGAGGGGAGGAAGGAAGGAAGGAAGGAAGGAAGGAAGGAAGGAAGGAAGGAAGGAAGGAAGGAAGGAAGGAAGGAAGGAAGGAAGGAAGGAAGGAAGGAAGGAAGGAAGGAAGGAAGGAAGGAAGGAAGGAAGGAAGGAAGGAAGGAAGGAAGGAAGGGATGTGAAAAGAAAGAAAAGTATTGAAAAATGGGAAAAGAAGCTACTGACATTTAGAATAGTGAAAAGCGGTGAAAAGCAAAAATGTGAAAGAAGATATATAAGTCAAAGTAAGGGAATGAGGCATGAAAGAAGGACTATGAAAGATGCATATATTTGAAACCAAGAGAAAACAAAGAAAAGACATGAAAAAGAAAATAAGGAGTGAAAGAACTGCCAAAGGGAAAGTAGAAAAATAAAGATAGCACTGCAAGCAGAGAAATAAAAATTGAAAGAAGCAAGAAAGCAGTGAGAAGTCAATGAAAGCAGTTAAAAGCAGAAAAAGAAGGGAAAAGAAGGGAGGAAGAGACCTGAAAAAAATCAAAGCAGTGTGTGTCTTGGACAAGTGTTGAAAATGTGAGAAAAGCTGCAAAAAGGCTGGGAGAAGTAAGGAGCAGAAGGGAAAAGCAGGAAAGGAAAGGGTAAAAAAAAAAAAAAAAGCAAGGAGCAATGAAAAGCAGTCAAAGCCATAAAAAGCACAGGAGAGGAGGAAGAAGTGTGGAAAGGAAAATTGCGTGGGGAGAGGGAAGGGGAAGGCAGAGGTGTAAAAAGAGGTGAGAGAATTGGGAACATGAAGTCAAATCATGGAAAAGTAGTGAAAACCAGGGAAGGAAAGAGAAGGGAAAGGAACAGGAAGAGGAGGGTGAAGAAAGACTAAGGAAGGGGAGGAGGGAAAGAAATAAAAGAAGGAAGACAAAAGGAGGCGGGGAGACAAAAGGAGGAGGGGCAAAGGAAGGAAATGGCCTGAAAAGCAGTGATAAGACGCCAAAGCGGTGAAAAAGAAAGCAGAGGAGGGATAAGAAGGGTAGGAAAAGGAGGGGAGAAGGGGAAGACTTGGTAAAGGTGCACAGCAGTAGAAATCAGCAAAAGGCATTGAAAACACTGTAAAGCATGTAGGAAGAAAAAGCAATCAAAGCAGGGAAAAACAGAGAAATAAAAGAGGTGGAGGGGAAAAAAAGCCTCACAGGACAAGCAGTCAGTGCAGTGAGTGACAAGCAGAAAAAAAGCAAAGACCAGAAAAGGAGTCTAAAGAAGGTAAAGCACTGAAAAGCAGGAAAGGGAAAATGAGAGAAGGGAGGGAGGAAAGAAAACAAAAAACACCTGAAAAAGTTGCAAAAAGCAGTGCATAAAGTGAAAGCAAGAAAAATCAGCTAACAGCAGCCAAAAACAGGGAGAAGCAAGGAAAACAAGGGCAAACAGGGAAGGGGAAATAAAGAACCAGAGGTGGGGAACAGAAGATCTAAAAAGCAGGAAAAAGGCCCAAGAATGAAGTGAATAGAGAAGCAGGGGGTGGGACATGGGGAGAGGAAATGGCCTGAAAGGCAGTGAAAAACAGTCAAAAGCAGTAACGAAAAGAAAGGAAAAGATGGGACAAGCTCTTGAAAAAACTCAAAGCAGTGAAGAGGCTACAAAGCAGTGGGAGAAAGGGGGAGAAAACAGTGGAAAGGAAGGGGGGGGGAAATGCAGAATAAAACAAAAAACAAACTGAAGAGCAGTGGAAAGCAGGGAATAGAGGGAAAAAGAGGATCAGAAAAACAGTGTAAGGAAGTTAAAGCAGTAATAAACAGAAAAGGGGAGAGGAGAGACTTGAAAAGCCATGAAAACAAAGAAGTAAAAAAAGAAAAGAAAAAAAAAAAAAGAAAAAAAATCAACGCAGCAAACAGGGGGGAACGGGAAGGCAAAAAGTTGGGAGGTGGCAGGGTAGAAAGCAGACAAAGAGCTGAAAAGCAGCGAAAAAAATGCTGACAAGTGTGCAAAAAAAGTCAAAGCAGTGTAAAAAACCTGAAAATCAGTCACCGCAGCATAAAAGCTGGGAGAAGGGAGAAATCAGTAGAACAGGGAAATCAAGACAGTGAAAACCAGGGAAGATAAGGAAAAAGCTGAGAAGGGAGCCAAAGCAATGAAAAGCAGGAGTATGGGAAAGAAAAGACCAGAAGAGCCAGGAATGTAATTCAAAGCAGGGACTAGCAGGGAAAAGAAAAAGAAGTTAATAAGATCTGAAAGGTGGCAAAAATAGCCAGACAACTGAAGATAAGGGAAAAACAAGGAAAAAAGAAAAGGGGGAGGGGGGGGGAGCAGCGCATGGGGGGAGAGGAGACAGACCTGAAAAGCAGGGAAAAAGTCAAAGCAGGATATGGGAGGGAAGGGGAGAGAAAAGGCCTGTAAAGTGGTGAAAAGAAATCGAAACATTGACAAGCCTTGAAAAGGAAGCAGAGGAAGGAGGGGGGGGGGAAGAAATAACCGTGTGGAGGAGGAAGGGGAAAAAAAAAAAAAAAAAAAGTATGTAAAAGGGAAAAGCAAGAAGATGCCTGAAAAAACAAAGTCTATAAATACTGAAAAGAAGGGAGGAAGTGGGGAAAAAAGCATGAAAAGGAAGGGAAAGATGAGGATAGAAAAAGAAGACAAGGAGAGAAAAGCAGACTAAAAAAGTGAAGCTAATGAAACAAACAAGGAAATATAAGAGAGTGGGGAAGGAACAACCTGAAAAAAATGAAAAAACAATGGAAAGGAACAGAAGTCAAAGCAAGAAGGAAAAAATCAAAGCAAGAAACAGAAAGCACCAAAATGAAGTGGGGGATCTGAGGAAAGGAAGTTAGAGACTTGGCTTTTGCAGGAAGTAAACAGAGCAACAGAGAGAAGGGGGCAGGGTGTGAAAAACCTGAAAAGAAGGGGGCAAACAGGTAAATCATGGCAGAAAGAACAGGAAGGAAAACAAAAGCAGGATGTACAGGCAGAGAAGACAGGAAAAGCTGTGAGAAATCAGGAAGAGGAGGACAAGCAGGAAAAGGAAATAGTGAAAAGCAGAGCGACTGGAAAAGCAATAGAAGAAAGCAGGGAATAGTAGTGGGAACAGTAGGGAAAAGAAAAAAAAAAGCTGGGAAACAGAAAAACATGCGGGGGAAAAAGGCTGAATGATGGGAAAAGGAGAGAAAAGTGAAAGTTGAAAAGTATAGTGAAGTGGGGAGAAGGGTCAGAGTGGAAAGCAGGGAACAGAATAGAAGAGAGAAGCAGTGAGAAGGGACAGGAACTTCTAGGTAGAGAAAATTCCATACAATGTTACTGTTTTTGAAGGTAAGTTTAACTGCAGCTTCTACAGAAAATTTAAAGGGTATTAAAATTCTTTTAGCCAAAGTTATTATGCTTAATTTTTTTCTTCACACAAAAAGCTCTTATGATCTCCACGAAAGAGTGAATATGACATATCTTATTTTCAAAGCTCTGGCTCCTGAGACTGACTTCCCAGGTCACTGAGGTTATGTCAGGACACAAACCTTCATACTGTCACTGTATCCAAATGACCTCTACAGACACACCTGATTTCAAAGTGGTGCCACGGTAATGTTTCTACTTCCAGCATGTTTTACAGAGCAAATGCCCTTTCACAAACACAAAGAGTATTATTAACTCTGCATACTGAACTTACCAGACTGATGAGAGGCAGCATACATATGAGTACAACAATAAATTAGGTTATTCCCGTACAGTGTAAACTTAGGTACAGTGCTTTTCTTGGAAGAAATGCTAACTTAGGTAGTCTGCAACAAAGTGGTAAGATTTAGGTATTACAAAATATAAATTTATACAGTCAGGAGACCAATTCAGACAAAAAAGCATGAATGCCCTGGCACATTGCACTGGTACTAAACTCCAGTAGCCCTGCCCTGGGAACTGAGACAAACTGAATTCCCTCAGCTTATTCTTGACTCCAAGGTCTTTGAATGGAGTGTCCTTTGAGTGCAAATTATGAAAAAGTTTGTTGCCCCGAAATTGTAGGACAGCTCAGAATGTGCTTCCTTCAGGACCAGCCTTTCTGCCTGCCTTACCTAAACAGAACTCTTCTCCACCAGCATCCTTGCAGTCTCAAAGCCCTTAAACTCAATCTACCAAGCCATTGACATATACCCATATGATCTGAAATTTCAAGAAATTCTTTAAATCTCAGCAGGATTCGTCTCTGTGATGATCACACAAAACAGCATTAGAGAAGAATTGTTTTAAATCCCTTTTTCATCTTGTAGTTATTTTGTTAGGAACCCATATGCCTTGAAAATTAAGTTGAATTGCTTTATATACACACTGCAGAAAGTAAGCATAGCAGTAGGAAAGCCAGAGTACTTTCTGAACAACTTAAAGCTGCCAAGCCAGATCATCAAAATTATAAGCTACCGCCATACGATTGCTTTAAGCAGTGAGAATTGGCTGACACTGAAGAAAAAAAAAAAAAGGAAAAATGAAATGCAACAAGACAACAAGTATATCCTGAAGTCAAACATACCAACTTTCAACACCCTTTAACAAGTCAATGCTTTGGATTAACACGCTGGTATCTGTTATTTTTTTCTAGATGTAATGAAACTGCTCTTTTCTCCTTCCGCTGGCAAAACAATGTCTTCCCAAAAAGTTTTCACAACAGACTCTACCAGGAGGCTGCAACAAGAAAGAATCCAAATGGCTAATGTACACAAGAGAACACTGCATGTATTACAAAAGCATTCATACTGGAGACCAACATCTTTCTGCTCTACAGTATGTAACAATTCCATGAGATTTGTCTGTATGCATGCAACACAATGTAAGCGAAACATCAAAACACTTTTATACTTTCTTTGTTAAATGAATAGCTTTAAACTGAAGTTGACGTGTAAGATGCAGTGTTCTAGAAAATATCCTGCCAGTATAGCCAAAACATATACTTGGATATGATGACAGTCGTATTCCAGGACACTGGAGTTTGCAGCAGTGGGGAGCAGAGATTCCTGTTGAAAGCTGTTCCTACGGAGTACTTGAAGACCAGGAGCTGGACTGCATGACTTACCCGAGATGAGATATGTCTCCCATGAAGACATACAGGAAAGAGAAATAGAAGAAAATTCCAGTGTACTACAAGAGAACTTTAATTGTATTGCCTTGTTAACCTAAAGCCAAGTTACATTCTGTTGTCGTAAAAGTGTGATCCAGATCTATGTGCAGATTTCTCAGTACTGGCTCTACAGAAATCCAGACCAAGTTGCTCGTTGCTCCAGCCCAGCATGCATCTGCTCTTTAGGATTATTAGAACTTTCTTTAAAAAGGTCAATCTGGTCCATACACTTCTCCTGAAAGTATTAATGACATTTTTAACAATAATTGCAGTTCTGCTTAGCAAGGAGGATATTTGCCTTAATTTCAAAGAAAGAGCTGATGCTTTTACTCATATGAAGCAAAAATACCAGGGCTGTTTTCCTTACGTTCTAGTTTTCTATTTGAGATTTGCAGCATTTCATTGTGAGACTATTTTTTTTAGCTGTTGCCCACTGAGGAAAAACTGCTTGTCATGGAACAGAGGAGGTCCCGCCTTAGGAATGAGGACCTAAGGTGGATCCACAAAGAAACATCTTTTAGGCTATACAGACCCTGTGCCCTTTCTACTCCATGGCAACAGTTTTTTTTAAGGATGTCTTTGGTCAGTCTTACTTCCATTCTCATACTAAGTACATGGACAAATTTTAATAGATGACCATCAAAAACATGCACTACTGGGGAGGGGTGGTGATGGCGGTTTTGGTGTTTTTATTCCTATAGTTCTAAAACACTACTTAAAACATCTGCTGTAGTTTACCTTTTTTAAGGTCTCGCTGGGCTCTGCTTTCAGCCCACTTTAACCTACATGTTTCAGCCATGGTTAGTAAAAATCCCTTCAGCTGCTTATGTGCTGACAGTCTATTCTATCCATTACTGCTGTTCATCCAGTTTCATCTCTCCAGCATTGGATTGCTGTTGGAAATCAAATGTTCCTTTTTCAAGTTAGCCTTTCTAAATCACAAAAAAATTGCCCCCAACTCCTTTGCAAACTTGCAAAATCAACCCAACTCTCACCACTTGATAAATCCAGCTTGAAACAAACCAGAGCTACATTACAGCTCTCACATTAATTACTGGAATCCAACCTCCTGTGAAAAACTTATTTTCCTCTTAAAATAGATTTGTTAAGCCTCATTCAACATGGCCATAAAGTTCTTCATTTAGCTTCCCTCACACGCTTTTCTAGGACCAAGAACACATTAATTTCTTGGTCTCTCTTTCAGTTAAGGTCTGCACAATTCCACCCCAGCTAAAGGTATTACTCTCCCTTCTCTAAGCTATATTATTCACATTGGTTAGACTTTTTTCCACGCTGAAGATCCTTTCAATTTCAACCCTAACCTCTTCTAAATCTTCCCTTCTTACTTTCCCTCTAGAATCTATGGATACTGCTTGAAGCAAATGAAATTTTCTCTCTGCCATTCAGCAGAGGAGCCTGAAGCTTAAGATTTTAACTACCACCTTTGTCTGGCCTATGAAGTGTATCACATTCTCGTATCCTTCAGGTCCTCAAGGATTATCGCAGTGACCATATTGTGGTTGAACTCTTGTGATGCTCTGGAATATCTAGCTTACATCATAATAAACAACAGAAACTGCAAATCCTCTGAGATCTAGGCAGATCATATATATTTGATATGGCCAGTATGAGTAACTGTTGGAATAAAACCAAGGAATCTTAGTCGATAAGGAAAAAATAATTCAACTATCGTTAAAGTTTTCAACATGAAGTTGCTTCTGTGGAATCCCACAAAACCAGGGACATGTAGCAGAAAACTGAAGTTTGGCAAGGTGACTTTCTTTGCTTGACAGATGCAAGATGCTGTGCAGTTCTAATATCCATCCTTCTAAGTAAAACTGATCACTTGCCAAAGTCATCATGCATCACATACAAATTACCCTCATAACACTCTGCAAAAATGCTACTTTGTAGTCAGCTGCTTGTGTAATTTTGACTAGAAAGATCCTTCTATACTGCTCAGAAGCTCCAGATAATGATCTTCTTGAAATACGTTGGTTCTATAAGTCAACACCACGTATTTACCACTCTGTATCAAAAGGTTAGAGCCTTGGATAACTTCCTCATTAAAAAAGGGTGTTTTTGGTGGGTTTCAACAGGAATTATCTTCAAAGGTGTTTAAGAGTTTTCAGTTATCAAGAAAAAAATATAAGCACATTGATGGTTTAATGAAAATACCATGGTAGAGTGATAAACAATGAAGACAAGTCACATCTATAGGTGAATCCAACCCTTCTGTAAACCAGTCCCATTCAGACATCATTATACTTACAGGATGGAAAACTACATCCTGGAAGAGCAGCAGTTCTGAAAAGGACTTAGGAATCATGATGTATAATCATCTAAATTTACAATCTTTTAATGCAAATAACTGAGACTGAAAATGCAACCTTTGGACGCATAAACAAACAAGCAAAGATATAACTGAAAGGTTCAAGAATGTACCTGCACATCCTGGACGCACACAGCAATACTGAAATTACTACCAGATGCTGTATGCAGT
Organism: Phaethornis superciliosus; assembly: GCA_023637945.1. Lineage (NCBI taxonomy): Eukaryota > Metazoa > Chordata > Aves > Apodiformes > Trochilidae > Phaethornis > Phaethornis superciliosus. Next base: position 107,683,338 of record JAJQWJ010000001.1, on the reverse strand, counting down.
TCTTATGTCCATGCTTTAGAATGGATTTTGAAACATCTGAAGTTTCAGAAGAGCCGTAAAAGATTTACAGTTAGAGATTTAAGGAACTCCATCTATATAGGTTAATAAAGTTAACATATTTTAATGTGAATAAAGTGAAATAGTTTTAAACTAGAGTAGTTATTCATTATTCTAATAGGCAGCTAGCTATCTGATGGCCAGCAGATGTAATTAAACAGTCCTAAAACTGAAGGAGGACTAAGAGTATGGAAAATAATCTATCTGAATCACTCAAAAAGACACGGAAAAATCCTCACACTTGAAGAATCTATATGAAAATCTGCTATCTTTTTCAAAAGTATGTTCTACTGCACCCAAAAGATAAGGACTTCATGATGCAGAAATAACTAGGTTGAATTCTAGGGATAATGGCATGCCAGTCAGATTATTTCATTACCGTGGTCACTTCTGGCCTTAAAATCAGCTAGTCTGTAAGAGGCAGAAAGCTGCAGTGCATATAAGAACATTCAGACTAACAGATGATAATATAAAGAACTCAAACTACAAGTACAGTCCATCAGAATCAAGCAGAGCTGTGTTCATACATCAATGATTTGTATACCTTGCTGTTTCAATTAAAAACTCAAAATTATCTGTTATGCCTCCAACTTTTACTTTCATATTTTTAAGTCTGTTTCAATGTATCTGATATTTACATATTATAGTATAATTATACCTACCATACCATGGCTTGGAGTAGGTTAATTGCATAGGAAGATTTACTATGTTTACATTTTTTTCTTAAATTACTCTTTTTTTAAAAAGCACAGTAAAGAGTCTGAGGACAAATTATTCAACTGTTTATCATACATAAGACTGCATGACTATAATACAAAGGGCTTGTCTTTTCATTTAACGTTACAATATACACAGCAAGTCCGGACTAGATCTTACAATCTGAACACAGGTATTTAACCTTTTCCATGCTGTTTATGTTTACAATGCACAGAAGTCCTGTAACCAAACTGTGTAGTAAAGCACACAAAACTGGACTGTAACATAACACAGTATGCAGAAGCACTGGATTTTATGATTTCTTCTTTATGTAGATACTTTTAACTGCTTTATTTTTTTGGCGCTTGCTAAGGTGTGGCAACCCGCGCACACAAAAACTACCCAGATTTCATATTACCCTTATATTCCTAGACAGCAGTAAGTACTGGATTCCTTTTTATATTGCTAAACTCAGCATCCTGCTTCTAAGGTGTCAGCCTTCCAAATCCTGTAAACTCTGAATTACTGAGTTAAAGAAAAAAAGAAAAAAGGAAAAAAAAAGAAAAAAAACCCAAAACATTTTCATCCACAGGGTTGATGTGTCAATAAAAAAAGAAATATGGATTGCTTGATTTAAAAAAAAAAAAAAATCATGATTTACAAAAAAAAATGGTAATCCCGAGTATTCATTCCCATTTACATGGTAGTCAGCTGCTGCATTGTCACTGTAAGTATAAAAAATTCCACCTTTTAGTCTGAAAAAATGACTTAGCCACATGGAATTGACCAGTATGAGCTCTGACTTTTCTGCTAAATTAACTTTTTAAAAGGGCTTACTGGCAGAGGTAGATCACTGCTTCTGTAATAAATAATGGGCAAACAACATTAATCTGGGATGGGCAATCAATGCATTACGCCCTTATTCTTTCAAATGTTTTCCATGGAGCTTTTACGTTTTAAGTAAGTAAATCTCTGAATGGGCCCATAAATTTTGCAACTGCCAAGCTGACTGTGTTATATTAAGGCAGCATTACCCAAAAATTAGGCACCTGTTAAATACAGCCTGCTAACCTCAGGTCTCATATGAGTGTTTTGCTTTACTCAGACTATTATTTTGGACCTGTTCATGCAATCAAGGTCTTGCCTTCAAGTTTACAATTATGTTAATAAGGAATACAAGAATCAACTGCTGGTTTCATAGCTTCTGGATCTAGTGTCCCTTTTACCTTCAGAAGCCTGAACACATTTATAATGTAACAGATGTTATAGTCTCAAAGTAGATGTCAATCTATTATGTTCAGTACACAGAATGCTGTAAATGTATTGGCTATGAATTCAACAACAGTTCCAGTTTTGCTTAAGCAATAGTACAGCCATAATTTTCAACTGACATTTAAAAATGGTCTAGTTACACCTTGTGTCAAAGTGCAGAACTGCTACATTATTGGTTACAGACATCTATGTGCTATAAAAACAGCTTTGGTACAATAAATTATCAAAAAAGAAAATAAATTTTTGTAAAATTCACAGCATAATTGTGAGGCAAAAAAGCAGTCACATAAAATTCTGCATTTTTAAAAATGTTCAGGATGAACAGAAGACGTCTTTGTGCAGAAGTAATGGTGGAGAAACCACGTGCTGAGAAAAAGCAAAAGAAAAAAGTAAAAAGCAGGAAGGGACACAGTTGTAGCTATTTCCATCAAACGCAAACCACTACTCCTGTGACCTTCAACCAATAAGGAAGTCAACTTTATGACACACGCAAAGTGACCTTGCAATACCTTACAATAAGTGGGTCACAAAAGTCTATTTTAAAAGAAAGGCCTCTTGAATTACCCATTCTCTGTGTTTTCAGCATTAAGGACTGTCTGCAAAAGCATGTCCAAAAGTGATTGCATCTGAAATGGTAGGCTCTTCTAACTTAAGAGTCCAAATCCATAAGGCCAAAGGTTATCCCAAAGACCACCACTTAGATCTCCCCAGGACTGGCCAGGACCGACCCGTTGATTGCTTCTCAGTGCACCTCAGTTATGAAACCAGTCATATTTCAATACTAACTGACTGTGGACTCCAAAATATGAGACCCACAGAATCCCATTACAATTGCTGCTTTGATCCTCAGTAGATTCAGAAAAGGAGAGTTCTGATCACCGCCACTTAGCATGCTTAATGTGCCTTACAAACTCCATTACAACCGTCCCTTTTTACAGCTGAAGAATATATATTTGTGTAATCTGAAGGTCCCTCTTTCTTACAGTACTGCATTTCTGTGCCCATGTTTGTTTGGGGAACTAAAAAAAATATATGTATATATTACTCACTCCCCTCCCACCCAAAAAATTCAAAGGGCCTTTTTATAAACCATGTGCAATGCCTTTAAAAAGAAACTAGTTTGCAACTACAACTAACATTTGAACAATAACCCCACTGAATGAGACCAGAAAAAATCCCTCCCCAAAAAAACCAAACTATGACTAAGTTGTGGCAAGTAAAATGGGCAAAGCAAAAGGTGAACACTACTAAGCTATCCGTTAAGGTGGGTCCGGACATGGCTCTTTAAAAAAAAAAAAAAAAAAAAGAACAAACAAAAAAACCCAACACCACCAAAAGAAAAAAAAACCCAAAAAAACCAACAAAAAAAACTTCATTGTCCCTTTGCAATCTTTTCAAGTTTAGAAAAATAGTCAGCTTTGCCCTCCTGTAGCGGTTCAGTGAGTTTATCTCCTTCTGATTCAAGCAGCTTTGCACTTTGTTTTTGGAAAAACACCACTTCTATAAAAACACACAAGAAACAAACTTAGTTTCAGTTTAGTCACGAGCTAGCCACAGGACTTTGCTGAACACAAACTCCTGTCATGGGAGACTCTTCTCTATCAATCCCTTGCCTCATTGCAAGGTGTCCTTCAGTCATGTAATGAGCAGGACCTGTATTAGCAGAAAACTGGTATGTTGGATGTCCAGCTATGCCAGTTTCTTGGCGCGGATTAGAGTAGACTGTTAAATTCATGTCCATAGCTCCATTTTGTCCAAAGTCCAAGGTATTAGCAGCCACTGGGCGGTTCTGATAGGCCTGATTGCCTTGGTTACCAGTAGAGGAGGAAGATGTAGAGGAGGAAGTAGTTGAGGAAGACAGGGATGTCATGGAGTGGTGACTGTGGCCCACCTCCATAGAATCCTGGGTGGAGGAGCTGTTTGTTGGAGAATTGTAGACCCTCGGCCTGGTCCGGCTACCCAAGGCTTGTTGTCCATGATGGTGGTGGTGGTGGTGGTGATGATGGTGGTGGTGAGAGCTATTTCCATGGTGATGATGTAATGCATTCTGCTGTTGAGGGGTTACATGGAAGGTGGTTTCTTGAACTGGATGGTTTTCAACAGTGACCTGTGTAGGAGCTTCAGTGGCTGTCCAACCAATCGGAGGAGGAAACTGTTGTCGAACCTATGATAATAACAAGCAAAATAAAAATTAAAATGCTTAATCAAATCTCTCCATTTGCAATACATGAAAGAGGTAAGTTATTATGGTCTAACTTAACTTTTAAAAGTTAACCAAACTTTGCAGTGGCAAAAGCATTCTAGAAATGTAAGCATGTAGTTAAGAAGCATTTCTAATACACTTTGCTAAAAGTACCCTAAGAAAAATGACTTCACATTCTAGGTGCTTTTTTCAAACAGTGTAAGTAAATGCAATACATGATCTTACTGTCAAAGTTACAGAAGCAGCTATACATAGCAGTAGTAATAACAATATTTATAGAACACCTAGAACAATAAGGCCCTGATCTCTGAGAGATGCAATTAGAATAGCAAGATAAATTAATATGTTGTAGTTTGTATCTTGATCAGTGTCAATAGCACTAGAGGAGTACTCCTCTGGAAGAAGACAGCTGATAAGTGATTATTAAAATAGCAAGATACAGCTAAACACTGATTTGCTGCATATACTGATTTGCTGCTTGGGAAAAAAATGTGCTCTGTCAGCTGCAAAGAAGCAAGCGTGATTTTTTTAAGTGTAGTGCTTGGAGACTATTGTTTTCCACTTGTAAAAGTGACTCAACAACTGTAAAGGTGATGATCAGAAGTGATAAATCACTGTCATGTTTCAGCTTTATTCAAGCTGGCATTCACTGATTTATATTGTTTTCTGTTCTGCACTAGAAGTATTACTAAATTATTTGTAGTTAATAAATGACTTGTTGCTTCTTTCCAAGAAGTACTGAATAAGCACTAATTCAGCCAATGATAATGTTGGTGAAGTACCTGAATACCATAAAATTGAAGTAAGAACTCCAGCAGGAGTCCACCTAAGTACAAGCTAGTTCTTCACTGGGTTGGAAGCTAGATCGTTCTGTGTACCCTTATGCCCTGTGTAAGATGAAACACTGTCAGCTGCCCCTGACTTACTGCTACTGATTCAAAACCTTCACCTCTGTACAGACTCCAGAAGTTTTTACAGTAATGCACAGTATTTTTACCCAAGAGACTGACCTAGCATACAGGACTACAGGGGAGCTGGGTGTAAAAAGCAAACCACATCTGATGGCTATTTCTATGTCTAAACCACTTCAGTTCTGAAATGAAAGTGTTCATTAGTTTTAGGGATTTAATACTCTCAGAAAATGATAAATCACACAGGCCAAAGCTCTACAGAAGCATACCTGTGGACTGTGTGTTTCACAGTCCATAGCTTGAACAGCAGCAGTGAAGTGTCCACCACTATGTCGATGCTGGTGTGTGGGGTCTGACCGCGCCCTTCCACTGTTGCTTGTTCCAGAAGAGCCACCTACAAAATTGTAACATGCACAATAACTAAACAGACACAAAATTTACAGTAAGCTGTAAAACACTGTCAGCACGAAGACATTGAAACTCCTCCTACATAGAACTACCAGACCCAAGATAATCATGCACATTTTTGCTTATACACTTTTTAATTTTTTGTTGAAGCAGTTACCTGTTCCAACCGATTAAAATAATGGGTTTTATTACTCATTTTCTAATTATAAAATAAAATAATTACATTTATCTAGGAATTATTCCTTTGATGTGATTAGGAAATATTTTTTTGTTGTTGTTAATGAGAAAAACTTACCTGAGCTTGAAGATGTACTAGAGGTGGTTCCTGAAGACTGCGACTGCTCCATGGCTGGACTTGTAGACACACTGTTACTTGTGTTTGTACCTTCGTCTGCTGTTTTCTTAAAGAAACTATGCTGTAGGGCATAATAAGGTTGAATTCGTGTCTTAGGGTCATAATCAAGCATCCTTAAGATGAGGTCTTTGAACTTCAAGTAGTCAGCTACAGTATGACCCGATTCCCCAGCACGACGTCCACCTGGTCCTCCTGTTTCAACTCCTAGTATATTGTGAAGTTTACGAGTTCCGGGTGGTTTGTATTCCTGTTGGGAAGTTAGACATTGTTTCAAATGAAGTTTTGTATTAAGCCTTGGCTATTCACAGCTTAAACATGCCATAAAAGGAAGTAAGTAAAATAAAAGTAGGAAACTACCCGAAGTGTTATTTAATCAACCTGTCTTAACAACATGGAAAATTAATAAACAACAATAAAGCCATATTTTCAATAAGGCAAGATATAAAGCAAAGTAACATCTCACTATGTGTACTATTTTTAATTTTATTTTTTTTTAAGAGACAGTCTATATTCTCATCCTGGTTAGGTAACCCACCCTTTTTCCATCTTTGGTCTTCTTTAAGTTCCAAGTGCCATCAGGCAACTTCTCAAAGAACTTTCTTGCTTTTGGTGCTTGGTCAAGGATGTGGGTAGGTGGTATTCCCAAAACTTCCACTATTTTATTCATTTGATCCACCTGTTCCAAACAAAGAATATTTGTGAAGAACATGTGACAGACAGCCAAGCAGTGTGACTAAGTGATATTCTATAGTCACATCAGAAGCAAATGCTAACTACCCAGACAAGTTCTAAATTAATCATGAGGTTAAGAAAAATCTAGTATGTATAAAGCAAATTAGTGAATAATGACTTAGGAGGAGCCCAGAAACAGAAATTATTAATGAACAATTTAGAGTTTACAAAAGACACTGCTGCCACTGACATTTATTAATTTTAGAACTAATAGACTACTTTAATTTATGCATCACAATGAAACAGATAAAAGTCATTATGAGAATGAACAAAACCAAACAAAGTAATCAAATTACTTCTACTGTAAACGTAGCTACATACCTCATTTGCCCCACTAAAAAGAGGCTCTCCAGTGTGCATCTCAACTAGAATACAACCAAGGGACCACATATCAATTGCAAGATCATAAGGCATTCCCAGTAGCACCTCTGGTGATCGATAAAAACGACTCTGGATATATTGGTATATCTGGAACAAAAGAATCTAAAGGTAATACACTATCCAAAGAACACGATTATGATTCTGTATTACAAAACAGAACCATCATGACACACATGTTTAGTGTAGGGAAAACCAATGTATCAGTGATACTAAAAAGCATCTGTACATTACATTTATAAAAATACCTAAATGTTAATTCTTATGAAAACACTAGTATTCCTACTCTCTCACAAAAAAAAAACCCAAAAACCAAACCAAAACAAAAAAACAGAACCAAAAAACCAACCAACCAAACAAAAAAAACCCCCACAAAACACACCCATCAAAGAAGTGCAGATTCACTCATAATGACAATATTTTACACTCTAGAGTTGATGAGTGTAATCTTATGCAATTACAGTTAATAATCAAGGTAATCCAAATTAAAGTCCAGAATCTTCCAAATGAAAACTATTCCACAAGCCACATCACATCACTGAACACTTCAGACAAAATATATAGTAGAAGAACAAAAACTGCAATTATCATGTCGTGGAATGCAAATAAATTATCATGTCATTCTAGGAACAGGGTACAGTCCCAACTCCCAAAAGAGAAATTGGGGGATTTCTGCTGAAGTTAGTCCATGACATTTCTTCATTATTCTCATATGATGATCCTACCTGCAGTAATACTAGTCATAACACTTCTGAAACATCATCAGTTTTGCAACAGTTTCATATTATTGGGAGGTTTTTTGGCTGGTTTGTCTGTTTTATGAACACCCAGCTTTCTCAAAGCAAAAAGGTATTTACAGGTAAAATTGCCCAAGATTAAGGGAAAAAATTAAGGGCTCAAAATTCTTTTAACTTTTATTGATAGAGATTTTCCCTAGCCCTCTAGCTAACAGCTTTTTTCAGTGCAAACAACTAATAAAAGGTACCCTGAATGCAAGTGGTTTCTTGCTTAGCCAAATATAATTTGTGTAACCAGGAAATAGTCTATGTGTACTAGACTTTAAGGCGCAAGTGTAACAGCACTTCCTGATACAACTTTTCAGTGACCAAATTGCCATTACAAATCAAACATTTGATGAATACCATTCCAAGCTCTTCCTAACAAAAACAGGCTTTGCCATACAAGCAGAATTATTATATTAACATATTAATAGTTATTGTAAACATTTTAATGTTTCTTAAAGTAAATATAAATCTAATCGGCTATGCTGGATAGACTACACTCAACAGATTCTAACAGCTCAAATAAAAAATGTCCTCATCTTCAAAGTACATGAACAATGTACACAATTACAATTTTTTTAACAATTTAATAGTACAGATCTATCCTAATTTGAACAACTGTCAACAGAAAGTAATCTGACCCTTTGTCCTGGAAATGCTTTGAACAGATGTGTCTTTACCTATAGTAATACCACCAGTAAACTCAATTGAGTCTTTCCACAGCTGTTAAAGTGCTTCTAACAATGGCTTAGTTATAACCAGTATCTTTAGGAGTCAGCTATTAACGTTTATTCACCCTCAAATATCTTCTTATCTCCAAGGCACACTAAACAGAGGACATGCTCAAGCAGAAGGAACAATACATGTGAAACAAGAAAATAATGTAAGAGTATTATATTTAATAGCACTGCATACTTCTACAGTTAAGTGCTGATGCATTCTGCATTAACATAGTATAAAAACATAAGCAAGGAGAAAAGACAGATGTAAAGTTTATCACTATGGTAAACATCTATTATGGCTCTAAAATTTGTATTTAAAGCTCCTGCAGATTGTTTATTTTTAACATCCTATGTTAAAAGTAGTTACTATTTAAGTCATTATTAATAAAGTTTAAATTAGCTATCTAGGCATTATGACATTAAAATATTAAATTTTTAATCTATAGCATGATTAAAAATTTTAATACTCACCCTCTGTCCAAGCTGACACGAACTGCCAAAATCAACAATCTTGATAGCGCTTCGTTTGGGGTTACAGAGCAGGATATTCTCAGGTTTTAGGTCACAGTGAATGATACTAAGTTCAGGAGTCGCCAGAAAAAGCAGTGCAGTGCACATCTGCTGTGCAAATTTTCGTGTCAGGTTCAGTGAGACACCTCTGAAGTTGGTGTTCCGCAAGAGATCGTACAGATTGTAGGACAGCATTTCAAAGACTAAGCAGAGATGGTTTCGGAACATGAAGTGGCGTTTCAAATGCACTTTAAAAAGGGGAAGAAAATAATTAATACATATTCTGTGTGGTAGGTGTTAAACACTAATTGCAACATGATGCTTATATATTTTAGTACTGAAGGAAGGAAGCTGACCTGTGAGTAGGATAATACTGCATTACCTTTCTTACTTCCTAGATCTATGGTTATTTACTGAATATTACTGCCATGCCTAGGTACAGGGGGACATTTTACACACCTGAAGTGTCCTCAGGTGTACCTTGGTAAAGCTGTATTAACCCCCCAGAAATATTTAAAAGATGGAAGAGATGTTTCTTTCAAAATAAGCTATGACTCCCCTACTAGCAATGGGAAACATACTTGTGTTGAGTAAATGAAAATATCAGGAGGAAAAAAAAAGCACCAAGAAACAGTTTGCACTTCCTGTCTTGTTTGGGTTTTTTTTGTAACATCACCTTTGTCACAACACTTTTGATCTTTTTCATGGGGGAGTTCATTTCTCCTTGGTCCTAGAGCTAGAACTGTATTCAAGTCCAAGCAGACTGGCAACAAGTGCATATACAGTGGCATTCTCAACAGTAAAGCAGATATTGCACTTTAGACTGAATTCTTTGTTATGAATTTCTCTTACATGTACAGAGAAAATATTTGACTGCCAGATTAAAACATGCGAGGACACTATTGCAATTTATAAGCCATGATTTCAATTGATTACTTCAATTAATAAAACTGATAAATAAACCAAAAAATTATATTCATATCAACAAGACATAATTGCAATTTATGAAAGCAGCCAATCCAGTCCAAAACCAATCTTTTTTTTTTTTTCAGGAAATATGTGAAAAATTAATCACATCAATTTGTTTAGAGCTAGGCAGGGTTTATCAGTCTCACAATCATTCAGGTTAGTTGCCATAAGTAAAAGAAAACTAAATAGGAAAAAACTTGAGCCCTCAGACAGAAGGCAACACACTCCCCTTTCTGTCGTAACAAAATCTTGGAACAAATATTAGCACAATGAGAATTCAAGCTTTCAGTTATGGTAACTACTTGGTATCCTATGGACTTTTTTCCCCCTCCATTATTTTAAGTCAATTCTTCATGTGTCCCTTACAACTTACCTGTAGCAGCACCATTTGCTTCTACCCTGATGCCAGTTCCTGCAATACATCACTGCCCATACCTTTCACTTTTTTGGTTTTTGTCCTATTTCCACTATCCTCTTACCATGAAAGCACCAGTACCTTTTCATGTCCTGTGGTCTTCCTACACTTTACACCACTTCCTCCTAAGCCAGCTGGACTTGGAAGCTTGGCAAGAATCACCACTTATTCCAACAGATTTGTAATGACCAGCATGCTACTGGGCACCCAGCTCCACTTGGAGCTGCCACACAGCTCAAACAGTCTGGATAAGAGCTGAACTTCCCAAATCTTCCCTTCAGTGAAGACATTTGAACATTTCTCCTCCTCTCTGCCACTAACTTTCACAAAATTTGAAGATCTTTATGCATTCTCACACTTGTGTCAGATCTAAAGGAGACCAGCCAGAAGCTTTGAAGATACTAGAGGAGATCTGACAGAGGCATCAGCAGTTAAACTTGATGTCCTTAAAAATCAGGCTACAGTGTATTTAACCATGCTCTTCCTGAAGTTTACATTTTATATCACACAGTGGATTGTAATATTTGTGATGCTTCCAGCCTTATTCATCTATTCTCAGCATCATGCACCTGAAAGTCCATAAAAGTCTGAACTGTCCACATGTCCTTGAACAACTTATTTTTTACATTAATATGCTGGATGCTTCAAATATTTTGTTGCAAAAGTATATTCATAAGCAACTGTTCCTATATTTATCAGTATTTTCCAGTCAAGTAACCAGAGATCTCAGTTTTTCATGGTCAGTTTTTATGCTGCACGGAATACAAGGTATTAATTATAAGTATTATCTGTTTGAGTTTCATGATCTTTACTGACACTGTCCTTTTCATTAAATATCATGTTAAATGAAAGGGGAAGTATTCAAATATACCCTAATAGATTTGGAAATAGCCACAGAATCTTTCAGGTTGGAGAAGACCCTTGGGATCATGAAGTCCAACCACCATCCCTACTCTACAAAGTTCTCCCCTAAACCATATCACCCAACACCACATCTAAACGACCCTTAAACACATCCAGAGATGGTGATTGAATCACCTCCCAGGGCAGCCTATTCCAGTGTCTGGCCAAATCAGCTTGAAACAAGCCTAAAACAGGCTAAAATAACCAGCCTAAGTAAAGGTACTATATATTATTTTTCCACTGCTCAAAATAACAAGAACATTTTTGTTTGTTGCAGCAATGCTCTCTGTATAAAGCCATCCTGCCTAACTCACAGAGGGAGAGTATATGATGTTTTGGTCCATTTCGTTTTACTTGATGTTACAGACTCTCTAAAAAAACTAAAATTCAAGAGCTTACTTGATGATGCCTATAGTGTCCTTATCTGCTGAGTAATAATTTGAAACTGGTCATGTCATTAACATTCCTGAAATGTCCCTTTGACATAGTATGCTGTTGAATTTACTTATAACAAAACCTAAATATGTTATTAGCAAATATAAGCTGAAAATGCCTTATAATTTTTTTAACAAAATGCAAAAAATGTATTCCAAAAATAATTCTATAAAACAAAATGTAACTGAATACTCATAATAAATATCAGTGTATTTTAACATTGTTTCAAAGGTTTCTTTCTAAACTACAAAAAGAAAAATGAGCAAATTAATATATACATCTGAATCAGAAAAGCATAGCTGTTAGTATTTCAACTTCTACAAACAAAAGGATGGCTAAAACCAGTTTCATTTTGCTTGATTACTTTTTTTTACTTATCTCTCTCTATATCATGCTTTTGCTTTCCTTCTGTCATCTTTTTGCCTGATTCTTAACTCCATAGGATTTTAATAAACTTTCTACACAAGCTGACCTAATTTTCTCATTATTACAAAATTTAAGTAGTATTATCATAAGTCAAGGGAACAGAATTCAAATATACAGGACCCATCTAAATTATAATCTCTAGAATATTTCCTGAGCTACAAATGGGCAAGTCTTGGCATTTACACAAGTCTTGTCTCAGTTCTCTTATAGAAAATTTTGAGCCTTTTAAACACACCCAATTGAAAAATTATGATTAAGCTAGCCAGAAAACTACTGTATGACACTGGTCTACATTAAATAGGCACACTCTCATCCATGACAGTTCTGAGATAATTTAAGATATATTCATAGTGAAAGAGATGCAAACTTCCACACATGACAGCTTCTGTTGAAAAGCCAGTCCATCACAAGGTCTCCAGGTGTCTATGTCATTTGCTGTGAGAAGATTCTACAAGAAATCTTAACACAAGCAAAATTTACTTCTTTTTCCTCTGGTTCTAGTTCTGTTGCAAAGCAAACTGGAAAATTTGCACCAAATCATCACAAAAACCGTATTATTCTTTTAATTTCTTTAGCACCAGAGCATCCTACACTACATGGCAAGATCCAAAGTATACATAATTTGATTAAATAAAAATGAAGAATAACTATTCAAATACCTATATAGTATTTCATCTCAGTATCATGTTTGTTCATAAGCTCAAGCAGTCGGACTTCGATTTGGGCTTGGTTTAAGAAAGCCTTCTTGTTTTTTATTATTTTGATAGCCACCCACTCCTGTTCCACTCGATCATAAGCCTTTACAACCTGAAAGAAAAAATTCAAATACAACAGTGATATCTCTTGGGATTTTCAAAATACAGCAAAACTCACTTTCTAAGCTTTCTTCACTTTCTGAATTCAGAGAAACAATTTTAGAACTTTCATTCTTTTCAGTTACTATAATAAAGCCACAATTGATCACATGACATTTATTGCAGTGGTGTCAAAAAACAGAACTGAGACTCCACTGAGACTTCACTGAGGCAAGTATCATATCTAAATGCAACTCTCAAATAATCAAAAACCAATACTGTGAAAGGAACTGGTGAAATCTGAGAAAAAGTAACAAAAATAGCAAGAGAAAAAAGTTATATCCTCCTTACAGCCTTTTTCTTAAGCCTTGCCTGCAGCTAACAAACCGCCACAACAAATATTATTAAGTAATATTTGCAATAGGTAATCCCTAGTACTTCTGTTATAATATAAAAACCCAAGACAAAGTTAAAAATGTGAATAGAGCAAAAGGCTGAGGATTTCCTCACTTTAAAATGCTTTGTCATTTCTACATCCTGAAGTACATTCGAATGTTATCTGCAGTAAGAAGAAACAGCTCAAAATATCAGTGCCTTGAGCAGGCAGTGTAAGCAGATTAAGAAAAAAAAGCTTTGATTTTTAAATGAAATGGGAATACCACTTCAAATGAAATGCATATTATAATTCACATGAGCTATACGTTGCTCAGCTGATACATATTTACCTGTCCAAAGGATCCTTTGCCTATTAAAGAGTCAATTTCATAACGATCCATCCACTTCTCCCCATTTTTTACAATATAGTCATAGTTGTCATCATCATAGCCATCATTGTAAACTTTTCTCTCCTTTTTGTGACTGGAATCATCTCCTTGGCCCTGCTGATGCCGCCGTTTTTTTTTTGCATAGTAAACCTAAACATGAAAAGTGTATTACTTAAGAGCACTTTTTAGAACATCAGTTCAATAAAGAACAGAATAATCCAATGGTTTAAAAATGCAACTTTGACTACTCGAAAAACATTTTTTCCTATCATCACTTTATTTGAAGTCAAATCATTACACCAAAGCAAAGTATTGATGAAAAGTTTAAATATTCAGAAAGTAAATAGAAATAATGTCTAATAACACTGAAGATACATCACAGTACACTATATCCATAGCAAATTAAAACTCCTAAGTTTTAAGCCTGGAAACAGGAGTTATCAGTAGCTCTTTCTACAGTAAAGGAAAAGAAGAATTCCAAGGAAGTTAGTAGTCACTTCAGAAATTCCTTCATATTCCCTACTTCCCTACTCTTGCCAAAGAGTTTGAAACCAACTGATGCTTTCCTATACAAACCATTTATTTTTTATATTTTACATTTGACAACAATATTTATTTTAGGAAAAACACTTTACTATTTTCCTTAAAAGCCCCTAGACATATTCATAGAAGTTTATAGCATGAGCTAAAGGTTTGTTTGCACCATTTATAGTTCCTTATCATGCAACATAGGAGTTCAACATTTGTTTATAAAACAGAAAATGTATTTCAGGATTAAAAATTGCTTATATTTTAGACAGAAAGCAGGACCATGATATCAATGATCTTAAATGAGATGTGAACAACAGAGAGATAGCTTTGTTTTTCTTATCTCTCCACGAGATTATTCATAGAAAATATACTTAATAACATATTGTAAACAAACACTTCACACTGAAACACACTACCAAGACAGATGGAGTCATTACCTCATTAATATGCTTGTATGTTTTGATCAAATCTACGGAGAGTTTCCTCAATGGAGCAGTAGCTGGATCACGGAAAGTTTGGGGCATTCGCCTCTGTAATATGACCATATAATAAAAAAAAATTTACGATTGTAACAATGTAACTACTATATCCAATCTTCCTATTCTTCACAGAAATCAATTATTTTATTGCAACGGTGACTTCACGGTGACTTTAAAAAAAAAATAAAGGAATCAAAAGATATGAACAATTAAACTACATTTTAATATGCTTAATTAATAAAAAAGAAAAAAAAATCGCAACATTTCTACCTTCTCTGCCATTATGCCTTGCAGGCTTAATCCCAACAAAAAGTTTGTCCCTCAGTTAAAAATACAGCTCTTTGAAAACAGAGGTGACATTACTCTTCTGCCTCTGGACTAATACATGAACTGTAACTCTACTTAATGTACAGCTGCATTAAAACCACAAGTGGAAGTTAACAGTAATAACTACTGGAGAACTGTAGCAGTTTGCCACATTTCAAGTCTCTTAAATTCAAAATAAAACCCCCTCAGGTATACCACATTTTGCAATATCCAGGCCTAAAGCTGAATTCAAAACCTACAGAAAATCAAAAGAAATCTAAAGCATGCATATCAACACCATACCTACTTTCAAAAATTTAAAAAAACACCCCTGAAAAGGTAGTTATGTTCCTTATTTGTGTTTCTTAAAACTGATTACATTTAGAACAAAACCAACTTTTAGGGCGTTTTATTTTTGCATTGGTTTCCTGAAGAAACAAGACCCGTGCCTGACAAAATTAATTGTGTGCTTCTTTTTATCTTTGCATACATATACTATGTAAATTCTGCATCTACCAATCAACTTCTATTTGTTCTTTAAGACCTGTTTGATATCCCAGAAGATAAAGTTCCCAAAAAGACGGGGGGGGGGGGGGGGGGGGGGGGGGGGAAAGGGGGGAAGTTCTAACTGGCAGCAAGTAGGTAATATCTTGAGTAAAGAGAAAGATGAAAAAAAGTAAATCACAAACCATTTCATTTGGCTAAAGCTGACTACCTCCTTAGCAGACACCTAACAGCACAACTGTATCACCAGACAAGCTCCAGCAATTCTCACCCAGTGAGAGTGTCAGATCTAGGAGGTAAATTAGTGAGGATAGTGTGAATGGTCTTCTAGCATGCCTCTATGCCTTCTCTCCCCACCAAAACCAGGGCAAGTTTAAGCAATTCCATTGGAGAAAAGCTTGTTTCATGTATATTAAAGCTTCTGTTACTTCCTTACTCCTTGTTAACTGGGTTTGGTAAATAAGTGCCACTGCACTCTGTCTTGCAACCCTCATCTCCCATTATCTCATCTCATGCCATCAAATATGCTCACACTCGTAACTATCTCCACTTCCAAGTGCTTAATCTCATCTGCTGTCTCCTATTACAGCTAAACTGATATGCAGCCTCCTGCAGAGCTGAGGAAAGAGCATAAGCCATCAACATGAGAAGTATTTTTGTATCACTACTGCTGAACTATTAAACAAACTGGAAAAGCATGACTGCTTCTTTTTCATAGTATTTTTACAGGTGGCTGTGTAAATTACCAAATAAAAATAAAACTGACCCAAAAGGGTTCTCACAAACAGAAGTAATAAACAGAGTTTGTGCTTCTGAAATTGGGCCTGAACTCAGGTACCCAAGCAGCCATACCAGAAGGCTAAGTTCATGCTCTCCCCTCTGGTGGATGTGCAGACTGCTCAAGAGGGAAACTACATTAGGAGCAAGATCAAGACAGCAATAGTGAGAATGAGCAAGCAAGAAAGTGAAAGAGAGCTGGGGGAAAGGTAAAATACTTTCAAGAAGCTTATTGCATCTGTGTGAGGCTGGGGCCCTCAACAGGTACAAAACTCAGTGGAGCTGAAGGCTCCCAAGAAACAGCAATTCAATGCTTTGATGCACACCCCTCCAAATATGCCCATACCGTATTTTTACACCCCTGCAAGTCTGCTGACTTGCAAACTTTTTGATTAGGGAATATTTGTTGGAGACAATGTGATACAGTTAAACTTCCCTCAGGAAATTTTAACCCAAGTCACGCCCTGAGTATTTGATCCAGTCAATTCACTTTCAGGTATGTCCACAACCACCAATTTCCCTTACACAGGTTTACCAAATAAATTCCTTCATTATTTCGATAGCAAGCACAACCGTTTTGTAAAGTCTGGTTTACAGTTTCCTAAACAAGCTAATTGACATTTACATAACATTTTTGTTTCTTCTTTTCATCTGTCAAACAAATATGAACCCTTAAACAAATTGAGCATATGATTTCTTTTGGTTCTTTCCCACAGCACTGCTAACAACTAAACAACAGGAAGAAAAGATAAAAAAGAAAAAAAAGGAAAAAAAAAGAAGAAAATTCCTATTGCACAAGCTTCAGTCTCTATCTGGTGGCCAGAAAGCAACACTGCAACCAAGGATCTTCCCAAACATGAAACACAAATCAAAAGATATGCTTTTATTTCAAGACTGTGAGGCAAGAAGCTACTTTAATTATAATTAAATGTCAGTTAATATCCATCACATTCTGATCAGCCCACACTTAACACCTCAATGGAAACACTACTACTACCTGGCATGAAAACTCATCATGATGAAAACTGTAGCACAAGGAACTGAAATTTTATTTCCTTTCCTATTAACATAGCACACATGACACAGTGCTGAGAAGCAACTGGTAACTACTATAAACAAAGAAGAATTAAATAACACAAAGAAAGGGCAAACAAGAGCCCCACTTATGTGTACTCAACATATTTGAGATAAATCATGTTTTAAGGAAACCATGATTTTTAACTCAGAGATGTTCTTCTAACCAGCATAGTCTTTGAGGTTTAATGAATGAAGGAAAAGACAACATATTTCTCTTTCTGGATATATGTTTTGTTATCTGAAAAACATATGGCACTGTTCCTTACTAAATGCATTTTATTTTTATTACAGAAAATTCTCATCAGACAGATATATTCTGTTGAAGGAATGCTTTAGCTCAGTTTTTAAAAGCAATATCTAATCACCATCCACATTCACTAAAAAAAAAAGAAAAAATTCTGCTTGCATATAGTACATGTTCCATTTTACAAACAGCATACATAATTAAGATTTTATATTATAAGGATAACTTTTAGCAGGAATTCCAATGGTAATGACCTAATTAAGAGACTCCCACATCAAAGAATCGAATGGATAAATCCCATCTACACTACTTGCTATTCAAACCCCTTCTTGCATCACAATAATATCAAATAGGAAATCAATGGTAATACCATATTGTGGTGGGTAGCCACATAATAGATGGTGTCTCCAGAGGGTCAGCAAAACAGATGTTTAATTGCTGTAACCACATGCCACAGCAACACTTCCCCATAGTATACAGCTAACTTCAGATTTTTAAAAAATTGAGCGAAGAGAAAAAAGTGATCGTGACAAGAGAACGAAACAAGAAAATTCCAAGACTATTCTCCAAACTGACTGTACAGAGCTAGAACTGTACGCAGGTAGGGACAGAATTTCAGACCAAATACTTTAATCATTGATTTGTGTTCTGTATTTCTCTCCTACTCTGTCTTCCTTCCCCAAATAAATAAGGTTGTTTAATGGAAATAATAGAAAGAAACAGGTAAGTTTAAAGTTAAACGAAGTCAGCAAGGAAGAAATGCCTGATTCAGCCCAACCATTTTTTTAAAAAAGCAGTAGAGAGCAGGAGGACTAAGAAAAAGTGAATGAAAAATCCCACACTGAAATTCTTGTTGCAAGAGCAGACAGACATTTTTTTATGTCCAAGACACATGGAAAGTCAGAGACATGGTTTTACTGAAATAAACTGCATTCTCACATTGATGACAGAGTCTGGTGAAGTCTGACCATACTAACAATAAAGCTGTTGCTTAGTTAGCTGAAGTAAAGAAACTAAGGATTTGCTACTGCCTGCTAGAACGCATTAACTCTGCAGTCATCAAGTTGCAATCAATAAAATCTCCAGCCAACATCTGGTCAGTAAAAACTAGAGCTCTGCAGGTGATATGTGTTCTTAGCCACATATAAAGAGAAAGATGTTTAGCAGTCAGCCTGACCTTTGAATCCCAGGTGCTTCATTGAAAACTAAACTGTTGGAATTTGCTAACAAAATCTGCCCAAGAATCTCACCTCAACTTCTTTACCAGAAAAATCAGTTTTCTGATCTTCTGTACTTAACTGAAGAAGGTTTCAGGGAATCTGAGTATCCATGATGAAGACGAACATTAGTACAGAACAGAAGAAATGCTTGTTTGAAGTTGTGGAAACTTTTAAGCTCTTATCTTACATTCACATCAGGCTATGCTGAACTCTCAAGATGCAAACAGTTGAAACTGGACAATTAAAACCTTACTAAAGGAGAAAGGTCCCACAGATTTCATCTTTTCTACTCACTCTAGGTCGCATGCTCTTAATGCTTTCCTGAAGTTGGATCTGCCACTGAGAGAGGTAAAACCACATAACCAAGAGCAGTACCCCATCCTGTCTGCAGGTCCAGCACTTGGTGAATCACACCTTTTAAGTAAACCCTTACTATCCATCAGTCTTCAGGAAACAAAAGCCTTAAGCCTAACTACTGAAGAGAAAAGATTTTAAAACGATAGAGCTGGAACTTTTAAACTGTAATTTACCTCATAAGTAAGTGAAAAACAAAGTAACTGTGCTGGCTTTGAAGTATCTTACTGTTATTTGCTCCTTGACAATGGTAGGATGAGTAAGTTTTGGCCACCACAGACACAAAGCAATAGGTGCAAGAGAATATTATTTAAGTAGTATTTTAAGGGTAATGTACAATATAAATACACATAATTTACACAACTTCACTATAAATTATCATTACTGTTTCCTAGCCTTTATCTGCAACTGTAAATGATTCATAAAATAGCAGAATACGGTGTGCAAGACATTACAAATCAAAAAACAAGCAGGACAGAGTGGGAATAAAAACAATAAATTAACATTCAAGGCCTATCTTCCCCATTATTTGGTTATGAATGAAAATCATTACAGGAACTTGAACAAGACAATAGTCTTCCAAAAAAGGAGTTGGTCGGCAGTAAAAAGAAAGACACAAAAATATCCGGAAAAAAAAAACCATAATAAGGCAGATTGTCTTTCCTATTCATCAAAATGACATCGTTTACAGAACATGCTGCTGTTCTACATACTAAAACTTAACTTCTACTCTTAGCAATGGACAAGCAGTATCCTTATGCATCTTGCTACAGCCTGATGAAATTACCTTTCAGAGAAGAACAACTTGCTATCTATTATTTCCATAAAACACCATCACCCAAAAAGCAAAGACTTCATCCTAGATTTTATTTTTGTTTGGATTTGGACAAAATACTTGGTTTACAAAGATCAGCAAATGTAGCAGTCAAGAAAGTAACTTCAGCAATATTTGTATTCTCAGTTTCTTCAGTAAAAGATTCACTCAAAAATATTCTAAGCTGCTCCACAAATTATTTAAAAGCAGCGAGTTTATTGAAATCCTGGACTATTTCGGAGAGGAGAGGGCAGATACTCGCAGGCAAGGGAACGGCCTTGCAGCAAGCCTGGCAATGCAGTGCGGCGTTCTGGCCACCAGATGGTGGCTGGAGCTTGGGAAAGAATTTTGCCTGGCAGTCTCGGCAGAACCACCGACCCTGGGAGATTCCCGCTTCGTTGACCCATCTGGCTAACAGCATCAGGAAGGTAATGGAGCACTCTCAGGAGCAAAGGGGCTGGCAACTCGCTATTAATCAACTGCTGGAAGCTTGCACCCAGATGAGCTACTTTTAGGCTGTTGAAACAGGCAGCACCAAAGCTGACCCAATGGTTTATAGTGTTGCTACTGTTCCACTTGAAATTCTGTGAAACTGAAGCTCAGAAACCTAACTTCTCACCTGTTTGACTGGATGCAAGGATCTACCCTTTAAGAATTACACTTCCTGTGTCTGCTGAAAGTCACCATTTTCTTCCCCTTATTTTTTATTGCTATTAGATCAATCTATCACGCTCTCTACAATTAACGTTCAAACTATCCTTTTTGCTGCCCTGAACAGTTTTTAGCAAGGACAGAGAAAAACAAGTTGCAGCATACTCAAGGCAATACCTTAAAGAAAAAGGATTTCTGTAGAAATGTTATGAAGAATCCGTATTATTATTTTATCATTTAGACATGAAAACCTACAGGGTATGCAGACTCTGTCTTGAGCAAAAGGCAAGATGGTAATACACAGAAATGGAGAAATGCAAGATAGCAGAAAGCCGTCACTGACAGAAGGTCATGGCTTTTATAAGAAGAAAAAAAAGAGTTCTATTTTAATCAAGATGAACTACAGCTGACAAAACGGTTATCAAAAGGAAAAAATTCTTTTTGCACAGAGACGAGGTCTAGAACAGATGAAATAAAGATGCTAGCTGGATTTGGTTTTGCACATATGATTCACCAGAAGCGCAGTGCAAATTCAAAAAGCCACCAAGACTCCCTAACAGAGGCTCATATGGAACCTCCATACCAACACAGAATCTGGTGAGGAGAACTTATTACGGGACTTGCTGATGGGAGAAGCATGAGAAAACTCAAAAAAAGGAAGGAGTCACAAAAGGCAACTAGTCAGAAGACATCAAAAAGCTGCCAATCATCAAAGCTAAGGGTGCTGAAAGCAGCGCACAAAGGATGAAGGACTAACAATTTTGAGCTGCTTAGGCACAGGACTGTAAGGACTCAAATAATGTAATTACAGTGAAACAGGAAGAGAGAAGCTACAGTGCAGTAAAAACAAGAGGGACAAATAAAAGCTTTGATTCTACAGAACAGTGTTAGTGGTGCAAAGAAAGCTTGATTGCCAGTATCAAGGTGGCCAGCTGATCATTTCTTCATATGGATAATGTGGCAAAGCCAAACACAGCTTTTTTCATGCATTTACATCCTCATCTCAGTAGGGCTGCATTTTTTGGTGAATAATTCTTGGCTATTCTCTGAAAGTTATTCTCTTCAGCTTTCTATTATTTAGCTACCATTTTATACCCACTGTGACCACAAACAGCAATGGATGGAGATACAACCTTAAGCTCCTTGATTTTGCTTTTTGGTTTGAAAACAACTTCAGAGCACTAATGTACACTAGAGCTTGCAAATGTGATGCCAGATTGTAAAGCTTAGATAAGTACCTTGAAAGGTTTAAGAAACTCAGCAGCTTTTCTTAATTGGCAAACTGATTAACTAACCTTATTGTGGAGGGTTTGGGGGGCCTCCAACCAAAAATAAGTCCCATAAAATACCTTTGTAGATTTATCAAGCTCAATAGTACTAAATATGAGCAGATTTACTCTTCCTACTGAGTGGCTCTCATGAAAGTAAAAACATCCTTCACCAGCTCTATTCACTTTGCCATTCGTCAGAGCCCTACTCATTACAGATCTCCAAATCCTAGAATAAAATATCCTGGCACTTACTTTGACCATTCTCATCCTCCCTAATCCTCCCCTCTTTCTGCATAAGTGCCTTCCTATGGAGCAATACAAACAGAGCACATCTTGACTGTACTGCAGAGTTTTCTACTGAAGCCATCTTGAAGACAAGAACAGATCTGAATCTAGTAGCAGTAGAAGACTTCACTCTTGATCCACTTTAAGTGGAACATGCCTCATCAATCTGCACCACATTTTGAAGCTCTGACTTACCAAGTTTGGGATTTTTAAGCTTTGAAACCTATCTGCATTCATTTTTCTACAAGTGGGTGCCATTTTTAAGAAAGAAACGTAATTGTCACTTACAGAGGGAAAGCAGTACTAGCTCTTGAGGCTAGCAACCTAGCACTATTAAGTCAGGAAGCTACTTTAGCTGTTCTAGCAACTCAAAGGCAGTAAGAAAGAAATACTCTTAACAACTCAAAAGCAGCCATAATAACCATAACCCATGTGTTCATTATACCTTCTTGCAATAGTAAATAATAAATTTTAGTAGTAAAACCCTAATGATAGAAGAGCTTTAGAATTTGGGGTTTGTTTTGTTTTTTAAAAAAACCTATCTTCCTTAATACAATGTGTCTTTTGTGCAAACCTGTCTATTCTGATACGCTAACCAGTGACTCTGCATTAAAACGCAATCCATTAGAACAAGTAATAGAAGCAATCACATTCTAACATCAAACAGCCCTAAAAAAACCACTGTTACTGAACTCTCTTTCCAGATCTCCACAGGGACAATCTTTCTCCCCTCTCATCCAAAAATGTTAGAAGCAGAATAATCATAATAAATATCAACCAGATGTTTTAAAAACAGCTTCCAGAAACTTATTCACCCACCCATCCTTGAAGAATCAGGAGTTAATTAGGTTTTATTATACAAAAAATTCCAAACCACATAAACTTTAGCTCTGATCCTGCCATTCCTGGGTATATAATATATTTAGAAAAACAATTACAACATCGAAAATGACTTTTTTGTCCCTTACCTGGTTTGTTAATGTTAGAGGTTGCTGAAGCTGGTCAGCATATGATAAGGCAGAAACCTGTTGGTCATTTATGTTCTGCTGCCGACGATCACTGTACTGCTGATGTGAATGGGACATCTGTCCAGCCATCTGAAGGCCAGCAGCATGGAATGAAAACGATGGTGCAAGCCGAACAGATGAAGGTTTGCATGCTGAAGTCTCTCCTCCTGCAAAGACAACGTCAGTTTTCAATGAAGTTAATAGCTTGAAAATATTTACCTCAGCCAGCCTGCCCCTCTATCTCACAGAGCTTATAAACAGTAATACATTCACCATTTGAACACTGACAAGATTTTTCATACACAATGAACCCAGAAATCACTCTCATATAAAGATTATCTAGCTGAAATGCTTCTTCCATTTTCAAAGTGACAAATTGCTCATTAATGGTTTATTCCAATGTATCCGCAACATCCCTTTTCTAAGAACATCACCAATGTGTCATAGCTGAATTGGAATTTGACAGGACTTATTTTCAAAGATATGAATTTTGTATATGGACTCCATGAAAGACAGAAAAACACTCAAGTTCTGCCATTCAAGGTTGTTCACAGTAACTTTCTGGATTAACTCTACCAACAGAAAAGAAAAGGTAGTGCCAAGCCTCAGGAGCTCATCTCCTCCAGCCTCAATGTTTATTCCTTTCTACAAACTGCTTAGCTTGTTAGCCTACATTCTTAACTTTCACCCTTCTTCCAACACACACTGTACTTCCAGTCAGCTTCTTGACTCCTACTGCTGAGTTTCATCAAGATACAGGTAGCATGCACCGTAACCTGAATTAGTTCCTTTTTGGAAAGGTGAAAGCAGACTGCAAGAAACAACTGCAAAGCAGGAGATAAACAAAAGACTTGGTGTGAAGTTGCAGGAAAATAGCAAACCGTAAAGCCGAAGTACTAGATTCTGCAACATCCTGAAAAATGTTACTATTCCACAGGCACAGAACCTGTCTCTGAGACAGATCTTGCACCTCTCAACTCTTGTTTCAGACATCCATAAGATGAAATTTTAATTGGTTCATAGTCTACTTGTCTCTTCACTGTCCTCTAACAGTGGACGGCAGATTTAATTACAATTTGGTTTTCTTTGTTTGCTAATGGAAGTTGAGCATACTGCACATTTAACATTCGTCCTTTTGCTTTCTGATGACAGAGGGGTGAATTTCTCTTAATGGATACCACACACAAGAGACAGAGGATGGGTTAAGGAGCCAGGCACACTTCAGCCAACATTGCTACTGAGGGAATACGTGGAGAATCACAAGCTGAAATCTGGAAGCACAATTATTGGTAAAGACTAAATTTAGAAGCAAGATGTGAAATAATCAAGCATCTTAATGAGCAAGGGAAATCCCTATTTCCTTTACAATCAAAACCTTTCAAGAAAATGTGATCAGTAGAAAACAGCAGATAAACACAGCCCATCAATTTGACTTTCTTAAAAATAACTGACTGCTCAACTTGCTACCTATTTCAAGTTAAGAAAAAATAAAATATTAAAATTGATACTGCATCATTTACTCAGCACCCATTAGGACAGATGAAGTACCATATGGGATTAAATGAAATGTCATTTTATATTAAGATAATTTTAGAAAAATATATTAATTTTTTAAAATAAAAATAATATTCAAACAGCTGTAAGTAAGAAAAGCTTATATATAGTAAAATCTCTATTACTTTAAAATGGGTGAATCAAAATTGTAGAGTGAAATTCCCACCAACAGACCATGGGTATTTTTCTCCAGTGTTACTGTTCAGTACTACTAAAAGACTAACAGAACAAACTGCTCCAGAAAATGAACTGATTGTTCACAAGTACCCACATATTTTCACAATGTTTCATAGGATTTTCAAACATTTTACTAAAAAGAAAATAATTTGTTTAAAAATCACTACGATACAGGAAAACTTTTTCTGTGCCCCTTACAGTGCCTCTGGTAACATTATAAAGTATCAAGATGACCTTACAAATGGAAAAAAAATAAAAGACATCCCTGACCTAAAACCATTTTAAGCTAAGTCAGTTTAACATTGCAGAGAAAACTACCCTAATTGTCCTGTAAAACATCCATTAAATCTGCTTTGTGACTTTTAACACTAATACAGTTAACTAGTAAGCACTGAAAGTGGAACTGCCTTCAAACATTTAAAGACAGAGTGAAAATATTGAATATCTGAGTATAAATTTTAAAAAAATATTTACAACTTTATGTGTTTACATTCCAAGTAACATCTTAGGTCCACCTAAGAATTAGGCAGCAGACTGTCACTTTTTTAAAATTTGAAATTGTATATCATGAACTTCACAAGTTAACATTTAGGTATGGGGGGAAATATATGTGAAGATTTTAATACATCAGCTGATATCTCTCTCAAAGATGATATGGTTCCTTTATATGTTAATGCATCGTTCACTTAGATCGTGTAAAAACTGTACATAATTTTTTTCATTACTGTACTTACTTTCTTAATAAGTAAACTCAATTTTACCAGAGAATCAGATTTATCCTCCATCTCTACAACTTGGTAAATTTCATGTACATTTACTTTTCAAGATATACTGAACACTCCTTTAAGAATAGGTGAACACATGTAAGACATTATTTGGTGTATCTACCTTCTGCTCTTTTAATTTCTGCCTATTTTCTACTTAACCTGAGAAAAAAAGGATTCTCACATAGCAACAAACAATATTTAAATCAGGTAGTCAAAAATACAATCAATCCTAAACTGCAGAGCCAATTGTTTTTAAAGTTTTATTTCTTGTATTTTTTCACCCCAGGCCACAGTTTACCAATACCATACTAAGTATCTGGCAAATTAGATAACACAATAAAAACAATTTTACTAAAAAAAAATAAATTCCTCACTTGCATGTGTCCCTGCAAAAGCAGAAAGCTCACATACATACACACAAAAATCCTGGTAGCATGGAATCAGAGGGTTGGAGGGGACCTCTGGAGATCAGTTAGTCCAGCCCTCCTGCCAGAGCTGATGGTATCCAGGAGGGGTTTGAATTTCTCCAAGAGACACCTCTTTGGGCAGCCTGTTCCAGTGCTCTGCTACCCTCAAAGTAAAGAGGTTCCTCCTCGTGTCTAGATGAAACTTCCTATGTTCAAGTTTGCACCCATTACCCCTTGTCCTGTCACTGGACACTATTGCAAAAAACAAACAAAACAAAACAAAAAAACGGTCCCATCCTCCTGACACCCACCCTTTAAGTAATCATTGTAGGGATTATAAGCATTGGTAAGATCCCCCCTCAATCATTGCTTCTCCAGACTAAAAAGACCCAAGCCCCTCAGCCCTTCTTCATAAAAGAGATGTCCTAGTTCCCTAATCATCTTTGTAGATTTAATGGAGTTCTCATTTACAATTTGACTTCAGACTATTTTCTGACACACACTCGAAAGATCACAACATCTCTGAGAATAAACAGAGCAATGCACTACACATATTTAAAAATAAAAAACTAGAAAAATATTCCATGTATAACTATCCCACAAAATTACACTTGCAATACTGATGTTTCACTTCAGCTTTACACTTCTGACACTTGCACATCCTTCTTCTCCTGACTCCACTAGCAGGACAATGAGCCTGTTAGCTTTCCTCGCTTTACTGATGACAGTCAGCTGGACTGACTCAGTTAATTCAACAGCAAAGCTCCAGAGAAGAGAGCTTCATAATTTTTAACTAAGTGGTTGGACTGCAGAATCACAAAGAAAGTTTCTCTAAGAATCCCAGTTTGCCAAGTAGCTCATTTTATTTTTTTTATTTCTTTTTAAGTTTCAACATTCATGATTAGCACACACATACCTATTTGCTAGGAGGTTAAGTCATGCAGAACCTATGATGTCAATGAACATGAATAAAAATTGTATCCAACAATCAAAAAACTTTTTATAAAACCATTGTTCTTTGGTAGAAATATAAACTGGTTTCACAGAGCAGAACTGCATCTCAGAAGAAAGGACATTATTAAATACAAGAGCCTGACTAAAGTCTCATGACCTGAAGTCTGTTGTAGTAGGCAGATGGAAATTTGGCTAGCTCATGCAGCAAGTTCCTGTACCAAACAGAAAAGCTTTTTAATAGTTTCTGGGACGATGGTAGTACCTACCCTACCTACCCTAACCACGTTAGCCATAAGCAGGAACTACCTGGGTCAAAAAACCAGCAGTCAAGTAATTTGCATCTTAACGATTTTTTACTGTCACTGAAAAGGGGAGAGAAGAGTTCAGAGACTTCTCTTGCTGAAAGCAGTCTTTGCTATCAACAAAAACAAGTAATGGTCAGGATATGGTCCCTGATGAAATACCTGCCCTTGAAACATTTCAGACTTTGTTCCATGATACCTGCAATCCTACCTTGGTACAACTAATCCCAAGACAACACTCCTAACTTACTACTATGAGCCAAGAAATACTGAATTACATGCTAGGAAGGAAAGGAGGAGAGACATAAGAATTAGGTAGAATAGCAATCTTAACCTCCTTCAGTTTAGCTTAGATCAGTTTGCTAGTCATCTGTAGAAAGAGGAACATGTATGTACATCTATTATTTGAGGTTCACAAACTTCCTGGTGGCTTGAAGTTCATTTGGAGAGCTCCAGACATTTAAAAAAGTAAGTGATCTAATGACCATCATAGGAGTACTAAAATCCACAGGAGCTTGTTACCATGCCACATTTATAACTTCTACATGAAAAATCTAAGGAATGAGGTCTCGTCAATCATCAGTCATTCTAACCACTTGAAGTCCAAATAATTACATGTTATGATGCACCTTGGGAAGGAAACAAAGTACAAGAAAACAAAAAGTATGCGAAGATCTCTGCGTATGAAGTACATTAGGGAAAGACATTAGAGATTGGGAGTATGTAGAGTTACCCTAGGATGGGGCCTTCCCTAATATGCTGGTTCAGAGAATGGCATAAAAACACACAGTCTTATCTATCTTTACAGTTTAGGTTTTTACAACTTACAACAAACTTTCTTTGTCTTGTGATGAGACTTAATCAGAATTTGCTACAAATAAGGTCCACCTAAAAAAGGCATCCCTCACACCAACCTTTAGAGAATTATGTCCCTTTTCTCCTACTGTCAGGAATATGAGGTCTTCTGAAGTGAAGCTGTTCAGAACACTATTTCATTAGTGACATTCCATGCAACATAATGTAAGTAAAGCATACATTAAAACAATAGTACCTTCTTGACTTTTGTGAATTTACTGTCGCTGTACTCTGGAAAGTAACAAAGGAGGAAAAACTAAACATCAGCAAAATGCTACACTATGTATGAGCAAACCACTCTAACTATGATGAGAAGAAAATGTTTTAAAGTGGATGATAGAGAAAAATGATAAACTCAAAGGAGGGACTGTCCTTTCATATATAAGAAGATAGGGTTTACTTCTTTGAAGCACCACCTTAACACACCGGAAGAACACAAGTTCAAGGACATATTTATTTAGTGAGGACAGGAAATACTTCCCTCATTTAAATAGGTGTGTTTTAAATTACTTGTACAGGTATCAAAGAAATTAGCCACTCAAAGTAGAAAACTACTTGAGATGGTAGACTCTTGTAAATTAATTACATTTGGTTTAATACAGGAAAATACCTGGTACAATTTTGCATGGATTTTAAAAAAACTCAATGCACTTTCAAAATTCAATTTCCTACCTCATCCATTTTAGATTCTGTTATTCCCATTTTGACATCAGTCTACATAATTCATGTAAACATTACATCCTCCCCCCAGAAAAGTATTTTCCCACTTCTTTGTTCAATTTGCCTCACACAAGAGGCAGAATTTCTTACCAGATCCATTAAGTAAGGGTAAGTATGGCACAATAGCATGTAACAGGAAAAAATTATACAGAACTTAAATGGAATCAGTGGCAATATTTGCTGGGGGTTTATCTGGGACTGTGGGATCATCTCATTTTGAAGCATAAAACTTTCTTCTCTACACAACTCAACTTCTTCCCTTCTCTTGGTACTGTTAGTACTCTTCTTCCTGTTCTTCAGCATTTTCCCTATAAAGAACACTGGTTTGACCCCATGTGTCTTGAGCTTCTTTGATCTCTTCTCCCTCCAACCCCATCTCTACTATCTACCACTTGGGTCACTGAGCAGTGTGCAGAGGTGATCCATCTCAGTGATAGGTCTGCAGCTGAACAAGAACCTGCTAGACATGACCAGAGAATAAAAGTGTGAACTGGGTATTCTCATTTCCACACTCAAAGAGTTCACAAGCTTGTGGGCCTACAATACAGACCAAGTATGGTAGTTCTTAGTACTGGATACAACTGCTTCAGACATCAAATCTTTTTATTTCCAATCTTTATGCCACCACCGATGAAGGTACCCACCTTTCTTTTTTTTTTTCTGTATTTAAATTACTGAATGTGAAAACAGCAAAATGCCTCCTCAAATACAATCTTAGTTGAGGAACTGTACAGCCTTCTTCCTTCACAGACAATGCACTTTTTTTGCCCCCTCCCCTCCACAAAGTTAATTCATTTGAAGAGTTTGGTCAATCTTGCTTTTCAAAATCTATTCTTGGAAAAGTTCTCTGTACCAATGAGCACTATGATACCTCAGTTATTATATTGAGTATACCTCTAAGAAACATGTTTAGAGAAGTGAGAAGACTGATCTCTGCACTGCTTTAATACCCAGCCACCTCTGCACTGTCTTAGCACATGCTAAAACAGTGAGTAATTAGCAACAGAGACAAACACTTGCACATTCAGAACTTTCTGTTCAAATAAACCCACATTTAAGACAAGTTAGACCTACCCAAGTTCTGTGGAAGCATAATAAATGTCAAGCACTTGAGACTTCAGAGTTTAGAATAATCATATTTAAAGCAGTAAGTAAATGCCAACTTGAACTCCAAGTGAACTACCACTCTACTGAAACACAGATTTCCCTATTGTCTTTATGCACTCCATTGAAAATGACAGCATGAGACTGAAGGTACATGGACTTCACTCAGCTTGCTCTGGAATGAAGCAAGCTGAGAGAACCCAGGGAACAAAGGGAAATTACCTGCAGCAGCTGTAGACAAACAAGTCCATTATAAATATCCCACTCCAGTTCCTCCTCTGAAGGAACTATATTATTGTGGAGGAATTATATCATTAAGAATGGTTACTTCAGAAACTATTCTACAATAACTATTCAATCAACTTCCCTGTACAGAAATGCCAAGTGCTACTTTCTCTCAAAGTAAAATTAAGCCCTAAACTTAGAAACAATCACCCTTCTCACGTCCTGTTCACTAGTCCAATACAGCAAGCCCACCGAATCCAACTGGTTGTGCTCCCTCCTAATGCACAGAGCTGCAAGAGAAGACAAAGCACTTAGGAGATGACATAAAATTACTAATGGGTGTCAGTTTTTCAATGGGTGTCATCTTTTCCAAGAGTCTGCAGACCTTTGACATGACTGGCCTGTAACACGTGTGGTCACACGTCAGAGAGCAAGCAAGAAACCTGGAGAAATGACAGGCCAAGAGGAGGCTTCATGAACTGTTCCAACACTGTTGTGCCTGTCTTGGCTATCCTCTTCCCTGCATGAGCTGCAGCAAGAGATGGACTTTGGACAGAATTCGCATGAATGTGCTTTAGTGCTTTGTGCAGTGAGGCCTGTACTCAGGTAACAGTAGTGCCTCTGCTGTAGAAATACAGTGGGTAAGGCTCATGACAGGGAGAGATGGTGATTTGTATATCTCCCTAGGCCCTTCAAAAATCTGGAAAAATCTGGTACCAGAAAGACTGAACACTGTTCACTATGACACTTCAGCAAGAGAAGGAAATTTCTAAAACTCACAAGCAACTTATTTAATCCAACAGCAACACTATATAAATCTGTATTTCATCAACATATAAATTACTTCAAGTATACTCCAACAAATCTTTCAACTAAGAAAATTTTGTGATAGGTTTGTTCCCCCCCCCCAAATGAAGTCCAAGATTCCCAGAATTCTCAGCTAAATACTATCAGACATGCAAGTGCTCTAATTCTAAAAATCAAAACCTAAAAACTCTGCAAGAACTTGGTTTTTACATTACTGTTCTTAAGAGGCAGGGTGCCTAAGTGCACATCTGAAAAAAATGTACAACCCCATAAGTAAACAGTGAGAACTGAACCTATGTACAGGCCTCTACATAGACCAGAAGCCTCCACCTAAGTATACACTGGACTGAAAGAATATTAAAATTGAAGAGTATTGTGCAAAGTAGTTAGGAAACACCAGAATACTTCCAAGGTTTTAATTTAGTGCCTTTATATAAATAAGTTATGATACCATTTAGCTACATGAATACCCTATTTATTTGAAGGGACAGAATGGAAGTAACTCTTACCAAACAGGTTGCTATACAATAGATCTTTTTCTTTTCATTGTATTTAACATAATATCCCTTGACACTCCCTCAGACTGAGCTCCAACTAGAATTATTGCTGTCTGTATATATATTCTATAAAGTAGGCATTGTTTTTGTATTCATGTAATTCACAAACAACAATTTCCTTCTGAAATATTCTTACAAACTGGATTTTATCCTGTTCTGCAAAAAACAGCGACAGGGAGAAACAGGTTAAACACAAAAGGGTTCCATGATTTTAAAATTTTGATTTTGTATATACAGATTTTGAAAGACTTTACAAAGACAAGAAACACATACTAATAGGTAAATCTCTGTTTTACACAGCTTCAGAGAGGAGCAGCTTTACAGATTAGGTTTCAAGAACTTGCAGAAAGTAGAAAAAATAAGAGGTCTGAAATGGATGTTCATTTCTGCTTGCAAACAAAACCAGATGAGAAGGAATACTTGATTCATGTTGGACTAAGGACTGACAAGTAATGCAGTTAGTTCTTTCAAGTAACAGGGCACTAACATGGGAACGACTCAGATACCAAACTAATTCAAATCAGTCATCTGTCCTTGGAAGTGGCCAACAGCAATCACTTTGGAAGAAATCACTTTGCAAGCATCACAGGGGCCTGGTATAATCATCTAGTCTCCAGTCAAGGAATTAGTTGAAGCAGGCTCTTTGTGATAAACATGTGCATAAACACACACCACACATCTTTTTCTTCCATGGATCTTCTGAACCACTTCTTTGCATTTCACCTTTGAGCATCAAGAAGATCATATAGCAAAAGACTTCACAGCTTACTCACAAGTGACATTAAGCACCACCTCCCTTTTGTTTCTTGTGAACTTCCCTTTTTCATCTGATGGCCTCTGATGAATACTAACAAAAATCAAGGCTGCCCTCCTGCAAAGAGGAGGGATGATAGTGACATGAAGATATGAATGAGAGGCTTCACATCTGCAACTTTGTTTGTTCTACTGTTTGGTGATTGGCTTATTTCTTTTTTAAGTTCCCTTTTGACACACTGCCTTCATGTGATTCTCCAAGAGAACATATTCTAGTATTTAGAGCAGAAGAAACATCGTCAACTGTGCAAATGTCTACGTGCCAACATATTTATTATTGAAGGTTTCAGCTTTTTCTAATACACATTTAATGTTTTTTTTTTTTCAGTTTTCCTACCACACTGTAGCTCTGTCCAACTACTCAGCATTTAACTGGTCAACTTCAGGTGTTGATTCAGCCCAACAGTATTTACATTGTGCCAAATCAGTAAGTGAAACCAAAGAACTGAACAATCAATACTTAATTATTGAATACTTAACAAATCATTAAAGAAGACATCTAATTTGCTTTAAATCTTAAAAAAAAATAATCAAGATTTATTAAAATAGTCAAAAGAATAAAGAACTAGTTTTTCAGAAGACATGCCAAGGCTAGGGTTCTGATAATACTTTTTTCTGTCCCCCTACAAATTCGTATGTATTTTATTATTTTGCATATTTGTATTTTTATATTTATCATCCTAAAGTTATGGAGTTTATAAGTTTTCTGATCTAATTAAAAGCCTGACATTTTAAAAAATGAACCCAAATACAGAGGAAAATGGAGAGCTACTTTTTTTATGATGCAGTGAAAGATAACTCTTAAGGCAGAAACTGAGAATGAAGTGTGAGTATTATTCCAAACAAAGGTTTAAAAACAAATACTTAATTCCAACACTAAGCATATTTATTCTAGGTGAAAAGCCCACACCTGTCTTTCGATTTCCAGTGCAATCTGTGAAAAATACAAATAGAAAATGCTGTTTTTACAGTAAGTTCTGTCAAATTCAGCAAGTTAAAAGTGTACATGAGAAAAAAACTTTAGAAATCATGGTAATCTCATAATACAGACAACTGAAATTTAGTGGCATAAACTTTAAATTGCCATGATTTTATGAAAGATGTCCCATTAAACATGCCATGAAAGAATCTCTATATTCCCATTTCAGAAGGCTTCATGCAAGTGCCATTCCAACTACACTAAAATGGTTAGGTTTTATCTTTTAAAACTCATTAGAAACCAAGTTTCCCTATTAAAAGTAAGTATCTCCTTTATTCAAGAGCAATTAGATTTACCTCTGCTGTCACTTTCCTAAGGGGTTTACAAAATAGTTAAAAAATAAATACTCTACTAAAGTTAAATAATAAGATTCAATCCCAGGCTC
Source organism: Phaethornis superciliosus (assembly GCA_023637945.1). Lineage (NCBI taxonomy): Eukaryota > Metazoa > Chordata > Aves > Apodiformes > Trochilidae > Phaethornis > Phaethornis superciliosus. The sequence continues at coordinate 107,649,480 of JAJQWJ010000001.1, read as the reverse complement.
CTTTTTAAAAGACAGCTTTGGTGTTTTTGATTAGTGCAACTTGTAAATAGCTACAGACTATCACTCATCTGAACTAATGCCCTTCAATGTTTAGTTTAAAAACCAAAACTTCTTCAGTCCCAAGTATAAGAATTAAATAATTAAAGTTCTGATCTCTTGGTGTTAAAGCATCAATTAATACAAATTTTTAAAAACTTTAAAAAAAAAAGTGTGCATGATGTTTTTTAAAAAAATCCTTCACAAAAAGTAGTTGCCAAATGGAACAACTGTTAGCAAAATTATCATTCTAATTGACCTCAGTTTTCCAAATCTGCTGACACCAAGGTATACCTGGTCAAAGATAAACCAGTGGAAGCAATTTCCATTGTCAGCAATAAATGCTAGGTGGTATCAAGTCTCAGACATATATATTGATAACTATGGTAAGGAGAAGGGGGAAAAAGAAAAAAAAAAAAAAAAAAAAAAAAGCAGAACCTATGTAGTAGATGGATTTACTCAGTTAAATAATTCATTAACCTTACTGTCAGGTAAGGTTAGTTTTACTGAGTCGGAAAAAAAGAATGTGAGTAGTTATGCAAAGAAAGCCCACAGTTTGGACAGCTAAAGAAGACAGAGGGAGGGACTAGGGAACAGGATTGAAGAAGGTAAACTAAACCATGAGTGAACAGGAGAAGAAGCAGGGGTTTAAAGCAGAAAAGAAAAAAAAAATCTGTTGCTTGCAGATACAAGCAACAAAAATATTTTAAGATCAGATTTCCCAATATTCTCAGGCAGGAATGATATGTAGGACAGAAAAAAAATCAGATTCAGCTGATAGAGCTGCGATGAGGTTTGGCTGTTGGTGTGGGTTTGGGTTTTTGTTTTGGGGGGGCTTGGGGTTTTTTTGGGGGGGGAGGGGAGGAGAAGACATGTGGATACATTTTTAAAAGGCAAGTGTGTGTTCTAGAAATAATTATTCTATATTCACACAAGCGACAGATGATTATCTCAGGTACAGAGGTTATTGCATTTTCAGAAGTACTGATATTGAAGTCGACTTTATTAATGCTCTGTAGCCATACTTTCTGCATAAACCTGGTTACTTCAATACACAGCACTTTCATTAAAAAAAAAAATAGAAAAATTAAGTGGGGAAAGAGCGAAAACAGCCCTTTTCCATCTAAGCAGCACTCGGTTTCAAGCTATTCCAGTGAATATTTTTATCATTTATTTATTTTTTAATAAACGCGGTCTATCCGCAGACATATTTTTATTGTTTTCTGCTTGTTGGTTGTTTTTTTTAAAAAAAAAAACCCATCTACACAGCCACACACAGGTACACGCACCCAGACGTGTATGGAGAGGGCCGAGGGAGCGAGGGGGTGAGCCTGAAGAGCAATTAAATCCTCCTCTGTCTCCCGTGCTCCAGCAGCCCCTGCTGCAGCTCATTAAGCGCTCATTTATCACCGCCGCTCACCAGGCAACACAATGCAGCACAACGCCGCGCGGAAACCACCCCGGACCCCAGCAACAGCGGGTAATTAGCATAGCCTACCACCAGAGCCCCGCCGCCTGATTGGCCGAGCTCCCCGGCCCGGCGGCCAATGGCGGGGCGCTATGCAAATCGCGGCCCTCAGTTGCCAGGGCAGAGCTGCTGCCTATTGTCCAATCGGAAAACAAGCAATAAACAAGAAATGCGATTGAGCTTTGTCACATTTTCAAGTTGTTGTTAACACTTTCAAGTTTAGAGCAAAATTAGCTCCATCTACCGAGGATTAGACTCATGTTCTACATTTCACCCCCACAGCAAGGGCAGGGCAATGCAGCAATGATACGCGGGGATTACAGCTAAGCGCTGCATTAGGATTTAAACTTCCCTTCCCGCAAAATAGCTCTGCTCCGGGACGGCCTGAAGAATGCCTCCTGAAGGGCCCAGATGTGAAAATAGCCGAAGAAGGTCGTAGTTAAACCCTCGCCGGTCTGGTATCTCTCTGCTCAAATTCTTCAGAGGCTTTTACACGACAGCTCAGAGCAGTAAAGTTCCCTTTCGCTGGCTTAGTTAGATCGACCTCATAAAATGACAGAGGCTGCTATACTGTAACAACACCTGCTACTTAGAACACCCTCTTTATCACAGGTACTGAACTTCTGCTTGTTTCTTTTTAACGAAGAGAAAAGCCACCAAAGAAAGTCCCTCCTTCGTTACATTTTCCCCACTGTCGGATTTTAAGTAAATAAGTTGCAGTTCATCTGACCAAACTGAACCACCAATAAAGACTGAACACAAGAAAATGAAATATCCTGTGAGAAATAAGCAATTTTTCCCCCCCGCCAATTTAAAAATTTCAACCGTATCCGAAAGAATATTTGCCATTAAGTGTCTCTGCACAGAACAATATGAATACAGAGGGGAGCACAGCAGCTACTGACCATCCTCACTTCCAAGTCTCCTCAGGAGGTTCCCTCTCTGCACACACACAGATGCGCCTCTTGAAAACCAGCATCACTCAGCCCCCTCCAAATGAAGCCTCCACATGCAAAGACTGACAGACTTACTCTGGAAGCAAATGCCTCTCTCTCTTCAAAAGCTGAACGCAGCTGCACAGCTTCCCTCTACGCCGCGGTGGACGCAAGTGATCCTGTGTGGGTTTTAGTTCACTTTCCACAGCCCGACAGTGATGTGGAAGTGCTACTGCAATTCCCTCACCTGGGAGACTGCTGTTTGTGTGTTTCTCCTTCTCCAGTGGTTATGGAAGGTGCCTGACAGGGGCAACTGACACCTCCTGTCCAGGTACACACTAGGTACAGGGTACAAAGAGACAGCGGTGGCAGCCTCTCTGTCTCAGCCCCTCAGTGGACCGTGACACTATTCTGCCTACTGATCAGCTAAAGGAGGGCTATGACTTTTTGGCAGCCACTAACCTGGGTCACTGTTAAAGAGAAGAGAGGCTCGCTTTTTCTTTATCAGGCTCTGTGACTCTCAAAACTTTCCACATCTGAATCACGGAATATGCTTTTTAAAAGTGCCCAAAATCTTAGTTCCACAGCCCGATGCTAACAGAAACTAAAGTTTAACTGGCTTCCTCCTTTAGAAAATATAACAACATAATTTTGGAAATCTTATCAGTTAAACTACTTAAGTATTTCCTTACATGTCCTAAATATATACAATTATCTTAGTATGTGCACCGACTCCTCTGAAACTTAAATAAAAGCTGCTCCATCTATTTTTTATTTCATGTTAACTTTTTAAACTAAATCACTGCTTTTTGATTTATGCTCATCTAACAAACCCTGGAACAACACAGCAGCAGCAAGAAGCAGCAGTGTTATCTGACCATAGGCTTACAAGATTTTCCAAGCAATCCATCCTGGGCCAGTACTTTGCAGCACTAATCCTTCTCCTAGTCTGCTCAACTGTCCTCTCAAAGTAATACTTCGTAATACAGCACTTTAGTAAGACTTCCTTGTATTGGTACAGTGCCTTCTCTTTACCCCACCTCCAAAGAGAATATAAATAACATCACTTAAAATTTTCAGGTTACAGTGCACAACTCATTAAAGACTGAATACAAATTACCTGCTACTTGTCAGCACATCAAACCATACGATCCATACAAGAGGTGAAAACCACCTCATGTTTTGTACTTAAATCAATACCTGTGGCTAACAGCTAGTCTGACATCTAAACTTCACTTTCCACATGCATTTCCAGCTGAACACAAGGTTAGCATAAATATCTGAATATTTTTTAAAATGCCCCTTTAATCTATTGTACAAATACATATATATTAAAAAAAAATCTTTTCCTAAGCATAAAAATCATCAAGAGAAATAGAATAATTCAAGTCATTTCCCACTTGTAGTTCCTGAGGCGCAAGATATATTTAAACAGTTGGTACAGAAAAAATGGAAAGCATCTACCATATCAATGTACAGCTAGCATGCCAAACCATTAATGTAAGAGCTAAACAAGGGATGAATACATCATGTGCAATAGTCTCACATGATATAAATTATTCAATACCTGACCAAAGAACACAGCTTTCAGGAGAGAGGGGGAGGATCTGAAAATACTTTCATAGTTTGAATAAAAAGAGTATTATGATTTGATGCAAAGTCTTTCCAACTTTACACTACAGTTAAATAATCACATATATTTTCAAACTATTTCACCACGCTCTGGCAATCCAACTCATACTCTGATAATTACTATAAAGGTAAATTTCATCTGATACAGCGCTGAAAATTTTAAAATAAAACAAAACGCAAAAATTAAATTACTTAGTCCATTGACAAGCTTAGTTTCAGAATTTATGCTATGTCTTCTCCTTCCATGTGCGGAATTGCAAGTCTTTTTGCTCTACTAATTTCAAACTGTCTATACACCACCTTATTTGGGATTGCTATGCTGGCAAAACATTAACACATCATAAACTTAATTCATGTCAAACAGAAGCCTTTTCCAGTCTTCGACAGAAGATAGGAGGCTCTGTAAGTGACAGATTGAACAACAAAAAAATAATCTACCATTATGAATTATTATTATGGGATTATGGGGAAATCTGCTGGTGTAATGATTCTGGGGAATGCCTTCAATGGCTGATTTCAGATATGATCTTAAACTAGTTCATTTCACTCTAACATAACTTGATAGTACATACTAAGTTCTGGTAACTAACAGAGCAGTTCTGTTGCATTTGGAGAGAGTACACTCTTTTTATACTCCACATTAAAAACAAGAATTCTGATATAGTTTCTAAAAAACAATTCTTAGAACCTCCTTGGCATTCTGTCCATATTACAGTTCATATGAGTAACATTCAAAAATGGTTTTTCCTAACTCCAAAATAGACTGGAAGCACCAGTACTATTCTATGTGATAAAATATTCACAAGCTGTAAATACTATCTAAACCTCTTTTCTGCTTTGTTCTCAATGATTTGATAACTGATACTCTGACACCAACATTTTACAACAGCCTTCTTAAGCCAGTCCTTACTTTCTGACAAACTAAGTGCAGACTTTTAACACCGTTGAGCAACACATCTTTCTCCAGTGAAAATTTATATTTCCTTACTTAGCTACAACTAACTACACAGAACTCAAACTAAAGTAAGAAATAAAACCAAGTACAAAAGTGAAAATCACAAGTACAGTGAAACTTCACAGTTCCAAAATATTTATTTGAACAACCACTTTCCTGCCCTTGTAATAATTTCTCTACTTAGTATATATAGTTTTAAATTTAAGCAATTAATTATTTTTATTTGCATCATTTTGCAGTACTGTCTTTCAATGAGAAAAAAATTAGGTATGGCTGAATATATACTTGCAACTAGCAACCAGCAAAAGACAGTGACACAGGTTTCATTACTCTGAACAGTACTTCGATCCCAAAGCAGGGCTCCTGGTAAATTGCATCAGTTTCTCTTAATAAGCACAAATTTTTAAAAAGTAAAAATTTTAACAACAAACACCTGCAAAACAAACAAAAAAGCATCGCAGCTCCTCTAGGATAATAATATGATGTAAGACAATTATTTATGAAGCATAATTCATACATTTTCTTGAAAGCCTTTCCTAGTTTGTAGTATAAACTAAGCAGTGTGTATTAAAAAAACTACAGCTATTAAAACTTGTTGGGTTTTTCGTTTGTTTGTTTTTCACAGCAATAATAACAATGAGAGAAAAACCACTGTCTTCATTTTCATCTGCCTGCATCTAAGATGTTATTCCCATGTTACAAAAACTCCGTAAGCAGAGACTGGAGTTCACATTTGCCATGACTGGGCTCCTGTTTTCCAGAGAGTGGCACCTTTCTCCTCTATGGACATTATGGAAGATGCATAAACCAAATATATGTTCAACTTTCATGCTTAAATTGTAACATTCAAGCCCTCTCTTTCCATCACTTTTTGGTTTTATATGCCATTTCTCAGCATAAGCTACTGAGAGATCTGCCAGTCACAAGGACCTGCAGTATCAGTATGGGGAGCAGTGCAGAGATAGCAAGGTACACTCTGGACACCAGAAAAGAGAGGTTACTTCAAAAGGGGTGCAGAAATGTGGTGGGGAGGGAAGAAATTTTTCCATCATGCCCCAATAGATATATAGTCTACACTAAGAAAAATATGACCAGATGGTTAGACAAGGTTTTGGGTCTGATTTGGGTTTTCTTGCTTTCACAGAGGTACAGAGGGAGAACATTCCACCTAAGCAAAAAAAAAAAAAAACAAAACAACAAAGCCCCCCCCCCCCCAAAAAAAACCCAAAAAAAACCCAAAAAAACAAAAAAACCAAACTCCCAATGTTTTTGAGGAAAGGAGATTATGTAAAATAATTAACGGGATCCAAACACTAAACAGACAAGCAATTCTCCAAGGTTCAGCCAACAACTGTGTTCTGTCAAAAGATCATCACAAGTTTAGTTCATAGTATAAATGCTAAGGAAGTTCTAACCCCTGCAGGCTTTTAATTCTTACAGAGTTTCACACACAACCGTGCTAGTGGTGTGGTCAGAGTATGCTTCCAGTTCATAAGCACATACTGAACATTACATTTATAGGCACTAGACATGAATGTACTGCAATGCAAAAGAGCCATGATCTCCTAACCTGTCATGTTATCAGGGGTTTGGGCATTGCACATCAAGAAAAGCGAAAAAATTAACACATCATGTCTTTATCTTAGAAGGCTAGGTACCAATGCATTTCAGACCTTCAGCATTGTATTACAGTGTGTTCTCAGTGAAGCAAAAGAATGAAATATAATTTCACCTAATTTTGAAACAACAAAATCTCTAGAACAGGAAACTTTTAAATCCAAACACTATTGTAATAAGGCATGTTATCTCTTCAGCTCTATGAAAAGAATGGGCATATATAGCTAATGCTTACGAAATGCCCTGATTCACGTATGGCAGGCAGCTAACACAGTAAGGACTCTGGCACACATACACTTGAAGATGCACATCATAACAGCATGACTCTTCTCTAGCAAGCAGATGCTAAGATAAGAGAGAAAAAGTTTGAAGTGCCCTCCTCTCCATGACTGAAAAAGCAGACTTATTAGGCTGAGGGCTATGTTAAGCTATTGTAGAAAAAATGCTTGAAAAGAGGTACAAAAGGAATGTTACTGACAGCAAGGCATAAACTAGAGTGGTTATAAAGCAATCTTCAAATTAATAGGACCTCCTGTTACTACAGTGATGAATTTTGGTGGAAAAATATCAAACAAGCATAGTATCTGTTACCTGTAAGATGTCTGAAAAAGTAAATGACGACTAGGTACCTTAGTATAGGTACATAATAGACTCATCCAGTAGACCATCATCACCGAGCCCTAATTTTTACCAAATGCATACAAGAGTTTAAAATCCTTACCAAAAAAAAAAAAAAAAAAAAAAGCGCAATATTGTTTAGCATGCTCAGAAAACTGCAAAAAATCATGACTTGGTGCAGAATGTGCAGAAAAAATCCAAACCACCTGCTACTGCTTTATACCATCAGTCATTATGCCAAGCAGTGGCAACACATGAAGCTGCTTTTTGCCAAAGCATCTGGGTTGAAAGCAATATGGTGTTGTTCACTGGCACTGCTGTACAAGCTAACACAGAACTGTTTCAAAATGTCAATCTCATCCAGGCTCTTCAAGACTTCTGTAAGAAAACACTACAATTCTTAGCAACTTGAGAGAGCCCTGTCACATACATACAGAAGGCACAGTAGAGGACTTCTTTTTCTCCATCCCACACAAGAGTAAGGGGAGGCTTCCTAACATCTCTAGTAAAAAAAGACAGTGGACAGAAATGGAAATATTGCCTTTGCCATTATTTGCAAGCAGGAAGCATGGTAGGCTCTTGACAATGTCATGGTACTGGCCACTGTTTGCCAATGATCCAGTATTTCAAAATGTCAGCAACAACTAAACTTTATGCTACAAAATGTCAATCATGAAAAGAGCTATGCAAAGATTAATGATAAAAAAACTGTACTAAAAGGACACAAGTCAGAGATAGCCTTCTTTATGTCCTGATAATTATTTCACTGTAATTTCCACAACTGTAAAGAAGATGGAGAACAATGTAGCCTGATCTGTCTTCCTATATAAGTATGTCCCAAAGGCCATGGAAGGATCTCTCTGAAATGTCCATGACAGCAAAGAGAAAGCAAGCCAAGCCATCTTCTTGGACATGAGAAACCACTTTGCCGTAGCAATGAAGTCCCCAGTTAGCTCCACTTCAGCCTTCAGAGATTTTTAAAATAAGTAAAGCCCTCAGTAGTGAACCACTAAGCTCATTCATTGGCCACATCACTGTGTAGTCTACAGACAAGAAAACTGTCATAATGTTGCCCTAGAGTTTAACTGCAGAGAAGAGACTGCAGTTTTGGTTGCATATGCTCTCTTTTTCTTACAACTTTTATGAATGGTCAGTCTAGCATGTTTATGGGTATGAGATTACAGTGAACATCTCTTGAATTCTCAATAGGCCTGAAAAACTTTGGATACACCTTGCAAGAGGAAGAGAGATTAGTCTTCTGTCCACAAATGAAATCAAAAGTCTGCACCTGGGCACACTGCAGACTAATGATCAGGCCCCCAAAGCCCTTCCTCCAAATGCACGGGATTCAAGACATTTATTTGCCTGCTTGTTTCTGTGGCTGAAAAATGTTATGTATGGAGAAAATCTTGAAACTTGCTGAAGCTATTCTTTTGCCTAGGGTTCAAGGCTCCAATAAACAGAAGACTAAGCTAGACTGTGCTCATCATCAGAAGAGAGGAATCGTATCTTCCTGTCATGGGAAGAACTCTTCCACATAATGGTGTGACCTGAGAGGTTCCTACAACCTTGTTCAGTCTATGTGGAGGCATTTCTCTACACATTTTCTCTTCAAAGTTTACAATATCCTGTTTGAAGAGGAAATAGGAAAGAAGTCTACTTTGGTATGCTGCAATTCTTTTATTTACTGAAATGCAGGATCAAAATATTTCAGTATATTGTCTTAGTGATGATGAAGGAAAAATACAACTATCTAACCTTGACATTTTAAAGAAATAACAAAGCAAGTATGTCTAGGCTAATGTGTGGCAAGTAAGAATGTAAGCTTTGTACTGAATACTGTTATAAGGAAAAAGTCCCTCAAATGTAAAGAAATAGTTTTACACTTTCACTTTTCCCTTTGCACTGTTCTCACTGGACATTCTCCTGTCTTTCTCAAGGACAATACAGCTACGATAATTTTTCAAGAAACCATCTGCATATGGAACAGAATTTTTAGAAGTCGTCTAGTACTGACCAAAATTCCTACTGAAATAATGTGGAGCTTTATCATTTGGCTGTAACAGACACACAGCTGTGCAAATCCCACAGGGTCAGACCAGATGATCCTTGAAGGTCCCTTCCAACCTCACATTCTATGATTCTATGATTCTATGACTCAAACAAAGCTTCTGAAAAGATCTTAAATAAAAATACAAATTTCAGCATGTATGTCCTAACCTGTTTGTATTTACCTTTCATGTAATTGAATATGGTGCCAAGATTTAATCTATTTACTACTACCAAATATATACAAGCTATGTATATAATCTATAAAGTTTGAAGAGCTACTGTATAAACACTAGGCTCAAAACAGGGGAAAGACAGAAGCTTCCCACTTCATTTTGTACATTAGTGAGTTTGCCCAGAAAAATTCAGCTAGATTTTATCAATTCTGATAAAAAAGGTAATGGTTCTGCTTCTTACTGCATTCAGTTCAAACAAATGAAGAAAAAGCTTTGTGAAAAAAAAAAACAGAACACCTTCCATTCTTCCAAAAATGTTCCATCCTTCCATCACTCCCAAAAATGCCAGATAGCTGAGTTCAGATGAGTGATTGGGAACATTTAATCCAAATTATGTTCTCTGTTCATCAGCAGAAGGGGCAATTTGCCTTGAAGAAACATGTATGCTTTCTGTGCTCACATGCACACATATGTCTCTACTTCATTTCTGAATTCTGAAGGAACGATCACAGAGTCTGAAAGAATAAGGTTGAGAATTAAGGAACGTAACTTGAAGATCAATAGTCAGTGGACCCATGCATACAACTCCCTTCTGTAATTAAGTAGATTAGGTACTACGGTCATTCTGTCTACTTAGATGAGGAACTAGACAGACAGCACCTTATTACTGACAGCCAGAAGCATGTTAGGCATAAAGATTTGTACCTAGAAGTCAACATGCTTGTTCTTTCCCCTGTAACTGTACTGAGGACCACAGGATGAAACTGAAAAAACATATGCCCCGACTTTTCATAAATGAACACACTGATGCTTCTCCACAGACCATATTACAGAGATGCTTCTAATAACAATTTAAGGAATTCCTTATTTTCAATACCTGATCAACTCTCAAAGATATTTTCTATCTTTGAATAAGGAAAGACAGACCTCTGTCAGAGGTTTCATTAATCTGAAAGGTGCAATATCTGTCTAGTTGCCTGGTCTCTGATGAAATTCAGCTGATTCATTACATAAATAACTACAAAGCTAATCTTGAAAAGAGACTAAATCACTTTGTTAAGTAGCCTGTACATAAGACATCAAATTGCTAAAAAGGCTTAGATAAGGAGGAGATGAACCAGCTTCCTAATGGTTAGCCGCAACTTCTTGGAAAGATGAAGTTACTACTCATCTGTTACTGAGAGTAATGTGTATTTTTTATGGCAAAAAAATACTGCTAATAAACTTGGATCTTTGGAAAAAAGTATAATACAAACTAAAGCAATGGAATAGTGTATTAAAATACTCTTAAAACTATAACCAACCTGTAAATCACGAGTAAGTGCAAAGTGATAATTCCATTCCTTTCCCTACCAATTCCTTTTCTTCCTTCTCTGAAAAAATTGTGAAGCATATTTTTCATTCTTATTATATACAGTATAGATCACTGAGTTACCGGACACAAATTGTGCCTGAGCGATCTTAATATACACTGAGTTTTAACATGCATCTGAGTTAAATACCTGTATCTAGAGAGAAAGACTTCAAGTAAAAAGACGTCACTATAAAGCTAACAGTGTTTTTTAACCCAAATCACTGTTCTAGACGAAGTTAGCTCCCAAATTCTATTTAAGGAAACTGCATTCCATTGAAAAAGTGAAGTATTTAGCTAGCTACATTTTCGTGGCACCTCTTCTTGAATGCAGAGTGTCAGAATTTTTGCATTTGGACGGCAGCCTATAAAGGATCTGGATTTCTCCCAAGAAAAAAAATTTAAAAATTTAAGTTTTACTTCTTGCCTTCCCCTGCAGCTCCACATGCCTCCAGACATAGCAGAAAACACCAAACAAACACAGAACACAACTACTTCTTGCCTTTCTCAAGATTCAAACAGTTGTTGCCTGGGGCCTTTTGCTACCAATATCTTCTAAGAATACAAAGCTGAACACAGCATTATAAACCAAAGTTGTAGAATCCTCACTTGAAAATTGACCGATTGACTTTGGTATGGAACAGCCTCTTTTTCTGAGGAAAATCTCTTTTCTCCAGAAAAGAAATCATGACAAGAACAACTTTACAGATACAATTTGTCAGAAGATGGAAGAAAAGAGAACTTTTGAAGAAATCCTACAGAAAAGGAGCACAAAATTCTTCCCGGCTTTGTGAGTAAGAAGGGAGAAAAAGAAGAGTCCTGCCGCTCCAGGTCAGGAAAAGAAGTTAAATATATATACATATAATGTATACAGAACAAAAGATAAAACAGCGTTTTCTGTGTCTTGACGAGAAGAAAAAAGCTTCTTCTTCCAAGGGGAAAGAAAAAATTATTCTACCAGTCCTGCTTTAAGAATCAGTAAACAACAAGACACTTAATAGTTCAGTAAACATGGAACTAACAGCTGTGTATCTATACTAACAGATTCATCTGGGCTGAAGAGGGTTCCTAAACACAGAACTACGATCCACAGTGCTCGTAGAACGTTAGAGCTTTCATAGCATCCATTCCAACTAGCACTCTTCCCCAGTAACTCCTGGGAATGTGTGGCAGTCAGCATGTTCCAGGAATCCTTCCCAATAGGCAGCTTTCAGGCAGCCACCCAGTTTTACAGGCTAGGACAGTTAACTAGCTCAGATGTGTGCTGTTCCATGTGATCAGCTTCAGTGACTGGGAACATTCAATTTACTAACAGAGAAGTAGGCTTTCTTGCATGTGAAATTTTATTCTTAGATCTCTTCTGACTGGGTCTGCTCTTGCAGCTCTCTTTCAGCATACTTTACCTGATAATGTCTTCTATCTACGTTGAGAAAATCATCTAAATAGTAAAAATGCCAAAACAGAAATGGTTCAATTGTGAACACATCTTTTGTAAAATACTAGGGGGCAAAGAAAGAAGGGAGACATGTCAAAAGCTGTAGTCTAAAAAAGCCACTGCTTGCTTGAAAATTTTGACCTGGTGAATCTGTTTCTTTGCAAGGTGCTTGGTTAAAAGAAGCTAGTGCTCTAATCAGACAACTGCAGAGTGAGATGAAAGGACAGGTACAATTAGATGATACTGACTATCACCAAGTACAAAATACAAATGCAATGATCTTTTCCAATTGGTCTAAACACGAGACCACCTTATATTTTTTCAGTTACTTATCAGAATCACATTAATACTAGAATCAAAGTATTCCTTCAAAATCGCAACATGCCAATTTCAAAAAACTCAATTTTGTAGAAAACTCCAGAGATCTGAATATTTTGCTCAAAAGACACAATAGCTTTTGTACAGCACCTCCTCAGATTAAATCCCAGAAATACACTTAAACTACATACTCTGGATACATCATTCTACTCAGGCAAGTCTCCAAGAGTTATACAGCATTATAAAATAATTACTTAATTTTACACAGGAAGTTTTAGAAGTTTATAACCTAATACTAAGAAACAAGAGTAAATCAGATAATAGATTACATTCTTACTTAACATATAACCCACTAAAAGCATCATCTTAACATAAAAATACAGAACACCACCTAAAACAAAGTTGTAAATGTATGTATGATGGGACATCTGTTGCTTTTCACAGACTTCGACAAACTTTAGTATGTGAAATATTTCAAAAGGCAAACTCACCCTTTCCTTCCAAGCTATTACAAAACCTCCATACCATTGGAAGGTACAAAACTTGGTAAACGTTTGTTTAATATATATAAATTTTTTAATAATCTGATCTAATATTCTCTATCTATATGAAGATATTGCTAAACAGTTCTATATTAAATCCACCTAAAAGAAGGATCTTATCTACTTATCTACATTACTAGCAAGTCAGGACTCATATATTAGTAAAAGTAAACATGATTTCACTGCAGTCTCTGTTCAAGCCACCTACGCATATTAACTGACCTTGGAAGAGCATGAAGATGGACAGAAGTCCTACTATAAATAAGCTATCATTTAAAAAAGAATCCATCAAAATATGGTTATATTCATCCCATTTCTTAGGATTCTTCTGTCTATACATATTCATGGCTGCTGTCTATACATATTCATGGATTGCCAGAACCTCTGGAATGGTGAGACAGCCTGAGGAACTGTGGACTGTAACCACAGTATTACAATGCTGCTTCTCTCTTCAAATGCCTTATTGCCTGAATAACTAGGTAAAACATCGCTTGTGTCCCCAAAAGAGGCAAGAATGAAATCAACTTCACCTACCTTTGTGAACCCGATTCTTCTACTTCATTCCCTGGCAAAGCACAACTATTGATCCTCCCACATTACATTTCAAAGGTAGCACAAACAAGTGGCAAGTACACTCCAAGATGGTGGCCACAAATAGGCAAGATATGTGAATATGTTAAGTCTCTTTGATGTTAGTAAAGACACTATGAGATAGGCTAACAGTGCAGGGTGGTGTACCAAGCTTTATGTGGGTTCAAAAAGGCAATAAAATAGAAGTCAGGAGGATGTAAAAAAGAAACCAGTTAGGAGAACCAGAACTAACCAGTACAAGAAGTAGAACATAAAACTATGCTTGTATCCTTAGTGGTTTAAGGGACTCCCAATAAGCAATTTGCTAGGAAAACAGAGGCATAGATTTCAGGGGGTGGCGGGAGGGATGGGGAAGGCAGAGAAAATCAAGAACATACCTCTCTTCTATGTTGGGAACAGAACCACTGCCACCTGTTCCACCTTTATAGCAAATATGTTCAACAGGTGTCTCTTATCTGCTGTATACTAAAATCTAGATCTTCGAAGATACCTAGGTACTTAACACAGCAAAATATTGACAGGAGTTAGGTCCTGGGCCTCAGAAACAGTCACTTTGGTTGATCAATATATGTTGTGCTGCGCATTGTCTACTGTTGACAGAATAACTGAAAGGTCAAAATTCCAAATTTGATGTTTTACCACCACTCATAAAAACAAATGATTGCTTTTTGCTCTCTAATCTAGTCATTGTCCATAACATATCACCAAATAAGTATTTTTGAGTGTCAAGATGATAATCTGAGAACTGAGACACTCTCAGTTTTAGGGCATTTTCCAAGTTATGTTCCTTAGTACAGAAGGTTTTTACTAGACCCACTTAGTTTATGTCTGAACTGTACCTAGCGAAGGAACACAGCTGACAAGGATGTCCTTAAGTGTTCTTACAGAAATATCAAAGCTAATAAGCATGGATAGTTGATATATATTAAGATATGGAAACTATAGTAAAACCCAGGAAGAGGAATGCTTACTCACCTACATATACCTAGGCAAAAATCTCCACCATCAAGTCTTAGCATATCTTATGCTGCTTTGACAAGGTGGTAGTATATTGGCTTGGCATAACAGTTAGGCAACAAGCTAAAAGAATTCATGGTCAATAGTGTCTGGAATAGCTTTTAACATAACCATATCAAAAAACATACATTGAGGGATCAATTGAACCAAGAAACAGCAGGCTGGCTAGAAACAGAAAAATAACAGTTTTTAAGAATGCCCAGTTTCAACAAGATTTATGAACACAGTTCCTGCACCACATCTACCTGATAAAAGTACTGTCAACAGGATTCCTACCAAGCAGTGTGAAGCACTAAGGACAGGCATTTAAGAGAGCCATCCTTATTGCCTCTTTCTCTGTATCTTAAAACTGAACCCAAAAGTGTAACTGTTCAGTGATGGATAGAGAGGGCATTTACTACTGACTGCATGATTTATAAAACAGGATACCTCCTAGAAATGCTGATCCCCTTGCTCATGGATTCTGCCCAGGATATGCTGTGGAACCGAAGTGGTGCATGTTGATATTAAGCCACTGTTAAGTTTGTTAGTGCCAGGGCTGGCCAAAACTGATTAATTTAATGAATTGTGTCTCCACAGATAGAAAATCCACATGCAGCTATTGCTGTGTGCAGTGAAACATTTGCACGCTAGGATGTACTTTAGGAATCCAAGACTTTGGAGGCAATTCTTAGAAAGCAGTAACGGGCAAGCCCCTGAGCTAGTGTTGCCTGTTACTAACTTCAAGGGAAGAAACTTCCTCTAGATATGAACCAGTGGCCTTCCCCCAAGAAGCATAAGGCCAAGATTCACTTCAAAGCCTGTTCCCACTCCTGACTTCACCCAAAAACCTCCCAAACCAGGCAAGCAGCATCTCTCTGTGAATGCAGTTTGCTACTAAAAACACAGGTAACAGCAAAACAGCTGTCTGCTATACAACATGATACATGTCAGAAATGCTCACCATAGCAGACACCTGAGCCAGTAAGTCAACATGATGTAGCACAATGCTGAGACTGTATTAGTAGCTCTAAATGCAGTCTAGCCATCCCATTACTGTGTTACCCAAGAGAACCTTCACTTCTCATTCACAGGCTGAACACTCTGACACTACATGGGCTTCTTCATTAGTGCTGTACATTTGATGACATTAAGGGCAATAAGAAAGCCTCTGTATTTGTAGTGTTATACTCACAGTAGACCTTGGGCATAACTCAGTGGACTGACCAATAATCTGGAAATGTACAAAGGTTTTTATAAGACTGCAATTCTTAATCTGAATTTGAATTTTTTGTTAAAAATCAGATTTTTCTCAAACCTCAGTGAGTCTTTGTTATTAGAAACAGGAAACAGAAATATATTTCAACCGCACAATAAATCTGTTGGAGCTCTCTTGTTCATTAAAAAGAACATGTCCTCATCACTTTATACTTTGCTGAAAGTTAACTCAAAAAAAAGTTTTTAAAAGAGGACCACATAAATCAGGATACTAAATTAATAGAAATTACTTTTCCAAAACATTAAAACTACAGATGTGTATCTTTAAGATACTTCTACTTCAAGCATTATGCAGCAATGCTTTTGAAAGAACAAAGCTTCTCTAAATCTCCTACCTCATGGTACCCTGAGCTGACAACTTGGCTGCAGTGGCTGGAGATCTGCAATCCCCTCCCCTCCTTGCCATCCTGAAGAAACAAGCTGCTGTTAACTACTACCAGCCAATGCCCCTCTGAGCCCCACTGAGGCACTCTTATGAACAGGCCAGGAAAGAGTATTCCAATTAATCTTGCTGCAAAATACAAACAAAACTTCCAGACACGAAGACACCAGGCTACATTTCCATGTCAAAACCCTAGACCAGGAGATATTGTTGTCATTTGTTTTCTCCTAGATGTGGACTGTGGCTGAAAACCTAAATCTTCATTATAAAAGGTACTAAGCAATTTTGGAGGAGGGGAAAAAAAAAATCCCTTTTCCTCTAAATAGGCAACTTCTTTTTTAAATATGGATGCATGAATCTAACTTTAGCTGTCCAGGTTTTCATATTTCTGATCCCAAATACAGAAAGTAGAGCATTAATCTAGTCTCTTGACTTCAAGGTTATTATTCATTGAGGTCAATGACTCCATCTCTGAAAAGCAGAACTTCCACTTTCAGTATGATAACTGTTGCCCTTCAGTAAGCAACTGTGTTCAGCTTGTTCCTGACGGCTTTCTCACAGCTGCTGACAAAAAAACTTAACAACCAGAAAGACAGCACGAACAACCCCTGCAAAGGGAGTTATCTATGTAAAAATAGTGGTTAACCAAAGAAGCATTCCTACTCATGCAAAGTGCTTATTAGATACCTATATTTAAAACTTCCACTACTAATGAGCAACCCTGTCTCTTACGTTATTTTCTTGGTATCTTCTGTTTATGTTAAACTTCTGTTTACCTGCACAGCCAAAACCTGAATAACCAACAAAAACTGCCTGTAATGATACAGTCAAATATGTGAATAAGTTACTGACAGGCAGCATAAGTCTAACTGGAATGAAAGTCACCAATGAGAACTAAACCAGAACTAGTCCATACCATGCATACTTCAATGTGGAATTAGCACACAGGCCAAGTGTCTGCTTCTTCACAACCTAGTTCTGGTGTTATGCCAAGAGCACACATCTCACAAAAGACACTCCAGGTATGCAATTACTTCAGTGGAATCATAGATAGTCATCATTTCCACAGGAAGATATAGGTAAGTGATAAAAAGATGGTGCCCCAGTAGGTTTCTGGAATTCCCTGGTAAAACTTAAAGTAGCTCTCAACAAACTAGTCCAAAGGTGTATTAGTAGATCTGGTATAACATAATACATATGAACCTCAAGAGACAAAGCAGAAATACTGGACACAGTTTTTTCTGACTATAGACTAACAGTGGGGTTTTTTTGCTTTGGTTTGTTTTTTTACTACTGACACATATAAAAACATTCTTCAAAATAGCTACAGGCTCAATGAAATCAGTAGCTAAAATATTAGGAATACAAGACATGAGAGACATGGCCCAATTCTAAATTTTCATTCTATTCTTACATAAAACTAATGCCTGAACACTTGCAAGGCTATGAACTCAATCTAATCCAAGAATTTCCCAGAAGTCTTTAGTCTGCTTTTGTTATATTTTAATAAGCAAAGCATCTGGGAAACAAAAAACAAAACAAAAAAAAAAACCCAAGCAAAACAAAGAAACAAACAAAAAACCCACCACCACCCAACATTATTGAACTTAAATACACTATTTTTACATTTTATAGCACTTGCTTGGTTCTTGACATCTCTGATGCATTCAATATATTTTCACAAAAAAGATTAAAATTTGATACAGCTATTATTTTTATTTGTTTTTTACTTCAAATCGACCCATGAAAATGTGGGTGTGTTAAAAAAATAAAGCTAAGATATAATGAATTCTACTGCACAATTAAAGATAAAATAATTACCCTGTACTTCTTTTCATGATTTTACATGATCAAATCTCTGGATCAATTCAACACAGGCATA
This sequence comes from Phaethornis superciliosus, assembly GCA_023637945.1. Classification (NCBI taxonomy): domain Eukaryota; kingdom Metazoa; phylum Chordata; class Aves; order Apodiformes; family Trochilidae; genus Phaethornis; species Phaethornis superciliosus. The sequence goes on along the minus strand of JAJQWJ010000001.1, from coordinate 107,631,219 downwards.
AGAATTGTAAAAAAACACTGTAGGATTTATATACTCTCTATGTCTACTTAAGACATAACTGATAACAGTTACTCTGTTTCCATGCTTCCCTTAGTATGCAAAAATGTCCTAAACAATGTCATTCAATGGTCTTGTACAACATTTAAATCCAGAAGAGAGATCTGTTGTGTTTTAATACTAAATGCATCATCATCAAAAAACAGTTCAGAACACGCAGAGTCTTTTTCCTTCCCTTCGGCTTTCAAGAACAATACTTCAACAGTAACTGTTACCAGTTAATCTCTTCTGAGAGGATCAGCATGTGGTGTTAAGGAATGGATCCTTCTGGAACTTGTACTTTTGTTTTAGTAGATCTATACTAGTCCCTTACACTTTCAACTAGGATATAAATCCTTTTCTTACAAAGGTTAAGAAACTACAAGAAGCTTTAAATTCTTCAAAATCTTAAAGATCAGACAACTAATTATTTTTAGCTACATCTTCCTAGGCTGCATCTAACTTGAAAAATCAAAACCTAACTTTAAAAGTTCTTTGTTACAAAACTCATCTATTTTTATAAGGCAGAGAAGAAGAAAAGAGGAAGAAAAAAGTAACAACCAGCCACACTGTTATACTCACTTAACAGGTGTGGGCAAGACATAGCAACACCTTTGAAAACATGAACTTTTAAACACAAGATGACTCCTCACTTCTAGATACAGAACACAAACCCAAAGTTGATGCTACTTAGACCATAAAAAGCAAACATTTGGTAGTATGATTATCAGCATAGTAACCACAGCCATCATTGTAGTAATATCACTGGCACTTACGACTCCTTACATTCAGAGAATGTCCTGGAGTTACTAAATTTCAAAGTACAAATTTAAAAGAAAAATTCACATTCTGAAAATATTTTTTTATCACTAGCCACAATTTAAGGCATTAACTGTTATCGCACCACACATTTTTAATGCAAAAGTATGTCTGAAACATAAAATTAGCTTTTCCTATAATGAGCTGAATCTCCAGCTTTGCTTTTTTCAGGGTGTATTGCAGAAAGCAGTATCCTATAAAATCTTCAAGTGACAAAAAGCGACTACTGAAAATCTTTCAGTCCTCCACCCAGTATTTTAAAGAGTCCTTCTCTGTCTGTATCCTACATATCATCGGTGCTAAGAAGAGTTAAAAAAAGAAGTCAGACATGCTGCAGATTTGCTTTCCTCGTTAATCAAATTGGAAAATAAGGTTCAATATAACCATTTCTTCCTATTTTCTATTGCTAAAGCAGTGGATCTTAATACATTCCTGTGTTTTCAGCTTAAGTGGTAATCAAAAATTTAAGTATTCCAAGTTTGGAAAACTAAAAAAATCCTCTTCCTCAAGAGGATTGTTCCCCCCAGTTATACTGTGGTTAATTTTAGGGTTTCATAGTAGGTCTATTTCCAGTGAAGTGAAGTGAACATTATAACAAAGAACTTATTTACCCGATAAAACCTTTCATCCTTTAACCAAAGGTAGCTTAGACATTACAGGGCATCTCAGATCAGTCACCCTCAGAAGCCAAGCCATATTGAAACTGCAAAAGTATCATCCTCAATAACCACAAGCCCTTTCAATTTCTGGCCTGAGCTCTCACTAGCTACTTTGATCAGCAGTCATCATATGACTCTTGCTGCTACTGCATTACAAAATAATTACAGTACATTTTTTCATTTTAAGGTATGTGAATTGTGTTTATTCTCAGAATCTCAGTATACTAATACTGGCTCTCCTAATAAACAGAGAACTGCCAATATATTGTACTTGTCTAAATTCCAACTTATATGACACATGAGAAGTCTGAAAACTCTGTGTCAAGGTACCATTGTTTCTCACTCTGTATTTATTATGGGACTTGTAAATATCAGATTTGGGCTTTAGAAGATAAAATTTCTACCTAAAATTCAAAACCTTGTATACATTTCTATTCTTTAAGCTCATAATTCTGCAAGCCCACCATCATCAGAAATCGTGACCAGAACTGAAAGTGCTTGAGTTTAAAATCAAATTAATGCAATACAATATGAAATTTAATTTTCTCAAATAGTGTAAGATACACAAGGTACTATTTCATAGTATTATCTTTTCTTTCAGTTGTGGGATGAATGCTTCTAAAGCTTTCAAACCACTTACTTAATATTTCAGTTGGGCTGTATTTTAATCTACACTGCAACAGCAAATGACCTACAATGTTAACAATTGCAATGACTGACTACTAGACAGAGCTCCACAAATTTGACAGGAGATAGAAAGATTTAGTTTTGAGACTTTAAATGCTATTCCTCTAGCTTTTATACATTTAAAACAAAATAAATATAACTTCAGAATATTTTTTCTTTCTCCTCATCTTTGCTGCACCTAATTTTAGAATTCTTCAGACCCAGTTTTACTTGAGCTATCAACATACAACTGAAATGAACGAATGTTTAGTTTTCACAGAACCAAATATGCACTCACAGCTTCTTGGCCTTAATCCAACATACTCCATGTAAATATACCCTCTAAAGCTGTTTTTGCATGAACAGCTGATGCAACTGAAAACTGTCAATCAGGAGATGATCTGCATGCATACATAAATCTATCTAGCTTTTTTCCCAACCCCAAAGATTCATGGGTTTTAAAGCTGAGCAAGAAAATGAAAGATGTCTTATGTGTACTTCACTATTATAGGCCTCAAAACATAAGTCATAAAAGTGTTCATTGCTTTAATAATGGCATTGGGGGATAAGGAACTATAACAATACTTACCTACAGCTTTGATTTTATTCTACTTCTGCTGACTGCTATTTTTCATATCAAAGTATTAACCATATTTCCAGTAAAAATAAGCTATTTAATCAACAAGCAGTCTTGCAGCTTACAGTATTATTTTTATTAGCAAAAACCGGAAGAATATCCTTAAAAAAATATATCAACTTTAAGAACATTTAGTGACTTTCAAAGATCTTCAAAGATCATACCCTCAGTACTTGAGACATTTTACAATAACTGGATATAATAATGCAATAAGGAATAACAAACTCCTAGTTATTAATTTGTTATGTTCCTTTTCAGATGGATCTGTAACATCTCTTTAAAAGAAAGTTAATGAATGAAATAGGTGTCACTAAACAGATGACATATATCTATCTATTGGCAAGCAGAGGCATTAAAAGGAGGAAGTAACATACAAGACCAGACTAAAAGCAGCACCTGTAGTTTGCATCTTTAAAAGCAAATCCTCATTTTTGCATAAAGCTTTGGGAACAGTACTTCCAAATTCCAAAGTATTTCCATTTTCTTTCTGGACAGTTGCAAAATAGTTTCAAAGTGCAAAGAAAGATTTCAGAATTCCACAGGTTCTTAAATATTCCACTAAGGTTGGAATGGCACATGTTGAGGGTACAGAGAATGGAACAAAAAGAAAAAGTAGATCAAGAACATCAAGGATTTTCCCTTCCAAAATCCCTTGAAAATAAAATCACCTGTATGCATCGTCTTCTTTCAAGTCTCATATCATCCTGCGGGGGTGTGGGGGGCAGGGGAGTCCAGCAGCAAACACTGCAAAATGAAGAAAAAAAAAATAAGTAAATGTAAATGCAAACTAGCAAGATACCTAAAAACCTGTAAGCCTCTATTCTGCCAGATCCACACAGTGCTTAGTTCAGTCCTAGGTCCAAGGTGTAACCAGAGCTAAACCAAGAAAGTTTCCAACAGTGAAAGTAGGGGTAGCATTGAGATTATTGTCTTCCACTAACATCTATTGTTTGAGAAACATGATCTAAGTGTTGAAATTTTAGGATTGAGTTAAAATCCAGCTGTTCATTGAACAATTCTGAAAATTAAGGCCACCCAAAAAGGCTCTTCTCAAACCTGCAAAACTGAAATTATTGATACTTACTCAACTTTGCAAAGCTCTTAAATGTGTGGATTTTTACAGAAAGTCAGAACACCATTTATAAAATACAACTTAACTTTCCTGGGATTTTACTAAATCAACAAACTAAACACACATAAATCCATAAATGTACAATTTTCTTCTCCTATCTCACATGAAATTGAATTAGGTTCCCTTTGCATCAAATTGAAATATGCTCAGACAAAAAAAATTACAACTTTGTAAAAACCACATAGATATAAAGACATGAACTTCTAGGAAGAAATCTCTATAAAAAGTTAAAAAGAACTGTGGGAATTTGCCAAAAAGACCCCCCAACCCAAATCAACCAAAGCACAATGTCAACAAGTAACAAGCCTTTGGTCAAAATATTTTTCAAGTATTTGCTTTTCACTTGCTCTTCAATGAAATATTGTTGATACTTTACAACTTATGAAAATATCAAAACCATCTACAAATTACTAAGCATTTTAGAGAACCTAACAGTCAAATTGTCGAATCTAGATTATTACTATTTAAACACCTCTTGGTACATGTAACTCCAAGGAAGTGTTTCTACCCTAAACTGCACCTAGATACTGCAATTTGAGCAGGAAAAGTTGCAGCTCACTCCATTTTTAGTTCAACAATGACTGATTAAGCACTACATATACCCTAAGCTAGCTTTTCTGCCACTACACTGGCTTCCTTGTGCCACAGAAACCTCACACACAAACACACACAAAGGGGTGTTGAGAAGACAATGAACAATTAGTTATGTGATAAATGTAGGAATATATGTTGCAGTGGTTCTGCAGTCATTTTATGAGCAGGTGAATTCTTCTTGTCATGCCTCTGAAAAACAGAGGGGACAAACCAAAACTGGCCATCATCCCACATCTAACAGCCTTTGTTTTTGACTCTTGAAGTTCCAGAGAGACCTAGAATGCTGCTGTCACACTCACAGTAGCCATGAGCTTGTCAAAGCTCATAAATACTGAGTAAGGCTTCTCAAGATCCTACAAACTAGGTACTTTCATGCCTCAATCTCTTCAGCCTGGACAGAAGATTCAGCCTGGTACATATTTGCTATGTGTATACATTGCATATACAGACACACTGTCTTGCACTGAGCTCAGTCCCGCTAAACCCAGCACAGGCAGTCACTTCTGTTCAAAAACAAGAAAAAAAGGAAGAGCAAACTCTTCTTTACACTGAATAGTCTCTGGTTTTAAACAAACAAGAGAGGTTCTGAAGCACCATGTATGTCCAGCCTACATGGGTATCTTAAGGCTACAGAGCTATAGTCCCATTTTTGAATGCTCTCTCTGGCCAAGATTTTTTTTTTGTTTTTTAATTGCAGCATCTGTGGACACTAAGATTATAGAAAACCTTTTCCAGTAGTAGCTTCAAGGACTGAAAGTATCGCTCTTTCGTCTTTAACAGTTAGCACCTCAAATACAGCAGGGATCACCTCTCATTTACATGAGTACAAGACCAGCTTCAATACTAAGCCAGCTTAGTTCAAACTATTAACAAACTTAGTTTAAGCAATTCTAGCTGATTTCCAGCCACAACAGATTGTAGAGCGTTCATAATTGTCTTCTGTCAGTTCTAAAATGTGAATGGTAAGCTCCAAAAGCAGCACATTAGCACATCTCCAGTGCTTTACAACAGGCTGATGTTTTACCAAACTGCCTGCAAAGCTAGCAACGTACAGCACTGTTGTGGGCATCTGAGTGTCAGCTCTGTCCCAAAAATTGAGAAAATCAATTGGTAAGAACATATTACCCAACAAACAGACTATCAAGGTATAGCTACAGAACTTGAAATCACACAGTTAATTTTGCAAAAGCAACTTCATACATATGGGAAGCTATGCTTTTTGCTGACTGGAGATTAATTTAGAATATTTTAAGATCACTTGTAATACTAACTCTGTAAAAGTATTTATCTTGCAAAAAAAGAGAAACTAAACAGGAAAGGTAACACACAGTTCTGAATTAGTTTAGAATTTAGAGGATTAAGTTAGAGCTGCCAGCAGTAAGGAGGAGTTATAGCTACATCAGCAAAGTTATTAACAGTTTATTAACAGGGAAACAACACATCCATCAACTTCATAGCTAACCAGCAAACCATACCCATTGCAAACCAATTAATTTCTTCTGACCAACCATTATAACATTCTGGAGAACTGGACAAAAAGTATGGAATTAAGAGCCAGGGTGGAAAAGCTGCTGTCTTGTATTCCAAGAAAGGATCCACAACATAAAAATTAATTTTAAAACATCAGCAGAGAGCAAAGACAATGAGTTACTATGATTGTAGCAGTATAACACACATACAGCATAAAAGAGTAACATTGAAATCTTTTTTTTTAATTGATATACCCAATAGCATATAGTAGCTGCTGGGGTAACACATTAAAGTCAGTAACTGTGTCTTCTGTTGTGCCTCTGCATTGCTAAGTTCTTAAAACCAGAAGGCCTTTCACTCAGCCAGTACAAAGGTTTCCTGGTTTAGATAATACACTGATAAGAGAAGGAAAGAACAAATCCCACTCATCACACAATCTGTAAGATCATTTCTAGAAGAATTCCCTTAGTCATAACATTTACTGGGCTTCAAGAACCCACTCTGTTCTACTTACTGGTACAGAACACAGGTTAACGATTGGAAATAAAGGAGTAGAGAGGAAGGAAGAAAAAACATTGAAAAGCAAACTATTGAAAGTGCTATAGAAAAAAAAAAAGTTAACATCTTTAATTTAAACACAGACAGTTGTTATAAATCACCTATGTATGAAGCTACCATGCCAAAACTTTACTTCACTCTTTTATTTTGTATTTTAAATACTGTTGCTTTCTACTCTTCATCTTTCCTACCCAAACAATGCTCTCCTCAAAACAGATATGCAAAACACAAATGGGATTACCTATCCAAAGCCACCCCACATTCATTAATAATTTTAAGTAGAGTTCAGCTTTACTATGAAATGTTTTGCTAAATAAGCAAAAAAAATGATTAGCATATTTTATCCTGGATTATACTCTACCATATTAGAAAGATGGTGATTGAGAAGCAAAGTTTTCATGGGTCTGACTTTTCCTTACTTCATAAGCCTAGTTTGCATGTTTGTCCTCTTTGAGGACTAATGTTTTATCCAACAGCATTGCTTAAAAGCATCCACACCTTCCTTCAAAACACCTGATACCCAACTTATGTCAACAAGTTCATTGTAAATGAAATTTGGTTTATGAGCAACTGTACTTCTAAAAACCTAGAAGTTGAAATGCAAAAACATTAACATCTCTCTCAAGATGTTTCATTATCCTCCCCATTTTGCTTTTTGGAATTCACTTGTACATCAATCAGATGGTGAGTTTTTGCAAAAGGTGACAATTATATTACATATGAACACAGTAGGAAGCCAGTTCAGCTGAATCTAGATGCAGTAGAGGAGTAAGACTATTTTTTTAAAAATTGTATTATTTCATAAACTTAAGAATGTATGTAATTGATAGGATATGTTGCATATCTAGTCCAGCAAATAGAGTATCTAGAAAGAAAAGGTTTTCTCCAATTCTATCCCATGCAAGTTTGCTAAGTGCTAAAGGCAACTATCATAAACACTTTTAAAGAAAAGCTACATTTTCACAATTCTACTTTAATCTCAAGCACATATATTAAGATTTCTTCTCATGACAAATAAGATTTTTCAGAATATCATTCAAAAGCATGAATTAAAAGTCTGTGAAGGTTTTAAATTTTTATATTTTACTAATTAAAATACTTTGTATATAGATTTATTTTCCTTATTTGGTATCACTGCACTATAAAATTCAATATGGCACCTTTAGCGAAAAAAATAAAAGATTCTACAGACTAATCACAACAAAGCTCTAGAAGTTTTTCCTTGATGCAAAGGTTATTTTGCAATTTCTAAAGTTATACTCCTGAAGTACCAGAGAAATCTCTGCTTATCTCATGACTACACACACTGTTGTCAGAGATGAACATAATTCAGGTCACTGACCTTCGATAAACGCAGGCAGGCCTGTTGCTAGCGACATAAAATATAAATACTTACTTAGAAGCAATTTATTTCCTTACTAGGAAAATTATCCTGACACAGGCACCATTAAATTGAGATTATTAATATCCTGGAATATAATGGATCTAGACATATATAAATCTATACAATAGCAATTACTTAGGCTGTTGTGTCTCTAAACAACCTACTCTGAAACTACACATGGACAACCAATGACATTGCCTGATACAAGACTGAGCAAAAGAATGGCCAAATATACCAGATTTTGGTGTATTATTTTAAAAACTGCATAAGAAAATGTGAAGTAAAACCAATACTACCAGAATTTTAAATAAAGCAATGGCTTTCATAGGGTCCTAGCAAAAGTCATCTTTCAAGCCTAGTGGCCAGAATTCCAAAATCACTGTTTTCACAGCACCTAGCAGATACAGTGTCTTTCATTACTAGGTAAAATTTCTTGCATTTAGATGTACAAATTAGCATACATCTGAAAACAGAATACACACACTTTTCTCTATCTAGAACTGCTAAATGTGATGGTACAGGTTAAAAATAATTTACAAGAATGAAAAGAAAAAAGAGAAAAAAATCTAACTACATAAAAGCAGGTATGGTTTCAGCATGAAAACCCAATAAATCCCTCCACTTTTACGGATACCTGTGTGTTTCTAGACCTGACAGCAAACAGTTGATTTTCTAAGCAGATACTCAAATACTGTGTTTGAGTGCTAAGCAAAACACGAGTAATTCATGATTAGTATCATATTTAGTATATTCCCAAAAAAAGTCACAGATCCCTGTCCCTAGGCTTCAATGCTTTGATGCTACAGAAAATCTATTAGCTGAATGTTTTCACTGAAATAGTCACCAACTACACTATCTTTAGGCTTTACAATTCATAATTCAGTAAGAGAAAATAATATACCTTTCTTCAGTTTAGTTTGTGTATCCAACAGATTTATGAGCATACTCACCTTCATACATCAGTTTATCCCATGTTTAAGAGAATGCTAAAACTTTGGGACAATGGCATTTTTTTACATGACTGGCTTTCATGTTAAGGTGAAAAAGATAACTAGCAAAACCGAGCTACAAAAGACTTCACCAATACATTCATCCTGAGAGCTTGTATTATACTTTGTACTCCAAATTAATTTTAAAACAACGCTGCTAAACTGGAAGACTATTAGCTTCTAGATCATTATTTTGAAATGCTTATGAAACAACTGCATCTAAAACAAAACACACTTTATCACAATTTTTGTTGTCTACTGTAGGACTGTTTTCAGTGTTTCAAAAAGCACTAATTCATCTGAGAAGAATACACTGTGAATAACTAGTTTTGCTTTTATGCTAAATTTACATGTGATGCAAGAACCCATCCTATAGTGTGAAAGCCTGTACAAGCAGCTTTACTGAAATCACGAAGTTTCTTATCCAAATTCAAACCTGGCACAAGCATAACTATGCTTGAAGTTGAGTAAAAATTTTTTCAGCAGCAGTACCACTTATGCAGCCTGTATCCTTTCCATCACTACCTGCTTGGCTGAGACAGTGCTACTATTACAGGGTCACTCAAACTTCTTTGGAGAACTAACGGAGTTGAAAAAGTGGGGAGCAGAAGAAAGAGACGACTACTTTTTATCCTGCATCAGTTATCTGATCTGGTCCACAGCAGCCTGGCAGCAGGAACAAGTAACTGGGACAAAAAGGGGCTTCTTAGGCCAGTATTAGTGTCAAAATACTAAACATGGAATTGCACCTAATTTTATCATAGGAGGACCTACAATGGTGTCACACCAGTATTAATTTAATAAGACTTCAGAGAACAGTCTGAGTCTCTGAAATATCTGACTTATAACATACAACTTTTTAAAACTATCTTTTTTATGAAAAGAAATACATAACTTCTAAAAAATGTAACACTTTCTTTGTATATGAAGTAATTGTACAGTGTAACACTTCTACCTCACCCATACAGCCAGACAACACAGGATTTGTCTTTTTGAATATTTGTTCTTGTGAACTCCAGAATAAAGCCTTTGGTTTCAGGAAGAATTAAACTGTTGCACTGGGAGAGAGAGAGGGACAGGCCCACACTTACACTAATATAAAAGTTCAAACACTTCAGAATTTTTAGATAACTTACATATGCTTCTTTTCTTACTCAGTGACTAAAAATGTTAATTTCAGAAGCACAAACCTAAAATATTTTTCAGTATACTGACAATATACGGAACCACAAATTAGAGGGGGCAGTGGTTATTTTTAACGCCCACTTAATAGTGTCAAGGAAAACAGATGTAGTTATGTTTTAACAGTTTTGGAACAGCAAATTCATGCCACTGTATTTACATACTCCTTCCTAACCCAAAACTGGCATAAAAATGCTACAGCAGGACTTGCTCATCTCCTGCAATATCAGCTAAAACATTCCCAACTGTTGGATGGCACTGAACACTTAGAACCAAGTACTTCCTGCTCTATGGTTAATGGCCTTACTGAGTATAAATGCGATTAAGGAGTTCCATTTATATGATCCTTGAAAATAATTCCACTTCAAATTCACGTAATCATGATGACAACAAAATTCCAGGAAATGGAAGGATATTTATGAAATCCAGTGTTTTTTCTTTATTCCTATATTATCTTACAAAAACAGATACATGTAGCAATCTAATCCTTTTTCATGTTAACATATGCACTCTACATATTACTTCCTTAAAAGGTGACATTTGATAAGCAACTATAATTTTTTTCAAAAATAAAGAGTAATTTTATTGAATATGTTAACCATAAACTGAACAGTATCATGAAAATAAAGTCTTATTTCAAAGCAGAATATCCATAAGGGCTGTGGAATAGTTTATATTCAGTAATTTGCGCTCACAGTTCTGATATGCTTTTGAAAACGGATATTTTTCTCTCTGTTCTCAAAAGGATGTATTTCATTTACAAAAACTGTTTCTGTTCCTTGTGGTTGGGAAAAAAAACTTAAAAATGCAAAGCTAAATACACACAACTATATATTTACATTCATCAGTTCAGAACCTTAGGCCTAAGAAGTATCAAGAGAGCATAACCTTCCTATTTCCTTATTTTTTTCAGCCATAAAGCAAGCAAGCAAACGAAGAATTAAAGGAACACTCAAGATCTCCACAGAAAGTAGCCAAATATCACATAATTTATAGGTCTATACTACAAATGAGATACTACTACAGCTTACTGTTCTTCCAATTTAGTGGTCACTATCTACTACTTCCATTCTCTGTTGTACTCTTTATTTACAAAATAGACTTGACTTCTCAAGAGACTAAAAGAGAGTACTCAAATGCAGCTACTCCAGCTTTTTAATCCTACAGCAGAGTTGGGACAGTACTTGTAGTGCTCTCCAGACAAGTGATGTGCACTAAAATGCTTTCACTTCTCAAAAACGGCAAGAGCTCAGACTCTCTTTATATGTCCATAAACACAGACATAATACATATATATGAGAGGTAAGAGCAGTTGTTCTTGTCTCCAAACACAAGCTTTTTTGCACAGCAGTATCTTTATGCTGATGAAAACATAAAATCTTTTTTCTCAATAGGTAAAACCAACAGTTTCTGTGCAAAAGTTTGCTAAAATGGCTTAAAAAAATGTTATTTGAAGATATGGAAGAAAATTAAATGGGCATCTGAATGGTATTTTCACAGCTACTAGGGTTTTCTGAGAATACTACGACACATGCAAGAGACTTCAGATTTCTGAGTGACCCATCCTTATCAAATTCAGATGCTACTGGGTTTTGACATCATAACCATGCCCTTGTTCTAACTGCATGCTTTTGCTTTTCCTCTTTTAATTCAACCCTGAAGCATGACAAATTCCATATCAAACAGCAATGCATATGTAACAGGAACCAAAAGTTAATAAACACATAGGTTATCATCATGTTTCAGTAAACATTACTGTAACAAAATTTATCAAAAACAGAGAGAATGTAAAATCTTACCCAGATTGCAACAAACTCAGTTACAAAAATACCTCATACAGATTCCAGGAACTGATCTGTAGAGCTGTAGACGTATGTCTAAATGAAATAAGATTACTTCTTCCATTTCAACTTTGGCAGCAGATAGTTCCAACATTACTTTCAAAGACAATGTGAAGTTACATATTTCAAGTATAACACCTTAGATTTTCCAGATACAGCAGTACCTTTAATCATGAAGGTTTCCAAAATATTTTAATACATGGCGACATACACACCTACAGTCTTCCAAATTAAAAAAAACAAAACAACCAACCATACAACTGTATGTACATACATTTTATATACACTGGCTAGGTCTGTAAATAAATGGTGCTTATTTGTAAGACTTCAGGTAAGTGGCTTGTTTTAGCCATACATTAACTTGTCTGTCTTTTAAAGTACCTTTAGACCTTTTCAAACGTGCCATGGATTAATTGCTGTCTAATTGATTCCCATATGACAGCAACCACTGACAACTGCAATGTCATAATCTTTGATTTTCATTATTCAGGAAACATTATTCAGGATAGGCATACACAGTTAGGTACTCGCTGTTCATATGCCCAAGTCTTAAACCAGACTTCAGCCCAAAAATCCCTATACATTCTACCACAGCAGATACTGATATGAGTTTTTTTATGGTAAGGGAAAAGTACTGCTCATACCCTTTCCACTTCAACACAATAAATTAGATTCAACTGTCCAAGATTCAGTTTAGGCTGAAAAATTGAAGCCTGTCTACTTTGACAATGTATCCAAAGAACTAAATAAAAATACTTAGTTCTTAAACATCAGAATTTTCTAACACATCCATCAGGCTTCAACCACTCAGCTGAGTTTTTCTGGGGATACTTGTTAAGAATTGTTTCTGAGTCACTACATCTAGAACTAGACAGAAATCTTCTGTAAAACAAACAACAACAACAAAACCACAAAAAAACCCAAAAACAAACAAACAAAACACAACCAAACTCACACAGAACTTAAGTATCTATGAGATAGTCAAGTAAGTCTTTCTAACAAGACTTAAGTCACAACATCATTCTGATGGTAAACTTACCAGTCACAAGAAATTATATATTAAAATTAGTATATCTAAAGCACAATAATTTAAGAAGCCTTCCGTGGAGGATGGTCTCAGGTCTACACTTTCCCCTTTTTCTTATTCCAAAGAAATAGATAAGACACAGTCTTATCATCAGGTGATGATTTTCATGCAGGACAAGTTCATGGGCTTCACATTTCTATCGAAATAGTCCACATCAGTACTTGAGAAATAGGGTACACAATGCCTCTCCAGAAAAGAAGGAAGGGACAGTTTGACAGGAGCAATCAAAGCAATTTTAGCTCACAAATGGCTATTCCTAAAAGTAACACTAAGCACACTGTTCAAAGTGTAAGAATACTTTTTTTTTTTCCCCTATTTGCACAACTCGAGTTCCAGTGTATTGTTACTATTCTTCCTACATATCCCAAGCATAATAATAATAATACAGTGGAATACAGAACAGCTATGCAAATGTAGTACACAAGGACACAGCCACAACTTAGGTTTGCTTAGAGAACTCCAATTTGCCTTTTCATTATATGTATCAATGTTAAAAGGTGCTTGAAAGGAGTGCAAAGGTGTAAGAAAGATGTCGAGATCCTGGAGTATGTCCAGAGACCAGCTATGAGGCTGGTGAGGGGTTTGGAGGGCATGTCATACAAGGAGCAACTGAGGGAAGTAGGGTTGATTAGTCCAAAGAGAAGGCTCAGGGAAGATCTTATTGCACTCTACAACTACTTGAAGGAGGGAAGCTGTAGAGAGGCTGGTGTGGTTTCTTCTCCCAAGTAAATAGTGATAGGACAAGAGAAAATGTGTTTAAGTTACGCCCAGGGAAGTCTAGGTTAGATATTAGGAAAAATTTCTTTACTGAAAGAGTGGTGAGGCATTGGAATGGGCTGCCAAGGGAGGTGGTGGGGTTGCCATCCCTGAAGTGTTAAAGAAGTGTTTAGATGTGGCACTTCAGGATATGGTTTAGTGGTTGTGGTAGCTGGATTACTGTTGGACTTGATCTTTAAGGTCTTTTCAGCCTTTATGATTTTATGATTTTAGGATATTGACAAAGTAACCGGGATCCTAAGATGACAGATGGGAAAGAGAGTTTAAAATCTGTTTGAAGAAAAAGAGGACGAAGACCTTATTTCTAAAACTATGCACAACACAAGTGCTCTTCCAGGTCTTTGTAACCTGGAAACCAAAAACCAAGTTCCAGCTTTTGCCAGACATGTCAGTACAGAAACTCCACATTGAAAAATCTTGTTCAGCATGCTTTTAAATAGCAGTTCATATGAAGTTCAATACCTTTGAAAATTGACAGTGGTCAAGTTCAGGCTACATTACAACAATATGCATATACAGTTGATGGTGAATAAACTAAGTTGTTTCATTAAACTAAGAATTCTCAGTGTGCAGTTCCCCAAAAGTGTAAGCTAATGTAGATTTTGCTGCTGTGTTCCCACCCACATCCCTTCTTGCCCTTAACCACTCCATGAAGGCTCATCGCTTGCACCATGTCTGGCACCTGCCCCAGTCTCAGTGAGTCAGTTCTGCAATCTAGCATGATGCAAAGCGTTCACCGTTTTTCATCGGTTTTCTGCTGACTCTGCACAGCTCCAAAGCCTGAGTCCGACTTTCAGCTTAAAAATCTACACAGTAAATAAGAACCTAATTGTTCTTTTTTAGTGCATGCACACAGCTAACACATTTCCATTCTGCATAATACTACTCAATTACAGAGAAGTTTATTTGTATTTTTGTGCAGTCTTTGATGTCCTGGACCTTTGAAACTGGCAGTTCCTAGGTCATGGCCAGAAGTCCAAATACTTACTGATACTGGAAGTGAGGTGGCCATACAAGACTCTGCTGGGGCAATAAATAGGGCATTCTGCTCACTCAGAGAGAACCTCATTGCATTAGGTGTTGTGCAACACAATAAAATGGTGATCCTTGGCTAAAAAGCCCACTATCTAAACAGACCATGTTTGTCCAGAGAAAGACAAAAGTAGAGAGCTGACACACTTGAGCCATCTATGAGATTTGCTGTATAGGCTAAGAATACAATACAAAAGAAGTAAAGAACAACCTAACTAAACTTTTTCCAGTAAGTCTTGCCAAACTGCCACAGAGCACACCTTGAAGCCCACAGCTAACATCTGGTTGGATGTTATTAGGAATAGAACCCACCTCTACTTCAAGAACATAAATGAAATGTTTACAGGCTTTTCTATATATATATTTTGTGCCTGTCATAATAGTCGACATTAAAAAAAATGAAGAAATTAATTTAATCAGACATGTCAACTACAAACTTCTCTGATACTCAAAAGCATGACAAACTAATAAAGACCTTTTTATCACAGTAAAAACCAGCATCTTTACCATTCAGGTCTCAGTGTCCCAGCTTAAGTATATAGAGAGACTAATTCAGCCTCAGGTTGACCAGTGTAATAGCAGGAGAGAAATCTGAATTCTAAAGCAAAAATACTTCTATTTTGGATTACGGCAGCTAACACATAGGGAATATTATTTCTATTATCTTAGGAGTTCCCACTTTAGAGGGCTAAGGAAAAACCCTGTTCAAAATTCAAGGCACCTCTAGCATAAGGACAATACCATCCATTTCTTATAAACTGTACTCATCTATGTACACTCAAATACATTAAAAAAAAATCCTGGAGTACTTGTATTTAAGCATATGAATTAACAAATGCAAAGACATATAATTTATCACATTAGGTCCTCCAGAAAATTTACTTGCTTTCACTACCAAAAAAAAGTGCTAAAGCCACCTAACAAGTAACTAGAAGAAAAACTACTAGAAGAAAAAGGCTAACAGGCCTTTTTGTGGCAAAAAAAGATGCTAGCTCAGTTTATGTCACATAGCGTAACTTCCCACCAAGTGGATGCTATCACAAGATCACCAAATTAAGGAGAGAGGAAAAAAAAAAAAAAAAAAAAAAAAAAGGCAAGTCACGGACTCGACTCGGACTCCTCTTCCTGGCACTCCTCCACCTTGTGATGAAACAGTTTGGGCAGCTAAATCAGCAATGAAGTTTTTACCTTTACTTACACATGATGTAAGGTATTTGTGCTTAGCTTCTTCAGCTGGTCCAATATGGAATAGTAAAGCAAAATGTCAACAAAGAGAATTTGCAAGTATGCTTAACCAAGGGAAAAAGTGGACAGAGACAGCCTCCTGTGACCCAATTAAGGCTGCTGTCAAACAGCCATGTCATATTTCCATACAACATCCAGGCACCAAAGACATAAGGAGTTGCAATGATGAGGGCTAGAAGTCCACCTGCAGACCTAGCTAAATTCCTCTCTGACTTGTGAGCAATCTTTGAAGGAGGAAATTACTGTAACTCTTGTATCATGCTCATGAGGCATCACCAATGCATATAACATCACAAGGCATTCCAAAACTATAGTAAAGAGAAATTGCTGAAGTACAAACAAACAAACAAACAAAAAAAACCCCAAAAACCAAAAAAACCCCAACACCCCCCCCAAAAAAATATCGCACAGATCATTTTCTCCTTCTTTGTTCCTTCAGTGTAGTAAGTAAATACATGAATAAAGATTCCACATTTTTGCCACATCCTTCACTCCAGAATGACAGCCCTAGCATTTCTCAGAATATAATCAGTCAGCTACAAAATTTTTTGACAAAATATTTTTTTATGTAGCATAATTCAACATGGTTTTAAGTTCCATCTGTAGTTTGTTTACCATGGCCTTATTCCCCGGTTAAGGAACCACTGACCTAGAAAACTCTCATTGAAGAAGGAGATAAATTAATAAACTTCAGTCAGTTTTCACATAATATAGTCATGAGGTCAAAATACCTTCTTTTTCAGATTTAAAATTCCAAGATCTTGTTTTATGACCTTGTTATCCTCCCACCCCTGCTGTTAAGCATAATGTTAAACCAAATCTTGGTATATCTCAAGATATACCAAGATACTACTGCAGAGGTAGTAGGCTGCAAAATTTTGCTGAGTTTTAAATGGTATTCTAATCCATTAAGAATTCAAACACCCTATTCAAGTCATATATGCATGTGGACGCATGCACACACAGGGAGAAGAGCCAATACAGTGGGTATACATCAACTAACAACAGCTTTACTGGCATACATTTATTATCACAATGATGAGATATTTCATAAAAAGTTGTCAGCTTTACACCTCTACAAAATGAAGCTACAGGTAGCTCACTGGAGACTCTAGAACACTTGTTCTGCCAGATGAAATCATAGCCTTTTCTGATATAAGTTTAAAAAGCAAACAAACAAAAAACCACAGTGGAGTAAAACCCACACCATTAAACTTAAAACATACATAACAGTCTGTCTACACAAGTCTTTTAGAATTTCATCCAGTAATTCTTCATCAAGCCTTCATATTCATCATGATCTAATATTACTGTCTACACAAATTTTTTAGAATTTCATCCAGTAATTCCTCATCAAGCCTCCTTCAATGTATGGAATACTCACAGAAAGATTCAATAATTTACAAGCCTTCAGAGACCAAGAAACCATGACACTTTCATCACTATTAAAACATTTTTTTTGCTGCTTATCAATATAGAAAACAGGAACTTTCTGGTGTGGAAAAGGTTTCATGATTCTAACAAGTGATTGAAGATACTCTGCCATAAGGTTACTCAATTCGAATTTGACAGCCCCGATTTCAAATTCAAAATCATGTTTAAAACAACCCACCTCTTGTCAGCTTATCCTCAGTACCTGACCAGATACATACCAACCTACAAGCACCCTTTAGCCCACAACAAATTTGAGAGACTTTGTTTTCACTTAGACAACAGAAAAATAAGATTAAGGATAAGGATGAAAAAAAACAGGACTACAAAGCAAATCTAATAATTTGCTGCTATAAATGAATAAATAAATAAATGGGTGAGGGTTGCCTGTTCTGTCCACATTCCTCCCTTTCCAAACCCTCACTAGTCTAGAACTAATTGACCCAAAAAAACAAACACCAGCTTTTTTGAGGTTTGCTCACACACGCATATTTGACTAAATATTTCAATTTTTAACGTAGTGAAGGTTTTCAAGAACTCAGGACAATTCTGCTTTTAGAGCTGTGTTATATTGTGGTCCTGAATGTGTAGTTCAAGCTTAGTCTATCAACTTGGGATACTGCTGGTTTGAATCCCTTTCCAAGTACAGTCACTACGGGGACATATGGAATTCATATTTTAATATTATCTGATGACAGTTATAAAACAAAAGCCTAAAAGACATCACACGTGAAAAAAAAAGCCCAGGAAAATTCCCTTTAGCAGAGATATTTCAGATGAATCTTGTCTAACTAGACTTCTGTGAGGCCAAATAGAAAAAGTCGAACCTTTGGGACAGTTTACATGAACTTTGCCAAATCCAGCATCTGAATAGGTATAAACTGATCAATCTAATGCTTAGTTATCTGTCATTCTTTGAGAAGCAGACATTGCACTAAAACTTAACCATTTAAGTAATTCTATGACATGCTATGATTATACAATTTGGTAGGTATTTAACAGTATCTCTACCAGCACTAGACATTTCTAGGGTTCTGATCATGAGTTTCCTGTAGCATTTTTTTTCCTGATAAAAATTCCAAAAATGATTTTAATAAGGCAAGTTGCAGAAAGAAAAGAAGGATTTTTAAAAAATTAAAAATAAAGAGGAGATTTTAAAAATTTTTAAATGGGGGCTTCTAAATCCTGACCTAACAAGACCTCCAAACAGTACTCAAGAGAACCACATCTAAGGTAACCCAGAAATAAAACAGCAAGAAAATCTTTGGTGTCCCCCTGAAGTCCTTGCAGACTACTAAGAACAGCTCACTAGACGGAAAAAGTCCAAAACAAAGCCACTTTTCCAGTAGATTTTTTCTTTAATTTTCTACTAATGTTACTGAACTGGTGTATTTCAAGTAATGATGTGCTGTGCTTTTAGAGAAAGACTGCTGTAAAAAGGTAACTTTTGATATAGACCTGCTATTCTTCCCATTTTGTGAAAGAGCTCAACAAGGTCATGGGACCTTAGTGGATGATTCCAGCAGAGGTATCTTTAGAAGAATACTACTTTTTTAGATATATCTGAAACAGCAGAGAAATATATGAAATTGGAGGGGCATAGCAAAAGGGGTAAGAAAATCAAGATTCAGAGCTCACACCAGGTGCACTAAATGTGCCAACTGCAGCCTAATGGAGTCATCTCTAGTTCTTCATATGACCAGTTTCCAGTGCAAGATGAAAAGGAAACACTGAATATGACAATCTAGTTATGAAGATGGTCACAACAGAGAACTCTGTCCCAGTTCACAACACCACACACTACACTGACATCTTCCTTTCCAACGTAAGTTAAAGAAACAAAGCCACGCTTTTTGGTTAGTTGGTTGGTTGGTTGGCTGGTTGTGTGTGTATGTGTGCATGTGTATAAACAAGAAAGGAAACAAGCCAGAACTCCATGCTGCTAATTTGAGACTTCATTTGAACTGACCATAAAAAGACTAAATGGCTTCAGGTTTTAAGAGAGAGACCTCTCTGGAGATCAGCAGTGCTATACTGAATCTACTCAAGCAAGGATGTAGCCCCACACGGATCAAGCAGTCAAGGCATACTCTCCCTTCTTTGCTCAGGGAGTTTGTATTCAAAGTATCTCAAGTTAGCTTCATACTGGATTTACAGGAATTACTAGAAAGCATGGAGATGATCCTCATGGTGCCTCTGTGTTTAGGAGAGAGCAAGAGACATGCCAGCCTCTAAAGATTATATCTGCCACAGACATTGCCTGAAAACACTAGGCAGTCTTCCTCCCTTTCCTGGAGGGGTCAAGGAGACAGATGATATCCTGAAGGGCATAGACAGCTGAAGTGGGAAGTTCTGCATTGCTAAATAGTCAACTCAAAGCAAGTTAAGGAAAAAGAGATACAAGACATTGTGAAAAGCTAGACCACTAAGAAACTAAGAAACCTCAACTGTTCCTAAAAACCAAGCAATGCCATGTTATTTATCGTAAGCCAAAAGCCTCTAACCATTAAAACAATAAATAAAGCATGACAACCAAAATTTACCAAAGGATAGACCAGAATAAGACCCAAAAAAGAAGCAAAGATGAATAGGATGTAGAACAATAATAATAAATTATCAGACACAAGCCACTGAAGAGATACAGAAAGTATCACTTTCATTTACCAATCAAGAAGGAACTAAATCAATTTCCAAAGGCAATTATTATAATTCAGAAGTGTTTGCCCTATTAGCATGTATATCCTGTAAGCAGGCTGCTTCATAACCTGACCTAGCTGGCCTAACAAAGCAAAAACCTACAAGCTCAGAGAACAGTATGTTTAAGAGCTCTACCATACAACAGTGCAACAGTAAGATGCTGTTCATCACACTTTGCATTAAGAACGCATGCTTTGGAAGATACCTAAGGTGCTCTGGCCCTTGGCCCACCTAAAGGCTTAGAGAAGCAAAGGAGATGGGCAAAGAAATTCTGTTGGTTTTTTTCCCACTTTCAAGAGCAAACGTATTGTGCAGTCTTCCACATTTTTATTTGAAGTCACTCTGAATTATTAAAATATGAATGGATATTAAAATATGGAAAGATTGAGGTATCAAGCAATCAGCACTCCCATCTACTTTTCCAACTAAAAGGTAAATAGTTATGAACAAAATTCCTAGACAAATGTATGAGGTATCTGAATACATGGAAATTAAACAACAGCATAATCCCAGCAGCTCTGGTCACTGATTTAAGAGGACAAGCAAACGTGAAATCTACAAAAGAGTTGTTTGTTTGTTAACATAACTGGTCCAGCTGATGGTTATGTTAAAAACAGGCTATCAAGAGAAAGTTTTTCACCTCTTCTGTGTAGCAGGAACAGGAAAAATAAGCATCTTTACTCTGCAATTTAACTTCTGATATAAAAAAGCTATGCTCAAGCCTTCTTGAGACAGTTGAAAAATACCTTTTGTTAGAACATTAACTTCAGAAACTTGAATATACCTTTCAGTTTGTCCAATTAGGAACAACACATATTTTGTGTTCGCATATCTTTCTTAAGGCAATACAAAATTCAAGTAAAAATTTCAGAAGTGAGTAAGATTGAGAAGAAATGCATATATTGTATTGTTTTGTGGAAACGTTCGGGGGAAAAAAAAAACAGAAAATTAAATTTTGGAGTTTAGTCTTCAAAAGGAGAATACTTTTTTCCTCTCAGAAGCATTGTTATTATGGGGGGAGGGAGAGGGGGAGTAGGGCAGGGGAAGAGAAACTAAGAACCAGTGAGAAAAAACAGGAGAAAATAGTGAGCAAGGAAGAGACGGCAAGTGACTTAAAAAGTGGCACTTGAGAGACCAAGCACAAGACAGGACACAGGAGAAAAGGGGCATGAACAGGAGTTTCAAACTGTTCAAAAGAGACAAGAGTGAGGAACAATTAGCAGAAGAGCACAAGTAGAAAGATGCATCAGGAATAAGCAGGACAGACAGCAAGCAAGACAGACAGCAAGCAGGAGAGTTAGAGAGAAGCTGTTATGTCAGACTTTGGTAGCACATATTAGAAGTGGTTGGAAACAGCAAGCATCGGAGTGGGAACATTAGAGAGGGAATAAGTATGGAAACAAGGAAAAGTCTGAGAGTGGCAGAGTGAGGCTGGGGGGGGAAGACAGAGACACAATGACAGGAGAGTCATTTACGACAAGAGGGGTGGTGAAAATTCCTCAAAATTGTGTTCTCCATTAAGTAACAGTGCTATCAGAGCAAGCTAACCAACCCCTGCCTCTTCTAGGCACGCTGTTCCTGTCCACCCACACAACCCATTCCTTTATCTTGTCAAATGTCTGAGCAGCAGCACAGTGTACTAGGTCTGCAAACCAATCTGACTGAAAAGTAACCTGATTCTCCACCCCACACACACACACTCAAATGTTATATATAAAAATTATATATTTCAGCCAACTCAGTTTCCAAGTCTGAATCACTGCCTGGTCTTATAAACAGCTGTGCCAACACAGAGCAGGTGGGAAGAAGTAGCCAGAAACTGGAGAGAAGGGGAGCTGCTTAAGGTAATTGCCTTCAAAGGACTCCTTGTTGCCCACTTTGCCTTCGAATGACTCTTCCAACAATTTCCTTCAGTGTTTCAGTGCCTCTATATCTTGCAGCATGAACTTCACATCAGTTTGCTAGTACTTACACTATAAAACAAATACATACAACATAATCAGTTTAAATACTATGCATATGCTATATTCCTCATAGATGAGACAGAAACAAAATTGTTGCTACTCATCTTTTTTTTTATCATGTGCTTCAAATTTGGCATACGCGCTGTTTTGAGGAGGGTAAGGTCATTTTCCCTAGACTCAAAAAGACATGTACAGATTTGGGTGGCTGGAAGAATAGAATTATTTCAGGTAGAAGGAAAGTGGGGAGAAAAATCAATGTTGCTTGTGTTGTTCTCTGAATATGCTGTTCTTTACTGTGCTACCCTTCAGCACTCCCTCTGTGCTGAAATTAAGTACCAGCCTAGGGTACACAGAAGATGGAATTGATCTGGATGAAATAAAAATAATTCCCCAAATTTAAATTTCCCAAAATTTAAGAAGGTATAGTAGCACAAGACCAATAGTTTCAATGTCTACCCATCAGCTTCTGTCAGTTTACTTCCCTTCACTGCCACAACTACCAACCAGTGTCTCAAGACCCTGTGGCAAGTTTGATCAGTTGAAACAAGAACACAGATTATTATTGTAAAGAGTCACAATTAAGACATTTAGTTTTCTCTCATAAAAGCCAACTAAACCCAAGCATGCATAAATGTGGTTTATGCATCCAATATACACTTGCACAGGTAACCTATTGTTCCCTGAACTGTTCACTCTCAAGTGGTTGACCCATAAGATTGAGAAATCAGCCCTGAAAGACCAGACAGGAGAGGTAGGAGCTTCTGTACTTATTAATACTCCGGAGATGTTTTAATCATACAAATTGAGCTTTCTCCTTCCATGTGAAAAAAAAATAATGAAATGCCATAAAATCATAGACTAAGAAATGTTTAAGGCAAGAAATGCTTCACACAGAATTCAGTTTCTTTTAGATATTTTACAATACAATGTTTACTTACACAGTCAAATGCTATTTTCTTCATTGAACAGATGCTTATCATGTACACCAGGAGGATAGCACATAGAAAACAAATTTATGCAGTAAATGCCACTTATACTATAACCAAAACTACTTACTGAAATACTCCATCAGTTCTTTATGAAACTGAAGTATGCATATCAAATGCAGAGACTGCAAGTAAAAAAATTAGTATTTTTTTTTAAGATAGGCAAACTCCCTTTGAAAAAAAAATGAGTTTGAATTTCAATTCCCTCAAAATTCCAAACAAATCTAAGTTCCTTGAGCAGACCTCTATCTGGATATGCTGAGTCACTCCCTAACCTTAGAGACTGCTTCACTGTGTTACAAACCACTCAGGATATAAACTCAAGTCACATTCAACTGCAAATACAGAGCATCCTATTAAGATATTAAGACATAAGACACATAAACCCTTAACCTCAGCTCCACCCATTGCATGACTGTATAACTTTACGTTTTTTACTTTTATTCCCTTTCCTAAAATGCAGTTTGGTAACAGGTATTTATCCTCTGCTAGGAAAGCAGTCACTGCTGTGTGTATGTAAAGCACTGTGAGGCTAAGTGCTATCTATAATGCCTAAAATGAAACTCTCCTCCCCATCCCCTAAAAATTCGTAAGTCAGTGCCCTAGGCTAGGCTGCCAATAGGCAACATACATAGACATTTCTAGGTTTGGTTGAAGGGTTTTTTTGTACATTAAGTCCTAATCACTGAAAAATATTTCTCCTCCCAAAGATGCTGACAGGATCTGTTAACATTTGCTAGATTCAGTTACTAAAATGTTACATCTGTGCACAAACCTGAGAAAGTTACAAACCTGAGAGCAAGTGCAAAGTCTAAACAGTATGCAGTTGTTAACAGCTTGTACCTTAAAAAAATTATTGTATTTACTGCATGATGACAGCTATTTCAGATTACCAAAATCAAGAGTTAATTTCCCTATTTTTATGAGTGTTTGGGTGTTTGACTTAGTTTGGGAAGTTGTATGGAAATAATTAATGAAGTCAAATGCAACTCTACAAACATACTCAAGATCAAAATATAAGAATAAAGACTGTGCTCACAACATGTGGACTATAGTGCATAAGTCTTTCTTCAAATACATAAATAAACTAACACTATCAGGTTGGGAGTACATACATTTCAGAATATGCGTGACTAATGAAGAAATGATACTCCAGGCCTACAATGTGCTTGCTAAAAATGTATCTTGAGCTGCCACCTCACCTCAAACGACAGATCTCAGATCGTTTTCTTTCATGCAAGCAAAACCTTGCCTTAACATACAAAGATTAAACTTAAGGTTTAATTTTGAAGCAGCAGTAGTCTAGAGAAAGAGAAGAAAAGCAAACCAGATTATGAATCCTGTGTCAAGAAGTACCAAGGGAAAATTTTTCAAATATGGAAATCTAAAAATTAAATCTTTCATCCCATATTCAAACTCTCACTTTTCAATAAAATTAAGTAGTAACTACAAGACTGAAAATCTTAAGAAAAAGAGTGAGGCCAATAGTACAACAAAATACTGTTTTAGCTATGTAGGCCTAAAATTATACTTTCAAAGTTAAAAACTATTTAAAAAAAAAAAAAATTATTAGTGATAAAGACATATAAAATTACAAATTATACAAGGAATATCAATTAAGACCCCCTCTCTTGTAACAGGCTTTAGAAATACATACTAAAGGGCAACAAATGTAAAATATGGGCAAGGAAGTCTTCCTCACACACACACAAAAATTAAACTCATCTCAATCAGAATATGTTCCCATTGCAATGAAAAACAAAACAAACATGTATTTTTAAAGAACTAGAAACTATTACATTGGACACAATGAAGGAGAAAAATAGGGGGGAAGGGAACAAACCTGTGCTTAAAAATTTACGTCTACCATTAACTTCTCAGTGCTAGGAAAATAACATGTACTACTGCAATTTGGGGTTTCCTTTATCTTAAGACGTATTTTTATCAAGCATTTAGAAAGCTTAGTGACAGTATATTTTTTTCTTCTACTAACTCAAAGCCCCACACCCTACAAATACTGTTAGTCTATATGCTATCAGATCATGGATACAGACTGGTCACAGATCACTGATCATCCCTAATGTTCCCAAACACAAAGCTCCATATTTCAAAACACAATACTTATATTTTTGAACTAAAGGTAGAATTTGTTTTCTCATTTCTTGAAATAACTGGATACTGGTTAAGATCACCTATCGAAAATCAGAATTTTATACCTGCTTTATACAGGTGTATAACTAGTTCTTGAACTTGTAAGGAGAGGGCAAAGTAATTAATTTTTTTAAGCTGTACATTAAAACAAGTAACTCAACACACGTAACTTAGCCAACATGTTTTCCTTGCTTTATTAACTTCCATACAAAATCAAACAGAAATACCCTAGCAAAAACTTACATTTTGGTTTCCTACAATTGCCTGGGAGTATGCAAAATAAGTAAAGAGGAACTAGGTATAACTTTGAAATACTCATTTAGAAATAATCTCAAAGTCTAATGGTTTCTTACATAAGAAAAGCATAATGTAAGTTTCAAGTTCCCATCACATGAAGCAATCTTGATTTAAGAATGAGGACAAAGTTGTCAGTGTTGTCATTAACCACTAAAGTAAGTACTTGTACTCCAACAGTTTGTTTCCACACGTGCAACTGGATTTCTCAAGGTTTCAAAACTAAGCTCATCAAGTTTTTAAATGTCCATGCTGATAACATGACTGGTTATTTAATTTAACTCTGTAGAGATACCTAAATTAATGTTTTGATGGGTAAGACTAAAAGTACACTCATACAGTCAGCTGTAAAATGCAAATCATGACTACATCTTGTATAAAATGCATAGGTGAAAATATGCCCAAGCAAATCCTATGAAGACAGAAAAAAAAATCTCTTGTAAGGACCACATCAGATAGAAATTATTTCCATTCACACCTCCATATTACTGGTTTTTAGACTTTTTATTAGTAAGGTTTTGTACAACACACTATCAAAGTCCAGTAACTCACAGCCTTTGTTATTCACCAGAATAAAAAACAAACACATTGCATTTGCACAACACCTTAACAAACACTACATAGGAATGAATGGGTATGCATCTCAAAGTCATAAATTCGTCATTAATTAGAGAAAGAAATAATACTTACACCATATTGCACAGCACAAACCAAAATGGGACCAGATCCCCACTAAGCTCTCGAAGTAGTAAAAGAATACAAAATCAAGCAATTTTTAACTATGCCTTTATAATACAAACTTCAACTATAGTTTATAACACAGTATCATATATACTCTTTCCACTCAGCCTTCACCATAAATGAATCATTTATGATGCTGTCTCTTGCAGACACAGTTCACAGAAGACATTAATTCACTTAGAAACTAAGCTTGTAAGAAGCAGTGTGTATTAAAAATAACAAACCTCCAGGAAAAGTTTGAAAAGATACAAGGGTCCTTTAAACTGAAGCCGTCGTAATGGCATAGCTAACTGATCTCCCCCCAAAACTACACCTACAAGTGCTTCTGATTTTGGGGGAAAGTGTAACATTAAGTCTATAGCCTTAGTATATATTGAACTTCACTTGAGCAAAAATCTGATTTCAGTGAGAAGACACAGACAGGTAAGTGCAACTATGTACACTTTGTGCATCTGCAGTAATACTTACTTTCCTCCACAAGGCTTACAACTTCTGAAGGCAAACTACAATATTGAAAGGAAAGTCACTCTGAATACAAGAAAACAGAATTTTAAGCTTATGAACATCTGATCGTGGTGAAAAATGTAGAATAGCACAGCTGGATGTACAACTATGACCCAACATTTGTAGTATTTATGAGTAACTTCTACAGAAAAGGAAACTGCCAAGTTCTTCATGCAACAATCACTTGTTGTAACATTGGCAAAGACAGCAATATATTTTTTTTAAACTAACATGGAATTTTTGGCATGTCATAAAATTAATGCCTGCTTATCCACAAGTTAGCATAAGGAAGAAGTCATAATCAGACACAATCCAGGAAAGCTATTGAGTTTTCAATGTCAGTCAGACCTGGAAACTACTTTTTCTGTAATCACACACATATCCTAGATCTATTTCACGTACTGTTAAAACTTTATTTAAAAAGCAATAACATGTGTTTATATATTCATAAGTAGGAAAAAAGCTGTAGTTACAACTTGGACAGACCAAACAGATCACTGTAAGAAATTCAGTGTTCAGAAAAATAAAGAACTAAGTGAGTATTAACATATTAACTTCCCTATCTGACAGTATTTTTTCCTCTTTTTACCCCTTCCCCCAGTATAAACAGTAAACTGAAAGCACAGACACAAAACTATTTCCTTTACAAAGAAAGTAGATGTGCTATGCTCCAACTGGTTCTTCAGTGACAGATTTGCTGGCAAAGCAAAGAAGTTATTAGCCATTTACATAGTTCACAAGAACAGAAATAAAGATTTAAGCACATATAACTAAAAAGGATTTTGAATTAATGAAAACTTTAACTACCTGTGTTTCAAACCAAGGCCAAAAACCAATGAACAACAGGTTTTCAGGACACTAGAATTTAAAAGTGCCATGTTCAATTTAGTAATTTTAATTGAACTTGACTATGCCAAGTAGACATTCTACTAGTTTGGTATTTTTCAGTAACTTACCAAAATTCACTCTAAATTTTTTCAAATATTGTTTGAAAGAATAACTCTGCCACCAGATATCAATTTATACATTTCTATTCCCATCTTATTTCACCATCCAAATAGATCTATTAGTATGTTATTAACTATTCCTTTTACAGAATCAAAACACAATCCTTTTTCTTTTTTTATTTCTTCTTTCTTTTTTTCTTTTTTTTTTTTTTTAGCTTTATCTAATGCATAAATTGGAGCCTTGATTTCTCACAGCTGGAACAAAACTGACACTTAATTGAGTTAATTTCACTTTCATTTCCTCAGTTTCACTTTCAGGTATTTAGTGCTACTAAGACCCTGGAAACTTTGCAAGGAGTATGTTTACAAAATAAACGATAGCTTATGTTATTTTAATTACAGAAACATTTTTGCTGCTTGTAAGAAATGCTATATTCAGAGCTGAAATTAAACTGATCATGTCTGCATAAAGGGTAACTGAAATAGCAACTACTTAGACTTCAGAGGCTCCAGAATAGTGGGTAGTCTCCCTACAAACTGTACAGAAGGGAGATTCTGGAATCAGTGATACGATAACATCAGTACCTTTCATATTAAGCCACCCCATCTACAACACTTTCAAGTGTGTAAAAACTCCCCTATCCTTTAAAGATGAGGAGAGGCAGGAAGCAAGAGAGGGGAAAAGAAACCTTATGAAGACAATGAGACTAAGCCAGTCTCATCCCTATGTGCTTCCCAGTAAAAGAGGAGCTCCTTTTTTGATCTGTGCTCTCAGACAAGTCAGACACAATTAAACACTCACAGATACTGGACAAGACTCATATATATGAGTATTGGGGGCAAGAGGGCTTAATTCCAAATAAGGTTGGGACAAGTAAGAACTAGGAACCTATTCTAAACTAATGAAATACATTTGTACTAGCAAAAGCAGCTATTTTTTCAGTCATGCTTGGATGAAACAGAATCAAACATGTTATCTCCTTCCCCTTAAGAGAAAAAGATAACCAACCAATAGATATCAATTACAGGCTGTTACATTAATTTTTACACTCAATTAATGATTAGGTCACTGCAATTCTATTGGTATAGTGTGTCACCTGGATAAGAGAGTACTATATAACTGTATATATAGAGTATGTCTGTCTGGAAGTAACAATTGCTTCTAATTATCCAAAGTTTCTCAAGTGTTTTTAAACCCTCAGTTGACTGCAGATCCTGTTAACACTCCTCTTAAAGGACCCATGGAGGGGGAGAAGGAAAAGGAGAATATTCAGTTTCTCAGAATGGCTTTTTTCTTCACTCATAAGCTTTCAAGAAAGGCATGTTTACTCAAGAAAGGTTTCTTGTATTATCTCAAATAGTCTTGAAGCCAAAAAGGAGTCTCACTGCATAAACATATCACATCCTTAAAGTCTGATCCACAAAAAAGTTATTACATAATTTTAAAATGTTTTTTTACCACTCCTACAAAAAAAAAAAAGGGGGGGGGGTGAAACCATAAACTTAACAAATAACCTATTGTACCCAGTTATAAAGACAAAAGCAGCAGTTTTCTGTAAATAATCCTATTCTACAACAGATCTATTTACAAAAGGATTTCAGAAGTTATACAAGTCTCTCATGCTCCAACAAAACAAAGATATCTAAAAGTTTTATTCACTTTAGAAAATAGTTCTCCAAATGGTATTAGAAATTACCGCAGAAAACTAAGCATATACCAGTTGTTAAATCTTATTCAAGAACAAAAGCTGTAACAAGTTTCTAACTACAGTCCCACAGTCAGGTTATCAAAACACCTTGAATAAGAGGTTTTAAGAATGATAAAAAGATAACTCTAATTACAGAAACAAAATTGCTTCTTTGTTAAGTGCATGTCTTCAAATCAGCACCCATTTCAGTTCAGCAGAAAATGTAAAATTATAGCAAATAAAGGTACATTTTTTCATGTGTTTAACTAGTCTTTCCACATACTACTATATGACCAAGTAGTACAGTTTCAAACATGCTAGAAGGAACTAAAAGTGACACTTTTACTTTATGTGAAGGTGCTGTCTAACTGATTTGAACTAAAAGGACAAAAATATCACAAGAAGTCAATGAAGGCAAAGTCTAATAATACAGGTGACCCAGACATATTTCTTTGCAAGGCCTGATCAGAATTTAGATTTTAAAATGTGGTATATACGTTAGCAAATATGTCCTCATTAAATATAACTTTAAAATCTTAGATGAGGCATGCAGTTTTTATTAGAAACC
This sequence comes from Phaethornis superciliosus, assembly GCA_023637945.1. Lineage (NCBI taxonomy): Eukaryota > Metazoa > Chordata > Aves > Apodiformes > Trochilidae > Phaethornis > Phaethornis superciliosus. Next base: position 107,601,140 of record JAJQWJ010000001.1, on the reverse strand, counting down.
AGTCATATTTTTGCACTTTGTTTAAACTGTTAACCAGTATGTTGAAAATAATCTATGGTCATCAAACATTAATTCCCAGTATAAGCAAAACCCATGTACTTTAAAAGCTGATAAATTCCTGATGACTACCTCATTATTTTACACAAGTAAAAGAATACTACCCATAAACTGACACTGAAATAGAGAACTCTTGGCTGCTATTAGGTAAAATTATCCTTGTTGCAGCTTCTCTGTCACTGTCCAACATGGGGGAGGGGATTCCAATGACAAGTTCTAAATGCACCCAAGTATTCATTCAGGAACTGTAACATTGCTGCTCATGTAACAAACTGTCTTTCTCACCTATTTGCCTGTAAACAGTACTAAGTTATTGCCATACCTAAATGCATATTCATTTAACAAAAAAAATTGCCCTCTTTTCTCGATTTAAGATCATGCTCTTTATTCAATTTTGAACAAGTTACACTCACTCTCCTCAAAGAGTACTCAAAAAACCTAAATTAAACGTTGACAGAATTTTTAATTCACAGCAGAAAATGTAAATTCAACATATCACACATATTCTACTTCAGATTGCTAATAAAAACATTGGTTCTAAATAACTCATATAAGCCAAAAACACGAAGCGTAGCCTACAAGAATAGTCTATATATATATACACACACACAAAGTTAACAAATACTAGCTCATAGTTATTTTCAGTGTTATTATTCTAATTCTATAAAGTATAATTAATTTTCCAAAAATATCCAACCTACAGAGGCTGGGGGATGGGGATGTGGAGAGAAACAAGTTTACCAAAACTTTCTAGGGCTTCAGAATACTCCAGTGAGGTAAGGCAAATTCTGCTTGTTGACAGGGAGACAATTAAATACTATTACAAACAAAATGTTTCCTTATTTATCACCAGATACCATCGATATGGTCTTCTGCTTCACACACTTTCTCTCATGGAAAGGGGAATGAAATGCCAACACAAGACAAGTTGTTGACTTTTACTTATCTAGACACTCTTCTATGGTCTTATATCCATGGAAGTGTGACTATATATACCTACTGGCAAAAATTAACAGCACACTCCCATTCAGATTAGAACAGCAGATTGTCAAAAAACATGCTTCTTGATTTATTTTGTAGTCAGATATTCTGTCTTTGTTAATTTTAACAAACAATGAATGTTTATTTCCCCCAATGAATGTGGAGTAATGGGAGAACTAAGTAACAGCAGCAATCTAGACACATGATCAAAGAACCCCTACATAGTCTTTGGACTGACTAAACCGAAAACTTCAAAGCTGACTGAGATTCAAAAATGCACCAATTTCGAAATTTCAAATTGCAGTATTTTTAATTGCATTTTCTGGAGGCGAGAGGGAATGCCACTCCAGAGAAGGAGCACCCCATGTATCAGATGAGGTCTCAAATTTCTTCAGCAACACAAAGCTAAATTCCTAAAAGACTGCAGCCACCTATTAAAATACATAAGTGCCTGTGTGTCCCTGTGCCTATTCCCAACGGCTTCTCCCTGCCCTTCTCCACCCTCTCCTCCTCCTTCTCCTCCTCCCCCCCCCCCTCCCAGATGACAGTCATCTCACAGAGGTACTCCTTCCACATCGGCCTCCAACTTCCCCACCTACCTACCACACAAGTCCCTCACACAGGTACAGGCAGGGGCACCCACAGCCCCCACAACAGGTGCCGGCTCAGCTGATGGTTCAACTCCTGTCTCCCTCGTCTCCTCTCCTCGCCTCCCTCTCCCTGCTCCCAGACCGGGGCGAGACCTCGCACCCGCCCACCGCAGGGCGTTGCGCATAAAAGCGAGGGGATCCAAGCGAGCTCCCTTCCTCCATTGCCGCTCCTGCGGCCCTTCTCGCCGCTCTGCTTCCCAACCCGGGAGCGACAGCCTCTCCCGGACGCCGAGAGGAAAAGGGCCGCAGAGGCCGCGGCCTCCGCGGCTGCCCCCCGGCCATGCCCGGCCTGCCCCAGAAGGGGGCGGCGGTAGGGAGGGCGGGGAAGGAGGCCAGGTCCAAAGCCCGGTACGGGTCCCGGCCCTGCCAGCTCCGGCCCGGGGCTCGGCGGGCTCCTCCGCTGCTCCCCCCACCTTCTCTCTCTAAGATGGCAGCGGAGCTGCCCCCTGCGCTGCGCCCCCCTCGACCGCGCCGGGCCGGGAGGTGGCACCAGCTCGTCCCGCTGCGCAGCTCCCCGCCACCGGCTGAGGCGTCTCACTTACCCGTGTGGGGGGCGGCGGGCCCTGGCGCTCCGGCCCGGTTTCTCCTGGTTGAGGCCTCTTCTTCCCGCGGGCGGCGGGCGCAGGCAGGGCGAGGAGGGAGCGCTTTCCCCGGCCTCGGCCAGGGGCTCCGGCGCGGCAGCGCCTCCCTCTTCTGCGCTCCGCAGTCCGGCCGCCCAGCCGCGCTCGGGCCCGCACGGCTGGCGTCGGTGCCGGTGCCGCTCGGGGCGAGGAGGGCACTGGCCGCGGGGTCTGTCCGCTGCGCGCCTTCCTCTCTGGGCGGCGAAGAAGGGGGGGCCCGGCCCGGCCCGGCGGGCGGATCCGCGGCGCTTCCTGGCCGGGCTGGATTTTCTATCGCTCACAAAATGGCGCGCGTTCCAAACCTGCGCAGCGCCCGGCGGCGGCGGCAACGGCAGGGCCCGGCCTCACCTCGGCTCGGCGCGGCGACAGCAGCAGCGGCGGCGGCGGCCTGAGCCCCGGCCAGGCAGCGCGGGGACAGCGGCGGGCGGGTGCGAGCGGGCGGGGGGAGGAGAAGGAGGGGGTGTGGGGGGAAGCGCAGCGCCGTACCGAGCCCCCGGGAACTCCTCGCTCCCTCGCTCCCTCCCTCCTTCCCTCCCTCCCCTGCCTGCCAGCCCCTACCTCCTCCCCCTCCCTCCCTCCCCGCCCGCTATTCCTTCCCCCTCCCTCCCTCCCTCCCTTACGAACCGGCTTCGCCAGGGCGCTGTGCCGCACCGCCCCGCTCCGATCTCCTCCCGCACCGCCGCTGCTGCTGCCGCCGCCGCCTCGAGCCTCTCCTCTTCCCCGCCCGCGCGGGACGAACTCCTCGCGTGTCCCCGCTGGACCTTCGGGGAACAGTTTGGGGGTTTGGGGAGGGTGTTCTTTCCTTTCCTTTTTTATGCGCTAACGTCTTTCGAGGTAAAGGTGGGAAGGAAGAGGAGGAAGAAAGAAAAAAAAAAAAAAAACCCCGCACGATTCGGGCGGGAAGATGTGGGGTTTTTTTTTAAAAAAAAAAAAAAAAAAAAAAACCGACTGACAAAATGGCGACGGGGCGAGCCTGTTTCTATAGTAACTGTCAATCACGCGCCCCGCCTGCCCCACCCCGTCCGGGCGGGAGACGACGCTGACGTGGGAGGGCGGGGAAGAGAGCGATGGGTGAAGGGCGGGCCCTGGTTGCCTGGGCAACCACTGCCCCCTTTCTCCCCCCGGCCTATGGCGGTATCCGTGCGGCCTAGCGCTTTTGCGGGCCAGGATGGCTCGGGCACGCCGGGCCGTGGGGGACGGGGAGGCGGAGGCGGCGGGGCGGGAGGCCGGTAACGGCGCTCTGGGGGGGAAGGGGGCGGTGGCTGCGGTTGCGGCTGCCCTTGTCGCTGCCACACGGTGGGCGCCCGGGAGGGGGCGGCGCGCCCTCAAGGCCGCCCTGCGCGGCTGCGGCGCCTTCCCCGGCCCGCAGGGGGCGCCGGCACCGCGGCGGCGGGGACTGGGCTGGGCAAGGCCAGGCCAGGCCGGGCGGTGGTGAAGGCGGGCCGGGGAGTTGGGCCCTCCGGTCGCCCGAGGCAAGGCCAGGCCAAGTAGGCCGTGCTGCCCGCTGGGAAGGCCCCAGGAGCGCTGCGGGTACGTTGTAGGCCGCGTTCCTACGCGGAGGGAGCAAGGCTGCTCGGCGTTCTCGCTCTAAAATGTAAATGTATTCCCAAAAAATGAGGAAATAAAGACAGTATACTCGTCTGGTAGGCACGGTATGGGTGTGCTCTCTGAGAGGAGCCTCAGGTTGCTGAAGGAAGGCTCCTTTCAACCCGTAGTTGCGGAGTGGAGCTGCAGCGTCAGTGCAGCAAGCCTTTATCTATGACAGAGAAGGCTTTTTTACGTGTTTGGGGGTTTTTTGTTGTTGGTTTCTTTGGTTTTGTGTTTTTTTCACTTCTGGAATGTCCATAAAAATTAAAAAGTCAAGTATGGTTTTTCTCTAATACTCTTAATTCAAATGCACATTACTTTAGGCAGTTTACAGCCAGACTCCTTGAAGAAATTAGGACATATACTAGGGCTTGTTCCACTTGCTTTTCTCCCAATTTTAATATTTTTATTCTTAATTTAAAAGGTGGAAATAAGCAGCCAAAGAGAGGAAGACAGGTGCAGCAACAACCAAAGCCATAGGGTCCCCCAAATAATCCTGGCATTGGTTACAAATGCAGTATCAGTGCAGTTCAACCAAATTAAAATTTTGTTGCAGCTGAAAACATCAGTCCAGAGTCTCTCCACCTTCAGCCACGCAGTCACTTCTCTTTTTCTACATCAGCAGAAATCCTAGCAAAATCAAAGTAACCAAAACACTCTGCAACATAGAAAAGTTCTCTCTGCAGCAGGGAGAAGTACTAACGAGTGGGAGAAAGAGGGAACATGTAGTAGGGGAATTGTGGGACCACCTCGGTGTGTAGCAGCACAGTGCTAGATCAGATGAAATCATCCATGAAATTGCACCTTAAATCCATGGTGGGTGTTGGGGACCACCATGATTTAAGCAGTCATTTCTCATTCCCCTCAGTTCCAGAAATTACTAAGAGCTAAGAGGTGACTTGGAGCTGCTTTTGACACTTCTCTCCTTGCCTTTGGGTATGACCTGAATGCATTTCTTACCCCAGGATGAGGAAAGCCAACATAAATGTTCTGCAGCATCACAAAGTCCCACAGGATCACGTGCTCCTCCTACCCAGGGACTCCCAAGTTAATATTGTTGTAATTTGGCTTATAGTGCCTGCACGCACAGGGTGCTGTACAGGAAATCTAGAGCGTACAGAAAAGGACTGGCTGTCTTGTATATGCTTTGCCCAGTCCATCATTACAGAATTGTTGCTCATCTACTGGGGATAGTGGGGTCCAGCTGGGTGAGAATTTTGTAAACCTTGCAAAAATCTCTTTGCCATTCTGTGTGAATGGTGACATACAGTGGCAGAATAATTTCTCTGTTGTTCAGAGCACTACAAAGGTCCTAAAAAGTCACACCATTTACTGTATCAGAGTATGTTACACCATGTAACTTGTTGGGGGTTACTTGGGGTTTTTTGAGGGCTCTCTTTTTGCTAACATTTTTACATAGTTTTAATAAGTTTGTGCACTTGTTCAGTAGTCTACTTTTATTTTGGTGGCTATACCCAAGCTTATGGTATGTGGCAACTTGGGCTGTGAGAAAACGTCCTTTAAAAGGTGATGGTGGTTTTTTCAATTTTGTTTTCCAGCACAAAGAACTAAATACTTCCGTGTTGTTAATATTATCTTGATAATGAATAACCTGTATAGTTCTTTTCATGTACAGCAGTGTTCTTTTAAATGTCCACTTCATTAAAAACATGTGTGCACATTACATGTGGTCTAGAGCATTTTCTTTTTAGGTCCTCAACAGCTGCAGTACTGCAGCTGGTAATGATTAAAGTTAAGAAGGCCACTGCAAGCTGCAGTTCTGCCAGAATCCTACCCCAGCTACAGAATCTGGGATGAGAGCTGGTGTCAGGATGGACTTTATTTTCTGTATGCATTGGGAGGAGTATTTCTGTCCTCTACTGCCAGTAGGTCTAGGGCTAGCATTAGAGATCTGAGCATTGTCCAGGCTGGGACGCTTCCAGAATCCTGCCTCACCTAGAAACCTAGCACACAGAGTGGAAGCAAAACAGAGCTTTAGCACTGGGAGCTAGGAGTCCTCTTCTGTGCTGCAGGTACAACTATGGTGAAGATTGGGTCTAACATTTGGGAAGTGAGGGTCTTCCAAGCTGGGACTCAGCCAGAATCTTCCTCCATCCAAGGAAGTTTTGTTTTGATTTTAATACCAGGTCAGCTTTCTAAACCATTGTGTAGTACATTCAACAAATGGGATGGGTTAAATTGGAGTAACCAAGAAGTCAGTAGTGCATAAATGTGGGGTGGGAGTAAGGGGTAGAGGATGAAGGTACACTTTAACTGGTTTTGCTGGTGAACTACATACAACAGGCCAAAAATAAATATGACAGCAAGAGACATTACCTTCTAAGAGATCAGCTTTGGAGAGACATAGCTGAAATAATGGAGACTGAAGAAGGAACAGTGAGAAATAGTTTGGGATCTGGAAGAAGATTTAAATGCTAATTTTTTCTACTTCATTCAACATAATGAGCAGTTATCATTACTTACTTGTTTTGTTTTTTTCCTTTAGGAAGGAAGGGACTGTCAAGATAGAGTCCTTTCTTTAAAGCTTTCATCAAAACCCAACTACAGTATGTTTGAAAACACAAGTTTGCATACATTCTTTATGAACTAATAGGCTCCTAAGAAATACTTGGTTTTCCATTCATTAGAGACGAACCCCTCAGAAAGCTGAATGTTTTGGGCCAAAAAGAAGAATAATAAGCAGAAAAGTTGAGGAAAAAAATGGGAAAAATACATTAAAATGGGGAAAGAACACAGTATGGAGAAATAAGATCTAAAAAAGAAAATACACAACAGTCTAGAGAAACAATAGCTGTAAAAGAAACAACAATAAAAAATAATTAAAAAGTGCAAAGGTTTTCTTAGTTCAGTAGGTACAAGGTGACATGATGTACAATATTCTAAACATTAAATTACATCTTACTGTGACAGAAATTTATGTTACAGTCAACCTTGGTTAGCTGTTCTGTCTCTCCTGTCTTTCACTATAATTATGCTCAGATATATAATCCTTCCAGTTTTCCTCTGATTCTGTGGTGTGCATCTACATCTATGCTGTTAACAAAGACTTAGACTTAGGACTCATGCAGAAATAGTTGTAATTGGAACTTAAATTTTAATTTAAAATAAGTTCCTGGAGTTCCTGGAGGTGCAGGACTACCACATAAAGTATGCTGTATTAAAATCGTGTTTCTCAGACTGATGGCTGTTATACCCATAATTCTAATGGGTATTAGGGGGAAAACCACACATTTCATCATCTAAGGGAAGAACAATATGGTAAAGAGCGACAAATTAACATAAAGTCAGAAATACTTCTGTGTTCCTGTTTATTTTTATCAAAGACATAGATTAAGGAGATCAATAAATCAGAAGGGAAACTAAAAATTACATAATGTTACTCTAATCTTTTGAGGCTTCTACCCAGTAATGATTAGAAATTACTATTATTAGGTCTGCTTGATTTATAAGTCTTCTTAAAATTTCTGGTAGTGAAAGGATGGACTACCAGTGTGCTAAACATGGTAATTTTTACATCCACAGTGGCCAGTCCTGCTCATTTGTTTGTTGGTTTAGTTTTTATCTCTGATTGTGGGCATAGTCTGCAAGTCTGCATATGATGCCAGATTTACTTACCTGGCATCCCAGATGTTGGAAGCAGTAGATACTTTCAAATCCTTCTTCACTTTCCATGGAAGATTACCTAAGTTAGGAATGTCTGCTAGCATAACGAGTATATTAAAATAGCTTTTTAGTTATCCAACCCAGTGGTCTACCAGTCATAGAATTAAAGCAGTATGGTTATGTCAATAGTAATTTTTATGGCCTTCTGAGTGCACATTATATCACTTTGGGGATGAAGACATATTCCTAATTAAAGGGATAAGTATTTCCCAAGTCTGTGGAAGCTGCTCAGAAACTTCTCAGCTCAGATTTATCTATTCCTGATTCAAATTACAGATATTAATTTTATTGTTTCAGCCACACAGTTGCCTGATAGTGGAGTATAATTATTGGTAGTATGTCCCAGTTTTTCCTTTTCAGACTTCCTGCGTTGAGCAGAGGGGTCCATTTGCCTCTTCACGGTACGTTCTGGAAGTCTTCACTCTGATACTCAAACCCTAAAAGTCCTTGTGGCCATGCAGGTTGTCTTTTGGAGTGTGTGCATTTCTGCCTGAACTCAAGGTTTCCTTCAGACCAGCCATGGACACTGACTCTCCAGGGCTTAATATTTGTACTTTTGAGTAGATGTTTAATCTAGGTGATGTGTTATGTCAGTAAGAATTCAAATAATCCTTGGTATCCTGCATGTCCTCTGAAAGAATGGCCTTTTTTTAGACCAGCAGACCAGCTTGGATCTTCAGAAAGGATTTCTTCTTATAGAAAAAAGATTATGATGTTGACTGGTAAGTTAACTTGTGTTCCTCAGGAAAACTCACCATATATCTCAATTGCTTTGGTACTAGGCCACAATCTGAAGTTTAGTCCCAAAAGAAGTTCTTCACTTTGGGTTACATCATTAACACTTCAGGAAACACCATAGCAGCTCTCAGACAGACTTATTTCTAAATCAAACCATCATCTGGAGTGAGCAGCTTGTGTTTCGCCTGTCAAAAAGGTGCTGCTAAGTAACTGATGTGGTCCATCTCTTTTTAGGCCAGAGAGGTTTCCATGGCAACCCATTTGAATGTAGAGAGATATGCTTTTGAGTCATCATCAGCTTTGATAGTACAAGCTTTGGATTGACAGCCAGCACTGGATACTGTGTAGGTTGGCACACCTCTGGACCAGAAGGTCCTGGAATTGCTGCTCCCAGATGAGGCTTGCATTGAAAAAAAATGTGTGGCTCCTTAAGTTTTCTCTCATACTCCCCTCTTACTCCCCTGAATGGCAGTCACATTCCTCGGTGTTCTCACTCTATAGAGAGCCAGGCTGAAGAACACACTCCTCATTATGACGAGTTTCTCACTTGTTCAAAAGCCTTTCCCCAAGACAATGGATTTTTTGGGGGAAGAAGCCTCTGAGAAAGGCTTTGTTACTTCAGGGGAAATGTATCCTCTAAAGTTGTATTACAGAGGTCCTCCTTAAACCACTCTCCATGATAAATACATTTGTAGGAGTGTAAAAGTTTTCTATTAAAATCAGACATCCCAGAGAATTGTGATTCCTCAAGACTTTTGCAAATCAAGAGCTACAATGTCAAGTATTTCCCATCTGGGAACTCTTTTACACCTCCCAGCTTCTAGAGGGATAAGGTTTTCCTGTGTTTGAAAAGATGAGAAAGACATTAGGTTAATTTAATCAAAGTTTCACATGCATCCAAAAGGACTGGTATAACACAATTCACGTCTCAAAAAATTTGTAGTTGGTACTTCTGATTGTAATATAGCCAAGTTGAATCTACCTACACCTGTTCAATGTAAAGCTTTTGCTTCTTTGTAAGAATTGATAGAAGAGTTAAAAGCTGTTCTCAGTCCTGTTAAAATTAGGTCCTCCAGTAGCAGCTTCTTTTGAATCTTATCCAGTGACAGAAAATACAGTTTCCTTACTGTGTAGCTGTGCAGAAGAATGTATATCTTTGCTGGCTAAAATGAAAACTTTGTTCCTGACGTCAGGAGAAAGCTGCTTGTGCTCCCTCTGGGGGGATACCGTCTGTGAAGTTCCAACACATATTTACAGAATCCTGACTTCACAAATCTGTGCAAGGAAGTTCTTAGAAGTATGTTCTGCTAGGTGCCTACATGACCATAAGATCTCCTGCTAACAAAAAAGAAGAATTTGTGATGAATTTTAAATCACATTTCCCTAAACATGCGACTTAAGGCAATTCACCATATTAGGCAATAATCTTTTGAGCAGGAATGCTTGCTTGTCTATCCCTTTTTCCACCCAATCCAATATATTATTTCAGGTTTTCAGATTCCCAGTGTACCTCAGACAATGAACTACCCCAAAGTTCCAGCACGTGACCCTGCACTATCTGTTGAGCAAAGGGGACTGTGTACTGTGACGTATTTGGGCTTACACGTGTGCAGCTTGGCCAGTTAGCTGAGCAAAGCATTAACAGGTCAGCTTTTCCCAAAGTGAGAAATGGTTAACTAATTAACCAGGATCAATCCTTGACCAGTTTTCACAGAACTTCTTTGAACCTCTTTTACTCAAGATCTCTGCCCAAGACGGGCCTGTCAAATCATGAGATGATCAGTCATTATTAGGAGTTTAAAAACTTTTATGAGAGATGGACTGAGGGGCAAATGCAGAAGCAGTCCACTGAGCTTTTTGAAACTGGAATAAAAAATAGTTTCTTTCCAATGTGCAGGTAAAACAAATCAGTTGTGTGTACACTACCTTTGAGTAATTTACATTTCAGACTGAGCTCCCTGGCTATTCCACACTGTTGTGGCCCTAGAGCATATTTTGTGAAATCACGAACATAGGATAATTGTTATGTGGGCCAGCACTCCTTTTTTGTAGGACACGTTTTGTGGGGGCTTGCAGTTTTACTTTTGCAAGTTATTCCAGGCAACTGGCAAGGCAAGTAAGATTGGTGCTGACTCTATGCTAAGAATGCCTCTGCCCACCTCATCATGACCACTACTGAATGCCAGGCCTGTAGTGTCAAGTCTCCCCAGGGGTAGTCCTGCCAGAATGGAGAGACTAATACAGTGTGGTGGCTGCCAGGCAGGGTTTTGCTGCTGGTGCAAGAATATCCCTTCAGTATTCCCACTGAATACAGGTTCCCCAGGCTGTCTGTAACAGTCTGGGGAGCACAGATTGCCACAAGCATCTGGGGGGCAAACACACACGTAGACACAAAGCTGAAACCAGCATGGGAAGAATAATGTCACACAAACAATGTGATGCTAGCATGTCAGCCAGCACCTCCTCCTGTGTTTGAGTCAGGTCACAGTTCCCTTTAAAGGTGTAACAAGGGAGGTAATCCAGAAGTTCACTAGATGGTTTGCAATGAGTTAGGCTGGCCTTACAGTTCTCCACTGTCATTCTTTTTGAAGAGGCTACAGGGCCATCTGTCTCCTGTTGTTACAGTGTTAGTGACTTCTACCCCAAGTCGCTTTTGCTGGGACTCCAACTACCTGTCTGCTGAACTGCCAGGATGAGGTAAAAAAAAAAAAAAAAAAAAGGGAGAGGGATAAATTATGGCTTTTGGGTCTCATGAAATGAGAAAACCTTGCAGTGGGTCCATCCTTAAAAAAGAAAAAAAAATATCTAGGGTAATGCATCCTTTTCCTTCCTTTCCTTGGCTGCAGTCAAGGAGGTCTCCCTGTTTATTTATTCAGCACAGATATGTCTGCGAAAGGACCATATCAAAAATGGCTTGGATCATCTCCAAATCATTTCTGGAAATCTTGAGATGGGCCAGATGCTGGCATTTTGGCAACACTTGCTGGGCAAGAACTGGTCTATCAGTCTATCAGCATTACAGTCAGATGGTTTTTATTGGTGGTTTTCCCTCTGCAGGAGTGTGTATTGTCACACGTTGTTTACTAAGGTCAATTCCAGGTTTAGTACATTGAGTGAATCTATAGCAACACGAGGTGAACAGCGAGTACACACGTGCTACAGCTGTTGATAACTCCTGCAGTCACACTGATTTGTTTAGGATATGTTTACACAACAAAGTCGTAACTACAGATTGCCTAAATTTGTGGTGAAGTGTTACCAGTGTCAATATGCTTGGACTGCATTTCTGGATAAAGTCTTAGATCTGGTTTAGACATAAATGTCTAAATCTATGTTTTGACTCTTAAAACAGTATTGGTTTGGCTTTTACGGTGCTAAGCTTGTTGAACTACATCTAAGTTTATCTACCACTACTGGCAATCCCATTACTTCTGTTATGTATGTAAATAGTATAAACCTCCTTCAGCTCACCTTTGTCTGTACCAGTTCAAATTGTGGAAGATGGATACAGTTACACTATGTATGGAAAAAACACTATTTTATGTCATATCCTTTTATATTGAGAATGGTGGAATACTGGCAAGCATCAGCAGCACAGTTTCAGATGAGGTGTGTCGTTTGCATAAGTGCTGTGAAACCCAGTTGTGAGTGGAGGAGAAAAAAGACTTCTGCTGTTTCGTTTGTTGCTGGGTTTTGTGGATTTGCATTGGTGGTACTTCAAAAGTAGTATTTTTAAGTGCTTCACAAGAAATCTGTCATTCACAAGAAATCTGCCGTTTTTAAAACTGTAGAATGGACTGGGTAAAGGTGGCAAGCCTGTAAAAATGTGAAAGATTTCATTCAGCAACAGCTGTGCATGAAGCTCACTATGCCAGTAGTTGCACAAAACCACTTCTCTGTACTTGGTTTAGTGCATTGCCCATAAATTCTTTCCTTCTGGAGAATAAAATTAACATAACTCCAAATAGCTAATATTTTTATGTGTAGAGCCCATCAAGTTTATGAATGCACAGACTGTCATGCTTATGAGCATACACATCATAGCATTTATAAGTAGAGCACATAATACTTATGCTCGGAGCACATGAAGTTTATCTCTTGGTATATATGTCAAGTCATAAAAAATAAAAGTGGAAAAATTACTTCAAACCCTTTTTTTCCCTCACCCTTCCAACCTATATGTTACAGCAGGTCTTTTCACAATAAGCATGAACTGAATTCTGTATGTACTGACAGAGGAGGTTTTTTAAGATACTATCTCAGGTATGTGAAATAGGGCTACTGTAGCCAAATTTCAGGCAGAATATAATTTGGAAGAATTCCAGTTTAAAAAAATAACAAAGCTAAATGAAAAGCATATCAAAAATTCAAAGTGTCTAAAAACTAAATTGTGAATGGTCATATCAAAATCCCACTAATTTCAAAGAAAATCCAAAATGTGTTAATTTTTAAGCTGTTTAACACAAATCTACTTTGCTATAGCAAAGATGTGTCTGCAGAAGTATAAGTGTATAAAAGAATTAATGTAACATACCTATACTGGCTTTTAAAGTTTATTCTAGGTGTATCATTATCAAATGTAAATTCCCTATTTGACACCAAGAAGTCTGAATTAATACATTTTCTGAAGAACTATACTGTATTAATTTACTAAAATACTAACTACACAGTGCAAAGTATATGCATGGGAAACTAATAAAAAACCTGCTCAAATTTATGCAGGTATTTTTTATCTGGAATGGACAGAGAGTACAGTTTTCTTTCCTATGTGAAACAGTACAGAACACTGTGTTATTCAACTCTTCTGTTTTATAATTACAAACTCTCCCTTCCTGGTACTTAACTGCTCTAAAAACTACTTCTAAATTGCTAGGATAATGCCAGTGTCCACTGAGCAGAGCACATACCTCCCCAATACATTGAAAAGCCAGCTCCTCTGAACAAATATACTAGATGAAATATTTAAGTTGTGCTATGGGAAGTTACTCACTTTGTTAAATTAGGCAGAGGCCTCATACTACAAAACATCACAGGATGTATCTGAAGGGCTACTAGAACCAACCACAAAAGCACAGTAAGAACAGTATTTACTGAAAGACCCTGAGGTTAGTCTTACCAACACTTCTTCTGCTGAGGCTGAACTGTCTGTACAATCTGGATCCACCATCTCCTACACCCTAGAGATCTTTGTTTTCCTCTTTTCTTTGCCTATCACCTTGCTCACAGCAGCCCTGGTCCTTGTCCTCACACATGGAGTGAGATGTTTGGTTCCTCTGGACACCAGCAGCAGCAATGCTGAAGAGACAGAAAAGATGTTCTCCCTGCTGAAGAAGGTGCAGGTTCCCAGAATTCAGATGCCACCACATTCCAGATCAGGCAATTTCCATTAACCCACTGCTGTGTAAACTGGAGAAGCAGGAACTCTGAGGAATTTAGGAAAGTTTCTACAATTCATGGGCAACTGTGATTCTTTAGACATGCATAAGGGCTGAGTCTTATTAAGTCATGGGCTGAGAACCAAGTCCCAGTTTCAAATAGGTCCCAGAGGCAGTGTTTTATAAGTCTGACACTGAGCTTAATCTCTGTGCAGTGAGTAGTCACTGAGACCAGACTCTCCTGCATGTGTGATGCAAAGCTGTATTCTACACATGGTATACATCAGGTGTCTTGGAGATGCTGTATTTGTATGCACGTGGTCTGAGCCTTGAGCACCTGTATGTAATATGAGGTTTGGGGCAAATCTGAAAGGAACACAAAAACTCTCTGCCAGTAGGGCAGCACCTATATTGATAATTAAAGCCTGGTTCTAGAGAACTGAGTTTTTAGTTAAAAGTCTTAAGGTTTTTTGGCCTTTTTTGGCCTTGACTTTTGGGTTTTGAGATTTGTGTGTGTGCCCAGAACATTCAAGTTGAAGCAAACATAGTCCTTGTTTGTTTGTTTATTTCCCATTGTTTACTAGTTTGCCAATTTTTAACTATTTGGAAGGAGTTTTCTGTCCTGGGTGTTGCTTCATTTTTTTTCTTTTTCAGTTTTTTGAGTCTTTTTTTTCTTGTTTGTTTTAAAGGGAAAGAATAGGGGTTATTTCTTGGGTTATTTCTGAAAGAGTAATATTTCAGTTGGGAAATTCATAAGCAAGTGCAAGCAAAATCCAAGTTTAAAATTCTGAAAACGAAAAAAATAATTCTAGCATAGATTTTCCCAAGAAAGTACTTCTTGTTGTCTTTTTCATGTTACTTTTCAGGGCAATGAAAACAGCGTATAATAACTTCTAAGCAATATCCTCCCTCTTTGGCATTAATTTTTACCAAAACCCCAGGTGGCCCTAAGAATTATTTATTTCTTAGACAAAGAAACAACAATAAACATTTATTTACAGGCAACAAGTGTCTCTGGATGTGTTCCACAGTAGAAAAAAAATGTTTAAAAGTTCTTGTGAATTAGGGAATTTTTCCAAATATTTGCTGTTCTTTTTCCCAACAGGGTACTATAAACTACAAAAAAAGGGCTTTCTGGAACAGCTTCCAGTTGTATTGCAAAACTCTGTCAGTGACTGCCAGTTACTTCTCAGAGAAAAGGTGTTAGGGCACTGCTTTTTCAGAATTGGTCGAAGCACCTTAGTTACGACTCCCAAAGTACCTGTTCTTTTACCTTTCATTTTATGCTAAGAAGAACAAACATATTACTTTAAATAAAATTTATCTATTAATAAATTATTTATATTCCTAGTGAAGTGTCAGGGTTTGTTGTCTGACACAGCATTTACATACCTGTGGTACAGAGATCACACTTAAATTCTGGAGCTTATGTACTAGTGATGGAGCCATCTGCCCTTCCTAGATACCTGATTTTCTAAATAGTGTCACCTTTCTAGTCCACTACCTGGGCAGGTGGAACAGTAGAGCCTAGACCTATCACCTCCGAACTGGCAGAGCACTTGCAGTAGAAATGTTAAAGGCAAGACACTAGTTTATGAAGAGTTAGAACAAAATAATCCTTTAAGGCCATTACTAAGGGTGCAAAGTAACTTTGTGATGAGAGTAATCAGAGCTACACCAGGTTTATATTCATATAGCACTATAAACAATTTCTGATATATATCACTCAGAATTAATAGTGCTTGTTATTGCAGCAATGTGGGTATTCCAATTTTAAATTATTGTAGCATCAAAATAAATATTTTCTTGAGACTTCAATTGTTTTCCTTTCTTTAATGGACTCACAAGACAAATTTAATCTTTTGCATTATGTCTGTGTGACATTTCAACTGGAAACTAATGGAAAATATATTTTCCTTCATGCTGTATACATAAAAAACAACTGATTCTGCTAAACTTTTGTGTTGAAACAAAGTATACAGTGCAAAAGGATGTTTTTAAATTATGAAAAAGGGAGATTAAAAAGGATACTCGGCTACAATCTTGCCTAATACAGTTCAGTGCAGCACGTGTTATAATCTGGTGAGCATGCAAGCAGATGAGTTTGATGATGAGCATCTTCTATAAAGTCTATTTTCAGTTTACTTTTATACCTTTTATGAATAAAAAAGTTTTAATAAAGTCTACAGTGCAGCATTGTGGCAGGTTTGACCATGTATCTAAAAGGAAAAAAGCTCTGAGTATACAAATGGAGAAAAGTACATTTTCTTTTTCTCACCTGAAAGTCACATTCCTTCTTGCATTACTACCTCCCATATTTGCACTCTAGTCTTTTCTGTTTCTCACAATGGGAGCAGCCCCCTGAAAAAAC
Organism: Phaethornis superciliosus; assembly: GCA_023637945.1. NCBI lineage: Eukaryota > Metazoa > Chordata > Aves > Apodiformes > Trochilidae > Phaethornis > Phaethornis superciliosus. Next base: position 107,585,077 of record JAJQWJ010000001.1, on the reverse strand, counting down.
AAAATATTTTTGACAATTCATATATATTTTCCTTTTCCTTTTGGAGAAGGATTTTGCAGTGGCCTTGTCTCCTACAAGGAGGTAGCCTTTCTTTCACCATGTGCTTTTTCTTTCTCTTCTTGCTCTCTAAATTAATTCTCTCCCTCTGCTCAGTGATATGCCTTTGTAGCTAGCAGCTGTCCCAGTGATCACCAGCAGAACCTTCAGACACCAGCATGCCTTCCCTGCAGAGCACTGGTGTTAGGTATTTACACACGGGTGACCTACTTCACTGCCTAACTGGTTTTGACACTATTTTGCAGCTATATGGATTAAGATTTTTTCTTCTGTAGCCATCAGGCTTTCTCCTAACCTTTCAGGATTCTGAATCATGTCATAACCTTATGGCCTTTTAATCTTCTCTTTTCTATAGTATTTGCAAGAAGAACTGCTGTGCTGGGAACTTCAAACTCATCTGGTTTGGTATCTGGTTTCCAGCAGCAACCAAAAGAGGATGCTCAAGGAAGAGCTTACAAACAAGGTTAGCATGTAGTCCCTGAGCACTCTCAGTGTCCAGTCATCTGTGGTCTGGAGGCTTCTGCAGTGAGGACAGTGGGTGGTATTTTCTTCTTTAACAGCCCTTTTATTTAATGGACTTTTATTACTTCGTTTGGTTGGGTTTATCTCCCAAACCTTTAGCATATTCCAGCATCTTAGAGTATCTTGCAGCAAATATTTCTGCAGCTTGAAATCCTCTAGAGAATTCCTTTTTTTTTTTTTTTTTGAACATGCTTCCTAACAGCTTCATTAGAATTCTTCAGACTTATATTGGAAAAAAATAGTAAGTGTCCCCATCTTCATCTGCCAGTGGTGATTTTATAGACCTCTTTCATGGCCCTTCTCATTTAAGCTATACTATAACCTAGAGAGGTTGGACCAGATGATCTTTGAGGTCCCTTCAAATGTGGCATTCTAAGATTGCATAGTTCTATGATCTGTTTTTCAGAGTTAAGGGCCCACAGTTATACACCATGGAGAACCATTCTCTTTCTTTGGTTATCCTTGTCAAGCATTTTCTGACAAGTGTTCAGTTCCATTATGCCCTTGGGATGTGAAAAACTGTACATACTACTCAATATATAGAGAACTATGGATTGATTCTGGAACAGATGTGTTACAGTGTTCTCTGTTCTTTTCCTCTGTTCTACTCCTAGTAATTCTAAGTATTTGATTTGTGTAGTGCTGATACTTTCATAGTTATATTTATTATAACACAAAGATCTCATTTGTGAGTCAGAAACCAGCTTACAGCCCATCACTGTATATACAGTCTTTTCCCCATGTCCACTGCTTTACACAACTACATCAAATTTTAGCTCCTGTTTTATTATTCAGTCACCCATTCTGGGAAGGTCTCTATTTCTTCACAGTCAGCCCTTCAACTGCATCACAATTTGTCCTCTAACTTTCCTTTACCTGAATAGCTTAATATCATTAGCAATCTGTGACATCTCGCTGCTCACCCTCTTTTTCCAGATCGTTTATGAATACATTAAGCAGCACAAGTCACAGCACAGGTCCCTGTGGACTCATCTTGTCATCTCCCTCTTCTATGAAAACTGACCTTTTATCTCTGTTTTATTTTGGTTTTGTGCCATTTAGCCATTTTTTTATTCACTCCTCTTGCTTCTTATTGTATAAAGGTGCTTTAAGAACAAACAAGCAAACAAACAAAAAAAGTAGTTTGTCTAGGAACCTCATTGCTCCTGGAAATCCCTGAAAACCCTTAAACATGAGATCTCCCTTGTCTGTATGCATGTTAACATCACCAAAGAATTATAGATCTGCAATTTTTGAAATAATGCAACAAAAGCGATGTTGTCTTCCTTGATATGTCATATTTATATACATAGGTGTGTGTGTGTGTTTAGTGATTCTGCTCTGTAGGACAGATATTACTTAGTTGCACAGCATAGACAACACAAGAGGCTCACTCACATGTAGTTGCCTGGGTCTTCACGTTTGCCTTCCCCACCTGGTTGGCAGGGGAAGGGGTTTTAAAACTGGGGTTGGACACTGCAGTCAGTTCTTCAGCTTTTTTACACCTGAGTTCTGTTAGAACTTCTAGATGGAGGCCACCCAGTCCCCATGATGTCTTGCTTATTTTATCTGTTTGTTGTCTAACCTTTTCTGCCCTGCACTTGTGTTTGAAGTAGATCTCCTGAATTCCCCAGAATGCAAAGTTCTGGCATGGATTTCCGGAAGTTGTTACACCATGAACACAGATGCAAGATTAATGAAGTCTTTCCTTCTATGGTCTTGCTGTCTCTGAGTATTCTTTTACACTTTGATGGTCTGCAAACCCTACCCACTCTGTGGCAAGCCTCCTATTCCTGATACAAGAAAAGGACTTGTGTTTGTTGTTTGGTTTCTTTTTTCCCCACAACCTCTCAAGTCGTTCATCAAGCTCACTGGTGATCTGCCTTATCACACTAATGACAGAATTTATGAACTCATCCATTTTGTGCATTTCCAATACAGTTTTCCAAGGATACCTTCCTGCTTCTATTAACTTGCCTTACATTGCTGTTTAGTTATGGTGGCTTTCCGTTCTGTGTCCCTCAGGATAATGCTCTGAAAAGCTGGAATAATCCATTATTAGGAAGAGGATGAAAGCTAGGTTTGTCTCAAATACTAGAGAATAGACCTAAAGGCCAGAATTTACCCTGCAGAAGAGTTACTTTGCATCTTTCTGTCAAAAGAAATTTTCTTCTCTACAATTTTAATTATCCTTTAGGATTTTTTCTTGTCTGATGATCTGAGTCAATGCCATGTCCTGCTCAACCAGCAGCTGAGGATCTGTCTCTACAATGTTGAATGAGATCTAAAACTGAACACCAGCAAAATTTAAAGAAGAATCTTATACATATATGTGCTTTATTGCCTTCAAAAATTATTAGATAACTTAATTTTACATGTGTCTGTGTCCATATGGAAGTGAAAAATAATTTTCAGACTGTCCCTTACCCATTTTAAATACTGCCTCCAAACATGCAGAAAAGTATGTCATTGAAAATGCATAGTGCCACTCAGCGTTTTGTGATGGTATCTCATAGGCATATGACATATAATATGCCAGGGAACAAGCTGGTTTAGGACTCCTGTTACATAGTTTTATTTTTGAATGTGACAAGAAGAAAACAAAAAAAATATCTCTGTACTACCACAGTTTAACAATCAGAATAGTATGGTTGTAAATACCCAATCATGAACATACCTAAAGTTTGTATACCCATTTACATAGTCTTACAACCATCAGAGACAAACATAGTGGATAAAAACCCCACATACACTAATTTTAAACTTGGGAGTTTTAGAAGTTACTTATATCACATTAAAGTTTGAACAGCTAAGGATATTGATATCAGTTATTGATTTAACTTTACTTCCAGTAACAAATCAATGTTAAAAAAAATAATTTAAAAAGTTTTGTAACATTCAAGTCTCCTTTGAGGCCACTACAAAACTTAGATATGTAAAGCCTGTTAATTATAAAAGCTGATGTAAAATGTGTGTAAAACTATGGCACTATTAGCAAGTACAGATGCTTCTTTTCTGTAAAAACATCGCAGTTTCTGCTCCACTAAGTGGCTGCTCTGACCTGAGTACTGGGCTTAATGACCAAAGGAATAAAAACATCATCAAGATAGATCAAACTAGTGAGTTGACTGATCCCCGATTTTGCTATCTACGTAAGATTTGTCGTCATAAAACATCATGGAGAGTTATGGAATATCCATCTCCCAGATAAATTAAAACTTTCAATGTTTACTATGACTGGATGTTTTCCTATCTATATAAATAAAATATTTTTAACCATGATCAGCACTCAAAGAGTTAGTAAAATTTACACATTGATTGGATGTGATTATTTTAATATTATTATAACAATCTTTTGGACAAAAACTTTTTTTGACACTGCCTACTTCAATAAGCAGGTTTTGCTAGGAGTATGTAACTTACTTTTAATGTTTTTATTCTACATACTTGTATCATGCCATAGGCTGACAACTTCCTGAACAGTTCACTTAAATCAATTTTTGCAAAATTTTTAAAGATATCAACTTGCACATTATCATACAGAATCTCCCAACACCCACTATCTTTGCACTGGGAAAAATTACCATTTATTTCTGTAGGTTTTTTCTCAAGAATTCTTAAGTACCTCCTATTCAGGATAAGACCTCACCTGTCACAGTGTTCTCTTCCTGCCAGGATCTTTCAATCATTTTTTCAATGTCTTAATCACTTGTTTTGTTTTATCCACTGTTGACTGTCACCCCCTAACATTCTCCACATTTGCTAGTTCTTTTGAGAAGGAGGCTAAAGCTCAGTGCAATTTTCAGTCAGTTCAAGCCAGCTAATGACATTTACTCTGATGTAATTCCTTTAAAATTGTGAATTTTTGCTGGAAAATTAGTTCATTCACAAATAACTTTTAAATTCCCTGATCAGTATTATCTAGTCTATGGGATTATCTGCATTTAGTTTCTTGTTTTCCTATAACAATTTCCTGCTTTTTCAACACCTCAGCTTCCAGCACTACTTTGTCACCTGGCACAAATAAGTTAGATATCTCTAAATTTCCTGTGACACATCAGTTTGTGGTGGTTTTGCCCTCTTCAGGGGAGTCCTCATAATAATAACTCTGAAGTTAACACTAAAAGCTCTACAGGTTTCAATAGCACTGGATCTAGTCCTTGGTCTTTCTACTTTCTAGTGGCTGAATATGGTCCTCTAATTAACTTGGATGAGCAGTCTACATCAGCATTCTTCTACTTTGTGCTTACAAGTCTTTGAGCATTTACTTTTATTGTACCTCTCAATTTTAACATGACAGACTACCTGGCTTTGTTTAGACCTTCTGCATGGAATTTTTCTTATCTTGGTTTCTTCTTGGCTAGCTTGACATTTGAACAAGTAGGTGTATTTTGGTTTATTCTGTAGCCTTTTCTTGTTTATGTACATACATTTCTTTCAAGTCTGATATATTTCAAAGGATAAATTCTAATGAAAAAGAAATTTCTGTGCAACAGGAAATGTTTTAGAAAACATGGATATTATTTACTATGTTTGCAGCCCCTATATGTGGTAAACACATTTTAATTTTTTAAATGAACTTCGTCTTTCTGAGGCCCTCAGAAGCACTACCGTTTATTTGTCACTTATTTGCTGGGATTTCATACGGTTTCTCCACCAAAGAGAATTAATTTCAAGATACTTCCTGTATTAATCACACTTATTTTTTCATCTAGATCTTTTGTGTTACTTAGAAGTAAAAAACAGCCTTTCCATTCAGGTGCTTTATAATACAACTTTTAGTTTCTCAAATACATACTTATATAAACTAGGTAGTGCTCTAAAAATTGTCCAATACATGGACAATATTTAAAATTATCATTTTATTAAACATAATCATCTCTGATCTCTTTCTTTACATACTGTTGCATGTACTCCATGTTTTTCTAGTGGCAAGTAGTGAACTTTCTAGTATATTTCTATTGTCATAACTTGTATTACCTGTACAACTTCTCCCATTGATTCCTTAAGTTCCCACTGTTCTCTGGCCAAAGGCTTTGTAACTATTAAAAAAGCAGAAAAAAGTATGTTTCACCTTCCCCATGGACATTTACCCAATTTGCACAGATTTAATTTTGTTTATGAGTTATGAATTATGTAATTCTATATCAATTCATGCACACATTTCAGCTCTGAGCTGAGGCAAATATAAGTCTGATTATTCTAAAAAACTTACACATATTTTTAAAAAATAACTTTCTCAAAGAAGATCAGTTACCTCTGGAAAACAAATGCATGTATCATTCTGCTGAAGTTAGTACAATATTTCCATTTAGTTTCAGCTGTTACCAGAGATCTAGTTCAGTTCTGGTTTAGGCTCAGCAAAACTTGAAGAAAAAAAGACTGAAATTCAAAGTCAAATTGAAGTTTGGTTAATCCCACAAGTAGCATTACATTCAAGATGAATTCAAACAAAACTGTGCCCTCTCAGTCTAGTTCTTTGTGATACATTCAGGAATAAACAATGCATTTATTTAATATTATTCTTGTAGCTGAATGCAGCACTGCATGAACTCAGGACAGTAACAATTACATAAATTAAGTAATAAAGAGCTGTCATATAACTACTATGTTTCTAAGGGAATTCGATCTCCTAAATAAATGTGTCAAAATAAAACAAAAGAACCAAAAGCCAAAAAGAAAAAAGGGGGAGTAAAAGAACTACTTTAAGGGAGAGAAATATTCTATACGACTTAGTCATTACAATACATATACAGAAAGAGCACCTGAACATTGCAGGATACCCCTAACACTGTAAATACTTAACCTGTGATTCTTTCTAACTAACTAACACCTACAAATTCCTACAAGCTGAAGAAAGCAATGAAAACACCTCCCAAATTCCCCTGTATGGCACAGTAGGGATCCACACAGACATCAGCTTTTGGGAATATCTTAGCCCACATCACAGACCAGTGCTGCTTAAACTGCCTCAGGGTGATACAAGTTGTCACCCTGGGCCTGCCCTCAGAGGCAGGAAGCCACCAGCTGAGCCCCCAGAGCTGCCTTTTTCCCCTTCCATTCCTTCTGAACCTTCACCTTTGAGTGCGGTGCAAACCAAACAGAGTTGCTGCTTTCTGAAGGAGCTCCCGTTGGACAAACGAAGCCTAAAATTTTTTCACCATTTGTCCAAATTTGGAGTAGATTTTTCAAGTGGACAGAAGCAGCACCCTCCTGACAATGAAAGGACTCGCTGCCAAATTCCAAGTGGTTGCTCTCTAACTTGAACCGTTTAACTGATTTTGCTGCAACCTTCCAAAATAGTGCAATATGAGGCGGGTACTTGGTAAAGAAAATATATAACTTGTATCAATCAAAAGCAATAAATTCCTATGAATGCTTCTAGTTAGGCCCGTAACTAGTAACATGCCAAAAACAAATAAAATGAGATACTCACTTTGTGACTAATGCTCCTGCCCTCAAAGAGCGGAATTTGACTGACAGACCATTTTTTTGAATCTTGGGATAAATGTGGTTAAAGGGAAGGGACAATCACAAGTATTAGTAAAATCAGTGCCAGATGTTGACAAACTGAAGAGATGAGGTTGGTATTTGGCTGGGGCATCTGTAACTAGCATCAGCTTGGTTCAGACATTTAGAAACACTGATGGCCACATCTGCAAACCTCTTTATTTTAGCCAATAGCTTCACTAGTACACCAGAACACACCTTGCATCAGAGGTCATGGGCATGAAGGAGATACCCAATGCTGGCAACAAAAGAAAAACCTGCTCTAAGAGAACTGTCAATACAGAGACCGTATTTGGACACTGCTCTCGTTGGGAGCCAGGGTGCTCCAGGGCAGTTTGTTTGTGATGATCTGTGTTGCTAGGCAGATGGGCAGCTACAGCTTGCAGCAACAGGAGCTTTTTCTGGACATGAGACTTCAGTTCCTAGAAATGAGTAACTGAAGTATCTTTAAAAACGTTTCCTAAGAGTGATAAACACTTGACTGTGAAAGTAATGGCAGAAAAATCTACATACCCAGAAGGCAACTATATTGCCTAGGCTAACATTTAAATTCCTTCGTTGGGGTAAAAAAAATAAAATAATTCCCTCTTTAGCAGCCTCACAATAACTAATAACAGTAACTAGTTATATGAGGCATGGTACTAATGGTAATCAAACACTCCTTTCTCTTTACACTGACCTCTTTTCATTCTCTCTTCTCTGAAACAAACACTTTGCATATGGTGGAATGCCTTAAGATACCTCACTTCTTTTCACAAAACAAAAGGTGCTTCTCATGACAAAAGCACACAGTTATTTGTCAAGCTTCCTGTAAGCCCTCCAGCAGAATGAAGTGGCCTTCAGTACTGAAGCATAGGTAGGGGTGAGGAGGAGGAGGAGGAATAGGACAGACCAGCTTCTCAGCTTCATGTAGCCGAGAGGACAGGATGCAGACTTGGAGTGCTCAGAATGCTTCATGTAAGAGGTGAGCACTCCCCTCCTGTCACTTCCAGAGGCCCTTCATGCTCAGGAATGGTCTCTCTGCATGCTGTTGCTAGGGCATGGTACTCCCACCACCGATAGGGGCTGTATTTTTTTTTTTTTAACTACATGAAGCTTAAGAAAACCTATCTTTAGATTGCTACTTCTAAATACCAATCTTTAAAAAACAAAAGTCATTTATATTAGGCAGTAAAATTAAAATGCAGAGAATAGAGCCCTCAAAAAGCTCATTCTTTCTCTGATTTCTTCTAAATGCATTTCCATTACCTGTTTTCACAGAGAATAGTAATAAAAATGCTAGGAAACTAGTTGTCAAGTTCTGATCAAGTGAATCAGCTCTAGGAATCAGGCTTTAAAGATCCATAAAGCCACCAATGAACACTTCCCTGTGTGTCTATCTTGGCCATCTAAAGACTTCTTGGAAGACAGCATTCCACAGACAAATTTGTCACAACCCTTCAGCTGTGCTCTTGATACACTCCTCCTACAGCAGAGCCAGTTTACAGTAGCTGCACAGTCCACTTCCAGATTTTTTTGTTCAGACTTTCAGTGGTTATTTCAAGTCAAAAAATCAGGAATCTGTCACAACCACTTCTCCTCCACCTAGTTAAACAGAGAATTAAAGAACTCTCACCTTTTAAAATGAGATAATAATGGTGTTGCTAGACTCTGAAGCTGGCTTCTTGTTACATCTCAGTGAAATGGCTGCCCTCACTCTTCAACATACTAAGAATAATGACTTTAGAAAAGCATTAAAACGCATGACTAGATTCATGCTACATTGATTTCTTTTTGGACTTGAGATACTGCTGATGGAGAATTTCTGGTCCCATCAAAATCTCACGAATTACCTATCTACGGTGCACATCTGTAAGTCGGTAGCATTTCTCTCAGTATGAAAACCATCACTACACATGTTAGTTGATCACCTGCATGTTGATCAGTTGATCACTTTCCAGACGAGGTATTTCTCTGTTTCAGGTTAAGAAAGATTTTCTGTATATTTTGCAAGGAAATTGCCTTCTTCATTCAAGTTGCTGACGACTCCGAGAACAGAGGCTGGAATGTATTTTTAATTCACTATGCTAAATCATTTATTAATCGTTAGATTCAAGTCCTCGTATATATAGGTTCTTACGACCGCAAGGCATATGTCTCATCCTCTTCCGTGCAGTCAGAAACATACACTTAAAAACCGGTGAGCCTCTTCTCATCTCCCATCATGACTGCACTAATTACAACACTAGCAGGGGCCGAGTGAAACCGCCAGCCCGCACCGTGAGGACCCATCTCGGCGAGGCGAGGCGGTACGGGGCGGGGTGGCTCATATTCCCGACACGGACACCGCCGCCGCTACCGATGGGCCTGATTGGGCAGGGTCTCCGACACCGGCGCCTACCCGCCCGCTGGTGGCGAAACGCACCGGGCCCCTCAGCACTGGGCCCAACCAACGCCCCGCAGCGCCCCGCCCGCCAACGGACGCCCGCCAACGGACAACGGGCGCACCAATCCGCGCATGCGCACCGGCCCTTCCCACACCCTCTCCCCCTCCCCCCGCCCCTTCTTTCTCCGGATCTCGCCCGTTACGGCTGCGCCGCCTACGTCACTACCCGCCCCGCCCCGCCCCGCCCCGCCCCGCCCCGCCCCCCTTCCCGCCACCGCCACCGCCCCCCCCATCAGGCCATGCGGCGCATGCCTCTCACGCACAGCATGTCGGGAGCTGTAGTCCCGGGGGCGTGTTGCGTCATCAGCTGTGCCGGGAAGGCGCCGACATGGCCGGTGGGCAGCGTGTCGCCCAGCCCCCACCCTTACTTTTATCCTCCCTTACTTCTTTCCCCCCTCCCCCCACTGTTATATGACTACCAGGAAGCAGGCGGAGTCTACCGGGAAGCGGAGTCACCGGCTGAGGCATGACGCACCCAGAGACCCGGATGCTCGTGGGACGCGCCCTTCCCCCCCCGGCGGAAGCGGGGCGGCCGGGGAACGGTTCCCTCCCGGTGGGACGGGTCATGTGACCGCGCACGTGGCCGCGATGGGCACCGCGCTGGACATCAAGATCAAGCGGGCCAACAAGGTTTATCGCTGCGGGGTGAGTGCCTCAGCAACGGCTACAACCGCCTCCCAGCCCCCGCCGCTGCCACACGCCCCTGCCCGCCGGCACCAGCCCCTCGGGACAGCCCCGGAGCTTTTGCTTCGGGTCCCCGGCTCGGCTTAAAGCTGTCGCTGCGAGGCCGGTCTGCCCCCTCGGTGCTGTCTCCCGGTTCCTTGCTCTTCGCCGGGACTTGGCGGCAGCCCGCGATGGTCCCAGCTGCACTGAGGCGGAGGGGCCCTTCCTTGGAAGACGGAAGAATTCGCCCTCTTTCTGTCTGGGTTTGTAGCGGCGGCTCTCCGCTTCTCGCCGGGGTGATGGGGCTGTTGCTGCCATCGTGCTAGGGGAAGCTTTGCTTCTGTCCCTGCTCAGAGCTTTCTCTCTCCGGTACCTGTCCCCGCGGATCCCCTTTGGGTCCCTACCGAGGACGCCTCGGGTTCCCGCTGCCTCCTGTAGCGAAGCGGTGCTCAGTTCCGGCGGGACTTTGCGGTGAAAAACAGAATTATCCGGGTTGAAAAGGACCTCAGAGATCATCAGGTCCAACCCTTGACCCCTACCGCTGCGGTTCCCAGCCCATGGCACTGAGTGCCACATCCAGTCTCTTTTTAAATATCTCCAGGGACGGAGAATCCACTACTTCCCTGGGCAGCCCATTCCAATGCCTGATCACCCTCTCTGTAAAGAATTTCTTCCTAATATCCAACCTAAACCTCCCTTGGCAGAGCTTAAGAACATGCCCTCTTGTCTTATTGAAAGCCTGCTTTTTGTCCTTTTCCCCCGGGGGCAATACTGTAGGACTCCTGCTAGCCATTCGCTGTGGTGTTCTGCAGGGATGGGGAAAGAGGGGCCGAGGCCCCCTGAGGCATGGCCATTGGGAGGTCACCTGTAGGAGCCAAAGTGTCCCTTCAGTTGTTTCTACTTGTGTGCGCCGCAGGACTGATGCTTTGATACCGCCTGCAGGTGTGCCCAGGGGCTTCTGAGCCTCGCTCCCATTCTGCACTCTGAAAACAAGAAAAAAAACAAACCTCAAAGAGTCTTAAGCTGTTGTCTTACAGGAGGTATCATCTTATGTGAAGTAGTTTGGCAAGAGCAGATGTATTTTTATGCTTTTTCACTGGTGAAATCATCTGATTTCTTAACTTTCTTCACGGATGTAGTTGTTGATAGCAGTAAGGCGATTGTGCATACTTCAACTTCTGCAGCTGCTTGAAAAAATGCTGCTCCTTTTTTCATTGTTAAAGACGAAGCATAACTAGAAAAAGAATCACTTGGTGCATATTTTGGGGATTTATGTTAATCACTGTTTTTCTAGAAATACTGTGTTCTTCAAGCAGAAGAGCAGAAGTTTTAACTTTTCAGAACTCTTTTTTTTTTTTATTTTCTTTCCCCACACTTGTATTATAAAAATCCATTTGACACTTAGCTCTCCTGTACATTAGTACTTTGTCTGTCACAGTCTATAAAGCATATTTCAATTTCTTGAATATTTTTAATGCTGGAAAACTTAATTTAAACAGATTTAAATGGAAGACTAGGTAGCATCTGTTCTGCAGTTGTCAAATCATCTTTCATCAAGCTAAATTATAATTTTGTGAACGAAACATCCCTTTAGGTCTGGCATTATAGTGGTGAAGAGCACTTTTGTTTTCTCACTTTCATGTCATTTTGCTAATTCACCTTATTAGAAGATCTTAGTTATTTATTTCAGTATTATAATGCTGTGCCTGTTTTCAGTTTCCTCACTTGGCTTGCTTTATAGCACTCTAAGCTGGGTTTATTTATTTTTTAATATGAGAAAAGGATAGTACCTTTGGAAGCTGAAATTAGGATATTTATGATTAGTAAATCTGTTAGCATTGGTTTTATTGTTTCCACTTTAATTCCATGTGAAAAGGTTTATAATTGTATTTCATTAACTGATCCTGAAATGTGAAGGTCTGAGTCATGAGAAAACACACCGATGGAAGAACTCTACTCTAGAAGTACAATATTATTTTTTTGGTAGAAATTTTCTAGGCACACAAAGAAATTACAAACATCTCTTTCTACACCAAATGGAAGTCACTTCACTTCCTAAAACTTTTAGTTCTAGGTAGCTGAGCATGCAACAGTGCTGCTGCTTTTAGTTGTTCTTTGCTCCTGTGTTGACAGTTCATTTTTAGTTGGGATAAATTAGACACAAAATCTGTAGTCAAGCATAATGCAAGCCTGAGGGTGTTCTGCTTTTAAAAAGGAAGTTAGGTAAAATAACTTGCTGTGATAAGCAGTAAGAAATATCTGTATTCTTTAGCTATAATCATCAGAAACTGGAGGAAGTAACCAAAAAAAGATCTTTATTATATATGGACTTCAGTATGAGAAAAGCTCATTTAAATAAATTACTTAAAGTTGTAAGTAAAAAACAAGTATTGAAGAGAAGCAGAAAAACTCTGTTTAAGTTCCTAGGAACAGAAAATCAGTGGTGCTGTTTTTTGGTTTGGTTTTTGGTGGTTTTTTTTTGTTTGTTTTTTTTTTTTTGTTTTGTTTTGGATAGAGAGTTCTTGTGCCATTGAAGCTCATTTAATAAACTATGGAATGCTTGAAGAATGAAGGGGCGGGCACAAGTAATTATGTTTTATTTAGAAAACCTGAACAGGATGAGTGGAGTAACAGTGGCAGTTTTTCTGAGATGGATAATTAAAAGAATTCTGTGCTAAAAAGCCAGGAAAATGCATTGTACAAAGAGAGGTGCCATAGTTAATATCAACTAAAACTTCACGAGTCCAAAATATACTTAAGTCAAACTAATTAGTAAATCTGAGCATTGAGGTCATAAAGCATCTAATAACTAGATGACTGTGTCTAGCAGACTTTCTCTACTGAATGTGGTCAGTGTTTTCTAAATCAACAGAAGAATACGTAGTTAAGATTTGTAGGGGACTTGCGTAGAGGAATATATGTGGAAGAAAATGAGTATTTAGTAAATGTGACTTACATGAACTTAATGTGAATTTTCAAATTGCCAATTGATTGTTCTTGGTCCAAAAAGTGAATTCTTGTGTTACTGGAAGTGGAATCTAGGAGGAACTTTGGGCATCTTATTGGTAACCAACTGACCATACACTTCATTCTGCCAAAATAATGAAAAACTTAATCCATAGATGTATAGTGAATATCAAGTGGAACCAGAGAAATGTTAGCCATTTGTGCATTAGGAATTATGTCCTTTGCTGTCGTCAACACCTCAAGAAGTATGATCGCAGATTTTTGGTGGTCTTGAAAACTTGCCCTGTGGCTTGTTATTTTTTTTGTCAGCTATGTTGCATTTGAAAAATAAAATGTAGGCTGATTTTTTTTTTACCAGGGATGCTGTCAAATTAATACAGTCTGAAAATAGATACTATCTAGGTGCTGGATACAGGGGTACCCTGGTTTTACACAAAAAAAGGACAAAGTAGCTTTTCTTCAGAAAAGACATAGCTGGCTTCCCTATATACATCAAACAGAAATATAATCTGATTCCATATAAACAGTTCAAGTAAATATTACAGCATCTTTTTCATGGTAATTTCCTCTCCCTGACATTAGCGATCTTTAAAAGTTTTTGTTAGAAAGCAGTTCAGAGGTATTTTTTCAATTTCTTAAGAGAAATTGATTGTTATAAGAAAAATTCATATTAAACTTCCAAGTCAATTCTCCTTTCTGTCCCAAATACATACAACCTTATCACATGAAAGTATGTAGGCAATAGCTCTGGAGTAGGTTGTTGCTGTGTGGCAGGAAACTGTTCTCATTTCTTAAAGCAGTTCATATGTTCAGGATTGTCCTTGCTTCTTATAGTTCATCTGTACTAATTTTTCAGTGCAGTAACCTAATTGCTTGTACTGATTAAAGCCTGTTATCAAAGCAGTACAGTATTTAGGTCAGTTTTTTTACACTGTTCTTTTGTGCTTGTGCCTCCTTTTCCTGGCTCTTCCCAGTTTCTGCAGGTCCTCTTCCCAGACTTGCAGCATGTCAACCTTCATTGTAGTGCTTGATGTTCTGCTGCTGTCCTGTTCTGCTTTAAACCTCTTGACCCATTTTCTACACTGTCCTGTGCCACTAGTATAGAAAAACAACTGGCAAAATTCAAATAGCCTCTGTGAGAGATGTAAATAACTAGACCGGTTTACTGGAATTAGCTGTTTGAGTGTAAAGTGGGCAGTCTGAATTACCCTTTGATTGGAGTGATATGTAGTTTGGTGTCTAGTCTGCAAGCCTGGTGAAGATGCAGAGAGCATTACTCTAGCAGGAGAGATTAGCCCCAGGGAACTTTCTTGAGGTTCTCAGATCACTTGCTGCTATTTCCAAAGGTGTATGAATTTTTGATGTGGAACTCTAAATTGAAGTGGATTCTCTGTTGCAGGAGAAGGGAAGAATAAACTGTGAGGTATGTAAAACAAACTGTGTTTTGCTCTTCTGCAGTTCATCTCCTTTTCAGTGTTAGAACTTCTAAGTTGATGTTGACTAAGTTGACTTCCAAGATGCAGTGTTCCTGTGCAAATACAGTTTTGTAGACAAAACATTCTTAATGGGATCTCTTGAGTCATACAACTTGTGCCTTCAATTCAGATACACTATTAAACTATTGCCCATGTAGCATGGAATTTGCTTGTGTAGCTGAACAACTATTTGTTTATTTATCTTAAATCTGTTGGGCTGCACTGTTGTGATTTTTATCCTCAACTTGGCCATCACTTTTACAGTTACCTCTTCTCTTCCATCTCCCTTGGCTGACTGTCCCACTCTTCATATGAAATTTTCTCCTGGAATTTCATTTTAACATGAGAAATGGAACTTATCTGTTACCTTAGTTGTCTATAGGGATACTTTTCATCTTTGTGGAGAGGAAGATCTTGAAACTTTGTGAAGAAATTGAAGCTCAGATTAGTACTTCTGCTAGGAGGAGGAGAACATTTCTAAAACAGACAAAGTAGAAGTAGAGGGATGTGTTTCTCACATTGCTTTCCTTATCAGTATTTGTATTTTATGACAAGGTTAGACTATTCCCTGGGAACAGTTTTCTTGAGTTTGAAAATCAGTGAACACACTGTCTGTGTAAGAGCTGTAGAAGAAATTTTTTTAAACAAATGCTTTCATGTTGTCTTCTCTCCTATCAGGAAGTTCTTTCTGGAGTTGTGGTCATAACAAGTAAGGATGCAGTCCAGCACCAAGGTGTCTCATTAACAATGGAAGGATCAGTAAATCTGCAACTTAGTGCCAAAAGTGTGGGTGTGTTTGAAGCTTTCTATAACTCTGTCAAGGTAAGGCCTGTGCAAGTTAATATTTTTAGCACAAAACTTTTGTTTTCTTAAATCTTTTTTTTTTACTGGCTCTCAGCCAGCACTTCATTGTATGTAACTGATAGAAAACCAAGAAATGTTCAGAATTATCTAAGGATATATGATGATGTTTTGGGGGAGGAACTTGCACTTATTGGAGATTTTTCTTTAGGGCTGAAATACAGTAACATAAATGGTATGGTTACTGAATGATGCATTGAAGGACCATGATTTAAAGAAAATAAATAAATAAATAATAAGTGGGTTAGTTTAATTGGACTTTTTTTGCCAGATCAGTCACTATCCCAATAGCTTATGCAGAGGCCATTGAACTTGACTTTTGCTAGGCATGCTGTAGAACACACACAGGCTTTTCACAGGTCTATGAGGCTGTGTGCAGACTGACTTGCAGAGCTCCTGGAAGGCCTCTATACTGCTCTCCAGGTTTGGTGGTGTGAGGTTGGGAATCTAGCAGGGCAGGTTATCTCAGGGTATGAACATGTCTGTACTGATAGAAGCAAGGCTGGGTTTGTGTAGAGGCAGTATAGCTGTATTTGCAAAAGTGCTTAAGTCAGGATAACCTTAGTGCAGGACTTTTTAAGATGTTCATTTGTACCATATTTAGTTTACTTACAGTATGAGTAATCTGCCCACGAATGACTGAAAAAGACAAAAAAGTAGAAGCAATAGGTTTTCTTATTCCTGTCAGTAGAGGGCAAAACAATACTAAAACTCCATAGAGAAAAGGAGTGTAATCTTCACGCAGACTTCCTGGGTCAAATCCTAGCTAGCCAGTGTCCCAGTGGGAGTCTAGTCTTAGATGTAGATCTTCAGGGTGGGAAAGGATCAAGGAGAAGATGAGGAAGGAATAGCCAGTTGCATTGCTGCTGCTACTATTAAGGGATGTAATTTAGAAAATGGAACTTTCCAAAGCAGTTGAGATTCTGCTGTTTAGCTTTCTAAATATGTTTGGTCATATGATACAACCAGAAAATCAATCATATTGTTTTCTAAAGGAAGGCATTCTTAGTATTCCTTTTCATTGTAAACCTGGAGAGCTGTGTGTCATGAAATACCTGAGTTTCTGGAAATTGAGGAAGTCTGTTTGAGTTTCATAGATGTTGTTGGTGCTTGAAATGATGAGGCTGTAACTGCTTCAACCTAAATCTCTTAATATTTGTCTCTACAGCCTATTCAGATTATCAACAGCACTATTGAAATGGTAAAACCAGGGAAACTTCCCAGTGGCAAAACAGAAATTCCATTTGAGTTTCCATTACATATGAAGGGGAACAAAGTTCTGTATGAGACATATCATGGCGTCTTTGTTAATATTCAGGTAAGGCTGTCATATCTGTAAGGAAAATCTGGACTTTAGTTATCTGCAGAATATATTGTAAAGCCTCTCTTATTCCATGGAAGCAGAGGTAAAGTTTTGTGATTTTCTTTTCACAATGTAACACATTTTCTTTTCTCAATTTGAAGAATTAGCAGAAAGTTAAGAGATCGGTTAAAGTAAATAGCTTTCAAGCTTAGTATTCTTATGGTGTGTACTGTATTTTCTAGCTATAACTTTAGATTGAAAATCATGATACATGCTAACTTATATAATACTGCTTTTAAAAAATTGTTGTGATGTCTTTTCCCTTTTAGAGAAAGTTTAAGTTTTTCATTAGATATAGTTGATAGTAATAAAACTTACCAGATGTAACATGGGACGTACAAGAGAGAATTCGAACCATACTGGAAAGAGGAACTTTGGGTAGAGAAAGGATAAAATGTATTAGTGCTTGTTTAATCTTGTACAGTTCTCTTACAGGGTGATCTTTTCATCTAGTTTTGATTTTATTGTGAAAGAAGTTTCATTTACTATCATGCAGATAATCTGTATAATAGTACATATACAAGTATGCAGATACAAGTATCTTTACTGTTAACCTAATACCAGTGAAACTTTATTAGCATAATAAATAAGCAATTACTGCTAATAATACTCAAGTGTTAAAAATTAGGTGTACTGACGCAACAGCTCTATTTTAGGATACAGGGATAAATCCTACAGAAAGAAAGCTACTTAGTGTTCTGAGTCTGTTTTCTTGCATTCATTTGTGAGTTGAGTCTTCTAACGAGAGGAAATCTTACTATTGGTTATTGTCTCTGGTCTTCCATACTGAGTAAATCTTTAAAGAATGATGTCATGAACAGTAACAAAGTGTCTTGCCTGAACTACCTGTAACATATATCTGATCCCCTCATATTGTAGACAGCTATATCCATTCCCTTTATGAAAAAAGACTGCACCACAGTGCCCTTTTGTTCAAAACAAGTGTGGCTGTGTAATTTCATAATTTCATCTCAAGCAGAAGTGTTGAGAGTTTCTAGCATCTTCAAAAACATGAATTGTTGGCTTTCCTGTGGAGATGACCAGTAATATTTCCTGCCCAAATCTCTGTGTACTGTATACATGTATTAACTTTGTGGAAAAACAGTTTCAAAGTTTGACCCTTTTTGGTTAAAAATTGTCTTACCATAGGCGAGGGTTGTTGTTTTTTTTTCTTTTTTTTTTTCTTTTTGTTTTTCATCCCTTAGATGTAAATATTGTGTTAGACAGTGCTTTCTTTTTCTTCCTGATGAGTGGTGGTTTAGGGTGGGATCTTTTTGTGGGTTTGGGTTTTTTGGTTGGTTTTTGTTTGCTCGTTTTTGGGTTTTTTTGTTTGTTTGTTTACTTGGGGGGGGGGGGGGGAGGGGAAAAATTGAAGGAGCCACTAAATTTTCAGACCAGTAATGGTAAAGAATCACCGGGTTGTAGCGCTTGTTCACACTCGTATGTCACTGATGAGAGTATTTGGTGTGATGACAAAATATAAAATGTGTACCTATTCAGCTGAACTGAAAGTCTTACATTTCAGTTAGGGATTACGAAAAAATACCCTAACAAACATAACAAAACTTCACAAAAATCCCCCTTCCTACTAGCGTATCAGAAGTAACTCAAAGACACATTCACTAGTTTTTGCCTAGGTGCAGATGTAGGGTTTTTTTAAGAACTTCCTCTATCTTTTTTCAGTCTTGTCTTTCTTCTTAATGTAACATCTATTGTTTGTGGTAGGTATGTCAAATATGGTGTAAAGCTGGTTGAATTGCTTTCCGTGATCCAGATAACTTGCCTATGGTCAGTATCACTTGTTTTAAGGTATAATTAAAGTATACCTTAATATATATATTAACCAGGAGCCTCTCCCAAGATTATTTAAAGTGCACTGATACCTGATAAAACAGATACATAAATGTAAATTGTGGAATGTTATGTCTGCTTTCTAGAAAACCAGGCTTGAACACCTTAAAAAACTTTGTTAGTTTTAAATAAATCAAATGAAAGAGCTACTTTGCTTCTAACATGTTTATACTTTTTTTCTCTGTTCAAATCAAGAAATAAAAATAGACTACAAACAAAATGCAACCTATTTATTTTTTCAGTTGAGTAACTAAAAGTGCGGTTTAAGAAACACTGCCTAGATCTCAGTCCAAATTTTGTGCAATCTAGAAGCCTCTATTTCTTGATCTAGACATTAGTATGTTAGCTGGGGGTTCAGTATCAACCTCCAAGTCTTGTTCTCAGGCAGAGACCTAATCAGACACTGCTCGGGAGGCTCTGGGCTAAACTGCAAGACTTGTGTGGTCCTGCAGCCTCACTGAGCTTTGTTCTCTGGTCTTGAGTAAAATGCAGTGCAGTAGTAGAATGTTTGCTCAGCAGTGATCAACTTAGTGGAAACCATGGTCTGTGATGGGGAAAGAGATCTTCTCCCTAGTTCTGTTCTTGCACACACGTTCAGGTTATATGCAGAGAGTTTCTCATCTGTAAAAAAGGAACTAAAATCAAACCAAACCAAACCAAACCCCTCCACACCAAATTCCCTATCTTGTAAGGATGTTGAAAAACTGTGTTGTAGATACTGAATTGTATGTGATAATCAAGGTCATACTATTTTTCAGTCACTGGTTTATTGGCTCCCTTTTTAGAGGAGGAAGGGGAGAACGTAGGAAGCAAGTTTTTAACACTGAAAAGCAAAATTAACCTTTTTTGCCTGATGTCTGTCTAGACTTCACACTACTGCTTTTTGGTGTAAAAAATTTCCTATTAAATATGCTTATAACTGTTACCACTGCTAAATTGACTGTAACATTCAATTTAAAATTAGAGGGCTGTTAGTATATCTTATTGATAATCACTTACCCACAATGTGGTTGTAATCACTTAACTGAATGCAATGTGGGTGCCAAAACTGTTCAAGAACACTGCTGCCTGTCAGTGAATTCATCCCTCAATCTCATAGGTTGTTACCTAACACAGAAGGCATGGGAAGCATTTGCAAGTGACTATGGGACTGTAAACACACAGAAAAACTTTCACTTGGGAACATCTAAAATCACTGTATGCCTCTTATTTCGTTTTCCTCTCCCCACCACTGGCAAATACATGGCCTGTTAAACTTTTGAAATGATGCTTTAAATAAATAAGAGATAGAGGAAGTCTTAGCCATGGTTATTTTTTTTATTATTTTTTTTCTGCTATCCTCTTTGCCAGTATACCCTACGGTGTGATATGCGACGTTCTCTACTGGCAAAAGACCTGACTAAGACTTGTGAATTCATTGTCCACTCATTGGTAAGTGTGACTTGTATTAACTCCACAAAGTGAGATTATTTTTATTTTGTTTTGGTTTTCACTCTAAGTGAAGTTTGGCAATAAGGTTGGTTTAGAAAAACAGTTAAAGTAATGTAATTTGTAATAGCAACACATGGGCTATGTATGAGTAAAGGAAGCTAGCCTCAAAAAAACCCAAAACCCACAGCACCTGCAAGAGCCAGGGTTCAGTTGCTTCTGATTAGAATAGTGTCTTTAAATTTTACAAATGGTGTACAGATGACTTGGATTAAAAGATGTTTTTATACTGCACCCAGTTTATTGTCTTGCTCATCCTTTCAGTTCTGAAACAATAGTGTAGATCAATCCTATGGTGTTCTACCCACTGTTTCAGATTAACTGAGCATTGCTTAGCCAAAGGTTCCATGCACCCACTATGCCCATCCTAGAAATGGGAGTTGTCTGGTGAAGAGAAAATACCTGTTTTCTCTTCACATGACTCATGATGATTTGGAGCCCTGACTCAAAGTATCAAAGCTGGGACAATGTCAAGGTGGATTATAAGAAGCTTGTCAGCTTAAGCACTTCTGCCATTAAGTAAGCCTGTAGTTGGCAATATGCTAAGAAAACTAGGTTAACAAATACCCACATCTGTGGTTAGCAACATGGAGACAGCCTTCCTTCTGTGCAGATGCCATTGTAGGATGAGATTCAACAGCCTCACAAGAAATGCCTTGCTGCTTGTTATTTGAAATTGCTATGTCAGAATGGTTTGTAGTTTATATTGACTTGTACACATGTCCAGGGCAGCTGATGTGAGTACAGACTGTGCTGGCCTAATTAAGTACTTCTTTTTTCACTCACAACTTGGTAGAACATACTCTTTGTATCATTCCTTTGAACTCTTAGCAGGACATTAGAGCATTAGACTCTTTTGTCTCACTTATGAATAATACTGAAAATATTACTTTAATTCTATAGTACATTTTTAAAAGTTTAGCTATGTGCTATAAAGAAGTTTCCTGTTGGTAAGATTTCATTCTTTTCTAAAGTATATTATACTACAATTTATTGGTCCATTATTACATTATAAATAAGCTACAGTTATCAAAATAGTGAACGAATTACATATTATGAAGTTTCCTGGTTTTATGTCTTGCTCCAACTGCAGCACTTCTTAGATCACAAGTCAGTAAATCATCAGTCTCCCAGTCAGGCTGAATTAATGAGGTTTTACTGAACGTATAATTCTCACTGTCAGTGCTCAATGTACCATTTCTGGTAAACTTACTCTTTTCCAGAATTTGCCATTTGTGAGAAAATACAGTCAACCTGGTGCTAATATCTTCCATCTTGCAGCTGGGCAGCAGAAGCTATTTTGAATTCTGAGGTAGCAAGGGTAGATCCTAACTAAGAGTTAAAATCAAGCCCATTGGTGGGGTGCTTTGCCAACTCCCAGTTACATACAGTTGGGTCTCATATTTGATGCTGTGCTGGCCCCTTACTCTTCCATATGTCATTGCACCTCACTGAGATCAGGAGCATAGGGAATGGTAAGAGAAGCTTCCCTTCCTGATACAGAATACAGAAGCTGCCATCTTAGCAGAGCTCAGGACACATTTAGCCCCTTATGGAAAGACTTAACTTACTGATATTGTGATAAGTAGTGTTACTAGATACTGAACAACTGTAATAATGTGCCCCTAACATAGCTTCTCCAGTGTGGAAAGCTAACCTGGACCAAGTTTTGTTTCATTTCATTTACAATTTTAAAAGCTGGAATGCTAAGCCTGTTAAACTAAAACTACACTAAATTCCATCAGCTGAAGAACTCCTAGTAATATGTGCAGAGATTACAAGAGGGAGAGTTTATAAAACCATATCTGAAGCAATAGAGCATTCATTTATAATCCCCCCCCCCTCCTCTGCTTGAATTTATAAGTATTAGTAATGAAAGGAAACATTGCAAGTGACATATAAAATGTTACTATTTGTAAATACAGCAATGTGAAATTTAACATTTTTTTCTATAGTATACCACGTATTTCAGGTAGGTAGTCTATTTTTTTTCTTTTCCACATGTTGTGGTTTTGTTTTTTCTTTTTTTACAGTGCAGGTAGAACTCAAGCCAAAAAGCCATACAAGTATAGAGCTTGTTGTGGTGTATTGCAATGGCAAACACAACCCAAAATTGTCACAGTTCTGTTTCTGCAGTTCAGATTCATGATGCATTGTGACTTGTGTATAGACAATATCACAATGTTATTTAACAACAAAGGCAGGAAATCTTGGGGTTTATTACATAGTTGCATACTTCAAGTATGAAGGCAATCTGAAAACTAGCACTTCCAAAAGTTGCTTGACTTTATTATATTTGCTTGACTTTGTTATCTTTTGTAAATCATGGCTTACAGTTTGACTCTTTCGCTACTTGTAGTCACAGAAAGGAAAACTGGTGCCAAGACCAGTAGACTTCACAATTACTCCTGAAACTTTGCAAAATGTTAAAGAGGTAAGAGATAATAAATTCTATTACTTCCCCCCCCCCCCTTTTTATCCTTTTTTACCTTTGTAAGCAATAAAGTGATTGTGCCTCATCTCTTGTAATAGTGACTTCTGTAATGTGGAACTCTGTTTAGTAATTTTTAGACATTTTAATCATTTTTCTGAGTGGAAGATAGCAGTGAAGCAAGGGAAGACATCTATACCACATGGAGCCAAAATCCATTAAATATATGTATTTTCTGATAGTTGGTTATGCCCATGTGGCTTTGGGAAGCCTACCTAAACATTAGTAGCTGTTTTGATCATTTACCTTTCTGGTGGCTCTTTCTGTTGCCTTCTATGTCTCTTGATTGAGTTCCAGGTTGGCTTTGGCTTCCCCTAACCTATCCCTAACACTTGGATAGTGTTTCTGTGTTCTTCTGGGGTACCTGGCCCTACTTCTATCTTTCATATACTTCCTTTTTATGATTTTATCAGTACCATCTTTTTCATCCATCCAGGGCTATTCCTATCTTTACTTGACATGATGTGTGTTGGAATAGACCATTCTTGAGCATGGAGGGAGTGATTCTAGAAAACCAACCAGCTAGCATGGCTGAACTCTGAATCTAGCAGAGTTTGAGGATGAGCAGGTTGTGTACAGAAGCCTCTCATGTCTGGAGATTTTCCCAAATTTAAGGATATTTTTCCAAATATAAGGATAAACACTTCTTCATGGCAAAATTACTTTTGAGACTAAATACTAAGCAGTCATCAGTCTGCTTTTCCTATGAACCATATTCCCATATAATTTTCTGCTTTCTCTTCTGGATCTTGATACTCTACTCAATAACTTAGCAAAGATACAGTGGTGTACATCATCAGAAAGTCCTGTCCATTTCAAACTTTTCCTTAAGTTTAAGAGTGCCTTTTTCTGTTCTAAGTAAATAACCACAAAAGCAGATTCTAAAACTTCTGACATCTCTGATCCAGCAGAACTTGGTATTTAATTGTGTTGCTATCTGAAGAATGGTAGTGAATGTGTATGGCAGCACAAGGACTACCTGGTGGACAGGTTAGAAAAAGTCAGTGTTCTGGTATAATATATTAAAATTTCAAATTCTCTGCTTGTCCGGAGATGAGTGACTTCTGATTACTGGTAGTCTGCTGGAATAGTCACACAGAATCACAGAATATCTTTGGCTGGAAAAGACCTTCAAGATCATCCAGTCCAACCTTCGACCACCACTGTAAGCTCACCACTAAACAAACCATGTTCCTAAGAACCAGGACCAGAGGCCATTTATATACTCCAGAGCTGGTGACTCCACCACTGCCCTGGGCACACTATTCCAATGTCTTGCAACTCTTTCAGGCAAAAACTGTTTCCTTATATCCAGCCTAAACCTCTCCTGATGTACCATGCATCCATTTCCTCTGGTCCCATCACATGTCATCAAGGAGAAGAGACTCTTTCCCTCATTGCTCCAACCTCCTTTGAGGTCTGCAGTAGTCAAGCAAAGCACAAAGCTGTTAGATGGAGAAACCAGGGGAGATTTGCTCTTATGTTCTTGATTCTAATTTGAGGGATATTATGAAATAGAGTGTAAATGACAGGCCCTATGAGAGATGACCCAGCTAGGATTAAAGCATTAACAGTATTGACAAGAGTAGTACAGCTCTAGAGGATATACACCTTTAGAAAAACAATTCTTGTAGACTATAATTGGGGAAAATGGCCATGAGTTTTTGTTCTGAAAGCTCCTTTTGTGCCCTAATACATTATTAGGACTCTGTTTCATAGAGTGGTTTTCTCAGGGATGTAACTCGTGTTGTTTCATTTATGAAAAAAGACACAAGTTAAGATCACATTAACTAAATACATGAAAATCTCTCTTTTTATTTCCCCCAAAGATTTGTTTTGAGTGGAACAGCTTAGCTCTGCAGAGGTATTGGGTATCCGAGTGAAACAGTCTAAACAATAGCTCAGAACTTTCCTGCCATTGCTACTGGCAGCCAGGACTAGGCAAAACAAACAGATTGGGAGAAAAAAGTTTGGAGCCAGAGGGTTGGTTTGGAAGAAGGGAAAATTGGTTACGTGGGCAAAGAAATCTGATGCCACAAGCAAGTGTGAACAGATGGTTGGAAGGTAGGAGCTGACATGAAAGATGTCAATAACAAAAAATTGAGGGGGAGAAGAAGAAGGTTTGCAAAAGAAGGGGAAGGTTAGAGGAGGTTCTTAAGCTCAAAGAGCTTAAGAAAGTTGGATGGTGAAGATGTAAGCTGAAGATGTGGGTAGAAAACTTGACTGCTACAGTATGCCTCCTGCCTGAACTTGACACGTAAATGGAACTTCTGGCATACGAGTTTCACTGTTGACAGAGAATCTCTGTGATGCCTGATGGCCTAAAGGGCCAGGGCAGGGGGAGCAAACCCCCTGCTTTGGTCTGTCATGGAAACAGATGTACAGACAGTCATCTTTCATCAGCTGTCCTTACTACTCCTTCCTTAAAAGTAGGAAACATGCTGCCTCTTAAGAAAATTAATGTGTGATACTGTATTCAAATTAAACTCTTAGTAATAGGCCTAATTGGTTGTCTTTGTACATCAGCAGTATGCTTCATCTCACATTAAACAAAGATTATTAAATGCCTGTTTTGCAATACTAGTGGTCATGAGAAATTAAAAAAGGTGGGAAAGCCATTGAAATGGAAGACTGAAGTGTAATCCATAACAAGGTTGGGCCAGAATACACTTCTCTAGAGCACTGTCATCTAACTTAATTTGACCATCCTGTTAATTCCTGACAGCCTCCCTACTTCACAGTGAGGTTCCTAATTTTGGATTAATTATAATAGCCGACTTTTTTTCAGTTCATCCCAGGAAAAATGTTCATGTGGATGGATGAAGTGAGTAGGGGCATGTCAGAGGGGAAGGTAGTAAGAGATATCTTAATGTATCTTAATGTATCTGTGTAAGGATGCCTTTTTATCAAGTTACATTATTTAAGTTATATGTGGTATATCTGAACTTTGGAATTTATAACTGCAGCTTTTTGGAATTTCCTACATATTTTGATAACTGTCTTTCCATAAGGTGGTTTTATCTTTGCTTTTACAGTTGTGTCTTTTTTTTTTTTTTTTTGTCATTTTCACTCTCAAACTTTTCAGAGAGCCTCCCTTCCTAAATTTCTCATCAAAGGGCATCTCAGTTCTACAAAATGCATCATTACACAGCCACTAACAGGGGAGCTGGTAGTGGAGAATGCAGAGGCTGCAGTCAAAAGTATTGAGCTGCAGTTAGTCCGTGTGGAAACGTGTGGTAAGTTTCTCTATAAATGGAATGTGTTTAGAATTGACTGCAGTAATTATTATTTGCACTCTTTCAGCTTAAATACAAAAGGTTGTCAAAAGCCATTTAATTAAAAAGACTTGCAAAAAATTGTTTTGCACTTCAGGTGGAACAGTCCAAATATTAATTTAAATAATATCTATGATCCTTAATTTGGATTGTTAATGTGAAAACTCAGGAGGTTAAAGAGCAAAATGTTTTGCCCACACATACCTCCCCACCAGCTCTGCTTATCCTTGTTGTAAATTTTGGTAACTGCTTTCTCTTCTCTCCCATTCCCTCCTCCTGAATTTCCTGCTTTCACCAGGATGTGCTGAAGGTTATGCCAGAGATGCCACAGAGATACAGAATATACAGATTGCTGATGGCGATGTCTGCAGGGGGTTACCAATTCCCATATACATGGTGTTTCCTAGGTTGTTCACTTGCCCAACCCTGGAAACAACAAACTTCAAAGTTGGTAAGTGCATAGGACTTCATGCTGTATTGGCAGGCTTTGATCTAAGTTTCTGGTTTCACTTCAGCCCGTGGGAAGGTAATGGGATAAATCACTGACAGCACTGCAAGAGGAGCCAAGGACATCTATCTGCTTCCCTACAGAGGATTGAACAGGATTGTAGTCTGCTGTATTTCATATTGATTGATAAAATAGAGCCCAAATACTTCTAAATAAAAACAGTTGTGCAGGGGCAGGAGAAGCAGTGTAATGTCAAGTAGGTTTTTTTTCTGCCAAAAAATTGTGTGTGATTACACACTGGGGTAATAACTGAAGAATAAAATCCTAACATGATCCTCTCCTTTTCATCACCAGCAAGAACCTCTTTTTCCATTTCCTTTTTTGTTTGCCATTCTGCAGCACATACTCAGAAGTAGAAAAGTAAGGGTAGGATGTATGTGACTGCTTTTCTTGATCAACACCAGCTGCTTCTTCCTGATGATGGTTGCCAAAATCCAACATTTTCAGTGACACCTGAAATTCAGGATCTTCCTCACTTGTTCAAATAAGTACTGCAGAAATTCTTTGGTAGCCTGTTTTTATTCCTTTCTTCTTGCTGGGATTTGTTTGTTCAACTTTTGTATCTTTGATTATACCAGATTGAGTCTTCAAGCCTTTAGAATCCTTGCCAACTGAAGTGCTACCCACTTTTCTGCTGTATACCTTGGACATATGTGCACAACTGGTTTTTCAGCTTTGCCTACTCCTTTATCTGTTCCCCCAGGAGTACTTTTGCACCTCATCTACAGTGATTTTCCCTAAAATCATATTCTTCTCCACTTTTTTTTAGATATTAAATAGTAATTTACAGTGACAAATGGTTACTCTTAGAGTAGTATCGAGTTTTATTTATAAGAACAGTCTTAATGTAGTTATGATGATTCTAAAAAAGGACAATTATTTTCAGTTTATTTTAATCTCTGGTTCACTTCATCTGTTACCTCTGTCTTTGTTTTCTGTCTCAACACTTAGGATTAATTATAGATTTGACGATGATTTTCTTTTTGAACAAATACACAATATAATATCTAAAGAGTAGATTTTCTTTTGAAAAATGTTTTTCTTAGCTTGCAAGCATATGGTATTCTAGTATTCAATTTTGTATGGCTATACATAATGCTGGATTCTAAGGCCATGTTACGTGCTGACAGCACAGGAGTCATCTGTTCTCTGTCTCTTCCACTTCCATGATTCTAAACAGTGCATATTGGTTTGAGGCATCTTACCTAAAATATTTTAGTTTTAGATATCTGAACTCTTCTTGTAGGAAGACTGTCTTGTAGTTTTTCAGTGATATGAAAATGACTTCAGAGGTCTGAAAGATGAGAGTAAGCCAGGGTTCTCTAGGAAAGGTCAAAGGTCTGGGATGTGTACAGTGATGTTGTGCCTGGAGTACCATGTGCATGACAGCAGCAACTGCCTGCCTCTCATACTACTGCTACAGTTCAGGTTCACAGGGAATTCTCTTTTGGTTTTTTTTGTCCTTCTTCCAGAGTTTGAAATTAACATTGTTGTCCTTCTGCACGATGACCATCTCATCACAGAGAACTTCCCACTGACGCTCTGCAGGATATAAATAGCCAGAGGAGAATCGCTTAAGGATTAACTGATAAAGGACAAAATTCTTCAGAGGCAAAGTGGAATTTTATCCATGTCTCATTTTAACTGAAAACACCTCACTTCCTTCTCCCTGCTGGTAGTTCTTGTGCTTTCAGTTCTCTATAAATCTTGAAGGCTTTGCCTGCCTTGTGATAGCCTATGTGTATATATCTATCCAGACAGCCTTGTCAGGAATTTTTCTGACTTCAGCAGCCATGTAGTTCCCCATTTTTTCTGAGACAAATGCTAAAGGAATGATTCTGTAGGTTTCTACAATTTGTAGAAATATGTAGTAAGTTTCTCTCTTTATTTCATTTTTAGTAATTGTTCCAAAGACCTTTAAAGACTTCTTAAACATAGTAAGTCATTTTATACTTATGTA
The DNA here is from genome assembly GCA_023637945.1 of Phaethornis superciliosus. Lineage (NCBI taxonomy): Eukaryota > Metazoa > Chordata > Aves > Apodiformes > Trochilidae > Phaethornis > Phaethornis superciliosus. The sequence continues at coordinate 107,556,661 of JAJQWJ010000001.1, read as the reverse complement.
TATGTTTTGGGAGGTGGGTTAAGGAACTTGTAATATAATACTGAATAATGTCTTTCAAGGTGTAATAATAAATGGTGCTACAACAATGCAAGGTGGTGGTGTGAGATTAATATCACAAGATTAATATGAAATAAGTGATGTGAAATGAATATAATATGAAATAACACCACATGTATTTTAGTCACACTGAGATGAGTCTATACTGGAGGAATGCTTAGAACATAAGTTGTTGCTTTGCATGGGGTATTTCCTTCCATGGCACAGGCTGTTTTCTAGATGAGAAAAATAATGTCCTTCTTTACTTTAGGTGCCATTTTGTGTAAAGCAGCACAGAAAAACATGACCAGTTAAAAGTTCTAGCGTGAGGCGGTACTTCTTGCAGTATATTGTCTTCCCTTTTCTAAGATGTCTACAGATCAGTTTCAACGTGAAAAAGAAATGCAAAGTCACGTGCCCAACAGCACCAGGCACAACCCCTGCCAATGGCAGACTATGCACAGTGGTGGAAAAACTGCATTAAAAACCTCGTGGCGTTGTATAAACAACCATTCCAAGGGAGATTGGCCCAACAGTTTTTAATGAGAGTGGGCTGATGATGCCCTTGTTGAGCTTAAAGTAAGAGTGTAAATGCTGAGAAAGAGGTAAATATATTAAAGTGCTTGTAACTGTAACTTTTAAAGAAATGATGCAGGGAAATTATATAAAGTATATAACTTTACCAACACAAACATGTTGTAGGTTTTGATGTTAACAACCACAATTTCAATCCAGTTGTGTTTTCCATTTAATATTATGTGGGATGCAGGCAGGCTAAGTATATAAAGTGTTAAATAGATGACAACCTGAAACGACAGAATTAAGAAAACTGCCAAAATAATCTCCTTTACCTTTATCCAACAGTATTGTCATGCAGGAAAATGTAATTCTAGGTTTGACCCTGGTTCTGTATCATCTGTATTCTAAGAATAAACATCAGAAATGCTTATTTCAATGTCTTAAAACAGTGGGGGGGGGGGGGTGTAGATACTCACAGAAACGTAAGACTTCTCCAAGTTCAGGAAATGGCAGGGGCTGGTTTTTGTGTTCAAGGAAAGGCACTCTTGCTGCTCTAGGTGCTGTTACACGACTGCCACCTGCTGCTAAGAGTAGCATCCTCACCTCCCACCTTCAAACCTTCCGGATTGGGGAGATGGACTTTGTCTTCATCCTGCCCCAGGCCCAGCACCCAGGCTGGACCAGCTCTGCCCCACTCCCCGTGTAGGGAGAGGCCGGTGGGGGGAAGGGGATGCCAGCTCCAAGGTTCCTTTTGTAAAGCTGGGAGGGCACTGTTGCTGGAAATCACTCAAATCTCCCCCGCTCATGGGAGTTGGGGAAGAAAAAAAAGAACACAGGAACCTTGGGTTCTGTGCTGTGGGTATAGGAAAAAGACAATTGGCTGAGAACAAGCAGATGTAGGGAAGTATCAGTTCAACGCACAAAGAGCGAGCACTGTCTTACCCCAGCCAGCTTGCCCGTACTCCCTATGCTATCCTATGCATAAGATACCCATAGAGAGCATACTTTCTTTGGAGAACACTGTCCAGTATGGTGTGCGTGGGATTTCTTTGCAGGTCAAGGATACAACTGCTCTGGAAAAGTCTCCTTGGAAAAGTCAATGCCATAAATTGCTTTTGTGAAAGGCTAGGAAGATGATACAGACATACATACCCTCTGCTAAGAAAATGACCACAGCTGAAAAGGAGGGAGCTGCTGTACTGCTGAACAGCAAGGTGCCTTAGCTTTGTAGCATTTAGTAGCTTACTCACCAGTAACTCAGACTTCGTAAAAATAATACACAAAAAGACACATCAGCTGCCATAATAATTTTATTTTTGATCTAAGCTCCTATTAATATACTGATTATTCACACTATAGTTTAAAACTTAAATTGGAAGATACATACTTATTTGTGGAAATGATCCCTAGAATTAAGCTAGCTTAACCTCATAATCAATTTAATACTGATTGTATCCCAATAACACCACATTCAGAGGGGTTAAGCTGTACCTGCTCCACACCAGGCATTCTGACTATTGAAGATGAATTTCACAGTGAAAAAGGTACTCTGGCAAGCCCAGATTTTTAAAGCAGTAGGATAAAACCCTTCTTCCAGCTGTCTGTTTTCTGAACCTCATGCTGCTGCTGAACATTCATGCACAGAACACAGATCCAGTGTATTGCTTCGCCAAAAATAGTAATATAATAATTCTGATTTGCACAAATCATCTCTTCGCTAACAAGGGAAATTCAAACTGTATTTCAAGATTAAAGAAATTAACCAGTGTTCCAACTTCATACACAAACAGAAAGAAGAATCACATGAACACTTAAAAATTCTTGCCTCAAAATATTACTAGAAGTCACTATATAAAGGATTTGAATTATTAGCTATGGTTTTGTGCAGAGAAAGAAGCTGCAGTTGTATGAACTGCATTCATAACGATCACAACAAGCCTGACTTGAATCCTGTAGTGAAATTGCAATTATTTATGCCAGAGGAATGTAATGTCTTGGTTCCAAATTCTGCTATTCTACTCCAGATCACCTACTTGTTTGATACTAGAATTTATTTTCAGTGTGGTCTAAGCTCTAAGCAAAGACCTGCACTTAACAGGAATGACACCCCACTGTTTCAGCAACGTTGATACAACAATTTCAATATCCTTTAGGCAGTCCTGTGTGCTGCTGGCCTCTGGTCATCACTCACCTAGGCACCAACCAGGAAAAATGATGGATCTTGGGAGAATGATGACTTGATGCTGCCAGTGCCAGACAACACCAGCATCTTAAGGCTTTTTGCTAAGTGTTGTATACTAAATCAGTCCCAGTCCCACTACTGTTTTCAATAAAACCAGGGTTCTGTCTCCAGGCATCATGTTTCTGTTCCTTATCACCATGGCTATGCAGCCACTTTGCATCTTATTTTAAGGGGTTAAAATAGAACAAAGTTTAGATGTGTTTGTTCCGTACAGGAAGCTCAGGAAATTCTTCAGGTAACAGAGCATGAACGCGGCACACAGGGCAGGTACTTGATTGTTGTGTAATCCATTTTCTAATGCACTGCAAGAATGGGGAGATGATGTTGAGGAAACAAAGTCTGGTACAGAGGCTTAAATATGTTAATAATTGTCACCAACAGGTAAGCACTTTACTGTATGTTGTATGTTATTAACATCTGCAGATAGGAAATGTTCTCCAGTTTGGATGCTTCGCTGATCAATTTACATTTCCACTTGCTCCACAGTAAACATATCACGTAATAGGGAGAGGTCATGGACAGAAGTATCAAGTTATTCTAACATAATTCTGACTTTCTTACCATGTGAAGTTATACTTGCAACTGCTATCACATGGCAAATGCAGAGTTTATAGCGAGTTATTTTAGCTAATCTAAAACTGTAAACTTTCAGACACAATAAGAGCATGTATATAGCAAGTCCTGGTGTACAAAGCATGCAAAAGAAAATTGTGTGCTGTTCGTGGGTCAGAGGGGAGGGGGGGGCTACTTTTTGAAAGTGGAACTAAAGGTGTAACCAAAGAGTTTGTAAATAAAGAACAAAAATCCTTACTATTCTGTGAAAGAGATGCCCACATTCTAATTCACAGGAGTCTGTGTTTAGCTCATCATCATAACATATTGCACAAGTTTCATCACTGGAGGCCTGTAAGCAAAATGTTATTAGAAAGTTAGCAACAAATAATCAGCAAATTCCAGAAAGTTAGTATTACTAATTTTAACCAATTATACCTAAGCGTTTGAACTGTACTGAAGAACAGTAAGTTATTTTTCCAACGTGGCTTTGAATATTTGATGTCTTAATAGAAATACATGGCAACTTTGCATTCACTGAAACAGGAGAACTTACTGTACTGTTCGTTTTTTTCCATTTAGATTTAGGTACAGCTCCAACATTTCCCCATGGCTGGAGGTTTGGCTGAGGTGGATTTTTACTCGAGGCATTTTTATGTGCAGGTCTTGCCTTGGGTGGGCTGGGCACATTTTCTTCTGCAGGCACTTCCCGACTCTGAGTTCCTGTCTGCACTGGTGAAGCAGAGGACACCGGCTGCACAGCTCTCCCTGTTGGAGTTGGTGCCTAGGCAAGTCATGGGAAAGAATTTTGAGCAAGCTCCTATTTCACACCTCAAAAGGAAAGTGCATTCTTTCCTGCAGTGTGCTGCCCTGTTTGCTCTGTCAGAGGTGCACAGTAGAAACGGCAGCAACTACATACACCGCCACGGTACCTTATTTTGCTGGTCCAGAATGAGGTCTGTCACTCTGGTCAGAATTTCATCTAAGCTCAAGCCTGTCAATGTATTTCCATTTCTTCTGCATACATCTTTTATGAAGCAAATGAAGTATGAACTGAAGGGACAAGACAAGACACAATTACTGACTGTCAACACTATGGCTGTTCACAGCATTAGAGAACACTGTAGCTTCCACATTTGACTTGCAACAGTAGAGCCTTTAAAATACACAACAGAAGAGCCTTTAAAATACACTGAACTCTCAAATGCACGGGAGTACTTGCTGCTTCCAATACCTCTTAATAAACTTGGATCTAATTACCTTACATATAGCTACCTTAATAGTAAAAAAAATCCCAAACAATAAAGTTTCTACTTGCTGGTGCTTCTAATTAGGAAAAAAACACAACACCACAGGTCTGTTCCCTTAAGGAATGTCTCACAGAATGGAAGGGGCACAACTAATACTGATATTCTTGTGAAACAGAAGCTTCACAAGAAAAAAATACATCAGTTCTTTTTGTACTTTATTATGGGGTATTCAGACCTTCCGTTACCCAACGTAACATTACACACATGAAAAGCCATACCTGCTATAGTTTGGGAATATACTTTGTAGACGCACAATAATGTCTTGAAATGCTTTTGGAAGCATTTTGGAGTAATCTTGCTGGTTCTGGGTTGGCTGCAAATTTTGAGCATTACTTCCAGAAGCCCCCGAAGGGGAGGTTTCCGAAACGTTATCAGAATATGATCCTTCCAGAGGTTTGGGTTGTGTTTTCACTGGCCCTCCACTTATAGAACAAGACTTAGAATCTGCATATCGTGGTTTAACTCTGGCCTGTGTATTGCATGAAACACCTGTTGGGCCTTGATCTTCAGGGTTTGAAAATGCAGAAAGTACATTAGGATATGCAGATGCAGAAGAATACGTGATGATGGCTGGATCACTGAATGGAGGTCTGCATTGTTTTGCCTAGAAAATAAACAGATTTCACAGGAAGAAACAGATTTCAGTGTCTAAAGTAAATTGAGCACATCTCTTGAGCATTTGCAGCATTAAATATGACATATTTGGTCATGGTAAGGAACTGGAAGGTCTTCCCTATTTATCTTAATTTGCTTTACCTGAATGAAAATACTGCAAAAAAGGTGCTCTTTAATATGTAGTACATAGAGACACACCAGACATAACTTGTTTGAAACAGGATTAAATAGGACAACACATATACAAACTGGTCCTTCAACAAATTGCTTTACTGAAAAACCATCAACTCATAGAATTCAATGGTTTGAGTTGGAAGACCTTAAGGATCATCTAGTTCCAACCCCACCTGAATGGGCAGGGACACCTCCCACTAGACCACATTGCTCAAATGGTTGTTGAACAGCTATAAGTTGTAAAGTATAGCTTGAAATTGGTGGTAGAAAAAGAGCTGCCACCAATTTTAAAGTAAAAAATTCGCTGCTTTTAGCTGATTACACCACCTATATATAGTCCAGTGTATTTTTTTCTTTTAAACAGAAACATGTATCAGCCACAGTCATCATCTTGAAAACCTCAGAGCTGACATGATCCAGGAAGACTTCTTTTTGCACTAAAAAACCTTTTTCCATAAACTGAAAGAACTCTTTAAAGTAGGCTTAAACTAAGTGAAATATCAGTCCTAATTCAGAGAGAACATTAAGCATTTTAAATAGCTTAGGTCTCTTGAAGGACCTTAGAATATGCTGCTCACTGTACTTCAGTACTCTAATCTGCAGTCAACTTTTCCTTTTGAATATTACCTGGATGTATGGAGAGCCAGGCCATTTAGTATTTAAGACTATATATTCAAGTTATTTATGCATATGTGCTATAACAGACAGCCATGCTGATGCAAACTTAAGAACTTTAAGGAACAAACAGCTATCAAACAGAAGATACTTACTAAGACAATCTCCACAGTTTCCACTTTAGTAAGGCCGTTCCGTACACCATTTTTCACCATCTGAATTTTTTCTTCATACTCAGCCTGCAGAAGGAAAAATAATCTTCCACATAAGCATGAACATTAACCAAAGATCTTTACTGAAAATGGCACTAATGCAGCTGCTTTTTTTTTTTTTTTTTTTTTTTGCAAAACACCAAAGATACCAGGCCTTTCAAATGGAGACATAAGGCTACCATTTGCTACACTAACATAAATCAGTATTTAAGTACTTGTGTTGAGTCTTGAAGGAGTTTGGGGAATCCTTTCTAGTTCTTAAAACTCGGCCCAGACATTCTACATCTAAACTCTTTGCAGAGAGTTGTCTGTTGTTTTTAAAGGAGCTGCATAGATTCCTGAAGTTCAATAAATACAAGAGCCTAAACTTGTTAATGTGGAATCCAGCTTTGAATAAAATGTATAAAGGACAGATTGTTGCCTTTATAAAACTGAAGATATTATTTGTAACTTAATTATACTTAAATTATTTGGACTTAAGATAGATCTTTCTTTTTGTAATTAAAAAATGCAATTCAGGGTTTGGAAGACAATTCTTGTTTCTAAAAAGGAATGCAAAATTATTTAAGGTTTAATTTCTGTTTTAATTTCAAGTTCAACTTAAAGCTTGTTAAAACAAATTAAAGCTTACCTCTACTTTTCCCAGTTGTTTCTTTACATTTGAAAGAAATCCTTCCCAAATATCAATATGTGACTTCAACTTATTCGCTGCTGAAGATGAGCTGTTGCAGTATTCAAGATTTTCAGTTAAAACTCCAATATTGCTATTATTTTTACTTAAGACCAACATGTTTAGCACAACAGTTCCCTCCCCTACCAACTAAATCACAGTTAAAAGACTACAAGCAGTCTTAAGTTAAAATCAGATAAATTACTGGTACTTAGATCCTATCTAATCTTACAAGTGGACTCCTCAGATATAGATTGGTATTTTGCTGCAGCATCAAAACAGGTAAAGGGAACATGGCACAAGCTTTAGAACAGGTAACAACAAGAGCTAAGTAAGTTCCATCTAAGGAAGGAAACAACATTGTTGCATGCCCAGGAGTTTTGTTTGCAACCTTTTCTATTGACACTGCAGCCCCTTCCCAGTAATACTGTGCAGGTATAACTGGAATTCCCCCAGTAGCCTTATCTTCCCCAGCTTAGAGTAAAACAAGAAGCTTGCTCCTAGTTTAGTTTCACACATCTTTGTAATTTAAGACTAAGAAGAAATTCAGCTTCAGGAACACTGCATTTAACTATGATGCTTCTACACACATTCCAGGTTAGCACTGTTGTGCACAAAACTGACTTGTCTACTTAAATGACCACATTTAAACATCCAGTAGTTACTTGCAACAAGTAGTACTGAAATCTCTGGTGGAAACTCTGCATACCTGCTCAACGACTTCAACATCTTGAGATTTGCTTCTGCATTTGCAGCTAAGCCATTTATCTTGAATATTTCAGTTTCCTTCCAGGTTTTGAGTACAGATATCTGTAACAAAACATAACAACATGGTGAAAAAAAAGTGCTGAAAAAGCATTGCTGCAGCACAAGGAATAAAACCTCAGAGCAGATTTTAAGAAGCATCTGAAACAACAGTTTAGTGATATTGAGGACAACACACAGTTCATACCTTAAGGAATTTCAAGTGGAGTTAACAGCCCTGGCAGGCCTTGGATGAAAAGGCTACAATCACTTCAACTGGTAGTAGAAAGCATCCATAAATTTTCCATTTGCAAGTCATTCTGTATATATTTATATACACATACATACACACACACACACACATACACTAAAGTAAGTGATTCAGGCAGCCATTTAAATACTGCATGGACGAAGACTAATGTGGACCAGCAGTCTTATCTTCTTATAAAATCCTTTTGCTACACCTAAGACAGCCTTCAAGCCCCTCTTAAGGAGGGAGAATTGTTCATGATATTTGAAGCATTTCCAGTTTAAAACATACTGAGAAAATAAAACCTTGATATTTAACGTTGCTCTCCTCCTTTAAGTGAAATTCCCATGCCATATGTAGCATTTTGATTATACTTGACAAGTAGCTAATTATTCACTATCCATTACATAATATAACAAGGAATTTCTAATGTTCCTGTGATTAATTCTTACTAATTGAATCGATTCATAAGAAGGATAAATATGAAACTGAATTACAAGCTGAATTTTGTTTAAGACAATACTACATGCCCCACATTCTGTGCACTTTAAAAATTATTATTATGATGATGATTATTCGTCATATAGTCATATGCCTTGGTGATCTGCAAAGTTTTTTATGGTAACTTAATGAACAGCACTTGTTAAAATTTATTAAAATTTGATATATGCTTATGAAAAGTTTTAGATAATATTTAAGGTGTAAACTGCTACATAAGACTCCACCAGTTCAGTATCTTCCCCCACCTACTATCAGCGCAAATAGTCCAAGTTTTAGCAAAAGCAAGTTTTTAAGATTTTTTTTGTTCATACCTCTGCTTCAATAGCTCTTTTCATACATTCTTGGAAGTCATCTTGACTCTTTTTTATAAGCTCTTCCAATTTTACTTTATCATTAGCAAATTTATTACTGTGAAATAAACAGAAGTTAAATATTTGAGTAACATTTACAGTGAGTAGCATTTAAAATATATGGCATTTTATAAGTTTTCTACAGCTATTCACTATACTTTGGAACCACATCTTCACTCACAGTGTGCAGCTTTCAGGTACAGTATCATACTTGTGCAGGCACACTGCTGGGCCCATAGTCATGATGTTGGATTTCTAAATTATATTTCACTATGCAACCTATAAAGTTTATAGAAATTAGACTACTGTAGTCATGCAGCTATTACTGTTCTGAGCCTGATCACATCGATAAAGAATGTATATTTATAAATAAAACCTTGACGTTATAGTATGTGCAAATGAGTTAGCAAATGTTTAGATAACCTTATGTTATGTAGATTTACATCTATAAGCACGTGAAGATTCAAAGCCACATACAATGTTTCAGTACGTCTGTACCACACCCAACTTATAACGTGTTCTGTAACACAGTATTGTATAATCAAACATATGAAAGCATTTTGAAATTCAAGATTCTATTATTCTAAAGATCTAAAAGAAAATATTTACTTATGTTACGTAAAAGCAAACTAACTGAGAATAAACAGATACATATTCAAGTGCTTGCTTTTCTAAGCTTTCACAAAGAGTGAAGCAGAAAACTCCGATAATACCAAGTCAGTGAAAAATTTTAATATTGCTGAAAGGTACAAGAGTTTTACCTGGTCTCAAGATAGGTATTTAAATATGCATTATACTGCTTTTCCTTCTCATCGATGGTCTTTGAGTACCTAGAGTAATCAAACATCTTTAAAGCTTGTTCTGAAAAATAGTCATTAGCAAATACATGACACAATCTTCTGTAACCAGTGACATCTATGCAGCAGTGACTATCCATAGGTTTATATGCTGGTTAATAACAAAAGTGCATTGAAATGTACTCCTAATTAAACAATAATTAATTTAAAAGCAGGTCAATGATTTTCAAAGGAGATTTGGCCCAGCCTACTCAGACTAAAGATAATACAACAACATTCAAGGAAAGTAGTCTTCTCAGGTTTGCAAACTGAGAACATCAAAGATACAATAGCAAATGCCAAATTTTAATAGAAATTTTAGTGCTAAAGCAGTCAATTTCATCAGTCACCTAGAAGCTACTTTAAATGTTTACCTTGTAACTTGCAAAAAATTCAAAATACAGAAGCAGACATGTATGCATTTCAACCCATTACTGCAACAAAACATCTAAGATGGTTACAGAGTCAATGATAAGGTTGCTGAAAGATTTCTGAAGTCTTTGGAATGTTTTGGGAATTTTTTCTGCTAATACTTCATCAAATGACACAAAATTTATTTTTCAGTACAACAGTGATGTGATCTCATGGATACTTGTTGACTATGGCAGCAGCTGTCTGGAGCTGGTTCTTTCATAGCCAGGAGAGCTCATTGCCAAGGGAATAGCCAAGGTCATGACAGAGGGTCATGACAGGATTCATACATTTGGATGATTGATTAAATTTTCAAGGTAGGCCCTGCAGATCTCAGTTTTTGGGTTAATGATAAGTTAAAAAAAAAAACAACAACCAAACAACCCCTCAGCAGACACATGCAGTTATGTGGTTCTTGTAGTTTTACTTAAATCTGAAAAATGAGAAACAGAATTGGAGAAGGAAGAAACATACATCCTTGTATGACCTTCAGACAGGCTATGTGGCAGAACAGATACATGAAAAAAAATTTTGTATGTGTATATAACAGTAAATATCCCCCCCAATCTACTGAAGTCTACTTTGAATTATGTAAACATCATTTGGTGAGTCTTCCCTTCATTTCCCATTTCCTGCCTAAATGTCTATTTGTATTTTAAGCTGTGGGTTTACAGCTATTTCATAGCCAATATAAAGTGGAGTATTTGGGGTCCAGCAGTAACTGATGCAGCCAGTAGTTTGGTTATGTTTATTATACAAGAGAACAAAGAAAAATAAAAATAGAAATGAAAATTTAATGCTAATCATAATGCCGAGGAAGCAATGGTAACTCATGAAGTAGAAAATTGAAAAAGCCATGCAGATCTAAAGGATTCAGGAAAAGGTGGGAAGATCTTAAGTGATCAAGGAGCAGTGTTTGTTAATAGTATCTGCATAAAACTTTACTTAACAGCAGCTCTTATCTAAGAATTGCATTTAACTCACTTTAGAATGACAATCAGGGCAACAGGTTTCAGTTTTCACTCCACACATGTAATGGAATCAACAGAAACTTAAACCTCTCATGGTCTATCAGAAATAACTAGCTTACCCCTACTGAAAAAAAAAATAAAGGGAAAAGTAATGTAAATCTGTATTTAAAATTAGTACCTATCATTGGTATCTGTATGCTTTTTAGCTGTGTTCCTTAGTGCTTTTAAGTTCTGCTGATTTTCTTTTTTCTCCTGTTGCCATTTTTTCACTTGCATTTCTAAGTCTTGATGAAACCAATCCAGCTCATTCTTTGATACCTAAAAGCAGAAGAAAACATTACTTCTGAAAACATTTTATTCAAATGCAAGTTCAAGCAGATTGCTGACAATTAGGAAATAAGTTTACATAAAAACTAAGCCATTGAATATTACAGCAACAGGGTTTTACTAGTACTTGATTTGCTGTTAGTTTAGGCTTTTAGCAAGGGCAACATGCTCATAAATGCTTTCCTGCAATGACCTTCACACCTCATTTACATGGTGGGCTTTAGAATACTTGCAACCCTGTTTTGCAGTCAGCCATAAGTTCCACATACATAAAAACACATACTGAAATCCAACTCAGAGACAGCAGAAAACCAAACAACAGGGAAATCACAATTCATAACAGAGCAAGACATCAGTGAATTTAAGGCTTACATAACTGTAAAAAAACCCAAACAACAAAGCAGACCAATGCACCAGTGGGAAATAAAGAGAGTATTCTTTAAATATTTCCTACAATGCCTTTGGACAAGTTCATCCACCTTCCATAAAGCCACGCTATTAGCTCAAAACTCAGCTCTCATTTTAACCAAATATTCATAAATAGATGTGGAACTCTATCATGCCTCATAGGAAAGTCTGCCAGCCCACTTAGACAGGCATAAAGTTAGAACTCAGGAACGCCCGAGCTGTAGTTTACTCCAATGCACCATTAAAAAAAAAAAAAAGAAAAAAAGAAAAAAAACAACCCCACAACAAAACACCCAAAACATTAAACTGAGATTGAAAAACAGGCCCCGTTTTAATAAAGATTAAAAAGAAGGTATGGGGAAAGATGGTTTTAGTCTAGCCTGAATTGTTTTTTTAAATAGCAAAATTCTTTTTTATGTAGACAAGCGTGCAGCCTGTTTCATCTAAAGCTTTAACTACAAAATTAATCCTGTCAAAGTCACAATAAGCTGACAGTGTTATTTGGAGTCTACTCTCTTGCTCCCAGCCATTTTCAAGGAAATAAAGCCTATTGGCAAACCCAACAAATCAAGGAAAGATGTAATGTAGTGCTTTTTTGTTCTTGGGATGAATCAAAATCAATACAGGCCTACTAGATGGAGACAACCAATACCCAGTGTTTAAGTGTGCTCAGAGGAAGATAACACAAAGGTTGTGAGGTGTGCTGAGCTAGACTGCACAGCAATGAGAATTAGCAGTCAAGTGTCAAAAAATTGTGGATAAAAATATTACCTCAGTCTCTTCAACACTTTTTTTTAGGAGCTCTTTTAAAGCACTGATTTCCTCCGAGCTCCGGGTTTGTAAAAGTTCATATTTTTCCTGTGCTTCTTTAAATTGTTCTTTTAACACCTGATGCTCTTTTTCCACACGTAGAATATCTCCCTGAAAATAAAAATTACCCAAAAAAATTACCAAAAAAACCCCAACCAACCAACAAACCCAATCTAATATATCTGTTACTAATTTTACTGTACACAACTCGATCCAGGTTAGGAAAGGAACATTCATGTCTGACCATGAATGGAATATGATGAGTTCAAAGGCCACTTTGTTTTGCCACTTCAAGCTCCTTGTACAGACTACCATTAGCCTCAGCCTGAGCTGGCCTATGTACCCAAAGGGATTATTTAAAACAAATCAAGATTTTTGAAGAGGAAACACTAAATTTCCCTAAGTCATACTCTAATATCTGGATAGCTGTAGAACAAAGGTCCAAAACCTCCTTAATGTGCATATGTGAACCTTCCAAGAACATCATCACAGAATACAGAAAGCAGGAAGCAGGAAGGAGAACCCAAAAAACACAAACCCAAACAAAAAAACCTAAAACCAAACCATAAGGCATACAGACACTACCAAACAAACAAAAAAAAAAAACCATCTGTTCAACGTAATTTTAAGAGAACTTTTATCTTTTCAGTAAGTTTTTGGGCATTGCTTTAATCCTCTTCATGAGAATTACAAACAAATATGCAGGTAACTTACTTGTTGAATTTCAAATGGATGAAAAGGCAAGGTATTATTTTCCCTATCAGCTACTTCACGATTTACCTAGAATACAAAGAATCATTAGTTGATTAAAAAGCTTTCCAGTTTATACATGCAACAATTATGTTAAGCTCTGCTTTGGAGCTTCTGTACCTAATCTATAATTCTACAAATCCAACTACATTATGAAGTAGGTCTATCTATAGTGTCAAAAGAAATTATGCAAGTATTTCTGAAATGTGGGTTTGTGTTCTTTCCCTAATTTAATTGACTATGCAGCATTTATATTGAGTCCTCAGAGCCTTTAAACACAACTATGCTCTAAAAGTCTGAACACTTAAGACTTGCAAAACCAGTATCTGACAGCTCACTGAGGAGCTGTGTTTTCAGGCTCCTCCTAAACTCAAGATCTACTACATAAGTGCATCTGCTTAGAAGGGACCAGACTCAAGGACCCTCAGAGTTCCTGCATGTTTTCTTCTTATACCACCCACAAAGGACTTATTGAAAGAACTGATTTAAAATCTAATCATGCAACATATTAAAGATCAAGTTTGTGATGCTGTTTTTATAGGCTACTAAATACCACTTAGATGCCTTGCACTACCACCTTTCTGAGAACAAAAGAGTTATCAGTTGCCTCGTGATCTTTTGATCTCTGCTGACCAGAATTCAATACATTGAAAACTGCTGCCTCATCTGTTATCTCTTTGTTGCATGTGTTCAAGAACCAAACAGAAATCCCATTTTAAAAGCTCTGTCAGTGAGACAAGCAAAAAAATTCATCTCCCAAGACTATGAAGAGAAGTTCTGCACACAAAACAAGCTTGAAAACAACAGGCTGACATCTTCCTAATGCATAAAGCAGTAACAAAGAGAAGGTTATTTATCTCACAGCTATAAACAGCTATTTCTTCAAATGAAGATGAGGAACTCATCCCCAGCAGTTGCTCTAGCATGTCTGATAATCTCCCATAAACACGTGTGAAACTGTCATATCCCTAACTCCAAAAATCTAGCACCTTAATCCATTTTTTTTTTCCTGTAAAAAATGTGGATGTGACCATTGTCGAGCTCTGTTCCTTTAACTGTGGTTTCAGAAGTGGTGTATGCTGATCCAACTCTGGGGTACAATTAAGGAGTGAATGGTCTAGGCCTTCGTATGTTCCACTGCATGCCTTGTCCCTTTCCATGTGTTCAATGTTTTCTCCGCCTTAACCTCTAAAGCCAAGTTTAAACTGATGGGCTCCAGTTCTCTCCTTTGATCCTGGACCAAAGGATGTGTGAAAATTTCAATTCAGAACAAAATTCAGTGATCATCTCCCTAAAGACTACAAATGGGAAATATGAGTAGCTATAGAAAGCATCAGCAACTTAAACTGCAAGTCCTAAGAAACTTCCTACTCTGATTAAGACCTCAGTAACTTCCAGCTTGGGGCCCTTTTCTGGGAGATAAGTGCTAGAGAATGCTAAATGCTACTTTTGAGATCCTTTACATTTAGGCGTCCAGAAGTATTACTTGACTATTTGCCCTTGAAACTCTATACAATTCATGAAGAAATAATTCAAAAAAGGAGTTGGCACTTTGCAGTGTCCAGCACTGTCATTTATCACTCAAAAGCCTCAAATAATGGTTTTATTTTTATTTCTTACCTGAACAGCTATCATCCTTGTATGAGGACTGTTTTTTATACCTCCATTTTCTGTTTCTGTCTTAATAAACTGTATACCACAGCCACAGTCCTTTTTACTATTTGCAACAGCACAATTGTCTTCGTAAAACGTGTTATCCAAGTTCTTCGTTTGGCACTGAGGGTCTTCATATGTTTGTATTTCAGTCGGTATAGAGCTCCTTAAGATGTATTTTCTGTCTGAAATGACTGATTCATCATCACTCTGATGAGCTACATGATCAGTGTAAATATAAGTAGGTTTCTGAGCAACATCTGGCACGAGAGGCTTTGGAGAAAGCATTGGTAATATTCTTTCATATTCACAACCCTGGAAAGTTTGAGGCAAAAACATACCAGGATTTTTAGAATCAAAGCACTGTACTACAAGATCTGAAAACAGTGATTTATTTTCTATGTTATCAATATTCTGATTATGCAAAGAATGTACTAATTTACATGAAGCAGGAAAAGCACAGGGCAAGTATTTTTGGGTCTCATAACTTGCTGCTCCTACGTTATTATATGGTGATATATGGATAGAATAAAACCATGGCTGAAATTCCTTAGCATTTGGGTTTACCTGTAGGTTGTCCTGGAAAGAATTTTCTTGCATATCACAGACTAGATCATTTTCTTCTTCATTATACCCAGTCTCATTTGTGTTTGCATTTTCTCTCATCATAACTCCATGCTTTCTTAAGGCAATAAGATTATCCACCATAATGAAATGAAAGGATTTCAGAAGAAAATATTTCAGACCACCTTCATCTTCTACAATTTTTCGAGTTTCTTCAGGAAAATGTTCAAATTCCCCAATTAGTAATTTATTATTTATTTCCATAGGGCCATGTTCTTCCAAGATTTGAGAGAAATATCTTAAAAGACAAAAAAAGTTATTATTAAACAAAGTTTTCCCATGTAATTCTCAAATCATATCTCACATGCTGTATTTTCACAATAATACTTAAAAATAAAGAACCTCTAGAATTATTGAAGAATTATTATATTATCTTCCAGCCATTTGGAAGATGGTGCTCTAGCCAAGCATAAAAACTTTCCATAATACTCGTTTCTCCACATCTTACGAAAACCATGTAACTATTCAAAGCGTTAGCAGAGACCTTTATGTACATACCTATATATACTAGACCACCAGGACTCTAATTCCAGACTTAATACAGAATGTTATAGAAATTATGAAGTAAAATTAAACCCTTTGAACAGCTAATAGTAGAAATGTATACATACTCATACAAGATCTCACAGGTTTGGTCTGGGTTATTTTCCAAAAGTCTTTGATAATTGTTACAATTTGAAGGGTTAGAGAGAGCCTCAAATTCATCTAGTTGCTCTCGCAGATATTCTGGGATTCCAAATGGTTCATTGGAATTTGTGAAATCTCTAGCATTAAAAAAAAAAAAACAGAACAAAAGCTATTAAATACAGAAGAAACAAATACATAGTGCATACGAATAATAATTCTTGTTCCTGAAAATCATTTATTTTTCCTATATATTTTAAATAGTATACTACATAGCACTAAAAACATACCTTAATAATAAACTTTTTTCTAACATGCAGAATAAACACAGTCCTCAAAATACTTAAACTGCTACAAACTTAAGTGACCTGCCACTAGCTAATAATATTAAGGTCTATCCCTTGCATAGCAGCTTCACATTCATAAGGAAGAACAAAACCAGTCTCAGAATACAAAAGTTAGATTCCTGATTAAAACACATATTCTAAGCAATGCATTACAAATTATCTCAATTCCACATCACAACCTGCTTGATATGGAGTGGATGGCAAAGTCCAGCTGTGACTGAACAAATTAATCAGCAAATTTCTTGCTGCATTAAAGTAGAACATGAAGCAAGTGAGATCTAACTTGAAAAAATAGCTTCTGGCCCAGATGATGCAGCTTGGCAAATATTTGGTTACTTCCTACACTGCTAAGAACTTTAAAATTCTAATACCCCACACACCTATCCTGGAAGCAGAGAAGTTATGGCTCTACAGAAGTTCATAGCAGAAACACCTAAAAGTTAACCCAGATTTGGTGTTTCTAAGAGTGTCTTTGCCAGTACCTGCAAAACACTTTGGAGTTTAAGCAATAAAAGCAAAGAAGCATGATGGCACTTACAAAGTATCATCTTCTATAAATATCTTTTCTTCTTCTCGTGGTGCTTTACTAACTCCACTGGATAATACTAAAATAGACTAATTAAAAAGAGATTGTTACTTTTTCATCTCATGAAAGGATATTCAAAAAGGTCCACTGTAAAAATCATAAGCATCTTGTTAGCACTGAACCTTGGTAAAAAAAAAACCAAACAGCATGATAGCTTCACTTTAAAATGTTTATATAAATTCCTTCCACTGGGCTGTGCTTCAGATGACTTTTAAGGAACCTATTCCATTATATTTGAGAGCCTTTAAGCTTTAATAATTTTACTACGAAGTAATTCTAAGTTATCCCTAATTCCCCATTGTTTCAATATGACACCTGCTGTTCTTATTTTCACCATTACAAATCACAGAATCATCAGAGTTGGAAGGAACCACTAGAGATCATCTAGTTCAATCTCTCAAATGAAATATAAATCCACAGCAAGTGGCTGGAAGTTTGGAGAGAGGGAAGAATCTGAAGCACTGGAAGTGCCTTGAGATTTTGCTTTGTGCTGGAAACACAGAACCCAGTGACAGATACATTCAGCTGCAGTCTTAACTATAGATCCCGTTTCCATTATACAGTTGATGTATATATAATATTAATATTAATGTATACAGTTAACCTGACATTCAGTGTCTTCTCTTTGCACTGCCTCTCACAAGACTTGGCAAATTATTTTCTCTTATATCCAAATATATGAGACACACATCAGCACTGACAGGAAGAAGGCAATAGGCCTGAGTAGGTACTTAATTTGGCACTTAGGATCACCTCCCTCTTTGAAACTGCAGATAATTTCAACTTTATTGTGTTCTGCTAGCATATTTTGATTCTATGACATCTTTAACATTTCTGTTTCAAACATTGTTTTTATAGAGTCTGGATATTACTTGTTGTAAAGCTTTTTCTTCAATTTGCAGATTGCAAAAAAAAAACCAAAACCAAAAAAACCCCCAAACAAAACAGTTCAGTTTGAGCTTCTGTGAACTGAGTAATAACTCCTCTGCTAGTGAAAACAAGCAGAGCTACGAGGACTTTAAGCTATACGAAAATTTTCAGCTTTGGACTCTGTTTTAAAGTTATTGGGTTAATTTTGTGAATTCAGAAAAAAAAATGAGCTTTGCACATTCGCAGACAGAATATTTTAGTTGTCTTTTAATTTTTATTATCTCATAACTTTAGAAAGACACAGACTTGTATAAATGCATCCAAGTCAGAAAAAGAGAAACCTGACTGATGACGATAACAAGAACCCTTTTTGTAGCAATAAATGGAATGCTTGCATCTTCAATCACTGAAATGCCCATAAAAATAGCCAGAAAATACAGTTAAAGACATAAGTTCAGATCTACTTAATGAAATATAAGGACAAATTTTTTTTCTCAAAATGACTGGTAAAGTATCCTTCTCCAAATCTGGTAATTGTCAGTACACAAAAATGGAGCAATAAAGTACTAAGTACACAGGACAGTCAGTGTACTCTATTCAAAAGTTTTGCTTTTTTTTTTTAATTTTCTCATGTGGGAAACTAAGATCAAAACAGTCATTCACAATGAAGACAGTGGATAAACTGAACATACTGCTATACATTCAGAGCCAAAGTTATTAATGAACAACTTTTCTTTTTTTTCAAGTTTAGAAATACATTTTATAACATTAAATTCAAATGTTAACAAAACTGTACTGAGTCTTAACAGCATTATTTATTGCTTCAGCAAAAACTACCTCAAAAATGAGTCTCCACAGGTGTTTAGGAAAACAGCCACTACACATCTGGACACTGGCAATTATAAAAAAAACTATTTGTAGTAAGCAGCTAAAAAGTTACTGACCTTAGGGTCTTTTGAATTCTTCTTTCTGTTTTTGTTTTTAACTTTGATACCGTTAGTCTAAAACGGAAAAAACAGTTCCTGTTTTTTAAATTACAGTAAAAGTATGATGCATTTCCAAAACCAGCATGTAAATTTTAAAAAAAATATTTGATATTAAAATTCTCATTCTGGCTTGACCAGCAAGATTTACGAGGCTAAGCATGCCATCTTTCCACTTCATTCCCCAGATGGAAAACACAAAAAGAACCAAGAGCTTTTATGGCTCGATCCATTTTCTTCCTTTCTATAATTTTCTTCTTTAAACACATAGAACATTGATTCTAAAACTTAAAATATTCTACCATTTTAATATGCCAGATGCTTATTCATTACTTATAGATCCAATAGCAAATTTAAACAGCTGTGACATCTCACAAAGCACAGAAGCAAACAGCACTGTCAAATGTTCGGGTCACTTCAGTTTTCTAAGATATGTAATGATGAATTGTGATGACAGATTAACATAACTTTACTAAGAGGATTTTTTTAATTTTAGGATATAAGAAACACCGAAGTAGCAGTTTCAGTGTAATGGCTTTCATTTCATTCTTGGATTTCCAATTCATGGAATGAAAAAGCAAATTATTTCACATATTATTAAGATGTATATTAACTAATTAACTCTCAAGATTTATTCTTTATCCAAAGTAAAACTTAGTTTTGTACAGATAAATTTAACTCTAGGCTAGAATAATTTAAAATGAGACTATCTCAAACAATCAGTAACTGGAATACATAGTGTACTTCAGCCAATTATCATGGATCTTTATCGACATACTAATAAAAAAGTGATTATAGGTTGTATCTGAAAAGTACCTATGAATTGTAACGAACAAATGCAAAAATACATTTTTGCAAAAAAAAAAAATTACTTTGCTTATTAGCAGAACAAGCATCTAATTCCCAGCCTTACAATTTAATGACATCTGAAGCTGGGTTGCACTACCTTCCCATTTGTTGCTCCGGACTGGAGCATATAATACATTTGGACACCATACAGTTAGTGTCCAAAATCATGCAGATTCAACTTAAGCATACTAAGGGAGGAATTAAGCTTCAAGTTCAGCTGTCATGGTAAATATGCAGACCCAGCATTTAGTAAGAGTCTCTGTTTGGAAATCCCGCACCTTTTTTCTTAAGTTTGTTTTCTCTACCTGAAGGAGGTGATACAACATATCATTGTACCCTCATCCACTTTCACTACAGCTTCCTCATCCGCATTCTTTGAAACATTCATTATCTACTAGGTGCCTTTTAGGTTTATGTTTTAACTAAGGAGAAAGACTAAAATAAATCTTTTACTGACAGAAGTATAAGAAAAACAGCATGCAGCCTTCACATGCCTTAAGAAGGGGAAGTGCAGGGAGATAATAGAGCAAAGACTCAAATCTCTAATCAGGTCTGAAGGATAAGTATGTAAGAAAACTAGAGCTGCACATCTCTATTCACTTTTGCACATTTTTAAACCACTCCATATTTGGTTTTGAGCTTATACCAAATAGTCATTAAGGTCACTTACCGGTGTATTTTCATTTCCCTGCTTCTTCAATACAATGCTAGGATCATCTATTGAAAGGTAACAAAGATTAATTTGTAAACAGAAGTAATATTCTATGTAATTTACAACTGTGAGCTATGAAATTACTGTAACAATTATAACAATCCTTAATCAAATACACCAAAGCATCTCAAAGATTTGTATGTTTAAACTGAAAGATAACACTGATTTGACATCATACATGCAAAAAAGTAATCATTCCTGCCAGCTGTAGCACAACAAACAAAACATCAGAACACAACCTAAAAAAGGGTGACTTGCTCTTTGGGGTCATCTTGCCTCCTAAGCACTAAATGCAAAAGATTTACAGAAGTTTTGGGCTTTTATAGAGCCTACCAAATGTGGTGCAAAACATTTGTAAGAATGATGAATTTTGTGTACTTACCCATTTTATCAAAAAATTCATCTAATGCTTGATGAAGAAATGGAAAATTTTCTCTGTTGTCTTCTAACAGCCATATAAAACAACGACTTTTCTCAAGGGGTGGTTTTAAGAAATAATCACGAATTTCTTGGTCTTCAGAACTAGCTGTCACATAGTCAAATTTACTACCATACTTTTCATTCCAGAGTGCAATTAAAATAGAAAGGTCAAGCTCTTTTAAAAAATGTTCATATTGAAGAAGAAAGTTCTTTGTAGCTGTCAGACCTAAAACAAATGAAAAGAGCAACATATCATTCCAGCCTCAGAGTTTTAGAGCTTACTGTGTGATATTTCTTTTCAAAGAGAAACAGTTTGGTTTAGAAATTATATACATGGTAGCCGAAAACAGATTATCTAAAAGCTTTTGTATCTTGACAGTGCAAACAAAAACTCTAAGTGCAGTTTGTATAAATTTTGCTTAATCAACAACAAATTAGTACTTATATAATAAATACACAAATTAAAGCATATGGACACAACAGAATTAAGAACTCAAATCTCATCCAAGCTTTTGGCATCTTATGTCCATTTTGCCTGCAAAAAACAAACTTCTGCTTTCATTGAGTTGTAGATCCATGGGAAATTACACAACAAAGCAAAACTGACCAAGAGCAGCAAGTTAAGTTACTATGAAATTACACAGGCAGTTAAACTTTTATAACAAAACTCCCACCATTATTTACGTTCCAGAAACAAATAATTTATACAAATCATTTAAGCCTATTCTGGAATTTAAAGAACTAAAACAATTAGATCTGTTCAATTTTAATTTCCTACACAGACAAAGCCCTGCCAATATTAGAATCTTTTACTTGCAGAGACAAGACAGACACTCTCTTCTCTACAAATTTCTCACTAGGATCATCAAGTAAATGAAAACGAGGAAAGCTCTGTTTTACTATTTGAAGTTAAGAAAGCAACACTGGAAAATAGGGAGGTATCTTTTCATCTGTAAAGTGAACAATTATGACAGGATAAGGTCTTCTGCTATTACATAAACACATACGGCCTACCCAAGTTGTTGAGATGTTTCAGCCATTTGTGTAATTTGGGGGGATCCACTTCTTCCAGCTCACTCAGCACATGAATAAAACTCCTTGTTTTTACTCTGCTTTTTTCTTGAATTAAGTAACTGATGAGCTGCTCTACTACTTCATGTGACATGCCACTAGTTTTGGAATATGACGTGTAATCCTCCTCAGTGATTACAAACCATGAAAGTAATTCCTTTAGTAGTTTGGAAGTATTGCAAACAGCTGTTTTTAGTTGCTCAGCATTTCGACTGATATGCTGCAAGACTCGATCACCAGCGTGTAAATCCTGAATATAACCTATAATGGGATTTTAAAAAATAAATTAAAACAAAATAAAACAAATTTTATTTCTAGTTACCACAAGTAAAACCATCCACTATAAAGTCCAAACTATCAACTTTGAAGTACAGATAATTTGTTGGTGGGGTTTTTTAATTTGTTTTATTGCAAATAAATTGCAAATTTTAAAAATTTGCTTCATTGCAACACTGAAAATTACATAATATGTAACTTCCCATATAAACCAGTCTTAGCATTATGAATTTGACACAATATGTTGTAAATTTGGTTTACACAAAGAAACAATCCTTAGCATCTCAAAGCAGATTTCAGAAAGAAAAAAAATAATATACTGCCTACCAGTAACAGCAGCTTCAAGTAATTGTCTGTGCCAATTTATCTGTGTGAGCTGCATGTCAGTTCTGATGCAGAGACAGAATTCTGCCACGAAGCAGTTCTCAAAGGTACATTTCCAAATGGCCAAGCACACACCTAGCAGCAAACTTTGCCCTGACCCTACCACTGGTTCTTTGTAGAACAAGAGCAATAAAGATTACTGTCTCACATCAGTCTTCACCTTTCATTATTATTCAAGATCACACATTTACAGAATGCCACTTTAAGAGCTTAACTGAGCAACCACAGTCAAAAGATGTAGATCTGAAAAGAATTTTTCAAAAATAAAGCACTACATGTTACACTTAGAATAATCTAAGCTTTGTAATACAAACACTTCCAAGCATACCAACAGATTCAAGGAACTCTACAGGTATAAGCCTGAGTTTAACCTGCAGGAGTCTGCATTAAAAACCTCTGTATCTTACAAATGTGCCACAAACACATGCTCTTCTCACTTGCATTCCTCTCATTTATAAGCTGATTTGTTCTTATTTAAAGGCAGCTCTGGCTGCTAATAAAACAAAAACCCCTTTGATATCTCTCCCCCAAAAGTGGCCTCTCTGCCTCTCAGACAACTAGGGAGATTAAAGCAGATATCCTTTTGAAAGATTTCCTTGTGAAATTTCTCCAACCAAAAAGATAGGGTAATAGATAGCTTGTCTCCAAAGACATGCAACACTTCAAGTTTATTGCAGAATTAACTCAGGACAAATTAAAATGTTGGCTAACACCAAAACACAGGTTTTTGCAGAACTGTGATAAAGTTGTTCTGTGTTGTCATATTCCTGCATCAGTTTCCCAGCTTTCACCGGCAGTGCTGCAAAGTGAGTGTTTTTGTTGCACCAAAGTCATTTTTAATTCTTAGAGGTTTTAAGGGCATCTGGGGCAGCCAAATCACATACATGTCTGTGAGTAACCTGCAGTGGATCCGAGGACCACATCTAAAGATAAGCCATAGGAAAGGAGATAGCCTAGACTTTAAAAAGAACAGCACAAAGTCAGCTGACCGTGATTTTAGGAAAAATCACAGGGAGTAATCTGCAATAGTAGCAACAGTAATCTGCAGTGCTAATGGAAGGGACTGCTCTCTAACAATGGTTAAGAAAAAAAAATATTAGCACCTGAGAGCATTTGATAGAGAAAGTGCCAGGATATACCACCTAACAAGCAACAGGGTTCTAGAGAACTCTTAGAATGGCATCTATAAGATCAAAAAGTGTCTGCAAATATTTAATATGAAAAAATACACGAGAAATAAGGTGAGCACTATTTTAAAATTAATAATACAAACAAAAACCCATAGAAAAACCAACCACCCATTTTTGTGTGCATTGTACCCTGAAACAGTAAGAAAGTCAGTGGAAATGTACAACTCTAAAATACAGAACACTGAAGAGCAGTGTAACTGGAACACAAAAGCTGGAGCATTAGCTGAGTATATACTTGGTATGTTCAAGAATTTTATTTTTCCCTGTCCTCTGAAATACACCTTCCAAGTCACTGCAGCTTCTGCAGTTAGGAAGTCTTTTTTCTTTATCCAAGATGCAGTTGTTTTGGATTTTTCTGTTGCAATATCCTAACATGCTGGGCAGAAAGGTTTTTCAGAAACCACTTTTAAATAGATTAACTTGGAAGTTGAACCTTTGCCCTATCCAGGCTGCTGCTTTGTGAACCAATGAAGCACACATAAAGGTTTTTTGCTAGGAAGTCAAGCATGTACTAACAGTAATAAGTAACATACACT
The DNA here is from genome assembly GCA_023637945.1 of Phaethornis superciliosus. NCBI lineage: Eukaryota > Metazoa > Chordata > Aves > Apodiformes > Trochilidae > Phaethornis > Phaethornis superciliosus. Next base: position 107,532,233 of record JAJQWJ010000001.1, on the reverse strand, counting down.
AATTTTACAGTTAGTTAGAAATTAGTAACAGAACCGAAATAAAAGTAATCTTAAGTAAAACTGTAAGTCTTGAAGAGGGAGGGGGCTATTTTCAGTATTACTATTCTATAATTTCATTTAGGACATTCAGAATGCTATTTATGCTGCCTTGTAGTAACTTTGAATAATAACTTGTACTTCTACATACCACGGTGATCACTGTATTGAGATGGTTCATTTTCTGCCTGGTTTTCTTCTGTTTTGTTTTTAGCAGAAATCTGTGCCTCTTCTCGTGCACGCTTTCTTTGGTTGTTTTTTTCTTGTTTCATTTTTAACTTTCTAAGACTGAAGAAAAGCAATTAAGTGGTGAGCCTAACATAGAGATGTTGCAATGGAGTTAGGCACATCTCAGTCATTTTCCATGTCTTACAACAGCTATAAGCTCCATTCTACTACAAAATATCATGCTGAAAAGCACAAATACAATAAAGCCAGTTTTCATTTAGAATTTAAGAGAATACAGAATTGTTTAAGTTTCATAAAAATCAAGTAAGTGTACAAATATCCTGAGGATGTATTAATTTTTACTTGCATTAAAGATATCTGCATTAGGATTAACTGATATACAACATTTTTTTTCTTATTAAATAGCTCAGCATTTAGAACAACATACATAGTTGAGGACTGGGATCCACCTGGCTGGAGAGCAGCTCTGTGGAAAGGGGCCTGAGGATCCTGATGGATTTGCTCAATATGAGTGAACAGTGTGCTGCAGAGGCAAAAAAAGCCAACAGGAGGCTGCGGGGTTGCATCAACAAGGGCATCACCAGTAGAGATAAAAAAAGTCATTGTTCCAAGTGCTCAAGAATTGTCAGGCCACACCTGGAACACTATGTTCAGTTCCTGTCCCAGCTCTACAAACAAGGTGCAAACAGGCTGGAAAAGGTCCAGAGAAGGGTCACAAAGATGACTAAAGGACTGGGAAGCCTGTCATATGAGGAAATGCTGAGAGAACTGGGTTTGACCAGCCTGGAGAAAACAAAGGCTTAGGGGAGACCTTATTGCCATGTTCTAGTACAAAAAGGGTGGCTAGCAAGAAGACAGTGACTCCATTTTTACAGGGAGTCACATGGAAAAGAAAGGGATGACAGATACAAATTAATCCTGAGGAGATCTTGATTTGACACCAAAAAATTTTTATTCACTATGAGAACAGTCAGACACATTGGAATACTCTCCCCATGGAAGTGGTGGGTTCCCCAGCACCAGACACTTCAAAGACTCAGAGCGACAGCGTGCTCGGCCATCTCATCTAAACCATGTTCGTATCTAGAAAGGTTGTACCAGGTGATTCTTGAGGTCCCTTCCAATCTAACATTCTATGATTCTACAAAGATTTGGATTTCCTTAATTTTTAAAAAGCAAATTTCATTTATCTTCTCAGCATGCTTCCTCATTACTTATAACTTTACTCAACCAAAAAGTGTAAATTCATTTATGTCAAAGGTATGTGCATCAACAACTGAAATAGCATCATTAAATGCAGTTTTTACTTTTAATTTCTAAACATTCACACAAAGTTGGTTGTGTGACTGAAAATGGGGTGGTATTCTCACTCAGCTTTCATATAATTAAGATACTCAGTCCGTTAAGACGCATATCAGACACCCATTCTTTTAGCATTCAAATTGATTAAGTCTCTTAGCACAAATGAAAGCCATGTGTCAGAAGAAAAAGTAAAGAGAGTCCTCAAGTTCTGTGCACAGCCTCTAAAGCAAATTTTCCATAAACCTATTAAGTCCCTGCCCACAAATTTCACAATGAAATTAGGTTTCAGGTATAAAGACTTAAAGATGACTTCTGCAATTTATATTAAAAAACTATTGGTTCAAATTGGTGCAATGGATAATTTATTCCTCAATACAGAGATATGAGAAATCAGATTTGCATAACCTCATATGCTCTATATTTGAAATGTTTCCTGTGACCAAACTGAAAATGTTGCTTTCAACAAGTGTATGACAACTAAAGAGCTACTAATAATTTATTCAGCAATACCAGTAAATGTCCTCCTGTCGTCTTGTTATAAACCTGTAGCTCTGTATCTTCTTTTACAAGTTAATTGAAATGCTTTTATAATTGGATCATAACATTTTTACCACACTTTTTAGTTTATCAGAGGTAAAGGGCAAGATTAGCTTTCCAAAGTATTTGTGGTATTTCAGCAATTCTTAAAAAGCCATGAAAACCAGTCCCAGAATAAACTGTTTTTTCTCAAATTGATTCAGCTTAGTTTTAATATTCGAGAGCTTACCTTGAACATTTCTGTTTAATACAGGTTCTTGGTGGTTCCTTGGGTTTTGTGATTTTTTGTTCAAACTACCAAAATAAGTGACATCAAATTAATTAAATTTGGGTTACAGTGAAACATTGCTGTATTCAAAACCCAGGGACATTTCATGCTTTGGAAAGCAGAAACAGTAATACTACAATGCAGCCTATGTAAGCTTCATGAATGTCTACCTAAAATTATTTTCTACTGAGACAGGTTAGTATATAGCAACACATCTTTATCTACAGAAAAGATAGGTTGAAAGATAACACAAAGTTAGGAAAGACTGGAGAGTGTTTTGCTTTACCAATGGGTAGGAGGCAAATTTCACAGATTTTTTTTTTTTTTGCTTTTGCTTCTCACAGACCAATACTACTCTGAGAAGAAGTATCCATCTTCCTATGACTTTGTAGAGGGTAATGGCACTCTTCCAGTACAATTATTTCATTGAGCAAGATTAGCTCTTAGTTAAACTAACAGTTCCTTTCACTTCACATAAGTTAAATACAAAACAAACCTCCAGTTCCCATACATGACATTTCTAACCAATACCATAATGTAATGCCTGCTCTACCGGAAGAATACATAAGAAGATAATAGGTAGTAAATATTCCTAAATAATGCCCAGATTTTGCAGTTAAGACTAGTTTGCAGTTACATTTTTCATTCTCATCTTCACCATACCTCCTTCACCAGAATAAATATTTTAAAGATTATTTACATATTTGATATTAAAACTTACTTACTTCACATTTTACCAGACCAGAAGAATTGAAAATAGCTATTTTTGAAATAAGGCCTGTACAATCAGGAGTGAAACACAGTTCTTGAAGAAAATCCTGTAAGAGAAAACAATGCACACAACAAAGACATTTAAATTCATATAAAATCAATGCTCTTATACAGATTACAGTTTCTTAATCTGAGGTAACCAAGGTAATTCAAGCTAGCACAGTTCTAAACTCTTACCAGATGAGGAAAGTAAGTGACAGCTGACTTGGCAGGGACTGCATATCAAAAGTATCCTAGTTCTTTGGCACAGAACTTTTATTCACAAAGATACAGGCAAAGCATCTGTTCCTCTAACTTCATGTTCAGGAGTTAACTTCAAGAATAGTCTTTTATGAGGTCATACTCTTCTTGTATTTTCCTTCATTTTACACTGGCTGCTTATGTATTGTACTTTGTAAAATGCTTTTAGACATAATCAATGTCAAACTGTTGCTTAACCAGCAAGACTGTAGAAGGAATAAAACTTCCATATGGAAGGACATAAATGACAGAAGACAAACAAGCTAAGCATGCCAGGCCTTCACACAGACAGGCCATTCTTGTGTAGGCAACAGCAAGCTTTATCCACACCTACACGTCAGATAATTTGGGAAGACACTCATCTCCCCAATCTCTTGTCCTGCCATTGTCATGCAACTGCAACAACAGGCGGTAACACTGCACTTATCAGAAACCAAAGGAATGCTATCATGTTGACTAAAAAAAGTTTATAGTCTGACACAGCTCTTACCTTATCATTTTTATCACTGCAGATTGCTGTTTTCAACTTTTTCCAGCAGTTGATATGAAACTCCACTCTACATTGCTGACAGCAAGTAAAACGTATAAAACCCTAATATTAAAAAAACCAAAAATACAGCTTCTTTTAAAAAAAGCAAACAGAAAATATTTCACAACAGTAGGGAGGATAAGATGGTGTTCCAGATAACTCTTTAGCATGGAAGGGGGCAAAAAACATTCAAACAAGAAGTTTTATTTTCCAAACTCACTGAAACTAAAAATTTACCTTGAAGTCTGGGTCTGTAAAAAATATTTGGATTTTGGAGTGACCATGGCATTGCTGATACCGACAGACTGCATCAGGTTCTGGAGGAAACTTGCATTCCTCAATGCGTTTCTTTAAAATCAACTGAGAAACACAAAATTATGTAAGACAAGTTGTCCAAACCAGGAAAAGATCCAGTATCTACTTATAAGCATCTGGGAAACTCTGCAGTGAAACACAGATCTATTTTGAGGAGCAGACAATCAGTATCAAAACCCTTTTCTAGTGAGAGCTATGGAAGATTGCTCTTTTATTTTCAAAAGTTCATTTGAACTGCTACCAGCTTCTCGCATACTCATAACTTCCCTGCATGCAAGTTTACCTTGGGCCAGTATTTTATATGCTTGTCAACTCCAAATGCATAAGAACATCCTAAGTTTTCAACTGCCAAATGATGAGCCAGATTATTCAGATAACATGACGAAAAATAGTCTGCTAATTTCCACCATTTCCCAGAATTTCGGGGGTGCCTCAGCTGGGATCTTTGTTACGCCATCAAGTACATTCCTAGGGACACCTCAGACCAGGCCTTGAGGTGGACAACACCACTCTGAACAATGAGCAGCAGCACTTCTTCTGGGTGCTCCAGGCCAAAACCTCCCTCTTACCTCCCATCTTCCTTTGGCCTTGACAATGAACGGGCAGAGAGGGGGGTGACAACCTTTTATTTTTTGGGAAGGCCATTTGAGTTTGGCTTTTTGGTTTGGTTTTGTTTTTGTTTTTTTTTAAACATACCTGTAAATTCTCCGTTTGTGTCTCTTCAATGACATGATATGTTGTGGGCCAAGTTAATACTCCAGGTACAATCTTGTGATTAATCATTGTTTGTGATTTCATGAACTGATCAAGCGCATCTGAAAATCTGAAGTTTGAAACAGGTACAGAATGTTCAGATCACACATAAATGACTTCGATATGGCCTGTAATACTTTTGTGATTAATTTTATGATCCAAAGGGAAAAAAATGGTAACTGAGAGTATGTGCTAGTTATCTGTTTAAAGACTCAAGATGTAAGCCTGTTAGCCAGTCTGAGACTGAAAGCCTGCACTGGTATTACAGAACCACAGAATATTAGGCATTGGAAGAGACCTACAGAGATCATGTAGTTCAACCCCCGCCACCAGAGCAGGGTCACCTAGAGCAGGTTACACAGGATGAAGTCTAGGCAGGTTTTGAATGCCTGCAGAGACAGAGATTCCACCACCACTCTGGGTAGCCTGTTCCAGTGCTCTGTTACTCTTAAAAAATAAACAAGTTCCTCGTCATGTTTAGACGGAAAAGCCTGTGTTCCAGTTTGTGACCACTGCCCCTTGTCCTGTTTCCAGACATGACTGAAAAGAGTCTGGTTCCATCCTCCTGACACCAGCCCTTTAGATATTGGTAAGCATTAATGAGATGATATTCAAGCAACCCATGAATGCGAGTGAGAGTATGTGTATGTTCATGAGTGGCCTTCAACCTTGATAAGCCAGGGAGGAGGCAGAGAACTCTGCTACTGATACTTATGTCTTTCATGAGTTCAGGTAGTGCTATACATGGGATCTGCTCTGCCCAGGTTAGTCTGCAAGGCCAGCTATGCTGTCATGTGTGCTTACACACCTCTTTGGGACACACATGCAGCCTCACTATGGGTCAACACTGCCAAGAGAAACAACAGGAACATCTGTGGGACAGGCATGCAGACACCTCCTGGGTCCCAGACTGCATTTGGATATGCTGTGGCAGTGGGAAGCAGAAATCCCCTGTGTCCAACACTCTCTGAGCATGTGCTTTTAGATATCCATGCGAGGAGAGCTTAATGTTTAATATCAAACTTATTTATTTGGCATTGTAATAGGTTTATGTGGCATGTTGACCACTGCTACAGAGATGGCCTCTGCAAGGAGAGGCTGGGGCTGCCTCAGTTCCAGTTGGCTCCTACAAACCCATAACATATCAGGCAAGATAGTGGCACTTCAGAGAAGGCATGGATAAGAAAGGACAAAGCATACTGCATGGCTGAGGAATAAGGAAAACAAGTGTGAAAAACAAACCTTCAAGCATCAAGGTAAGAAGAAGGGGAGGAGGGGCTCCTGGCACAGAGCAGAGATTCCCCTGCACCTCCTGGAGTTGACCTCACTGAAGCAGGTACCCACACTGGAAGACTCCTGCCAGAGTAGGTGGATGTGCCCTGAAGGAACTGTGGAAAGGCCCCACACTGTGGCACAAGAGAAGTGTGAGAAGGAAGGGACAGCAGAGCAACCCTCACTTCTCCATCCCTCTACACCATTTGTGGGAGAATGAGATAGGAGTCAGCAGTGAGAGAGTAAAGTTGAGCTTGGGATAAATGGGGCTTGGGGGGGAGGTAATTACTTTGTTTTCCACCATCCAATTCCAACAGAAAATAATTTTTACTCAATTTGACTCCATTTTGACTGTCACTTCTAGTTAGCAAGTGATGTCCCTGTCTTTATCTCAACTCCTTTTTTTAAAATTTTTTTTTCCATCTTATTTTCTCTCCCTCTCCTACTAAGGACACCGGAGAGCAGATGGGTTAGGGTCTGACAGCCAATACAATATGTGATTCCCATTCCCAGTCTCTGTGCTGTAGTGCTAAGGCTTGGACGATAGGTCCAAGCCAGGGTTGACCTATAGATGAATCCTGTCCTTGTATGGTAGTGCTGAGGCTTGGACAACGGGCCCAAGCCAGAGTTGCCTTGTACAGAAACAATAAAAATAATTGAGCTTGCGTTCTTGCCTATCAAATATAATTGACATTTTATCCTTGTATTAATCATTAAAAACATAATTTATCAAAAATAATTGACTTGTCACTTCAAAAGAAAGTATGTTAAAGATACCAAGCCAACCATGCCAAGTTCTGGTCATGGTTGGTCAGGAGATGAACCTGCATAGTGTAATATGCAAAGTCATCCTGACTTGTAGGTTGTTTAATATATAAGGCTGCACCCCTCACCTACATGTGGATGTACCATGTAGGATTTTCCCACTTGCTGGGAAGGGTTCTCCGAATCCCCGCTGCAACTGGGGCTCCCCAGCTACTGCTGGTGTGGATAATGGTAACATATGCAAGTGGCGATGTATCTCTCTTAACCACTATCCTTACTCTTATGTAGCAATGATTTGATGCATTACCCTGTATATTTTCTATCTGTCTGCTTTAGGGACTTTATTCTGTATTTTTCCGATTTCATAGTTGTTATTTAGTTATCACCAGTGAAACACATCTACTCTTTCCACTCTGGTGTCTGAGTTTCATTACCACCCTCAATTGGCAAAACACATGCTAGCCTCAAGCCCTTTGTTATCCAGTTCATTATTAGTCCAGTTTCTGCATTTCATGTTCAGCTGAGCCACATATACATTCCACCCCCTCCCCTTTACTGGTCTGGCTAGCTAAGGAAGATATTACTCTTCATTCACCACAGGGAACCCAATAACTCACTGTGCAGATGCCTTATCTGAAACCAAGGTTACCCTCCAGACTCCCTGGTGTTGGGACAAGTTAAGCTTTCTTTAGGATACATTTTTTCCCTAAGATCATTCTTTTTTTTTTTTTTTTTTTTTTTTTTGTGCTTCCCTTGTGAGTTCTCCTTCACTGCAGGGGTGTGCTGGTTGGTCATATCCTCATGCCCTGGAGTCTGCTCAATTCAGGGACTTCCAGTATTAAAGTTGAAATAAATCACTCTGATGTATGAATTGAGTGATTAACAAAGAACAATTAGAAAAAAAACAAAAAACCCACAAAAACCCCACACATGGCTTCTCAACTGAAAATAATTTTTGTATGCAATACTGAAGCTTTCTTTTTTACCAACCTGTTTTGTCTGAGGTATACATTTCCAATTCCGTAGTATGCCAAACAATCAAATCTTTCTTCCTGGTACTGTTCAATTATTTTCTTAAACTGGTCTTCAGCCTTTTTCAGTGCCTTCAAAATAAATTCAAAACAACAATATGTTACTCTGCCAGAAGTTTTTCACTTTTCCTCTCCTTTTTTAGCTCCAGTAGAATGAGTCAGTATGTCCTATTCTTTCATTAGTCTTACCAACAGTAAAGGGAACTAAGCAACTTTATGGTCACACACAAAGGCCTCCCTTTTTTAAAAAAGAAATTTATTCTGTAAACATGGGCTCCCTCTGAAATAATGAAATTAAATTATTGAGCTACAAACACCCAGACATTTTTAGATTTGTTGCAGGACATTAGGTATTTTTCAATGCTGCAGGAAAAAAACCCAAACACCAAACAACGCCCAGTTCTGTTTTGGTGTTTTCCAGAAACAACAGCATTCTCTTTCTCTTGCTTTGTAAGCAGAAATATTTGTGTTAGAAAGAGTAGGGCACAACCACATTACAACAAAAGAAAAGAAAAATAACTGACTAGACTTCATTAATGCTTAAGAATCTAATTTTATTTGGTAGTTTAATTTATCCAAACACAATAAATATCTAAGTCTCAGATATTAAACTATATGGCTTAAAATGTGACAGAAGTTTTAATTCCCTACCCATTTTATGTCTGTTAAACACAGACAAAAATTGTTGGCCAACTACCACAACTAGAATTTTGGATTAAAGCGATATGGTGGCTTAATGGTCTACCTCAGGTTGTCCTATTCCAAGAAGAGCAGTGGCATGTCCATAGATGATTACAACATAATTAATACTACGAAGATTCAGTTGCTGCAAATAGAGTAAAAATTATAGTAGTAGCACACAGGAACTTGAAACACAACACATGCACACACATTGTCACACAAAACTTAATACTACAGTACAATTTTTTTTTTTAATTCACAGTATTCAAGATCAAAGAGTTATATGACCTAGAGAATAGATACTCTTTTTACCCTACATTATTATGAATAAAGTTTAATCTGACAATGGACAAAGTTTCTTGGCAAATAACACATTTGATAACTGTATCATATGTTCTTATAAGAGGATTTTTTTGGTAAATATTTTTAGATGGCATCTAGAAACACACATGTATGCCAAACATTACAAAAATACATCCTGTGCTACTATCAGGACTTTTTTACCCTTTTCGTATCTGTAAGCTCCTTTGTAGTCAACATTACAGGCAACAATTAATAATAATGACTATTTTGGTGGAAGACTGAAGCAAAATATTGAAAATATAAACTTCAATTACTTCAATAAATTGTTATTCTCCTAGGTTTACCTTTAACTCTGAAGGTTTCAGAATGCTCAGTAATTCTGAAAAGGCTTGCTCAGCATTGTGACATCGCTGGTTCATCAAGGCTACACAACCTTCACAAACAAGGGATTGAACTCGTGCTTGCAACATCATTAATTCCACCTAAAATATTTAGATAAACAGTAAGTCCCAAAGGAAGTTCAAGCATAACTTTAGTCCTTCTTACATATAAAAACTAAAAAACCCAGACCTATGCTTTTCCACACCTGCACACTCCATTTTGTGTACAAATATTTTTTAAAATCTTGATAACTATGTCCTTTTGCCTACACTTTCTTTCCCTCTTGATAGTTAATGCTGGAAGATTTCAGAACACATGATTTTACAGTGTTTCACTACAGATACTTCCTGAAGTCTGCAGCAGGAGTTTCCAGTAGTGTGAATGTAAATCAAGACAACCAGGTGCAAAACTAAGAACTTCTATTCCCTTGATTTGCTAAAACACTGAAATAAGATTAGCTTTGGAAAGCAGATCATTGTGTCAGGGCAGAAATATATAATTTGACTATTTAAGAGGCTCTTTCAACACCAGCTCCAGCAATCCTAAGCTAAAAACAAAGAGTAACAAGGAGGCCCACCTGTGCATTATAGGCCACAGCCATATTTCAGTATGAAGCAATCCTACTTTACAAGCTTTTCATTAACTGCCCCTTTTTCCCCGTCATATGTTAACATTTGAAGCCTGGGATTCTGAAGACAAGGTTGTTGCCAGGGAAAAATGCAAACAATGGGGAAGTTTTGAATTGCCAATTTTTTTAGCATTACTCTAATGCTGTATTTAATTTTATTCCTGTAAACTAAACTAGGCTTTGTATATGACGTAATTTTCCCAGGCATCTAAGAATTTTGATCTTACTTTGCCTTCATCTTGTTAACTGATCAAAAAGGACAAATACAAGAAACTCATGATCTGATTACAGCTATAAATGAAAGTGGCAGGGGGAGTGGAAACTATAAATAGATACAGAAAAGACCAAAATGCACAAATTACCTAATGAAAAAAGTAAGGCATTTTAATTTCCTAGAACTATTGAAACAAAGTAATGTTGTCAGAGCATAAAATTATAGGACAGCACAAATTAATTTAATGTTAAGCTAATGTTAAACTACATAGGTGGCTAAGGGATTGGTGCCACCGGAAGAACTTTGGGTTTTTTGACTATGGGATGAATTTCAGCGTACCAGGTGGACTGCAACTATCTAATAGGGGAAAAAGGACTCTAGCCCACAAGCTGGCAGGTCTAATAAGGAGGGCTTTAAACTAGGCTCGAAGGGGGAAGGGGTTGAAACAAGATTCTCCGGAAAGGAGCCCAAGGGTGGACAGTGCAAGTTAAGGGACAAACCAGCAGCCCAGCTGAAGTGCATGTACACCAATGCACGCAGCATGGGCAACAAACAGGAGGAGCTGGAAGCCACCGTGCAGCAGGAAAGATATGATGTAGTCGCTATCACGGAAACGTGGTGGGATGACTCCCATGACTGGAGTGCTGCAATGGGTGGCTACAGGCTCTTCAGAAAGGACAGACAGGGTAGGAGAGGTGGAGGGGTAGCCCTGTATGTTAGAGACTCTCTTGACTCCATAGAAATTGAAGTAGGTGATAATAAGGTGGAGTGCCTGTGGGTCAGAATCAGGGGAAAGGCCAACAAGGCTGATACTGTGATGGGAGTCTGTTACAGACCACCCAACCAGGAGGATGAGGGTGATGAACTCTTCTACAAGCAGCTGGCACATGTTTCAAAATCGTCGTCCCTTATTCTCGTGGGTGACTTTAACCTGCCGGACATCTGCTGGGAATTTCACACAGCAGAGAGGAGGCAGTCTAGGAGATTCCTAGAGTGTATTGAGGATAATTTCCTGATGCAGCTGGTAAATGAGCCTACCAGGGATGGAGCCCCACTTGACCTACTCTTTACAAACAGAGAGGGGCTGGTGAGGGATGTGGTGGTCGGTGGGCGTCTGGGACTTAGTGATCACGAAATAATAGAGTTCTCAATAATCAGGGCTGCAAGGAGGGCTGTCAATAAAACCTCTACATTAGACTTCCGGAGGGCAGATTTTGGCCTGTTCAGAAGACTAGTCCAGAGCATACCCTGGGAAACAGCCCTTGAAAACAAAGGAGTCCAGGAGGGATGGACATTCTTCAAAGAGCAAGTTTTGAAAGCTCAGGAACAGGCTGTCCCGGTGTGCCGAAAGGCGAGCCGGCGGGGAAGACGACCACTCTGGCTCAACAGAGAGACTTTGAAGGAAATTAGGATCAAGAAGAGGGCCTACCGGTTATGGAAAAAAGGGCTATCTACTCAAGAGGAATTCAGGAATACAGTTAAGTTATGTAGGAAAAAAATTAGAGACACAAAGGCACAACTTGAACTAAATCTCGCCACCTCTGTGAAGGATAACAAGAAGTCCTTCTACAGATACATCAGTGGCAAAAGGAGGGGCAAGGAAAACATTCATTCTTTAATGGACATGGACGGGAATGTAATTGTCAAAGATGAAGAAAAGGCTGAGGTATTTAACGCCTTCTTTGCCTCAGTTTTTAACAGTAAAACGGGCAATCCTGAGGACAGCTGGCTTCTGGAGCCTATAGGAGACAAGAATCTAAACACCCCCCCTGCAATCCAGAAGGAAACTGTCAGTGATCTACTGGGCTGCTTGGATCCCCACAAGTCTATGGGACCGGATGAACTCCATCCAAGGGTGATGAGAGAGTTGGCAGAAGAGCTCGCCAAGCCTCTCTCTATCATCTACCAGAAGTCCTGGCTCACCGGGGACATCCCAAATGACTGGAAGTTGGCGAATGTCACGCCAATCCACAAGAAGGGCCGGAAGGAAGACCCGGGAAACTACAGGCCTGTCAGCCTGACCTCGGTGCCTGGCAGGGTTATGGAACAGATCGTCCTGGGAGCAATCACACAGCACCTGCAGGATGGACAGGGGATCAGACCCAGCCAGCACGGGTTTAGGAAGGGCAGGTCCTGTCTGACCAACCTGATCTCCTTTTATGATCAGGTGACCCGCCTGGTGGATGAGGGGAAGGCTGTGGATGTGGTCTATCTGGACTTCAGCAAGGCTTTCGACACCATCTCCCACAGCATCCTCCTGAGAAAGCTGGCTGCCCACAGCTTGGACAAGCCTACTCTGCACTGGGTTAAGAATTGGCTGGAGGGTCGGGCCCAGAGAGTGGTGCTGAATGGGGCTGCATCCGGTTGGCGGCCGGTCACAAGCGGAGTCCCCCAGGGATCAGTGCTGGGCCCAGTCCTGTTCAATATCTTCATCAATGACTTGGATGAGGGGATTGAGTCTATCATCAGCAAGTTTGCTGATGACACCAAGCTGGGGAGAAGTGTTGATCAGCTGGAAGGCAGGAGGATTCTGCAGAGAGACCTGGACAGGCTGGAGAGATGGGCTGACTCCAATGGGATGAGCTTCAACAAGGCCAAGTGCCGGGTCCTGCACTTTGGCCACAGCAACCCCATGCAGCGCTACAGACTGGGGACAGAGTGGTTGGAGAGCAGCCAGGCAGAAAGGGACCTGGGAGTCTGGATTGACAGGAAACTGAACATGAGCCAGCAGTGTGCCCAGGTGGCCAAGAAGGCCAATGGCATCCTGGCCTGTATCAGAAACAGTGTCACCAGCAGGTCCAAGGAGGTGATTCTGCCCCTGTACTCAGCCCTGGTGAGGCCACAGCTCGAGTCCTGTGTTCAGTTCTGGGCCCCTCAGTTCAAGAAGGATATTGAGGTCCTCGAACAGGTCCAGAGGAGGGCAACCAAGCTGGTGAAGGGACTCGAACACAGATCCTACGAGGAGAGGCTGAGGGAGCTGGGGCTGTTCAGCCTGGAGAAGAGGAGGCTCAGGGGAGACCTCATTGCCCTCTACAACTCCCTGAAAGGAGGATGGAGCCAGGGGGGGGTTGGTCTCTTTTCCCAGGCAACTCTCAGTAAGACAAGAGGGCATGGTCTTAAATTGTGCCGGGGTAAGTTCAGACTGGATATTAGAAAGAATTTTTTCACAGAAAGGGTGATCAGACATTGGAACGGGCTGCCTGGGGAGGTGGTGGACTCTTCGTCCCTGGAGATATTTAAAAAGAGACTCGATATGGCACTCAGTGCCGTGGTCTAGTGACTGTGGTGGTAATTGATCAAGGGTTGGACTCGATGATCTCTGAGGTCCCTTCCAACCCAGCCTATTCTATGATTCTATGATTCTATGACATATGAAGCGATTAAGCCAGCTAAAAATGATACTTTCAGTAATACTAATACATTAGTCTTAAAAAAATAGGTGTTTTAAAAGAAAAAAGGGGTGTTTAAGCACAGGCAGAAGCTGTACCTTCTCCTGAATCCAGTTTTGGCATATGAGATAATTTATCAGAATAGAAATTTCTGGTATCTACTTCCCCAAATTAACAGCAAGGAGATGACCAATTATTTACATCCCCATGATTTCAAGAACTTTGGGATACTCATCACTCATTACAGATAAGACCTCAGAAGGACAATTCTCAATTTGTGAATTCTAGAGTGTTTTAAACTGCCATTCAACAAAATGTTCTCATTATTTTAAAGATATATATCAAACGAATGAAAACGCATTTAGCTGGGACTTTGGCAGGAATATTATAAATCTCTGAATGATTCCTAGAGATTTTTGTAGTTTCTTACAAATTAAGATACAAGGAAGCTATATTACTAACTCATGGTTTTAACTAAGTTATACTGTTACTACATTGAATATTGTAACACTGATTTCCAGTGTCAGTTCTTACAGAAGAAATAAAAAGTACCAGCTACAACAGTACAGATCACAGAATATTTGCCTCCTGATAAAAGTCAAGTTAATCATGAAGCATTAGATTTTTGAATGAACAGTTTGGAAAGTGTTACTAAAAGGTGACAAATCATTTACACTTAAGGTCATATGCTAATGAATTTCCAGTTACCTGTGGCAGAGTAGAGAAGAATTTATCTTCGACAGATTTCAAATCAAGGTGATCTCTACAAATAACAGGACAATGGCATCATGAGATTGTACTGTCTTTATATGTAATCTTCTTTTCAAGAAAGAGAAATTTCTTTGCTTTTATCAACCACATCACAATTACCTACATGCTAGAGATTATTATGGCATGCTTTCACAATATTCATAAAAAGTACTATAACAATATATCAAGGATTGTCATACTATTCATATAGTTCATATACATCTGGCTCAGGAATCACTAGGGCTCCAGGGAAGAAGCTAGAATTTTGCAATCTTTGCTATAGCAAAAGTCTTTGCTGTAATTTTAGTTTCTTTTTTTATCTTCTCCACCTTATTGTCATCTGAGTTGATCTTATAAAGGGGTAGGATTGGTGACTAGAAAACTTCCCTACCCCAAAGGCTTAGGGCTCTTCTTCCTCCTCTACTGTTCCTAAGTAGAAAGTTTTTTATCTTAGCACAACCACTCTTTAAAATCAAATACATGTAGCAGCTACACATGGTGGGAGCAGGGAGAGCAAAGAGGAAGAGTTGCTCTTCCAAGCTTTTCCTTTCCATTATTGCAGCAGAAACACCATGCACAACTAGAGAACAGAGAAAGCATAATGAAGAGGGCAAACTACTGCCTAAAACTCTATAATAAATCTGCAATGCTAAGATTGCTGCTCAGTCAATGCTACTATATTGCCTTCTGCTAATATACACTCAGATCTGTCCCACATTTGAAGGTATCAAAAATTCATCACTCGAGATAAGTTCTTTATAGCGTCAGAGGACTCCCTAGATTTTTGGAAGCCAAGCAACCAACTAATTACTGAAATGGAGGCAAGACTGTAACTGAGCAAGCAGCTCAGTTATTGAGAAATTAGTGTGTTTTTTCTAGGTCTAATAAACTTCCCTGTGAGAGAAGCAATTTTGTAGATGGTTCAGTTACTTCAGAGGATTTGTTCTCAGAGTGAATTCTAGCCTCCACCCCTCCCTTAAATAGCTCAGTGGCAACTCTGTTAAATAACACAGATGACCTCTTCTGTGACAAAGTTTCAATTGTCACAGCTACGGTAGTATTCAAAGAGAGTTACGGAAAGCCAAAAGAATTGTACTGTCGTAAATACAAACTAAAAGATGGTGGGTTTTGTGGTCACACTTAGATTAAATGTTGTAGTTGTAACAAATGGAAGCATAAATTTTGTCCATAATATGTACACTGCTTTTTAACCTCAACTAATGTGGCTCCAAACCATCACACTCATTTACGTTGAGCATGTTCTATTGGGAGTACTCAGGTGCCTAAAATTAGCTTTCAATATGATTTAAGTGAAAATTCAAGTCTAAAAACAACTAAAGGTCTTTTTAAGTAATGTTCTGATACTGATTTGCAATTATTTCCTTGCAGTGAAATCTCTTATTAGTAAGCATATGAAGTGTCAGAGAAGTTCCAGAAATTACTTTGTACTAAGAACAGAACTAGTACAAAGAGACCTTGAAAATAAGATAGAACTTGAGTTATGTTGTGGTGTAAGTTTGAATGTAACAATTGGAACAAGATCCCCATTATCTTTGGCTGTAAAGGAAACATTTTTTCTTATGGCTACAGTGTGACCTGCTTTTGGGCAACAGTTTTTAAGCAGAGGTTATTGAAATTATGTCTTTGCTTACTAAAAATTCAATCAAACTTTGAAAAATATTTAGTTTTCAAATAATAACTCAGGCTCTTCATGACAACTAGAATTCTGTCAACTTTAATCAGATATTTTAGCATGAACTATACCCTGAAGAGTATGTGAACAATGTAAACAAAGCAATTAGCAAGCAGCAAGTCACAGATGCATGAACTCATTTTAAGTGCTACATAAAATAACTGAAAATAGTAATAACTAATTTTTTTTTCTTACACTGTCTTTTCAGAGTCAGCAGGTTTAGTTTTTGGCCTCCCTTTGTTTTGATGACCTTGGCCTGTAATGAGAAAAAGTATTTCAAACAAAATGACAATCACCTAAAGCAAAGGAAAAAAATGCACTAAGAATTCATGTTTTGCTTTATAAATAATAGATCTTAACATTTACAGTATCGAAAACTAATGCAACCAAGAAGTTTTTCAAAAAGTCACCTGAGTGTTAGAGTAGGAATCTGATATTATTATCATTAAACAGTACAAGATTTTATTAGACCTGTTAAGGGAAAAAATACTTCAAATAAACAGAAGGCTCTTAAAATTCTGTAAGATGTGATCTGCCTCTATAATGTGTAAACAACCATTTAAGGGGAGTCCTTAACTTCAAACTAAATAAATCCATATGTTATACAAAACCACAACTGATACTATTCAAGGTTAGTTGATAACTAGAATTTTTGTTATTGTTAACAATATTGTTATTGTTAGAATATCCATATTTGACTATGGATATTCAATATTGGCTACAGAAATTTTTACGGAGTCTACTACTTCAAAAGTACATAGCTAAAGGAGTTAAGTTTAACCCATCTTAAGCTTAGAAATATATACACGATTCTGATCAAGATAAATATCCCTGATCAGAGAATAAAAATACTTGATGATATGTAAATATTGGATCACAAAGACAAGAATAAAAAGTGTCATGTTATAGTGATTAATTTCTAACTCTGAACCTAAATGGCAAAGACTTAACACAAACTTTCCGAATATACTTCACACCTTCAGAGATCTAATACTGCCTTTAATTAGTTACAGGGCTCTATAAGCTCAGCAAACAATTCATTAGTAAGAAGAAAGAAGAAAACATATTTTATACTTTATTGTAATTGCTCAAAACCATGAATCCATGCCATTAACTAAAATAATCTCTCAACAATTTCCTGTGGAATTAAAACATAACGTTAGGCATCTAAATGTGCACATGTGTATCCATGAATAAGTCATTAAGTTTTGATTTTCAACAATTTTAAGTTAGAATTTTACAAGGCATTAATAACTCAGTTTCAACAGTGACAAAATCCACTTATGAGAGAGCTTCCTTCTAATAACTGGACAGTTAGACAAGCAAGGCAAAAAGTTGTATTTCTGTCAGTACAGAAACCAACATGCAGCTGACAAATCAGTTGCAGAACGGCTGAGCATCCCATGTTGCAGGTGTTCCTTATTATACATGCTAAGTTTAACAGGTCCAACTCAGATTTTTTTGCTAGTTAAATATAAGGGATTTACAAGGCACATAGGAACATCTTCTCTTGCCTCAGCTACCTCTTCCAGGAAGTGACAGTTTCAGCTATGATCTTTGAGAAGCAGTTTAGGAGGTGACTGTGGCTTCCTAATAATGGACACAATCACATACAGTACTTAGATATAAGATATTTGAGCACTGGGAAATAAGCATAAGGTACAACTACCTAAACCATTAAATAATTCTTCATTTATTATTATATCCACGCTGAACTACCATAAAATCAATTTTGAAAAGGTTATTAGTTTTATCTTAAAAGTTTCAGTAACTATGCTTAGAATTGTTAATTTCATTATACTCAGGAGTATTTTATATTATTAGATCCAAAATATTGAAAGACACTTGTGGAAAAATATAAATCTACTAATTTGAGTAATATTACTCAAGACAGTGGGATGACTCATGTACTCATTCCTCAAGTTAAATCGTATGCACACACACTTTCTGCTTTGTCACAAGTAATTTTTCATCAAAAACTACTTAATGGCATAAAAATGAAATTAATCAGAACAGAAACCAAACATCATGAAGACTGAATTACTTCACGAACCATTTCTTGAAATTGTCACACAGAAGTCTGAATAGTTGTCTGTTGAAACACTTCATATGCATTAAAAACTTCAGAGCTACACTAATAATCACAAATAATAATAATAATAATCACAAATGCATCATAACAGGTTATTTATATGATGGAAAACAATCATCCTTTTGAAAGCCAGAAAACATTTCAAGCATATAATCATTTAACCATTTAGAGACACATAGATAGTACCTTTTCTTCACTATACAGGTTCCCTTCCCTTCCCTTAAGGACCTGATGCATCATTCAAAACAAACTTAAGATAAAGGTGTAATAAGCCTTCCTTCTCACCATTAAAAAGAAAGAATAAGCAATATTTTTTCATTATGTGAATCTGATTATAAAGGCCATTCAATAAAAATTATTTCAGGAAAATTTCCTACAGAATCTACTTCCCCCATATACCACCACGCAACTACTTTCAGACTTTAAAAATATTTTAAAATAAAAGTAATAAGTAAATCCTGAATTATAATTAAAACACCAAAAGGGATATATTAATACAACAGTAAACATGATTCACTTACCCCACAAATATTTTAAAATGTTTGAAGTAGTGTTGCTTTTGCTAGACATGGCCATTAGGAGCAAACAAAAGTATATAATAGAAATGTACACATGCTCAAAAAAATAGTACATGCAGACAAAAAATGAAATTAAAAAGGACAATAACTTTAAAATACGATACAGTAGCATAAAGTTCCTTTACATTAAAACTCATGCAAGTCGTAAGCCTTTAAATGAACAAAGGCTAAGAAAAAGAAAGCTGTTTTTCCCCACCCACTGCAAACTTGTATCAGCTAGTCATTCAGAGTGTAACTCCTCCTTTCTAACCAAAGCCAAATCAAATATTTTCTTCTACATTAGTACTGACATAACAAGTACAAGGGGGAGAGGAGGAGGAAGGGATAACAGAAAAAAAAGAAGGAATGAGCAGGGTTTGTTTATTTTTTAATCACTGCTTTCAGCATAACATTTCACAGTCTTATGATCTCTTTAGCCGATAAATATTTTCAGCTGTTTCCCAACATTCAACCTGTCATTTTCCCTCTTACCTCCTCAAACTCACTAAAAATCAGCTCTCTTTCCAACATACCCCCTTCTCCAGCATCAGCAGTGTAGACACATTGCAGACACTCTGCCCTTGGCCAGTATCAGCAGCACAGACAGAATGCCAGCACCCTGCCCCCTGACCAACATGTTAACTACATAAAGGACAATTCTCTCAAATCCCACTACCACTGGAGAAGCCAAGGGGCAGCACAACTCCTACCTGCATTCAAAAGGGATCTGTGTCATTTGGTCTTCCTACCAGGTGACCTGGACACCAAATGTCCATGACAGTCCACTGGAGCCAGGGCACCAGTTATACTCCTGTGACTGCTATCAGTGATTGGGTGGGTCACCCTATGGGCCTCAATATTAAGTTCTGTTTTCTAATGTGTCATCAGACTCTATTACTATTCAGATCACACCTTCTTGCTCAGGAAAATTTCTGGATTTACTTGGTTGCCACTTTCTTCAAACTTACTCAGAATTCCCTATGGCCTCCATGTATCTGCTATTTTGCTCCTTCACACCACCTACATACAATTTCTCAAAACTGATTTGTTTTCCAGAGCTTGATTCCTCTTCCTAAAACCCTTCCCCAATTTGCTTTCTACATTAAGTTTCTTCAACAGGAAAGATCACTTCACATACTGGTCACTTTAAAAATTTTTTTAATACACCTCCATTGTTTTCCTAAAAATCAAATTTTGAGGTGCTCTGCACTTCAGGACCTATGCAGCTAAGTACTTAAGTATGTGAAGTCCAAAAACCAGCATGGCTGGGCACCAGGGACTTCAGACTGCTGCACTGTCAGGACTAGAAGAACCCTGCAGTCACAACTTCAGAATATACTGTGAGCATGCAGCTCGTCCAGATTCAGTAGCAGTATTCTACGCAAACATTATAAACAAGAACACTTTCTAAGTGTCAAGGAAGTATGTTATGCTTCCTTGGTTACAGCAGGTGTTAAAAACTGAAGCAAAATTCAGGAAAAGATTTCACTTATAGATCAGAACAGCTCGCACTTCACTTTCAGCACAGAAAAGTGACTCACCACTGTGGGAGTTTTTTTGGGAGTATGAGTTCTCTCTACAAAAGGGTTGGGGGTGGTTGTTATTCCTTTAAAAAAAAAAAAACAAACAAAAAAACAAAACAAACAAACCAAAACCACAACAAACAAACAAACAAAAAATTACACCAACTTAAACCTCCTAGTGTTGGCATCTAAAAATCCATTCTATTACTTTGTGGCCTCCTTCCTAACTGTGGGATTATTATATTAAGGATCGTAGTAATCACAAACAAATTATCAATATTGAAACTACCCACATTTCTCTTAAATGTAGATCCTTTTAGATCCTATATATGTCTTAGTAGCATTACAAAAGTATGAATAAAACAGAAACACAGATGTATCTAAGGAGATGCATGTTAACAGAAAAAGAAGTAAAAGACAATAGCGTAGTGTTGTGAAATAACCCTAGATACATTTGTTTATTAGTAAAGGCAACAGCAAAGAAAAAACTAACTCACACTAGATAAAACATAAAAAACAAACTCACTTGGTAGAAAGTCCTGAGAGCAACCTTTGTTTTCTATTCTTTGGATGTCAGGCACCTAGCAATAAATAGGTTAGTTTAGTTTTGCACACATTTAAATAAATAAATAAAATCACTAAATTTAAACAAAGAAAAAAACCAAACACTAACATTTAAACAAAGAAATCACAATAAAACTACAGCATATTAATTATGTCCCTATTCAGGAGGTAAAGAAAAATCAGTTCCCTTATCTATGTGTATTTGTACACTTATACTTTCTTCCCCCAAATTCATATAAATTTGTATTACCTATTGGTTTGACCAATGCTAGCTTTTCTTGCATCCTGAAGGAAGGCAGAATTACCCAGACTTAAATTATGAATATTTTCATAGCATAAAAGCAGGTGAAAGTTTTCATAAGATAGTAAAAAAATCTTTAAGTGCTTCTTATGTGTTCTATAAATGGCTTTAATTTTCAAAAATTTCTAAGTTTCATTTCCTTTCCTTTGCCTTTGTACAAAGGTTTCACTTTCCCCACTAATGCGTCATCAGCTTTTTGCTGCCCCGCCCTCCTGTAAAGCCTGATAGGGCTTTTTCACATGTACATGCTGAAGTGCTTTGACCTTGCTAGTGCAGTCACATTATTTATCATCTTGTTTTCTATGTTACAGAGCTTACTTAAAACACACTTCGTAGGCTAAATTATAACAAACAACTTGTTAATTAGGTAACAAAAATGACCATCAGGAAGATGTTCTTCCATCAGGAAGAAGTACAGATGTTTCTTTTAAATTAATAATTAATGTGAAAAAAGAACTGTCTGTAAGAAACCTGGAGGTTTGTTGTTAATTTTTTAATTCCATGCTGTTATAGCAGGACTGGCACAGTCTGCATGCATAGTGCAAAGCAAAACATTCAGAAAAATGTATGCACAGGAATGGTTTACAGGCTCCCCATGATGCTAGACAATAAGATAGCAACAGCTGGGAAATTCCACTGATATCCGCTAGGAAAATCCACTTAAAATAACAAACACCAACAAAATCTCCCACCTTTGCACTTTTTTAGGTGTGTATTTTGTTCTTAAGGGAAAAAAAAAAAAAAAAAAAGAAAAAAAAAAACACATATGTTATGGGTTTGGCTGGGGTAAAGTTAATTTTTCTCGTCCTTGATCCTATGGTGCTGTGTTTTGGATTTGTGCTGAAAACCGTGCTGATTACACGGGATGTTTTGGCTGTTTCTCAGGACTGTTTGCACTGCTTCAAGGCCTCTTCTGTCCTGCGTGCTGCCCCAACAGCAAGTAGGCTGGAGATGCATGAGAAGTTGGGAGGGGGCACAGCTGGGACAGCTGACCCCAGCTGACCAAAGGGATGTCCCATAAGATAAGACATTCAGCAATAAAAGCTGGGGGAAAAAAGCAGAAAGGATGGAAGTTCTGGGTTGCAGCATCTGTCTTACCAAGCTATTATGCATGACAAAGCTCTGTCTTTACTTCGCTTGTGTGTGCAGCTTTTGCTTTGCCTGTTAAACTGTACTGATCCCAACCTGCAAGTTTTCTTGCTTTTACATTCTGGATTTTCTCCTCCATGCTGATGAGAGGAGTGAGCAAGTAGCTGTGAGAAACTGTGTGGAACCAGGGTGCAAGCACAGCAACACAGTACACCATTGCACTTTCAACAACGAAATTATCTTCTAACAGTCAGAATTAGAGGCTTTTCTTGGTATATTTCTTTGGTCATCCTTCATTAACATGTATCCTTAATTATTTTTCAAGTACAAAAATCAACCATGAACAAAGTTCACTATATTGTCTTGTGCTGGATGCACTTGACTCACTGGCCAACCCAGCAGTAGTTTGTTTCAGGCTATAAAGAAGTACAGGCCTGGGCTGTCACCAGGTCATGAACTTCCCTAGTTCCAGTTGTTCTTTGAAAATCCACACAGGGACAGACTGACATGGAGAGCTTTGATGTGCACGAGCTTGGAAAGGGGAGCATCAATCATGCGATTAACACACAAATAGCACATTGTTCTTTCAAAATTAATTTGGTTAAGAAACAAAGGAAGTTGTGGTACAAGGAGTCTCATGCTTACCTTTTCCATTACAAGTAATTTGACAACAAGCCAACCACTTTTCGCTGCATGAATACAACAGCCTGAGTGGACCATTTTTGAGCTCTCCCTCTCAAGTAGCTGGCAGCACAGTGGTGATCTCCCCTTGATTTGGGATCACTCTCCAGGCTACTCCATGAGGTGGAGAGAGACCACTTACTGACTGTAGATCTTTGGTAAGTGATCAACATCACATATAGCCTTGTATCACAGGGCATTTGTGTTGGTAAGTTCTAATGATTATTACATCCTCTGCGCAGTGGAGTAATAGACTGGATCTTTCTACTGAATTTGTTAAGCCTCACTTTTACATCTTACTTCAATAAAACCACTTCTGTGGCTGCCTATGGCAGTGGTTCTTTAAGCAGTCTAAATCTTCCTCAGGACAGCTTCACTTTTTCTTTTAATCTTCCTCACAAAAATTTAGGAACTATCTAGTAGAACACAGGCATTTTTAAAAATTCCTTCAATTTAAAAGAGTGAATCTAAATAACAACAAAGGACTACTAAAGTAACTCAAGTCCATCTTGTATTGGACTACACTTTTTCTAAACACACAAGCCAAACAGGTACTTGAAAATGACAAAACCCAAGTTTTAAACACAATCTAGTTAAGCATACTTTTTAACCAACTTTTTTCCCCATACAAAATAAATCTGTTTACAAAGCATGAAGTCTATAACCATGCAAATTCCTTAACATCACAATATCAGTGCAAAACACTGCTCCATAATAATAAAAGCTTTGCATATGAATTAACTTGGGCTAAACCACCTTTCACTGAACTTCATTACACCAGTATGTGTTAACTCAGTCCTCTCCTAAAGCCAAAGGAAAGCCCACATCTGAATGTACATTGACATGGAGGACTGGACAGTCAATTAAATCAGACATAAATTCAGTCCTACTTTCAATAAGCCCAAAGAGCCCCCTCTCCTCCTCATAACTTACAAACTCCACCTTCTCATTGAAGTAATCACCTCCCATTCTCCTTTCAAATCCACAGTTCTGAACACTGATTTGGTAGTTAGATATTACAGGAAAAGTGCACTTAGCCGAGAAAGTTCACAATTATTAATACACTGCGGCTGTAATATTTCAGCCACATAATTAAACAACACACTCCAGGACAATGAAAATCAACACGGTGTTAGTCTTGTAATTCCAGCAGTAGTTTAACTTACCTTAGTATCATGGTTTTGGTGACAATTATCATCTGTAGGATCAGACTCTTTTTTCTTTCTGTCTTTTTGTTCTTGAGAGATTATTAAATGTGATCCTGAAGTACTGCAGTTTCTGATATATAAAAAGAAAGAACCCTAGTTCTTCCAATGTTGATGCCATTTCTCCATATTTAAGAGACATAAACATATCATGAAAAAACCCAAAACAAAACAGAAAAATACAAGAAGTCTACCCCACAAGAAGTGTAAAGACAAATATATTTAAAGGATTTGATCAAGCCATCATTTTTTATACCTTCAAATTGTACAGTCCAAGGCTATGCAAAAACTATTACAACAAAAAACAGCACAGTTATCTATAAAAGGGACGGGGACTGAATTACTGCACATTTCTTTTAAAATGAGCAAGTGACAATGGTAATTAATTACTTTTAAAAAAAATCCATCTTGCCCACAGCCATATTTTATTTGTGCATAACAAAAGGTAAATAATTTAAGTTCCTTCAGAGGCTTGAGGTTTACAGAAAGCTGTTTAATATTTGATTATTGTAATGGTCTTTGAATGACAGATAAGCACATCATGACAAGTAGACTAATAAAACCCAAAATTATTAAGGCATATTTGTAACTTAGCTGCATCTGTGAATATGGAATTTCTCTTACTCTCTGTGGGCAACGTAAAAGCACAGAATAGATGTGGCAAACCCAAGTTCCTACAAATTAGAATGCACTTTCACTTTCATAATTGCAAAAAGGCATTTGCTAGCATTCAGTCCTTCAAGTCAGCTTAATCTCCTAGAAAATCTTACATAGTAAAGATAACACAAAAAAATGGGTGTCACTGCACTGTCATTCTCGGGCACCAAATTTCCTCAACAGCAAAGTACTTTAAGTTGAGAGGACAAAAAACACGGAAATGTAACTTCTTGTTATTTCCAAAATGGGTAAAAACTAATGCAGAAGGACATCTCAAAGCAGCTTATTCAGGTCCTAGAAATACTCTTTACTCATAGACTGCTCTCTGGTCACAGATCTTGTAGGTTTGTTTCTTCTGCTTCTGTTTACTGATAAATAAGAAAATTTAAGTAATATCTATGCTGTGTATTACTTAAATCTTATACCAAGCATTGGTAATTAAAAAAACCCAAACTTGTTGGTTGCTTACTTTTTTTCAAGAAGCGACTTCTCCGGTTTCTGTTTATGTTGTTTAATGCCTATAGGAAATGATATAGGAAGGGGGAGGCAAATTAGATAGTTTCAAAGGGAAGTTATTAATGAATGAATTTTGCTATGTTCAAAGTAGATTTTAAAATCAGAAAAGGTTACCATTCATTTCTTCTAATGTCTTCTTTAATTCATCATTTTGTTGAATAAGATCATTAATTCCACTAGGCATATTCTTGCATAGTTTCTGAGCTTTCTCATTAGCCTCCAAAGCCATTTTGTGCTCCCCCAGTAATGACAGTGCCTTACATAAGTGGTAGTGACCCTACATGGACAAAAGGTTGAATTTGTTCAAGAGTTCATTCACATAACTAAGAAAACAATTTATATCCAAAGTAGCTGGATCAGACAATATTAAGTAGTATTTCACATTCTCAAAAGTTGTCTACTCCACCCGTCTCAGGTCAACTTATAAATGAAGTTTTTCATTATTCAGCACACTGAAACAGAAAAATAATTCACTGGGAGTGAATCTAGGATCTAGCTCCTGTATTTTGATAAAAGCAAATTTGCTTTTTCCCGTAATCTCAACTGCTACTTTGCAGTTCTGTAACTCTTATTTATTCTTCTTCAGGCCAAGAATATTGGGAAATACATGTTGGTCATTGATCAGGATTTTTCAGTTGTAAGGAGAACAATTACTTTCTTTTTAAAGCATTAACATAGTTAAGCACAACAGTGTAGAAAATGTTTTCTTCTGTCTTTACACATGCAGTACATCATGTAACACTTACAAACATCCAAAACAACATTTTTAATATAAAAATATGAGCAAACTATGTATTTGGCTAGCTGAAGCAGAATTCCTAGTTCACTGTGTTCATTTCTACTGCCACTAGTGCCAAACACAGAGGAGAACCTGTCAAATCAACCTGGGTCAAACCAGTAATTAAGGCTCTAGATTATTATGTTGGTTTACAATACCACCACAAAAAACAAATTTTAAATGTATATGAAACTCACCTTTGGCCAATCAGGCTTCAAAAGAGTTGCTCTTTTTCCATCAGCAACGGCTCTCCTTGGAGAAGGGAAGGAAGAGGTATTTATTATTTACACTTCAGGAAAGTCTACAGATCAGATGTACAAGGCACTACAGAAATACAAAGTGAATAAAAGAACAGTTCATTCACCTGTGTAAAGCATGGTCAGATAACATTTTTTCGCTGAAACTTACCAAGGTTAAAATGGTAGTTAAAGAGTCTCAAAACTATTTCACAATCACATATTTATTTCCTCTCCCAACCAGATTTTCCAGCATTTCTGCATATGTACCTATCCCTTGCCTGGGTTGTAACAAAGTGCTACTTTAAAAGCAAAGTCTTAATACAAAAGCCTGGATAACAAACCTAAATATTTTGACAGATACCACATTATGGTGTAGTTACCTAATCATATGCAGAGATTTGAAGATGAAAGCATTGATTGCTGATTGCACTTTAAGAGAGCAACCTCCAGAATTCCCAGCAACTGAAGCCTGAAGAACATGCCTGACTCTGGCTTTTTGCATACAAGGTATTAAAGAATAACCAGTTTTGGTCAGGTGAGAAGAGAAGCAGACAACCCCTAGCAGTGGTGACCTCTGCCCAATCTGCCCAAAGTGGGCAGCTAAGAGTTTGAGAAGACCTTTGGGTGTTCTCCACGGGACTACAGCTGTGTGTCAGATAAATGGAATGTAGTAAATTACAACACGGAGCAGCCACTTATGGGTTGCTTCAGGTGAGGAAGCTTTCTTCAGGGAGTCAGCTTGGTCATGCCTCCTTAAGTGAAGCCATTAGAAAGTTTCTGCTCTAAGACCTAACTTGAAAGACCTGAAAAGGCCTATGAGGCATTAACTATTTTACCTCCCAAAGGAATATGGGGGGAAAAAAAAAAAAAAAAAAAAAATCTTGCTTCGCATGGAAGCGTTCATAAATTGCCTAGAATC
The DNA here is from genome assembly GCA_023637945.1 of Phaethornis superciliosus. Classification (NCBI taxonomy): domain Eukaryota; kingdom Metazoa; phylum Chordata; class Aves; order Apodiformes; family Trochilidae; genus Phaethornis; species Phaethornis superciliosus. The sequence continues at coordinate 107,505,065 of JAJQWJ010000001.1, read as the reverse complement.
TACTGGGTTTTTTGTGATTGTTGGAAAACCTTGTACAAAGAGATATGAAAAATAAGATGTTCTGTTGTAGTGAAAGCTGCATACTACAAAAAAGCCTGAAAAAGACAGTAAATTCAAGGCAAGGATCATGTTTTATACAACAAAATTCTTCAGGGATTTCAGGAAGAACTAATTCAGTTAAATGAATACAAGTTTGAACAAAAAAAAACCCCAAACCCTCGTTAGAGAAACCTCAAATAGTAATTGCATGATTTAGAGATATGGCAGTACATTTTTAAAAGTTAGTAATGCAAAAAACCCACAAAAGAAGTAGTTACCAGAATGGGAGAAACACCACATTCATATTGCAAAGAAAGCAAACATACAGAAAAAGCTTTTGAGTAAAAGATAGATAGTGGGATATGGAACCTCAAGATACAAAGATATTATAAAGGGAGTTGCAAAAAAATAGGAAAAAAACCTGAAGCACTTGTCTTGCTCTCTTGTGTGTGTTGCTATGCTTTGGTTTCAGCCACTCAGTCCTTCCTCCAGTGCCACCTTCTGACAGCCTGGTGCAGTGCTAGGAAAGTTGTCCCCAAACACTGTCAAAATATCACAGAAGGAAGCAGAACTGCCTCAAAAGGTTCTGTCCCCTCCCAAAGCCTGGGAGGGAACATGACTACCACCTCTAACGAGGCTCTGAAAATGGGAATAATCAATACACCTTGGGTAAAGCCATGTACTCTCCAGCAAATGATCTGGAGAACACTATCCAACTGCATAGTGCCATAGCATTGCCACTATAGGACATGAGCTCTTTAGGGAGTATGCAAAGCCCCAGGACTGAGGTTCTTCTGTCTTACTCAGCCTGAACTGAGCCTGAACCTGCCTGCAGCTTTCTTGTACTTGGTTTAACCATGGCAGCAATTTATCTAGCTGATGAGGAGTTTATTGCTAATATGTTCTTCTTTTGTTTATCGTTGTGTGTTACAACCACAGATTTAGATAGAGTAACTGCTTGTTACTGCGTTTTTTCAGAAAGGCATTTGACTCCAAAATCATGATGTCTTTTCAAAAACACAAGCTTGATGTAACATCTGAGGCCTTGAGAAGTGGAGACACAGGATGCAACATAAAGGGGTGCAGGCACAAGAGATGGAGCACAGGGTTGGCACTGAAGACTGTGTGGTTGCAAACAATTCACCAATGATCAGTTAAGGACATGACAAATCTGGGCAAACGATTTAAAGAGTAACAAAGAAGTACCATGCATAGTAAACTCAGATATAACAGGGTGCTGGCGATGAACAGAGACAGAGTAAAAGTGTAACTTCACGTTAGTAAACACAAAAGTGACCCCAAGTGGATGATCCCAGGTGAGGAAGAAGCAGCCACCAGCATGAGCACCATTTTCCTCCTACTGAAGACTCTACATGCTGACTGCTCCTTAACCCCAGTGCTACAGCAATGGACCCCCCCAGTTCAGTGCCCAGAGAAGTGGTGGAGGGGTGAGCATTAGTACCAGGAAAACAGGCATAAACCAAGAATCCTATGGGTACCAATTTTAGCTACACTGCTATTGTTTCTTTTTATTTCAGTTAGATCTGGACTAACAACAATTAGACCCTTCAGATTTTAATTATACTAACAATAAATTCTCAGGTAGGCTAAACATAAAAGGTATACAACCACCTTGCTCATAAACAAGTTTTTTTAGCATAATAACTGGCTGGTAGAAAACAACCCCCATGCCCACACTGATCTCTTCTTCAAAAGGTTTAAAAAAAAAAAAAAAAAAAAAAATCCTAAAAAACCCACCAAACCCACAGTATTCACTGGTACTGAATTTTTTTCCCTGTTGTATAACATACAAATTTTAAATTGTATTACATGCTGCTAGCTGATAATTATTATTCACTTTTCTTAATACTCACTTTCTGAGGTAGTAAGATCACAATTACTGTATTCCTAAATTTTAAAAATACTGTTTTCCTAAGTATGTTGCCAATCTTTAACTGCAGTGATCACCACATTTCAGATTATAAAGAAGGTGTTACTTACTTGTACTGCCTTGTGTGAATTAAACAAAGAGCTCGGTTTCCATACAGAATGTGGTTTGTAGGACTTAAAAAAGAAATAATGCAAAGTTAGTGAAGTATGCTATTTATGGAGGAAACAAAAACAAAAAAGAGTAAGTTTTCACGCTAATTGTCTGAAAGCACTCTGGCACCAACAATTAGATGGAAGCTTCCTTGAGTAGTCCCACTGATTTACAAGATAAGCCACTGAGAATATTAATTATGTAATAATTTGTAAGATTTGGGCCCACTAATACAACTTCATGGAAGTGCCATCTCAAGAGTTACATACATTCCATTTTATTTTGTTCTGGAATTCCTAACTTTGAAGACCTGATTAAATCAAACATCTCATGAACACTTCTGGATCACTGAGTCTTAAGACTCTACATGAATGGACAGACTAAGCAACAGTTCTAGACCTAAAGCATTGCTACCCACATACCTACTGGAGAATGAGAGGGGGGAACTGGTATATGTAATCCAGCAGCCACTCAGAAAGAAGCCAAGGGAGGATGCAGCTAGTTAGGGAAGGAGCATGATGATGAAGCAGATGAAAGTCAGCTCACACTGGGAGAAGGGGAAAACTGCACAGAGTATATGAAGAAGGATTCCCTAGCTGCTAGACATTTCTGAACTATCCTTTACCTTCAGCAAGGTCTTAAGGTCGATGAACAATTGTTATCAAATAGGTGTAACAACTCAGCTCCACAGCCCCTGGAAACCATAAGACTTCCTTGGCTCTTTACAAGTTAAGAGATTTATTTTGCTCTTTACTGAATTCTGCTCCTCCCTCCCCCTCATCATCTATCCTGAGCAAAACCTCCTTAGCCTACTCCATCATTTCAAATACTGTCATTTGATGAAAAGTCTACACCCCTTTTCAAGGAGCCTAAGATCAGCTTGAAATTGCAATTGAAATGTATCCTATGTGACATAAAATCTGAAACAAGGCATCAGCAAAATGAAAAAACAAGTTTGCTCAATTTTTTTATGAAAAGCGTGACTTTGTGAATTCCACCATATTTTATGAACACCAGAACTTGTAAAAGCAGCATTTTCACAACTTCAACATGATCACACCAGTGTGCTGAAGCTAGTTCACATTACATGCAGACTACAAGAAGAGGGTAAATGCTCTATATGTATAGGAGAGTTTCTCATTTAAGCTCTCTCTTGCCCCTTCAGAGAGCTCAGAAAAGACTCTTGTTTAATTTCTTCCAGAAGGAAATTAAGTCTGACGCATACAGAGTTGCCAAGAGAAGACACATAAAAATAAATATTCTTGTTCACTAGTTCTGCATCATAGCCAAGACGATAAATATTTGCAACAATTGGTCATACTGTTCTTCCAGAAGAATATTTACAAGGGACAATACCAAGATTAGCTGTCCACACCAAATAACTAATTTCTTTTGGTTTAGATCTACTTTAAACCCTGAAAGGACTTTTGAGGCAGTAGGAGTGCAAACACTGGTAACAACAAAGAAAATAGAGCAAAAACCATGCTACATTGACTTTTTTTAGTTAGGTATTAAGTAGAGTGGCTCATGCAAGACTATCAGGATAAATATTAATAAGATAAATACATATGATACAGTAAATGTCATCTAGTAAACCAGTGATATCTAGTAAACCACTTTAGTTCTTACCAAACCTTTATGGCTTTAGAATATGACAATATAGCAGCATCAAATTTTCCTTGAGAGAATTCCTCATTTCCTTTCTGTTTCAAAGATTCACTGTGCTGTGAAAAAAACAAATTAGGCAGCCATTGTAATTAAACTTAGTAGCAATGAAAAGTAAAGAAAACATTTGACAAGAGGTAGCTAAATTTTTATTCTTGCAAAAACAGAATGTCACAAATCCACTATTCATTACAATTAATAAACTTAAAAGTGTACAAACAAAAGTGTCATGGAGACAAGAATACAATTACCAAAAACTAAAAAGTAGAACTAACTTCAAAGGTCTCCTAGGCTCCACAATAGAATCATCATCAAAAGCGAGTGTGTCAAACAGCAAAGTATTCTGCATACAGCACAGCTCATATAGTTCCCTGCTCAGTGCCTTTCAGCATACCTCCTGAACTATGGAATTGCATCCAGGAAGACACAGAACTAACCAGATTCCCATAGTAAAAAAAAAAAACAAAACAAAACAAAACATGGTAAAGAATTTGAGAGCTCCTTATTTTTCTGTTAAAAGGATCAAGTTGAATGATCTGTCACTATGAACTGCATTTCCTTGAGGGTTTTTTTGGGAGGTGAAGGGAACACTCTCTGAAGTACACTGACAACATAAGCAACCAATGCTGTTTTTATTAGACCAGGATTTCTCAATTTAAATATTTATGTAAGGACAATTACTCACTCAAGCTTTTGAAATCCTTCTCTTTGATTGTTTGGTCATTTTTATAATCTTCAATTATTGAAAAACCCTAACAACAAAAAAGAAGAGCACAAACACATTCCGATATCTTTCCTCACCTTCCTACACTTTTCACAGGTCACGATTTTAAATTCTTTAACTAAATCACCATCTTCCACCGCAACATTAATAATGCACTGTTCATCTGCAGAGAAAATTCAGAAAAACACAGCAGGTGAAGACAAGAAGCAGCATTTATCTTCTGCTCAATCAAGTTCTGTTTTCTGATTGGGAGCAAAATTTGACATACCAACTAAATAACAGAAACAAAGTAAGCAACAGATATGTTCAAAAGAAAAGGAATTATTTATTATTGAGTAAGTCAAATACAACTGTCTGCAGTCTATAAAACATTTACATAATGGCCTAATTTCAAGTAATCAACTGAAACTCAACAGTTATCAAACTAATTTTCTTTTTAAAGATTTCTACAGAACTGTATTTTAAATCTGTGCTTTAGTACATAGCTATAAAAAATTATTATCCTTACATACAAGTCTAATTTCTACCACCTTGTTACTTACTGAGCTAGAATATATATATGCAAAAAGTAAGACCAGAATACAAGTATACAACACATGGCAAAAACAGCAGGCCTGGGAGCTTTTTGTCATTTCAGAAGAAGTTCTGCTGCTAGTGTTAGTATCTTACAGTAACACCCATGGGCTAGATAAGCTATTTTTTAAAATATGACTAACATCTCAATGTTTTGACAAGATCTTCTGCCAAACAGTTAAGAGAAAGACTCTGTATTTTAGGCAACTTTGAACCTAAATCAATGGAATAAAGGGTGCAACCATCAAGGTTGGAAAAGACTTCTAAGGTCATAAAGTCCAACTATTCTCCCTACAACCTATAACCACTAAAACATCCACCGCAGCACCTCATCTTCTGAAAACCTCCAGGAATGGTGGCGCCACCGCCTTCCAGGGCAGCCTGTTCAATATTTAATCACTCCTGTGAAGAAAGTTTTTCTAATATCCATAATGGACACCAAAGCAAAAAAAGTTCTCAACTCCTGTTCAGACAGAGCACATGCACTGTAAATACAACCCACATACAGCGATTCAAGAATTGGCTAGTTCAAACAAGCAGAAAACAAAGACAAAACCACATAAGCACAACTATTTTTCCCATCACTTCCAGACTAATGAAATACATACAAGCATTAACTAAGTCAAAACTACAACACAGGCGACTTTCCAAACCACTGTATCTTCAACAGTGATCATACTTCAAGAATACTTACATTCTGCAAAGAAAACTTGAAGATAGAATTGACCATAATCACCAAGTTTTTCCAGCCTCTGCAGCATACGGATATCACCTGTGTCTCTGACCCAAGCAATTGCATCCCCAATATGACAACAACCCTATTTCAATTGAAGAAAAGGAAAATAAAGAAAAAAGGGGTAACTAATTCTATACAAAACTAAGTCTTAAAACAAAAACACCATAAACCAACAGCTTACTGGCAATATAGTGGAAGAATTCCATAGAAATATAACAAACCATATGCACATGCAGTATAGACTTGCTCCCGATTTGTGCCTTTGAAAAAGTAAACAGCTCAGAAATATAAATATCTGGATAACTCAAGCATAGAATAATACAGAATAGTACAAAATTAAAACAATCATTCTTTCCACAGGTGACAGGAAAGTGTTATGAATTATAGAATGTGATGTAGAAACCTTTTTGATGACTGTAAGCAAAACTTCCATTGTGAAGTGACAAGCCTGATTAGAAAAAGCAACATCCTCCAGGCTATTAGACATGCAACCCAGGACTAAAATGTAATTCTCTACATCATGACTTCTATTCAAACTAAATTTAATTGTTTGAGCTACAGAGGTCTATTTGAAGGAGAGGGATGGAGTGAAGAATGTCCATTGCCTCTGTTAATCCTACATTATCTGGGTTTATAGATGTTGAAAAATATTTTAAAAAATCATATGACTAAGACAACTACCATTAAGGACACAGGGAATGGGTTATCCAGGAGTAACATACAGGTGTACCTCTTCTGCTTCTCCTGCTTCTATCAGCTATGGCACTGCCTTTTAACTTCAATACTATAAACAACTGGCCAAGTTTGTTGGGTTTTTTGGTTTGTTTTTTTTTAAAAAAAAAAAAAAAAGAGGCAGATGGACAAAATTGGGTAAAAGCAGTTTCTAACATACCTAAAGGAATAAGCTTTCAACAGCAAGCACAGATCTGTGAGAAAGTAACAAGGAAAGCCACCAGCAGGCACCAAACTGATGATAGAGGGCTGATCTGGGCTGCAGCTGCACAACCTAAACCAACTCACCACCACGCAGTAGTAACCTCCAAGATAAACTGCTTATTTTCAGTATGTGAAGTACCCTCAGAGTTCTCACTAATTTTGGTCTTCTTGCACAGATGATATTTATATCACAGTGTGAGACCATTCCTGTCACACACAGATTTCGTTTTGTGGCTCAAAGATGCAGAAACTAGCAACCCCAGTCCTATATCATACATATTATAAAAACTACAGACTCAATTCATTTATGCAAGCATTTTTAAATTTTGGTTAATTGTAAATATTTTGCTTGTATTCACACATAAAGAACAATTCGAGAAACTTACTTTTTTTAATCTGTTGCCAATTCCCAGTATGCCACCAATAAAATATGGAATGTTCTAGAAGAGGGATAGGAAACAAAGAACAAGTTGTTAAAATCTTGTAACTTTAGTTTCTACCTACTCAGGTTCAACTCAGTGATATTTTCTGTTCTCCTTGATGGCAATACCATTTGAGGAGTTGCTCTGGTTCACTTCAAAGTTTCAGGAAATATTCTTGTATCAAATCCTCTACCATCTTTGTTGAAAAATAAAAAAACGTTGATGTGGAAATAGAGAATGCATGGATGTTACAACATTCGGTTCAGAAAGTCTGCCACTTCAATCTCTTACGCCACTGCATATCGAAGAACCAGCTGATACCTTCAGTGAAAAACATCCAAAACAAAAGTACTTCCTCTCCTGTCCTCTTTAACTCCAAATTAATTTTACTGTTGCATATACAATCCTTTACATGAATAAGATATGGGCTGAGGACGTAAAAAGAGGGAAGCAAAGGTAAAGAGTGGAATAGGAATATACACAGGCCCTCTTGTGAAAAGATGTAATGGGAGACTACCAGAGGAGGACAAAGCACAAAGAACCCATCATGTGAGGCAAGCAGAAAAACTGCAGTGACATCTTGAAGTACAAGAAGATTGAAACAGAGCACTAAGCCTGAAGAAGGAAGCAGCAAAAAGAGTCTAAGAAATTATTAATCCACAAGATCAATCTAGGTAGTAACAGTTAGACAGCCTGGAAAAGTTCAGCTTGGTGTTGAGGAGAAAATATCAACAAACCATTTTTTAAAAAAATGTGCCACACCTAAATGTAGAAACAAATGAACAAAAAAAAGCACACAAAACTCTTCCCTTCAGCTGCTGAGACCATGTCTTATACCATTTTCTCCTCAGCACTGTTATGTTTCTGTTTTAAGTCATCAAGAACAGCACATTTTAATTAAAATTTGTTGAACAACGGGAAAGGTTTATATATTTAACTTCTTTACCAGGGAATAGTGCCCTTTTTTTCCTCTGATACGACTTTTATTCTTAGCAGCATACAAGTGCTCCAGTCAACTGTATTATTCACTTTGCAAATATTTAGTAAGTTATGCCAACTGTTCTAAAGCTTATGACATACTTCCTTTGCAGAAAGCTGTAACTCATCTATCAGATGATAGAAAAGCTCAGCAAAAGTAAACATCTGCTTTAAGACATGATCCCAGGCTGTAAAAGGTACAGAATTAATTAAATCTATTATGCGTGAAAACTTACACAAAGTTAAAATACAGTACTTACAACAACTTTTTTAACTAAATCAACAAGGCCTTCCAAAATGTCTAACTCACAGACTTTCTTCCAACAGTCGTCTGCAACTGTCTGTGGATTCCTTAAGGACAGAAAAAGTTGCTATTAGGAAAAATAATACTGTGCTACATGGTCTTAATTGCAAATCTTTAGGGTAATTAGCAAGAGCATGACTACAAACCCAAATCGAGCCCTTCAGAGGAGGAGATGGGAGTGGGGTGGGGGAAAAAAGAACTGGAAAGCTCTCGGTTCTTTTGAAATATAGGGCATCCATTTAAGTACTTAAACAAACCCTTAGATCCCAAGCTTTGGAAACTCATTCTTAAAATTTTCTTCTATATATTCAAGAACTATGCCTTCTAACCTAACCTAGTCCACTGGTAAAATCATTCCTGCAGCTTAACCACTACTTAGAAGTACACAATGACCTTTCACAGGTAACAAAAAAGAAAAATTTTGAGAACACAATACTTACCACCTATCTTCAATCGAAGAATTACGTTCGCTTTGGAAGAGAATGGGCCAAAAGATCCTCATTTTAATAACATCACAATATTCTCGTAATATATCAACCGTCTGACTGCACCACACTTCACAGGGATCAGCATCTTCAAGAAAACAGTTAGGAACCACGATTCAGGCATTACATGTGATCTAAGTCCACATAAGCATTAAAAAATAAAATAAAATAAAAAAAAATCTGCTATTTCCATACTGCATTCCTAAGCACTACCTAATCAAAACAAGAAGAGTTGAACTCTTTAAATACTCTTGAAAAGAAACTGAGGTTTTTTATAATTGAAGAGGGAGAGGGATTTTATACAGATGTAAGAATAGGGGCCTGTTGGCAGGCTTGATTAGGGAATTTCCTGTGTTTGCAATTTCACTGGTATAATACATTATAAAACAAAAAACTGCTTCTAAATGAGGAGCCTTACAAGGGCTATAAGCTGGTTTTAATGGCTATAAGAAATGCTATTTCCATGATAAAACATTAGTATTTTCTAACTGTACCCATTAATTATTTTCCACAGTAAATCCAGAGTAGTGTGGCAACTAGCAAAATGGTACAAAAAAGATCAGTGGTATTTTTTTTTCTGTGAAGGTCATTATGGATGTGATGCATGACTCTTTCAAAAGAAGTAATGCATTTATGTACATATTATTTACTATTTACACTGTTCTCACAAAAGTATAGCAAATTTGTGTACATTACATGGGCAAAAAAAAGATGAGAATTCTTCGGTATAAAAGAACAAAGCAATGACTCTGCCCAGAAGTCACAGTTTTCTACTTATTCAGACAAAATAAAGGAAAAAGTGAAATAGCAATCAAGGTCCTAAACACAGCAAAAAAAGTGCATTAGAAAGTAATGTAATATTGGTTAAATTTACATACTTGTTTTCCGATTATGTGGAGATCGCTGTATAAACACACCACCAACCTAAAGATAAACATATTTTTAAACATTGCATGTCTTGCAAATGTGTTCCACCAACTAAAAGGAATTATTACTTAACTAAATATTAACACAATATAAGCTGTTTACATCAGGGGAAGAAAGGAAGAGAAGTGATTATGATGTTCAGTCATTAATTCCTTTTCTCAGTCAAAGGTAATTATTGAACATATTTAAGCCTGTATAAAAACATATTTTTCACTACCAAAAGACAAATGTGTTTGGATGCAATCTTTTCAATTCACATTAAGCACAGCTAAAAATCAAACCAACAAAACAAAAACAAATGGGTAAAAAAGCATGCTTACTAGAGTTACCTAACATGATGGTTTAGCCACTGTCTTATGAAAAAAGTATATGCATGCCCACTAAAAAAATGTCCATAGATCAATATTTATAAAGGGATGGGGAAACTTTTAATAGTTCAAACAATGTATTAAATCACACTACACTAGTATTCTAAAAACAATCCAAAATCAGGGACTAGACAGCAATACCTTGGTCAAGAATACTGAAGGAAAAACATTTAAGAAGACAATGCAAGTTTTAAAAAAAGCTTGTGTTTGGCAGCAGCAACAGTCTGGATAAATAACTTGTAACTGAACTCTCCAAGTAGCAGAAAGATTAACTACCAAGTCCAGTGTCTTCTAAGACTCATGAATCATAGCAAGAAAGGGAAAATGAAAGTAACAGCTTAGTAAGCAAAGGTCTTATTAGGCACAAAGAACTAGAAGAAAAATACAAGTGATGAAGAGAAGAAAGAATAGGTGAAGACTTAAGTTAATGTGCAATTACAGGAAATGAATCTGTCACTCTGAGCTGCATCATACCAGACATGGCCTGGATACAGACAGGTTGGTCAGGTTCTGTTAACGGAACCTATGCATCACTGTCTCGTTTTATATTTCGTAATTGTATGTCGTTCAGAAAATCCTTCCTAACACAGGATACAGCCTCTACACTCCACCCTACTTTAGCAAGTAACACACAGCGATATAAGGTATCTCTCATCCGGGGCAGTTAATCAACACTAGCAACTACGCTGTAGTTAAAATCTACGTATAAACGCCATCAGAACATCTTTTTAACCAGGCTTCAAACCTACTTACCAACTCACAGTGACATTTATCACCAGTATAGGTAGTCAAGGCCGCAAATATTATTTCAGATATACGCTCATCCATGTTGCAAGAAGCTAAAGTAGAATTATGATAAATACACGAGAAGACAAGAGGAGAATAACGTGCTCTGCAGGACTTAAAATAATGGCCGCTCCGCCATTAGACCGCGGAAATCCTCAGGCTCGCCACTGACGCGTCGCAGACCGGCGTTTCCCCCCGGAACAACCCTGCCCCTCTGCCCCGTCCTCCCCGGCGGCAAAGAGCTCCAGCGATCCCGGAGGGGCTCCGCTCCTGCCCCCGTGCCTGACTGCACTCGTTTCCGGTCCCAGGATGACCCTGCCGGGGTCTCCAGAGCGACGGGCGTCACCCTCCCGGATACAGCCCCACCGACAGAGGGGAGATGCCGGGACTAACGAGGCACAGGCGCTCCCACGACCGCCTCAGCGCCCCGTGCCCCCACCCTCACACTCCGGTTCTGCCGGACCGGACCGGACCGGGCCGGACCAAGCCGAGTCCGCACTCGCCCCTCTACCGCCCACCCCTCCCGCCGCGCGCGCCAGCAGCCCCGCCCCGCCGGGCCCTGCTGATTGGCTATCTCCTCTCTTGACGTCAAGGAACCGAGCCAATGGGAAGGCAAGAGAGCGGTCCGCCGGCTCCGCCTACAGCTGTGTCGAGCGCTCTGCGCAGACGCAGGGGAGGTGGCGGAGGAGGAGGAGGAGGAGGAGGTGGGGGTGTTCCCTGGGTACGCATGTGCGAGGAGCGGCTGGAAGGGAAGACGGAAGCGTTAGAGTAGTGGGTAGAGGGAGGGGCTGGGCGGCTCCGCCTTCCCCCTGCCGTAGAGGGGCTGCGGGACTGCCTGGGGTGTGGTGGCTTCCTGTAGCCAGAGCGGCTTCCCGGGGCGGAGGGGAGGGGGTTGGGGCTCGGGGGTTGCTTGGGGAGGGAAGGGAAGGGGTGGGGCAGACCCGAGGCACGCGTCTGGCGGTTGGGGCGGTTGGGGCGGGGGGGGGGTGTGAAACGGCCGCCGCGCGCGCCCGCCGGCCCTGAGCTCCGGGGTGAGGCGGGAAGGAGGGGAGAGGGGGAGAGGAAGCGGCGCTTGTGTAAGCGAGCGAAAAAACGGGGGGTGGTCCGCTCGTCCCGCCCACACCGGTACCGGGGTGTTCCGAGGAAAACGTGCCGGGAAATGTAATAGGTGCTTGTCCCATTTTACCCGCCCCCCCCACTCACCCTCCCTCACCCGAACTCAAAGGGAAGAGAACCAGCATGGTTGAAAACTCTCCATCCCCCTTGCCAGAAAGGGCAATATATGGATTTGCTCTTTTTTTAGGATCGTGGTTTGGCTTTAGTAAGTATCTTGGCTACTGAATACTTCACTGGGAAGTGTTGCTTTGCTTGTGAGGTGAATGTAACTGCAATAAAATAATCCGAAAATGGTCAGAATTTTGTTACGGCACCTGATGAAGGACTCGGTGACCATTACTCACCAGACGTGCCAGTTGTTACAAAGATCGTAGAATGGTTTGAGTTGGAAGGGACCCCTAAAGATCGTCTAGTTCCAACCCTTTTGCTATGGGAAGGGACACTTTCCACTAGACCAGGTTGCTTAAAGATCCATTCAACCTGTTGCTGCTTTTTGCGATTTCATGCTTTGTCTTTAACCGTATTGTGAGGTCCACTTTATATTGCAATCATGTAATTTAAATAAATTGTCCGCATTCTCATTTCAGTAACATTTTTACAGAATTATACACATTGTTACTATTTAGTAATCATAACAGAGAGCATTAGGGGAACCTTCCACATCCAATCCAAATAATGAAAAAAATACTTGAGGCAATCTGGCCAATGGCAATGGAAAATTATGAGTTAATAGTAGCACTTCTTTGATGGTGTGACAGGTGGTTTAGCATTTTAGCAGCAATATCTTGCATACCCACACAGGGCCAGTGCTTGAGAGGATAGTGCTTTTTCAACACAAAAAGTGCTACAAATATACAGTAGTCAAACCAGAATCATAAAGTTAGTTCTTCTCACTCTTATGAATTAAGTAGAAATTAAATTGGCTTCTATTCCTCTCACATGAAGCCACTGCAGTTCAATCATTTGTACCTCTGGCTACTAACCTGTTCCCCTCTGGTTTTGTTAAAACTTTACTCTGGATTTGTTGTTATGGAGCAAATGTTCTCAGTATTGGTTTTGTTGACATGAAAATTATTAACTTAGCAAGAATCAGAAAGTATTTCCTGTAACTTTTTCTGAATATTTCCATCTAAGCACTGCAAATCTACTAAAAATTCTTTCATTAAGAAAGATTTCTTCAATTAAGTGAGCCATTATGTGATCATTTTATGCTTTGATATTTTCTGCATTAGGTGTAATTTGTCATGCTTGTACTGAGTGGTTTTGTTCTGCAGTTCAATGTACAAGAAATGCTTGTCTGTCTATACAGCAAATCAGAAACTGAATGTTAAAGCAAATTTTTAAAGGATATTCTGTAGCCAGTTACAAAACATTGCCTCCATAGTAGGTTTTCTGGCTGACAGTCATATTGTACCATGTTTTGGTAGAGCTATTTTGGTTTAAATAAACAAGATTGTGTCTCAGTGTGAAGCAGTAGGGAGATATTGCTCAAAAGCTTAAGTACCAATTGTACTACTATTGACTTTTTAATTCTTTTGTACAGTCTTGTATCTTATCTGGGCATATATTCCTGAGTCCTGGCTGTTCTCGTTGGGACTAACGTACTGGCCTCAAAAGTAAGTTCAACTCTTTAGCCTGAATGTATGTGAGTAGGGAAAACTTACTTATTTTCAAATAAGACAGTAGTGGTTTTATATTAAATCCAGTTTTTCCTTATGACAAAGGACTGAAATATTTGTGAAACACTGCTTTACAGAGATAAGTATCTATGATGAAAATCTTTCACTATGTCATGAACGAAATAGTATTTGAATGTTTTATGATAAATTGATGTTTTGTTTCCAATTGACATTTTGTTGATGAAAATACAGCAAACTTTAGACTGTAATTAAAAAAATTAAAACCTTCTGCAAGGAATCTATTTGACACTTTATACCAACTAGCTACCTTGACTCTGAAGTCAATAATCCTTTGGGAGGGACCAGGGTCCATATTGAGAAATTCTGTTTCTTTTCCTCATGGATAAGTTTTACTAGATACAACCGCTATATTAAAACTGTTATATCACTAGGCATTTTTTTTTTTTTTTTTTTATGGTATGTAAATATTAAAATCTTTTTCTTCAGGTACTGGGCAGTTGCTTTGCCAGCATACCTACTGGTTGCTATAGGAATTGCTTATATATTGCTTTTGGGTATTAACATGATGAGTACTGCTCCACTTAACTCCACACATACCATTACAGGTAATTTTACTGGTGTTTTTTTTTTTTCATAGAAACATAGAATTTTGATACTTAATTGGTAATTTTTGTGTTTGTATACATATGTAACAATATATAATAGAAATCAAATATTAAGCATTTAAATATTTTCATCTAGAAAAGGAGTTCTTGGAGCTACTAGAATAAAAAGATAGCCATGACCATGACTCTTTCCTCTTCGCTGTCTTATGGCAGTGGTTTCCAACTAGTTCTTTGTTAGTAAAAGGGACAACAATAGAGAAACTGCTGCTAGGCATAGGAAGTTCCCCCAGGCATATACCTTGCATTACAAATTAGTGCAGTGTCATGAGAAGGACAATGGCAGACATGGGAACACATGCAGAGTCAAGGTGGTGCAAAGGAGGATGCTGCAGTATTGAGGCCTGATCAGTTATATTAGTGCTTCTCTATCTAACAAAGCTGCTCAGTTTTTCTCTCAATTTTTGCATAGCCTTTACTCCTGCCAAGGAGATCTGTTCTAGGAATTCACAGTATTCTCCGGGCAACTGCATCTTCCTCCACGTGAGGAGTTCTACCCCTATTTGCAGGTGTCAATTTTTTTGTTAGAAAAAATGCAGACTGTAAAATCTGGTAAGAAAGCTACCTAGTGCTAAGACTGATGAATTTGGGCTGTTTTAACTGTTAAAACTACATCCATAGTATTACATTACAGCGAACTGCTAAGGAAAACTAAAACAGTCAAGGCTGTAGCTGAAATGTATTAAACCAACGCTTCTGTCAAGAGCTGCCTTTCATTTTGTGTCAACCTAAGAGTTTGCGTGGTTGTGTGGCAGGTGAGGTGTCTGTCTGAAAAACAACTGTATTTGAAAGTTTTCATTCTCAGAGGAATCAGTTTCATTATTGTGTTCAAAGTTCACCTGCAAAAATCTTTATGCTGTTGTAAGAATGGGTGCTGTGTAGTGATGGGAACAAGCAGCCAAGGTAAAGGGAGGGTGAACAGCATCTCTTACTGGAAAAGCTCATACAAAGTGTTCAGACCACAAACTGAGCTGTGAGGGGGTTTTTTTGTCTGTTTGTTCTTTTATATTTGGTTAGTGTGGTTTAATGTCATGCAGCATCTTAAACCAAGTAACACCACAGACAGTGATTTCAGCAGGAGGGTAGGGTTGACTGCTCCAAAGACTGCTAATATATGTTGATGTAAAGCATTTCTGATGGCCATCTCATTATTCCTCAGCAAGATGGGGTTTTCAGCATCACTTGCAGGACATAAACTTACAGAGTGTTGTATTATATAGCATTTCCTGAAAGAAAAATCTTTAATATGTGGCATATTGTCATTGTCTCCTGTAGATAACTATGCAAAAAAGCAGCAACAGAAGAAATTTCAAGAAGAAGCAATTCCAGCATTGAGGGATATTCCCATCAGTGAAGTAAACAGAATGTTTTTCCTTCCTGAAAAAGTAATCTGCAATAGCAGATAGCCATTAATATCTGTTTGAAAAAAGGATTAGTAGAAGTGTTACATAAGGAAAATCAAAACCTTCCCAAGCTATAAAATATTCTGTTAGTAGAACAAAGCTTATTTATTTTGTGAATTTGTAACAAAATTTATATTAACACATTTCACTGAGTTTACTTGTTTTTAGTATTATGCACATTTGCCTGCATGGGTATGAGAATTATGTCATTAATTTATGTAACTATTCTTGTGAGTTTCATATAACATTGTACTGCTTTTAAAATTCTAATTCTGGGTGAAAGAAATAGCAATTGGACATAGCTTAATTCTATTTCCTGTTGAGAAAATTAGATATACTAGTCAAATGCTTGAAGGTTTGTTTTGTTTTTTAACAAATTAAGTTAATTTGAAGTGTTTCACTGTAAATAGGATTTTCATTTGTAAATATTAATAAAATGTGGCTAATTTTTACTTGTTTAAAGTTAGTCATTTTTCTGTAGTTCTATAACATTTGCCATGAGTAAATGTGTATAGTGGTCCTTTTTTGTTGTTGTTGGGGGGGGGGAAGGAGTTGTGTGTTTTGGGGTTTTTTTTTTTCACAATTCTTTACTCAGCAAACTATGTTGGGGGTTTTCTTTTTTTTTTTTTTCTACTAAAATACCACAATTACTAGAAATAAAGAAGGTGGCTTGTGAAGATTTTGTGAAACAAATCATAAAATGACCAGTCTTAAGAATACTAAAAAACAGGCTCAAGGAGATTTCTGGAAATACAGGAACCCACAGTTGCATCTTATTGCAGGTCAGGTTATAGCACAAGGCACAGTAACTTGTTATGGCAATGGTTAAGTGTTCCTTAGTGATTAAATTTTCTTTCATGTATGCATTTCTGAACAGAGACAATTTTAATTTCCTTTCTTCCAAGGTCACAAACCCCATTATCTTCAGTAGTCTGAGTTACTTATTTTGGTTATAAAAAAACAGCGAATAGAGCTTGTTATTTGTTAAATCTATAAGCCAACTTTTGAACAGCAGAGAATGTAGTTTAAAACATCACTGTTTCATTAAAAGATAATACTGTATTTTTTAATGTTTCTGTGAGGAATTTTATGCCAGTTATTTAGAAGTTGGTCAAAACAAGCATGACTTGCTGTGGGAAGTCTTAAGACCGAGAAATCAGTACTGGTATGAGTATGAAATTTGTAGATTTTTGGTACTGTAGACTTAAGCAATTTGCTGTTTTTTCCTGCATTTGAAGACAAAAGCCATTCTAGGAAATACAGGTAGAAGAAAAATACCTTCTTAATGCAGGAAAAAAATGGGTTTCCACATTTCATTTTGAAATAGTACATGTTAGATTTTGGCATTTCATGAGTATTTGTACCTAATACCCCCCCAATTCACATTGTAGACAGTGAAGTATTGACGTATTGACTGTAATCCTTTTTTTTTTTTTTTTTTTTCTGTGTAATTTCTAGATGTGTTCTATGTTTCTTTTGCTTTCATAGAAAGCAATTTCAATTTTAATTCTAAATTGACGACAAGTGAAGGCCACATTTCTGGTATGATTTAATGTAAGGATTAATTTAGTCTCAGTTAAGGATACCCAGATTCCTTCAGAATATAGAAAAGCTACTGGAAAATGCCCTCAAGCCCTGAAAGCAAACAAATTAAAGGTTTGTAAACCTTGGACAAAGATTTTATCAGTGATGAATCTGCCATTTCATTTAGCTAGAGACCCCACAATTATGGGAAAACTAACAGAGGCACCTAAGCAAGTAGGAAAACTGGAGCCATTTGTTTAAGTAAAACTTAACAGACATGAAACTCAGTCTTTGTTTTTCTGTCACTACTGTGTAGCGGTGGTTCAAAGTGGCTGTAGTGACCTTTTCGTCAACTTAGGAGTAATGCTTGATACTTCAGAAATTGCATCTGTGATGAAAATAAAACCAAGTAGCATATTGTATACAGGTTTATAAGTATATTGTATATAGGTTTATAAATACATTGTAAGGAATTGCAGGTGTTCAGGATTCATCATTTCACAGTCTTGCCTATGACTGTCATTAGGGAAAAGATAAGCAACTCTTCCAGTGAAGAGATGAGAGATTTTACCTTTTGTGAATATACATTTACAGCTATAGTTATTTAGTGGGATTTATATCGATTTTGCCTTAGGTAGTATCAGGAAAAAACCTGAAATGATTGAACTGCATTGTTAGTAATGCTTTTCTTTACAAAATATACGTGTTCAAAGGCTGGATATCAGGTATCCATTCTTCTCAGGGACTGAGGAAAAACTAAATAAATAAAGGCAAAACCTTAAATATGCCCCCGTTTTCACCCTTCTGACTTATTGATGGTGTATTGTTAGTAGTAGCTAGTAGTTAGACCAACTGAACACAAACTGTAACTGACTAACAATCATTGCCCCTCTTGAAATAAACAAAATTATGAAACTTCAGCTATGCTTTTTAATGCAACTTCTAGGATTCTTTTGGATGTTGGAGACTGGTGGCATTTTAGGCAACTTGCTATAAATGTAATCTTGTAAGACAGGTTTTTGAATGGTATTTTAGTTAATGTGTGTGTAAACATATCATAAAAAAATAACAAAGGTGCAGTGTTCCAAGTGAAGCAGTTGTATGCCAAAGGAAATAATAGAGCTGTGGTCACCAAATTTGTGTGAAGATGGTAGAGTATGTATCTCTTCTTTCCACCTTAGCTGCAAAGGGAAGGGTAATAACAGCAGTGATGATGTGCTTATGATGTTAAAGTTGAGAAGTACTGAAGGAGAAACTTTGGGAATAGGATGATGGAAATTATTAAAAAGGAAAGCGATGTTGGGATTTGTCTTTTGCACTGCACTGTACTGAATGCCATAAGCTTGGAGGCTTCAGCGCAGGTACAGATTGTATGCATATGAAGTAGAAGAGCTAAATTAATTTATAAATTTAGTTTCTGTTGCAAGCATTCATAGAAGCATTTTGTCACTTTGAGATGATCAAGGAGATGTAGTAAAAGACATAAAATCCTCTTTTCAAGGTGAGGTGGAAAGGTATAAAGCGTGTGCAGTAAAACACAAGCACATGAGTAAAAAGCACAATTCTGTGTGTGTTTGTGTTTACTGTTCTGACAGGATGACTGGAATAGAAAAGGAAAATGAAACATAGCATCTCTAATTTCTTTTCATTTGTAGAAATGAAAATTATGTCCTTGCAGGAGGAAATGTTGGGTGAAAAACTTGTTTCAGGAATAATAAAATGGAGGTCACTTTCTCCTTGAGGTAAGCAGGTATACCTTTGCTATGGAATGCTGTCAGCTTGATTTGATGTTTTTTAAAATAACCAGTGGTGGTGACAGGGGAGTGGAAGGCATAATAGGCTAAAAGATGAGTAACAAATTATGTTGCTCTAGACTTTTTTTAGGCAAAATAAAGACTATAGAAATTAGAGACTATAGCTCTCTACAGGTACCTGAAAGGACGTTTTAGTGAGGTGGGGGGGTCAGACTCTTTTCTCAAGTAACAAGTGATAGGATGAGAGGAAATGGCCTCAGGTTGTGTCAGCGGAAGTTTAGATTGGATATTGGGAACAAAAGGACTGTCAGGCACTGGAACAGGCCGCCCAAGTAAGTGGTTGAGTCACCATCCCTGGAGGTACTTAAAAGCTGTGTAGATGTAGTACTTAGGGACATGGTTTAGTGGTGGGCTTGGCAGTGTGCTAGGCTAATGGTTGGATTTGATGATCTTAAAGGTCTTTTCCAACCAAAATTGTTCTATGAAGTGCAACTCTGCCACCAAGGGCAAGTGTATACAAAGACATATGGTGGTAAAGTAATATTAATAGGTTTTGTCATTCTTTTCAGTGGGCCTTATGCTGCTGTAAGTTACATTAGGCAAAGCCAGTCTGAAAAGATAGCTTAATGAAGAGATCTAAACAAGAAACATTGAATTTTCCACCTCTGACTAAACAACATAAGAATGAAGGTGATGGTGAGGTAGTCTAAATAGCATTAGAGTCATCTTCCTCTTCTCCCCTGCTCTATCTTTCTGTCCCAGGAAGGTGTAACAGATCAGTTCAGTGCTGTAGAGTGATAAGAAGCTGGAAGATTTTTGCCCCAATACAGTGTTTCTCTAATACTTAATCCGCATTCATACCAAAGCTCCCACCCGCAGGTTCAATGAGGAACTCTCCTCTAAAGCTATTTTGAGTTTTTTAATACTCAATTTCTTTAGCAGGAAATCTCTATGGACTTCAATGGCATTTGTGGTTGTAAATAATAAAATATTTCTGACTTGCAAACAGAATACTTAAATGATTTTGTGTAAATATATGTTGTTCCATAATACACCTTTTCCATTGCAAAGTTCTGCTTGCTGCTGTAGTGTTAGATTTCCAGTCAGCTCTAAAACTGAGATGAATGGGTCTTTTTGTATCTCTCTCTCTATTAGTGAATTCAACCATGTTCTGCAGAGAAAGTTGTGGACGCATTTAGTCTTGTTCTGCCAGTTTCATTACTGAGAGATTGCCAAAGTAAAGGTTGTTGTTATGCTGTGCAGTTCATGTATCAACCTCATTCTCAGCCTTCTGCTAAAAGCAGCTGATAGGTTAATTCAGTCTAGAAATCATTATGATGTGGAGTGTAATTAAACAGTAGATGTTTGAGTAAATTAGATGAATTTTGTCTCTAGAGCTCATAAAAACACTGTTTCAGCGATTGCGTTTACTTAATTGTCCTACTACTGTTGTTATTATCTCAATATCATTATAGCTTAGGAAAAAATAGTTTCCATGATAGTTCTTCTCTCTCAGTCCAAATTATTACTGCATTGCATTTAGAAAGAACACTTAACAAACCTTAATGTTATGCAAGAATATGCTTCCCTTATATATCTATCTATCTATCTATCTATCTATCTATCTATCTATCTATCTTTCAGGAGTTTGTCTTACAGGGGCTTAGAAGGAGAATTCAAGACTGTTTTACATTCTTTAATTTTTTTTTTTCACGACAAGAAATACAAAATTGCAGACAATGTCTAGCTACCTTTCCAGCATTCACATGCCAATGCGACATTAACTTGTCTTTTACTGTCATCATTTTAGACAATAGAAATCAAAGGGTAGCATTTGATGGAAAAGTTACAAGCTGTTGAACTACTAAGGGACATTCTGTGGAACAGAGATCCTGAGCCAAAATGCTATATATTTCTAGTTTTGTATTTGAAATGGTAAGCTCAAAATAAACTCCTTATTTGGGGATGCTTTGTTATCTTTCTCCTGTAAATGATGGATGACTTTGAGGTCACTGAAAACAGCAAGGTCAGGTCACAGATGAAGTAACAAGGCAGAACCAGAAACTGAAAGTTAACTCCAGTTAAATAATAGAGAAGCTATATTAGTTCACTTTTCGTCTTCTCTTAATTATTAACAAACTAGTAAGGGATTACAGTGAATATTTTATTTAAGTGTGCAAATAAGAGCATAATGACATTGTAACATGGAAAGAAAGTCAATTATTTGACAAAAAAAAAAAAGGTAATAGAATTTTGGCTTGATCTCATGACCATAGTTAAATATTACCAGTCAGATAAATCATGCAGTAATATTACCTTAATTTACCATAAAAATGCTTTAAAATACCTTAAAATAGGATTTTCAAGGAGAAACAAAATGTAAAGTTTAGCAGAGGCTGAGAAATGGAATCAGTTTATGCCAATACCACACCAGACCTCAGCAGCGTGCAAGAATGACTTCTTGAGATATTTCTTACAGCTTTTGCTATGGCGATCCATTATCCAATTGTATTTCTTTAATAATAGTATCTGTTCTACTGTCTTAAAGAACACACTTAAGATGGGGTTTTTTTTACAGTTTCAGAGGTGTGGATTTGTAGAAGCACTTGCTCGTGTCATGAGGTTTACATCTGATGCATCCAGGATGCAGACCGTTTATGAACATTAAAATGGCTGCCTTGTGGTAGAACAAAGATAAATATAGCTAACATCCTGCCTCCAACACTGGCAAATACTACCTGCCATAATAGTAAGAGCAAAGATTAAAGTAAGAACCTAGTAACATTTCCCTAGTCTGCAGCAGTGTGAAATTTCTGAGTCAGATGTTTTGTTCTATTTTTCTTGGGAAAATCTTTCATTTACTTTTTCTCAATAGGCAAACTCTTAGTTTCAATGTCACAGTGTGACACAAGTTTGGTTAAGTGTGCCCTTCTGTTTAAACTTGCTGCCCACTCGTTTGATTTGATATTCAGCCATTCTCCACCATCTCCAAGCTACTCAAGATATTAAAGACTATGTTTCTATACTCATTCATTACTTCAGGGTTGAAAAGTTCTGATCTATTTTGTTGTTTGTGTAATCAATGTAAATGATCATCCATTCCTCCTACCTTCTTTATTGCATTCATATAAAGTGTGAGTATAATTTGCTAGGATACAGCATGCTTATGACTCGGATTTTGGGTCATTGCTCTGCCTTTATTCAGTGGCTACGTGTGTGGCATTTCCAGACCCTCAGCATTTGTCTAAACCTACCTCACTTTTCTGACTAGGAGTATTTTTAGTGGAGCTACTATTGTCCCAGTTGGTTTTCTATAGCTCTAGAAATTCTGGACAAGTTCAAAATGTTCAGATTCTGCCTGGACATGTGTCCTGAATTGAATCAGGATAGAATGAGTTTCCTTTTAGTAATTTTACTTTTCTTATATTTATTTACAGGAAACCTGGAATAAGATGTTCCATCCAGTATTGATGCAGTATTGTGTCAGTATATAGGACTACTGTCTTCACTCTACCTGTTTTTTCATGTTGGCTTTTTTACTGGTTACTTCAGTAACAACTTCTACTGACCAAAGGTTCTTTGCCAGCACATCTGAAGAATGGTTAGTGCACTGAAACTAATACTTTCCAATTCTCAAAATATTCAGTACATTTCACAAACTACAAATCCATTTAGAACCTAGTAGTATGACATCATGTTGCTGGCAATTGTACAGGAGGCTTTTTCACAGGTGTCAGTGAGCCACTTGCCACTCCAGACTGGTTGATCACTAGCTGGTAAGAGTACCTGGAAGATAATGGATTGACACTGAAGATTTGGTGTCATCTCCAGACACAGACCTTCAAAAGCTCTATTTTATTTCTGAAAACA
This sequence comes from Phaethornis superciliosus, assembly GCA_023637945.1. Classification (NCBI taxonomy): domain Eukaryota; kingdom Metazoa; phylum Chordata; class Aves; order Apodiformes; family Trochilidae; genus Phaethornis; species Phaethornis superciliosus. Next base: position 107,482,112 of record JAJQWJ010000001.1, on the reverse strand, counting down.
TGGTAACTTCTGCTGGTCATGTAAGCTGCAGTTACTGTTTTTTCAGAAAGAGCTTTTGAAGATTTCTGTTTGGAGTTAATAACCAATGCTCAGTGTCAAGATGTAGTCCCACCTGTTGATGCTAATCCCTCCAGCTCAAAAACTCTCGATATAGGAAGATCAGTTGCAGTTGCAGCCAAAACTGACCCCCAGTTTCTGTTTCTTCTTACTACAGAATGAATAATGATGAAGTTGGAGCATAAATAATTGTAGCATGTTCTATGAGAGAAGTGAAAGATGTTAGAAATGCCTGTATTTCAGTTCCATGTGTTGGGAAGCAAAGATGTGGGTATGATAAGTGAAACATGAAAGTTGAATTTTTATGTCTCACACCAGGGTTTACAATTTAAACTGATTCTTGCAATTCAGTATATTGTAGGATGCTGTCCCCTTGTGTAAATTTAAATAATAAATCTGCTTTTTAGTTTGCAAATGGAGATTTTTTTTTTAAATCCTCCATTCTAATATATTCATTCATTTGGAATCCTAATTTGCCAGACTTAAAATTTATAACACTTGCTTTGTTTAACAGTACATTGTACTACGAGGAAGACTTGACACACATTTCAAGCGGCTCTTAACAACTGTCTGACCTTATCTACACCACCAAAAGTAGTGTAGAAAAGGCTGAGAATTTTGGATTCTGCTTTTGATTAGTCTCTGGGGCAACTATGTCAGTTTTGGTTAGAAATTAGGTGTCTGAAGCTTAAAAATACTGAAATGTAGTGGTGCCAAATAGCTAATCCTTGAGCTAGTTAAAAAATTATGGCAAACACAATTTATGCAAACAAAAGGCTTAGCACAATGGGTTATACCAATTCTCTTAATGAAATAAATTGTACTAGTAGAAAGCAGTTTTTTCTAGTGGGATAATAGTGTTGGAATAAATGCCTCTGTATGGTACATAATATAAAGATGCTTATGAAAATTAGTAACTTAATGTTACTGAACATCAATTGAAAAGAAACATCAAGTAATCAGATACACATCTGAATCCCACTAGATGGGAACCAGTAGTAGGTCAGTTATATTAAAATCATAGATTTTAATAAGTAATCAAGTGCTCAAAGCCATAGAAAGAAGAGTTTAATCTTGTGGTTAAGACAAAAACACAGGTATCACCTAATGCATATTTTAATGCATCATGAAATAAAATCATAGTTTTTAATCAATGCTGACTTTTTTCTGACACACTTTTCTGACTAGAAGGGGGAAATCTGATAATAATACAATGAAATAACCCCAGATAATACAACTGTCATTTAGAACTTCTTTTGACAGGGGGTTATACCAGAATATCTCCTGAAATTCATTAGGTCAATGTTACACAGCATGTATATCAGAATAAACATGTTCTATGAAGCTAGGAAGCAGTAGTTTTTGAATATGAAATAATTCCTTACTTAAATTCTTTAAAATGTTGTGTTTCAAAGCCCTTAGGTTATTTTAGACTTGTACATTATGTTCTTTTGTCCCATAATCAATCCTATTTTCATTTTATCAAATTTGCAGTGTAAATAAATAGTGACCACCTAGTGCTAGTGCTCTTAATGTTCTTATATTCCTCAAACTAACTCAATTGAAAACATTATAACTTTTTGTTCATCTTCAGGGTTTTATTTTAAAGTCTCTCAAAACACAAAAGGATTTATTTTTAGTTTCCAGATGCATTGACTCATTCTCCTTGGTAGAATAGTTATAAATAGTTTTCTTTTGAGCTTTGATGTCTTTCTTTGTTCAGACAGCTGTTTGTCCACAGGTTTGTGAGCGCTCCTTTTTTGCTTCTTGATTTATTTCTTTCTTTATTTATTGGTGTTTTGTCAAGGCTGACCACAGTGTGTTACTAGGCTGAACCGGTTTCTTCTTCATCCTCCGCAGAGTCAGCATCATCATTGTAGAAGTGAATTGTAGCTTGTACTGGAAAACTTGCCAGAACCTTCTCTCCAATGTTACTAAGAAATTTTTGGGACTTAGACTTGGGCAAATAAAGTCTAATAAGAAAAGATTTTAAAAGAAAATGTGAAAGTATGTGGCACTTCCCCAGCTAAGCTAGATTGAGTATCAAAACCTATTTTTGCCTTTCTTTGGTGAGAGAAAATCCTAGTGTTCCTTGTCTTTTAAAATAAAAGTTGCTAACTAAAAGGTAATGTTGATTTTAAGTTAACCTCAGTTGCTTTGTGCATATTGTATATTTGAGTTATCTAAGGTGCCACCCTGATAAAGTGTTGCCAGGGCAATGATGCATGCTTGAGATTGTTTGGCTTTTAGCACCATTCAGAATAAAGTGTCCTGTACAACTGCAGGAAGCTTGAGGAGTATTCTGAGATTCTGGAATTCAGATTAAGGCACTGAATTAAGATTCATATGGGTTGCCTGTTGCATAGAGGTTGATCTTAGTGGGTTTTGTGTCTCCAGGTGGAGTTGTGCACTGATATTTATTTTTAAAATCTTTTGTATTGAAATTTTGTATTCGAAATACTAAAAATATTTTGTATTAAAATAATAAATGTTTTGATTTTAATTTCATGTTTTCACCATCTTTTCCACTAAAGCAAAATATATGTGGTCTGTATAAATATGTGTGTGGTTTTGTGTGCATATGCATGTACATCTCTTCCTCTTGGTTGCACTTTGGCCAGTTTTTGATCAATTTTGACAGTTATGAAGATCACACAGAATTTAAGCTTCTACAATTTTTATAAAAAACAGTGCTTATAAAGTAGATAAATATTCTATTAATTAACCTCTAAACACAAGTTCAAATCAGGAGTTTCTGCATCTGCCTTAAAGAACCTGAATGCCGATGAAAATCCTTATAAACCCCCAAGCACAGAAATGGCTTTACCCAGAGTTCAAGTTTTATTGAAGAGCAAATTTAGGCAAGCAAGTCACATTCCATTATCAGCCTTTCACATTATTTATGTGCTTTATGGGCTTATCATATTAATAAACAAATATAAATTAGATGAGGCAGAAGAACATTGTGTATTTTAATATTAATTTCAGCCTGGCCTGAAAAGTAACCATTTTTTTCTTGTGCAGGAATAAAAATCTATGGAGCCTTGTGAGTAGTTAAACTGCATTCCTAGAAAGAGATACTCCAGAGGAAAACCTCTCCCATGAAGGAATATGTATTTTCTTGGAAGATGTCAGTTTTCCTGTGTCAGGTGATAGGATTTAACTCACCTTACTGGATGTTGAAATCCCAGGGCTCCTTTTGATCTAAAACGTATTAGTTGACTGTCCAGTTCTGACTGTAAAGAGATTTATTTATTATTTAGAATAGACTAAAAATGAAGATTTCACTTTTTCTTCCACAAGTAATTAAATTCTAGAGTAATGTTTTGTTTGCTGTGTTGTGTGTTGCTTTACAGTAAGCATACTTCAGATAAAAATTTTCCATAGTTGCACATTTAAGAAAGCATTTGAACTTCTATGTTTTATGAACCATAAAGCCAAGAAGCATTACACATTTTTCTTAAGTTCTTCTGAAATATCTGTAGAGATTGCTAAACTAATAACACCACTGAATGGAAGCCCAGTGATTGGAAGAAAATGTATTTTCAATCAGTTTAAAGGACTGGAAGATTAGGATTTTGTAAAATACCTCTTTAACTACACTAACCAGTAGTTTGGAGGTAAAATGTTCAAGTTACCAAGCTGAATTTGTAACCAAGGATTATACAAGCCCATTAGAAGTCTGAAGAGTAAAATCAAAAGCCAACCTGCATTGCATATTTCTATGCAAACAGAAATAAAAAAGCAAGCATTTTTGATAGAACAGACTAAGTAGTAATTTTCTTTTTTTAAATATCAAAATTAAATTTAGTCCAGAATAAATTTCTCCAAACTAAGGTCATCATACAAAAAAAAAAAAATAAAAAATTGCAAATTATGAAATCATTGCTAAACCATTTAAGGATTATAAACATGGCATGTAAACCTGAAAGCATCTCTCAAAGTCACTAAATCCTATCATTTAATCTTGTAGGCATGGATTCTTTCCCATATTTTAAAACAAGAGAGTCTTTTTCTCTCCATGTGATACAAACTTGGTGTTGCATAAAATAGATTTATCATTGCCATACTAGAACTTCTAATGAATAGAATCTAGAAACCATCCACTCTGCTACAAATAAAGATGACTTTTGCCACCGTCAGAGTAATTCATCCATCTTTCTGAGGAAACAGGCTTCAGCATGTATATTCTGGTGAGCCCCAAAAAGCCTTCAGGCTACAGAGTGTGCATGAGCTCCTATAGAATTCTCTCTGTACCTTTTATGTTGGTCTATTTCTCTCATACCCACCTGTCTGTCTTGTTGCCAAAATTAGTTGTCTTCAGGCTGTTTCGTTAATTTGGTGTGGGGGGGGGGTGTTCAAGGTGTTGGGCTTTTGTTTGTTTTTTGTTTGATTGTTTTTAGTTATTATTTAATCAGGAGACTCATTTACTTTGTTTTCCTCAGTACCTAGTACTCCTGATCTGGCTGAGCATTGTAGATGTAATCATATTACCTGTGTTAAATGCTCTATGTAATTTTTCTCCTTTCATATTTGTAATAAAATTAATATAATCCTTTAAATCTTTTTTCATTTGTATTTCTACCATCTTCTCATTGGAATACCTATTATTTTTAAATAACTCTATTTGTAATAATACAGAATGATTAAATGCACATTATATGCTTTTTCTTTTCAGACTCTAATGTAGCATTTCTGGAAAGCAATACCGATAAAAGCAAAAGAATTGCAAAATCTAACTCATTTGTACACAGAAAATGCTTAGTGTTAATTTGTGTTATGTTGTAGATATGGCAATAGTAAGTTTAAATTACATTTAGGTTTTTTTCTTGGAGCACAAGTAACAATGTATTGGAATTTAGGTAGTAGGAAAGTTATTACTTTTATATAAAGAAAAGTGTGTTATGGACAGGTATATAGTAACACATCTTGCCAATAGAGGTAAAATTATTATTTTAAAATTTTGTACCTGTAGGTTTTTTTCTTAGTGCTTTGCTCAGTATCTTTCAGTTTTCAGGTTAGATTCTTATATGCATATTCCTAAACATTTCATAATTATGCAGAGGATACTGAAACTTCTATTTGCTTCACTTGCTGGTGTTTGGAGTGTCTACCAATCTGGAAAGTATTGGCATTTGTTTATACATATTGCAGAAAATAAAAGTAGCCAGCATGTAACTAATTATCAAAAACACTGCTCAACCCATCTTTGACAGCCTTCTGCCAGAAACCTCAGCAGCTGTGCTGAAGAAGAAATCTCTTGGTTTCCACAGCTGTACATTATTCTTCCCACCTAAGCTTCACAAAGTAACCAGTTGTGGTGACCCTGTTAAAAAGCATCCGAAAGAACTCCTAAAGCCTTGCTTCAGCCCACATTGGGTTCTGAGCCAGAGAGGCATCTAGGATGCTGAAGTGGTGTGGATGGGCAATAAGGTAGAGATGAGAAGGATCTGAGAAGCTTATGGTAGGAAGGAGAAATGTTAAAAAAATGGAAACCAACTGGTGCAGTTATACTTGCCTTGAAACAATGCCAGGCTGTTAGCGTGAATGTGGAAAACGGTACAAGTGGGCAGAAGCCCAAAAGTGAATTATAACTTTTGAGCTAGTTTAATAAAATTTTCTACAGAAACAACCTCAGTGATAAATGACAACTTCCTGACTTCAGAAACCTTAGTGTCTTGAAATCATTACTGTCAGCACATACTCTCATGAAACTAAGACTCATCCTTAGCAAATTAGAAAAAAAATAGAAGCAGGTACTTATGCAAAGTTGCAGAAAAAAGTTCTGCAATGTTGGAAGGCTGCTGAGACAGATGTTCAAGCATTCCAAGGTGGCTGCTGCAAAGAATGTGATTCTGCCTCAAATCTGTACAGCTACATTCTCCATCATCAGCAGACAAAAATTTCAAGGTAAAAGGGTGTTGCATGTGTTCAAACATTGTTGAAATTGTGAGTCTTAAAAGACTTGTACTGAGGAGAGTTGGTATCTTAACCTGATGAAGTTTAAGATGTAACTGTGCATTGGATGCTCCAAAACCTTTCCAAGCACTTAAAACCAAGCATTGGAGTAGCACCAATTCAATATATTTTTAAATGTTCACAGCTTTGTGACCTATGTTGAATCTGTTCCCATCTCTATTTTTGTTCTTCAATCCTAACAAATCTTCCTACAGGTGGAAGTAAAACTAATAATCATGGTGTCTTTCAACATCACTGGGCTGTAAGGGTTATCTTAAAATCCAATTCTCCGTTGGTTTCCTAGCTGGCTTAGCTATAGCAACATCCCTCCCCACAAAAACAATCAGAAAAATTGAAAATCTGAAAGTATGATTTTAAAATTTCATCTTAAAGTCATGTTCACTCAAACTCCTGCTATATACAAATATCACACACAGACCAGGCCTAGAAATTGCAAGCTGAGGATGTCCTTATTTTTGTAATTAAGCAAATAAAAACTGCTGTTAAAATAAAGGTGTTTATAGTACGCAGTGCTTTCTCCTGTTCTGTAATAATGGTAAGGATTCTATATCTGATACAAAATCAGAGATACTCTTAACTATTACCATGCACAAACCACTATAATTTGAACCGTATTTTCTACCACTGAAGAAATGCTTGAAATAATGAATTAATAGATGACCAAGCCTGTGTTCAAATATTTTAAGTTTCTTCAGCTGCTTTCTATAAGGATTATTTTTTCAAGAATTTATTCTCACCATTTGTTGATTCTCCGTCATCTCACTGTCTCTAGCTGTGACCATCCAGGGCCTCCATAAAGCAGGGCTGCTGAAAGATTAAGATAGAATAGCACTCCCACAGTTAATTCTTTGTGGTAATATCCATATAGTACATCACCTTTTTTTTTTTAGGTTGTGCTGGCATCTTTTGTAGTAACACAATTTTTTTCATTTCGACCTATTTTGATTTGGTAAATCTGATCTCTATGGCAATATTAGTTTGTCTGCTGTCTATAAGGTGATTTAAAAAATTAGGCAACAGCTCTCACATTTTTAACTGAGGTGCCTTTTCCTTATAAGGTTTCACAGCTCAAGGTGACTGCATTGAAATCTAAAAGATGATGTATTTAATGCTCAAATCTTTCTATTTAAGGAGCACTGCTTCAAAATAAAAACTAATGCTTGTTGACACTGTGTGAATACACATTCCATGTCCTCATTGCATGGCTGTTTATTTATTGAGTCAGCAGCTCCAGCATTAAGCTGATATGAGCAATCTCATCTAATAAGCTTAAGAGAGCCTATACAGTGCTGGATGCTACATTTGCCTTAATTTGCTGTGGGGGAGCTACAATTATGGATGCCCTTTTTTAACAGTACTTTTCCTCTCTGCCGCTGTGTAGCAGAGGAAGTTGAGGAAATGGAAAAGGGCCTTCAGATATGAAAGGTGAATAAGCTTTTTAAAAAAATAACCAGTTACAGCAACCTTAATTTTCATTTACTTCCACTGACAGGAAAGTTCTGAAATATTTGACTGAGAAGGAGAAAATATCAGCAAAAGAAATAAAATACCTGTTCCAACCTAAAAATTTTTAGCAACATATTTCACTCTTTTCTTCTGGAAATTCTTCCCTGTTGTCTATTCAATGCCAAAACCATTACATTCAAATGATACTTACAGACAGATTTTCGAAAGGAAAGCTGCTGAAAAACTTCTCCCTGTGCCTGCCTTACCTCTCTGGGTGCTCCCTCGGCGGGGGACGGGTGCCCTGGGAGTGGTGACAGACGGGTCCCACTGCAGCCTGGAGCGGGAGATCTGCAGCTGCACCCTCCATAGCATTGGATGCTCTACAGCCTCTGGCAGGCTGGGCACTTGCCTGGGCCTTTCAGCCCCTCCTTTATCTTAACTCCTGAAGAACACTCACCTAAAACAAACACGGCCTCAGGTAAAAGAAGAAAAACCTCATTAATGAGATTTCTTTTGACTCCGCCAAACAGTTCAAAGATAGGGCTCTGTCACGGGAAGGCTGTCCTGGGGATGGCACTGCAAGGGAAACAGAGGCTTTTTGTTAGCAAATCACATAGAAAATAATCTGTGCCCTTTATCTTTCTGTCACTGTTTTACATAATCCACATTTGCTCCATAGGAAATACATGATGTAAATATTCTTTTTGCATGCCTTGGGAAAACAATCAAAATCCTGTCCTAAAAGAAAAAAAGTGTAACAGAGACTCAAAGAGAATTTGAAATGTAAAATAATGTTTTAAATGACTGAAGTCTTTACCATGTCATAATTTTAAAAGAGAAATACTAAAAAATGGTGAAGGTGAGAGTATCTAAAAATAGGCCTAGTGACTTCCTCAAGACTACAGGGGTGTTCTTTTAATTTGATTGCTATTTGGTAGGTAGAGAAGAAAGCTTGTGCTAAGAAAGATTACTTTGGCTATCAAAGACTAAGGGTTATGAATATCATCACTGAGGAATCTTTTATTTCAAAGAATGCAGTGAGTGCTTTAATCCCACAGAGGCTGATTAGAAAGAGGTTTGAAGGTTTCTTCCCATCCATAGCCTGTTACATTGTACAAGAACAATTTATTACCTGATGAGTGACATTATCTGATTTCCATTGTTGTGGTTCATTGCTACAGTTCACTTTATTTCCTTTATTTCCAACTACTGCAGAGATGTAAGAGGATTGTTGATCTCAAGTTGAATTCTCAAGTTGAATTCTCTTCCCACTGATGTTGTTTACACAATGACATCAAAGAGAACAGACTCAGCTCCCAATTAGTAATTGGTTTCTACTGTGAAGTTTCTTCCCAGAGAGAGAAAAATAATTTTGTTTACTAAACATGGACTGTCCATCGATTACTTAGTATGAATGAAATTCCTCCTATCTGACTTAGCTGAAGGAACCATCAAAACAGTCAGTTTGAGAGGACACTGAATTGTCAATGGGAATCAGATCCCTCCTTAACCTCTAGCCTTACCTTTAAGCTTACCATAGCCCCTATTTTTAAAAAGGTGAAAAAGGAAGACCCAGGGAACTACAGTCTGTTCAGTCTCATCTTTGTTCCTGGCAAGGCTCCATGAAGACCTCATTGCTGCCTTCCAGTAGATGACGGGGTCCTACAGGAAATCTGGGGTGGGGCTTTTCACCAGAGAGGGTAGTGACAGGACAAAGGATAATGATTTTAAACTGGAAAAAGTTAGATTTATGTTAAATATTAGGGAAAAGTTCTTCATGACGAGGGTAGTAAGATACTGGAATAGGATGCCTAGGGAGGGTGTTGATTTAAGTAATTCAACTCAATAGTTGTAAGGGAAGAGAGCATTACACAGCTGATGTCTATTATCCTCATCTTGCTATCAGACCCGTACATGAGGATAATTGACTTATCCCTCTGTATAGAATCTGCCAACATGGATATTACTGTAGGACTAAAACATAAACTACTAACATACAGTTCTCTAGAAAATGTAAAGTTACCCTCAATAAATCTGTCAATACCACCCTGCAAGACCAAATCTATTAAAAAATTTGTGGACATCTAATTTTGTTAATGAAGCTATAGTGTAATCCAGTATAATTGTACATAATGCTGTAGAAAAAAATATAAGTTAATATTACATTATTTCTAAATAATCAAAACACACAAGTTTAACTGGCATTTTAATGGAAATCATTAGCTAAAATCAGGTTGCAGATCTGTGGAAAATTGTTTATTCCAGTAAAATAAACACAGCTGTAGCAGCATAAGATCTCTAGTTTTCTAGTTTCTAAAAAAAAAAAAAAAAAAGGCAGCAGTTAGGCCAGTCATAGCTGCCCAATTTCAAGAACTATATTACTTTTTGCAATATACATAATTTTAATATAAGATTCTGTATTTGGTGAATAACATTGAATCAGAAAGCACTGATTCTGTTACAATTGCTCATCCATTTTTCCCAGAAGGCATAATACTTTTCAGACTTATGATACTATCTGAGAATAACTTCTACAGACTCGATTCTTACAGAGATGAACCATAATGTCTTGGTTTTAATTGGAAGTTTTTTCTATCTTTGTGGGAAACCTGTTTTACTCAGTTTCCTCATGCCAACACTTGGCATTTGTACATTCTTGCACTTGTACGTTTGCAAGAATGTAGACTGTTCAATAGAAATTGGTACAGTTGAGGAAACAGGATAGCTCTGCAGCATTTATAGTTTTCAAAAATATTTAGTATTGAACAGCATGACATAGGCATTCATAGCCACTAGTGGCATGCAAAGCTTCTCAAAGGGAAATTGTTGGACAAGCTTTTAGGGAACAGAGGGAGGCAGAGGCTGAGCCATTCACAAGGCACAGCAAGGCCAGGCTCCTAATATTCCTTCAAAGTCAAAAAGAGACATTTGTCTGTGCTGAGGTTACATGGTTGAGTTGGCTCCCTGTTCTGAGTGGCATTCTTTGGGGGCCATCACGTGGACTATTTAAAGAGCTAAGGGAGATTTACTCCCTTTCACTCCCCCCAACTGAAGCTGGCAGTTTTCTCCCACCGGGGGAATATTCTCCAAGCTTGCAGGCAGAAATTCAGAATTTAGCCTGTTCACTTTCTTCAGGATTCTTCAGATTCTCATTAAGCAGTTTCATGTGTGTGTGTGTTCAGCATCTTGCAACATCTTTCTGTAATCTTTCCTCTATGACAAAACTCCAAGTGTTCTGGGAAATCTGAAGGCTAATATTACTCACTGTTTCTTTCCAAGGCTTCCTTCCTTCCACCCTCCCATAAGGAGGTAATGACTGATATATTTATTTTAGAGTATCTATTTTAGTAAATTTCCTGGTGCATACAAGGCCTTGGAGTCACAGTAATAACAAAAAAAAAAAAAAAAAAAAAAAAAGAATGCTACCCAGTCTAAATTCTTAACATTTTAAGCAGAGCTTCTTGTGATTAATTGTAGCCTACACTACAATAAGAACTAGAAAATGTATAGCAAATTTATGCCTTCAAATTATTGTAATTGTGACTGTGCTGACATAGAAACTTGTAGAATCACTAAAATAGTGAGTTGTCTTGCCTTTATATTGTTCTTCCTTAGACTCCCGTGCATCATGAAGTTTGGATTCAGTTTTCTCATTTACTCATAAACATTTCCAGTGTAGGGGAAACTTTAAAGCCAAAAAGGATCAAAATACAGATGTCTGCATTTGATCCCACTCAAGGATTAAGCAAAGCATGTGGAAAGGCTATACAAACAGGTGTGTGCTGCTGAACTGTAACAGAGAAAGTGAATTCCCAAGTTGAGAGATTTCTTTTCAGGCTGTATACTTTGCTTGTTTTCTTCTTTCTGATGTGCCTGGGTGACTATTTTGATTTCCTGCATAAGATAAAGTCACACAAAGGAACAATGTAAAATGTCAAGTTGGGACCACTGGAAACTTTGTTCTTCTCTCTCTATATCACATACAGGATATAGCAGCAGCACAGAGCCGGTATTTCTTAAGCCTGAGGTAGAGGGTTGTCCAAATTATTTGACTCTCAGGTGAAACTGTCACCTGTTTCTGCCATGCACTGTGGAAATCAAAACTATGGCAGCCATTCCTACCATTTTGGATAGGCTGCTGCTATGGGTGCAGATATAAAAACATATCTACTATAGCACTGGTGGTGGTTTTTTCATATTGATGTGTGCCTCAAAATGGGCAGGGACAGTTTGTTCCATTCCTATGTTTAGCTATAGTGATAGCATGTTGTTTTGGAGATCCATTTAGGAAACTGCTCTTTTAGAATACCTATTATAGTAAATTTCCAAGCACATACAAGGCCTTGAGGTAATAATAATAATAATAATAATAATAATAATAATAATAATATGGCTTCATGCCCTGATCACAAATGATTGTCATGGTCAGCTGCAACTTTAATGTTGGTATCACCGTATTTCTTCTAGCCTTCCTCCATTTTTTATCTTGCTTTTGTTTTTTTCCTTCTTTTTTTCACTCACCCACTAAATATCTGCTAGGATTAGAGTATGTCTTCTTTTCACAGAGCCTGTGAAAACTTCCATATAAAATGTAAAAACAAGGGGTAACGGCCTTAAACGGGGAAGAGGTAGATTTAGGTTAGACATTAAGAAGAAATGCTTCACTGGGAGAGTGGTGAGACACTGGCACAGGTTCCCTTAGGGAAGTTGTGGCTGTTCCCACTCTGGAAGTGTTCAAGGCCAGGTTGGATTGGGCTTTGGGCAACCTGGTCTAGTGGAAGGTGTCCTTGCTCTCAGGGGGATTGGAACTAGATGATCTTTAAGGTCTCTTCCAACCCACACCCATTCTGTGAGTCTATGATTTAATATCTTTTGTGCATAGTTGTACCAGAGGAGTAAAGAATACTTCGTACAAGTTCTCTATTGCATCTTCTGTCATAGCAAGTTCTGTTTGCATCAAACATGGCTCTTGCAGATCCTACAGTTTTACTCCCCAGGAGGCTGTTCTTCACTCTGGTTTCAGTGACCAGCCCTGTGCCACTCAGACTTCATCTTTCTTGTTCAGTGAATCCAACAAAATCAACTGAAAACAAATGCATCCATTTACACTCACTTTGATTTCTAATGGCTACCCCGGACCAGGTGTGGGACCTGAAGACCAGTGTCTTCATCTGGTTTGGTGTTGGAGGTCAGAGAGCTCACCTAGGGTACCACAGACCCTGAAATAAGTCATCTGACAGCGTGGAGCCATTTCTGAGGAAGAGGAGATCCGTCCCCATTTCTGCACAGAAACAAGCAATGAATATTTTGGTACCCACTGTCCTACCTCACATTTTATATACTTTTCTGTGAAGGTCAAATGGAGCTGACAGTGTAACAAACCAGTCACAGCAGTGTTTGAAAATGTGAGTTTGGTCCCCTGCATTACATCCACATGGTGTAGATGACACCATGGATGATGTACAGATCTGAGCGGCACATCCCATAACCCCTGACCGCAACACTGAGCTCTTGTCTGTCGGGACAGCATTGGCTTTGGAGAGCAGAAGCTGCGGGATTCCCTGAGGAGCCAGACGGATCCCTGGAGTACTTAAAAACTGTGTAGAGGTGGCAATTCAGGATATGCTCCAGAGGAGCATACATAGTTTTTATTTTATCTGTGGGGAGTGGGGGGTGGCGTTGGTGGTTGGACGCGGTGGTCTCAGAGGCCTTTTCCTAGGACAGCTCTGTGTAACTGTGCACTGGGGCGACGGGACTCAGGCCGGAACCTGCGTGCAACTAAGACGGTGGGAAGACATAACTCCGGGCCTTTCTTTAAAGGCGCTTTCAAGGCAGAACGCCGCCTTTCTAAACGACACCCGGAGAGCCCTCGGCTCGCAGCTCCCACCCCTGAGGTAGACCGGCCGTCAAGGGGCCTGCAGGAGTAGGGCGGCGGGGTTTAAAAGGGTCGGGGTGCCGAGAGCGCGAGAGCGCCGGCCAATCAGAGCGACCATCAGGCTCGCCCAACCGGCTCGTCCCTTTCCCTTTGGAGAAGGCGGGGAGGGGCGGGGCGGGGCGGGGCCTTCAACCGTTGGGAGGAGGTGGGCAGGTGGAGGGGGCGTGACCAGGGCGTGGTCTTCGGCCGTTGGGGGCCGTTGGGCGGGCGGAGGGGGGCGTGACCAGGGCGTGGTCTTCGGCCGTTGGGGGCCGTTGGAGGCCGTTGGTCAGAAGGAGATGGGGCGTGGCGGGGGCGGGGGCTGCTGCGCGCGCCATGCTGATCACGCTGTGTTACCTCTACCTATGGGCGCGCTGGGGGCCTTGCTCGGCCGCGCTCATCCGCCGCACCGTGCGCCGCCTCCACCTCGCCCCCTGCTCCTTCACCTTCTGCTGCTGCGCCGGCTCCGCGGCTGCGGCAGCGGCAGCCCGGCGGCCGCGCAGGCCGGCGCCGCCCGAAGAACGAGTCTGCCTCACGATAGGGAACAAAGTCTTTTTCACCGACGAGACGCAGGTACCGCCCCCCCCGAGCCGCTGGGGATGGGGACTGGGAGGCGCTTCGCCCGCCGCTGACTCCGGAGAAGCTCAGGCGGGGAAGCCGCCCTGCCGGGAGCGGCCTCCCGGGTTACCCTGGCAACGGCGAACCGCCTTCCTCGCCGGGCACCGGCAGCGCTCTGCGGCCTCCCCTTCCCCTCCCGCGGCGGCCCTGGGGAAAGTGGCGGGGAGCGGTGGCGGCGGTGGCTGCCGTGGCTGTGAGGTGGCGGAGCTCGGCGGGAGAGGGGAGCAGCAATTGCGGGGCTGGAGGGTACGCTTTCTCTTCGCAGCGTGTGACGGCGGGTGTGTCAGGGGCCGGATGGGGCTTGTGACTTGACAGAGTAACTCGTGGAGCTTTTTTTCCCGGGCCTGACACAGCCCTGCTTGTCGGGGGTAAGGCTTCTGTGAGACCCGGGTGATGGCCTTGGGAGAACATCTTGCTGCACTTGTTGCCTCTTGTCACTACTGCAGCTTTTATGGCTTAGGAAGTGGGCTGGGCAGTGGGTTTTTTTACTATGCGCTTTCCAAATGCGGCTTTGTAGTGTAAGCACAGCTGTGGCAATAGGACCACTTAGCAGAACTTGTAAGTATTTCCATATTAGCAACATATTTTTAGCATGTACATGGCTTTAGTCTGAAAATGCTCACTGTACTTCTGCGTTCAAGATTTCTGTCGGAGATTTAGAACATAGATGAATCCTAATTGAGGTTTTGGTTATGGGAAACTGCATGCTTGTCCCGGTACAAAACGATGTTTCAAGTGAGGAAAATTATATGAAAAAAACCAAGAATGGTGAAAATTACCTTTTTTTGTAAAGGGGCAGTGAGAGAGGAGGATGGGGTGAGGCTTCCATAGTTCATGAGAGTGGAAAAACGCCGTGCCTGAACAAGTTTAATGTGCCATCTCATGAGGTAAAACTGAAAGTAATCTTGCTTCTGACCTTCAGGGTTTAGAACTGGAACTTTCTGGCACCCCCTGCCCACAGATAATCTGAATTATTTAAATGAGTTGGATTTGTCTGAATTTGTAACTAAATATCAGAATTTGTAATATTATCTGTAAATACCTTCTTGACCTCCTTTTTGTCATACTTAATTGGGTGACAATCTCAGAATCTCTCACAGGGAAGTTAAATACTTAATTTACCTACTGGTAAAGCTCTTAAAAGCAAAACTAAACAATTGTCCATGCGTTTAGAGGAGTTTGGCCTTGGTTGGTCTGGATTATTGTTTTGTAAATTGTATTTCTATGAATTTATGCTATTCTTTGACCCACTTCTGCTCATTTCTGAAATAGTTTCTCCTCAGTCTTTTGTACAGTAAGCACATTTTTTTTTTTAAGTCTGCAATCTTATTCATGCAGACTGACATTATAAGCTGGTCGTTTATTTGTGTTTGTTAGGAGTTGGGAAGCCCTCCGTGGAATTGTAGTTTGGCTTGAATTTTGGCATAAAGTACATGTTATTACTCAAAATCTATTTCTCTTTTTAAAATACTTGTCAAAAGTTACCAATTGCATTTGACTCTTGAGAATGAGTCCCTCTGGAAGATGCCTGCCACACTGCACCTTGGTTGTGTCACGTCTGTGTGCTCTGATCTGGTTGCCTTACAGAGAGAAAAAGCATCACCGTGGAGATCTGTACATCAGCTGTGGCCACTGCAAAGAGGTGTTAACTAGCATACTTTTTTGGTTTCTAGGAAGCTAGCTGAGCTATGTGGCTTTCCAAGTAGGAATAACTTTCTGGACTGTGTTCAGTAACTTCATTAAGATAACAGCAAGTCATAAATCGTAACCTGTAGAGGTTTTTTGTTTATAAACTGTGTGCTTAAGGTAATATAAAGCTTTATCAGCTTCCTGTGGAAGGTAGCAATGTTCACTCTTGCAGCTTCTGTGCTCAGGAAAGCTGAATCAATTTGCAGTTTATCCCCATGGATTTAGTGTTGTGCAGTTTCCCTTTTAGATGTGGAGAGATGTAGGAAGTCTCTTATGTTTTCACAAAAAAATCACTGAAGGTGTGCAAAGCATGTGTTTCTTGTATAATATTAGCATAATATCTATTTCTAATCTTTGTCACTTTAAAGTATGGCAGAAGAATTAAGTTTAATGCAGTATCTACATTGATAAAGTTGTAAAAAAATGATGTGGGATCAGATTATGTGTTGAGAAGCTCTGAGGTTCTTAAACCTGTTCTTTGGTGTACTGATTCCAGCTCTTAAGCTTTATTTGCTCATTTGTGAGGACAAGAAAGGGACATATTTTTATAATTTAATCAAAGAAACTTTTGTACAGAGGTCTCCTAAGTGGAATGGAATACCTTCTGGATACACTTATTTTGAATGAGTTATTTCCTTAACTCTAAACTTAGACTGACCTACTGAATGAGGAATTGTGGTGCAAATGCGTGAGGACTTAATATATTATTTTTTTCCTCAAAGTACTCTCTCATTTTATTTCAGATGTTTTTTTACTTCATTTAACTTTTTAAAGCATTTGTCCTGGGGTGGTACATGTCCACAGAATATAACTGTCTTTACATAACTGTCTTTATGAAGGAAATCTTGAAACTTAGTAAATGAGGTCTGAAATTTAGACCCGTCTAAGGTGTCGTTCTTCAGTCACTTGGGGCTGATAGCTTGGTTGGTCTTTTGTCAGCTGCGTATAAGGTAAGTGCACGTGGCTTAGCAGTGGGACTCTCTGTTTTCAGGGGGATTGTTACCCATGCAGAATGAATGCTGCCTGGAATACCACCTGGTTGGAGGGGCTGTAGTGACTGCCCAGGCAGGATCTATGTTGGGACTGCTTACTCTGTCTCTGCCAGGCAGCAGACAGTGCCCTTCAGCCACCAGAACTGAGGCAGCAGGGCCATGGGTTTGTCTAGTCAGGGGAGAAAAGGGAAGGAAGGGAGGAAGATGCAGGGTAAACTGCAGTGTGAATGGGTGAAGAGGATCGGGTTAAATGAGTGATGTTGCCAGTGGCCAATGGCCCACAACAGTCACAGTGCCAATGGCATAGTGGTCGTGTGACCTGCTCTCTTGTGCACTTTTACTCTAAAGCAGAAAGCAGAGTCTGAATTGGCTTAAAAGATTGGATTGTCACTTTTAGCTTTACTTCTAGTGAGGTACTACTTAATGGTTCAGACCTTCCTCCTTTTTTCCTCATGGGGAGCCTGAAATGATAGAGACCCTTCAGGTGAGGCTGAAGGATCGGATTTGAATTTAGGCTGGGAATAATTTAAAAATTAATTATTAAATCAGATCCTTGCTATACAGACTTATTTTTGTTTCCTTTCTCTTTCAGTTTCTTGATGATTTAAACAGATGGAGTCTACTTCTCATTTCTCCTTTTATATGGCCTGATAAGTTACTTAAAGCAGAACATATAGCTTTTGTGACAGAAAGCATTTCAACACAAACAGGTAACTTGCAAAAAGTACCTGCCTCTTCAAAAGAGGTAAGTAGTTCTCTTTGTTTCTTGCATAGAAAGTAGTACAGATGGGTCATTTGGTGAGAATAAAATTAAAACACTTGAAAGACAGAAAATCATTGGCAGGTTTTTTTATGTCCATATAGTGTTACTTGGAATAAAAAGATAATCTCTTCATTAAAATTAATCCCTGTTAATATTCTTGTTTTATTTTGTGCTTCAAATACCATAGACCCATAGACATTTTACTGAGATTTTTTTTTTTAAGTTACACACTTCTCTGTCTGTGAATGGGAACTGCAGAATGCTGTTGTGACTCTGTATAAGGCATGTATGGTTATATAGGTTGAAAAGGAGAAAAATGCTTGAGAGCTGTCATACTAAGGCAGATCAAAAGTCTGCTTAGCTCAGTATTCTGTCTCTGACACTAACCAAAACACATGCCTCAGCAAGAATATACAAAGCAAGCATATGTTAAGATTTCTATAAAGCTCTTCAAGCCTCCAAGCAAGTGGCTGTGAGAAGTTGCAACTGAAACAGAAGTCTTACTTGGAAGCTTCCTTTCATAAGTACAAGTTCAGGTATTATTATTATACCTTTGGAAAATTTTGTCAGTCTGCAGAAGTAAAGCCAAAATCAAGCGTTTAATCTCCTTGCTTTTCTATGAAATGCAGTGGGGGAATAGCAACACTTCTTGGTTGGAATTTTATAAATTGTATTTACCTTTTAATGAGTAACACTTAAAAAATGTTTTTGAGGCATCCAAAGATACAAATTAAACTATTACTGAAATCCTTATGGCAAGCAAACTTACAAAATATTAATGTCCTACATACTTTAAAGTCTACGAAATGCCTTCTGTACTTCTATATAGAAAGGAGGGCAACCCAAAGGAGGGCAACCAGGCTGGTGAAGGGACTTGAGCACAGACCCTATGAGGAGAGGCTGAGGGAGCTGGGGGTGTTCAGCCTGGAGAAGAGGAGGCTCAGGGGAGACCTCATCGCTCTCTACAACTCCCTGAATGGAGGCTGGAGCCAGGGGGAGGTTGGGCTCTTCTCACAGGCAGCCATCAGTAAGACGAGGGCATGGTCTCAAGTTGTGCCAGGGGAAGTTTAGGTTGGATATTAGAAAGAATTTCTTTATGGAGAGGGTGATCAGACATTGGAATGGGCTGCCCAGTGATGTAGTGGATTCTCCGTCCCTGGAGATATTTAAAAAGAGACTGGATGTGGCACTCAGTGCCATGGTCTGGTAACTACAGTGGTAGTGGATCAAGGGTTGGACTTGATGATCTCTGAGGTCCCTTCCAACCCAGCTGATTCTATGATTCTATGATATTGAAAGTGCAAAGATGTGGATTTAAAATGTGATGTTCTAAAGCTTGAATTGCTGAACATACAGCATCTGTTAACAGATGATCCATAAAAATAGTATCCAGATCCTATATAAACCTACTATAAACTTGAGATGCATGTCTCTCCCCCAATTTTGATTGCTTTTATAACTTTTTGCTCCTATGAGGGATGCTTGCTGCCTAGGCAGCTCAGCTTGGGTGCAGGTCTGAAGGGGAAGAAGGTGTCTAACTTGAAGCAAGACATAAACTTACCTTACAGGGAGCAAAACTCTTAAGTGGTACAGTTAGTCATAGCACCTTCCACCAGGAAGCTTTCAGTTGATGTGTGTGCTCTGTGCTCTTTCTAGTGAAGAGGACAGAATGAACTTCACTACTTACTGGAAGCAGAAGTGGAAAGACATGCATGCTAGGATATATATCACTGGGTAGGCAATAGTAAAACCTTTGACCTGGTCACTGGAGTGCCATAAAATAGACAGAGCCCTCCCATTAAACAGTCTGTGTCACAAAGTATGATCAGCACCTGGGCACAGTTTACTGGGTGTCTTCCTGATTGGCCCCTTCATAGCTCCCTAAAGGACCTGCTTTTTGGCATCAGGTTTCAATCTCGTTTTTGGAGTTGAAGAAAACCTGTCACATAAACAGCTCCTTGCAGCCTGTCCAGTTCCTTACACGGGGAACATACATTTTCCAGGTCACTTGTTCTAGGAGATGCTCTAGGAATTGTCTGTTGCAAGAAACATTGAGAGAAGAGTGATTGGTAAGTAGGCTTATCTAGCTTGAGTGCAGGAACAGAAAGACAGATTGGAAATAGGCACAATTACAAAATTGTGCTGACAATAAAATTTTTAGTACTTTCACTCTCCATGGAAGTGTCTCAATTCTAGAGTGGAGCATGCTGTTGGAGCATGGTAGGCTTTGCCCTCTAGAGGAATGATGTCCAGGTCAAGTGCTGCATCAAGCAAAATTGTTATCTCCAAAAAGCTCAGAGTGTGAGAAGTAAGGATACTAGAAACTTGTTGAGACTTTTTCTGTTGAAGTCTTCTGACCCTTCTTCCACTGGCTTCATGTTTCCTTGGAGAACACAAGAGGAGACAAATTAGCTGTTTTTGTGGTTTTACTGCCTTTGATGTGAGACTGAATCCATCCATATTAGCCCAGCTTCTAGGAGGTAAACTAAGTAGGACACCCGTTGTGCAGTCTGTGTTGCCTCAGAGTGCACCAGGGGAGTGCTGGGCTGATTTAGACAAGGTGAAGGGAGGGGTTTTTTTCAACTTTTCTGTTGTTTCTTTGTTTTGTTTTTAGCAGAGAGGTCCACAAAAACATCTGGGTTCAAGCTCTATTTTTTTGTACTTTTGAGATTTATTCTTTGGCAGAGATTTTTAATGTTGGTTGGTTTTTTTGTTTTGTTTTGTTTTTTTCTCTTTTAGAGTGGAAAACATTTGCATTATTGTGTAGGCATTAATAATTAATTTGATTTATCAAGCTCAAAAAAGATAGTTCAGGCAAAAGACTGAAAAGGGCTGCTGGTCTGTTGTTGTTTTTTTTTCTTCCATGTAGGTGTCACTTCTAGCAAAGTGTTTCTAGTTCTGCCACCTCTGTCAGCCAGCTGATGACATAGGCAGGGGTTGTAAGAAGAGATTGCTCCTGTGACCTATGAGAATTTCCAGACAGAGAAGCCATTCTTCATAGGCCTGTCAGTGATGTGTGACTGGTTTATGTTGAAACTGAGATGGACCCAGAAAGCATCAGGAATATAAGTAATTTCTTATCACTACTGGCCTTTCATTCTGTATTTTTACAGATTTTTGATAAAGATTTCTAGTCATTGCAGGAAAGCTTGGCCTGCTTCAAAATATTCTCTGAGGCAAATGGATTGTTGCATGAGCAGAATTACAGGTCATATGTTTTATCAACAGCCTAACTTTGTGAGGATCTTTTGTGTATTCACTTTATTTGCACTAGACAACAAGAGATTCTTTTTACTTGTTAGTGTGTCTAATATTTTACTGGGTGCCATGCAAAAAAGCTCAAGAGCATCAAGAGCTTTGCAGTTTCCAGGTGACATGGGTGTTACCTGTTTGTGCTTGTTCTCTTAGTAAGGGAAGATACCTAAATATTAAAGAAAAGATATATAAATAGAGAGTACCCAAGAGTCTTATGCTGAGGAAAATACAGAAGGAAGCTGATATTGTGTATCATAAAAGTTCCTGCTGTATTTGTTACAAATAATGATGAATTGCTAACAGTTAGCAGCGGCCCCTTACAGTTTTATGCCTAAGGGCGTAAAATATGTGTTGGAGATTGCAATTCCAGTAATGAATGTTGCACCAATAGGCTAAGCACAGTGGGCAATACCTTCCATCCGGAACGTGGTCGTGTTGTCCAGGTCATCAATCAAGGCAGTTGGCTGTGGCAACTCTGGCTGACATGGTCAGAGATTTCCCTAGTGACAGTAGAGTGAAATCTGACTGATTTCACCAACTACAGTGATTGTCTGGTGGTATTATCTTTCAGAAAGATTTTTGTTTTGCTTCTGAACTAGTCAATGCTAATGTGCCCAAAACTATATTCTGCAACTTCTGAACTGGTATTTCTTTGTGGTACAGTCGTGGAGGTGACTTCAGAAGGTCCTAGAAGTAGAAACCGGCTCTTGTTGCTTCAACTAGTGAGTAATTCTTATGTCCAGCAGCTCAGGACCTGAGTGATACATTTGTCATGAATTTTAGGGCTGGCTTTCACCGACTGTATGTTCTGGTGTGGTAGGTTTGAAGCTGTTACTTGCCTCTGTACAGAGTTGGAGTTGAACCCATAACTTAAAGTATGCAGCTGACCTTGTAGTATATACGTACAGACTACCCACACCTGAGGGCACAGTTGGTGAGAGCCAGTCCTCAAATTCATGACTCAATGAAACTTGAGTTTATTCACTAGGAGTTAGGACATGTGATTGTCCTGGTCTGAGCTGATTAAATGAATACCAGTGATGTATCAGAAGACAGCCAGCGAGTTTTCTTGTTAGGTATCCAAAATCCACCACTGTGAGTATGGACTGTGTGGTCTCATCTGGGTTGCGCTATCAGAGTTGGTCTTTGAGAATGACTTATAAAGGAGACGTAATAATTATTGCTCCATTAAATCTCAGTTTCTTCTTTGATTCCTTGAGGAATACTGTAAAGTCACAAGCTGGAAATAGATCCTTTTGGATATCATGTAAACCACTTCACAGCAGCAGAAAGAAAGTAGATTTAGCTGATAGTCTAATTGTGAACAAGTAGAATATCCAAGAGCTTACCTGCATGCTGTGTGTTCAAAAGCATGTTTGTTTTTTTTTTCTTACTGTGTTAAATCAGTGTGTTACTTCTCGGGTATAGTGTTAAAGGGTGAACTTCATGGAAGTGGTTTGGTAATGACAGTGTCAAGGTGCTGGAACATGTTTTGTGGCAACAGTTAATTTGATTTTTAAGTCATGAAAACAGGTGGTGCTGGTCTCTAAAAATGCCCTCCCAGGAGAACAATTGGTTTGCATATCCTATAAGGGATAAAGGTTTGGGGAATCATTCACACAATTTTTACTGAAATTTGGTACCTTACTTGGTTTTTTGCTTTTGGAATTGACTCTTAAATCACCATGCTTGCCAGTTGTCTGGATATTGTTTTGTTAGGTACTGTCGTTTTATAGACTTTAGGCTTAAAAGGAGTCAGCAGACAGATTTGTAGTCTTTATTGATGTGCCTGCCTTTCAGAATTAAACAAAAACTCTTTTCCTCCACTTTTAGCTTTTATAGTTAAACTCGAAGCCTGTTCTCCAAGACAGCAAAGCTGTGTAGTTTGGGTTTAACAAATGTTCTTGGAGAAAACAAACCCAAGTGTGTCACTTTGATAATTCTTCTTTTCTAAAGAATGGAATTTTTGATGTAGATAAGCAGCTTGAGTATTCCATGTTTGGTTAATGTTTCTTAAAGTCAGTGTGTATTTTTACTAAACCCTAGTAGTTTACTTTTGCTCTTTTTGTCAGCATTCTTTTTAGAATTTGTTCTGAAAGCCATATATTGGAAAAAAATACAAATAGAGTTTTACTTTCGTGTGTTACTTGAAGCTTTTATAGCCTTGATCTTGGAGAAAAATCTGCTTGTGCTCCGAATTTGCTTCTAACACTTAGTGTGGATGTTGTTTGATTTATTTCTTTCCAGACTGAATCATGTAGTACGTATTGTTTGCTAAATAAACCTTCCTCTTTTAGTTGTATCCAGTCTCATACATTAACCTTTGTAGTCGTGAGGGGTGCTCTTTTGTGTGAAGGAAACTGTCAACTGAAAACCTCCTTCAGTTGAGATGTGTTTGTCTCATGATACTGTTAAATGCCATAGTTGTTTTAAACACATAAAGCATCACAGAAATAAGTCTTAAAAGTGATTCTGACAATTTAGTATTCTATAATTCTACTAGGTACATTTTTTTTTTAAAGTACTTTATTTAAAATTGTTTCCAATTCTTGTATTTGCTGGTTGAGCCATATTGTTTTGATAACCACAGAATCATCTGGGTTGGAAGGGACCTCTGGGATCATCAAGTCCAACCCTTGATCCACTACCACTGTGGTTATCAGCCCATGGCACTGAGTGCCACATCCAGTCTCTGCTTAAAAACCTCCAGGCGACAGATAATCCACCACATCACTGGGCAGCCCGTTCCAATTCCTGATCACCCTCTCTGTAAATAATTTCTTCCTAATATCTAACCTATACCTCTCCTGGCAGAGCTTAAGTCCATGCCTTCTTGTCTTACTGATGGCTGCCTGGGAGAAGAGCCCAACCCCCCCCTGGCTCCAGCCTCCTTTCAGGGAGTTGTAGAGAGCGATGAGGTCTCCCCTGAGCCTCCTCTTCTCCAGGCTGAACACCCCCAGCTCCCTCAGCCTCTCCTCACAGGACTTGTGCTGGAGTCCCTTCACCAGCCTGGTTGCCCTCCTTTGGACCTGCTCCAGGACCTCAATCTCCTTCCTGAACTGAGAGGCCCAGAACTGGACACAGGACTCGAGCTGTGGCCTCACCAGGGCTGAGTACAGCGGCAGAATCACTTCCTTGGACCTGCTGGCCACACTGTTCCTGATACAGTGTTCCTGTATAATGTCCTTCTGTTGGCTATTCCTACTGTATTCCAACTTTCTGATAGTTGAATCCTTTGGGAAGGAAGGGCGGTTTTTATTTGCAATTCATCTTACAGTCTTATAATGCTGTTGCATTTGATATTTTTCTGTAAACTTTTCAAACATGCATATCTTTTATTTTAGATTGTGAAGTGGTCAGATTACTGTTCACCATTGGCCTATAAACCTGGTGAGCCTTATAAGTTAATTGCTGAAGCAAGTGTAGATAACTTCAGTAACCTTGGAATAGCATTCATGGAAGACAGGCTTCAAATGGATAATGGAATGGTGCCCCACAAGATTGTTTGTAAGTATCTTCACAAATTGTTCATAATAGTAGGAAATGTTTCAGGATTGCTTTAGGACTGTACTTACAGTCTTTATACTACATAAGAACTCAGGCTTTTATTTTACCATATTATTTTCTTGTTGCACTTCTTCCTGCCTAGTTGTCTTCTCAGCTGTGCTGATAAAACTGTGGGTCATGCAGAAAGAAAAAAAAAATCCTCTTCCCACTCCCCATCCCACCCCCCAAAAAAACATACCAAACCAAAAAAACACCCAATTTTTGTTTTGTTTTTTGTTTTGGTGTAGAGTTTTTGTGTTTGGTTGTGGGAATTTTGGTTTGGTTGATAGGGGGTTTTTTTGTGTGGATCATAGTGCATTGTTGGAAGTCAGGAATGATGAAATTGTGAACATCTACCTAGGGTGCAAGAGAGACATTACAAATGCACCTGATGTGCTGTTCTGCAAAAACATTTAGGTGAGGAGGGAGTGGAAGCTGAAATAGTGTCCCAGTCAGTTTTCAGGCTGTTTTCTGGCTCATTTTACTTCAGGTATTGTGTGCATGCTTGAACTCCTCCAGGAGAACACGTTCATGGAGACTGTTGATGAAACAGCATATGGGCTTGTAGCTGTGAAATTCTTCCAGGGTGTGAAAAAATGTTACTTCAAATGCCTGCTGCAGGTCAGGCAAAAGGGATATAGTTTGGAGGGAATGCAAGTGTTGTTAAGCTAAGAAAGTGGTTAACTTGGGTATGTAGTACTGTGTGTCAGTTGACTATTTTGTTAAGCTTCTCATTGAATTTCTTTGAGAAATCAGAAGTAAAAACAGTATTTTATGTGAAATATTTTCACAGCTCAGCAGCTGAAAAAGAAATACCATATGAAGACTATTTTTTTCTCTTATATTTCATTCTGCAAGTTTCACAGTGGCAATAGTCATCTTTGCCCTTCTTTTCTCTCTTGTATTTGCCCAAAATTTGTTATCTTCACATTTCCATCTTTTTGGGGGGAGAGAGGGGAAGATTTAACAGCTCTTCCCGTATGATAGTTTTCCCTCAGATTCTTAGCTCCCAAGTCTTGCTATGAGTAGGTATTTCTTCCTTTCAGTGGACCTTAAGCTGTTCAGAATTTTTTTACTTACTTTTACCCATGCCAAACTTTTATCTGTAGCCTTCAGCAACGCAAGAGACATAGTTCAATGCGTCCATCTTAGCCAGTGTCATCACTTTACTAGCTTATTTTGAAACAGTTTATTCCAAAATAGCAGCAAGCAGTTTTCCACCTTGCCTGTCTTAAGAGACCAATGTTTTTCCAAAGGTACTTCCCTTGCTTCATTTTCTTGTTTATTGGGGACAGAGGAACAGACAAAATAACAAGCTGCAAAGTTATACACTTAGGAGAACTTCCTCACCTTCCCACCTGTAAAATGTTGTTCTGTTAAGAATAGATCTGCATTGTGTACAATAGCAATCGTGTTTTAGTTCTGAGCAAATACTTTTGCATTCACAGTAAATGTTACTTTGTATAATTGTGCCCTGTAAATATTGAGTGTTGCGCTCTCAGTCAAAATTTCCTGAAACAAGGAGTCATTAGAGAAATGACTTATGTTAAATGCAAATTTATTATGTTCTTGGTGGAGGTTAGGGTTTGGTGTGTCACACAAGTAAAGTTCATGCTATTATACATGGTTTGTATTGAAATGAGATCAAAATCATGCTATAGTATAGATTTTCATCATAGCTCTTTTACTATATTTTTTATAACATATTTTTCTTCAACTCTTCTAGCTGTACATTTACAGGAATCTACTCTGAAGGAGTTGGCACAGGTGGCACCATCTGTAAAAGAGCAAAGTGCTAGTGGCACACAAATGGATGAAGTAACTCCTGCTGATTCTTTTGTGACTGCTTTGAGATCAGGATTAGTAGTAGCTGAGTCTGCAGGACAAAGTGAAGAGAAGTCTAAGCTAGAGAAAGAAAGTGAGCATGAAGATGAATCTGACGAAGAGCTAGGTGCTGGAGAACATCATCACTTGCATCTTTTCAGCTGCCGCGAATGCCTGCGACTTGAAAAAAGTACTATTGAAGCACTCAAATTTGCCTCTGTAGAAAACATTCTAGAACTTTCTGATGATTCCGATAGCAAACTGGAAGAGAAGAATGATGACCATCTAGCAAGAGGAGTGAAACGAGTGAATCTGGCTGGAAAGCCCCCAAATATATTGATTTATCTTGGCTCTGAAACTGCAAAAGTGGAATTTGAGCAGGTAAAATCAGTCCTTCAGGAATGCATTGATGCAGACAGCTATACCATCTACCAGCTGCATGAGGAACAAGTTTTGAAAGCTCCATGGATTGATAATTCACTGCTGTTGATCATTGCCACAGAGGAGCCTATTTCTGAGGAGTACCACAAACAATTTATGAAGTTTTTATCTAAAGGTGGGAAGATTCTAGGTTTTTCTTCATCTTTTACATTTGATGGCATACGAATAAAGAGAAAAAACAAACTGAAGAAGTCTATTCATGAATTAGTAGTCTCTAAAACGGACAGCACTGAAATTAAATTAAATCTTTTGCTTAGTGGCAGTATTTTTGAGGAAGTGGTGAAGAAAGATACCAGCAAAATGAAGACATTGTGTCGATTAAATAATGCTGATAAAGATGCAGTTATTGTTCATCTGACTTATGGGGACAATGGAGGGGAAGCCATTCTTTCTCAGGTACTGTATATGCAGAAGCATTAACTTGCTCATTGCTACGCAATGTTGTGGTATATTAAAAAAAAATCACTTGTTCCCATTGCATATTCTTGGGGGATGCTTGTTAAAGGGAGCAATAGGTGGATGTCTCAGTGAATGTACAAGGACTCAGAACAGTTTTCACTTGACCCTGAGGAAGCTTAAAGAAAGGTAGGGAATGTTGCTGCTGTCCCACTTCCTTGTTTTCACCATGTAACTATACACACTTAGATCATGCAAGGTCACAGTGAGAGGTAGAAGAGAGAGCACATTTGGCAGATATGCATAGTAAGCAAGCATCTTTAAGAGCTATACCTTTCTGTCTGGTGAAAATTCTGCGGTGATACAACTGTGCATTTTGTAGATTTTGGGAGGTGGGAACAGGAAGAGCAGAATCATTGGGGAACTCGGGGTGAAATCTTACACTAACAATGTGAAAAAAGAGACATCCATCCAAATATATGAACTATGGTGAAGCAAAGATTCAGAAGTGGTTGTAAAATTAACCTTGCAAATAATTTAAAGGACATCTCCTCTTAATGTTTATGTTTAAGATAAAATGCTTTATTTAATAAAAATAAGCACTTCTGGATATCTGACTAGTGAATGAGGCAGTCCTAGCCTCTATTACACTGTTACTATTCTAGCCATGTCTATAAAAACTGCTGTACAATTCTTGCTTGAGCAAGTAACTACAGAATAGATTGGTCTTTGACTGCATTGAAATGCCATTATTGCTTTAGGTCTTCTGGTTTTTGTTGTTTGCTTGTTTGTTGATTTTTTTCTCATAGTATTGCTACTGTTTTTTCACATATATTCTGTTCGTATCTTGTGTTGCCTGTGAAGCAAATAATTTTATGGTTTCTTTAGTAGTGTTTTGATTAAGGCTAATTTCTAGATGAATGTTAGGTTCGTGATACTGGCCTTGCTGTTCTGTCATTTAAAAAAACCCTTTATTCAACTGGAATACATTTTTCTATTTACTACTGAAATTAAAATTCTGAAACTTTTTTTGTTGTTTTCTAAACCTTGGCATTATCTTGATCAGTAATATATGCTCCTATGTTTTTTTGTGGTGGGTAGCACGGGCAAATCTAATGTGGAAACTTGTTTTTTTGTTTTCCAAGTTTTCCTTCAGGCTTTAAAATTTTAAATATTTAATAGTCTGCACCTAACAAATAACTCAAAGCACCTGGAGGACAGAAGAGGAGGGGTCTAGAAGGAGCCAAAAACTTATTCATTCCACTTAAGAATAATAATGTCCATTTATTAATAATGATAACGCAGCAAGTAGGTACTTCTCCAGTGTTGTGTTATTGTTATCTCTTAAAAAAACCCCAACAATCAAACAAAACTCACACAAAGAGTTAAGTAACAGATAAGCTCAAGTGTTCGGAATCTTTTTTGTTATTGTCACTCACTGTCTTCCTGGATAATGGGTGAGGAAGCTTCTATGACTGTTGAAGGTACATGTTGGTCACTGATTATTTAAATGTTCACAGATTTATATATCACTCAAGACTAAAGTTTTGAGTGATAGGCTGATAAAAGGTACCATTAAGTTTAGAAAATAAGTCAGTTCCTCAGAATTATGGGTCTACCTGAGTGTATAACGTGTATTATTAAATCTAGAGAGTGTTGAGCCATTTTGTAATCAAACTTGCAAAGTGAGCTTGAAGGCAACTTCCCATTTTGGAGTTAGCCTTAGCAGAAGCAGAGGTAACTTTTTTTCTGACATGGCTGTTCACAATTATGTTGGTTCACATACTTTGTCTTTGCTTTCAGACAGCACATTGAGGAAGGCAGAGCAAGATTTATTTATCAGTATTTAAGTAGATAAGGAATATAAGGGAGACATAGCTAAACAAACTTTACGAAACATTCTAGAACCTATTTTTTTCTAATATTTTAGTCACAGAAGAACTTTCTCAGGAGCCCAGAGCACCCATATTAAATTGTTCACGTTTCAGGTGGCATAATTTTAGCTATTACTTAATTCAGAAATATTCATTGGGTTCCTAAAAGTATTTTCATCTCCTACCAGTTTATCAGATTAAATCTGCTAGTTTTTTGGAAACTGTTATACTGCCACCAGTGCGTTGTATGCTTGTACTAGAAAATTGATTTGATACTGTTGCTATCTGTTTCTGCAAGTTCCATGGTAAAACCTGCTTTGGTGTACCTTTAAATTGACCCTTCTGCTATAGTAAAACTTAATACTGCAGAGCTTTTCCCCAGAAAAAAGGTCATTACAGTATAGCTTAGACAATCAGGTTAAAAGGATTAGTGTGTCATTTTATAATTTTAAATTACTTCCTGTCTGGATTTGAAAAGCCTTACTGTTTTCTCTTCAAGGGGGACTGGCAGTGACATCAGCTATTAAATATTCTGTCACAAACTTTTTGTTGCCCTTTTTTTTGTCCTTTTCTGTTCTTCTCCCCCCCTCCCCATTTCAGCATATTTCCCCGAATTTGAATAAAGTAGATAATACATGAGATGAACAACTTGATTAAAATGTGCAAAATTAACAAAGATAATAGCTTATGATTTTCATTAAATGAATATACAGGGTACAAAGGCTTCTAAGTATTTTGGAAAGCTTATTTAAAAAATAAATCACTGAAGAAGGAAAACCAGAATACAAGAATCCAAACCAAAAAGACGGTCAAGAATGTTTTGCATGGTTTTTTTTACCCTTCTGCATTTCACTGCTCCTTTTAAGCGTCTGTTTCAGCCCTGAGCGGTGGTTCTCTACAAAGTGGTGCTCTGGGGTTCTTTGTTCTCATTCAAACAGAAGCATTTCTTTATTGGAACTGATTGCAACTAAATTCATATGTCAGAGTAAGGACTTGCTCAGACTGAGCTCTACATATCTTGTGGAATTTCTGATAAAGCTCTTTTAAATTTAACGTAATTCTGCTCTCTTACCAAGCCAGGGTATGACCAGTATTGCTGTTAGTTCTGGATTGCTATCAGACATGAAAAGAAGTCTAAGTTCGAAGTCTAAGTAAAAACAAGTTTGCACATCTCCTCCAGTGAGTCCAGTTTATTTAAGAAGGCTTTGGAGAAAATTGTAGTGTATTGACAACTGTGATTTCTGAAACTACAGTGTATAGTTTATTAGGATAATAAAGCTCTACTTGTGTAGATATGATAAAGACACAAGAAAATTTTTAATTGCACTAGTAATACTGGGTATTTCAGCAACCACAGTCAAGACAAAGCTGCTTTTGAAACTGTTGTGCATATTTCTTTCTGCCATAATAAAATGTGTAATACCAACATTTTTTTTTTTTTTTCACATATCCTGCCAGGCACACTTGGAACTGGATATCAGTTCTATGGATGTACAAAATGAAGAGGATTTTAATTTGCTTAAGCTAAGTAATGCCAAGAGATATGACGTTCTCAAGGAGATCCTGATATTACTTGGTCTGAGTTGTGAATTAAGTGAAATTCCTATGTTGACACCTATTTACCTTCTCTCTTCTGATGAGGTAAGGCTTCCGCTTACATTTCAGTTGTCTGAGATTTATCCTTCAAGGCAAATTCACTACTCACCATGTTTCTTATGTAGTATTTTTGTTTAAAAAGGTTTACCTATGTATTATGCATAAACAAAAAGCTTAATTTCTACTCTGTCGCTATTTTGTTACCTGTCAGTATAGTTTTGAATGGGGAAATTGTGCAGCTTTTCAGATATACTTGCTATATTTCTGCTAAGAACTTTAAAGCTTATTTGCATGCTTCTGCAATATCCAAAACATAAGGCTGTGGCAAGCGATAGATAGAACTGATTTAAAAGACAAGATTTGTTTTTCTTTCAAGATGAGGTAGAAAGTTCTGTATAGGCTGGCAACAAAAGATCAAACCCCAATTATGGAGAATGGTGTGGCAGTCAGAAACTTAAAGTCCTGAGTGAGTTGGGAAGAGTGTGTGATGACACAATGAAGAACTTTATTCCTGAGGGTGTTGTAACGTTTCCTAGAAATAGAATAGCTTTTTCCAATTCAAATAGTCAACTCATTATTATGGACTTACTAACCTTAGATATTGATATGAAGAAGACATAAAGCAGTAATTTTACCATTTTTGTTGAAAAAATGTGACTTCAGATACCTGAGAACTGAATTGCATTAATCTGAAGGGGTAAAGCAGTAGGTGATTAAAAAGCAACACAGGCTACTTTGTCTCTTTGAGCTTGTTCCAATTCATGTAGTGCTGTCACTGCTTGCTCTTAGCATAATGTCACAGTCCTGCTCCTTTTCTGACCTCTTTTACATTAGCACAGAGATGAGACCTCAGTTTTAGGGAAACTCAGCTATAGCAGCTCCTCCTTAGGTGTCTGTTTCCAGCAGTATCATAAATAAGATTTTTCGTTAGAGGATCAGTCAGTGAGCAAAGTGACATATTAGAGCTGAATGTTTTTTAATAACTTGGGTGATATTTTAGATTTAGGTTGTACTTTTCAAAGCACTGTTTGTCAATCCTGAAAGTAGATGTAACAAGCATTGCGCAGTTTATAGATTGGGAATATGTGACATGTGACTTAATTGTCTGGCAGGCAAGTCAGTAGCAGGTCAAAACTAAAATACTATCATCGGTGTATCTGTAAATTCAATTATGCATTTGTTTTCTATGTGTGAAGATACTGCCAAAACTTTACACCTGTGTATTAAGTAATGCAATTGTACAGCAACTCTGATTGGATATAACAGCTAGTAAAAGTTAGGATGAACTTGGAGAGGGTTTGTTTTGCTTTGCTTTACCCCTTGAATGGTCTCTCTTTCTTATGTGACAAACTCTGCCAGATCCATCTCCACTTCAAAATAGTGAAAATACTATTGGAAGTGCTCCTCTCCAGTCATATGTTTGAAGCAGGGCTGTTGCCTGTCAGGGCAGGCGTGTTCTTTGTCAGACTGAATGTTGAAAATCCTCAAAGATGCATGCTGCAGCCTGTCTGTGCAACCTATTCAAGTGTTGCTGTACCATTCTATTGTGAATATTGAATATTTTTGCTGGATGTACAGCCTGAACCTCTCAAGCTGCAATTTCTGGCTCTTGCTGATTTATTATATTGTCTGGCACTACAAAGAGGTATTTGACTCCATCATTCTTTTAACTTCTAGTTATAGGTTGTTATTAAGTCACTCCTTTGTCTCCTCTTTGCCAAACTGATTGAACCCAATTTCCTTACCCTCTTTTTCAGCTGTGTTGGGTACTCCTAACTTCTTTGTGGTTGTTTTCCAAGGAATCTTAACTAGCAATTCCTTGCATAAGCTGGTCTGCTTTTCCAAGGACAAACTCTGCTGTTTCCCTTCTCAGCCTTCCTCCAGATTTAATTGTGGTTGCTACAGCCAATGCTATTGTCTGTGACCAAAGAGGAAACAAGTTCTTCCCTGTCCGTGAGCAGTAAATGAAAAAGAATTTACCTGTTTGTGTGCCCAATGTGGAAACAAAACTAAAATCTATTTAGATTAATTAAAATCTATTTAGATCTAATATTATATGTGCTCTATACAGAAGACTTGTTTTTTGAGCACTACTTTTTTTGTTCTCCTCCTTCACTCTTTTTTTTTGTTCTCCTCCTTCACTCTTTTTTCATGATTCTTTCCTTTGCACTTGGAATTTTCAAACGTGCCACGAATAAAAACAGTTAGCTAATTTCTATCCAAAATTGCCATCTAGTGGCATATTACAGGTTGCAGGCAATATATGAAAGATATTTATGCAATGTATACTGTATAGTTTACACCAAAATTATAGGTTTTTAAATGTTGTTTTTCCAGGCATTTTTTTTTTAAATTACAGTTTTTCTGTACTTGTATGTGTAGTGGTTGTTTCAATGTCTTCTGCTTTAACCATGACTTGCTTCCAGAATATTGTGTAAGATGAAGTTGCAACTTGTGTGCAAAAACTACAGTTAGTAATGAAGATAGAACATATTAAAGTACATAAAGAGTATATAATAGCTGAGCTTTCCAACAAGTATTCTTCTTCATTTGTCATGTTCTAGACAGATCTTCTTGCTTTCCTAGAGAGCGAGTAGATACCAGAATTGTACATGACAAGTGAATAATGTGAGGATATACTTAAACTTGTTGAATGTCATACTGAGTCAGTAATACTGGAAATGGAGTAAACTATCCTGCAAGCTCCAGTTCCCTTGAACTTTATGTTTTAGGAACTAAAAAACTCAATAACTTCCTTGCTTATGTGGAGGTTACTTCTGCCTTGCATTTTCTACTTCATTAGTGTAGGGGGGGGGGGTTTAATTTATTTTTTTTAAAATGTAAACTACTATTTTGGTTAGATTTTTCTTTCTGATCTGTAAGCTTCAACTTACAGTAAAGTGGTACTCTGTTCTATGTGATTTCTTTGATTTTATTTTTTTTTTCTTCTTCCCCACCCCCTTTCTTCCATTATATCTTCTGAACTTTCATCAGACCTATTTTTTATTACATTGTGGGCATCAAATTAAACTATCTCAATAATATGAATAAATACCTTATCTTGTCTTTTCTACTGTCTACAATTCCAGATTGATGTCTGTGTCATTGTTTTGATGTTCTTAATAATCCCACCAAACCTACTATGCTGATTAGTATAAACTTGATTATTTGGACCTTCAGGTGGATTTGTCTGCTCTCTATATCTTGAATGGTGCCTTTCATAGTGTAATTTTTAGCTGCTTCTAAAGGGGTGGATTGAAATATTTTCTTTCTTCAGGATTCCCGTTCTGAAGTTTTATGTTTACAGTTTGTATGATTATCATATTTTTTTTAAATCACCTTGCTACACAGCTTAAAAAAGCCAGTGAAATGTGAGCAGAAATCACACAAGTTTTCTAAAGAGTATTGTTACGGAAGACTATTACTTTAATATCTTTAAAAATTCCCACAAAACCAGTTGAATTTTGACTTTAGGAGTCCTGCATTTCATATGTGTTATTCACTAATTTTTTAAAAGTTTATATATAATAAAAACTGAGGGATGGTTTAATGTATGAAAAAGTAAGCAAAGGTATAATTAACTTCCACAATTTAATTTGAATGTTTTTTTCTTTTCTTTGAAAAAAGGCGTGGAAAGGCAGAGGAGTTACGAACTTTGTAATGCACTTTTTTGCCTTTAGCATATGGAAAAAAAATTGAGGGTGAAATGTAGGGGACTTGGGAAGAAATATTTAAACCTTGACAGCAGTTGCATTGAAAATTACATAGTTAAGTCTTATCACTCAAGAAAAATATATTGGGAACAGGCTGGTCAAGCTTTTATAAAAGTCATATATTGGCTGCATGTGGCTTAGCCAGACTAGATTTATGCTGCTGATAGTGTTCTAAACCAGGCAGAGATTTCCAGCTGTGCTGTGTTCAGGTAGGAGATAGGATGAGTTGGAGGCTGTACTAAATAAGCATTGAATTTCATTTTAGCTGTTGAATATCTTTCTCAACAGCAGAAATTATATCACATTTTTACCACTGATGGTCTAACAATATTTAAGTTACTTCTCAGTGGAAAGTGAAAATGTCAGATTGAGATGCCAAACTAGAAAATATGATTTTATAAATTTTTTTGTGTGTATTGCAGTTCTCAAGTAATGTTACTGGTGCAATTGATTCCCATATCTTGGATTTTAGGTGTTACTTTTTTGACTTCTGTGTTTCTTCTGTTCATCTGTCTTTTTCTTAAAATGCCTACAGGTTCTACCAGTCTGATATTGAAATTCTGGTAATATTATTATGGCTTTGAATTCAGATAAAGGCTGAATCTAAATAATGGATCTGAAAAATCTGAATAATGATGACGATGTCCACTTGTTGAGCAGTCTATATCTTGCCATGTAGAATTACATTACTCAGTCCTCAGCTAGTGCTCACTGCTGTTGGTGTTGAATGATCACTGTGATAGTGTGTGCTTTTTGTTCCTGATCACTTTTCTTATAGATAAGAGTATAAGGTAGATAAGGTAGGAGGACTGGAAGGTAACTTCACTTGAGGCAGATCTTTTGTCACTATACTTTTTGCACTAAGGCTTGAAAGTATGATTTGCTTCAGATATACACATATAGACATTTTAAAATTCTATTAACTGTGAAAAATACATATTATATTGATACCGTGCTACAACTACAGTTAAGGTGGTGTTTGAAGAGTAAGATAGTATGGTTATATGTATGTTACATATGGCTATATAATCTAGTTATAGCAGGTTACCTGCTGGTTAAAAGTTTAGTTAAATACATGTGACTTGTTTCTGTTAAAGAGACAAGTATTGATACTGAAACACTACACCTGTTTTTTTTTCCTCTTTCCTTGATATGGTGTAAAGCAGTTAAGCAAATTTTAGACTTGCACATGATGTGAAAAAAAAAAAATCTGTGCTGCTGTGGTGTAGGGTGAACTTAAAAGTGTTGAACCAAATGGTGATCACTATAATCCTGTTGTCTGGCATCCATATGGTCAGTGGCAGCTTCAAGCACAGAGATCTGATTTTTTCTGCCTCTTTGCCTTTAAATGCTCAAATATTGACTCTTTCACATTTCCATCTTAAACGATAATTTTTCAGACACAAATGCTAGGATGGTATTTTATTGCCATACTTCTCAGCACAGCATCATCTAGGTTTCAGAATAAGAATTCACTTCTTGAACAATGAGAGACACTTGTCAGAACAGTGATTATTTCCATTAGGAAGTGTATTACACCCACACATTTGCTGATCTGAAGCCTCTTAAACTTGAGTGCTAACTCTTCAGGCTGTGTTGGGCTGAGTCACTTTTTTTCTATGTCATCCAAATGGATGGCAGCCAAATGATGAAATTTAATGAGGCTTCGTTACTTTGACTCAGCTAGTAACCATATTTTAAACAGTATGTTCCTCCAGAACAATAATAAACAGTACAGAGGTATTGTCTGAAGCTTGAAGATGAATTCTTTAATAATAATGATAATTACAATTGAACATACCTCAAACTTTTCAACCTTTATTTTAAGGGACACTTTGAGAGTACTGCACTCACAAGGGAACGCAGAGTGAAAACAACTTTGTATATTTGATTGTGCTGTAGTGTACTGAGGTATTCAGAAATCAGTTGGACCAAATTTATGTCTTGAGCAGGAGTTTTGGTTCTGTAGTGGCATTGGTTGTTTTTAAATTCCAAGTCTGTAATGCCAGCAAACAGAGCATCAAGTTACTTTATCTTGAATAAATCTTTCTTTGAGGATGGGAAATTTGAACTCTCTGTTAACACTATAATGAACCTAGATTTCAGGGTACATTTTGAGACAATTGTTTCTAAAATTTTTCCATGCACAATAATGTGTATTGTAGAACTTGAGATTCAACTGTGAAACTTCAGAAGGATTTTTTTTTTTTTTTAATGTCCAGCACTAAAGTCATACATAGTTACACTGAAACTCAATTACCTTGTTTTTACTGCTATACAAAATGGGAGACTTGCTTATTTTCTCCTGTCATCCTCAAATTGTATGCATTGACCCTGCTTCTTTAGCCATTAAGACAAAAAGCAAGAGTCCTTTGGAAGTATTCATTCTTGAATGGAAATTTGCTCTTTGCTGTAGCTCAGAAGAAACCCAAGAGCTGAGAAAAATATCAAATGAGAAGCACACCGCATGAGAGATTTGAAAGTGTTCTGTTGATCACTGATAAATAGTTTCTGTCTAATATTTTAATGCATTATATGTGTCCTTTCACACTAACAGTGTGTTGTTGTAAGAAATCTTTGTCTGTCCTTGAGAGCTTTGCCAATTTTTCTCTTGACTAGGAATGAAAGTGTCTTTTGTGGCAAAGTTTTTTCAGGGAAAAAAAATAGATACAGCAATGAAAATGCATCCGTACCATTAAAAATGTATATTTGCTGGAACAGCTTATTCTTTTGGGGAAATGTATGAAACTTTTTCCTATTAGAAGCTGTTTTTCTACTAGGCTGATGAAGAAATGCAGTGCATTTGGTAAACCATTGGCATTCTGAAAGCTAGTATGATTTTTTGCTTGAATGGCTTTCTGAAGAATTTATCTGTAAAACTTAATCCATGGACTGATAACAAGGTGGTATTAATTAAAAAATATTTGTAATTTAACTCTGTGTTTAGGTTGAGGTTTCTTTTTTTGTTTTTTGTTTCTTCCCATAATAAATTCAAAGTTATTTGTTGGCTTGCGTGTTTGTTCGGGTTTTTTTGTGTGTGTATGTTTTTTGGTTTGGTTTGTTGTTTTTTTTTTTTGTGAAGGAAGGGTAGGTCTGTGTTTGTTTGTTTTGTGTTCTTTATTGTATTTCTATTTGTATTCTTATATTTTTTTTCTATGTAACAAAATTTGGATACTCAGTGGGGTCACCCCTGGTCATAAGCCAAGACAATGTCCATGTTTCTGTCATTCATTGAAAAGCTCTTTGTATGCATGTCTGTATTCTAACCCTACCCTACAGTAGGCCCTACCGTAGGCTGAAGTTTAAGCATGTGGTTCTGAAAAGAATCACCTTCTGCTTCAGACCGCTTTTGGTCAGAGGAAAGCAGACCTAACACCAGAGAACTTATGCCACTCTGAGGTGTGAGCCCCTGCAGATTCCTATGTATTATATAATGGGAATATTCATCTATATATTCCTATATATTATATATAAAATTTTATATACATAGCTCTATGATTGCTGTATGTATGTCTTTCATATTTCTCTTTAGCCTTCTCTCATTCTGTATATCTTTATTAGTGTAATTTCCTAATAGATCTGCTAATTCTTAGGTAAATTTTTTAAACTTCTGTGTTCCAAATATTTGATAGAATTAAAAGCTTAAAAGAAGCCGCATTACTATAGTGCATTTTAAAATGTACATGCTTATCAAAGGTAGTTTTATGCCAGGGCAGCCTGACAATCTTGTCTGGCAATGGAAATGCTGGTTAGTGGGAGTGCTTGGACAGTGCCCTGACAGAAAAATCCACTGTCTTCTGCTCCCTCCCAGCTGGCCTGGCAAGCACTAGTAAAGAGGCAGAAGCTTGTGAGGGACTGAGTGTATTGGTGTGAGGAGAGAAAAGGTAAGGTTTGGAAGGTATTATGGTAGGGGTTTTGGGGTATGGGAGCTTGGGTAGATGGGATGAAGTGATACCAGCTCTGTGTATAACTGCAGAGGTGATCTTAAGGAGAGCTGCAACAGTAACAGGTGCCAGGCAGCAAATCTTCAGTGTTTTCCCCTAGCTGCAAGAGGTGATGAGAGTATGACAAGAGAAGTAGTACACTGCTCTCACAGTAAGAACTTCAGTGTGATATAGAACTAGCTCCTTCCTCTCAAAACACCTTCCCACATACCAGATAAGGGAGGAGCACAAGGAAAGGCAGTGCTTTCTGAATTTTCAAGTCTCTGACTGGAGCTTTTCCTGGTCTCACTTCCAGAAGCACGAGCAGTCCTCCTTCTCCAGAGGCTAAAGTGTGTCTTTTCTTGGCTCTCTTCAGATACAATAAACTTGTTTGGATTAGTGAGGGTCATTACACTGACATTTGCCTTGCAAAATTGTTTTGTTTTTAAGAAAAACTTTAGCATATGCAGCTGAGAGGCATTTAGCTGGCCCTGTTGAGAAGGTGGAGAGAGAAGGTGTGGAAGATAACAGAAATAGTAATAATGACTGTATGTAGAAAGCATGGAGAAGAAGATGATGCAGTTAAACCGTGAGACACAGTTACAGGAAATTAGGCTTTCCTGGCTTTTTTTAAAAACCAATCTTAAAGTGAGAAATTAATATGAAACTAAACTATAAAGTTTTTACTAACTTTTGAGACAAAATTGAAACGTTCAATAGAGATTGTTTTTCCTGGGTGCTAACTTGGAAGTGCAGTTTCAGGATCTGGCTGACAGCAGAGCTTTGTTCATGCTGTCTCCTGTAAGTATTAGGAGGCAAAGTTATCCCTTAATTCATTCTCTCGTTAAAGTTTCTTCAGATTTCTTCCCAAAGATGTTTATTGAAGAAAGACAGGCATGCTGCAGGTATTTTCAGTGAATTCACTAGCACTATGAGACTCCTGCATTGATCAGCATGCCAGCCCAGCTGAGTTTGACCAATGTTGGCATTACATTAAAATCACTGTGAATCTCTATTGCTTTTAAGAGCTGGATGCAGTTGTGGCTTTTTACACAGCTCCTTTAGTGAGGGAAGGTGTCTTACCACTGGGGGTCACTTCTGAGCTGGATTTAGAGAGCACAGTAAACCAAAAAATAAGGAGGGATGGAAAAAATTTATGCAGTGTGTTGTATATAGATTTCCATTAAAATATCTTTGCATATTTTCAGCGACTGCCCTGTATATTATTTCTTCAATTTTAAAATGTTGTTTTAAATTCCATGGCAATCGGCTGTATACAGTGTCAAAATACAGTAAAACATTTTCAGTTAAGAAATCTTGATGGGAGATGAAGGGGACTCCAAATGTGGAGCCAAGTAATTCCAGGTGGTTGCTAAAGCTACCTTTTTCTTTTCTGTTGTTTACCTTCAGGGAATATTTACCATATATTTGGGGTAGGGGAAAAGAGAAATCTGGCAAACATTCCCATTATTTTATACTTCTCTAGTTAAAAGCATGTTTTCCTTCTTGCATAATAGCAAGTATGCTGCTATGTTAAACAACCATGAATCGCATTTGTAGGAACATAATAATGAATAGATGCTTAGGTTGTGTTATGGTTGGTAAACAACTTTTTGACTGTGTATTGATTCAATAAGCATTTTTAACAGTCATTTGGAAAATGGAAGAAGCTTTGAGGAATGAAAGCAAATATTTTGTTTATAGCAGTCTCCATAGTAAGGGTCTTTAAGCTGCTGTGAGTTAATGCCTTTTGTACTGAGTAGTGTTTAATCTTATTCTAGAGCTAGCTCTGATATGGAATTATTATGTGCTGGCATCTGACCAAAGTGCAACTCATTGAAGTATATTCTATCATGTTTCAAGGCTTGCTTCAAGTGTGCATGATACTTTGCAACAGCTTTCTTCAGTAGGCATGTTCTTTTTTTACTATAAGAAATGGAAAATTTTATTATCCCTTCAGAATTGCTTATGTAATGTATACTTGAAACATTTGTGAGCTTGATGTTCATGTCTTCTGCTAATGTCTCAATCCTGAAATGACAGAATAACATGAGGGTTGAGTACCCATTCTGAGTGTAAGTCGCACAGCAAGAGAGCATTGCTAGCCAGTGAGTGAGGCTGAGTTTTCTTAGTCTGTCTTTATCTTGGAGTTTGTAATAGTGATTGGAACAGAAGAAGTAAAATCCACAGTGGCAGACTAATCCAAATTCATTTTGTCTCCATGTCTAACACAGGCACACATTGTATAATTATGTGAAGGCTGTAATTAACGTAATTGGTCTTGGGTTTAGTTTCAGCACTCAAAAGTTGTAACTGATAAACCTTTTAGAGTCAGGGTTCAGGGTACTGCCTTTGAGCAGATGGGTGATTTTAGATAGCAAGAATCCATAACTTGTGAAAAACGCTCTGGAGATCCGTGGCAATTTGGCATCAGTTCATTTACTATGACTTCACTGGTAAAGATCTGACAACAGTGGAGTATTTCCAAACATAAAAAACCTTAAGATTCTCTGACTGTCAGTGGGGCCTGTGGCTAATTTATGTAAGTGAGACTGGGAGAATGAGAACAGGCTTGGCATCAGCTGGAGTCCTGTGAGATACTATCATGTTACCATTGCTCAGAAATGACGATACATTTCCACAATGAGTAATCATGATGGTTATCTAATAGTTTAATTAGGGCTTCTTTTGTATCTCTACTTTTAAACAAAGTATGGCTAGATGATATAAGATTATAAATTTTAATTAAAGGGAAAAGTTGAATACAAATATATAACTAAGAAGAAAAGGAAGTGTTCCTTATATTGCTCTTAAAGAAAAAAAAAAAGAAAACTGCAAACTTTAGGTTTTTTTGACAGTACATTTAGTACATTAAGGCCCTGTGAATATATTTCTTTAACAATTTTTTTTGAAAATTCAGGTACGCATTAAGGTTATCAGAAAATAATTTTCCATGACACAAAACTTATTTTTTAAGTTTATCAAGCTGAATTTATTCTGGAAAATTAAGATGGCAGTTTAATTAGAGTTATTGATTTAAAAGACATTCCAATATTCTCGGAGTTTGTTCTTGAATGAGGCTAAGACGGCAAACAAATTATCAAGCATAACTTGTGTTAGCAGTTGGTAGGGAACGGATTGTCTTAGATATTGTTTTTTATTTATCATTTGACAGTTCATTTGAAGAAATGTTTTGGGGTTTCTGACATGTTGAGGAAATCCTTAAATTCCAGGTGCAGGGGGAATGGAATTTGGCATGTGACTATGTTGCCGACATGATGCAGTTCTTATGGTGAAAACTGACTCAAAACCAGCTGTTAGCTAAATCGGAAAGTTTGCTGTAGTTTCTGTTGCAACTTTTTTGTGAAAGCTTTTTTTATTTGGGTTTTAGTCAGTCTTCACAACTAGTGGAATATGTTCCAGTTCAGTAAAGCACTGTACTCAGTTGACAATTGTAGTAGTGACACTGATAACAAAGGATTTATATTAATATTGAAGCAAAGTTTTGTCATCAGAAAAAAAATCAAAATAAACCTTGTTCTGTCCATTTATGTGGTATGTGTATTTTTCTTCTGCCAGTAGAAGTAACTTCAGTAAAAGTACTGTGGAGCTAAATCCATCAGGGCAACTTGTAGTATTACAATCATATTATAGAGAGCTGTGCATCGCAGGATTACATGATTTAATTTTAAGAACTTCAGCTGGTCACCATTTTATCTGTGCCAGCATTTCCATGCGAAGCACTACGGGGGACCCACAACAGTGATGAAATTCTGCACTTAAGTATGGCACTATGTCTACATATATTTGCAAGTCTGTGTATATGTGTGTTATTTTTTTTAAGTCTATATAATCTTATTTTATTACCCTTCCTGGCAACTTCAAGTTTCAGAAATTTAGTGTTCTTCCTTTCCCCTTCCTTAGTAAGTGTAAGATATAGTAGAAATTATGAAACTAATACCGGCCCAGGGAAGATGAGTGGCCCTGGAGAACAATTCCGACACTGAGAAAGGTTGAGACTGAGTTATTAATCTAGCATGTAAATTGGAGCATGCTCC
This sequence comes from Phaethornis superciliosus, assembly GCA_023637945.1. Classification (NCBI taxonomy): domain Eukaryota; kingdom Metazoa; phylum Chordata; class Aves; order Apodiformes; family Trochilidae; genus Phaethornis; species Phaethornis superciliosus. Next base: position 107,440,028 of record JAJQWJ010000001.1, on the reverse strand, counting down.
TTGACTGATGCATGTAAGAACTTTTTTAAGAGAGAAAGACCTCAGGAAGAAAAACTAGTGGATCTAGTCTGATACCAGATGAAAGAGAAGACTAACACTGTGTGAGAGGAGTGAGGGGAATGGGGTAACAGCTGAAGAGGCAGAGGTAAGGAGGAAGACAGACCATATAGAAAAAAACTGTATTATTGTATTTTACAGCATTCCCTACAGTTGCTAGATACTGTAATGCATATCTAAAAAAGTTTAGATATAAAACCTGTGCTACTTAGGAGTGATCATTTCACTAGGATGTAAAATATGGGACAACATGATTATACGGCTTGCTTTTTTGAAAATCACTTTCCTTATCTAATTTATATTGTTTCTCAAGTGTGTACTGAATTTTACTGTTGGACTTAAATATTTCAAGTATTAATTCAGAAAGCTTTTGAAAATCTTTAATTTGAAAAAGCTGAATAAACGTTTAATTAAAATAATTGTTAAACAAAGCCTTAGCAGTATCAGTATTGAGGAGACTATTAAAGTCTGTCCCCACTTCTTTTAACATGGTTGAGAATCCCTACTTCAGTGAAAGACTGGTCTTTAAAATTTGCAGTTTTTGTAGATGGTGACAAGTAAGATTTGAAGACAGAAAAATAGATCATTTAATAATTCAAGTCATTAAAAGTGAGTACACAGACAGAATCTCAAAACCTTCAGACAAACAACTCTTCTCTACATTTTGGTAATTTTTTTGCTCTTTGATACAGACTTACAATAAAGTAAATACCATGTTTTAAGAGAATACAAATAAAGATAACGTGATTTTTATTTGCATAGGCCCAAATGTGAAGGGAGAATATGGATATAATGTATACTGAATACTATGCATATTCTTCATTTTTTAATTTTTCTTGATGTTACATTTGCAACAAAGAATTTGGTCAAATTATTTGTAACGTAACTTTCAATTGATGAAGTAGGTCATAATTTCAGTATAAAATTTATATTGTTCTCATTAAAAAATTATTTGAAAGAGCAATATTCAGGTGAAGAAAGTATATCAACTTCTCTGCTATAAAGAACCATACCTGGATACTCTATGTATTGTAGATATGTACTCTTTTAGGATATAAGAGTTGAATTGAAAACTATGTTAAGATCCTCTAAGTTTTAAGATGGAGAGAACTGTGTTGTGGCAACATGTCTCAACATTTCCATGTAGTCAAAATCAATGAAAATTAACTCCAGGATGTATTTCTAAAATTCTTTTGCAAGACAAGGAAAAAGAATTGTGATTTTTCAATGCAGAATCATCAAATTTTGAATTAAAACCCTCAACATATGGCATATTTTGACTTTAGAACTCATTACATGAAATAAGCAATTATCCATGCATTTTTCTGGTCAGACGATATACTTTTTTCTTTACAAAATGAAGTTGTTGATACTACAGTTAGCTCATGTGCCACAGCTACCTGACAGGAATAGCAGCTGCAGAGATAAAAGCTGCTGGTTTTTGACTGCATTTTACATGTTGATGTACTAGTACTATATGTTATCTGATTGCAAAGAAAATTCAGTAGCTGTAAAAAAATGCTAATTCTTATTTCTTGCTTCCTATAGAGAGAGGGGCAGTTTCCCAGAATTACTCTGAGTGTAATAATACCAAAAATATGCGAGTTGCTTTTTTGAATTCCTGAGGTTTTGTTAGAAATACCTGAGAACATTTATAGTTGTAATTTTGTCTTTAGAATAATTCTTTCCTTGCTTTAAAAAAGAGTAGTTGGTATCAGGAATGTTTTAAACTGAGTTCAAAAGATTTCTTGTCTTTCATGGAAGAATACTTCACTGGAGCTGTGAGGCATGTGGTCTTAGGTTCACAAATCCTTTTGTTGTAGATTGGTAGAAGAGGGGATAGTTACCTTATGCCCACTGTGTTCTCTTATTCATCTGCTGCTGCCCAGTGCTGGAGAAAAGGCACAGCTTTAAAGGGGCTTATTTTGCTGATATGGGTGCTGTGCTGTCCGTGTGTTCATATGGTTTGAGCAGCAGCTGTTATTGCCAAGAGCTTCCCTGTTCTGCAAAGTGTTAGTTATTTTTTTCATTTGAAAGACAAGTTCATCAGCTCTTGCAATTATGAGAAGATTTTCCTTCTATCTGTTGTAGCTGTAGGCAACGTTTTGGAAGCAACAATGTTCGATTTGGTGTTTCAGTCAAATGAATATGCATGAAGAGCTAGTGATGATAAGGGTGTGCTTTTGTTGTCTGCATCAACCATTTCCTTTGAAAGCTGTGAGTAGGCTTCAGTCTTCTCTAAACGTTTTCAAGCTTTTTTTCTGTACTACATGATCTACTTTTTCTAGTGATGGTCCCCAGCCATCCAGGAATAGGAAGTTAGACATGTTTAAGATGCAGTAAATCTTACTACAGTTAGGATATCCTTGTTGCTCCACCAAAACCAATTTCTCCATCTTTTCAAAGACGCTGTTTCCTTTTAGGAGCATAGGAAAATTTGCTGGTAGAATGTTACTTTCACAGCCACTGTCACATTCCTTTTATATAATAACACTAGATTGGCAAACTGAAAGTACACATCAAGCTTTAAACTCAAAATTGAATAACAATTTTTGTGCTCTCAGTTGCCTGTTCCCCTAGCTATTATGTTCCAGAAGCAGAGTCCCAAATTGTCCCCATTTAATCACGGATAAATTAATCACTAGGTGTCACAGACTGGGTATACAGACTTGGTCTGTAGTTTGAGTTTCTTAGGTTGGATAGAACTGTTTAGCAAATGCATTTTAAACCCTTTTTTCACATTTTAGTACTGATTGAAGTAATCCCTGTAACTTTTACCACAAGACGATTTGGTTTTGGAAGTTAACCCTTTGGTTTGGAACTATCAATTAAGTGCTTTTGGCAAAGGTGTTTCATATTTAATCAGCTAAAAGTTGATTTTTGGAGTGGATATGTGCAGAGCAGTTTTTCAGCCTTTCAAAGTGCGTGCTTCATTCTGTCTACATTCTTGACTTTTAAATGGGTAGTTTGGGTAGGATGTTGTACTCCTAGCCCTCATTTCTTTAAGTCCCTTTTGCCTGGATTTTGGCTATTTTTATTTTTAAGTGTTATAACAGGGTTTAAAATTTCCAATTATACCACTTTCTATGGTCAGTCAGGAGGTAGGAAAGACACAATACAGTCATATGGCTTATGAGCTGGAATCCCCTTTCACTGCCTTCTGAGCTGGAATGAAAAATTACATTAAGGTCTACTGTTGCTCTGCTTAAAAGCTTTTATACCTTTTCAGAAATTTGGGGCTTGCACTGCAGCCACTAACCTTTACAATAGACTACATTACTGCCCATAGGCAGCAAGCATTTATTGTTTACATAGTTTTCAGTAAGGTTGTATTTAGTTGTCCCCTCCAGACTGCTGTCCCAGAGGCATTTTCTTAACTTGGGTTAATAGTACATTTAAATGGAAAAAAAAGTCTAAAAAATGAAGCTATCATCTTTTTTCAGGTGTGCTATGCAGTAGAATCTTAAAACAGTGCAAGAAATGTCTCTGGGCATTGTGATTAGATTTGATTAAATGAGGTCTCTTTGGGATACATTCTTCAAGAAATGTTACAATTTACATTAATGAAGATTGAAAAAATTTTTTTTCATAGGTTGGTTCTTCCTTCAACTCTTTTAACAGTAATAGAACAGAAATATCCCTAAACACAGAAACAGGTGGTTATCCTCAGAGAAGAGTCAAGGGAATCCAAAGTCCTTCAGAATAAAGAATGTGCCATTGTCCAAAATGCTCCTGAATGACTGTATTTGCTTCTCTTCAGCAGTTCACATTCGCTGCCCTGGTCTCAAGCCTGCTCTTACTCGCTTCTTTGAGTGCCTTGTTTCCCAAAGTCACTCCAGAAGCCCTAAATTTCAGTCATGAGCATTGACTTGTGCTGTGTTGTCTGCAGTACTGTCTGTAGGTTCTGTATGCCAAACGTGGTCTTTTTGGAGTAGAAGCTGATGCTGCTTATGACTTAAGTGAACTCAGCCCTGGGGTAGCTAAGGGTTTGTCTAGGTAAGTGTTTGGCTATATCACTAGTGAGGCTGTAGTATGATGTATGTCCACCTTGAAAAGAAAAAATTAGGCTTGTTTTTTCCCCCCTCCCTATTTCCTTGCTGACAATTGCAGAAATGTTCTCTAACAGTTGGCTCTGAAGGTAGTTCTTGAAGCTGCATGTTTATCCAGACCCTTAGAGCTACAGGAAGGTGTAGTGTATAATTTGCTTACTATCTTTGTGTTATTTCTCTCAGAAAAAAAAACCACTTCTTTTGTTCTGAGGAAGGTTTCAGCCCCAGCAGATGACAGGTAAATATTAAATCTGAAAGAGCTGAAAAAGAGAGAGAAGAATTACAGACTGTTATAAAACATGCAGCTCGGATAACTCTAAATGTGGTTTGTGTCGTTAACTTGTGCAGCCTGGCATTTTAGCACATGGATCTGAATACTGTGTTTTTCCCAACATTTTGTAAGAAAAATTTAATAATTTGTGACAAAGTGAATATTATTTGAGCTTCCTTCAGAGTTTCTTGATTTGATACCTAAATTTTACATTGCTGTCTATCTAGGTGACATATTTTTGAAACATGAAACTTAACTTTTCTGATTATAAAATCCACTAAAAAAGTAATCCTAGGCTCTTATGCTAATGTTTTGGTTTGGGGTTTTTTAGGATCCTCGTTTAGGAAAGGAGATTTTGTTTACAGTGAAAGTTAGCAGTTGTTATCGTAATGTGGGTTTTTTTATCTTCAGCGTATGCGTACCATAAGTAACATACCAAGTATGTTCTTGTCTTTATAAAGTAGTTTCCAAGAAATTCTTCCTTTCTAGGATGTTTCTTTAAGTATTTTAAAAAATTTTTTTAAAATTTTTTTTTAGTTATAAATGGTTATGTCACCCTGAACTGGTTTTAGAAAGGATTATAAAGCATATGATGTTGAACATGACCTGTGCATATTTAGGGACATAACTATATTGTAGTCTCTGTGTTCTGGTACATCTGAAAATATGTCATGGTTTCACCCTGATATTTTTAGCTCAAAAACTCCTGCAGTGTGACAGAATTGGGCCGCCTTGTACAGAAAAGGCAAAAATGAGATACAGCTGAAATCTTGTTGTTTGTGTTTAAAGTATGTTTCCAGTGCTAGCAGAAGAATCTTTGGCTTGTGTTAGGAACACTAAAAGCACTCGACTTTCTATGTATATAAACCTGCTGAAAAGCAAAACAAGCCCGATGGAAAACCTTAAGCTAATTGTTTATTATCAGTACTAAGAAAAAAAAAAATGGTTACATTTTATTTAATTAATTAATTCTACTACTAATTCCAAGATTTTCAATGAACAATTTTATCCTCTTTTAAGAAAAGAAAAAATTTAAAATTTGGTACCAAATAAAAATACTATTGTGTATATTGTGATAGCTGTTTAATGGAGCCAGTTTTACCAGCTGAATATATGGCATCTAATTTATTGCCCTATTAGTTGAGAACAAAATTCGTCTGTATTTTTTTTCTAGTCAATACAGAATACTTTTGAGAGCAATTTAAAATAAATGTATGCAGCATTTAGGGTTAGATTTATATCTTAATTTATTCTTCTAAACATGACTTTGGTTTTTGTTTTTATTTTCATTCTAAAAAACACTTTAATATACATAATGTTCAGGTTTCAGTGCCCAAGTGGAATGTCTTTTCCCTTCTGCCTGGTTTCTCTATACTTATTTTTAGCACTATTGCACAAATGCTCAATCTACTGTATGCTTTTTGAAAAACAGCTTTGTTACAAAGTAGGTGTCATGAAGAACGAAATGCTCAAACTGTAATTTATTATACCATTTTTGGGTAGGATAAATTAACACTTACTAGTCCTCTTACTTATCAGCCCTTTTCTTCAAGCACTTGTTTTGTGAAGTATTATGTAGTGATGTTATGTCAAAAGTAGACCTTGTTCTTATTGATCCTTTACCTCAAAGTCAGCTTTAACAATCTGTTGCAGCAAATGTACCCCATTTGCTGTGCTACGTTATGATACCAATTTACCTTGTATAGGTGGTCACATACTGTTTAAGGGCTACAAACTATTAAATGAGATTTCATCTGGTAATTTTTAGTATCCTTCACTTTAAACTAAAACTTTATTGTCAATGTTTCCAAATGATGCTAAATACAAGGTTTTGATGCATACATTCTTTGTACCTCTTTTTTTTCTGTGTGTACATGTGCTTAAGTGTAATTATATGGTTACATGCAATTACAATTTCTTTAAAGCATGCTTGGCTTAAAATATGATTAAACTGAATCCTTTACTGGTTCTTGGCATGACTAGGTATTTTGGAAGAGGTTTTGCCATCTGAATATGGGCTGTTGCATCCCAAAGTTTTCAAGTAAGATTTGAAATTAAGCTGGCAAGTGCTTGCAAAGAATTTAATAAACAGGCATTTGGTACACCATCTTGCTCTGCTACCTGCATCATAAAACTTGGAGAGTTTTTTTGTTTTTTTTTTTTTCTAAAGCTGATACTGAGACTGAGCCTGTTTTTTTTCAACTTGTTTAACATGGTGTTGGTGCATTTGTGATGTATTAGAGGGGCACTCATTTCGCTGTTGTTGTATGTGAATATGGAACTAACTTATTCATTGTTAATAAAATTTTTAGATTATATTTAAATACAGCTTTGGGGTTTTTTTACCATGAAGCTCAGATTGACTTTTAAATAACATCACTTTTTATTAGAAACCTCGCGCAGGTCTCGAAATCAGCACAAGCCACAGTAAATTAGTGCAATGTTATAAAATACTGCTTCAGCAAATTTAGGAGGTTTTGTTCAAGTAGACTTTTGGCCTTTCAGAATGAAATATGGTTCTCTTTCATATATAATGTGCTTTTTTTATATGCATGGACGGCTTCAGGTTTTGGTTTTTTTTTTTTTAAAGATACGCTTTCGGTTCTGGATGACGTTTAGCCTTTGACCCAGCCACTTTCTTACAATAAACAGTTTGTTGATGAGAGCAGCTGCTGGGAAGATTGCTTCCAGACTGCTCTGTTGCAGCTGAGTAAGAAAAGTCAAAGCCAGGATGCACCTTACTGCATTGCTTCGGTGTCTTCCTTGTTCCTCTGCTCAGCTTTGGTCTGCATTGAGGACATTGCATGGGTTCTTGCACCGCAAAGTGCAAAGTGTGGCTGTGAAGGCTGTTCCATAGGCAGGGGCAGTAAATGCCAGTACCTCGTCAGAACTGAGAAATTAAAACAAATGTGTTCTGCTTAGGGCAGTACGCAGTCACTCTTTTTTTTCCCCTGTTGTTCCACCCTTTTCAGAATTTTTGAGAAATTTTTTCGCATATGGCAGAAAAATGCGATTGCCTTGTTTTCCTGCATTTGTTTCACAGGACTGAATGGCATCGTGTGCTTTCTAGCAACTTAATATCTAGACGTAACACTGTTCTAAAACCAACAGAGATATACTCAAAAACTGGACACAAAGGGCAGTTTTCATTTTCATTGCTAGTTGATTCATTTTTAAATCTTATTTTTAACAGCATTCTTCTATCTACAGAAGGTAATATCTGATATTAGTTAGTAAATTCTGACCTGGACCCTACAGTCTTTTTTAGAATGGATGACTTGCGCATTGTATAAATTAATTTTCACCTACCAACACTGCTTTTTAAAGCTAAATTTAATTTTGGATTCAAATCTAGATGCTAATTTATGAGGAGTTACTGGCTATGTAGACTGGGAATGGGTTGTAATATAAGATGCTTCATGTTCAAAGAAGTGTAACTACAATAAGGATACTTCGTAACACACTGTCAAAAATATATTCATTTTTTGGACAAGGTATTCCAGGTACCAGTTGGCAGAGTGGACCTACCTCTATATGACTGTCACCATCTATCCTTACTGGTGAGATGATGCATTGTGTAACTGCTTATGTAATTTAATACATGTTTTTAAAAACACTTAAGTGTGGAGATAGAAATAAGGAACTTGGTCTCTGGAATGATCTTTCAGAAATGATTAGGTTTTTCTGCCTCTCATGAGAAAGTGAACTGCAGACTGAAGTAACTGCCCAAACCTCTAGAGACTCCTAAAAATCCTGTTGGTTGTAAACTAAAAAAGTTACCAAACCTTGCTATCTTTCTAAATGCATTTCCATATTTTATATAATCAACTGACTGTATCTGGCTTTAGGAAATATAAAAGTATTATTAATAATCTGAAATTGATTTGGTAGTTATATCCTGAGAATGCATAGCAAATATCATCCAAGTAACTACAGAAGTTTATGAGAGCATGAAATGAGACTGCACCTCAGTTGCAGTACAATAAAAATTTTGTGAAGTTATTCAGGGGTTGGAGAAAAGAAGGAGTGGAGAACTGGGGCTTTCTCTCCTTCCTGAGATTTTTATGCTATGAACTAAAAGACAGAATCATGAAATAATGTCCCTCTCTAATGTCCCTCTACCCTGAATAGAGTAAGATAGATGCACAGATTCTCCCCTTACTTATCCGATAGGAGTGACCTCAGCTAAAATATGTCTTTCTACTAATAAAACAAGCAAAACAAATTAAAGTCATCTGAAGCTAGATTAAAATCAGCCAGTGGGACTGTGGAGGGAAACTACCTATCTTGCTCAATTTTTATCTATTTTCTTTAATACAAGCTGAACTTTGTGATTAATTATCAGCAGTTAAGAGAAAAGTTCAAAATATGCTTTATGAAAATGTATTAATTTTTTACTTTACATATTTCTAATGTGTTGTAAATAGCTTTTGTATTTTACAGTTCTGTTTATTCTTTTTGTTTCAGTTGTTACAAAATCTATTTTCAAGCTTATACTGAAATCTAAAAGGGCAACTATTCAAGACTGCAGACTTTGATGTGTAGTTTGGTAATGCTATTGCATATTAATGACACCTAAGCAGTATTGAAATAATTATTACAACTACCTAATGCAGTATATTAATCTGGTTATCTAGTTAGAAACCCTGGCCTTTACAGGCCAACCCAAAGAATGAGTCTGCTAACTACAGCTTTACTAAGTCCTGCTGAAGTAGTAGAAGATGGCCACTACAGCTTCATTGCAAGTATTGTCTTGGGATCGAAGAGCAGCCTTTCTCCCATCTTTGTGAGTGTTTGCTCTGGAAAAGGTTACAGCTGACCTATTCCTCATCCTCTTCCAGTTCCTCTCTCAAGGCTTTGATTGCAAAGAGATTGTCTTTTTTCCTCATCTGATCTATTGAGTCTGTTTTTGGTTTTTTCCTCCCTTTTTTCAGTCTTTTCCTGAATAGAAATACATTGTACTGGCTTTTCCACCCTTGTAAAAGAAAATAATACCTTTTAATGAGTGGTTGCAGTGCTAAAGTATTTATAAATTTTTTTACAAAGCCTGAGTAAAAGGGAATCTATACATGCTAGGGTTTGAAAGCAATAAGGGTAGTGTATAACTTTACATTTTTTTCTGTGTCTTCTGTATATTTACAGTAAGATTTTTTTGGTGATGTATAACATTTATTTATTTTTAGCATTTTTCCATATTGACTGAGTATGAACATGATTTGAAAATGGGGCTATGGTTGTGTTCTAAAACTGTCGTCTCCTTCAGATCTCCAAGTGCAGGATTATTACAGGAACTAAAAATGGAGGCAGCATCAGAAAAGCATTTTGTGTGCCTCATTAGACAAAAACGTCTGCCAAAACTTTGCCCTCTTGTGCTAATAGCTGACTTTTCCTGCTCCTGGCCTCCTAAGTTGCTAGCATTTGGAGCTGGAGTTGCCACTGTGGATGTCTTTTTTGCTAGCACCAGCCTGCTGTTTGCTACCACATTGGACTTCACCTTGTTTCTGTTGGATTCATGAGATGTTATGGAAGCTCTCCAGGGCTAATTTAACACCTTCAAACTTGTAGCACTGTTAAGTAGAGCTGAGTAATACAAGGAGGATCTATTTCTTGTGTATGTGTATATGTGTGTGTTTATATCCTAAAGTTGAAATCAGATTCCAAATCCTGTGCAATCCTTATTAAAATATGCTCTTTTCCATCAGTGCTATTATAGAATTCGTATGAAACGCGTACTTTTAAGATCATAGCTGAACTGTATAACAGTCATTTGAAAACAGCCAATTCAGAAAAAAAAAAAAGCAGGTTAGCCATTTGAAGGTGTGATGTATATAAATGTAGTTATGCTCCAAATGGGTTATTTATGTGCTCTTCCAGAGGACTGGTACTTTATCCTTGTCTAATCTTCACTTGTTTGCAGTTAATAAGCATAGGAAAGTATGTGATTTAATCAGTACATCAGCTAAAAATATATGAATCAGTACATCAACTGCAAACTTTTTTAAAGTACAGTGAATCAAAAATAGATGTAGTTAATTGGAAATCGCTACATTTTATGCAAATGAAGGACTAAAATTCTTAAATCACATTTTAGCTTTGTATCCAGAAAGTGAATATACTATTACTTGACCTGATTTACTCAACAAGCAACAGTTAGAGTGTTATATTACAGTCACAATATTGAGCCATCAGTAGAGCACTGATAGTTAAAATTGTCTCATTTTTCCTCCCAAGAAAAGAGAGACCTGACTGATGTATATGGTTTGTTTTACGGCATTATATTTTTAGCTTTCATTTTTAGCTTTCATTTAATTTTGCCTCCGTGTTTTTAATAGAAACCAAATTAATTTAGGCTGTGACTGAATTTTGTCTTAACAAAGAATTTCATTGATAAAGAGTTCTAGTGTCACATAGTTTGGTAGAAAAGAGCAGCTTCTAAGTATGCCCAGTGGGAGACATACTTGCATGTACCTCTGTGTGTAAATTAACATACATATGAAAATAAGAAGATACATCAGAACTCTATATAGAAATAGAATGTAAGAGTACTGTCTTGGATTTGGGATTATTTCAAATCATTATAACTGAATGTTTATGTGCTTTCTCTGTAGGTCTCATTGGTTGATAGAGCCCAGGTGCAAATAAAATCATCTCCATCAGGAGCTGTAATTTTCTGGGGTTTTATACTGCAACAGTCTATACGCAGCTGGTTTTTGTCTCTCATGTCTCCGTCTTTTCTCCTTTTTCTTCAATCTCAAATTATTTAAAAAATAAAACTGATCTTAAACAGCGCAACAAAACTTCTTACATAGCAGTTTCCTCCCACACTTGACCAAACTCTTACAATCATAGAGAGCAGATGAGATGTTAAATCATAAATGAATACAGCATTTATTCTTCCTCCTCTTCATTTAACCTTTAGTTCAACGCCTTGCAATGTCAGATTTCCAGTCCTTGTTATTGACCCCTAATAAACCTTTCTACTGCTCAGTGGAGGAGCTGAGGGTATGTAGCATGCAGTAGTTTAACTCTATTTCTGGGAATATTTGTGAATTAATATCCACGATGTTGCTTGCCCACTCAGAACGACTTTTCATTTAGTGACCCTTTCAGTCTGACAATCAAAGTAGTTCCTGTTGATACAGTGCTTTTCTGCTTTTAGTAATTATTTTTTACAATGCATTGAGAACATACTGTGCTTTTACTGTTTTGAAATATGTGTAGAAAAATTTTCTCATTGTAAATAGTAAATTTGTAGTTGATTATTTTAACTGTGAAAAGCTGATTAGCTCTCTTGTTGCCAAGCTGTTTGGTTGACATGATTTCATTCTTTCACTACAGAAGTGGGCAGTATTTGTTCTTCAGGTGGACATCTAAAATGTGATTTGAAAAATGAATGATTTTACAGGAAATTAAATTTGTGTTGATTTATGTTTTCCTATCCAAAATGGATGCAGTAGTGATGAGTAACAATTTCAGAATATATTTATGCCACCCTAAAGCAAGTATAGTTATTATATTTACAAAGTTTGTTACTGACAACATGTGTAATACAGGTTTTAGTAGGATTATATGTGGAAGTAGTTACCAATAACGTTGTTGGTGCCTGAATATATAACAGATATAGCTTTTTTGGTTGCCTGCTCATTTAAAACTTGTAGCTGTGTGTTGTAAGACTTTGACAGTGGTCAGGGTAAGCAGCTGCCAGGAGTTTGGATATTTCCCTACCTTGTTTCTGGTGCATTGCTTGGTGTATTTGATTTGGTCCCAGAGATGTAGAAGTCCCCAGTCCCTGAACCAACACTTAAATGACCACCAGAGGTTGCTGCAGAACGGCAGACACAGCTGGGGATAGGTTTGGAATTGAAAACTGAATCCTGAAATTAGTAAAAAAATTGCACACTTCAGGTTCCGACATGATTATATTTCTTTTGAATGGAGCTGAAGTAGAGGTTAACCCTGACTTCTTGTGATTGCTTATTTCATTATACAAAAATGTACTTCTCTGTTTGCCAGTATAATTAATTGAGGGGACCAAAATGCATTGGTTCACCATCCGTGTCTCTGTAACTTTATGTGAAGGAGATTCTTACAGTAAAAATTAGCTTTTCCAGCATGTTACTTGGGTATCACTTCAAACTTTGCTTTGTTAAAAATGTAAAAACCATACTATTTAGGAATGTCTAAAAATAAAATGCTGTTTCTGATTATGCAGTGCTCATGTTTATATTTTTATCAGCTCAATAAACATGCATACATTTTTGGAAAAATTAGTTTCATAATTATACACATGCAACAATTCTTAAATGGTTCAATATGTGTTAGAAGCAAGAAAAGTAAAACAAGAACTAAATCTAAAACGTATAGGGGAAAAATCACCTGAAAGACTATAATCAAGAGGATAAAATTGTAGAAATTGTGTGGCATATTTGTAATAATGTATCACACATAAATATAAGCTATTTCAGTCTTTTCAGAAAGTAGACTGTGGCAAAAGTACACCAGACTTTCTGATGCAGAGGACTGAGAACTTTGCTGTTTGTTCAGAATGTAATAATATTTTAAGCACTTTTATTTTTTAATTTAACATCTGTTTCTGTAAGTCTGTAAACCTGTCCTTATGTGAATTAAAATAATGCTTTTGTGTCTAGGACTTACATGCTCAATTATGTTAAGTGAATTTCTGTGTTTGGAAAGCAACAGGAAAATGCACTTTCTGATTAAGCAGTTTCCATGTCCCCCCTCAGAAGAATGAAAGCTATATTTTTAAAAATATCAGTTACAGCTAATAAGTTACACTGTGTGTGTGTAAAACAAGTAGGATAGTGTGTAAAGAATTCAGCAGCAGTCTGCCAAAGCTATGGTTTTACACTAAGTGAAAGTACAAGTGCTCCATGCTGATCAAGTCAAAATGTTCATAAAAACCTTTAATGCCATCATCTTTTTACCATGCACATGCCAAGAAAAAAAATTTTAAAATCTAAAGCTAATTATATTCAAGAAGTTAGGTGGAAAGAGTTCAGATAGAACTTACAGAAAAACAAGAAATTAGAAGTAATTTCTCTATAATAAAAAACTAGCTGCTAAGTCACTCTCAGATTGTGCTGAGAAGCTAGTGCCTGGGAAGGGACTTCCTGTCTTCATGTTATGCTCTGGTTTCCATCTACATCTTGTCACACAAGAAGCAGTGTCCATGTGAAGCTTGAGAATGTGTAGTTTCTGAGGATGGAAAATCCATAGAAAGCTGCTGGGGACATGGCCGCTTTTCTCATTCCTTCTTAAGGTGTAACAGTAGTAGTATTTGGAAAACTGGAGTAATTCCTTGGATAGATAATTATTTATAGGAAGTTTGCTCTTAATTGCAGTTTGTGGGGTTTAAAAGAGTTGGTCATGAGCTCAGCAGCATCTTGTTCAGGGGCAAGAGAGCTTCCTGTCTTCAGCACTTACAGGAAATGCTTGTATTGTGGTTCCCAGCTATGGCAGTAGTAGGAAGAAGCATATATTTGATTAGAAGTTTTTTATGTAAAAGTTAAATATATTCCTCTTAAAAATGTGAGGGCAAGTATAACAAGTACATTATTTTCAGCAGAACAGACTATACAGGTTTCATGTGTCTTATAAAAAACCACTATCTCTAGGAGACCTCTTTGAAATCTAAGCTACATACCTAGCAAAAAGAAGTCCCAGCATCTGTTTTTGTGGGCTGCTAATGTACTGTTTCAACAAACATCTCTTAATACAGAATTAGATATCTCCAGAAAAATTTCTGTGAATGTGTAACACTTGTTTCAGGGTGTCACCAGACAGGTAATAATCCCAGTAATACGTATCTTCATTTCATGTTTTAAAATATATATTTCTGAAGAACCTAAAATAAAGTAGCGAAAAAGTTTTTGATGTGTAGATACATTAAATAAAGTGTGTATATACATGTATATTTCACATTTTAAATCTTTTGCACAGAAATGCATATTAGCTGTGCCTTTGGCTTGGAGAAGGGGAACACAGCATACACACAACTGCATTTCATAGACTGGTAGTATTTTCTTAGCTAAATAACAGACACATTTATCTATATTTAAGGTAATACTAGTGAGGCTTCTGTTAGCTGAAGGTATGAGACCTTTTAGCAGGTATTCCATTGAGAAATCAGTAAATTTTTTTCTTAGCTGTTGCTTTATCCATTAAACTGAGTCCCAGTGATGGACTAAAGGGCTTCCAGCAAAGAAACTTAGGATGTTGAAAGACCTGCATAATACAGATGAATGTGTGCACTCCATTCTTCAGTATCTAGGACAACCACTACAAACCTTGTTGTAGGGAAAGGTTAAGCCTAATGAGTCTGCAGAGGAGCATGGTCTCAAGTTTAGGAGAGACCTCCAAGTAGTCAGGCCAGGCTGGACTAGAAAAAGCAGCAGAAGTTTATCTTTGAAGAAGAAATGGAGTTAACTTTCCTGTTTTGAGGTAGATAATAATTGCTTGAATAGAAATGTTCTTGGATGAATGTTTGTATTACAATGCCTTATTTTATTCCCCTTGTCCACAGGAAATGCATCTTGCTTTTCTGAAATGGCTTGAGGGAAATGTAGATGCAGAAGGATTAAGGGCATCCAGCAAGGTGTCTCTTAAATTTGTTTCATCCTACGAATCAAAAATGGAGATAACTCCGTCTCTTATGCCAGTCATCACCGAGATGAGAAGCTTCTCATCAGAACACTTCAGCTTGAAGACATACCTACAGAATCTTCAAACAAAGAAGCTTGGAAAGATTCTTCTTTTTACTGAAGTTACCACAACAACAATGAATCTTCTAGATGGGTAAGATAATGATCAAGACCATACCAAACAAGCTTTCTGATCTGGAATTCACTAGTATAGTAATACACTATATTCAGAAAGAGTTTTTTTCTCTTGGTTGTCTACAAGTTAGCCACAATAAACAAAAAGACGATTATATTCTAGATAAGACACAAAATAGTGATCTTGTTTTCACAGGATATTAATTAATAAGGTATAAAATACTATCTGAGTGTGACAGCTTTTTACTTGGAAGTGGAGTTTGGTCATGATCACTCTTGCAAAGCATAAACATCACCATATGAACATTTAAGGTATTAAATTTTGTGTTTAGGAAACCACATGCATTTTCTAGTAAAAATTATTTTCTAAAGTAGTTACCTGACAAAATGGATACCAGGTAGATTGTGTTCTTAATTTTAATGTTATTGGTTTGTTTTCTTCCTTTTACTGAATATTTCACGAAAATGTTCTTTAGTGACTTGCTGTTTTTTTTTTTAAAACATCAGCTAGAGTGAATGAGTTGTGGGATACCTCTGAAAAGGGAGGCCAGTAGACTTTTGAATGGGATTAAGAATATGAAAATGACAGTTACTAAATCTCAGTTTGGAGTCCACGTACAAAGATTATACTGTTAACTTCCGTGAAAGAGTCTGGTGGAAAAAACTGTCTTTGGAAAGTTGTTGCTCTTCAGGACAGATTCTTCTATGTGTGTTTCTGTCGGCAGCTTGACAGCTACTTTTGAGAAACTGTTGATTTATCTGCAAATATCGCAGATGAATTTTACTGTTGAAAATAACCTAAGGAGTTTTGATTTGGATTTATTTTTAATCAACATCACCATTTAAATAACCTTGAATATTGTTGTAACTCATTAGTTAACCAGCAATTAAACCAGCTTTAGTTCTCAGCAGGAGAGCCTGGACTGTGAGACCAGTATGTTACAGAATATATTTTCTTGCAAGTAATAAAGGTTATTTCTTTTAGATGTACACAAACAAAATATGCAAACAAGGATGAATTTTAAAGTAAATCGGTTTGTAGTCTTACAGTTGACACCATGGTAAAATTTATAGAACATAATTTGTGCTAAAATATTGTCATTCCGAACCATTTTCTGTGTGTGCATGTGTGCTCATGTGCACACATTAAAAAAATGTTTCTTTCTAATTTTGCCCAGATCTACATCCTTGTCCTGCAACTGGTTTGGCAATGGCTTGAGAACATAGACAGACGTGCTAGTTCAATAAAAGGCCACAATGAAAAGAGTTATTTTATCGAACCTTTTATAGTATTTGCTTCTTAATTTTCACTATTCACAACATGTTAAGCCGAGTGAATTGAAAACAGAAGCACAGTGAAGAAACCAGCAGAGAGATCATTTAATAGATCAAGACCTTTCTTCTCTGACAATTATTTTTGGTGGTGGTTCTCAGTAACATTATTCGCACATCTCTGTAAGATGAAGTATATATTTCAGAAGTCTGTGAATTTATTTAAATATCACAAGCTAAGTAGAATCATGTCTGGCCAATTTAAATATAATTATGTTCTCAAGGAAGGCAGGGAAGAAAAGAGTGGGGGTCTTGGTTTTTCAATGACTTTGGAACCTCTAGTCTCTTCTTTTTAATGTGCTGTAGCAGCAGAGTGGTCAGTGCTCAGGTTGCTTTTTTACACTGAGTAGCCCAAATGTAATGAAGTGTTTACAGATGTAAGTTTTCAAGATTTTCCCCATCATGCTGAAGCTCGAGTAGTCAGTTTTCAGGTAAGATGTAAATTTGAAGTCCTGGCTCTAAGTATTTTATAATGGGAAGATGACCACAGTCAGATTATAATTTTAACACTTATATTTATCTTTCAGAAAGACATTATTTTAATACGTTAAATCTTTGTGTGAAGTATTGTGGTTAATTTTATTGTAAATAGTTTAGTGTTATGAGTAATAGAATAATGTAGTCCCTGTGATTTGCAATTTGGCAAAGTACCTTGAGACTTCACAGGTGATAACATTACATAAGTCAATATAAATAGATGCAAATTCCTATTAGGTGATCTTATTGAAGAAAGAGTTTGTCAGGTTTTTAAGGTACTTCTAAGTGCACCAATATGATTTTTTTAGTAAAACTGTATGTGGGGTTTTTTTTTAGTTGCCAATTCTGGATGACAGGAAAAAAAGTACCTATTGATCATGGATGATTTCCAGAAAAAACATTGGAATACTATGCTTTTGTAATTATATATTGCAATAAGCAAATGTTCCATGATAGACTCATTTAAGTGTCTCAAATTTTGCCAAGTTTGTAATGATTGAAAATATCATAAAGACATCTCAAGAGCTTAATTAGTGTGATTAGTAGTAAATTTAGTTAGTAAATTACTTTAGTTAGTAAATTATAAATAAATATAGCATTTAACTTGTGTGACTTTGGATTTTCTTATGCCTTTCCCAATAACTAAATATCAAACTTTTGTCTATCTTCCTTTTCCACTTCTCTAAACCTCCTTACCCCCAGAAAAATTAAGACATGGAAGGAGAAAGTGGGCTGGAACTAATTTAATGGCTGAGCGACCTCACAGTAGAGAAACAGCCGGAGCCTAATAGGGGTCTTTGTCTGCATTTCCACCCTGGCTGGTAATGTGCCAGTCAAAAGTCAAGCAAGAGAAACAGGTGGAAACTATTAGACCTGTCATAAAGTTTGAAAAATTGATTCTGGAGGCTAAGTGAATAGATTGAACTTGACAGTGTTGTCCTAAAGATTCTGAGGGAAAATTCTGTAGTTTAATTTGGAATCCCTTGATTGTTCATTAGCTCTCCAGATGGCAGGTCTTGGTCATTTGTGTATTAACGTGCACACTGTATTATCACTGGCATACGTTTCTGTGTCCTGAGGTATCAAATGGAGGGTGAATTCACCTGTAGGTACCTACAAGTAAATGGCATTAGTCTAATTGTAAAATAAAAATTTGTTTAAATGTCATACGGTTTTTTATAATCAGTGCTGTGAAAAGCTTTTTTCAAATCATTTGAGACAATTTTTAAGAGCATTTCCATTTTTATTTCTTAAACTAAAACTAAAAATCCTTGGTAAAGATTAGAAGTACCATTGTTTTCTCTCTAAACGGAAATTTTTTCTGTACGTTTCATTTCAGAAACCTTGTCTTCAATGATATTTCTACTAATGCCAAATTTGTCATTTATTAATTGAAATGAGTAAACAAACTGTCAGAAGCGGTTCTATTTTCTGTTTCCTCAGAGCATGCCTGGGATTGCATGATTTAAGATGAAACCATTATTTTTGAGGATGTATCTGGTATTACATTGTAAAGACACACTTATTTGACTTGAAAGACTTAAGATTGATAAAGAAAGATTTCTAGCACACCCTAATTAGCTGGAACAGCTTCACAAGCATTTAATTAAGAAGTAAACTTAATTTGATATACACTCAGCTTTATTCTTTGCTGGAGCCTTATATCTTGTTTTAATGTTTTAGTTGGCAGAAGATTTGAAATAGATGATTAAGCCAGTATATGATAAATGTTCTATCTGAAATGGAATTTTGGATTCCTTTTCCCCAACACATAAGATGCACAAAGTGCCATTGTTAGGAAGAGTTGAACACAAAAATGGTGAATTTCAGCAGAAATGAAATAAGGGATCAGTTGCTTTCATAATTGCTGGATAGGATATTTAAATAAAATACCAGCTTAGAATAAACAATTCCCAAACATGTAAAAGCTTTGAAAAAAGTAATTCCTTACATTGTTGGTGCTCTTTTAGTTTTTCCTTATGCTTTTCTAGATTCAGGTTGTTGGATTTTAAAAAACTGTATTATAGCTTTAATTTTGTTAGGACTCATTTTGAAATACAATTAATGTTTTTGTTGTATTCAAATTTGTGTGCTGCTAATGCAGGTATGACTTAGTGAAAAGTAAAAGTAACATATTTGAAGAAGATTGGAGTGACACTTCAGAGGCACAAACAAACAAGTTGAGATTGACAAGGTGTAATTTGCATTTAGTGATTTTTAATTTATTTTCAAATCCTTGGGATGTTTTACTTTATGTAAACACATTAGCCTTGTGTTGGGTCATTCCACAAACCTCAGTGATCTCCATTATTCTGTGTTTAAACCATATTTTCTAAAAAACATTAAAATCAGATAAGGTGTGGGGCGTGGGCTGAAATATGATTTGAAGATAGAAAGTTGGCATTAACGTAGTCTTTGTAAAATATGGCATAGAGTCACAGTATTTGTTTTCATTCCATCATCAGGCGTACCTCTTTAGAGCCTCCCCACTCAGATTCTTGCCTCAGAATTCCACTGTAACTACAAGACATTCTTCTTCCACTATTGGTTCAACTTGATTGATAATTTTCTTTAAAACTACGAATGTTTTTTACTACTTTTAATATTTGTTTAGCTAGCATTGCACATAATGTAAGCTCAGGTGAGTGGAGGAAAGTGTTTTGCTGTGATAGTCAAAACCAACTGCAAGGTGCATCGCTGGCCTTGTTCTTTCCTCTCCTGAACATGAGTGGCTTGTTGGAGTACAAGGTCTTCAAAGAGTAATCTTTGTCTTTTAGTGTAGTGAGACTATCCTAATATATTAATTAGCTGCTATAAACTAATGTTTTAACAGTTTGTAAAAATGAACATCCTACAGCCTTCTACCTCCAGAATGCACATTTGAGGGCTGGAAAATATGGTGGGCAGGAAGGATGTCTTTCTCTCAGGAAACAGGCATTGCTGTTGGATGTTTCAAAAACACGTGGTGACAAATTGTTGAGTTGCATTTAAATGATGTATGCATTTTCTACAGATCTAACCTTCTCTACAGATACATAACCGAAAATATTTTATCAGTTTGTGTGAGTACTTTTTTCTACAGAGAGATCTCTCAGTAGTTCATACTGCTTTTAAAAGTTTGGATCCCTGGTTTTGTTTATCTGTTAAACTGTAGTGTGGGAGAAGAATGCTTTGCGTGATGAATGTCTTGCCTAAAAACCAGTTTGATACTAGTGGTGATAGATGTACTCTTCAGGCATTTTATGCTTTTAGTCTACATCTCTCTCATTTAATTTAGCCCTGATATAGGACCATCTTCCATCATTCTTTACAGCATTTGTATTACTAACGTTTCAGTTTCATTTCCTTTATTTGTAGACTTGTTGAAGGGCTTTTTATTCTCAAAAGAAGAAAGTTAGTGCACTGGAATAGCTGCTTGAATACTTGTTTTCCTCTAGGGCTTTTTAAAGTTCAATATATTTGTGCCTCACTTTGGTGATAAAAGTTAGCTCAAGTAACATAATATGTTTGTTTTCCTTAAATCAAATCAAATTAATTTTGACAGTATTTTTTTGCTAATTTAGTTTTAAATGTATAGTATTTCATACTTTACTCTTCCATTAAGTTATTGGTAGTATTTTGCATCATCTAATGTTAGAGAAAGCTGTCCTTCAGCCTGATAACAAAAGATCACGCAGGAATTTTTGTAATACAGCCAAGAGTCTGTTCCCTTCCTTGCCTGTAGAAAGGGAGGAATTCGGAAGTCTTTGGCACTGATTTGATTCTGTGCCATTCCCAGACTCTTCTCTGCAATACCATTTTTCATTACATGCATGCTGAAAGATTTCTGTATTAGGATTTGTCATCTCCTTTGTGTCAATTTTCCGTGCCTTTCTTTCCACCTGTTGTGAACAGTTCTTGAGGGTGCTAAACAATTAGGTCCCTATTTTCCTGTCACGCACCTTGTGTGTCTGATTTTCCATGGAATTGAAGGCAAAATATGTTCCTCTTTATTTTTTTTGTTATGTAAAATTAGTAGATTTTCTTCCCGCGAGTGAGGTGGGCCCCCTGCTTGCACAGTTTCTGTCAGTGCAGGGGGAGGTTTGGCATTCCCAAGGGGGATTGAGTCATAAAAAAAAGATACCCATTTTGCAGAGCAATTAACCCACATTGAACTCTTATGGTATATTGTATTACTCTGCTGCTGGAAGTTCCTGAACAATTCACATTGTCATATGAATGCACATATAGCCTTGGAGCACTCATCATTCAGTAAATCTGAGAGGAAACCCTGTAAGACTGCACAATTAAAACAAGAGCTGAAGAGTAGAAATTGAAGAGTTGCAATAACTTTTTCCTGTTTTGTTTTACATGGTGCTTTTCCTTATGCATAGAATTTTAAAACAGACTGTTCGTATTAAGATGAAAAAATTGAACTCTCAAGTGAGAAATCAGCACTTTTTTGAAGAAGAGGATTAACTTGAAAAAAGTATATGATTTATTTAATAGAATACAATAAATAATAATAATAATGCATAATAATTTATACTTATGTACTGATTACAAAATATTGCACGCATATGATTGCTATTTGTTTGTTAACTCCGTGACTGCTTTTGAATTTGAATTTTATTTACTGAAAAGAAATGTTGCTTAAGCTTAAAGTACCCAGAAGCATTTACTGTTTTGTATTTGCACCTCAGTAAGAGGTGCTTTTTAAAATATGTTTTTGTAGCATATTGTTAAGTGTAACAGTGTCAGTTCTGTAGTGACAGTGCAAACATCTATCAAGTAGGACTATTCTTGTGTTCATCAGTGCCACCTTATTGCCGCCAGTCCTAGCTCATATCAGAATATACCTCTTTATCAGGTCATATCCTGATAGTAGTAAGTTTAAAATCTCAAAGACATGCGTAAGTCAGTGTAGGACTTAAAAAGGGGAGGGTAGGCATAGCAAGGCCAGATGTGGTGCTAATGTGGTCAAGTGAAGCAACCACTCCACCTCCCCAATTAATTGTGTTGAGTAGTGGATCTCACTGTTTCTCCCCCATACCTCTTTGTTGTAATTGTTGTAATCATCAGACTAGTAAAAGGTGTTGCATTCAAATAAAATAGAATAGCAGTTGGGTATCTAAGTGACTCAGTAATGTATTTGATTAACAGGTTGCCCACATGATGCATGGCTGAGGAAGCCCAAGTGTAGGAACCAGTAAAGAGTCCACTTCGCTGGGCACTGCACATGTTTCTTACACTTGACCTTTGAAGGAGGTGTGCTGGAGATGTTCAGTGCCTGCAAGTTCCAGACAGACTTCCTATTTTTCCAGAAGACAGGATTTCATTTCCTGTATACAGTATACATTTCTCTGGCAACTCCTCTGGCCATTACACTTGCTTTAAGTGATGTGTAGGACTACCTCAGCCTTGAAAATATCTGCAGCAAGTGTTGTAGGAAGTAGAAAGGAAGAATCACTGTTGTTTGCCATGGAGACAAATACATTGCATGCTAGATTTTAACCTTAACTACTTTTATTTGTAACTACAGTAAAAATCTGCATGCTGAACTACAAACAAATGCAGTTGCACTAAGTCAGAATTATTCTCTAGAGAGAATTTCATTTTGACCACAAAGGGAGAAGAGGGTGATCTGATTTTTTTTAGAAACTTGAAAGTAGATCATGGCTCTCAGTTTACATTTTGCACATCTCCATCTCTTTGTTAGGAAAAAAAAAAAAAAAAAAAAAAAAAAAAAAAAAAAAAAAAAAAAAAGAGGTTGGATTTAGAAGAGTATGGGAGCTAAGGCAGGAGCTAAGATATTTATGGCATGGGTGTTTAGGGAAGTTTAGACAGTACCTGCTCTGATGTAGTTAAAAATAAATAAACAGATTTTTTTATTTTTGTTTGTTCTTATCCTGCCAATCAGAAGATAGTGATTTAATTTCAGAATAATTCCCTAATTGTTTCCAGGGGCAAAAACTTTCAAACCTTATGTGATTTCTACCTTAAGCAGTAAAATAAGAAAATCCCACAGAATGTAAATTCTTTACTTACGTCCCACTGGCCTAATTTATTTTCACTTATACTCCTAGTTAAAATATTTTAAGAATCTGTTTGTATTCAAAAGAAGGCTTACAGTTATCACACCTCATATCATTTAGCCTAAAATGTCATAGCCTATAGAAAGGTGTGTAAAAAAAAGAAAACAAAAAAAAGAAAAAAAAAAAAAAAGCGAGGTTACCCCACTGCAGTTTTGTGATCCCCAGGGTTGCAATAAAATGCTGTACCTCATGTTGCTTTCAAAAGAATTTACTGGTATTGTTCTTGTTGCTTAACTGGGAAATGTGGATGAACTTCCAAATGTTTTTTGTAAACTTGTAGTGACTATTTTTACTTATTATATTATCTGACATAAATAAACCACCAAGTATTTTAAAGTATTCTTTGCAAGCACAAAGCTTTTATGGCACATTGCATTAAGCAGTTGCTGAATGCAACTATAAACTGTCCAGTAGACATTATCCATTTGACTTGTGTTTGAATGGATCATCAGGTTGTCCATCCACAGAGGAAGATGAAGAGGCATAGTGAAGAGAAACAAGAGGAGGGAAAAAAAAGTAGAGAGAAAGTAGAGAGATGAAAGCTGAGACATAGGAAACAGGAAATTAAATACAGCATTCAGGGGAAACAAATATTTTCTGAATGTTTCTCTATCAAATACATTAAGTTAATGTTAAAATAAATGGGATGTAAAAAGATTACAGTATTAATCGGGAAAATCTGCACAGTGTCAGAGTGCTTAGCAGACCAGTTACTGATCAAAAGCCTAATTCTCCCATGTTCAACTGGGAAAATGTCTACTGGAAGATAATTTGCGTAGTATTTGTCCTTGATTTATTCTGAAGTCATAAAGACTGCTAATAACTTCAGTTGAGCATGTATCCATTCCATTTCTAATTTTGTTTATGTTGGGAATTATGAAAAAAGCAGAACACTTTATTTTGTTGAAGGTAAATAATGATTTCACTTAGTCATAATTGAATCTGCAAATTATGATGTCCTGCTTTGCTTCTTTTTAGTCATCCTTTTAATCTTTACTACCATCATGACAATTTTTAATACCTAAGCAAACTCCCACAAATTGTTTATATTTCATACTTTACAAAAACGTGGCTACACAACAGAAGAAAAACTTCAGAATTAATTCTGCCTGACTGTAGTGCTTTCAAGCCACTAACTTACTATCTTTATTCAAGTCCTTGGATAGACAGTTAGCATTCCAAAATGGCATTTCACTCACTTCTTTCTAAGCCCCTAAAATTTATTAGTAGACCTCCAGTGTCTTTGGGCTTAGTGGAAGACAACGAAGTATTTTTATATTGCTGCATCTCCTTTCAGCTAAAATATTTCACCCATATAATCACTTGCTTTGTTTAAATGTAAGACTTGATTTGTTCAAATGTCTAAAGGACAATCCAGTTTGGTGTCTTGCAAACTAACTTTTTTTTTCTCCAATAAGGTCTCTTTGTGCTATTGACTTCTGAAACAGAAGTTTTGTCTAATCATACATTCATGAAGTAATACAGAAAAATGCTTATATGGTCTCAGCAAGCCATTTGTCACTCTTCTCTGAAAGAAAAAAATAATTTAAAATGCTGTCCAGAGAGGCAGGGAAAAAATAATAAAAAAGGAGTATTATTTTACATCTTTTACGTTTTAATACTGGAAATTAGATAGAGTTCTCAGTCAAGTCTTGGTTTATTAACAGAAGATAGCATAGATGCTTTAGCTGGAGTATGGTTCCAGATGCGAGATATAAAAAAAACCTGCTGGTGGCCACCTGATTCAGTGCAGGTTTAAAATCTTGGGAGTTGTGGCAGCTGATGTCATACAGAATTCATGTGATAGAGAATAATTTTAAGCTAGCAGACCATGCCAGGCTAGCAAGGATTGATACTTGTGGAATGCTTAATATTTCCTATCACTACTTAGCCATCCATTTGAACAAAAAAAAGTGAAATAATCACATTCTGCCCGGGGTTTTTGGAAAGCAGCTGTGAGTGGCTTGGATATTTCATGTGGTCGCCAAGCACCACAGAATTTTTAATGGAAAAGTGTTGGAAAGTCATTAAGAGTGCTGTGACTCCAATTCATTTGCCTGTCATTTTGTTTCTGTCTTAGCATCAGCGTCCTGCTACCAGTCAGTTGTTACATTTATGTGATTTTCTTTGGAACAAAGTACAGGTTTCTTCTTCTGGGGCATGTTTTCTCCATCAGAATAATGACAATGTGCTGGCAGAAACAGCAATAGAGGGGACATGTCCATGTGCCACAGTACCAGTGTGCTATAAAGCATCAAGTAGGAAAGAATCTTATCCCAAGAGGCTTATTCCTTTTAAGAAGTAGTGGCAATTAAAGATTCTTGACAAAGGCAGTTGAAATGCTTGCTGTATGGAAACATTCAGCCTAGAAAACTGCATCCAGGCAGAGAATATCACCTTTGCAGTGGATTTAGCTGTCTATGCTAATCTTGTCCCTAGGAACTCAAGTTTGTTTGATTAACTCAGATTTCCACAGAGCCATGTGCTGTAGTCACAGGGCTGGAAATTGATTACAGAATACATTGTCACAGGTATTGTACTGCATGCTGGGTCCCTGAGGGGTTTTTCACCATTCTGACAAAACTAGATGACAAATTATTTTGCTTAACAGACAAATGTCACCTTCACAGCACCAGAAATGGTATTCTAAAATGGTCTAAATTTAATCTTGTAACTTTTCTGAGCAGTTATTACTTAGGTATACAAAACATATTAAACATCTTCTAGGCAAATAGATTATATTTCTTACTCTCTCTTATAGACAAGGATTGCAAATTCACGCTTATCTTTTGAGGTCAATTTAAAAATTTCTCATTACATTTTGTTTATTTTTATTGCTCATAATTTCCTCACGCATTTCCAGTGTTTTGTGATTGTGATTACCAGTAATTTCTTTTTTTTTGTTCAATTTCATATTTGAGATTAATAAGATGTAACTTACTGTCACTACAACTTAATCAGTAGCAGTTATTAAAACCAGAAAGCCTCATTTTAAAAATGTAATTTCATGTTGAAATAATTCTGATAGTTGCTGACTGGTAAGTTAAAACTGTATTCAGTTTAATTTTTCCTATACTTTGTTGTCTTAAAAACCTTCATTGATCTGCTTTAAATCCTGCAGTTCTGAGTATGTTTTGGAACAAGTAAATTGTAATTATTTACACTCTACAAAGAATGAATAATATTCTAAATATCCCTTTTTGTTGTGTCAGCTGACTTGAAATGTGTAAATTACACATTTTTTATGTGAGATATCGGGAATTTTTATGGTTCTCTCTCTACCTTTTATTTTTCATCTGCTTGTTCTTCCTAAAACTAGCTGAGATATTTTTACACTACACAATGGATTTGAACTTCTGTTTCTACAGTATGGCTAAATAGTAGTATCAAGTACAATATTCAGCACAATTACACCTTTTTTTTTTTTTTTTTTTTTTTTTTTTTTAAATACTAACCATGTAAATAGTTCAAAAAAGGTAAAATGGAAAGGAACGAATGAATTCTCAATACTGAATTGTTTTCAGCCATGGGTTGCAGAAATAGTAACATATTTTTTCTAACAAGAAGAGATAGACATGAATTGGGTTTTTTTGTTCTTTTTTTATATCTGCAAGAGTATGTGTAACATATTGTATACTTAATGCTAATTGACAGTATTCTACAAGACTTATCAGAGCATTCAACCCCAAATTCTGTGGAAACCAGTTAGTAAAGGGAACAGAGAAACCATTCTCTGAATATTTTTAGGTAACAAGATAGTAATTGGATTTTTGGAGCAGGGTGGAAGGAAAGGGAAGAATAAGTAAATTTGAGTAAAACTGAAGGTTTCTTTTTTTTATAAAGTCCAGGTTGATCAATAAGCAGTTCATGTTACATCTTGGCTATAACATAATTCAGTGTGGAAGAATGCTGGTCAATCATTAGCTCCTTGTAGAATGTATGTTATTTTACAAACTCCTCTGGATTTTATTTCAACATGTCATGAACATGGAAAGTATGGTATGTGTTTTTGAGAATGCATATCATTGGAACATCAGGAGTCGACATGGCAACTTGTTTTTTATCTAATGTACTACTTGGGGATTTCAGCATTCAGCAATCATCAGGACAGATAATGCTTAGTCATTGTCAAATTTTATTTCACTGGTGACTGGGAAACAACTGGACAGAAACTGTAACCCTTTACCTGTGAAGAAGACTCAGATCCTTCAGTCATCTGAAGCTGTAATACAGGGTGTTTGTGGCAATAGAGTTGTATTGGTTTAGAGGGAAAATGGTAACTTGCCACGAGGCATAAGCTTAATAAACTGATGTGCCAACAGGAGAGGCTAAGAAGGGTGAAAATGTTCTATCTTGATGTTTTGCCAAGTCAAGCAGTGTAATACAGTGAACGTGAACCAAGTGAAATGGAATGCTTTCTGCTTGGATTTGAAACCAAAAATCGCAGTGAGTGATAATTTTTAAGTGGTAAAGTGTAACAGCAGATGAGTAGATAAGTACCCTTCCTTCCCTGTTTCCTCTCCCATTGAGATAAAAATGCTGAGCAAAAGTCTGAAGTGCTGAGGTGTTTATTTTAACACTGGGAAACACTTACTACTTCAAATATTTTCTTGCTTGTATATCATATCTATTATACCAGATGTGCCACATACAAATTAGACATGGCTCATAAACTGTGGTAACCCTAGATTTTTCAAGATTTTGGATGTAAATTTTCCTTTTATTTAACTGTTCTCTAGCTCATGTCAGGGAGGCTTTCTAGTGATCCTCATCAGAGTTTTTCACTTACTTTAAACACAAACTTTACTCAGTTCTTTAAAATAATGAAAAGAAAAAATCTTCAGATGACATTTAAACAAGAAACATAGAAATCAACGTTGTAGTTATTGTTATTGCAGTTGTTTGTACCTCACAAAACCTCCTTGGAAATAGGGAATTATAGGGAAGTTTTTTTGCTAGTGGTTGTAACTATACAAAGACAACCTAAGCTACATTCATATTACAGACTACTAGGTTAGAGATAAATAGAATACCAAAAATTAACCCCAAGAATCAAGCTATGCTATAACTTCTTTTTCACTTGTGCTGTGAGATAACTGAGACGAACATTTTATGTATGTGTTTATCTTATACTCAGTATCTAATGGATCCTGGCATAGGAAACTTCACTATTAATTTGGTTGCAGAAAAAGCTGGGGTTTTTTCCAACAGTGTTGGAAAAACACTACTCTGGACTTCTCAGAAAAAATGCCAGGCAGCTTTGCAGCCTAACCTGCTGGGACTGCTCACCCATTCTAGCTGGTTGTGGTGGAGCCAGCTGACAGTCATATCCAGTATGATACTAGGTGACTCAAATGAGCTGCTGTTCTGTAAACTAGTTTTTTTGTTTTTTCCTGTATTTAACAGAATCATTAAATACCAAATTTCAGAAAGTAACATTGTGAATGTCTTTACAAGTTCAACCACAAAACTATTAAAAGAAAAGCTAAATGGTCAAGGTTGTATGTTTTAAACCATCCTTTAATTAAAAAAATATATATATCACAAGCTTTGATTGTTTTATTTTCAATCTGTCATGTACTTCGGTATTTCTAAAAGTCTTTTTTATTGTGTGATATTAATATTGTCAGGGGAATGAGCTGTAAGGCAGAAGTATTTGCCTAGTCTGTGTTTTCAGCTTTATGTGCTCTAGTAAATCTGAGGTGCTTCATTCTAGTTTTCAGGTTTCAAAATATATTGACCATCTCTCCATCTTATGCTGTGGCTCATACCTACCTCATGAGAATGGTAGAAATATGATCCCTAGAGGTGTTTTTTCCTAAGTAGGTGATTATTGTATGTATGCCATTTATGTGTAGATTTCAGCACTGAACCATATTACATAGTGTACTATGTCTTCCTAGCATTAGTTACATTTACATATAAGGTTTTTTCTGTGTGAACACATTCTGGAGGGTGGTTTCGAAACACTGATATTCCTGTTACTAGGGTTATGTGTGGTGTCTGCATTATTTGCCAGTAATCTGAGTTGGATTTGGTTTCAGAAAATGTGAGCTAGTTTTATGTCCACTCTGATTTTACCTACCTCTGTTTTAAAGCACCAGCTGTATGGCAGATGCTCACAGTAAGGGTTTGTGTTTCAAGCAGAAACAAGAAAATTCTCTGGATACCTTATTTTGCTTCTGCTACAGATATTTCTCCTTCAGATTCAGCCAGTCCATAATCATGAGTGTATAAGTGTTTCCGTCTTTTGTCAAAATCTACTGACTAGTAGATCTGTTTCCCTCCTTAAATTTCTCCTCTGTGCTCCTCCTGTTCTGCCAGACCATATATAATTGGTAAGTATGATATGCAGTGAAAAATAATTATCTTCTTCTTGTTTATCCCTATCATCTCAACATTTTGTCACTACCTGCAAGAAATTGTGCTATGTTTATATTTTGTTTTGCTTTTCACTATATCCACATCCTTAGTTCTTTTGATCTTTCAGGAGTCCAGTCTATTGTTTCTCAGTCTTATGCAGCTTATATAAGTAAAACAGGACAGGTGATCTGATCCTCTATCAACAGAAATCCTTAACCTGTCCTTCTTGGACAGCATCTTCTTTTTTGTGTGTGTGTGACTTTGGTCAATCTAGTTGGCTTTGCATTTTTATTTGTTTGTTTCTGAAATCACAGTTCCCTTGTCTCCCTCTCCTCTGCCTTCCCCCACGACTTTTTTTTTTTTTTTTCCCCATCTAACTGCATGTCACAATTAAAAAACCCGTCTTTTTAAGGTGGTACAACAGGTCTGTGGGGAAGTTGACTCGTAAATTAAGTCTCTCTGTAGTTTAAGGATGCTTACAAAGTAGAAATAGGCATACAGGAGTGGGACTTAAATTCAGTTGTCATATTTGTGCCAGTTTGTTGTTTTTTTTTCTTAAATCTACAGTTGTTTTCAGGAGGGTTTAAATGTACAAATCGAGACCGCAGACTCTAACTGAAAGTATGATTTGACTTTCCCTAGTGTGGGAATTTAACAGTTCTGCTTGGGTTTTCTTGATTAATTTCCTCTCTCTGATTATGTTTGTAGTTTTTACTTCAGAACAAAAAGCACAAGCCCTCTAAATAGACTTATTTACATTTTGTAGATAATATATTTTTAACAAATATACCTGGTAGAAGAGTTTTGGTTTAGAACGTACTCATGTACACTTGAATATATGAAATTTTTGCAGTAGTTAGCTTTAATATTGTAAGCATGTGAAGACTTCTGAAAGGAAGCAGGTATCTACTTCAAATCTTTTAAATGACAAAAACTTAGCTTATGAAGTGTTTTTTGTGGTGCTTTAAGGCATCCCTTTCATACATTTAAATAAATAGGCTGTTAAAATGTTGTACTCTGATTTCTGTATGTTCAGGATTTGAACAGGTTTAATCCTGTTCTGGAAACTAGCTAGAATACTTTTCTAACGTTTTCCCTAGCCCTTGCTTAACATGCAGCTATTATGCCTTGTGTCTTTAGGGAAAAATTATGAGTTTCCAGTAAAGTTGGATTATAACCTATTTAAGAAAAATAAAATACAATTTGTTCCTCATCCTTTAATTCTCATAACTCCATGAATCTTTTGTTCATGAGGTTTATGACTGGCAAAAATTATGGGACCCCTTTCTTGTTGTGTTAACAGAACATAATTTGAAGAATTACTAAAAAAGCATTTTATTTCAACACTTACAGGGATTTGAATTGTTTGGTTTCACTTTCAAAGTTATCCAAAGAAACATAACTAAAATAAAATTATCTTCTCAGGTTCTAAGTGATATAAGATGAGTTGATTTCTCTGTGGGAGATTTCATAGCTAGATATCCTGAATTTCTCATGTCTTTTCTTGTCTTTATATCCCCTGAAATGTGCTCAAATAGCAGTGATGCCTGAGATTAGGAATCTAGTCAGCAGCTACTGTGCTTCTGTCAAGTATAGCTTCCAGCTCCACTTAGATACATCTTTGCACATATGAAACTGCTATGTAAAATAAATATCTCTGGAGGGCCTAGTTTCAGAGACTATAGTTTGTAATCTGGTGAGGGTTGCCATTCATTGTGTTTGTATTACAGCTTCTGCCAAGTACTTACAACAGAATTATGGAACTATGAAGTGCTTAAACAGAGACTGTGAGACAGAATTCCTTGGAGGAAATAGTATTTCCTTACTGTGGTTAGGTGACTGGATGACTAGAGACCACTACTTCATTTGCAGTGTGTTGCAAAGTGCTGGTTCATGTGGGTGGTTTATTGGTTTGTTTTGCTAGAGATGCAATATTTCCTTTTCAGGGACCACTACTCCTGATAGATAAATTAAAGGTTGAGGCAGAATGGTTCTTGCTCATTTACAGTGGTGTGAACACTTCATGTTCTTTTCAGGAGTGATTATCAGAGATGAGTGCCACCATTTTGAAGTACTGCTCAGTGAAAAATTCCAGATTGCCAAAGAAACCACCTCAGTAGTTCTCTGGGAAAACTGCAGCTAACTGAACAGAAAAGTCTTTTTAATCGTCAGATACAACCAGTGTGCCTTTTTTGTGGGTACGTACATGAGACTGACATCGGTGAAGTTACGTATGGGAAACCTGATTCAGGAAAATTCAAATGCCCTAAGCTAGTAGCACATCAGCCATTTCAAAAGGCATAATAAACATAATAGCTGCACTCTCAATTCCGTCTGCTGTGAACAGTTAAAACTCTGTGATCTTAAGTTTGGTGTGTTTCTCAGCAGAAGGCTGTCTGTTGTTTCAACTATGTATCCACTTGCTGGTTCTTCCCCAGTCAAGATTCATGGGCTGTAATTTCAGTTCAGTTGTTCGAACAGCAGCTAGTCTTTGCATGAGCTTTTGGAAGTGTCTGTATTCCTGGCTGGGATTCCAGCTGATAAACTACAGAGGCTTTCATCTGCTTGCTTTGAGTCAGCCTCAGCAAGGCTGCAATACTCAGCTGATGAGAACCCAGTTATCTTGCTCTCATGAGTCTGTCCAGGAAACTTCAACTAGAACTTGAGCAGATATTTAATTGAGGTGAGAGTGGAGGATTCTGTGCTTTATAGAGAACAGGAAAATGAGGGACTGTGTGTGTTGTGTATGTGCTTGGTTATTTTTCCCTTTTTTCCAGCATTTACAAATGATTATTCAAGCACCATAGTTTTAGCTGCCATTTCAAGCTCTTATGTTTGTGAGTTGGTGCAAAGGATTTTGTATGATGGTAGGAATTTGCCTTACTTACATTAGTTCCAGATAACTCATAGTTGTGAGGTTTTTTCCAAAAAGCCGCCACCCTTGCAACCATGTAGTAAGCTGAGGACCAGAGGTGTCAAGATGATTTCTTTTACTGGGATTAGAGACATACTACTTAAAAATGATAACAATACTACGATGGTAGAAGTCAGTAAGAGTTTCATTAAATGTCTCAGCTTGTATTCCTAACCTGAGTTTGCTTTGAGTGTTGTGCTTTGCTGCCCTTTATTTGCAGATATTTGGGTTCAGTTGTGAAAGCAAGTTTGGGAATCTCACACGATCTCCACCGCTGCTTTTAGCTTACTGTTCCCATGAAGTCTTGGAGTACTGACTGCATCAGCTGTAATGATGTGATTTGTTTCTGGGAAATTAATATGCCACAAAAGAAATTAAAAGCTCTACCTAGCAAAGATACTGGCAGCTAGTTTGATTAGGCTAAGGATATGTTGTTTATGAACAGGTGCCTGCCTTTCTGTCTTGTCTTTAAGCACAATTTTCCTCAAGTGGAACCAAACAGTATGTTACTTTAAACATTAAATGATTGAGCTGGCCATTCCAATAAGTGGGAGAGTGAACTTGTGTGCTTCTGCAAACACTTCCATGTGGAGACTGAGAAGATAATCCCAGAGATTTGTTTGGGTTTAGATTCTGTTATAGCTTTGTAAATCACACTTAGGATTGTAGTTTCAAACCTGCAAAAGATGATAGTGGAATAGAAAAATTGAAAATGCAGATTTTTACTTTAGAAAGTAGGTGTGTGTGTGTGCAGTAGTGTATATGCAACACTTGTTAAAAGAAGAGGTTATATAAATATTTCCATTTTTAAAGATGCATTGCAATCTTAATAAAAATGGAATGTTTTATTATCTAAATTGGTGTGTAATATCTTATTTCAGCAGTGATATTAAGCATCTAAATGGCAGAAATGTGGATTTTCACATAAGTAGTCATGGTTCTCTCTCGTTTCTTCCTTGGTAAATCTAACCTTGCCAGGAGACAAGGCCAGATTATTTTTGTGCTATAGAAATAGTTCCAAAATAAACTCTCTCAGTAGTTACATTATCCTTCAATGTAAGGAACATGTTTGGCTTACATATTGCTGACATCTGCCAAATATTTCTTTACCAAGTGTTTAGTGTAATTTGCAGTGAGCTGGTGAATACTTAATGGTCTTTGTAGAACTTCATCTTTTATGTCCTCCTCAGCTAAAGCAAATCCTTTCATCATCAGTGTTACCTTTGTGCATTTTTTTTGCTAGTTAGATCTTTGCATTACCCACACCCAGTTTCTTTGGGATTTCTGGGATTTGATTTGGAAGTGTGTGCTTTTTTAAAATTAAGTGGTTCTGAATAAGATCCAATGAATATAAGTACTTTAATGAAGGTGCACATTTTTCATTTAACTCCTGGTAAAATGTAAGGATTTTACTTTCTTCCACATCCCATTTTAAGTTGCGTAGGTGAAGTTAGATCTGTATTGAAATGGGAAATTTTTAAAAATTGCTGGTAGTGGTAATAATAGCTTTTTTTCCCTTTAAGGGCCTTGGATTCTGAGGGGAAAGTTTGAGATGGGGTAATTTATGTCACTAAACTTTTCCCTTTCTGTTCTGAAATGTACCCGGAGTCTCTTGAATTGCCACAACAAGTTATGGATTTTGGAAAAACAAAGAATAATGAGAATTCTATTACCTACTCAGTCTCAAGTATATAACTAATGACATTGTGCTCAGCTAAGTTTAACTTGCAGATTAGAAACACAGGATTCAAAAAGCTGAGTTTACCAATGATCAGTGGTAGTCTCCAGGCTCCTCAGCCCTACAAAATTAAGCTACCCACTTCCTTTACAAGAAATAAAGAAATCCACAGTCCATTTAGACTCTTCTAAATGTTAGATGAAGGAAAAATAGCTTGGAAAGAATTTCGTAAGACATTGAAAATATCCTTTCTAGTAAGTCACAGGGAAGATGGATAGGGTGATAAGTTTTTAAAGCAGGCAATATTGGGCCAAGCTGAGTAAAGACAAGTCTTTATTGATGGGAATGTTTTCTGAAAGCTCTGATGTTTGCTTTCAGATTTAGCTGTTGTTTGGACAAGCAGGACTCATATTACGTTTTTAGATCTATATGAGCACAGCTTCAAGGTTGCAGATATACAGAACTTCTACCAATTTTACACCTTCCTCTGTATTATACTTAATTTATTTTTAATAATTTCAACTGTGTACTACTGCTGGTAGCAGAAGGTGCTGCTTAGTGTTTATTTCCAAAGCTGGATTTGCTGTAAAATACGCAGCAAAGTATTTAAAAGTGGAATCTTCTTCACATTTGGTGCAAGCCACAAAACTCAGAAGTTTTCATATGCAATTTTACTGTAGAATCATTAATTTTCTTGTAGTGAATTATAACAGGTAGTAGTGAAAATGGCTTTTCTAATTGTTTATAAGTTTCTGTACAAAATACTTATTTTTCTTTCTAATAGATCAGCATTCATCCATCAAATTTGTAAGCTTTATTGTAAGGATGATTTTAATAGTTAGTGACCTCTACATCACAGCATTTCTTCCTCCTCCTTTTCATAAATGTCTCCTCTATGATAAAACTCTAAGGTTTGTGTATTAAAAAGAGTTTTTCCCACATATAACCACTATAGTTCCAGGTGGAAAGCAGGTTCTTGGAAATGTAACTGAATTGTTTCAGGAAACATTCCAGGTCACAATTGGGCCCTTTTCACAGAATGCTGACATTTCAGATTTTAGTGCAAAAAATCTGAAATCTGACTATTTCAGATTTTAGTGCAAAGTCACCTGGTTTGTTAAACTGTAACACAGGATAGCAAGTTCCCTGGATGTCTTCTCAAAGAGCCAACCTTGGAAACTCCTGTGCAAGCTAGTGTACCTGAATTTTGGAGTGCTAATTAACAGCTGCAATGGAAAACTGTAGCTCCTTACCAGTTTTGCTGGGGCTATGGTCAGGGGATTAGGTCTGGAGCAGTTTATCAGGAAACTCACTGGGTTGTTCCAGTCTGAGGAAGACTGATTAAGAGTATTTCCAATCAATAACATATTTTAGACCTACTGAACATCTGCGTTCTTGTTCTTGACACTTACAGGGGCTACTGACTCCACTTGTTAAAAATAATGTGCATATCAAAACCATGCGTTGTAATCAAAACTCATTTGTCTTTGATCAAACAAATGAAGATTTCCTAACAAGATTCATAATTGGTGTTTAAAAGTAAAATCAATCATTTCTGTATAATTGCCCAATTTATAACCTTTCCTTTACCTTGTGCCTTCACCTCATAGAACCATGGCAGTGTGCTGTAGGTAGAGAGGAAAAAAAAGGAAGGAAAATGGGTTGTTTGGTGAAGCATAGGGCATGCAATTGTTGTTTGTTGTTGTATGAAATCGCAATCAAAATTGACACAAGTTGCTATTAAACTCTATTTCCTGTGTTAAAAAAAGTCAGTATTAGCTAAAAAGAAACCTGCAGCAGTAGATTTGCACATAGACCTTAATGAGCCCAATTGACCTTCTGTGTTGTATTTACAATTGCCTTAAAATTGTAAGCAGATGTCTGAGAAACTTTTGTTAATAGGTCCCTAACATCTGTTTCACCAATGGTACTGCCCACCAAAGCAGTTGTAATTAGTAGAGCACCTAGTGCATGTGTCTTTTTCGTACTGGTGCAGATGATCATATTTCTCCCCTGAGCATTGAAGTAAAATCTTATTGGCACTTTTGTTTTAATAAATTCTACAGCATTTCTTTTGCAAAGACTAACATTTTTCCACCAAGTGCAGAGTAGCGTAATAGTTTTTCCCTGTGAAGTCTTAAAAAATGCAATACAGTACCGATACATCCACTAACACTAGACAAAATGCAGGGGGTGGTAAAAAATGGAGTATGAAATACTGTGTGCAATTGAAACTTTTGATAGCATTTGTCCGTTTGTGCTGCTTGTATGCATGATAGAATGTGTGTTTCAAGTGGAAAAAAGGAAAAATGAAAGGAAGAAAATCTTAAACTGTGCTGCAAAAAAAGACAGTGTCATTTGCCCATTAAAGTACTTTTATATGACACAGTTTCCATTTATGTGAGAACACAAAAACCTGTCTGCTTGTTTAGTTTATATAGCACTCCTTTCAAAGAAATTGTTATGACAGTCTGCAAGGGTAAAGGTTCAGCTCTAACCTTGTGTTGGTTGCCAGCCTTCATAGCTCTCACAACTTCATTTTTTAAAATAAACTACAATTTGGAAGTTATTCTTTAACTCCTACTTTATAAAATGTAAGATGGAAAATGCAATGGGGGGAGAGCTATGCAAAGCTGCCAATAAAGTTTCCACTCCAGTTGTTTCCATGTGGACCTCATTGGAGATAAGTCATTGACAGAGGAATAGCCCTTTTCCCAATGAGAAGAATCTTTCTGGAAATATACTGCTAGCTCCCAAAGCAGCTAGCAGCCTTTACAAAGTACATGAGCTTTCTACAGCATCCTCCATGTCTTTTCAAACCTGTGAAATGAAGACTGCATTATACATCAGTCAGAGTTTGTCTAAATAGAATGGCATAGCATTGCAAAGTCTCCCTTCCTGAGAGTGAGGGAGGGGGGAGTTTTAGAGAAGGGGATTCTTACCAAGTGTTAAATCCTCTGATGGTAATACAGTTGAATTGTGGAATATAACTTGAGGTGCTGATGACATTATTACAGAGGTATATTCAAGCATGTTTTTCTAGCCTGCCTGTTTGTTAAATTATTGCTTAGGTCAACTTTATCAAGCTTAGCAAGGAACTAGGGTTATTCATATGGAAGGTATATTACTAAGAAGTATTATTGTGACCATGATTTTCTAAGATTATAAGGAGCAGCAAGATTTGTAGAGAGAGATTTTTTTAGGCAGATATAGTTAGAAAAATATTTAGGGCTCACAGTCCCACAATACATGATGATTTCTATCAGATGTAGAAAGAGTCTGGAATCTGTTGCCTTTTCCATCCAAGGGAATATTCAAGACTGCCCTAATGGGAAGCATAACAGTTCAGCTGGTGTTATGGGTTTCTGGATTGAAAAAAAATGAATTAAAGGTACTTCTTACCTCTTCCCTTTAGCTTTTGCTCACATAACAAATTAGGACAAGAGTACTAGAATGTGTTACTTATTTTCTGCTAGCAATACCGTTCTCAAGACTGTTCCAGTGTGGTTTTGTTTTTGTTTTTTTACAAAGGTTCATTTTCCACAAGAAAATCTTCTAATTCAGTATCTGTAATGACCATGCAGATACACCATTACGTTTTTTTAAAAGTCCCATTTTTCTTCCAAGGATGAAATATAAGACAGCTTATTTCCTATTTTTCTGGACCTGAAATAATGTGGGTAATAATGAAAGAGCTTTACTCTCAAGATGCCAAAAAGAAAGATATTTGGCTTATTAGGAGAGACATTTCTTCAATGTTTATGTACATGAATGTAAAAATAGATAACATCGTTATGAAAAGCAGCTGATACATAGAAGCATTTTTTCACAACATTTCTTTATGTAGTGAAGATCCTCTCACTGATGTTTAGAATTATGAAATGGAGAAACTGTGTGTTTACTAATGTAATTTCAAATGTCTTTCCAATTAAAATATATTTTCAAAAGAAGCTGTTGAATTACTTTTCTATAGGTGAGCGGTATGTGCAGCTCAGCCTTTTAAACAATTTTTTCACCAGAAAAGCCTCACTCTTTACTGGCTTGGTTTTGTCAGCCTTCTGTTTTGAAGTAGGCTAATCTAAATTCAATCAAAATTGTCAAGTAAAAACATTCTTATAACTCAAAGGTTAGTGAAAACCCTGGAGATTTTTTGCCAAGTTTGAATTCAGTGTGGTGTTTACGTAGTGCTTCTTAGTTTTTAGATGTAGCCTTCAAGGGGGGAGGATGTACACATGTGCCCAGGGAGTGTAGGAGGTTAAAGTTTTACTAAGATGCAATAAATTCAGAATTGCTCATAGCAATTACTGGGAAACTTTTTGTAGTTGATATTTCACATTCAAGTGTCCTTGGCACCTGTGACTTGGTAAGGGAACTCATTCTAAATTTCAGTCTTCTGTAAACATAATCAGATTTTAAAACTGAACAATACAGAGAAATATTCTTTAGAATTATACCAGGATTTATCAATGTTTCCTTATTTAGTTTGCACAGATACCATCAATAAATGGAAGCTTGTGCTGTGCCAATACCAAAAGAATACATTCTTGCATTCTTGGAGTAAACTCCTCAGCTGGAATATTGAACTAATTTGATAGACTCTACCAATAAGCAATCATATATGTACCAATTTCTAGTTTTAAAATTGCATATTTTATCTTGATGTGAACAAAGACATAAGATCCTACAGATATACTTTAGATCAAATAATGTATCCATTCAACTTTTCCTTTTTTTGTATTTTAGCTTTATTTTTTTTACAGTACAGATAAGTTATCTGAAATTATTTGTGGTCTCAAACAGCTCATTCTACAGCCTATAGAAACAGTGAGAAAGTCTTTTATGAACATCATATAGGTCACTCAATATTCCACTAGGGCCAATATATTTTTTCCAAGCCCCTAGTTTCTGTGGATACTGAAGATGCATGTAACACGTACATCTTATTTTAAGGAAAAAACAGTGAATGCAGGCTTGAGAGCCTGAAACTATTTAGTGTGTAGAAAATGTAGAACTGTTTTAATGTGTACAAATAAGAGTTTTTGCAAGCAAAATAACAAAAACAGGACTAATAATATAGGGCAGTGTCGATTGTTTTAGACAAGACCTTGTACAGTTTCCTTTACAGTAGCAGTGTTATTTAGGATATATATTTCCAGTACCAAGTCTCAATACTCAGCTCCCTGTGAGTGGACAGGAGGTTAACAGAGTAGAGACTGCTGAGAGCCATTGCAACCAGGTTGATTTTCCCTTATCTATAGATTTTGTCTGATTTTGTCTAATGGATAAGACATTTATTCACATACATGTGTTGTACAGTCACCACAATTATGTTTTGCAGTTTTATAACTGAATCAGTGATCCTGTATTTTTATCTTAAAGTAATTGCTGCAGATTCAGTCTGCAATTAAAAAGTGATAAATTAATTCCAATGGTAGGTTTTGACTATGTGTTGTACTGTGCTAACTATTCTGCACTTTCTGTTATGAGCTACTGTAGTGATATATGCGTTGTTAGACCACTTCATTAATGCCAGTTTTCCTTTTCTCCCTTTACGTTTTGCTGCCTTTCCCCTTTTCTGTTGTTTTGGCACTTGCTGAAGAAATTTGTGAAGTTGTTGCAGTTCCTAAGAGGGCATGATAGTCATATCTCAGTTCCTTCTTTGTGCTTCTTAAGGGCATATAATTGCCTGGATAGCCAATCTTCAACTGTATTTTCACAATTCGTTACTTCATTTAGAAATTTTTGCTGTTTGTATTTGTTTGATAGGCAAAATGGTAAGCATTGGACAGTTTCTGAGGTACTGAAGTTTGAAAAATATTGCAAGGTTTTATATAAAATCAGAGGTGTTGGTAACCCTGTAGTACATCCTGAAGCCATCAATGTACCAATGGGTTTTCATGTTCTTACAGCCAAATGGACTGCAAGGAAAAAAATAAAAAGATTAACTACTTGGAGACAATGCCTATTTATTCTACACAAACTGAAGCTTTTTGCAATGAAGATGGGCTCAGGTGTCATTGAAATAAACTTTCCTTTATAGATTTACAGATAGATCAAGTCAAGTGGTATGAAATAATAACCTGAATGTTACTTTCCTCCAAAGTC
Source organism: Phaethornis superciliosus (assembly GCA_023637945.1). NCBI lineage: Eukaryota > Metazoa > Chordata > Aves > Apodiformes > Trochilidae > Phaethornis > Phaethornis superciliosus. Next base: position 107,399,912 of record JAJQWJ010000001.1, on the reverse strand, counting down.
AAATATACAAGGTGAGCTGTTATTTTCAGAAGTTGGTAGATGTACTTCTCTTACATCGAGAAGTAAGGTGTATGTATGGCTATTGTATTTTTAGGAGATACACTGATTTTTTTTTTCCAATTTTTACCTACTGCTTTTCTCTAAGGGGTGTGCAGGGAGAGGGGGAGAGGTTGGAAAAAAGACCTTCTGCTATGGGAATAACCAACAATTTTGAGTGTACAGATTAGAAAGTCTGCGTGAATGTATAGAATTTCATGGTTTCATGTGAGCTGTATGGAAAACAGTAGCATTCATTATATAGCTTGACAAAACGTTCATGATTGCAGTTGACTTGCAAATTTCTCTAAAATTGCACTTCTGTGAGGAAACAGCTCTTTGAACGTGTAAAAATTACCATTCATTTCTTTAGTTTTGACCTCTGTTGATCTTACTAATTCTTAGTTATTCTCATATGTTCTGGTTTTGCTGGGAGCAAAATTGGGACTTTTAAATATCTTATATTCTGTCAGAGATTTGGGGAGATTGTCTCAGAGCATTATAGCACACATTAGCTAAGGTAAAGCTCAGTTCCACTTTCTATTACAGAAGTTTGAGAAAAATTTAAAACTCACTTGAATCCCATTTAAAAATTGAGTGTGCCATCCACAGGGCTTTTTAGAACATCTTTTAAAATTAATTCAAAATTTGGTTACACATGTTAAAGAATTACATGTAAGAAAATCTGGTGAGCATACTTCTGTATTCACGGTTAATTGTTACAGTAATGCAGCAGTTCTAAAAATCAGAATGGAAAAATTATATTCTCAGAGGAGCTAAGGCAAGATAGAACTGTTTCTATACTTTTAATCGTACCTGAACTTTTAACATTTAACCTCTTTTAGCTGACAGGCTCTTTGGAGAGATAATGTAGACTGTGGTGCATATAGCTGAAAACTGTGGTCAGGAGAATTCTATATAGAATCTAGTTTGCCTCCACTTGCTTATTTTGAGTTTTGAAAAGATCAACAATGGATTTAAAAGAGCCCTGGGAAGCTGTGTTACCTTGTACCTGTTCAGCTTAGGAGTGAACTTCTGGAAGAAATGTGATTATTTTTACTTACTGTGCTTTGGTTCACGTTCCAGTGTTCTCACAGTGTCAAGCGGGTTCCTCTCAGGTTAAACATAACCAGAAGATGTACTCCAGAAGTGGACCTACTACATTTTAGCCAGTTATTGACAGTCTTTGGAAGTAAGCTGGAGCTACTGCAAAATCAACCCTTCAGCCCTTGGTACTAAAGTGTGGACTCTGCATCCTCATCAGCAGCTCTTCCACTGTGAAGATCTGCTCATGCTGTGTTGCACTACTTGCTATTTACACACAGCCAGTGTTACCTATGGTGACAAAAGGATCGTGTAGTTAGGAGAAGCATAGTGCTACCAGACTGACTGATAGACTTCAGAGGTCCATTCCTCTGGGTCCAGATGAAAATGAAATAAAACCTCCTCATCTCTTACAGATGTGGTTGACTAAGTGACTTCTCCTACTACAGGTGGCTGATAGGCCTAATTTTTAGAGACTTTAGCTGTGAATAAATATTTAGCAGCGTCAATACTGAATTCATTTTGGTCAGTTTCTCTTAAGTTTTGGTACTGTAACTGTTTCCTTTTCATTAAGTAAATGACAGAGAATCTTTTTTCCATATAGTCATGGTTTCCAGTATGTTTGAGGATCTCAAATGTTGTAACAGGGATTTTTTCTGTATTTTGATAGAGTAGGATCTGTTGTATCTCAAGGCCTGTCAGTTACATTATTTCAAAATATTTCAATGACTGCACAGTAAAATTCCAATGGTGTTTTCTCCCAGCTAGAACTAAGAAAAGAGCAGAACTGGAAAAAATTCTTCATTTCAGTGTGAAGTGCAATGGATTGTCCTGAATTTCCTTGCATTACTGCCCATGATTTTTTTGTCTTCACTAAGGCTACTATTTTGTAAGTTTTAAATGCAACCATTTCAACTTGACCCATCACAAAATTTAGAATTGCAAATAAAAAAGAAAGTTTATATGCCTTTTAACTTCTGACTAAAATATTGTCACCTACAACTAGAAAAACTGTTCACTTTATTCTTAATTGAATCTCCTCTTTTTTTTTTCACTTTTTCAGTTAAATAACATATCTTGCTGCCTGTCATTTTCATGCTTCAATTATTATCAATTAGCAGCACTTACCTGCTCAGTTTAAAGTCTCACAATCAAAACTAAGATTTGGTCTAAACAGTTTTATACCATTTAAACCTGTCAGTCAAAGGTATGATTTATTTTTTTAGTCGATGTAGTTGCATTGATACATTACCTAGAATAAATATAGTTATATAGGCATGAGGATATATTTTCACCAATTTTTCTTATTTCCTTTTCCTGTCTAGCAGTATAGTTGTAAAGCAGTACAACTTTGTATATAAGAACTTAGAATAAAACTGGGAAAGATTATTGCCCTTTTATGTATTTCTTATTTCACTGGCCAAGTGCACTGTGTCTCAGTCCCATTTCTGTGGTATCGAGAGGACATTTCTTTATTTGTATATTGTCAGCACTGTTCCAATGACGTTTCAGTATCTCTGTAAGAATACGTTCTTGAACGATAAAATGTTGTTTTTCCATCACTGCCTAAACAGATGTGATGGTTTTTTTGTTTGGTTGGGGGGTTTTTGGGTGGGTATTTTTGTTGGTTTTTGTTGTGGGTTTTTTGTTTTGTTTTTTTTTTTTTTGGCAGAGCAGGATTTTCATCTTCTTGTAGTTGCAAATTATGCTTATAGAATACTTTAGGAAACAGGATTTGCTCAATTAATCAAATTTACAGATTAGCTTATTGATCACAACTATTTCATGCTGGAGATCAATGCTAATGTACTTCAGATCTTTAACTGTTAATCCATTTTTGAATTAACATTGATGGTTGTTGGTATAATCCCAGCTCATTTGATTTTTTGGGGCTTGCAGAAAAATACTTTCTTATCCATTAAGGCATTAAATTTTATATAGAGAGATATACATGGTATGGGAAAGGCAATAAAATAGTCAATGTTTGGGGCTGGGAATTTATTCGTATTTTAATCAAGGAGATTGGTATTTTCCTGATAATTGTAAGCCGTGCTGCAGTTCTTTAATGTTCTAATGTGATTTGGTAACTATGTCTGGATGGTATTATGTAATGTAATTGTAATACAGGACAAAAAGACTGTAGATTTTCTATTCCTACTTGTGCACTGACTTGCCCTTACTTAACTGGGACAGTGAATAAGAAACAATGCTGGCAGGTTTAATGGTGACTTACAGGAACTCCTACAGTCAGTTACTGGTTTTCTCCACTAGTGACTAGAGGCCCCAGTGTCTTTGTTTGTTTGGAGACTGGGCTGCAAGTAACGGGGAGGAAAGACCTCAATGTGCTATTTTTCCAGTTCTTCACCTGTCTCTCCCCCAGGCAAAAGGTCTGCCAAATCGAAATTCCATTATTTATTATTGGCTGAAATTCTTTGGGCTTTTTTGCCATTCCAGAATGATGCTGGGAGGAGGGGGGAGAAAGGTGGAAGCATCCATCTGACTTGGATCAGCTTGACCTGCTGGATGAAGCTGGCAGGCAGCAAATCCCCAGCACAGCAAAACATGTGGTAGCAACACAGAAAAGCAGAGAGAGGGTAAATTAGAAGGCCTTTAAGCTGCCTTGCCCACATGAGCTGGAAATAGATTGTGCAAAGGCTTCAGACGGGTTCCTGCTTTATCTAGCAGTTAATCTGGTGGCACTATCTCAGTACCAGTAATTTTTCTGAGGGTGGGAAAATCAAAACTTAGACCAGCATCACTGCTAAATCTTCAGCAACAGCACATGCTATTAGATTCACACTCTATTTTGATCTCAATTTTTTTGTTTCTGTTAATAAATAAATTTTCTTAGCAATCATTTCTATCTGAACTTTTAGTTCTGAAACTCTAAAAGCAATTATTTAGATGTTCGATTCAAGCACTTAGGTTAATAGATCCCACATATGCTATTTATTGCATACTTCTGTTTATTGCTTAAGGCACTAATTCCCTTAAGTGAAACACAGTATTTTATAGAATTAAATAAAATAATGTAAATTGTTTCTTTACCCACTTTTAATGAGTTAAACAGAAAATCTCTCTAGCAGATGAATATTAATGACAGCAAAGTCCTGTATCATCATCAGTGTTGTTATTGCTAAAACTTAACCATAGTTTAAGTTAACTAACAGAAAGCAGGCATGGTAGTAAAAGCAAGGTAGTTTTCTTACATTTTCAGATTATTTAGTAGCTGAACTGAGTGACTGTTGAGTCAAGGAAACAAACAGCATCCTTTGTCAGCATGCTAATTGAGGTATGGTGACACTTGTCTTTGAGACAAGGAGAAGCTGTCATTGGGTTCTGGTTCCCTTGTAGTCTCCTCACTTGGCAAAAAGAATTAGAATCATAGAATTGCTCAGGCTGGAAAAGACCTTCAAGATCATTGAGTCCAGGCTAAACCATGTCCCCAAGCAGCACATCCAGGAGATTTTTAAACACATTCAGGGATGGAGACTCTCCCACCTCCCTGGAGAGCCTGTTCCAGTGCTTAACAACCCTTTCTGTAAAGAAGTTTGTTCTGATACCCAACTTAAATCTCCCCTGATGCAGCTTGAAGCCATTTCCCCTTGTCTTGTCATCTTCACCAGTGAGAAGAGACCAACCCCACTATGCAGTGCTACATGGCCAGAGGGTTTGCCCAGCTCTCTTTTGCCCTTCAAGATACTGTAGTCTTTAGCATACAACAAAGAGCAGTAAGTCTGCATGTACAGTTTTGGCAGAAGGACTGTGAGGGGTATGCCAAGTACAGTTGAGCTACTAAAGCCTCAGCAGATACAGGCTCACTGTTGTCCTCTTGGAATAATTTTCTATTTTACAGTATTGGGTACTAAACTGAACAGGTTTTTTGCTCTGTTGTAGGATTGTGTTAAGTCAGTGACAGGGCAGGGCCTTGATGACTTGGATACGTTTTGCTAGGTAAAGCTACTTGTTAGTACTCAGTTATTAAAGCATGGCCAAGCAGTAAAAATCTAATTCCATTTTTATATGGTTTATGCTATTGTGTGGGAAAAAATCCTTTGATGATTCTTGTTTAAAGTAGATAAGAATTGAATGTGCTTAACACATGGTCAGAACAATCTTTCTGAAACAGCTTAGCTCTGGTGATCAGGAGCAGATTCTTACTGAAGTGTCTGCTGTTTTTTAATGACATACTTGTCAACATGTAACCTTAGAATATAGACACCATGGTAACAGTTTTAACACAGTCTCTTTAAAGAACATAATTGTGTGGAGCACAAATAGAAACATCTTGACTCTTGTAGTCTTTTAATCCACTTAGAGAAATGCTTTTCAATCCATCAAACAGCATTTTCGGGTTCTTGTTGAACATCTGTCTGTCTTGAGATGACTTGGAGTAAAACTAAGCAGGTCCTCCCATGGTATATTTGCTGTAGACTTTAAAATGAGTATTTAGACAACAGTAGTGTTTCTATATTAGATTTGAGCTAAAGAAAGATTTATTAAATTCTCTTGGTTATATTATAATAAACACATGCTTGTAACTGTTCCCATGCACCAAAATGCTTTAGCGTAAGCATTCTTTCAGGCATGTGAGTGGCTCAGATGCTTGGTTTGTTGTAAAATTCATACTCTTAAGTGCATGAATACACTAAGGTGCATTCTAACACACCTGTATTGTATGTTGTAACTGTCTGGGCAGGTTTGTGGTCGACAAAGGCAGTAGGATAACTTTTACTGACAGTGTGAATGCACAAAGAGCTTTGTGTGTTGGCAGCTGTGCATTGCTGGATATTTTGTGTATTACCTGTCTTCCTGTGAAAACCAGAGTTCTATAGCTGTGTGGGTATCTATGGGAAGAAGCAGTCTATTGCTGTGCTTAGGGCCATCAGGGGGATAAGCACCAATCTTCCTGCTTTTGGGAGGTTTGCAGGGCTGGTTAGGGAAGAGCCCTTCAGGAAGGTATTCAGAGTCTGGACTGATTATAATGCCCTTTGGGGAGCATTCAGATTTACATGGGAACAGGCTCTGGTATGTAGATGTCTAAATGCTAAAGAAATCTGTAGCATCTCCACCAGGCATGGCATAAACGAAGTGCCTCCATATGGTCTCATCTAATTTCTTTTGTAATTGTGAGCATGCCTTTATCAGATGCAGTTCAATAACATACCCTTTCTAGGATGTGATGGTCCTTTTCTTTGTGTGATAGCAGTAGTTTATTTCCTATAACTGGCTTATCTTCATAACCTGATAATAATTGATATTCTGGTATGGGAAAGTAAGTGCAAAATGACAGACAACGCAGAAAGATGAGTCTTGAAAATTATATTACCCTCATCTACATACTCTCTTAAGTATAGACTGAAATTTCCATAAAATATTAGAAATGTGGAGAAAAATTATGTTGGGTTTTTATATCTACCTACATATCTTTTTGTTTGACAGTAACATTAGTTGAAAAACATTTGCTGTAAGAAATCAGTGTCTTTCTCTATACACGTGACTTTTTCCGTGGTGGATTATCGTGGATAGTATCTTTTAGAACCACTATATATTGTTGGCCAGTGTAGTTTTTACTTTAAAAAATAGCAGCATAGATTTTTCATTCCTGGTAGAATTTAATTTAGCTCCCTAACTTAACAGCTAGGACATTAAAATACAGTGTCAGTTTAGCAACTGAAAGCACTGTCAGGTTCCCTGCAGCAGGAACATTCCCTTCAGTATCTCATTTTCTGTCCAATTGTACAAATTCTCTGGCTTCCCTGCAGCACAACCATATTTTATAATTACAGGAACATTGTCACATGTTGTGTGGGTCTTTTAGGTTATGCAGAAATAAGGCATTTCCCCTGAGCAGCCTTTCCAAGGGCATGACATAGTTTTGGTGTAAAATCAGATTTAATAAAAGTACATGATATAACTCCCATCTTATTAATATATATGATTTTAAATATTGTTCCCCTTCCTACTCTTTGCCTCATTCTCTTAAAAAAATCAAGTTCAGAATAAACAATATTTTTAGAAAGTGTAGTTTCTGGTCCTTTTTCTTTCTCTTTACTTCAAACTAGAGAACAAAAGGCTCCAAATTTTCATTTATGATCTTACCACTTCAGCTTTTTTTCCTACTAGGAGCGCTGTTTTTTGCTGTCCTGAAGAATTAGATGTTTTCTTTATGCAGAGTTGTGCAGGATTTTGCATAATAGTCTTCCACAAATTTGTTTACATTTTGTAACATGTCAGTTTCCATCTTTGTATAATTTATGGAAATAAACTGGTATAAAAGGCTTTGCAGATCCAAAGTCTTATCAGCCTCTTTTTTTTTTTTTTTCTTTTTTAGGAGTATTTTAAGTAAAATCAATACATGTCTTCTATGCTGTGCAAATTAGTTATATTTATTGCTTTCATCTACTTGTGGCTAATAATACCTTTTTGGAATCCTTCTGAGAAAATGTTAAGGGTGTAATCTGGATATGCTGAAAGACTGAAATACATTAAGTGTCTGCATAAATATTTGTAAGTCTACATAACGTAAATACTGCCACAAACATATCTCCACAAAAAAATTGTTGGAGAGTTGAAGGGGAATTACAGTATACTGTCTAGCTTGTCATCACTAAATTGTCTTCATGGTTTTGTAATAGAATTATTTAAAATTACCAGCATTGTGTCACTTTCATAACTTTAAAAAGTTCTGTTGCACTGAATAATATGAGAAAGCCAGCACCATATTTTCTTTGTGTAAGTGAAACACACAAACACACAGAAAGTGTGTTAAGAGCTCTTTAGCTATAGGATTTTCAGTGAAAAGTCAGTCCCTAGTTGTTAATTGCAACAGTGAGTATTAAATAATCTTTTAATTTAGTTTTCACTTTTTACTTGTTTCTTCTTAATGGCCTTTTTCTGTAGCTGTTTCTCATGACTCAGGTACTTCTGAGAGCAGAGACTTTATCCCAACAAGCTTAGGCAAACTTATGCCAGTCCATTGTATTGTGGAAACTATATGTTTGGTTCATTTCCTGTGATTTTAGAGTCTGAAACATTTTAATGTCAACATTGCAATCTTTCATTAGTCCTTCAGTTCCCCTTTTGAAAGGCTGAATGGACATCATTTTTGTTGAGGGGAAAAAAATGCGTTAAAACAGTTTAATTTTTTTTTCATCTATAAGTAGGTCAGTTTGTGGCAGTCAGGAATAGCGGAAAATATTAGTTTGGATTTTCCATCTTCTCTTAAAGTGTCTTCAAGGTGGTGCTTGTGTGCTGATTGCAGGATTATATCACAAAAGCAGACCCAACCAAAAGTTAGTTGTGTGACAGCTTAGCAAAATCTGGTGGTACAAATCCCTTCCCCCTCCTTAGAGTGAGAATTGCTCACTGATGAATTGCTCACTTGTCTTGTATGTTATATTCTGAGTCTGTTTACACGTAGATGTGGGCAAGGCATTTCAATGAATAGTGTTGACTGAAAAACAGCTAGATGAAGTATGATCTCAAACAGTCATAAAATTCTTTTTGCCAGAGTCTTTTGGCCTAAAAACCTGAATTCCATTCCTTTTCTGAATTGAAGGCATCCAGTAGATGGACATACCATAACCCGTGTTCAGTTGTGCTAGCAAAATTACAGCACATTTTAATCACTGTGCTGATAGCATTTATGTATGATGAAAGGACCACAAATGAGTTTGTGGAAATGACACTCAGCTCTATACATTTTTATTCATTTATCCCATATCTGCATTTATCAGGTTACCAATTCTTAGGCTAGGATTTATTCTGGGATCTGATAATCAAATATTCTATCAAGTATAGTTCACTATTAATGATAACTATTATGAGATATGTAGTCTTTAATTAGGAGTGATGTGTGTGTGTTTCACTTTCCAAACTTTGAGGAGGAGAAAATAATAGAACATTTATGCTTTTAATGCAGTTTTCTGAAATATTGTGTTCATAGAGTGCTATTTGTCAAGATACCTGCTTAATCTAGTTTTGGTGACAGTACTGCACACTTCTTAGCCTGCTTCTATTATATTTTATATGCTGAAAACACCAAAAGATTCTATATATACCAAAGGCAAAGAATTTGCTTTTTAATTCTCTCAATCACTTCAACCTCAGGACAGCAATGGTAAATCAGTTTGTGTTGGCTTTTGGTATCTTTTTTCATCTGGTACTGGGTAGTTTTGTTTCATAAAGATTAACATCTGTATTCAGATAAAATGATTCCACTACCCTCTCATAAGAAAATTTGCCTCAGTATCAACTAGATCTATTTTCTTTTGGTCCCCACCTTTTTTTATTTTTTGTATTTACTGATGATTAAGGGTTCTTGTTTTTGACCTTTCAGACTTTCAGTATTTCTGCCTGCAGAGCAGAAGGCATTTAGATGATATTTAGCCTATTCAGACATTTCCTTGCTTTATCACTCGTGAGTGCTTAAGTTGCTGAGTTATGTACAATATTCAGGTAAAAATTCTGAAAATTGTCTAACTGTATCGTGGTGTACAGACTGAACACGTGTTTGACAACGTTATTGGCATTTCCAAAACTCAGCATAGCATTGATGTATTAGAAGTCCATGTTCTCTGGTAGTAACTTGACAATCTGCTTTTTTTTTTTCTTTTTGAAGCACAAGCAAACATTCCTAAATATCTTTGTGTATGCAATACTGCTGGAACAGATACTAAGTATGTTTTATTCGTAAATATTTGCTTAAAGGAGGCTTGACTGTTCTCTTTTGTAGTGGTTTTGCAGTGTCATGAAAACTGTCACAATTTCTATTTACAGTGGCAAAATTAATGTAAGTTTACTCATATTGCATAGTTTTTGGGAGATGATGCTCTTTGCAGGTGCATTAGAAAAGATCTGTTGAATCTTTTCTATCCAACACATTATAACAGAAGTCGGTTCTTTTAAGACTTTGCACTTTTAATGAACCATCTCATTGTCAACGCTCAGAATCTACCAGTGTGCCTTTTGGTGATGTTGTTGAGAATTTTAATGCATTTTAGTTCTCATTCGGCACGGCCTATGTGCTCCTCACGGGAGGGTCTTTAGAAATAGGATTAACTTCTAGAGGAATGCATTAGCCATGCCACAGAAGTAGGCAAAGCTCTAACTAGCCTGATAGATTGTTCCATGCTTCAAATCCTTCTAACTGCCCCCTCCCTCTTTTTATTGACAGCTTCTCATTGAGCGGCTAGAAGCATTAGTGTATTTAGGAGTTAGATGTTTTGTATGATCCCAGGCTGATCTCATATTCGCTTTCTGAAATTAATTCGACGCTGCTTTACATGTTAATCCGCAAAGGATTGATTTTTGGGGGGAAGGTCAGAGCAGTGCAGCCTCAGAAAATGGAAGAAAAGCTCCACTTAAAACAGCTCATTTCAGTTCACAGAAATAAGTATAGACGCCTTTTCATTATGACACTTAACCAGCTGTAGGAGACTTGGTCATCTTACAGAATACATCAAATAGTGGTGTTTGATGGGATCTGCAAGGAAGTTCAGCTAATTAAATTTAGCTTCATTAACCAATTGCAGTTTGCAAATGGCACAACTATACTTGGAAAACCTGTCATGGAACAGAAAATCCTGTCGTCCTTAATCCAGCAACATAACTGCACAGTAAGAGCAAAAACTGCACAGTAAGAGCAATTATATCAAGCACAGCTTGATATAATTTGATGGCTTGTATTCATTTTTTCTCTTACTTGATTGCTCAAAGTTGCTAAAACTGGAAATAAAAACAGATGGAAAAAAACCTGCAGGATATTCTGTTGTTGGTCCATTATGGATAGATATGGATAGATAGTATGTTTTATTTGAAGCTACACAAAAGAGCTGGGGATTTTAATGTTATGGCAATAGCACTTGGTATTTAACAGCACAGTATATTTGTATTAATTTAAAAAGTCAAGTACAATTTGTTCTTTGCTGCATGACTTATCTTAAAAATAAATACTGTCTGTTTTATATTAGAATGCAAGAGAAGTTTTAATTACAGTTCACTTTTGACTTCTAGGTTCATTAAACCATCACAATTAAAAATACCAGGAAATTAAGCATTTTACAGTTTGTATGTTCACCTTTTCTACTTTCATGAGTGCAGTGTATATATAACTATTTTACAAGAAAAATATTTTGATTCACATCTGGTTTGCAAGAGTTCAGACTGTTACAGGTAAAATTTGTCCCCCAAAGCCTGGAAATATCTAAATTTGACTGCATCTCCCTGAAAGAGTATTGAAGTCTTTTATGAAGTTCAGATATACTCTTTATTTTATTTTCTCTTTTATGGTGAATTGAGCTTCATCCATGTGCATCTTTTTTCTTAAGGTCAGATGCGACTAAAGGATCCTTATATCCCTCCCCACCAGAAGTTCCAAATCACTTCCACCATAGTGATTATTACTGTACAATGGTACACACACTATGGATCAAATTTGGGACTGAATCTCTGGACCTTCTCTAGCTTCAGTATAAGCTGATGCTTTCTTTCTCATTAATGATCTGTGACTGTACCACTGCTTCCTTTATCAAACAAAGGCCTGTTATTTGACTATTTCCTTCTGGAAAATTATGTAGGACCTCATGATTCCAACTATATCTGTGTGTATTTTGAATATAGATGTTTGGGCTGTCAAGAATGAATGTAGTATCTATATTCACCTGATAATATTTGGTCTGAAAGTGTAAGATGCGTAATCCGGTTATAGCTTAATTTAAAGAGCATAAAAAACAGATTTTAAATAATTTCAGATAATAATCTATTGTGATTTTTACAGCCTAATTTAATGCCTCATTTTCTGAGTCACTGGTGACAGAAAGCCCACTGGCAACTGAGGAGTATGTAGAATAACAAAGATCCTGCTGTAGCTTATATATTGATAAAATTGGTAAGGTTTATAACAGAATTATTTTTGTACTTTATTACTGCACAGAATAAAAATTCCCCAATTAACAAATAACTTGTTTTGCAAATATTTTTACTGGAGTATTGCATTTGAGTGCAAAAACAAAAAAATTATCTGCAAGCAAGAAGATAAATCTTACTTATGACAGATAAATTGATATGGTATCCTTTTCTGAAGAAAATAAACTTTTTTGTTTATATGTTTAAGAAATTGTTTTGAGTTGTACCTCACATTAATAGAAGTTACAGGGTTTTGGCTGTGAAACTCAATTTAAAATGTTTACGCTTGAATACAACTTGTAAAAACCCATGCAGTAGTTCTTGGCCACCTCTTAGAATGCTACGTGGTGTTACAGATTCATTGAACACATCTTACTGAATATACCTGCATAAATACAGAGAACAGTAGTGACAGGAAGGTTAGTTCATTCCTCATGGCAAAACTGCTGGTGCATGGTAAGATGCAGGATGAATTATAAAGTTATGTAGTATGTTTCCTCATTTTTGAAAAGGAGAGATTTGGAGAGTCTCTTTTTTGTTTTAGAAATCTAGTAATGAAATATCGAATACTCATTTATTAATTTCAAACAAACATGTAGCATACCTAGGCAGTCTTCTGAGTTGGGGGCTTTTTTCCCTCCTTATTGTTCACATGGTGCTCAGGGACATGAATTACTGAATAATAATCAAGACTGACAAGACAAAACCCACAACTCAATGTTTTGATTTATTTTATTAATATTAAGTAATATTGAGGTTAGTACTGTGAATCTTAATTGAGTACTTTGTTTTAGAAAATGTACCTGTGAATTCATTTGAGAAAAAAGTGAGGAGTACTCTTTAAATAGAAAATACTGTTCTGGACTGACTCTCTGAAAATGCAACGAAAAGCATGGAGCATTTCAGCCTAGGATAAAGTGTTTTATATTATGCCAGAGGAACAGTTGTCATAACAAGGAAATCAGGAGTTGAGTAACTTTGTCAAAGAAGGAATTACATTATCCTTGCTATATGTAGACACTTACAGAACATTTTGGAGATATGGTAATCTTATTTTTTTTTTTTTGAGAAGTAAATTCTGAAATAAAAGTAATTCAGTCTTTGCTCGTTATTCATATTCCCAGTCTGTGCCCTTCTAGGAAAAACGCTTCTGGACTTATGTGCAGTCTGAATAGTCATTAATGGAAAAAAGATGAAAACAAACTCTTGGGGATGTTCAGGAAAAAATACAGTGATTTAGGTTGGATGAGTTCAAACTCAAAAGCCTCTGAGCTGCAAATTGTTAAAGCGAGGAGACTCTCCTGGAAAGGGATGACTCTGGGCTTACTCTGTGACTCTACTCTAGCCATGCTTTGGTTGGGCTGCTAACCAGAAGCTTTGCTCTGCCCAAGTATCATCTGTCTTGTGCTCACCAGATATTATGGCCAAGTTTGAAAATTATTTTATTGTGTGTAGTTTAGTGTAGCGCATGGTGGATGTTTACATGAAGGCTGAAGATGAAATGTTGCCTCAAAGAGATTTTTCTGATGTGGGAAGGAATGAAAAGTTTCTCCCTCCAGAACAAATGAACCTTTAATTAGTCGGACCAAAAGCTGATCCTTTAACTAAGGTCTTGCCACTGTGCAACAAGATTTAGTATGAAAATTTTCCCTTGGAGGTTCTGTTACTTTTTTCCCCAATAGATTATTGAAAACCAAACAAACAAGCTTCCTTAATTTTAGAGTTAATTTTGAAATTATATATGCAATTCATGTAAAATTTGCCCTCTTCCTATTAAGAACCATTGGTTTTGCATTTGCTTTGCAAGATGTCCATCCTGGTAGAAATTTATTGATGAACTGAGGCTGTTGTTATTACTTTACATAGTGTTTTGACTTTGTAAAATAGTGTGTGTGTCAAGTACAGTATGATGCTCTAGCTGATGGCATGATACCGGGTGCCATAGTTTTATCTGGAATACTTTTTTGAATATGAGGCATTTTTAATCTCCTGCTCAAGCCTTGGGCTGTGCTTTCAGTATCTGCCTCTCTTGCCAGATTCTGAACTTTTTATTTCATAATTCCCTGCCTCTTGTATTACTTACGAAATATTTTTTAAAGTCTGTTCTTTCTTTTAACAGTTCCAGGTTGTGGAATATACTTTTTTTTAGCCTGGATGCAGCTGTTGCCCATTGCAAAAAAAGATTTACTGATTGTATGGGGAGACTTGAATCATCATCCCAATACTAACAGATGGCTTAAAGGCACCTTTAATTGAAGCTGTGTTGCCTTTGAGCACTTAGCAATGGTGATTTTGGAAAAAGGGTGTGATTGAGGAAATCTGAAGCTCACTACAACACACAATTATGCTCCTAACTGAAGGCCTGTGATTCAGTATGCAGCTTTCTCTTCCCCCTTTGCCCTCATCCAGAAAAGGTGGAGAGTTTGTTTGACAGAACAGGAGTCATAATGAATAGGAAACATTTCCTAAAGCTGTGGTAGAAAAGTGGAGATAGTACAAATGGAAGTTACTTGTTAAAAGGTGATTTATAAGCAATCTAAAATCACAGTTAACTCAGGACTATAATAAAAATTACAATCCATCCTTTAAACTAAAGAGATCTATTAAAAAGCTAAGGTAACAATCTTCCATGCCATTTCCAATCACTGCCCTCACTGTCCATAAGAGTTTAATTTGGGATTTGAATGTTAGAGCACTTATTTAATCCAGTGGACATCCTTTACTGAAAGATGGCCATCATAGGCTACCTCTATTAGTGCTGTAATTCACAGTTGAAAATGGTCAGTGCAAACTTAAAACTGTAGTTCTCTTAACTATAGCCATAGGTGCAGTTATTAACAATGGCTCGTGTTTTTCCTTTCTGATTCAGCTGATTCATAGGTACTTGCTCTTTGTCTTCCAGTCCTCCCTTTCTGTGGCTAAACAATGTACATATAGGAAAAATTTTGAAGAAAGCTGAAAGAAGTTTCTTGAAACTATGCAATTAGAAAAAGATAGAAAAATAGTCAGGTTTTTTGTTTTGTTTTTTTTTAATTAATATATACGGAAAAGCAGTTATGTTGGTACTCTGTATGTTCACTGATACTCAGAATAAGGAAAAAAAGCTATGGGGGTACTGATTTGCTATTTGGACTTCTGGCTCACGTTTTCTGACTAATCTATGGATCATGGCTGGTATTTTAAATGTTAAACTGAAGTATTTATTTGCAGGGTTTCAGAATCTGAGGGATCTTAAAAACACACATACCACCACTCTGTGAGGTCTGCAGTAATACCTTAACTTAAAATACTGTGATTAATCTGAATGCTCTTGAAGTGTACTAACCACTGAGGCATCCTTAATCTTAGTTTAGTTTGAGTATTTTTTGAAGTAGAAATCCTTTCAGAAAGAAAAGTGCAGGTAATAATAAAGTAAGGATGTATATTACAAAGTTTTAAGTCACACAAAGCGTACAGTTCACATTTTATATATATGTGTTCAAGTATTTTTTTTTTCTGGTAGTATTCTTCATGCCAGTGAAACAAATATAGAGCTGTGTTTTCCTTGGGCACTTAATGAAAACACATTTGTTTACTGTTCTTATTATAGTCTCTCTTTTTTTCGAGTAAGCAGATATATGTTTCCTGCTCTCAGCTTTTTCTATTTTCTTGAAATTAAGGCTTCATACAAGATGCAGCCAAAGAGCAGGGGAGATAAGAGAAATACAAGGACAGGATTGTTTTAAAATGCGTTTTTTATCAGAGGGTAGTGATTGTTTCCAGTCATTATAGCTTTTCATATTCTTTTGTCATATCTGATTGATAGCATCTAACACGGAGGGTGCAGTCAAGAACTTCGCATGTTTAATTATTTCTGTATGTGATTATTTTAATTGCTACTGAATATAATTGGCCATACTGGTATAAATATTTTTAAATAGTAATAATTATTCTTACGTCTCTGTAGGCTCTAGCTCTCACCAACCAAGTTAAGGTTGTGACATGCATAGGATCTTTGTACAAAGATCAGATTCTGAAACGATACAGGAGCAAAAAAAAGAGGAGCAAAAAATCACTAGTTTTGTGACTGTGGCATCTTATTGTATTAAAAGACAGTACTTCTGCTATGTATTTATCAGCTTGCTATCCTTTCTTGTTTATCTGGAAGGCAATCTGTAGACTTCGCCATACGAATCTGATATGAATGTAGTGTTAAGCAAACTGTCCTTAAGTCTGAAGTCTCACACAGAGTAAGTACAGCAAAGATAATGGCTCACTTCCTCCCATTGCTCTTCTAGTGTATTTCATGCCAAGTCTTCAGGGAGCACCTCTTCAGATGCTTGAAATCATGCTAACCTGCTGAAGGGTCAGCAGAGATGCCAGTAATTTGGCAGCTGACACTGTGTGCTGCAATATTAACACTGAATGGAAGTGGGTTGTATTTTGTGGAGGATTTAGTTCTGTATCTGTTTTATAGGGTGCCCCGTACTGCTTATACATTTGGACCTTCCCTTTTGAATATTAAAAAGCTACCCTTCAGAATGCATCCTGAAGATTTAGAAATAAAATACCAAATCAGTTTTAATAACATGGTTGTTCGTTTGCTGTTGGTTTTTTCTTCGAACCTCTTTCGTCTTCAGCTTTTGCTGTGAGGTTTTCTTTTTGTAGACTGAATATGATGTACTAATTTTGAAAGTTCTTTGAACAGATTTATATTTTAACTTGCCTAATAAAATATTTCTTACGAAATTATTCACTATCACCTCCTGTGATTTTTAGTTCTGTTCACAGCTCCCAGCTGCATTATCTACCCCCAGTGTAGAAAATTAAGTCAATGTAAAAGTATACTCTGTTTTTTAAAAAGAGGTCACGAATAGTCTTTCTTCCCTCGGTAGTCACCACTGTTCTTATTATGCTTCATTTATATAGTTGGAGGATTTGGGAGAACCAGCTGGGCCCCCTGTCTGCACTCATCAAGAGTTAATTTCTGAAAGAGGTGCTGTTGTCATGAACAAGTGCAGAAGGTACTCTGGTGGTCCTGCCAAACAACAAGAGCCCTTAATTAGCAGCAATGTTCAATCAGACTGCTTAACCTGCCACAGAGCGGAGGAGGTCATGTTCCTTCCTGATGCACTGCTAGTCTAAAAAGCACCCAAGAACAGATCCCAAATGGATTTAAAAAAAAAAAAAAAAAAAAAAAAAGTGTACTTGGTTCCTATATGCAAGAAAGGCAAGGTGTAATCTGTTCTTGAAAGCCATCATCAGTAGAGTGAAATTTTATTTTTTTGGAGGATGTAGGGATTTCTTCCTCTGTACAGGCTGCTCTGCAGTTTTTGAGGGAAAAATTTTTTTGTCATAGTACTGAAGAATATGAAAATTCATAGGTTTTTGTTGGCTTAATTCTGGTTCTGGAGGGGTTGCCCTGGACTCTAGCTATTTTATGGAAATTTGCTAGTCTACAAAAATGAAAGCGGGGGCCAGTGATGCTTTGCAGTGGATTCTTTGTTGTCAGCAATAGATCTTGTGATATTTGAATGCTTAACCACTAATGATGTATAGCACTATCTGAGTTGTTGGAGCGAAGTTCATGAGAGCCATATGGCTGCCTTGGAAGCCATTAGCTATAATGTAGAACTCCAAATGTAAAATGCTAGCTGATGCATTCTTTTATAAGTCAAATTATTGAGTTGTTAATTATTGCAAATAAATTCTGAGTTCTGGATGTCTACATATGTAATGAAGTATTTTGTAGAATGAGGATAAATAGCACATTAACAAGGCATCCAAAGTAAATAGTTTGGGACTGTATAAGCATCAAGTAAAGAGATCCATTACATACACATATTTTTTTAAAACAAAACACAGCAAATGCCAGAATATAAGTAACTATAAAGTTTCAAGAAAGCCTATCACTTAGACCAGTGAAACTGCTGTTTGCCCTTTTCAGTGCCAGTCTGTAGTTGAAGTAAAACCAAAGCAAAATTCTTCCTGAGCCAGATCACAATAATCCATCTCTTTTGGTTTATATTAATTATTTAAGTTGATGGCCCTCCTCCACTGGAAGAATTTTGTTTAATACTTGCAGAGTATTTGCTTAATGCCCATGCAGAGGAGCATTTTCTGGTTTTTATGCATTCACTTCTTTTCCATCTTAGTGTTAAAAAGCTGAGAGCTGACATATATGCTATATTGATGAGTACTCATTACCAAAAGAAAGGCAAATAAAAAGCTGAGGATCCATCTTAAAGTGAAAGAATGTCAGTTTTTAATTAAAGATCTCATTATACTGCCTACACTGTAAAGTATCTTGCTGTTCTAGTAGCAATCCAACAATTCCAATCAGTTGAAAAGATGCAAGATTAAGCTGATGTTCAGCAGGGATAAAAGTTGCAGTTGCAAGATGATTAACAGAAAAATCAGGGGAGAGAGGAAACTGAAACTGTTAACTACTGCTTCTATAGGTCTGCAGAAAATTTGTTAGTAAGTTTGCATAAGACATTTTAATTCTACGTTAATTACAACCCTCCTTTCTTTTTATTTGAAATATATGACTTGTTTTGAATACAGAAAGAAAAGATCCCTGGAAGTTTTTGTTTGTTATATATATATGTTATAGCATGGGAAGATGCTGTAAACAGCTGAGCTAAAAGCAACTAACTATTTGTAAGCTTAATTTATTAAGCAGGCTTAATATGTGGTCAGCATTCACCTGTTGTTGGAGTTGGATTTCAGCTTGCTTCTGTGCAATTTATTTAAAGACAGAAAATTTTAATTTTTTAATGAAAATTTAACCTTAGGAGGATGTGAAGTAACTAATATTTGTGATGTCATCAGATAAAATGTATATTTTCTGTGGTGTAACAGTGATGGGGGCTCAAGAGAATCAATACCAAGGACATGCATTGCTCTATGGGAAGAATGAATAAATCTACATTTGGTAGATGGATGAAAAATGGAAGTCCAGACAGCTGCTATATAGAGGCCTAGAACTCGACATGGTAATTTTTGAGTGCCTTGAAGCCATTTCAACAGTGCTCCTCAACACTTAGTAGTAGATGGGTTTATGGTTAGAACTGCTGTGAGACATTAATTGTAGTGTAAGGCAAAGGCACAGCATATTTGACTATGTGCAACCATGTGGTATTTCTGACATGATGCCTGTAGTTGTGGGAAAATAAGAGGTTTTACATAAAACCTTTTCTTATAACAATTCTGCATTCAGTATTACACATCCCCCGTTTGATTTGTTTCTTTCATACCTAAGTTCTTTTATCCCCACCTATGGGCTATGTGATAAACACAACAGTTACAGCACAATCTTAGACCAACATGCTGTTGTCTCTTATTTTTAGAAATACACCTCACTGACCTTTGTCACCCAAGGATTTAGAAATAGTGTGCACAGCATAGACCTTCACTTTTTGTACGGATCAGAAGTTCAGAGACTGAGCAAAGCACATCCTCCAACTTGCTCCAAATGAGGGACTTTGGTGAATGTGCAAAGCTCTCTATAACATTACTTATGCAGAATAATAGACATAGCAGTAGAACAGGGGTGCTCAGTGTATCCAAGTCACTAACTGTATCACTTTTCAGAAACAGCTAGTAGTATGCTTTTTGTGCTTTTATAGCATCATTCATCTGTGGTTTTTGCAATGCTTTGTTATCATTTAGCTTTCCAAGATCTCTTAGAAACACTGTAGATAAATAGTGATTAAAAGCATGCTAACATGGGAAACCACAAGATATTCTGATTTGCTTTGGATCCTACAGAGGCATATGTGAAAAATTGTTTACAGGAAGATCCCATGCTGTCAAAGTAGCGTTGAATAGCAAGCACTGTCTAGACAAATCAAATTGATTTGATCTAATAATAGTAGATTGAAACCAAAGTTTTAAACATTCCTTGCGTGCAATTTTCAGTATTCAAAACTATTAGAAGAAGAGGGCTTAGATAAAAACTCCAGTGTTATTTCCCCACCACTTTGAATGAAAGTTTTTCTTGTGAAATGTGGACTGACACTGTTAGTTTATTCAGTTCATCTTGTTTCTTTTCTGTAATTAAAAATAGTATTAATAAATATATGTATTTTTTTCTTTGCTTATGTAAGTGATGTCTAAAGTGACCTCTGCCATAACCATGCCATCCTCACATGATACCCAATACACAGCCCTGACACTGGGGTAGAAGAATGCTTGTCAGGACTGCAGAGTTTTTGTGGCAACAGAAACTTAATCTCAGTTCGTCTGGGAAAGAGGCAGCCATGCAAACAGCTGCATTTCATGAGGCCTCGTGGCAGACTGCCTCACAGATAATGTTTTCACTGAACTGCAAGACAACCAAAACCACCAGAATAGAGTCCAGAGATGTTGTAGTCACATCTATAATTACGTATTTCTTCATTTAAGTCTTTCAATTTACAGTGAATGCTGTTTTAAGTGGATTATAAAAGTCTTTCACTAGAAAAGACCTGTGGGATATTATTGATGTGCATGCGTACTGGCAACAAAAGTGGAGCTAAAGGGAGTAACATAATAATGACTGCAAACTTTTCAATTGCTTGAATGAGTTATTTTTTTCTCTGTTTATGTACACATATAGGATATTACAAGCATTGTTTGGACTTAGTTCTCACAGTGTATTCTACCTAGAAAGAACTGCTTAAGTTATAGTGAGTTTTGGTAACGAACAGATAAATGAAGCATTCTTCTGCTATCATCTTTTACAATTTTTTATCTCCTTTCTAAAACTCAGTCATCTTTGTGGAAGTATCCTAAAGACTAATGAATACAAGAAATTCAAATACAGGAACTCTTCGGTAACAAAAATGTTTGTGCCAGGGGAGAGATACAGTGTGATAAATGATCAAAGATGTATTTTAAATTAACTTGAGAAATGTTTTTAACAGCAGGATTTTTTTAAAGCATTTAAGATTGAGAACTTGACAGACAATGCATTTAATGATTTTGGAAGCCACCTTGCTTTATCTGATATTGGAATAACTAATATGAGTTTTATCATTTGAAATATGTAGCATGAAGGACAACATTTTTTTACTATTAAAATATCTAATAGTAGCTTTTAAAATTGATGTTCATATACATTATTATTTTATTTTGAAATAAAAACAAAGTAAGTAGACCAAAAATCTAACTTGACAAAATCCAACTCTTCCATTTTTTAATTACATGTGAAGATTTTTTTTTTGTTAAAGACCCCACTTTTTCATCTTTTGTTGTTGCTAAACCACTGAGAAGTTCCAGGTAATGTCACACTGTAAATTTGTGCTTCATACTTCCAGTTTGGAAGTTACACTCCTTTTTGTTTTATTTGGCTTGCATCTCTTCATGTCTCAGCTTTCAGGATCTGTAGAACAAAAAACCACACCGGATAATTACGTTCTGCCCTGTGTATTGACAGAGGTGTATTTGATCGTGTCTGTATTTGACTTCGGAATGAATGTTCCATTTCTTGCTGCCTTAGAGTATCTGATGTGTAAAAGCATTTTGCCAGAGTTGAGCCCTTAGCATATATCTTGCTTGTTAGTAAACTTCAGGCTCTGCTTACCTTTGATGTTTAGCCATGGAATTAATGTAACACTTCCGCAACTCGATACCTGAAACAGCTCAGTCTCTGTACGTGCCCCTAGAATTCCTGAAAACCTGTGTGTTTGTGATCTGAACATGTTCTTGATATGAACCCATATTTTGGGTGATAGTCCATTCATCTACTGAACTGACTGAACTGAAAGTCTGTTCTGCTAATACTGAGGGAATTTCGTATCTGAGAATCACTTCCCCGTGGTGGATGGACTGCAAAGATAAAAGATGTGCCATCGCTGTCTGAGGCTTGTATTTTACCTGTACGTGGTCTTGTAAACCTAGAATATGTAAACTCCAGCCCTGTTTGAATTTCTCTTGTTGGATGATTTGAACCATGCTAGTGCTGGCTCAGAGACTGGATATTGTACAAACACAAAATTCTGGTTCCTCACCCCCAGCTTACAAATTATGAATGAGACAAAGACCTGCAGGGGCAGAATGACAAGGAGTTGGTGGACTGGATGATAGTGAAAAAGGTCTCAAAAGTGAACACAAGGAGCTTATGTTTGCTGCAGCAGAGACATTATCCCATAAAAGAAAACAATGGTCATAGGAAGATTAATTTTACATGTTTATTCTGCATCGATAGAAATACAGTGTTCTGTTAATCTATGTCTGTGGTTGAAAAGTAGAAATTATTTATGGAGTACTTGTTGAAAAAGACACTTTTTAAAAAAACACCCCATAGGAAAAGTATTTCCTCACCTTATTCTTTCTTGGTTGTATTCAACACTAAGTGTATTGAGAAAGGTGGAAGAGAGACAGCTGCAAACACTTGACATGTACAGCTGCAACTTTATTAATTCTGTGATTAACAAGAATTTCTTGTTAAAATTCTTTTAGTGGAGAAAGGGAAACTTGATCATTTTTTCTTCAGTGATCTTTCTCCTTTTAGATGCTTAACTCCTTAGGATCACTGCTGAGGTGTTTAAGCACCCTTCTTAAAACTAAGACCCATGTGGAGTGTGCATTACCCAAGAGCTTTCAACTCTTGAGCAGGTTATGATATGTTGGATCTTGTTTTATCCAAAACCCATGATCATTTACAGAACAGAGTTGCTGGTTGCATTAGAGCTCCTTGGGTTTGGGAAGTAGTTCTGACTTTTTCCAGAATCCAAATGCTATGCCTAGGAATGGAATGTTTACCATTAGCACTCAGAGTGAAAAATATAATTTATGTGGACCAATATACCAGTTATCCAATTGGATTTGGTTTTTCTTTTTGTTACAGCCAAGGCTTCTGTTTTAACTATAGTCAAAGACCCATTTAAGTGATTTGCTTGTTTCCATTTCTTCTGTATTTGTAGTTGTTCCTTTTTAGTCATGGTTTGGTTTGATCTGCTCTGGGGCAAAGTGGATGGCATCTAAAGGGTTGTTGAAGATTACAGTTATTGATCTCCAGGCTTAGAGTTTCAACATCATAGATCGTATCTTCATTCTATATATATATTTGAAAAGATTCCATGTGTTTTTCTGATTTCACTTAAAAGCAATGTTCATACTTTGTTTTGGTCCATTTGACTTCAGCGGTTCTGGTGATTCCCTTACTAGGCCAGATTACTGAGGCTTCATATCTGCCAATGCTTCAGCACAACCAAGTCATTTTCATTAATAATTTGGATGACAGAATTAAGGTTATGCTTATCAAAAACTAAACTCTATAGGAAGGAGCTGTAAGGCTTCAGGAAGGTAAGTTTCAAACTTGAAACAAAATAAACTTGATGAGTCAAAGAGAACCTGAAATAAATAGGATGCAGCTCTTTATGGGTGTGACAGTTTAAAATTCAGATGCCATTCATTAAATGAAGATAGGGTGGTTGGAAATCATTCCTCAAGAGAGGTTCTGAAAGTTTGAATCAGCAGTTGAATTTAGGTTAAAAAATTTTTTTAAAGTTGTACTGTTGTAACAAAGGAGGTGAGGACTGAGACTGAAATTCATACAGAAGTGCTGAAAAATGTGCTGCACTTAAAATGCAGAGTAGTAATTCCAGTTCTGCTCAACAGTGGGAGTGTTTAACCAGAGTTATTGATCCAGTTATAAACACCAGGCTTCAAAAGGTGTGGACTCGTTGGGCACAGTAGAAAGAAGAGAAAAGAGAGGAGTTCAGGGTCTAGGAAACATGAGTCTTCTCGATGGGGAGACTGGGATATAAAACTACTGTTTCTTCCATCAAAAGAAGACAAGACTGATGTAAAGAAAGGTTTACTCAAGTCAGTGGTCCCTTATGGGAAGAAAATTTACCATTTCTAGATTTTCAGTGGCTATAGGACAACATTTTAATGCAGTAATGCAGATGCAGTATTTTTTCCCTTAGAAGTTGCTAAGGACCAGTGATTTGCTTCAGTAAGCTGTCGTTTCTCCATCACTGTAAATTTTTATGAAGTCTAGAGAAAGTTTTACCAGACATAGAAGAGAACAGGATAAATAGTTAGCGCTTCTTTCCAGCCCTCTGTGACTGGTGTAAAATTGTATCTTAGACTTACACTGAAGCTGTCAGCATGGACCAGTTTTTAGATTAGGGTTTCAGTTTGTTTCCATGCAGCTCATTTGTACTAATTTTGCCATGAGTACAAATCTGGGTACAAGGAGAGAGCTTTCTGCTGGTGAGGTGGGATTTTACTTAGCACAAGTGTGCTAATTACTGATTTTTTTTCCTTCCATTTATTTATTATTAATTTCTTAATATTTCTGAGTATAAATTTTAAGCTTTGCATATTACCGTATATATATACCTGTGCTGATGCTTCCCACTTAAGACATTCTACCCAGTACATTTTTCTCCTTCTCCAGAGCCAAAGGAATTATTTGCTACAGGCCACCCTAACTTTGGATCAAACCTTACTGTTTCATTTAAAATAAAATACCACCACATCTGTCTCACAATTTCAGCTTGCTTAGTGTTAAGTACTGCTAAGAGTCCTGGTATCATATAACTAATCCTCCAAGTCTTCCTCCTTCCCTTTGATGCTTGCTTCTGTTGCATGTGATCTGAATGGTGCTGCTTGTTCACTTACTAGCCCACAACACCTCTGCTAAGGCTTCACATCTGACTAAGCTTTTGTACAACTCAGTTCATGGGTCAGGGTCTACTGAACACCTGTTTTGTAGAAATACATCAGTGAAGCTGAATAAGAAAGTTTCTTTTCTACGCCTCTATTTTGCTTTCACTTTCCAGCTAAAAATTGCACCAAAAATTAGGTGAAGAAGGACCCAGGGGTCTGTCAGGAGGTTTAGAACTTATTTATGACTTCAATTATTACTATTTGAGTACTGATCACATGCCTTGCAAGCAAATGGAAGAATGGCATGCCATCAAGCACGTCCACTGAGAGCTTTTAATGGATAACAAGACTTGTGACCAGATCCTGGCTGTTGATATACTAGAGCAGAGTAATGCTGCAGCAGAGATGGGGAGAGGGAGAAATGGCAGGGAGTGAGGCATTCTACATTTTGCTTTGGTTTTCCTACAGGAAAGTTGAAATACTCTTTATAGCGATACACAGTTTGACATATTCTGTTTTTCAGTATTTGCAAGTAATTTCTCAATTTACTAAAGTAGTGCAAGAATCCATCACAATTTTTCTTTGATGATATTTGGTATATTCAGACTTTGTCATCTACTACTTACCCGTCAGGGTTCATTTCTCAGAAAGTGGTGCAATGTCAAGATCCAAGTCTAGATTTACCTGGGGACGTATGTGGTTTCTTGATCTGGTGATTTCCCATGTCATTTAAGGTGGTTGTGCAGCCTTCCCTACTTGGGTGTCAGCTCTGTCCAGTTCAGGTTTCCATGTCTCATGGTAAGAGGTATTTGTACTTATATTATTGTCTTAAATTGGGCATTCCTCTGAACTTCACAGAAGTAGGAAGTTGCTGCTTCTCTTGTGTTTGAACAATCTGAAGTAATGAGACTGTGTGGGGACATTTGGGTTTTCTCCAACTCACTCTGACAAAGAGAACCCACTGTTTCAGGATTTGAATATCAGCTACTATTTGTGTTGACTCTGTTTTTGGAGTCTACAGAGGATGCTGTGGCCAGCATAAAGTAACTTCCTTATTTTGAAATCCATTCTTAATCACCCATGAAATTAACTATTGGAGTCTGCCTTCAAGTTGACACAGTCTAATAGTAGGGGTTTTAAAAATATTTAAGAACATATTTGGAAACAGAACTTTTCTGTTCTTTATTTGTATGTTTTTGGATGTTTGCTCTTGCATGAGAAAAGTGCTGTATGCTTTAATACTGAATTTAGAAATCTTGTGGTTTTTGTTGGCACTGTGAGGGAGCAGCTAGTAGAAGACTCCAATACTCGATGAGAGCATTTTTGTGTTTTAATTATTAGATGCATGACTACAGAGCCAACTGAGTTGAGCTATTGTGTTCATTGCCTTTTTTAATTCATGATTTAAAAAGCAAGGGTTTTTCTGGGTTACTATCTCTAACATAATTGGCAACCTGAAATCAGAAAAAAACCTGAAGTATCCTTAGTTCTTTCTGAGAAAGTAGGAATTGCAGGGAAATTCTGTTTAGGAATGTTGAAATGTAATAGTCAGGATTTATAACCCAGATTTATGCTTCATTTCAAGTCAGCTCAACAGTGAATTAGAAGTGCATAGAGGACTTCTAAGACTTGCAAAGGTTGTAGTTAGGGTAGCCCATGTTACTACTCTGGCTGGTAGACCAGACTCCTCAACCAAAAGCATGTCCTCTCTGAAGCATCACGTGGCTTAACAAAGAGGAAACACACGTTGGATGGCAAATGTAGCTCCTTAGTGGAACCTGAGGCTTCATGGGGAAACTGAGGCCCTGAAAGCCCAGTTGTGGTACCATGGGCAGATACACTTCAAAGTTTAAATAATTCAGAAATTTAGCATTTCCGTATATTTGAAGCAACTTGTGTGTTTGACTACTAGGCTGAAAATAGCCCCAAAATATAATTAAGTGTTTTAAGAGAAAAATGACATTATTTGAGACAAATTAATTCCTCCTTCTCTTAGGGAAAAGTGGCTTTTTTGAACCTGTATTCCCAATGAAAAATTATGTATATGGAAAGCATCTGATGAGGTGTAATAATGTATTTTTTTAAAACTATGTTCTAAACTTTAATTGCTAAGCAGAATATTTCAAATGTTAACTGAAATTTTAGAGCTAGTTAGCCATTTTGTGAAATCTTCTTTAAAAAGTGGCTGTCACTAGAATGCTTTTTCTTTAACCAAAAAAAAATTTTTCCCCAAGTTTGCATTAATTTTTTCCTTTTGCATTAATCTCTTACATTCTACTTAAATTTCTAGGTGTTACACATGTAGGGATTTTTTTAAGAGAAGAAATAAAAGCTTGACATTTTTGTTTGTGGGAGTTTTGCAATGGAAGAAATATGGTGCTATTGATTTTTCACAGAAAAAAAAAGTTAGTAATACTTTTTTCAAAGATTTCGTATTTCACAGTGCTTGATGGAAAAAAATGCATGCAGGTAAAATAATCATGCTTTACCTGCCAGTTTATGAAGCCATAACTGTTTTATTATAGTTGTAACACCTGGGCAAAATTACGAAGATTTGATTTAATGCCAAGTAACATGTCAAATGGCCATCATGACAATACTTGTTGCATACAGTGTACAGTGTACTCCACATCATAAAATAAGTATGAACAAGCATTTAGAAGTTCTGTGTATATTTTCAAATCATATGGTAAGACAGGCACATGGAAGTTTCAAAACAGATACTCAGGAGCTTTTGGCCAAGGAAAGCATCGGTCATGAAATTTGTCTAAAATTTTAGTTGTTTTTGCACAATTAAACTATTCTTCAGAAAGGATGTTAAACTAACCAACAGATCCCCCAAAAGTAAAATCTACATAAGAAATGTCAGGCAATGTAAAAAATATGCTACCTTTTTTTTTTAATGTAGTTTAAGCATATCTCTAGAAAGAGGAGAAAAAATAAAATTATTTTTCAGTTAGTATTAGATTAGAAAGACTAAAAATTTACTGCATTCTTATAGCAACAACCACATTACCATTATCATAAACTACTGGGGCCTAAGTTCGGACCTCACTGTATGTTGCAGGCATAAAATGAAAGTAACAAAAGTAAGTCAGAGGAAAAGTCAAAGGCTTTTAGAGTGTCCTCTTAGCTATAGATTAATTCTATTATTTTACATAGGATTTTGGTTCATTAATTATGACAAAATTTTCATTAGTAAAAGTATAAAGGAACACTTAAGAATCTAAGGAAAATAAGTGTTACTGCTCTTTTTTTAGGACTTGTACAGCTCTTTAGCAAGGAATGGATTTTATATTTTTTATATGCTTTAGTTTTTCCCAATTCACAGTGGAAACCTCTGTGAAAGATCTGGGGAGGGCAGCTACTTTCTGATCACATAAAATTCTTTTTCAAGCTCACTTTAGTTTATATAGGATGTCCAGTGTCTTTTGTTCTGTATTAAACCCAACTATTTTAAGTGACTATTTGGGAATAACTTCATCACTTCTGTAGTAGAACGTGGCAACTATTTAACACCCTGTATGATTTAAGGCAGGAAATGAAGTGCTGTCTTAGTAAATTGCAGAGAAATTTTCATACGGAAATGTAATTACCCAGACTAGAAATTGGCCAGACTATCAAGTTAAATTCGCTGTGTATGCAAAAAGTTCTGAGTTTGCTCTTTTATCTGAGAGGAGACTTTGAGTAGTTTTGTGTGAATTCTGAATCATGATGGAGATCTTGCTTTTGAGTTCCTTTTGCTTGTGATGCCTCATACTGTAAGTTAATGAATACGATGCTGATATGAAATACTTTTGCCATCTTACTGCAATGCTGTTGTTTCTTGCCATACCATATGGGGTACTTTAAGGTTTCCCTCTCAGACAGTGACAAAACTTGTACACTCTTATCTAATGAAGTGCAATGAAATTACTGTTTAAAGTGATATCACTACAGGCTGCATTGATCCATACATTTTAAATTTTTTACAGCATCCTTGCTATACTTTGGGCAAGAGTGAGTGCTTAGATCTGGTTTTGATCAATATGTTTATAACTTTTTATTTAACTCAGAAGATTCTATTCTTAACATATTAGGATAAATACATTTCACTGCATTCCAGTAACTATTCTGTTTCTTAAATCTTGGCACGGTTTCATTTTTTTAATGAAATCTGTTTCATTTGTCCTATGTTAACTTTTCAGTATGCTTCAGGTAGCTTTTTCAAATAAAGAGGGTCATGAATTGAAAAGATTACTTATTATAGGAAAAAATATTAAATAAATTGTTCTAAACAGTAGAGGCTTTTGCTTTTAAAATTAAAAATTGAAACAACTTAAACTCCTAAAGTCTCCTCACATCTCCCTTGGAAACTCCTTCCTTTACTGTAACTTTGTGGTCTTGATGATATTCACAGAGAAGCTGATTTACTGAATAAAGAAGTTCTTTAAGTTTTCGGTTTTGGAACATTACCAGTGTGTCTGAACCCAGGTTTCAAATTTTACTGGCATTTTGTTGGCAAACCAATTTTTTGGAGTCCTTTCTTATTTGGGTATGTTTCCTGACACCTTTGGCTGTATGGTACTGCACTTTAAAATTCTCTTTTTCTTTTTTTTAAGAGGAGAAGCCTATAAACATATACAAAGGACTAATTATAAAGTATCTGGTATAAAAATAGAGAGACAAGAAAATTGCCCGCTGAAAAATGCAGTGAGCAGAAAAAAATGAGCATTTAATGGCAGAGTTTTACCCTTCCTGTTCAGCAGGCTTGATTCTCAAAGCAACTCCACAAGCAAAGCATGCACTATTCTGAGGCCATAATACAGTAATTTAAATCAAGCATAAGTACATGGGTGGTAAGAAAGAGGTGGTTTAGTCTTCCCTTCTATCCACTGGCCTCGTTTACTGTTGCTTCCCTTTTGCCAGCAGCAGTGTTCATTTACAGGGAGCCAGATGAGAGCACTGATCCAGCTGAAAAGTAACTGACATGATTTTGGCTTACTTACTGTCTTCCTACATACTGCAGTTTTCTTGAAACTACATTGTTATTAGTGCACTGCTCTCAAAGACTAACCAAAGTATGTATAAGGTGCTAACCTATATCATTCATAGTGTCAATAGATTAGTCCTTACTGAAAACGTCATGATCAGTTTAGGGCAGTCTTCTCTTTCTAGTATTTGTTGAAGGAAAGTACAAGAAACTAGCAATCCAAGGTTCCAGTAGTTAGTTTTCCACAAGTTTGGGACATGTAATCCCTTAATGCTTTTTCTCACTGATGCAGGACTTTTGTGTATTGAAGGAGTTCTAAGACAATTTGACACTGCACAGTCCTTTCTGTCCTAACCTTTCTATAAGGAAACCCCTTCTAAAGAGAGAGAAGCTATGAATTTTTGCAACAGTACAGAAAGGTGCATTCATGTGATAGTGTATTCTGGCACATATTTTGCCTGCTGGATATAGGCAAAGTTCTTTCACTGCAGAGCATTAAGATTCCTATCATTTAAATAAAACCCAGTAGTATTAACAGTTTAGGTCATCTTCTACCTGTCTCAGCAGGAGATAAAATAAAATATCTAGGCTAAGAAGAGACTGTGAAAATTACTTTAAACTGGGAACCTACTTGAGATATGGGATTCCAGTGGCCTAAATTGCAAATTTAGTCATTAGCAGATAATGGCTACTTTCTGATTGATTTCAACAAACTTAAAGGACAGCTAGAAACACTCGAGATACCAAGTATGTCTGCATTTACTGGAGTCATTCAGAAAGAATCATTCAGATTGGAAAGGATCCCTCAAGGTCTCTAGTCTGATCTTCTTTTAAGCAGAGTCAACAATTAATTCAAACCAGCTTGCTCAGGGCTTTTTCCAGTCAGATCTTGAAAACTTCCAAGGACAGAAGTGTTTCACAGCATCCTATCCCAATGCTTAGTTATCTTCGGTGTTATTCACAAACGTGATTGATGCACATGCCTTTTACTCCTCCTGGTCATTGGTGAAGATATTAAGATATTTACTAGGATAGGTCTCAGGATATACTCTGAGTATCTGCAATTGTAGGTAGAATACAAACCATTACTTTTCAATCCCAGAATCCAGACACTTTGTTTATCTGGTAGCGCATCCATCTGGATCACAATGGCCAATCTTTGACACAACAGTGTTGTGAAAGACCATCTTTGCAAATGGTTGCAACATTTGACCTTCTTCATTCATATGAGACTTCTCCATGACTATAATGATAGAAAACAACCTTGAAGTTCCATCAGCCAGCTCTCTCAGCACTCTCAGATGCATCCAATCTGCTCTCATGGACTTGTATGAGTCAAGATTTCTCAAGACATCTCCAGGCAAGAGAGAGACACAGGGATAAGTGCTCCAGAATTAGATGTTCTGGTTGCCCTCTAGCAGGTCATTGGGCACACAGAGCTTGGAACGTAACATCATGCAGTTGAGGGCTACAAAAAGGAGATGGAGGACAACAGAGGAGAGCTTAGGAAAAATAGCAGTAGGTATGCTGTTCATTTTCGAATTGGACATAGTGGACAGAAACGGTGAATACAGAGTAGTAAAGCAAGTGTTAAGGGCACCTTTTCTGTCCAAAATAATACTAGAAACTGGTCAAAAGGCCTGTTCCTTTCCATTCAACTTAAAATCCAATGGGGATTTTTTATTGCTTTTAAAATGCACTATAAACAAGCTATTGGAGAGTGAGATTTTCAGACAAGGAGCTTGAAGTAAAGGGAGAAATCTATTCATAACTTATCCTCTTGTGTCCAGGTATTTTAACATCTGGAAGGTAATGCTGCCTGTTGGAATACCTCAGCAATACTGTAACACAGCAGGATGCATTAATGAGAGTTTCAAACTTAAACCCACAACATCAATTAAATTTATAGTTGTCAGGTCATTAACATTATTCAAACATAGATTTTGTGGTTTCAATTCCCATTTTACATTAATGTAGGAAGAAAAGTTATTGTGTTGGCTAGCCGTGAAGGCAGAGTCCTCCTTAGCCTTGAAATTTCTATAAAACAGTTAAGTATCCTTTATTACTCTTGACAGCATTCATAGTATGCACTACAGAGTGGATGGAGAGTATTTGTGTAAAAAATTGGGCTTGAATCTCTCTCTTAGTACTTCAGATTATTTAATATTCTTGAGTACTAAAAGTGCCTTACTCATCTTTTAGAAAACACACAAAAATGTTTAAAGTGGAAACGAAAAATT
This sequence comes from Phaethornis superciliosus, assembly GCA_023637945.1. NCBI lineage: Eukaryota > Metazoa > Chordata > Aves > Apodiformes > Trochilidae > Phaethornis > Phaethornis superciliosus. Next base: position 107,368,127 of record JAJQWJ010000001.1, on the reverse strand, counting down.
TACATAAAATTCATATATCATCTTCTGTTGTCATGTAGGGTCTGATATTCTTCCTGATATGTAAGTTTTTCTTCAGACCTTTCATGTTGCCTTACTCTTGTATCTCAGTGTGATCTTTTGGCTTAATATGTAGAGCCAGTTAGTTTTAAACAGTACAAAAAGGAAGAGAGTTTCTTGAAAGAAAACATTTAAGGGGAAAATGTGGTAAGCACTGTGATGAAGAAACGCTGAAGAAAAATGAAATCATTCAATCTGCAACTCATTAAGTTGAAAGAAAAGAAGGGAAGTTAATATGTAAAAAAATGCACGTACAGTTACTCATTTTGGTAAGGAAAATCCAAGTTGTTTCTTCCAGAAAAAAAAAAAAAAAAAAAAAAAAGAGTAAGAAGCACACACAATTTACAAAGCTCTGAAGTCTGGGCGGGCAGTTGTGCGGGGTTTTTTATTATCATGGGCTTCATGGCAATTCCAGCACAATCTCAGGAAGCAGTAAAAATAAATCTAACTGTCTCTTACTGTATCAATCTGGGTATTAACAACTTCCCCATGTTGTGTCCATTAAAGGATTTTTCATGACCCTTAAAAGTACAAACTGGGTCTCTGCATTTAATATGTTGTTACCTGCTGCCAAGCCTCTAATAGCTACATTCATATGTTCTCTTAATCATATCTCTTTGTTCTATAAGCCTGTGTTTTGGATTCATAATTAACTTTTTTCCTGCTCTGATTATTTTCCTCCCATCACGGCAGCACATGACTTTTTTTTTTCCTGCAACTATGTGAGTGGTGAGGTAAGAGAAATCAGCGTGTTTCGACAAAGCCTGTAATCTCTTCCTAAATGTGCTTCCAAATTTAAATTAGATTTTCATGTTGCAAACCATGAACTTGTAACTGAAATCACGCTGTACCCAGAAGACAGGGCTGAAGCCTTATGATCTACAGAGGATTTTCCCCTAGGTCCCAGCATAAGAAGAGGTGTATTTTTAATGTTAAAGTTAGTACAAAGTAGGTGAGCCTGGTGTCAGCATGTAATCCATAGGGTCCAGAGGAAAGAATTAGTGAGCTGTATTTCATGTAAACTGAAAGAGGACTGGCAAAGAGATATCCTGGCTGTTGCGTTTTAACCACGTCTCAATGCTTCAGGGGTAGTGTGGGAAAACATTGTGGAGCCAGTTACAGCTTCTGCCAGTTTGGGTTCAAGTATTTCTGATTAGTAAAGGCATTTGTGGTCCAGACTTTGCTTGTGCCCTCCAATAACCTCCCATGTTGATCATCGTGAAGGCAAGTCAGCCATTTGAAAGATCCTCTCAAACACTGGGGATCCTACTTGCATTTTGCTACAGATACAGCCCTAAGAGTTCCCAAAGCCCTGCTTTTCAACCTGTGAAGCAGCAGGGATGGGTTTTTCCTTATCTTGTCACCTGCACCACCACAGACATGTCTGTGGGTGATGCTTCTGCTTGCAGCTGGTCCTTGACACCCATGAATACCTGCTGGATTGCAGAACTTGGAACACATTTCATATGTATCTAAAAACTCAGAGGAAGTAATTTTTAATGGTACTCTGCTGATTTGAACTGCACGTATCTCCAAAACAAGATTGCTTTTATATGAGTGAACAACATGATATTTGTGCCTATATTAGAGGTAGATTTGTAGGCTATACATGACTTTCTGGACTTACCTTGCTGGCAATCTCTTGAATATCTGTATTATCTGTTAAATAACCCTTCCTGAAAATGTGAAATGAAAGAATATTATAGTACAGTTCAGATCAGTTTTAATGTGGCTTGAGCGAAGTTCTCACAGTAGAGTTTTTTCCTTCTTTTTTTTAAGTCTACCACTGACTCATTTGGTAGTGTTAAAGTGCACTTTCTACTTATCCCTAGAGGAAAGTTAGTATTCTTTTAAGTGAAACTATTTTAAAAGCAGAACACAAACCTAAAATAAGCCAGTGTTCTCTAGAGTTCTCAGAAGGTGTAGATTTATTTACTGTAGTTAAATCATAATTAGTTCTCAGGGGATAGTGTATCTTTTAAACTGCTTTATTGCCACTATATTGGTTTTCTAAATAATCAGAAACTGCTGCTCTTATATTCTGTAGTATGAACAAAAATTTGCTTTAAGTAGAAACAAATGTCTAGAATTGCTAGTTGTCACTTACTGAAGATAGTGACATGGAAAAAATAAGCACTTCAAGAAAACGTGAAGAAACACAAAACGTATTTCATCAGAAGGCACCACAAATGAACCACGGGTATAATTTTTTCCAGCATAATTGATATAGCAATGTTTTACATTATTATTTTTCAGTTAATCTTTTTTTAATATTCTAATGCTCTTTGGTCAAGAATAAATGTTAACTGAAAACGGATAAATGGTAGGGCAATGTTAACATGAAATATTACCTGATATTTAAGCCTAGATTTTCATGAATGTAGCTTAGTGTTCCAGCTGATAAGCATGGGGTGTTTATTTTTCCTAATTGGCAGGTTAATGTTTGAGTTGCCTGAGGAGATGGGTTTAATAGCAATTGCTGTCCGACAGACACAAGGAAAAGGTAAGTCTCCTAGTGCTAAGAAATGTGTCTTAAAATATGAAACAGGATATTTTTATGTCATCTAGCTGCTGCCTTACAGATACATTATGAGTATTTTTTATAATATCTATAGGATAATTGTGTCCTCTTCTCCCACTTGAGCTGTGGATTCAGACTCAAAACCTAAGTTGAAAGAGACCAAAGTAAACATTTTCAGGATGTTTGGTGGCTTTTGCAGAAATGATTTAGTGGTCTTCTAGTTTCTGCCAAAAAGTCTCCCCAGTCTTGGAAACTGTCATCACTACATTTAGTGTAATACAAATCAGACTTCCAAATCAGAACTCCTTTTTGACTTAACTGGAACAAGACTGGGTCTGACTGGCTCTGAGATAGAGTTTTCTTGAGTCTGCAGGACCTGCCTGAACTCCTATGTGGGCTTTCACAATCTTTTGAGGATAAATAGAACCAAGTTCTGTCTCTCTCAGGAAGGTGCTAGCTCTGATTTAAAAGCCATATTTATTTTGTTAGAAGAAAAGAGTACCCAGCCCAGTAAGCACTTCTGAGCACAGAACTACATGAAGATGGTTACCTGGCTTTTAGTACAGACCTAGCTTGTGTTGAGTTGATTTGCAAAGTGGATGGATTTCTAGATGCACACAGAACATCTTTACAAATACTTCTTTGGTTAAACAAAGCAAGATTGTTTTGAAATGTGTGTGTTACCAGACACCAGGAAAATCCTGGAAGCAAGTAATTTAGGATGTTTTAGGAAACTGAGTAGCAGCATGCACATTAAACAACCTGCTGTAGACTTTAACCATTTTCCCTTTCAAAATTAGTTTGGAAACTCCATTACAGGATTTACAGTAGATTTGTGGATGGATACCACTGAATCTTTCTTTTTTGTAGTTGTCTACATTAACAAAGTGATCTTTTTTATAAATATTGTTTTCTTGAATCAATGCTAATTCTGTCTTCTCTCCCTCCCCAGGTCGCAGTGGAAATGTTTGGCTCAGTCCCATGGGCTGTGCACTCTCCACCTTACATATCACCATTCCTCTACATTCCAGCCTGGGCCAGAGAATTCCTTTTATTCAACACCTGGTATCCTTGGCAGTGGTAGAGTCAGTTAGATCAATACCAGGATATGAGGTATGGCATTCTAATTTATCTCAAAATTTATATTTCCATTTTAATTAAATTCAGATTTTAACTATGTCTTCTATGTGTAGAATGACTGCACAATACAGGTCTTCATCGCTAACAAAGTGGTAATTTTAGCCTTCCTACATGCTTGATTATATATTTTTAAAAATCTAGAATATATGTGTGATGAATAAGGTCTTTCACTGAGCTGATGAAGTATACTACTCTCATTTAACTTCTTATGAAACTTAAGACTCGGTCTTCAGCAATAAAGACAATATCAATTTTTTTTTTTTGTCTAACAATTGAGTTAATTTGGTTTTATTTTGAAGGAATTGGGGAAGAAGGAGAGAAAGAGTAATAGAACTGACAAATCCTTTTCAGCTTTTTTTTGTTGGTGCTGTTTCAGTGGTCACTTTATCCCTTTTAAAGGATTTTTCCAACCCTTGTTTAAGGTTGAAAACTGATTTCTAAAGCAAGAACTTAGGAGTATTGCTCTCAAGAGGGAATCAAGTGTCCTGTCATCAGTATTAAAATGAAGAACCAGTCTTCTTCATCACCTCATATATCTGCTTTTTAATGTTACCATTTCCTAATATTTGCTAACTATAAAACTTTGGTATTTTACAGAAGTAGTTAACTAGAGCATATGTTTCCTATATTACAGAAAATCAATGACTTATACACATTTACACATGAACTTTATTATAGTGGCACCCAGTAGCTTTGCTGTACTTTAAGGTCTGTCAGCCTTTCTATTAAAACCTTCTAACTTAAGTTCTTCATAACTTGACTATAAAAACAAAATGCTTCAGGCTAAAATTTGCAGTATAAAATATTTGGCTAGAGTGAATAATTTAACCATTTAAAACAGAAGGGACAAGAGTTGGTTTTATAAAATGTGAGTCTGACTGGGAAAGAGTTAATTTATGAACAGAGGTGGTTTTGCTTCTGTACACCTACTCTGGTATGCCGTGGCATTCTTTATTTTATTCTGTTCAAGAGGGAAAAGGTGACTGAAGTACTAAATGTCAATATAAAAATAATATGTATCAATAGTACATATACTGTACAATATATGACTTGCAATGAGCAAGGAGAAACTCCTGAATCTCCTTGATAGTGCATCCACTGGGTGAAACCAGTGTGAAGTGGTTGGAAGTCGACTATGCTAAAGCAAGGAAAGATTTGTCAGAAACTCAACACTTAAATTTCCCCTTTAGACTAAGTTAATGCAGGGCTTTGCTTTATGTCAGGTGAACATCCAGCTCCATGCAAACTGCAGTAGTTGCAAACATTGGGCTAATCTATAGATAAGGTTTAATTCTCTCCTCCAAATTGCCATAGCTCTGCAGGTTTATGTCAGGATCTTAATAATACTTTAACTTAACTGAAAGACTTCAGTGTCTTTCACTATGTTCAAAGTCCATGTCAGGATTTCCATTAAAAAATAGGAAATATACACGTCTGTTTGTTAACCAGTCATGATTTTTAGGATTGCCACAAATATTGGCTATGCTGATGAGGCAGCAACTGAAGCCTTTGTTCCTGGTCCTCATGGGGAAAATCTGCATGCTCAACAGGAAGTTTTACGGTCAGATGTTAATGCTGCAAGTGCAAATGGGCCTTTTATCAAGAGAAATGCTTTGCTTTCCCACTTGGAGAACAGCAGATATCTCTCTCTTGTAAGGAAAGACCAGAGCATCCTCCGTTTCCACCATATTTTGTGACACATCATTTCTTTGACACGCAGGTGTGCAGTACCCTGTAACTCCATTTTGTGGCAAAGTCTCTGCTGTGTAGTTTATGTCATGAGAGTACACGGCTGACTTGCTCGTTCTTTGTGCTTGCTTGCACACCAGTTGCAGAGCTAGTGCCTGGTGCCTTACAGGTGTCTGTCTTCCTTAAGATCTACTAAATATCACTTCAGAAGATCTCATAACACTGATAATACTGTTTAACTGTGTCATACTTCGCATGTCTCAAGAGTGTTCTATAAATTCTTTGCCAGTGCAGAGTCAGGTTATTTTCCATAATGAATATGAATTGGTGATCCTCTCTCAGAATGCTTTGATAGCAAAATCAGGTAGTATTTCCTGTCAATGTACGTGTTATGGACTCCTCTCTGGCCTTTAAATCTGTCAGGAAAGTAGACATGGACCCAGGTGCAGTTTTCACACATCCTGTAAAGGGATTTCATAATCTACAATAGGAGGGAATGCAACTCTTGTAGTCCTGGAGCACCTCCCATAATTTGCCTCTGGGGATACAGTCATATGCAGTTTTTCAAACTACAGGAAGCACATTTGCTTTTTTTTGGTGTTTAAGTAGCCGGTGCAAAGTTCAGTTCAGTTCTGTGGTTTCAACAAAAACTTCTCTATTGCGCTGGAACAGTGTCACACAGCACAGTTTGTGTTTCCAGCTCCATGGTGTTGCTTGAACGTAGCTGCCGAAAGGCTGCATATATTTAGGACGTTGCTGAAGTATTTACATAGTTGTGAACTGGAATTTCTCCTGTCTGCTAAATTTCCTTTCTGAAATTCAAGATGTCATTGTCTCCTTGTCTGGCATCTGCAAAGAGTCTCAAATAGAGTGTTGGTGTTACTGTGGGCTTACCCTGATTGTTTGCCAGCCACGAGCCACGGTGGCAGCCACAGTTTGCATCTGTCTTGAATAGAGTTCTGAAATCTTTAATAGGTGCTCACGAATGAAGGAAATTCATTATATAATAATAAAACTACAAATTCAAGACTGAAAATCTCTAGTATCTGTAGTCCCCCTTTTGGTTCCTCTAAGCCTTTGCTATCTGCTCTATTGTTTTGGGTTTTTAGTAAATAGACACTTTCCTCTGGCAGCTTTCAACCTGCTTTTTAAGCCATGTAACCACGTTCCTATGCCTTTTTCAGTAATGTCTGTGGAACAGTTAAATATGCTGTCGTTATGAAGAACATTTGAAAGTGTCACATTCAATGTTGCAAAGAGGTACAGAACTACAGAATATGGAGTGTTGAATGAGCCGTGAAGAAGAGCTATATTGAAGAGCAAAGTGTTTCTAACTGTATGTTTTTGTTTCTTTAGGACATTGAGCTGCGAGTTAAATGGCCAAATGATATTTACTACAGTGATCTGATGAAGCTGGGTGGAGTTCTGGTGAACTCTACTCTTATTGAAACAACATTTCATATACTAATTGGTAAATGTCTGTTTTTAAGCTTTGCTATACTGTTTTTTTCTGAAAAATTTGTTATTATTGTCTTTATGAGTTCAAGTGATAAGGACAAGAACAAATACTGACAGCAGGCATAAGGAAATAAAGCCCAATATGAAATCAAAAGGAAGCACAAAAAGTAAATGTTTTCATTCTTCTTAATAATTCCGTATGATTGACAAGAAAAACATAAATGCAAGCATCTGGCCTGACGTAGTGGAGTTCAAAGGAGGAGCATTACAGGAGAGAGGGAAAATATCCTCCTTGATCTATTGGAAAGCTAGTAGAATATGCTGAAAAATCAATTTTTTTCAATATTCTTTTTTATTTTCTTGTGACATGACAGCTAAATTAAGAACATGCCTTTTAAATCAGGAGAAAAAGAGCTGCATATGCATAGTAATCTTTAAATTTCTCCTTTTAAAATTTATTTGTAGCTTGTTTGTGTTGAAACCTTCTAGAAGCTGGAATGTTGCTAGAGAAGCAGCAGCGAAGTAAAGATTTGATTATCACAATTTTTAATTCTCTTAAAAAGTAACATTTGCAAAGTAGTTGGGAAGGCTTGAGTCAGGGAGCAAAGAGTTTGTTCATTGTGAAGATAAGCAGTTTACCTGGAAAGCTGGTTCCAAAAAGATAGCACAGCCCATCTCAAAAAGACTGTACATGTATTCTCCAGCAAGTCCCAATGCTGTAACAGGGGAAGACATTTAGGTACACAAATAAGTAAAAAGATGTTTTTATAATTTCAGCTCTGATAATCATCTTTCTATTCGTTAGGGAAGTTTTTTCTCCTAACCAGCAGCAGCACAGGTCTGTCAGACATGCCTAGGAACTTGCCAGCAGAGCTTTAGATTCTGGTTCCAAATATAATTCTCTCTGCTGTGTTTAAAAAATTGAATGAAGATTCCTTACCAAGTCTAAAAGGTTAAAGAAAAAGAAGCTAATATTTGATTTATATTTGGATGTAACACAGTAGATAAGTATCTTGCAAACAGTGTGGGCATGGTGTCATTTCTATCAAGGTGCTGTTAATTTTGAAGTGCAAACAAGGAAAACAGTTGTAGTAGTCCCCACCTCCCCCTGTGAAACATTCCTAGTGACTAAATTTTCTGTTCAATTGTTATATATTCCATTTTGTACCTGTAGATCACTTACAAAATGACGTTGCACCGAGTCACTTAAGAAGTCTCCGTGTGCACTGTCAGCCATTTACAGGTTCCATATGTTTTCCCATAGCCTGTTCTGGTTTACACAAGAGAAGAATAAATGGCTTCAAAAGTAGTTCATCTTACCAAGTATCTCTTCACACACTACATTTTTGTTTTGGGCCTTGTGTTGCTTACCCTAAACACCAAAACACTCAAATGGAAGCTTTTTGTCTGCATTCCCTATGATGTCTATAGTTGTTATCTTGGTAGTGAGGGGTCAGACATACATACAGAATCTGTGATTCCGTGATACAAGGATGTACATTTTCATGAAGTTTCTTTTATCTGGGAGCCTCTAAAATTGAAACATGTTTGCCACGTTCCATTCCATTCCAAACATTTTTTCCATCATTTCACTGCAATATGTCTTTGAAAGTAGTAGGTATGTCTCATGACATCCAGCTTCCTGTATTAGTAGTAACAATGGGATCAAACTTCCCCAGTGCTGGTGATGCAGGTGAGCCACCTGCATCATCCCTTTCTACAATCATGCAGATTCCTTTTGTGGACCTCACTGTTTTCATGGCACTCATGAAGAGTACCCAATATGTGAAGGTAAGGATCAAAATCAAAGATCATCTATATGACTTCACTGCTCTTAAGAAGTACCTCAGAAGAATAATGTGAAAGATAAACCTGCCTTTTCACCTGTACCATGTGCTCAAGGCCTCACAGATGACACAGTTCACTTTCATGCTTCCAAATGTGTTTGGGGGGTTTGATCAGTGCTAAATGTTTATTTTTCGCTCTTCTCACATGGGCAACGCAGAGGTGCCCTAGTATTTTTCAAATGAGCTGGCTGTGGTTTTGCCATCGTGTTTATCCCCAGATGCTTCTCATAGTATTATAGAATTTCAGGGTTGGAAGGGACCTTTAAGATCACCCAGTTCCCACCCTCCCTGCCATGGGCAGGGACACCTCCCACTAGATCAGGTTGCTCAGAGCCCTCTGCAGCCTGGCCTTAAAAACTTCCAGGGATGGGGCTTCCACCACCTCTCTGGGCAACCTGTTCCAGGGTCTCACCACCCTCATGGTGAAGAACTTCTTCCCAACTTCCAATCTAAATCTACCCTCCTCTAGTTTGAATCCATTCCTCCTAGTTCTATCACTATCTGACATCCTAGAGTCCCTCCCCAGCTTTCTTGTAGCCCCCTTCAGATACTGGAAGGCTGCAATAAGGTCTCTGGACACACTCCAGCACATCCATGTCTTTCTTGTAATAGGGACCCCAGAACTGGACACAGAACTCCAGGTGGGGTCTCACAAGAGCAGAACAGAGGGAGAGAATCACCTCCCTCCAGCTGCTGGCAACGCTTCTCTTGATGCAGCCAAGGACCCAGTTGGCTTTCTGGGCTGCAAGTGTACACTGACAGCTCATGTTGAAGTTCTCATCCACCAGCACCCCCAAGTCCTTTTCCTCAGGGCTGCTCTCAATCCAGTCACTGCTCAGCCTATATCAGAGCTTGCGATTGCCCTGACCCAGATGCAGGACCTTGCACTTGGTCTTGTTGAACTTCATGAGGTTGGCATGGGCCCACCTCTCCAGCCTGTCAAGGTCCCTCTGGATGGCATCCCTTCCCTTCAGTGTGTCAGCCACACCACGGAGCTTGGGGTCATCAGCAAACTTGCTGAGGGTACACTCAATGCCACTGTCCGTGTCACAGCTTCTACCTCAGCTGAGCTTGTATGTCTCAGTATGTCTTTTTTGTCTGTTTCAGTTTTAGTATTTCTAAGTAGTACTAACCTTTTCACTGGGGAGACTCTTCACATAGTTAATACAAATTCCTTTCATATATCAAGAGTCTCATTAATAGCAAATTTACAAAATGGTGCATCTGAACCTTCTTGCAGATGGAGGTGTATCATGTCTAAACCTGACTGACAGCCAGGGGTTTTATCCCAAATGTCTAAGGAAGGAAAAATTCAAATTATTAGGAGAAAAAAATAAACAGGTAATACAATATATTTCTTTACATCCCTCGAAGCCTGTTTCAGCAGGCTGCAAAAAAGGCCCCAAGAGCAGTGTTTAAATAAGAAAGGCATTCTGCCAACGTTATTCTAGCTGGAGAAATCTCAGTGAGAGACTTGAGGCTTCTAAAGGATATGCTGTGGTCAAATAGATTAAGCAAACTGGAGTCTTACACAGCATAGTTAAATCTGGGATTTTCTGAGCAAGCTAGACAAGGCTTATCAGCTGAGAAAAAAGGCTTAATTTTCAGAAAATACAATCAGCTAACTGTAGTAAACAGATAGGTCTCTTAATTAAATTTTAGGCTGAAAGATGAATCTCCATCTTAGAGTGTGATCAATGATTTACTCTCAATTAGCTAATGAGCTGTCAGCTTCCAGGGAGTAAAAGAATTTCTCACTTTGCTGTTACTGTAACCAAAGTGCAAGTTAGCACTTACCATCTTCCTAACCCTCGGTGATAGGATGATGTGGTGTTAAAAGATTGCACTGGATTTGCTTCTGCAGCTGTAAGGAGACATTTTAAGGGCAAGAAACAAGTAAAATCTGGACTGAGATTTTTAATTACACAAGTAGGAAAATCTAAAAATGGAAGAGACTGAAGAAAAACAGCTACTGGGAACAACCTTAGGAATAATTATATCAAGTCATTGAACAAAGTATTGACTTTGTGGTGGTAACAAAGTGTTCACACTTAGAGATTGTGTCCTTTTCTTTTGGTTTGTCTTCTTCAGGCTTTGGATTTAATGTGAGTAACAGCAACCCCACCATATGCATCAATGATCTGATCTCCAAATTTAATAAGGAAGAAGGAACAAAGCTGAAGCCTTTAACTGCAGACTGTCTTATTGCAAGAACTGTAACTGTGTTAGAGAGACTTATAGATATTTTTCAGGAGAAAGGACCCAATGGAGTTCTTCCCCACTACTACAAGTACTGGGTTCACAGGTAAGTATAGTGTTCTTCTCAAGCTTTCTTTTAAGAAAACTGGAAAGAGTTCATGGATATTTTTCTTTTTCTACAAGATTGCGTTTAATACCAGTGACAATTAAAATATACTCCTCATTTTGTAAATTTTTGGAGGGAGTAATGAAATCAATAGTAAAATAGTAAAAACAGCGGACTAGCAAGAGTTAAAGAATACCTCTAGGAATTTTACATGTGTCATCTCAAAACAAAGGGAGTTGGGAATGATTTGTTTAGCTAGTGATGAAGCTGCTGTGCTGAATGGCTCTTGTAAAAAAATTAAGCCTGCTTGGCTTTACTCCAACCCTGTTAATTCTGCAGAAAGAAACTGAAGCAGGTAGAAAGTGCTTCCAGACATCGTTCTCTGTAAAGGACCAGTCAAGTGGGCAATGAAAATGTTCTCCCAGACATTAGTCCTCTGAGCACTTTCTAATGGCTATGTGCAGTGTCCACCACCAGATTCCTAACTCTCTGGTTCTCTTTGTTTGCAGTGGTAAGCAAGTTCGTCTCTACAGTGAGGAGGGCCCAACTGCGTGGATAGTTGGGATAGATGATTATGGATTCCTTCAGGTTCATGAAGAAGGCAAGGATGTGGAGTCTGTGCACCCAGATGGCAACTCTTTTGACATGCTAAGAAACCTCATAGTCCCAAAGCAGCGGTAGTCCTCAGAACTCACAGCAAAACAGGGAGGCTCTCTACTATTTGGCAACTGAGTAGCTAAACTTGCTGAAAGGTGGGGAAGGTAGTAGATAGCTTAATTTTTTTTTCTTTTGATTTTCTGATGTCTTTGTTGTTTGACATGGACAACTTCAACAGCTAGGAAGAGGTAATTATCTCACTGCTGAAGGCCTTTATTCTTCTGATTTAACTTCAAAACACATCTATTTTGCCAATCTTTGTAAGCATCTTTTCTTTAAAAGGGCCCTATTTGTAAAAGAGTTCCTTGGGACGGATAGAACTTTCTCTTCATTTACAAACTGTATATGAGACACTGAAGTTGCTAAGTATTTCCTCTTTGTGTCTCTCAGTTTTTACTGTGCATTAGCACTATGCAATACAATATTCACATTTTTACTATGCTTTTTTAAACTAAATTCTGGTTTATGTGATGTCTGTGGTAGAAAAAGCTATAAGAACTCATCGTATATTTCTGAATTCCTGGGATTACCACTGTCTTTAGATTCAGATCTAAGCAGACCCTTATTGGTTTGGTTCTCCATGTAGGCACATGTAACAGGTCACCATCCTGTACTTCGGTCTCAGGTCTACAGCTCTGTCATGGCTGCATTCTGTTTTGGGGGAGTTCTCCATCTGCACTCAAGAGCTGTGGTTGTTTAGCCAAATCACTTGTACTCTCCTCATCTTTATCAATTGGATCTGAGTAAATGGTCTCATATTTGCTTCTGTTTTTGTAGTCTTCCTAGAAGCTTTCGCCTCTGTAAAAAGAGCCTCCTAGTTAGCAGTGTATCAGACCATGGTAGTATAATGCCTAGTTGCAATCCTCTTTTCCATTTTATTCAAAAATCTTGTGTCAGGAGGGGGAAGTCTAAATTGTTTACAATTTAATGGTTATTCTACTATAACAGTAATGAAGTTAAGCAAAAAGATAAGAGAAAAATTTTCTGCTGTTAAAATCCCCGCTGTAAAAAGAAAAAGAGAAAACACTTCATTAACCTGTGTCCAAGTTGACTTTCCTTGTTTCTGTTGTCCCCCCAGTTCCCAAAGCAGAGCATCCAGGTTTGCTGCTAACCATTAAAAGCAAGAAGTTTAATGTCTGCTGACCTGAGAGCAGATTACTCCGGGGCTGGCTGCACAGCTGTGGGTTGGCTGCTACAGTGTGGTTGGGCCTGCAAGGCAGCTCCAGGTGTGCATGTGGGAGCTTCCATGCAATGGCAGCTTCTCAGGCTTTTCCCCTGGGCCAGGCAGGTTGGTGCCAGGGGCCTTGACCACCACAGCTCTTGAACCAGTTCTCTGCCTATGGAGAGTTTGTTACAGGTGTGATGTGGCTTCATTTCCTCAAGTAGGCATCGCTGCTTATTCCCATCACCTTGTCCTTACTGGAGGTGGAACAGCCAAATTGTTTTCTGCAAAGGACATCTGCCTGCCAGCCAGAAATGGGGTTTTTAGGTGAAAGTTCACCTCATAAACAATCTGAATATGTTAGTAGATTCTTTCGGTTACAAAGCCAAGAAGTCTTAAACCAAGGAAGCTAGACTGTGATGGTAATTTTCAATAATCCTCACATATTAAGAGTTTAGGTGGTTTGGCAGCAAGTGCTAGAAATTAAGTTGTCCTTGTTACATTTAGGATTTTATGTTCCATGTCACAGAGGATTTGTGTGAGTGCGCCTGGTTGTCCGTCTCCTGTTGGTTTATTTTACTGCATGATCCACATCACAGGAGCCTGCACTCCAGTATTTCATACAACTGTACACTGGAGTGTAGAAAGCTGTTAATTGGCAGAGCTCAAATTGTACACATGAACACCACTTTTTGCTTTTTCCCACCAGATGCTTTCAAAATCGCTTTGGGCTATTAATTTTTGGCACCTACTTTTATTTCAGAATCAGATGTTGATGCAGATTGTAATCAAACAAAACGTCTCAGTTAATAAAGTTTTAAGAAAAAGAAGACCCCATTTATAAATACACTTATAAAAAAATGTGTGCCTGCCTATACACACTCCAGTTGTCTTGTGCATTTCCACTTCTTTTCTACCTTTTTCTGCAGGCAGTTTATGGGCAGCGCATACTGCTGCAGATCAGCTGTGGAAAGCATAGCTCTGGTACTGTTTTTCCAATTGCAGAGTTTTAGAAACCTTTAGGTCTGTACCTCAATCCGAAATCTGTAGTTAAAATACTCTGTTTTGGTACTGTAGGATGTGCCTGTAGGAAGTACCTTTGCCTTTGCTCATATTCCAGATAGACTGATGAGTGCCCGTAGAGATTTCTTTTAACAACCAGGTCATGCATCAGATTTTGACTTGGATTGCTTCCTTTACACACACTCTCCCTTCCCTAGAGACAAATACTATAAAATAATGCTGGGGGAAACAGTAAAACATGTTCCTGTGTGAAGGGCAGAAAAGACCTGCAAACCTTCACTCAGTTGTGCTACCAGAGGCTCTGTGCAGCAGGTAGTGGGGTTTTTTGGTATTAAAATGCTCAATATGTCCTGGTTGCTATTGGGCTTTTCTTATTTCTCCATAGCCTTCTTAATGGAAAGCTTGTTCTGTTCTCACTTTGATTATTCAAAACATTTTTCCACTGGAAAGAAACTTGGCGTTGAACTTCCTTCCTGCAAACAAGGAACCAGAAGTTGATGTGTCAGAGCATTGGTGGGTGCTGTGGAAAAGTTCCTCTTTGCCTCTAGTGGCCTATGCTGTGTGTATAAAAATACCTGTTGTCCTGAGGGAACAGCCTTGAGCTGGATGAAGTGTTTGTTACAGACCCGGCCTTTCCTTCAAAAGAACCAAAGAAATGCACAAAGACAATTCCCATTGGATGGGAGCAGCTGCATGAGGTCCTTCCCAGTTGTGGCTGTTCCTGCCGAAGGAGCCTGGGAGCCCTCTGGGAGTGCCCTCACCCCAAGGCGGGTGGGGGGCACAGCCGGTACCCTCTTACTCTTTGCACGCCAAACTTGGCATAGCCAGAAGGCCACAACATTTTTGTATGAAAATCCTTGTTATTCGTGTTCTTTATCTAAGACAGACAAATGTGGTGTAGTGTCTCTGGACGTAGGTATGGAGAGAATCAGACAACTCCAGACCTAGAAGAAATGCACTGAAAATGTTTCATTTCATTCAACTGTCTAGATGAGTAAAACACCTCTTTCATTGTGAAGCTGATGTCATATCTTAAACTATTTTCTTGATGAAGTGCTTTCAAAAATCATTTATGATGGTGTCCGTATTTCTGTGACTTCATTTTTTTTATTCCTCCTGGGCTCTGTTATAACATTTCTCATTACACATTGTGAAAATATTTGTAGAGATTGCTTCTTGATAGGAAACCTTCCACCAAGAGAGCTGGGTGTGTTGGCACGTGTCTGTGTTCAGGAGTCAGCAGATTGTGTCCGATCAGCACCAATTCTCTCTCCAAAGAGTTGAAAAAGTAATAATGTACTTCATATTTAAGAGTTCAAGCACTACATCTCACTTCTAGTAAAAGGTTTTATAAGACTTTAGAGTTTTTTAAAATATATCCAACAAATGTAATCTACTTTAAGGGCTGTTGCCTAGAAGTAATACTGAAGTATTTAATCCTTTCTTCTGCTGCTTCATTGTACAACAGATTTTATTTCTTTGCTTTTTTTGATTCTGCTACAAGACAGCAGCAGCCTAAGCAATTACTCTCTGCAACTGCTTTTGAATATACAGTAGATACGTTAAAAAAAAAATAAAAAAATCAGTAGGGCTGAATATCCATCATGATTTGTGCTACCAAGAGCTGATTGCTGGGGGCAGCTGGTTTGATAAAAGCATTTGCATGCGTAAGGTGCTGCAGCCAAGCACCAGGCAGCTGATCAGACACCGAAGAAATTAAACCTGGGCCGAGGTCAGAACGCTGGTGGTGCCGCAGGCTGTGCTCATGTAACACCCAGCTGAGAGAAAGAAACTGCAGGGAAGAATTGTGAACTGCTGTCCTGTGGGAGTGTCTCACAGCAGTGCATTTCATTAGTGATTCTCTGTTATTTTCAGTTCTCCAGGAGCCTTCCTTAAAAATGCAATGTGGATAAATTGCAAAAAAATTTATTAAAATCCTTGTACTTGTAGTACATCAACTGAAATAGAGTGTGTAATACAACATTATTCTTTGTGAAACCCTGTGTTTTACAGTTAAAAGAAGAAATCCAACTCACTTTTCCTTTGGCTACAGGATTTTATTAACATTTTAACAGTTTTGTTTTACATAATAAATAAGCAAAAATGCTTTACATTTTTAGGGAATACATATATAATTCTGAGCATTAATAGGTTGGTTGTTTCGCGTGCTTTTTCGCCTACATTTGCCAAATAGCTTTTATCTGTATCATATAAAAAAAGCAAAATCTAATGTTCAGGAAAAAAATGGAATAATAAAATTTTCTCTGAGTTGTTTTTGAAGTCTGACTGAAGTGTTGAAAAAATACTTGGTATCCTATTCTGTGACTTTTTTTTTTTTTTTTTTAGAGTAATACTGGTATTCTGGCATATTCCCCACTCATTTGCATTTTACCTGTTATATATTCTCCAGTTTTACACCTATTGTCCACTGTGCTTGATTTCATTAAATTACATTAATAACTTTTATTTCAGATTACAGGATTGCTGCAACCTGGGGAGAAATCTGTTCCCTTATCACCTTACTTACATTGTGGAGCTTCTGTTATTAATAGGATAAAACTTTTTGAGATCTCAGTATGGGATGAACAGTTCCAACTTCAGACTGTGGTGAAATACTCTCTCACTTTGTCATTCTCCATACACTTCCTTGCTAGGGCTGAGCTCTGCTAAGAGTTAAAATCCTGTCAGGTCACATGAGAAAGGCATCTGTAAGTGGCTCAAACAAGTACGGTGGAGAGAAATGAGGTTATTTTTCATAATATATTCCAGTTCACACTCCACTTCTGTGACATAATTTTTTCCAATTATTAAGAACATTGCCACTGTCAATGTCTGTGCCACATGCTGCAGTACGAGTGTGCTATGAACATCTGTAGTTTGACTGAAAGTCATATTTTTCTCTCAATATAATGTAGTCGCATTCCAGATGTGAACATGCAATTGCTGTTTCTATTTCGGAATGGCAGGAAAAATGTTTCACACATTTGCTTTTTTAATCACAGCTCTTTTCCAACCCTACCCTGTACTATCATATGTGAATGTGTAATTGATTCATTATTGCCTCACAGGGAAAGTTCATGTACCTGAATATCACGTAGTGTAAAACATCTGCAGGAGAATGATGGAACACCTCCTCTGCTCAGGCTCTCCGAGTAAAGCCCGGAGGTGTGAATAACGGGGTAGACGTTGGAAAAATATTTGGTGGTATTTTACTGAAAAATTTCAATGGCATTCTTTTAACCAAAGCCTAATTTGTACGTTCCTGAAAACATGTTTTTATAGTGAGAAGCACTTACTAGAACAGAAAAATACACCAGACTGACTTTGTGTGCAGCATTGCCACTAATGAGGTATAAAGAAACGTGTAGCACGAGAGAGTTGTGCATCAAGTTTCTTTTTAACGATGCAAACGATGTCAGTTACTCCTTCATAGGGCATGGTTTCAATTTAACAAAATTAGCATACAAGTCTTAGCATAATTGTATCTTTTAAGGAGTTGGGCCCATTTATTGGTAATACTGGCTGGGAAGGCTGTTAACCCAAGTGGCTGTAGAGCCAACTTGTGTCTCATCGTGACAGTTTATGAAGGCAGAATGGCAATAATATTCACTCATAACGTTTCTGTAGGCTTGCTAACTTCTCTAACATTAAAGGAACCAAAGAGCACAGATATACCGAGTGACTGAATGTGCTGGTTTGGTTCTGCTTGTTTGTTTGTTTGTGTTTTGTTAAAGTCAGTGTTCTGCTCATGGCTGATTCGGTGGGTTTTGTTATATATGCCACAAAAAATATTTTTAATGCTTCTTTAGCAAATGAAGAAGTCAAACAACTGTCAGCTTCCAAATGGACATCAGCTTAACTTCGTAATAAAGCCTTATCTGTTAGCCTTTTAATAGGAAATAATAAAAATACTGAAAATTGCTTTTAAGCAGGTTTTTAAAGTATTTTTGTGTACTCAGCAATATTCATACATATGAGAAGGTGACTGAATATTATTGCTGCATATAAAAGATGGAGAACATGCAATTTAAAGAAAAGTGTGTATTTCACTAAATTTTAATCTGAGAAAGTGCAACCCATGAGCATTTCTCCATATTGCACAAGTCTGATAAGGGAAGGAAAGCTTTAAAAATTAAACTTAGCCTTGAATCGAGCTAAAAAATGCAGCTAAGTATAGATGAGTCAGATCTACAACTTAACTGTTGATATTTATGGCTGTTATTGAGGGAGCCATTCCTTGCTTTATCAAGAGCCCACAAAGTGTGTTTGGGGAAGTGGTTGAAAACTAAAGGGGACAGACTCTTGTCAATTAAGCACACACAGATCTCCACATCTCTTTGTGAACTTGAGAAAGAAGTAAAAAAAAAAGGGGGCAAATCTATTCCTAGTAAGCTGGACAAAATGTAAATGTGCACTGCAGGCTTTTAACTTGCTACAGTTTATTAGCACAAATTGAGATGTGTGCAAAGGGTTCAGTTGCAAAACCTGATGTGCTCCAATTCGGCTTTGCTTCAAGTGCAAATTTGGGGTTTGTGGCTGTGCAGTGACTTTCGACTTTCCATATTCATATTGTCCAACATTTGTGAAGTGTACAAATCAAATATTAATCTTAGCTTTGTGGTGACAATGAGATTTATGCTGAAGGAGGTTCAGTGTGTTACAAGCTGAACCTTTCAAACTTCAGAGGGCTACTGGTAAGTTTAAAACAAAGCATAAATGTTCTTCATTATACCTTTAACTACAATGAAAACACTTTGGTGCTGTTATTAAGAAGTAATTTTTTACTAGCTTGTTTGAAAGCCTGCAGAGCCTTCTCCCAGAATACTCAGTGAAACACACTTTTGAGAAGTTTCTTATTACATTTGTTGGGCACTAGTTCTTAGTTCTGTCTAGGCAATTTGTCCCAATTCACTGTGACAAGACCTGTAACCCTTTAATATGTATTTTTGTATGTATCAGTTTGGCGTATCGCTCCTTGTTTAGATAAATGGTGGCTGTAAAAATCTCAGAACACTGAAATCTATGTTAAGTAAATCAAATTTAGGTTTATTTGATTAGATTTGATTTATTTAGTTTTAAAACTTTTGGATAATTAATAAATAAGCATTTTCCAAAGTGTGTTCTGTTTAGATAATTGTGGATACTAAAAATCATCATTCTTTAAACAAAGTTCCTTTGTCAGAGTCTTTACCACATGGGTGGAGGGCTGATGTAAGGTTTCACACTGTCAAAAAATAATTGAAATAGAGCTTATAGTTTATGATGATAAAAAAAAAATCTTGAATGTATTTTGAGAAGGACAGGATAAGGAAAAAAAAATGTGCTTCATATAAATCTCTGCATATAACACCTATCATTTAATTTTGTTGCACACTATAAAATAACAAAAATAAGATCTGTAACATGTCTTCTCACTGGCACCAGAGCTTAATCTGTGGCAACGAAGCATGGCAGCTAGAGGGAGGGGTTTTTCCTCACCTTGAAGGTACTGTCACATGTGAGTTGCCATGAACACACGAGTCTGTCCCTCATTGACCTTCAGCTATGCTCAGTAAATGTAACCATTTTTGCTCATGCTTTTTGCAAATCATTACAGTTTGGCTTCTTAATTAAATGTAAATACTCCTCTATTACCATCACCTTCCATTGGCTATTATTACAGAAGTTCCAATATAATGGGGTAGAACAGATTCCTTGTGGGCTTCTGGAGAAGAAGCTGATGAGGGGCTTTGGTTTTTGTAAATATATGTATTTACTTCCTCAGAATTGTATCCATAATTTTCTCCTACATGTCCTGTCGCTGTACATGATGAGGTTTGAAATGTACCATGTTTGGCTAAAACATGGTGATAATTTACAAGCACAAATGGAACTTGTCCAGAGGGTCTCACATCCATCACACGTTCACTTTCAGAGTCATGATCCAGCTTTACAGTCATTCTCTCCTCACTGTCCAGTTCCTCGAGGTTTGTAGCATGGTGATTAATATGTCCATATTTGGTTTCTTTCATACAAAGCCTTCTTGTTTGCTCATACACTGAGGGCATTGGCAGGAGATGACTTAGTTGTCCTATAGCTTTAGACTGGAAACACTCTGATTTTGGCAGCAAGGAGTTAGCTATTGAGTTTGAAAAAGAACTTTCATTAATGCTCATTTTTTCCTGTAGGTTTCTGTTAAAAGCTAACTTGCTTTCTTCTTTAATGAGGTGATGAGGTGGCTGAATCCTGGTTTCTATTTTGTTAGGTTTCATGATGCCAGAGTCATAAATCTCTTCTTTGTATCTGCTGCCTGGCATGGGTGCTGTGCAGCTTGTAAAGTTGTCAGATAGAGCATCTTGGCTGTATCTTCTGTTTGATATGGGCACTTGCACAAAAGAGAAAACATGTTAATTACCGACAGTGAGCTTGTATAGTAGTTAGACTATGACACTTTTTATTACTGAATGTTAATACCCATTTGGTTTGGGCCAGATCCAAGTCCCACTGAAGACATCAGAGACACCCCCTTTATGCCTCAGTCTCTTTAAGATAGTACTGAAAAGTGGAAAAAAAACCCCAAAACCAACACATTGAAAATGGCCAACAGTGTTGAACAATTCTGAAAAGACTTTCCATTTACATGCCTATTTGTTTATTTGGCTGAATAATTATAAATCACTGTCACTGTTAATATGGTTACATTGGGGAAATCAAAACAAATAGCTGTATGGAAACGTGACCTGCTATCAAAACCCTTGGCCTTAGGTAAGGTCTTTTCAGAGATTCATCAAACAATTTGCCAAAGGATGGATAACACTACATGTCAAAGATTCACTTATTAAAGTGGGATTTCTTCTTCCTGTCACTGTGGGAGTATTTTGGACACCTGCCTTTGTAGAAGGTCTAGTATTCAATCCTGGTGTACCAACATCTAGCCTGTGATACCTATTTGTATATCTAGATTGTGTCATGCTAAAGGCTTTGCTTTTTGTCTTTGAAAAGGTAGCATCAGATGTTAGAAACTTTCTGAAAAGCAACAGAAAGACTTCTTGAGTGATCCTACATCACTGCTTTTAAGTTACTATCATATAATAAAGCGATATCTATTATAAATAAATGTACAACATACACTGAGAATGAATGTGAGAGTACTAAACTGGGTATGCAGTGAGTATGAAGCTAGGATTCTATTCAGGCTTTTTCTCTAAATATATTGAGTAATCTTAATTTTCTCTTAGGTTTCTGTGTGATAGCTGAATGTTTGAAACAATCTGAATGGCTTTCATAATTTTTTTACTTAACTTACACAGCTCTTCCTTTTTGTATACTACTGTCTACAAATGGTAGGAGTAGAAGCCAGTGGTTTACTTCTATGCAGTATGGCTAAAATCAGGCAAGTCCTTTTTTTTTTTTTTTTTTTTTTTTGCACTGTCTTATATGAACAGTTTGACAGTTAAACTACTCCTCCAAGGCATATTTGAAAGTTTTATGTTAAAGGGTAAATGAGGCACTTACCAAATTTCTCAAGTTAAACCTAAAATCTATTTTGTGTTATGTTCACTGAAAGCCCTGGACACCTAAGGGCCTTTTGTAAAAGGGATTTTCTGTTTTTCTAAGATTTTATTCAACATCTTAAAAGTGCTGGAGTTCCCCTGTACTGGTTGCTGACGTAACTGTATCCACTAATAATTAAATATTCCCTGTGCTACAGTAGGCTGGCAAAGCCTTCATGTATAACAGAGGAAGCAGAAATAGCTCAATTGTACCTTTTTTTATATGCACAGCTTCATTAATTTCAGAGGGAGTTGCACCACATAATTAACACCAGAATTTAAACAGGAATCTGGATCCAATTTCTTCTTGATCAACCCACCACCCTCTTAGAAATAACAACCTTTCAAGTTATTATTTTCAATTTCCAAGTATATATTCTGTACCAAGAAGTATATGCAGTCCTGAGTAAACTGAATTCTCATCAGCTGTTGAAAAATGACCCTCTTAGATCACCAGTCAAAACAAGCATTCGGCCACATGCTTGGGTACAACTTGGAAAATTTTAACTCCACATTTGGCATTTTTACCATTAAATGAGTACCCATGCTGAGAGTTACTGACATATAACTAATATGGTTATAACTAATCTATGGTCTGCTGTTTTTAGTCTTTTTCTAACACAAGACACCCAGAGGAGTCATGGGTTTGTTCTTTCACTGCAGCATGGAGTATTGTTACTTTAAGGGTCTGCTCTATCCTCTACACAAGAATTGGTTCTTTTCCATTTTCAGAACCCACACTTTTAAGAAGCTGAAGCGTCACAGCTTGGCTGGTAGGCCCCTGTCTTGCTATCTTCCTTTTTGTAATCTTGAATTCTTCCAGGCTGGTGGCCATCTTCTTGCTACTAAGAAGTAATTTGCATATGTGGAGATTTGAAGGATCCATTTTGTTCTATCCTGTTTCTCAAACAAGGTTTTCTTCTCTTTTGTTGAGGAATAAGGTAAGCATCTGGTTAATTGTTTGCAGGCTTCCATTAAAATTTTCAGCACATTCATGGAGTCAGAGCAGACAGTTAAGCAAGTAATGTCTGCAGTGCAACAGGGCACAGTAGTTTGTCTGGTTTTTCAGAACAGTTACTGGAGCTAGCCTAAACCTGCTTATGTCTTTCTTTGCAGAGAAAAATGCAATGATGTGCTGGGAAAGAGTCCTCCTGGGGAGTTTTTCCATACAGAAGTTAATAGATAGCTGAGCAGCTGCTCTGTGCTGCTGTAGAAAAGGCAGTACCCCAGGATTGCTCCCACATGTCTGGTATGTGGGCAGTTGCCAGAGTCCCTGCCTCAGCAGGTGCACAGGGATCCCATGCTTTTCCAGCACCGTAAATGCTTTACAGTCACTGAAGTCAGTGCATTAATTTGGAATTCTTTCCCAACCACTCTTCTGCCGGAGCGACTCAACTATGCTAAGTGAGGTAGATACACTACACATCTAAGGTTGTATGTCATACCAGAGCCACAGCAGCTTTCTGAAAGGCCCTTAATACTGAGTTCCACTGCCTCCATTCATAGCAGCCTACAGCTGGAACAGGGTATTCTGTCCCTCAAGTACCATATCTGTTAATTCTTACTAAGTATCTCTGCCTGCCTGCTGATACACAGGGTACAGCTCAGGCAAGCTGAGGGAAAACCTGGAACTAAGAGTCCTGCTGCAGCCTTCTCAGAAAACCATCCAGCCATCCAAGTAGGAGCAGAAAGGCTTGTCTAGCAGGTAGTGGTCTTTGTTTAAAACTTACTGTGTTTACTCATAGGTACAATATCTAAAGCAATCTTTCCCCTGGCAACTGTGGTGTTACAGTGAGGAGCATTCCTTCCTCACCTTCAAACAGTGCAGTCAAAGATCAGATGGTACTTGATGGGGAAAAATACTTGCAGACAGGGTATTTCTTTCACAAACATGCCTGTCTACCAAGTTATTAACAGGTAGAGCTGCTCCTACTTCTCACATTGCTCCTGTCTATTTCAGTGAAAAATGAAATAAATGCATCTTGAAACCAAGTTGAAGCAGACAGACTGATCAGTACTCAGCACTGATCTTCATGCAGAAGGTATGTAGCCATTATCAGCAGAGTTCTGCATTCTGTCTGCACGAAAGCTCCATTTTTAGGACACGGCTGAAGCCCTCTTCATGAACACTTTGTCTTACATAATTTTTCTTGGGCTTTAAGAAGAGTGCACTCCTGACAATTTCTACATGCTCTGAAAAGACAATCTCCTAACACATGAATGTTGACTTGTAGCCCATGATGTTTCCGTGTTTCCTAATTCTTTGTGCAAAAGGACCTTAAGAGAAGCAATTAGTGAGCTGCCCCAGGTTTTGCTGGAGACCAATGAGCCGAGCTGCTGTCCCATTCAGGTCCTGTGTCATAAAGTCACACTGATTTCCCTCTGTGTCAAACAAGGCAGAGATAGAGCAGGCCTTAATACTGTCCATGCCCATGAAAAAGACATTTTTTGGATTATCTTAATAGCTGTGCTGTGTCCTGGTCTGAAGCCTAATTGCAAATCATTTGAGGCATGGGCTGATATTGTAATTTGTTCTCCATCATTCTCCCTCCAAAACAAACAAAGACCTTTTTGTCTCTAGTGGAATATTCTAAGTGGAATATGCTTTTCAAAGCTGATGTCATATATTTCTTCCAGTAGTCACAGGCTAAACCTGGAGAGTTGGGAGAGGAAGATAGACCAGAATTTTTCACAGATTTTCCTGGTCTTCTTCATAATTTCCTGAGTTTTGTCATGATTAGTGTCACTTAGCTTCACACAGATACTATAGACTGGCCACCAGCATATCTTAATGAGAAGTAGGTACTGTGGTACCCACAGTAGTGATGTATACATTCAAGCAGAACAAGGAAGCTTCCCTGACTAAGAAGATGGTTGCCTTCTCTGAAGTGAATTTCTTTTCTGATGACTAGGCCAGCTGGAAAAAAAGTGGAAGAAGCTTCAAAACCAGATTCTGGGGCAGCAGCATCTGATTTGC
The DNA here is from genome assembly GCA_023637945.1 of Phaethornis superciliosus. NCBI lineage: Eukaryota > Metazoa > Chordata > Aves > Apodiformes > Trochilidae > Phaethornis > Phaethornis superciliosus. The sequence continues at coordinate 107,343,759 of JAJQWJ010000001.1, read as the reverse complement.
AGGCAGTTTTATCTGCTACGTGCTTTTCCAGAGCTTTGATGGCTTGGCATGATCATCTTAAAATCTCTGATCTCTCCAAAAGAAGCTATTTTCCACAGAGAAATATGTTTTTGGCAGATGCCTCTAAGGATGTCATGTGGAATAGCCCTAGCATCCAACCCGGTTGCCAGATGTCATATTTGGCATTGCCTTTGGATTGAAGATAATGATGCTAAGCAGATCCTCTCTGCTTTGAAGCTTACTGGCTGTCAGTTTTTCAGGGAACCACTGGAAAAAGCAGCAGTTGACAACATAAGGAAGATCAGATGCCCCTTTCAATTCAACACAAGAAGTCAATTCCAGAGCTTCAGGTTTCTCTTCTGCCACCAGCCTCAGCAAAAGTACAACAGGGGTAATTCTACCTCAGCAGGTAACAAACTAGGATACAAAGTCTGGAACAATTAGGTGTAAATCCTCTGTGCAACAGAGCATCAATTTTACTTTCCCTTCTTATAACATGGGGTGTGAACTGATCTCTGACCAGGCTTGAATTTCACTAGATTCTTTTTTCCTTTCTAAATAGTACAATTGTAGGTGCTTTTGCAGAGGATTAATTGTACAAAGTCAATTTTCCTCAAATGCACAAGAGCTAAGCATCCATTAAGGTACATTTGTGTTCAAAAGAGAACCCACATGTTACAACTTAAACAAAATCTTAAGTAGCAGAACCAGAGGCAAGAACTGATGGTACAACAGCTCCGTTTTCCTCTTCATGAGGAAATGGTGAAGGCATGTATACATGATGAAGCTGAAAAATACCAGCAGTTGCTTGCAGTTTTTTGATGGGAATTTTTTTTCCCTAACATATTTAACAGTATTCCTGTGGAATCCTTCTGACTAGTATATTTTCTAGGAGTTATCTGCCCATATCAACTGACTGATGGTAAATTGCTTGTCTGCTGCTATGCTCACTGGGCTTTTCTGGCAGACTTTATGGCCATGGACAATTTTACAGCCTGTTCAAAGAACAGGCTGTTCTTTCCACATCCATTTTCAGTGTATTTGAGGGCACCCTCTGACCAACAAGGGGTGGATCTTCTTTCTCGGTTAGTCTCACAGCATCTGTTAGTTTGGAAGCTAACTAGAAAAGCTGGGCTGACCTCTGTACACCTAGAATAGCTTTGTTCCTGCAGAGTTATTGGGAGTCTGTAGGATTTATTTTAATCGTTATACTTAGCCTCAAAAGATGTAGTTTGTTTGTTGTGGGTTTTGTTTGTTTGTTTGTTTTTTCTTTTCCACAAAGATACAGGATCTTTAGAACAGACAAAACCATTTTTCCTTTTCACATCCAGTCTACAACAGCAACAATAGGAAGCCAGCACATTAGAGCATGGACTCAGAAAAAGCATTTAACCTGCACTAAGCTGTATGAAGAGCTTCAGTCTTTTTCATTTCCAACCTAAATACAAACCAGTCAAATAAAATGCTACAGTCAGCTAGGTGAAGTCAATCAGCTAGGTGAGGTCAAATAGTCCTGTGAGGGACAAAACCATGGGCAGAAGTTATTTGCCCCTCTGTGAGAGACACTCAGTGTCTGATATCTTCTGTCTGATGTAGCAAGCCCAGCTTTTAACATCTGCAGATATTTCCTTCAGAGCTAGGGTATCTAATATCATGTACCTAAGTGAATAAATACTTGTTTCTGGTACCCAAGAATCTTGAGCCTATCTTTTCTATCTCTCTTTTTAAAATTAATATTATATTAATTTTCCACTACTACTTTTTCCATCCCATCTTCATTGAAGGTGAATTCATTCATTCATTTCATAGAAGAAAGGAGTGTTTCCAACTAACTTTACAGCAGTATGCCAACCAGTCAGTCCTCATCAGTGATTTTTAACCTAAGTGGTGCATGCAGATTGATGCACTGTACATGAGATCAAAGGATTACAGTTTATCTTGAGCTTGTTTACATTTAGTTAATTATAGCTTTGCAAAGTTATTCCTTACAGGTTCCCACCTTAGATAAATCAATGTCTTCAGTGCTTTCCTCAAAGTATTTGAGCTAAAGATATTCAGGATGGCTTAATACGCAGAAAGGGCAACCTTACATTTTTATGGAAATTGATCTAATTTATTTTAATTTCTTTGTGTGAACTGAAGTACATCAGCTGCTTTCTGACTTCAGCAATAACATGCCTGAGCAACTCTGCTAACCCCAACAGTGGAACACATGAAGGGAAACTGTGCCAGTATTAAAGGAGTTGGCATCTCTGCCCTGTTCTAAAAGTGATTCTGGTGAATACATTTTTTGCATCTGATGCTTTGATAACTAGGAGATGGTAATGGGAAGAGGGATGAACATGTAACTACTATAAAAAAAGTGGTTGTTATACTCCACTGTTTCTGATTTTCTCTTTCCTAAACATCTTGTAATTATTGTTTTCAAACTACAATTAATAATCTTTCCTAGACACCCCACAGGTTTGCTTTTCTTTTTTTTCTTTTTTTAAAGTGACACCCACCTTCATAACTCTGTGCAAGATTATGTCGGATGATGTTCACTGGCTGATCAGGAAGATTTTTGGATGGTGACTGGCTGTTGGGTACCAAAGAGTTGGTATAATGCCACTGGCATTCTCCATTTGTCTGCAGCGTACTCAAGAAAAATCGAGCCACTTCACAAGGGGTTCCTTGCGACTGTCCAAACTTTGAAGGCAGCACTTGCTTTTTGCTACTGAAGACGTGAGAATCTACAGGGAAGTGTCCATAATGGTAGGAGAAAGGCAAGCTATATGATGGGGCATATAAAAGTTCAGTGTTTTCTGAATGGAAGTTCTGTTCTTGAATGGTGGCAACATTCACTGAGGGGCTGGATCGCCAGTTTCCCACCTGGCTGCATTCCAGTTTGTCTGTTTGGAATGAGCTGTATTGCTGAGGGAAAATTTAAAAAAAAAAAAAAAAAAAAAGAAACAAGAAAAAAAAAAAAGGGGAGGAGGAGAGTTAAATGAGTAACTTTCATATGAAACTATGTAACACATCATACAAGTGCCCAAGGCTGGGCCTTCTTGAATTGTAATCCCATTGGCTAAAGGGAGGTTATATTTGAGAATTTTCTAGTTGGATTTTAGGTACTAAGGGTAGGCAACTGTAAAAACCAGAGGACAGATTTTGTTGCAAAGTACCAGAAGACAAAATCTGTCCTTTGCATCAGCTCCTACTGGGAAGATTTTCTGCTTCCACTTTCTCCAGACTCCAAATGCTTTTTGGGCTCTCACAGTTTTGAAGGCAGTATATATGCTAGCTGCATTCACTGCTGCTGTGTTCGCATCACTTGCCAGAGTTGGTTTGAACTACTTGTGCTGTCCACCCCAAGTACAAAAGCCTCTAATTATATTTTGGCCAACAAGGGAAATCCAACAGCAGCGCATACAGTTTTTACAGTAAATTCAGTTCTGAATTATTTCTATCCTGTCCCAAGAATTCTACCACAACATCTGGAAAGTAAACACTGCTGAAAATGTTACCTGCTGTGGATAAGGTGTTGCTCTGAGTTTTGCCTTCATTTTATTACTTTTAGGTTTTACTATTTTCCTTGTTTCCTGTGAGGTAGATACTGAGTTTCTGCATGAAAACTGTGACTTAGAAATGGTAACCTGGTCCAGTGACAGCTGAAGTTCCTTATACTCAATATCTCTGCAAAAGAACATTCCAATAAATTACATAGTAAAACATACTGCACAATGCCAAAATAGCTCCTTTGAAAAAAACGTTAGCTTTCACAATGTTTCATTTTGATTCTTCTAAGATTTTCACTGAGTCTGCAGTGTGAGGCTGGTGATGTCAGCAGGTGGTGAATTTTATGGTCTCACCCTGTCCCCATGGAAGCCTATCACAGACATTCCAATGGGAATTGCATCAACATGTTTGTACTCAATACGCCCACTGTGAACCTAAGCTGTGCCAACTTCTTCTCAGCCATCTGTGGCACCCTGTGGTTTGGAATCACAGATTCCAAAGCTGATAGAAAGACACAGATCAGTTTGTCTGTCTCCTCCTCAATTGGCCTGAGATGGTGATCAACCTGGAAGTAAATTCAACTCAAGAGCACACTGTTAACATCACTAACACAATTTCCTCCTTCTTACTCAAGTCACTTGCCCCAACTCATGGCACTCCATCAGATTTCAGGCTCATGCCTTTCCCTTATGCTGCTGGCTCTCATACATGTACAGGGAGGAGAGCAGCATTAGCTGTTGTGTCAAGGGCTGAGAACCTCAGTCGCATAGTTTAAGGAACTCAAATTGTAAAACACTCTGTAGTTTCCCAATTCATGCACTTGAACTCTTCAGGGTCAGGTATCAGAGATAACACTGTACTATGCATGATCCTACCACACACACCATGCAAGCACATCTTCCTTTCAAGCCAGAGGACAAAATAAATCAGTCTAGATGAAAGATGTCTTTTCCCCACCTGACAGGCACTTCAGTCACAATCTGTTTCAATACAGATTTCTGTCTCTCCCAGGTTTCTATCAAGATAGGAATTTTGTAACAACTTCATGACTTGAACCAGAATTCATAAACTAAGTGTTCAAACTGCTGTACATTCCCCAACTCAGAGGGAGCTACTTGCCATTGTGAGAATGCAGTTTTGCCCTGAGTATCTATGCAACCCAAGGCAAGTGAGGGAATCTTCAGTGAGTAATGCTTCCTGCCATATGTCTCCCAAATTGACACCATGACCTCTACTGGGTAGCAGCAGCTTTTATTCTGTCTGTACAGCACCAATGCAGTTCTGATGCCAATTACCAAAGTGGGACCCAGGTCTAATGCAAGTAGCTACAAGTGGTATACTTGCTCTTTTTATGTGATGTAACTGAAGGACGGATATGAGGAGAGAAAAGTGTCTGTAACATGCAAACACAGAATGATACTGGAAGACACAAGGAAAGCAGACTTAGAGGATTTAATTAGTAATGAATCAATTACTGATAACACATAATGGTACGAAGTATTTTGACTTACGTAAGGACATAATTGACACTCACTATGCAGTGAGGCCGTGATGAACGGCTGTTATGCACAATAGTAGCGTAGCTCTGTACCCAGACCCAGCCTCCATGCTTGGACAGCAGTCGATAATACTTGGTTGTGACTTGGCCTTTCACCAACACTGTAAATACAACACAAAAAAGCTCTTCACGTTGCTTGAACTTGTGACCACTTCCTGGAGATGTATTTTCAAGGCAGGAACTTTTCTCCCTCTTGCCCCTCCCTTAGATATCCTCCTCCCACCAAACTTTAAATAGCTCCACTGCAACGTACCACCTGTCCTGCCCCTTTACATAGTTTCACAAGGTCAGTGCAATGTTCTACATTTTGAATGTTGAATGTTGTTGTTCCCTTTACAAAAGGGAAAATTAAAATGCCCTTTGGTTCTTAAGCACCCAAAAAAGGCCACAGATATAAATCAGTTATCTGATAGGTTTCCTCTATGTATTCCTCTACGTACTAGTGTGGTTTCTCTGTGAAAAAAGTAGTTTTGGCATACGGCTATGCTATAATAGGAGTTGTACAGCATCTCTAAATATAATCTAGCCATAAATATTTCCAATTCAGTGCCAGGCATTTATTTAATGATTCACTGAAGGATAGTGTCCAGCCTTCCAAGGTGGCTCTTCTCTTTGTAACCCTGGAGCATTCCTCTCGGAAACTCCATCTTCTTAATCTTCTATACAATCAGTTACTTATTTTTAAATTAAGAAAAAAAGGGATTAAGGTTGCTACACAATCTATGTCCAAAAAAAGTGATAAATGGCAGCGTTTCCTCTCTATAATACATGATTAAGAAAAGGAATTTGATCAATGGCAGTGTTTCCTCTCTATAATACATGATTAAGAAAAGGAATTACTGCTAGCAAATATTAGGCTTGTACTTGACTAAACTTAGTAGCAAAGCTCATTACAATTTTGTTCTTTCATTGCACATGCCTGGTGGAGAAGAAGATACCTAAGAAATCAAACAACAGCATTTTCTTTCAACTAGCTTTAGTTAAATGAATGACAACTTGAAATGAAACTGTATGGCCATATAGTTAGTATTCATAGAAGACTTTTCTGACAGGGAGGACACCAAATGTTAAATTAGGAAATAACAAATGCATAATCTTTGGAGGTGTTTTTACTGCTTGGTAATTAACTATATGGCTATCAGTCATTGCTGGGGTTGGCTTTTTTTTTGTTCTGTTATTACCTGAGGGAGCAGGGGTATGTAATTTCAATAGTAATCAGAGACCTCAATAATACTAATAATGTGAATAGCCCAGTGTAAGACTGACAGAGATAGAGAAGCAAGTATTCAGCATTCTTATTCCTGCTAGAAAGATGTCTAAGTCTGTAGCATATAGGGCATCTCTCTGGATTGCTCAGTCTCCTATTTGTCTCTGCACATCACAACGTTTGAAGTTTTCTTCAAAGCCAGTTAATCTCCCTAAGAAATTCAGCTCTTATAAAATGACTTTAGAGAGGTCTTTCTGGAAGTGTCAGTTTTTCTTCCATTACAGGATGTGGTATCCATTTGTTGTGAAAGCAACAAGATAAACAACAACATCTTGTAGGACATTCAAAACCCATTCTCACTTACACCAAGCCAATACTATTTAGAATTTGAAGGCTGTCTTAGATACCAGCTTTTTTACCTCATACTTGCTGGTGTTCTTTTTCTACATAGAATACTCTGTGGGGTGGAGGTGTGCACATGTACATATGTTTGAGAGCATCACAAGGAATATGTGTGTAAGTATGTAAACACACCTGCAAAATATGAAGACGTGTATTCTTTACATCTAATATATCTCTCCAAGGTAAATGTCTTGTAGCTGCTACTCAAAAATTGAGTGTAACAATGCCAAAGATGTCTGTTTTAAATTTTTTTTCTTTAATAGTCAGCTATATGTCATGGAATCACTATATTTCTTGATACGTTATAATCCAAATAGTCCAGTTCTATGAAATAATGCTTATATATTGTCCTAGGCCTAGATCATCTAACAGACTTTTTTTGTAATGTGGTCTAGGCTTTTCAGAACTAAGTCTTCATGCTGGTTTTATGGTCAGGCTCTCCTTGAATTCAAAATCCTTTGCTACTCAGTCTTCCAAAATAGAAATTAATGCAATGAATCAATAATTGTAACAAAGTTCTTCCATGTGCTGTGGGACTAGTTTTGACTTTCTGTTACTGATTTTTTGAAATCCCTGTTTTAGCTCTCATTAAGACAGTATTTTAAAAGATGTGAAAACCACTGAGGGCTACAGTGTTCATCTTTCCTTCCTAATTATATGGATAAACCAGTATATCTCCTGGGACAGGGGAGGACCCTGTGCCTCCTGCATTTTTAGCAATCTGGGGGAAGTCTGACCATGGCAAGGGGACAGAAGCTATGCTTCCGATACAGTAAATGAGGTCAATTTCCATTTGGCTCTCTGTTAAATTACCCTGTTCGATGATGATTGGGAAACCTCAGAAAGGGAAGTGAGGTAAATCCACTACCAAGACAATCTGTGCAGGCTCAGACTTCTTGGTGGCCTCAGCTGCAATCAAATGGGGAGGGCTCAGTGGCTTTAGTCTTGGCTCTTAGATGTGCCATTTGTAACTGGGTGTTCCACTGTTGTGGTTCCCTCCTGGTTTAGCAGGCAAGCTGAAAAAGGCACTGGACTGGCTGGGTTGGTCCTTCTGGTCTGTCAGAGATGGCTATTTTAAAAGGCTCCAGCAGACTCATGGCCATGTGGCTGGGAGTTCCTAGCCTGCACTTAGAGCTATCACTAAGGGCTTCTTGGTTCTTCACTCATTGTAGTTGTTTTAGCTTCCCTGGCACACACAACCTGGCATGTCAGCAGTCCAGCCCTCAAGCAGTGTGGTCAGTGGACGGTGCTCTAGCAGAATCTACTTTTCTTGTGCCCTCTTAAAAACTAGTGCAGCTCTCTCAGAAGGCTTGATTACTGGGGGAGCAAAAGTAGAATTTTGTAGACTCAGTTCCATGGACAGAGTGGAAATTGTGCTCAGCTAGAAGTTAAGTTCTGTAAATACATAGATTTACTTCCAGGAAGCAGCAGAACAGTTCAGTGATGAAATCAGCTGAGGCTGGAGCTTGCCTTAACATCTCTCTTGTAAGAGAGATGAGACAAGGCAGAGAGATGGTATTCTTGTAAAAGATCTTGTGGGAAGAGCAATGAGGCTACAGCATGTCAGAGTCACAAAATCCTCCTCACAGAGAGACAATGGTACAAATGAAGTGCTTTCTCCAATGAAGTGAGGCCGGAAAAATGTTTTGTCTATACTGAAACAGAAGAATATTTTGTCTGTAGCGGAACAGCTTCTCTACTCCATCTTTTAGAATGCAAGTTCCTTAGGCATGGTCTCTTTGTGTGTCTGCATTTCCCCAGCTGCAGAGCAAACACTGTGTATATTGATGGTGTTATGGAAATAAATAACACTAGTTCAAAGGCTAGAAGATTTTTTTATATATCTGGAAGCTAATAAAATGTTAAAACATGCTGCCAGCACACCTTAGGCAAATATTCACATCTACGTTTTCCGCAAAGTCTGAGGTTCTTGCTCTATCCCTTCTAACTTGTACCCCTGACTGTTTCCTTTGTTTTGCTCTCTGTGCAGCCTAACTTAAAGTTCAGATGCCTTAGGTCCTCAGTTTGGAATTTTTTTTCCTCTTTTAAAGAAGCAATTGCCTTTATTTTTTCCTTTTTTTTTTTTTCCCCCCTTAATACCCTTATTAGGTGTAACATGTTTCTCTCTAGATTTATTTATCAGATGACACTTAATCATCAAATTGCTTTATAGAATAGTGTGTCAAACTTGCCAGCCTCTTACTGTTCCTGTTTTGAAGACATTTACTGATGGATGGTGGGGGAGTTATTACAGTGCTCCCCAGAGGAAGTTTGTACACTTAACATCTGTTTTAATAATTCCTGTTACTTGGTACTCTGACTGTGATTCTGCACTCTTCCCGCTGTTGCCCAAGCATTAGCCATTATTTTTTGCTTCTTGGCATTTATTTGCTGTGAAACTTTCATAAATTTCTATGCAGATGTCTCACATTCTTCTTCTGTTTTTAAACTTTAACATAATTTATCATTGTAATTCAGATACAGTATCTAGAGAACTGCTTTTAGTTATTCTGTTTGGCTGCGGGATTTTTTCTTGTTGGAGGAGGAAGGGGGAGTTAATTCAGTAAACAAAATGTGACTATTTGAAACTCCAGTCATACACAGATGAAACTGGCAGTCAAAGGACGAGTCTACTACTGTGCACACAGAATTATCCATCACGCTGCTCTAAACTGTTTTCTGGAGATGATTGTGGCTACAACGGAAAAATCTTTTTACTGGTTGACATAGGTATTTTAAATAGTCTTGAGAAAATAATTAGTGGTATTTTGTACAGGTCAACAGTCACAGACAGATGCAGATGTTAACGCTACAAAGAGGATGCCTCCAAAAGGACATTATCATATGCCCTGTTTATTCTCATTTTTGGCTAGCAACGACCCAGAGTATTCAGTGGTGTCTTGATAAATATGAACTTGCTGTAAAGACCAGTTTTGTCTTTCCCAGATATAGCACACACTGCCATCATCAGAATCCAGTCCTTAGAATTTCAGCACTGGCTTGCCTAATACATTGACATCCTCTTTTGTATTCCAGATCCTTATGAACAGCACATATTAATGTGAAGAACTGACTACCCCCTCTTTCAGGAAGCCTAAGAGGATTTGAGTCTGGTTGCTTTCAGCCCAAGGGAGCAATCTGAAAAAAAAATTCACTAACATTGGGTTTTGGATGTCATCTTTCCATCATATGGGCTGTAGCAGACTGAGCCAAGACCAGAGTTCAGCTATTCCCTCAATTTGCTTCTCAAATTAATGTGCTACTGAATGAACTACCTCCCAAATCCAGATGTTTGAAGATGTGATTAGTGTCCCTGTTGGCAGATGGGGAGTTATTAAATGTGTAATTTTTTTCCCTGACACTCAACTCTCCAAACCTCATCCACATGCTATTAATGAACATTCATCTAAGGATTTTTTTTTGTTTGCATTCACTTAAAACATAGGATGATTATTGCTAACATATTTCAGAGGAATGAGGAGCTGTTATATAATTTTTCTTTTAACAACAGAGCCTAGTAAAGTTCAGATTTTTCCCTCTCACTCACTCACTTGTTCTTTTAGGTTTTTTTCCTTCAAGAATTCACCACAAAGAATCAAGTCCAAATTTTTAAAAGAGCCTAGATCCTTTAAGTAGAAAGATAGAGGTGGCCAGAAACATTTTATTTCAGAATCACTGCTTATTGAGTACCTAGCTTATTTGCAAAACTAATGTTTTCCTAAAGTGATAGCCAAGCACTTTTGAAAATCTAGCTCTAGTCAGTATTTGGAAAGCTTTCTCTACTTTCCAGCACAGCGCCTGTTGTCTGCAAAACCTCTCAGTCTATTTAATACATTTCAGTCCAGCATTCTCTTTACTTACGCAGATGATGAGCATATCGCAAATGGAATACATCACAGCCATGAACATGGTGGTAGAGGGTTTTCTCTATCAGATCTTGGGGCTCATATCCAGTTAATTCAGTCACCCTGGAAAAAGAAAATTTTGTAATAACCAAAATCTCTAGGAATATTCTATTTCATTAACTTAACATTTGATTGTGCCAAAAAATCAGGTGCCTAAGATCTGCAGGACACAATGTTACTTTTGGAGTAAAAATCCTCATCTTTATCGTAAAATAAACCCACTCCACTCATCCAAAGAAAATGCAGCTATTCTCTGGCCAGCCTGACACACAGGAAAAGGAGTTCTACATTACTGAGAGAGTACTTAGACATTGGAATGGACTGCCCAGGGAAGTGGTGGAATCACCATCCCTTGAAGTATTTAAAAAATGTGTAGATGAGGTACTTATGGATGTGCTCTAGTGGCCATGGTGGTACAGATATTGATAAATATTTTTTATTTATTTTATTGAGGGAAGGGGGTTTTGATGGTTGGATGCGGTGATCTTAGAGGTCTTTTCCAACCTTGACAACTCTGTGATTCTGTGATATTTCTGCTTTGTGCTTTTGCCACTGCTGTGCACGATCCTTTTCACAAAGATCCAGTTGAGGAGCTATTCATGAAACAATAAAAGCACTCCTGGGAACTGCTGACAAGTTGAAATATGCTTTTGTTGTCAGTCCATAGAAGCTGTTATCATCATCTATAAATAAAATCAGGCTAATGCTTTACAAAAGGAAGCAGGAGCTTATTAGAGCTGAGAATGTGGAAAGATAGGGAGCTGTGAAGATCACAAGCTAAGAAAAGGATGGCTGAAGCTAGACTTCAGAAAAACATCCTTACATGATGGGAAGTAGAAGAATGGAACAAATTTAAAACAGCAGCATCTCTGTAGATGTTGAAGAACCAGCCTACACTAGTCAGACTTAGATGGTGTCAGACCTGAAGAGTCAAACTTCATGGTTCAAAATGGACTTTTTTTTACTTAGTGCTGTTGCTTAAGAACAAAAATCCTTAAAGTACATTGTGCAACTCAAATGTAATGTGGCTTGTTTACCTAGTGTTGTTAGGGGTGTTTAATGCTATCCTGGGCTTTCTTCACCTAGAAAGGCAGAACAGAGGTACAATACAAAGGAATGTATACACGAACCACCAACATTCTCCAGGCAATCCGCAGAATAAAATTGTTAATGCTGAGGATCTACTTCTGCAGCAGCAGGTGCATCTGCATATTTTAATTTCTGGACTTTTATTTGGGATTAACTCTACCCTGGGCCTGTGGGTTGAAAGCTTTATAATAATTGGAGTGCCTTAGACATGCTCTTGGAAGAAAGAACGCAGTTCACCTTTTCATGATGTGAACTACAGTTCAATGAATAAGGACCATCATAACATTCCCTTCAAAGCCATGTTTCTAGTCTGCACTTAAACACTAATGAAGATATACTACATCAGAGAACAACACAGCAGTACCTACAGAAATAAATATGGGGTCTCAAGCAATGAGTCATCGGGGGTTGCAGAAAATGTAAACTTTTGTTACTGTTTTTTTCTTTTGTAGCAATTATGTATCTTCTTTACTCTTATACTAACACTAAGGAATCATGTGTACCACACACAGACTGAGGACTTTACATTCGATTTGAGAAAGAGTGGTAGGGGATGGAATTCTTCTGAAGGGAATCAGAAAAAGAAAACGAAATTTAAAATGCCTTCTTAGTCTGGCTTATCAGAAGTACAGTACTGTTACATTCATAGCTCCCCTAGCTATGCCTTCATCTGGGACACTTTTGCATGCCTTTGCCACAGACAGGGACTGCCAAGATGGAGTGAGCGTGTGTGCTCTCCTGGCTTACAGTTCTAGGCCCATCAGGTGAAATACTGGTGAAAGATTCTAATTTGGGTTTCAGTGCTGCTTCCACAAGGGTGGAAGTTTCATCCTGATCATTTACTTGGTGAATACAGAAACAGCTAATAAAAAAACAAAATGCCACAAACCTAAACCAAATGCTAATTTTAATGGAGGTACAGCCTAACTTTAAAACTGGTCTTCCCACGGGACAAAAAAACCCACCATTAACATTCATGAGGACACCTAAACTTTTGAAAAATTGATAATAAACTCAGCTCCTCGACATCCTTAATGAAAAGTTAGCCCTTTAGATAGCCACTGTAGGGAGCTCAGTTTCTGAACATTGTTCTTTTCATGTGAGAGGGCACACAGGACAGAGCTCGCCCAAATGACCAGTTCTGCCCCCTAGAGTTCCATTAAGCCTTTGTAAATCACACAGCAATGAATGAACAGGCTGCACACAGAAAATCAGATGAGGCAGATCACTTTGGAAGTAACTCTTCTTTTTCCAATGACCTTGATAAAAGAAATTTTGCATGTTTATATTGCATCAAGTGTATAGAGAGGCTTACTTAACTGCTCCTTCCTAGAGTTTTCATGCTGATCTGTCTCCTGTGACTGTTACTAGATGTTACTAGATCTGGAGATCTAGCAACCCTTTTGCTTGTACAGATACCAGAAGCAAGCCTAAAACCAGTTTTGTCTTATTCCTAATGTATCCCTGCTCTAAGCAAATATAATTTGGTTTGCTCAGCTGGGAGAGCAAAGGGCTTTGATAATGCTTAATACCCCTTATTGTCCCCTCTGCAGAGGACACCCATCTGCTCTTCAGTAAACACAGCTATGCAACAGTACCGGTTCTATCTGCTCTCCTGTCAACACCTCTGGTTACACTGTCTCCTTTGAAGACAGGTCTCCAGGCAGTTCCTCTTTGGCATATTATTTCCGTTTTTTCACATGCAAAGGCATGTTGCTGAAGTCTTGTGCTTCTTTGTAGCTGTTACATTAAGTAAAACATGAGAGAGAGAAAAAAAAAAGAAAAAAAGAAAAGAAAGGGAAAAAGAAAGGAAAAAAGAAAAGAAAAAAGAAAAAAAAAAGAAAAAAGGAGAAAAAAGAGAAGAGAAGAGAAGAGAAGAGAAGAGAAGAGAAGAGAAGAGAAGAGAAGAGAAGAGAAGAGAAGAGAAGAAGAAAAGAAAAGGAAAAAGAAGAGAAAAGAGAGAAAAGAAAAAGAAAAAAAAAAAAAAAAAAAAAAAAAAGGAAGGATTCCAGAAACAACTTTGTATTTTAATAGCTGATGGCTCACTATCTCATTGACTTACCATGGAGAAAGAGCATGTTCTTGGATGGTTGACCTGCCATGCAAAACTTCCCCACTGACTTGGATACTGACTCTTTTTCACTGTTGGACATGAATACAATTTCTGCTTCTTGAAAATTCAGCATTCCAGGGAAATGAGAGCGTATGTGACATACTGCTCTAAATACTATGGGATTTTCAAAGAATGATCATCTGTGTCAATAGGAAAACCTGTTACATTGACAGGGAATTGGACTTCTTCCCTTAAGGTGTCTTGAACCGCACTGTACAGAGTATCACTGTATACCATAAGATGCCAAAATGCATATAAAAGATGTTTCCAAAAGAGAGGAATTAATAATTTCACAGGTCATTCAGGTCTGATTTTGTACTCTTTTCTTCTCATCTGGTATGTGAGCTATAGCAACAGAGAGGCAGGGTTCTCTTTCCTCAGCAATAGCCATTTTTCCACATTTTGTTTAAGAGGGCAGAGTTTTCATGTGGTAGCCAATCAAATCTGTTTTCATTCTAGCAGCCCCATTAGTAAGGTTGGTTTCATTGTTTAGGCATTATACTAAAGTGCAGAAGTCTATGTTTTCTTCATAGTTTCTCAAAAGCTTTCTGTATGACTCCAGCAAGTCATTTGACCTCTGTATTTCAGTTATGGCTTTTTTTTTAAATTATAGAAGATGGTACATCATTATTTCTTTTGCTAGCTTGGTATGTTAAAACTTATTTCCTTTAAGGTAAAAATGTATTGCTGCTCATCTGCCTATGAAAGCAAGAAGCCTTTAGTTGACTCTCTGAAGCTGTAATTTAACCTACATAACTGTAGGTTAAATTGTACAGGCTCTTACATGTTGACATTCAAAACAAAATGAAGTCTATTCAGCGACCTGAAGGGCTTTGAAAACTCACATTGTCTTTGTGTTCCAGACCTATTTTGGACTATTCCATTCTGTCATGGATATACTGATCTGTTTGAAAATCACCATAGCTTGTAACACTTGGAAAATATTTTATGTTAGAAATGAAACAGCTGCTTACCTGGAGTCAAGGAATATTAATTTTAAGTCCAAACTGGCTCTGAACATAAACATGTTACTATGAAGTTTGATCTCAGTAATTGCACTGGGAGGTAAAGATTGACCTACAGCCACCAGTCCAACGATTTGGTAACAGGAATCATACAAAGACACATCTAGCATATACTGCCGTATCTTCAGGTAGCCACTGCAATGAATCACCTGGCATGAGAAGAAAATACATTCAGTATCTGATGGCAATGTAAGATGCTGCAAGTCAGCTGACCACCCAGTTTCAATGAGATTACAAAGCAATACATCCTTATAACACTTCAATACTGCATCGTCTATTAAGACTCCAGAAGTGCAGTTAATTTAGAAATGGAGATTAAAGCACAGTAAACACAGTTTTAGAGTTTACTGCCAACACAATTAATCCAGTATTGAAGCACATGCTCTTTGGGACTATCTAGACGGCTTTCCAGTTAATAACTTAAGCTCTCTACAACACAAATTTCTGGTAGATACAGTCAGAATTCCTTTTCTTTAATAAAAAAATCTGGAAGATTCTTTTTCAAATTAATCTTTCTCTCACACACAGGTATTTATAAACATTTACATCTTAATGGGTTATTATTCTGATGAAAAACAGACACTTTAAAAACCTAGTGGAGGTTAATTTCTGTATATGTAAAAGCACTGGAAATTAGTTTTAAATGCTCCAGTCAAGTTGAGATGCCATAATTTGAAATGTTACCAAGCCCAGAGTCTTGAGAGCACATTTTTGAATCCCCATATACAATTTCTAATCACAGAAGTGATAACTTTGTTATTAGACTTTAAAAATTCACAATATCAGCTAAAGAAGATAACCCTGGGTGTCTTTCAGAAAGTAAAACTTATTTAATGCTGTGCTTATTTAATGCTAACTTAATGCAATAAGAAATCATTTGTACTTCTATCAATTTTCTAGTCCATACAGCAGGCATACTACACATTCTCCAGCTAATTTCTGTATTTGTTTGACTTTTAATTGTGTCCAAAATAAAGGAATTATTTTCCACTGTATCTAGTACTCCTGAACAACCTACTAAACAGTCACTCATAATAGGCTCCTCCTGTATGATCTTCCATCCTCCTCTCCAATCACCTTGAGGTTACTATACTTAGCTAAGGTACACTAGCAAGCAAAACTTAAGATCTCTCAGCAGATCTTACTAATTCCCTGCTATTTGATTAATGAGTCCTAGTTTTGCTTCAACTACTCAAGTGATATAAGCAATATATTAGCAAGCCCTGATTCTAAGTACAAAGAGGATAAATTTAGGCAAACATCCCTCTGGATTAATTCATCCTTAAACATTTCACCGCGTAAACTTTTACTGGGGAGCAAAATAAGAAGGTGAACCCCCTGATTAGCAGTCAGAAATGGGGAAAATAAGCAACACAGGGAGATACCACCACAAGCTCTGCTCTTTTACCTGATTTTGGATTCAGCTTTGAGACAGAATCATCTTTTGCTGGGAAGCAGCTGAGCAAACAGGGGTCCATGTAATGAAGAATTATCAGTCTAACCAGGTAGATAGCAGTGTAAATATACAAATATATCTGGACCTTGAACACATACTTTAAAGATCTCTGCTTCTCTTGCATGCTTTTTCTTATGTTTTCGAATAACTCAAACAAAATTAATCCTCATCAGACTGTACATGAAATACCATTCTTTCCTGATAGAACTGTACTGTGTGATAGAACTGTACTGTGCATCTTGAAGAGCAGTAAATGCATCCTGTAAAGCTGCAAATAAGAACTACCTGAATGGCAGGTGCTATTATAGAAACTCAGCATTTCCAGTGGTTTCTTATTTCTTGTAATAAATAGAAGATTAACACAAACAATAAGATTTATTTTAAAAAAATGTGGTTTCATACAATACAACCCCAAGTTGATATTAATGATTGTTTAGGGTAACATGGTTTCACTAATGTTCAGGTAATTCTGGTCAAGCCAGCAAAGGTAACTTGTGCAACTGGGGGGCTGCTCAGTTGCAGCATATAACATCCAGGCAGAGGAATGCAGAAAGACTTCCAAGCTCCTGTGTCTGGTCCCTGTTCACCTCCCTCCAATTCCATGGAGAAATAAGACCTGGCTGTGCACTCTCCTTCACCTCCATGAATGTGCTTCAGCCAGTTCCCCAATCTGGAAGACCAGGGATCAGGATGTGTCACAAAACAAATTTCAACTCACTGCAAGAGAGTATAGACCTGCATTACTAACAGAGTCTGCCATCAACAGTGGCAGGTTTTGTATCTGTTCTGATTCTCTCCATCATAGACTTTGCTTTCAGTTACATAGATGAAAAAAAAAAACAACAAAACCAAAACAAAACAACAAAAAAAAACCCAAAAACTCAAAAGCCCCAAACCAACCTAAATAAATAATCTTGTCTCTTTCAGGGAAAAAAACAAACAAACTTATCTACATTACCTTGTAACCACTGCATGTTAAGCCTGCATTCCTCTTGGCTAGGACACACTTCATTCTCAGGAAAAATGATCTTTCAATTTCATATTCTGAAAGCATAAGCCACACTGCTTATTTATTACTGAAGATTTCAAAACTGTCCATTACATTGCTTTTTATGATTTAAAAGCTATGTTTATGTCTCAGCCCTTGGTAGCAATAGAATTCAGTCATTATACTTGCCTGCCTAATCATGTCCTCAGGTTCTGTCTTACCTTCATGTTAGGATTCCCTGTGAAAGTTGGACAAGTAAAAAAATTTCTGGTTTTCCCATCCTTCACAAGACAAACACCTAATTTCTGGATAGCTAGGTACCACCACATGTTGATATAGGGAATTAAATGTCTCCTTTGGAACACAGGTAATTGAAAGTACTCTTCAAAACAGCAGCAGAATGAGAAACAAGAAAATGCATTGCTTTTGTAATAATTTGAGTGTATGTAGCTACTTATGCCCAGAATGGTGAACTTCTGGCCTCCACATGCAATATTATACCCTGTTCCATTGTCTTTCAAAACCATTTTGGTAAACTGTTTGTGAACAAATGTCTTAATGGATAACCTCCAGAAATAATTAAAGTTAAATAGTACGCAGGTACACGTTTTCTGCTAAGCAGAAGTTACTATTATCTTTAACATTAATTATTCTCAATAACAATTCAGGCATCATTAATAGTTCTGACTTTTTATAATGAAAGTTGCAATTTGGCAGAACACAACTGTATTAGGAAGAAGACCTCATTTGATGTATCTGTGAACAGAAAAATCAGAGAAGCATAGAGACTTTCATATTTGTTGCAACATGTATTACCTCCTAACTCCCCACAGGGTTTGATCCAATGTCCATTGCTGGAGTCTTGTTTTAACTTGATTTAACTGTTGTGTTCCAAATTTTCATGCATCCATCACTGAATTAACACCTCTTAGTCACACACCTGCAGTAGTTGGAGCCTCAGACCACTACCTAGAAACCAATAAACTCTCTACATTAACTTCTGAGTATAAAGGTCTGAAGATACAGCCACAGCAAAAGGATTTAGTGAAGAGGGAAAAGAAATGCAGCGTGTAGTGCACCTCAACTACTATCAGCCTTCCTGAGTATTTGAACTTCCTATTTATCTTCCTAATGCAAATTAGATCCATGTGGGGGAAAACAGGTACTTAAATGAACTGACAAATCTCTTACAGAGTTTTAAGTACAAACGTATACAATATATAAACATATAAAATACTTTCCCTTTGTTATTTAAAATTGGTAATTATTTCACTATTTAAGAAGAGGCCTTGTCTCCCTGATTTCATGATGGTGGATGGTAAGCAAGAGGTCCCAATGGAATACCAGTTCTTGTAACTAGGTCCAGGCTTTCTAGAAAATCAGGAGGGTGATTAAAAACAATTCAAGGGCAAAGACACTGTGTGGCATAGGAGAACAGAATAAAGAGGGATAGAGCTGTACTTTCATTTCAAGGAGTATGGGGAAGGAAGTGCGATATACTTGTAATTCGGTAGTAGCTGCATGTGATTTGTGAGACTTAAGAGTAACAATTTGTAGCTTTATCATTGTGTAATCAAGTGCAAAATTATATAACTGTAATTTAATAATGATGTGTTTATTAACTGTAGATCACTGAGTGATTAGGTTTTTAGTAGTGTGTTGCTGAACCGACAAACACTAGTCCCTTAAATTAGTTATATCTTGTGCCTGCAATCTAAAGAGGGAAGAGTTACCCATGAGGTACCTGGGGACTAATCTGAGAGTTTCCATTTTTAAGGCTTGAGCTAGTTCATATTAGGATGCCTTAAGTAAGCAAACCCAGAGATGGGTCATGTGGCCACACAGAATTTGTGCCCTGAGTGACATACTGCCTTTTTACCTGAAGAGGCCAAAGTACTCTATACCTGATGGTAAGCCTTCCTTATCTTCTGTGTATTTAGAGTGATCATTTGTGTGGAGTCCAGCATCACTGTGAGAGTTATTTCAAGGAGGAAAAACCAGTGTGCCTAAAGACAGAAGGAGAACCTGACCATTTCTATATGGTCTGAGGCCATATCAGCTGCTCATGCAGTGACTTAGTAATGCAACATGTCCAATAGCACAGCTGGATATGGAGCACCACAGCATTTTTAACTGGACAGCTGGGATGGTTACATGGCTGGTTAAACCTAATGGTTGTGTCAAGGTTCCCAGTGAAAAATGTGCAGGCACTACATAGTGTCTGGCATCTTGTTTGCAGGAGTGGAGCTGCAAAATACAAAAGCTGCCAGAAAGAGATACTTATGAGTGTGTGTATGAGTATAAAATCTACTAGCAAGCTTTGACACTGACTCGCTGGCAGGGAAAAGCAGGACTAGACCATTCATATTGCTTATGCTTATGTGAGTCCTATGAGTGTGTGTGTGGTGCCTGTAAAAACACTGTTCTACTGTCTGTGTTGATCTGTCAGTGTGTATACAGGTGTGTTTGTGTGCACCTACTGGGAATAAAAGCTTCTCCAGACCTGATCAAGAGAATACAAAATATAACAGAACAATGAGGCCAAAACTCTCAAATAAAGTATCTAGCTATGCGAGACTGTGAACAGTGTGAATCAGAATTCACATTAACTGATACGTTTGCCAGTGTTGCTCCCAAGTACCCTTGAGAGTAGCTGAAGGGGTATAAAAGCAAAAAAGAACTAAAGTAAATTTGCAATTTTAAAGCTGATTGGGAAATAAAGATCCCTGGTGCCCTGCTGGATGCTAACATAATATAATATAAATACAAACATATAACAAATTATGTTATAACATAACATAATACAAACCTTAAAATATCATACACATGATGTACCCAGTGTAATTAAGATGGTCTGCTGTGATGAAGAGAATGTAGAAAGAAAATGAAGTACCTAAAGGTTTAGCAAGCAGAGATGGAGCTGTTGAACATTCAAACAGGAGAAATCAGATGAGCTGTGAGAAGTGTGATTACTGACGCATGCTGTCCTGCTGTAGAAGTTAATCACAGAATTGTGAGTGGATAGTAGACATGAAAACTCAGTTAATAAGAAGAAAATAGCCTGTAGCATAAGTAGCCAGCACCCGCTGTAGACGTAGAATGACTGGAGATGTCCAGTTGTTGTTGTCCAAGGTTGTAGCAAAACCCTCAAATTAGGGAAAACAGTAAATGTAAAACAAGCACTCCAGGCTAGAAAGAGGTGAACGCAACCAATTATTCTGAGGAGTTGGTTTATCAGTCAGAATTAAGTTTTGAAAAGCTGCAAAAATGTAACAACATCTAGACCTATCACTAGAATTGGTATCACTGGAATTCTTTCAAGCAAACATGCAAGCACAGTACATATAAATAACAGAAAGAATTTTAGGCTATCAAGAAGGTACATGAGGTCTGAAACAGAAAGGAAACGAATCGTGTTATCAAGTTCTTAAGCAATTAAGGTTGAGAGTAATAAACATATGTATATTAAACCAGAGAGAATAGTGAATAGTAAAATGTTATGATTGAACCAGAATATAAACAACACTGAAATAAAATAGCCTTTCTAACTATTAGAAAATATTAACACAATCTAATAACAAAAGCTTAAGCACTGTATTTTATTATTCTTAGATGTTAACTATATAAATACATCACTGAAATATTAACACCTTCTTTTTAAGTGCTAAGAAAATATTTAAAATGTGTATAAACTATGTCTGTTTGTTATAGAGAAAAGATGAAACCAACAGGTTGCAGACATTAGCTAATAAAGGTCAAGAAACAAAATGCTACAGAGTAGAACAGAGAGACTTATTGATATGTTCCAGCTGAGTTAACACACACACACACACAGACACACACACACACACTTAATAATAACCTTTGTTGTTTTTGTCTTCCACAGGTATGACAGAAGAAAAGGTTATCCATTTAGATACTATGGAGATTGATAACTACACATTGCTCGGCTTTGGTTTTGTACTGTGTTTTTTTCTTTTCTGAAAAGGGTGAATAAGAATAAAACTGAATCCTGCATGAGGATGTCTTAATCTCTAACAAAAGAAACCTCATTTCTCTGTGTATGTACTTCATATTATTATTAGTGATAATGATTAAAAGAATACTATTACAGAACTGTAGTATCTCTATGTGTGCTCTGTGTGTGTGTGTCTATGGATGTAACAATGTATTTATAAAACAGCATTTTTAGAGCTGCAAGAAACAAAGGAGAATTCATTAAGCATAGCAATGCCTCCCACTGTAAACTGTACTTCCCAAATGTGCAATCATAACACCTGAACTGCAGTAACCGTATCTTTGTACGGTGTGATATTTGGGATATTTTAGATTGTAGTAAAACAATCTCATACGTAAATAAACATTTGTCACTGCAGGAGGTATTATGTATTATGTTCCCTCACTAACTACAGCTTCCAGAAGCAAGTTACAAAATTGGAAATCTGACAACAAACCGGATAGGATACAATAAGTTATGATAAATTAGAACAGTTCAGTTGGAAGAGACCTACAAGGGTTATCAAGTACAACTGCCTGACACTTCAGAGATGACCAAAAACTGAAGTGTATAATTAAAGAGATGTGAGGTCCTTTTAATCAATGACAGGCTTGGGGCAACAACCACCTCTCTAGGAAGCCAGTTCCAGTGTTTAGCCACTCTCTTGGTAAAGAAATGCTTCTAATATCCCATCTAGATCTCCCATAGTGCAGCTTTGAACCATTCCCATTAATCCTGTCACTGGATACTAGAGAGAAGAGATCAGTACTTTCATCTCTTCAGAAAGCTATAGAGAGCAATGAGGTCTACCCTTAGGCTCCTTTTCTTTGAACAAGACAAATCCAGATTCCTTATCTAGTCCTCACAGGACATTTTTTTCACATCGTTCTTAAATTGCAGGGCCCAGAACTGCACATAATAATCAAGGTGAGGCTGCACCAACACTGGCTGTAGGTGAATATTGGCTGGTTACACTGTTTGATGCACCACAGGATGTGGTTTTCCCTGCCAGGGCCACACGCAGCATCAACCAGCAACAGCAGATCCCTTTCGGCAGGGCTGATCTTCAGCCACTCCTCTCCCCACCACCTGAGGTTTCATAAAAGGTAGCAGTCACCACATAGAGCTGGCAAATTTTGCTGTAACTCACACTAAACTTCACTGTTGTACCTCTTAGCACAATTTCTTTCAAATACCTACTGTTGAAGCAAATTCACCACAAATGAAAACATTTGTCTGTTTAATTCACCTTCTCTAGTGTTTGCCATAGCCGTCTGAAATTCTGACAAACTGCTATATATTGCTACAAAAGGCCTGAACTCAGTTTTCTCTTACAGGTATTGAAGCATGAGTCTGCTTTTCCCATCTTGCCCTTTACTTTCCATGTAAGCATCTATTTTGCCACTTTTCCTGAATGTAACTTGTTTCTGTCTCCCAAACAATTTTAAAATAATTGGGAATTTGATCCCTCTTTTCAGAAGAGACTTGTAAATTTTTCAAAGTTTTTACCTTCTTCTCTTCAGGCTTTTTTTTCAGAACATTAATCAAAAGACTGTCCTAATAGCTGCTACAGCTAAAAAGAAACCTTCACCCTGGCTTCTAAATTGCTACGTATCTTGAAAGGCACTGGTGATAGTTTCCTGAAAGGTAGTCCAAGCACCTTAGTACAGATTTTAACATTTCCCAGAACCTATTGACACTGTGTCCATCTACTACAGGATTTAGAGATTAAAATCACAACCCCATGCAACACTACAGATTTGGAGGAGTGGCTGGAATGCTGCTAGGTAGAAAAGGACCTAGGACCATTGGTCGAAACCACGCTGAATATGAGCCAGCAGTGTGCCCAGGTGGTGAAGAAGGCCAACAGCATCCTGGGTTGTATCAGGAATAGTGTGGCCAGCAGGAGGGAAGTGATCCCGCCCCTGTTCTCAGCACTGGTGAGATTGCACCTTGAGAACTGTGTTCAGTTCTGGACCCCTCACTACAAAAATGTCATTGCTGTAATGATTTCAGAAAAGGGCAACCAGGCTGGTGAAGGATCTGGAGAACAAGACCTATGAGGAGAGGCTGAGGGAATTTGGAATGTTTAGTTTGACGAAAAGAAGGCCGAGAGGAGACCTTATTGCTCCCTGCAACTACCTGAAAGGAGGTTGCAGAGAGGCGGATGCTGGCCTCTTCTCTCAAGTAAATAATGATTTGTTTACTTGAGAGAAGAGGAAATGGCCTGAAGTTGCACCAGGGGAGGCCTATACTAGATATTAGGAAGAATTTCTTTACTGAAGAGTAGTTAAGGACTGGCATGGGCTGCCCAGGGAGGTGGTGGAATCACGTGAGGCACTTCAGGACATGCTTTAGTGGACATGGTGATATAGATAAATATATTTTATTTGGTGGAGGTGGAGGGTGTGTTGATGGCTGGATATGATGATCTTAGAGGTCTTTTACAACTATGGCAATTCTGTGATTCTGTGAAAAGCAGAACTTCAGGTTTCTTTCTAAATGTTTACCCTCCCTTTTTTGACACAGTCCTTAGCTTTATAAGTTATGTGGAGAAAGACTGCAGGTCCCTTTTTCTATTCCAGCTACTTCAAATATTTGTTATTACATTGATTTACTTGCTATATTTCTGATATTGTTTGTCCTGTGTCAATGTCTAACACTTGAAAATTATTGTCCTTTCCTCACTGCTCCAAAAACTTTTCTTGAAGTCATTTTAAGGATGATCTGTGAGACTTGGTTTTTATCCTGGAATTCCAATTTTCCATTTCTCCCCAACTGGCTGACGGTTGGAAATGAAAACTGGTACAAGTAAAATACTAGTTTTGTTCAACTTGGCTGTACAGTTTGAGCAGATTTCTTTATCTTTGATGATGCTCTTCTTTGGAAGGGTGTAACTAGTTTACCAAGACCCTGACTTTTTAAATATGTCCAGAGGCAGATATTTTAATAAAATTGAGGTATCATTTATAGCAAGTTTTATAGGAGGAGGCACTGAAAGTCAGAGTCCGTATCAGGACTCTGAGATGTTAACATCCTCACAGAGCTGAAACACAGCACCCTGTGTGATTGAGAGCATAGAAAGACATTGCTATCTATGGACATACAGAAGATTTATGTTTTCTCTGTTAATCTCTTTTCTTTTCTTAGCCTATCATATCATGCAATACAGTTTGACTGCAAGAGCTAGTCAGAAATAAAATAGCCTGTTTATATTTGATATATTTGTGTTTTCTTACTCTGATAAAAAGAATAAATTTCATGGTAAGGAAAAACTAGTCTTGCTGTTTTGAATAAAGAATTTGTGCATTTCATTCATATTGCACAAGCCTGCCAAACAAAATTCTCCGAACATTTCTGTGAAAATATGGCTAGCTTTATGGAAGCCAGAATTGTCCATCCCTGGGGGTGCTACTATAAAATCCTCCTTTGCTTTCCACTCCATCTTTTATCTCTTTTGAAAGAAAACAATAAAAAATTCTGTGGTTTGCATGCTGCTTGCTCAGTGGACTAAGAAAAAAAATCATCATAGGTTTTTTTTCACAGCTTCACCCCTCACACCTTTATTTTCTCTAAGAAAAAAACTATTTTATATCTCTTTCCCAAAGCTCCCAAGTTTTGACATTAGTAAAAGATGACGTTTCTTTGTTGCATAACCACTTTGTAAAATAATATAAATCAGCATGCAAACTGCACACTGTTGTATCATGCTCTGTTTTAAGAATGCATGCCTCATCTGTCACCATAAAGGATACAAAGAAGCATTAAAATTGAGAGCTCTTGACTCAGCTAATAATTCATGTTCACTCTACATAGCAGATTGGGTGCCACATCAAATTTCAGATATGGTGTAGGAGATGAAAACTATTCTCAAAGGGCAAGTTTAGAGCAAAGCACTATGCATACAGTCACCTGCTTCCACCTGCCCTCCAGTCCAACTGGTGGGGAGACACATGCCTGCCTGCCTCAAGCTGGTGACAAGGAGACAAGGCATGATAAGCTGTCCACCTCACAAGTCTATATCTGCATAACACTTTGCTACCCATCCGCCAAACACTTTATTTTTGCCCCTACAGTTGGTAGGGGCAAAATTTTAATTTTACTTCCTCTATACTATGAAGTTGCACATGTTATACTCTTATTCTTGGGTAATCTGCAAAGCATCTGGGTCCCACAGAGCACATGGTTGATTAAAAGAGCACATGAGTATCTTGGCTAGCCTTTTGTGAACATAGTGAAGCTATAGCTTTTGTGAGACATAGGAGAGGATGCCACAACATCAAGACCAAAAAAAAGAGGTCTGCACTGTAGGATGCATACAAAAGAGATGCTTGCATAATAGCACATGCAGTTTCAAGATAATCCTTGAGGGTGAGGATCTAAGACTGACCAATGGGGCCAGCCTGAGAAGGGGCTTGCAGATGCCTTTGTTGGAATTCTCTCACGACTAGTTCAAAAGAAGGCCTGAGGATGAGTTTATGGAAAGGAAGATCCAGACTTGTAAGCCTGGTGCACTCTAGCCATCATGATTATTGATACACCAGAAAGAATAGGGGAAGTGAGACTGTAGCTAAAAGTATTCTGCAAAGTGAAATACCGCATGCAAAGGAATGCATGAAAACAAATTTTCCCTGTCCTTTGTCCTCTCTACCTGTGGTCAAAACTGACTTCAAGCAAGAGCGAATAAACAAAACAGTTACATATACTTTCCCTTCTCCCTGCTACACTTCAGCATCATAACATACAAGTGCAGGTTACAGGCTTAAGTATTTGAGAATACTCATCTTCTTTTTAGGAAATGAGTGGCACCAGTAGAACGATAAAACATAAATGTCTTGCATGGCAAAATTGCCAGTTATATCTATAGAAAGCAAATTCTTACACACACACTAAGCTGAAAACTGAAGTTTGTGGGATGTCTTGATTTACCCTTGTAATGTTCTTGCTGTTGTAGGAAAGCAATCAGTTTAGTTGTAAGCCTCTGTCCTACAGTTCCAAGCTTGCACAAAATGCCCAAATTCTCTCCCACTCCACATGGCTGGTTCTGTCTCCTGACTGTATCCAGAATCTTGTTAGTGATGCAGAGGGTAAATCGTCTGTCTCTATTATCATTCCTGTCATCCAAATTTAGAATTTTCTAACACTTGCCCAAATTTTCCTTTGCTCTTATAAATGGTACTTCCAAACTTTTCTTAGAGAAGAAACTTCACAGGGAACTAGGCAGAAAGAAAAATAATTGCTTTTTCAATCTGAAAATATCTAAAATACATCCTTTGGTATATTTTAATGTTAATTACTAAAAAAAAAAAAGTTTTTTTAATGGGGTGCCAGTAGTCTTCTCTTTTCCATTTTTGTACATAAAAAATAATATTATTTTCTAAATGTATCAAGTTTAAAATAATACTAACAAGCAGTGGTAACAGGATCATTGTGTTAAACTATTATCTTTCAGTAAGAGCCTTCCTATGAAATATTTTTAAATTTATGAAAACAAAAATTCCTGTCAACATTTATCTTCTCCAAATGCACTTCTAGAAAAATTTTCTTAAAAATGCACGTAAAAAAGGTCTTTCCGGATGTACGATTTTCTATTCCTTTATTTTAACATCAGACAAAACATCAGATAGGGAAGGATGTTCTTTGAGTGGAAAAGTACTGGCATTTACTTCTTAGATGACTGAAACAGTGCCTTTAAGCATCAAAGTGGAAAAAACGTAACGCAATGTATTCCACATTCCTTGTGTAACTTACATTAGGCTTCTAAGTAATCATATAACAATTATTTGGTTTTTAGAATACAATTGGCATGTTTACAATAACTACAGTATTCCTTTTTCCCTTTGTCTGCTTTGGGGAATGTTAATAAACTGCTTTTAATACACCAGGCCATGGTGTGAAAGTGAGTGAAAGTTGGGAATCTCCAGACATTTAAAGGATTAAAATCTCAGAAAAAGCATATGAAACCAGTAAAAGACAGACAACATCTGACTCCAAATAGACACAAAATGTGGGCTTAAGACTGCAAATTACCAGAGTATGTGCATCCTATCTTGTGTCAGTATGTTATATTCTCTAAATAACATGATAGGGGGGAGCTGGGAGTAGTTAATAATCCTCGTGCAATCCTCCACTTTCAGTCCCTGAAAGCCAGCCACTATTTCAAACATGTTTGAAATGCTTAGCACCTCTGGACAAGGCACTTTGTAACATAACAGTTGGTTTGCAAGCCTCTGCCAGAAATTTACCCTACATTATATTAGTGTCCAAAAGATTTGCTGCTGAGCTATAGCAACTTAGAGTTACTAGCAGATAAGCATTTAGTTTAATGCAGTATGTGAGGTGAGTAAAGGGCCAAACTCCTCATGTGCCACCATGAAGTCCTGGAGCTATTGTTGCCTATGCAGAATTTTGCATGGCACCATAACTTGCTGGGTCTCCTGCACTAAACAGGAGAGGTAATGCAGCATACAGAGTCTCTACAGTCAGACAAATGTAACCTTGCAGCCCTCCAATATTCAGAAACTACCTCTGAGGTCCCTTCCAACCCGGCTAATTCTATGATTCTACGATCCCCGTATCTTGGAGTCCAACTGGCCTGCTTCATGACTAACTTCTGCCCCAGCAGGACAGTCTCATTTGGTGGACCCAATTAGTTAGTTCTACTTTGAAGAAACGGGAAAGAAACTTTCAGAGCTGTAAGTGCTCTAGGAAAGACGCTGTGTTAAAACCACTTCTCTACATGCTAAGAAACTGGTTTCTCAGCCCACCACCGTTAAAAAATTCCCACATTCCTGTTAGTTAGGTGGCGCCTATTTTAGGATAGAGGCTCAGGAGTCTTGATAACTGTCTTGATATCTTGATATACAGGTGGTATAGAGAGTGCAAAACTGAGATGTAAGGCTTCACAACCACAAAACTGTGCCAGAAGAGAGTAAAATTCTGCAGATCAGAAATACATTAAGCAGCATTTGGAAAGGTGTGAAGAACCAGTGAAGTCATCTGAGATATGATCACAGCTGGTGAACATCACTGGGAAAAGATACTTCTTTTTTTTTTCCTTTTCTTTTTCTGTTAACCTATCCCAGTTAAATATAATAGATTCATTTTGTTACAAGTGGTGCAAAGTTGGCTAAAGTCTCATGGGTGAAGTGATTTGCTAAGGCATACCCTATCTTTAATGTGTCTGTAAGAGAGATTATTATTTTTCCCCACTCCAGCCACCCTCAGAAAGAGAGTCCAGCTGTTGGCTTCTTTCATAGCAAGGGATCAGTACATATTGCTTTACATTTTCAACACTGGTCATGAAAGTAAAAAGGCAGCTTAAAGACTTTGTAAGTTAAAGCTGAAATTCTTCAAAGCCTCCAGAGATGATGGGGCTTATGACTTTCATTGAGTCATAGCTTATAGACTTTAAAGGCCAGAAAGGAGCATTAGATCATAGGTCTAACCTGTACATTGCAGTTCATTAAACTTCAGTCAGTTATTCCTGTGCTGAGCTCAGTAACTTCTGTTTGCCTGAAGTGTATCTTCTATAAAGGCATACAGCCTTGAACTGAAGACATCAAAAGAGGGAGAAACCACTGCTTCTCTCAGTATTTTGTCCCTGTGGTTAATCAAACTCCTAGTTATAAATGTGTGCATTATTCTAATTTGAGCTTTTGTGGTTTCAGTTCGCAGACATCGGTCCTTGATATGTTTTTTCTTCTAAAACAGTCCTTCAGTTCCTGGTACTTTCTCCCCTTGGAAGTATGCACACAGGGTAATCAAGTCACCTCCCAGCCTTCTTTTTGATAAACCAAACAGATGGTGTTCTTTCATGTCTTATTAAGCCTTTCCAGCCCTTCAATCAGTTTTGTAACTCTCTTCTGTACTTTCTCCAATTTGTTGGTTTGTTTTTTTTCTGTTATGTTTTCTTTTGTTGGTGTTTTGTGTGTGTATGTGTTTGGATTTTTAAATGTTTTTTGTTCTTTTTAAATGGACAACAGAATTATACAGAGAAATCCAGTGTCCATTTCACTAATACTGTATAAATGATGCAGCTATTCATCCTTGCTGCTTCTGTTCACTATTTCCTTTGTTTATATGCACAAGGATTTTCCATTATCCCTTTTTGCCACAGCATCCCAACAGAAGCTCCCACTGAGATGTTTGTCTTTTATTACCCTTAAATGCTTCTCAGAGTTTCTGCCTTCTGGTTCCTTGCCCCCAAAATCTTTCCTTAGCATAACCTGCTGTGGTGTCACATTGGACCCATCTAAAGAATGATGACCCAACAGCGAGTTCATCAACATTCATCTTCCCTATTTTTATTATATGTATTGTTGTTACGAAGTTCCAGCTTCTGGAAGCATATTTTTCATTAAGAATTTTCACTGTCTTTAAAAAAAACCCAAAGTATCTACTCTGTGTTTGAAGATGTGTTGTCTTGTATCTGAAACATTAAAGCCCAAGGAAAATTTTTAAAAAATAAATAATTTTAATTTGGAATGCATATGCCTTTTAAACTAGTAAAAGCAATGTGACAGTGAGAATTACATATAAAATTCCACACTATGTCTGATTTTATGCAGTGAGCAATATTTGCTTTTCCCTTAAATAAAACTCATGCAAATAAGATTCCTAGAACTCAACAGCTGCAAGTTTTCTCTAGCTTTTTCATATTATTCAGTTTTTCAAACAAGCTTCCATGGAAGTGACAAAGCACTGGAAATATAAGAGAAGGTTGAAAGATAATAAGGAAAGACAATTAGAAAGATTAAAAGCAAAGAAAGAAATACAAGGATAGCATCAAAATTTGCAATGACTGTAAAACTGGAGTCAAACATGATCTTTACTCTGGGTTATTCAGTACCAGTAACAGAATACCACAAAGCATAGATACATACATTCACATTTGTGATTTTATTTCTATCATAACAGATCTTATCCAGATATAACTGCTGAAATAGCAACAGAACTAAATAAGTATATATGTATCTGAGAATTATCTAAAGAACGTATCCTGAGCAAGTAAAGTTACATGAGCCAAGCTATAAATTTGTGTTATGAAAGTCTGTGTCTAAAAGCCAATATTGTTTGTACTCCTGGGTGACTTGATGATTTGGAATTCTTTTAAAAGACTAAGAGATAAAACCAAACTTAAATGACAAAATACTCTTTTAAAAGTCCCTTTTCCTTTTTATCAGAACATAAAGCCACTTTCACTCAACTTCCCTCTGTCCTGAGTTATTTATAAAACTTCATCTTTTATTTAAATATTTAAAATATATACTAAGATCAAGTGAGAAATTGCTTCATAAACTGTATACACTGTATATTACAGGCATAGGGAGAGAAATATAAATATTTGGTCACTGTTAATTTTTACAAGATTTAGCTCTGTATTCTGCATTTTTTTAAACACCCGCTCCAGGCATGAGGAAAAGACAGAGAAATAAGATTTGCATAAAATAATCCCTATAGAAAAATAGAACACAGCTTAAGTTCTTTATTTATCTTCTCAAAATCTAGGAATCCAGATAAGATGCAGCTGTTTTTGAAGATTTATCAATTTCCCCTGCTACCCAAAATTTTACACAAAACAAAAAATGCGTAAATGAATCACATTTAAGATAAAATTGTCCTTTACCTTTGCATTACTGAGAACCTAGAATTTGATGCTAATAACAAACAGCATCTATGAAGAATGAGGTAAAGAAAGCTACAGCGAATGAGGCGTATATCTGGACCTAATTATACTATCAGCAGAATTTCAGACTGAAACAGATGCTAGTAACCTGAAATGAAGTTTCAGTTGTGTGTTGAGTCTTTTCAAACACAGCCAGAAGAGAATTATACTCGACAGTGACAAGAATTTAAGGAAATAAATAATTTTACTGTAGGTATGTAAAGGAGACCTGATTGTTTCAGAAAATATGCTAACAGGCAAGTTACAACCAATTCTGGATACCAGCAGAACATGAAAAGTTGTGGATTTTTTAATACCAGAAATACCCCTTCTGCCTATCAGTAAGGTAGGAAAAAGGAAAAAAGTGTTGATTTTTTTTTAGAAGTCAACATTTAAAAAATAAAAATCCTGAGAAAGGAATGAGCAAATGATGAAACAGTCAAACAGCTAGAATCAGAACAGTCCAAGAAAAATAAGAATTCGTTCTTCAAGAAAACAAGGAGTAAACAAGACAACCTGTTTGGAGAAGAAGAAGAGAGAAGGAATCTAAGATAATTCTTCCATTTACACTACTCAGAGATGTACATATGCTTCCAGGCACATTAAACTTCACTGCGTGCAGGGGGTACATGGTTCTGCTCTGATGGAATCACAGCAGTCAGGACTAGGGTGAGATCTTCAAGTACAGAAAATGCACAGACTCCAGAGCTGCAAAAAAAATGCCTGATCCTAAGCAGAATTGCAGTGCAAACCCAAATCTCACACTTTTAGGAGCTGTGCTGTAAGAAGGCCAATAAAAATTACAAGAGTATGAACTCTAACTGGCCAAGCAATTAGGAAATACATGTGAAAACAAATTGTATATGATTGAGCCATATTACTTCTGATATTTTAAATTTCAAAGATTTGCACCAGTGGAAACAAAAGCTACTGAGGAAGATAATGCAAAGATGAGCATATCTTTGTTTGTTATGTAGTAGTTATAACACTAAAGGACTTAATACACAAAGAGTTATGTTAATATCTATGTGTGGTGGCTGAGCACAGCCAGGGTGAACAGTCTGATCCGGGCATTCACATAATCAGTAAGAGTTCTGCTGTCTTCCCTAACATTCCATCCAACTTATCATAATGCTTTATGGGTATGTGTGGGTAAATCACCTGCAGCTCCTGAACAGGATGTGTAGAGAGGCTTGGTGAATCAGTGATCTAGTATCAAGGCAAGAGGACATTATTTTCCTGGAAAGATCACTTTTTTAATAAGTTTCTAAATGTAGGTAGTTTACAAAAAACAGTTTTACTTTTCCTACAGTTGAGGGTATTATGTTTGGCTTTTTGTCCAAGCTTCTTCAAATTTAACACTTGTTTTTAGAACATCAAAAGTGTGTTTCTCTTTCCCAGTTGCCTAGTTTAGCTGCAGCTGTGTACAGCTAGATCATTGCAATGTTTCTGCAACCTTAGCAGTGAAGACAAAACAAAAGAGATTAAATGGCCACTAGGCAAAATATAAAAACCTTACTAAAACTGTATGGACTCCATGGTATGAAATGCATTATTTAATCTAGGAGACCTTATTCCCTTTACTACAAATCAAAACCCTGGGTCACAGTTTCAAGTTCATGCTCTTCCTCCATTCATGTACATAGCTTTATATTGGATAAACCTGACCTTTGCACGTTTCAGCACGTTTCACGTTTCAGGATAGTTACTTTTTTTTTAGTTTTTCAGTAGTAGTTTGATCACAATTCAACAAGTACCTTGTAAGAGGTGAGGATGAAGAGGCTGGTGAGCAGTAAGAACAGCTGTCATCTCATCATGATCAGAAGGGTGTATGTACTCATAAATGCTATTACCAGTAAGCTCCACCTGTGAAAAGACACATTACACATGAAGCAGTGAAGCTGGTTATTTTTTTCTTATCCCAAAAGTGCTCTTAAGTTACCTGTGTACACTGCATCTGGGTAAATACACACCAATTTTAAAACCTAAGTTGAATGTATCAAAACCGTGCTCAAAATTATTGCCATTAAACTTAATTAATTCCTTCTTCAGCAGTA
This sequence comes from Phaethornis superciliosus, assembly GCA_023637945.1. Lineage (NCBI taxonomy): Eukaryota > Metazoa > Chordata > Aves > Apodiformes > Trochilidae > Phaethornis > Phaethornis superciliosus. Next base: position 107,310,797 of record JAJQWJ010000001.1, on the reverse strand, counting down.
ACTAATACTGTAGGATATTTTGTGGGTATTTCTGGTGGTGATCTGGATACAGAAAAATGGCTATTAGAGAGCTGGCAAATCAAGCAATAAAGTAGAGCAGCTGTAGAAACGTTAGATTGCCACAAAATGGGATAAAATATAATGAGCTGTGAACTCAAGAAGACATATTTAAAAAAAAAAAAAAGGTTTCTACAGGTTCCCAGAAACTGTCACCTGAATTCAGATGGCAGCTGAGCCTTCAGAGCCAAACCACTAGACTTACACAATTCCTTTGTGCCTTTTCAAAGATGATCCACCACACTCGATCTACAATAGCCCAAAGAACTCAGAACAGTAGTCAATGAATTCAAAAGGACTTCCATAGATTTTCATAGGCACTGAACTGAGCCTTCATTCCTTTAAATAAATATGCACAGTAAAGACTAAAGACTAAGGACTAGATCCATTTTAAGTATCTGTGTATTCCCTCCTCTCACTTGTACTTTGCTCACACAAGGATGCATTTCTCTCTTTCCCACTGCTGTATCTATGATAACTGTTGTGCAAAAAATTAATGGTGTGCACTGTGTGTCCTTTTTGCTAGCTCTATTTGCCACGTATAAAACTCACCAACAAAAGTCTCCAGATAGATGTAGTAATTGATTTAAGGAGTGAACCAATACTTTGAGCCTGTGTTTTAAATTAGTGTCAGGCTGCCCAATTGTTCAGTGTGGCCTGATGTGCCTTGGGCCCCTAAGATCAGAGACAGCTGAGAGGTGAAGTAATTTAACCTATTATTCTGAGCCAATCCTACTGATTTGCTAAGATGTGTGAGTTGCCTTTTCTTTGGAATAAATGAAGTTGTCTATCCCACAAAGCAATCTTTTTCCTAAAATGTTTCTCATCGTTCCGTTTTCTGCATTATTCATGGAATGTCTCTTCCTAAGACTATGCAAACTAACTTTTTTCTAGCCATCTATTCCTCACTGCTTCTTTCCAAAAATCCCTCCCTGCAAAAACAAAATCACCAATGCTCATTTGATATTCTAACTGGAATAAAGTTTCACTGAATAAGGGAAGAGAAAGAGAAAGAGAAAGAGAAAGAGAAAGAGAAAGAGAAAGAGAAAGAGAAAGAGAAAGAGAGAAAAAGGAGAGGGAGAGAGAAAAGGAGAGGGAGAGAGAAAGGGAAAGGGAGAAAGAAAAGGAGAGGGAGAGGGAGAGGGAGAGGGAGAGGGAGAGGGAGAGGGAAAGGGAAAGGGAAAGGGAAAGGGAAAGGGAAAGGGAAAGGGAAAGGGAAGAAATTTTCTATGTTGCTTCATTTATATAATTTTCTCTAAAAGTTCTTCTTAAAAAGCACCGGCTGTTCCTTTTCAGGATTGTAACAGGTGGGGACCTGTTATAGTAACACCCCGTATTTGAGCCTCAGTGGTGGAGGGAGGAAGGAGAACATACATTCACTGAGTCATGCTTCTCAGTGCCTCTGTTTTTAATTACATGGAGAAAGACATACTGTAAATGTCCATAGCTATCTCTGTAAATATCATAATCACCTACAGACACAGAAAAACAATTTTTAAAAAATTCTAATTATTATTATGATGATGGATATTTCATTGGCCTGTATGCTTAGCAAACCAGAACTTGAAAAAAATTATTGCAAAATTTCATGGCTGTATTCAGTGTTCAAACTAAAAGGAGTGTCACTTATGACCTTACTCTTATTATTTTATCTGTAGGTAATACTGATTTTGCTGAGATGTTTTGCCTTTGAAATTAACAAAATTAGAGAATACAGCTTAAAACAAACAAACAAACACACAACATTCACGACTATGTGAAAATAATTTCCTCCTTTAGTATAAAGACTTTCTTACAAAAACAACACCAACCAACCTGACTATTAACATCAACTGGAGTAACCCAGAAGATCCTGTTGAATCTCTGCTGGTACTGAGTATAATCATAACAACATCAGCATGCATCTATTCTGTTACAAAGTATAACATATGGGTATTTCCTACTTCTGGAAAAGTCACCACCTATTCCAAAAAGACTATTTAAAGAAATACATGTTTGTTCACAGGTTTTACAGGACTGGACCCAAGGTCACAGTTTTATCCAAACTGTGATTTGTATCCTAGGCTTACATCTAAAATTCAAAACTAAAGTGCCTTGTCAAACTACTGACTAGTTTTTCTCATTATACACATAGGAATGTTTTATACTCTGATGTATGTATTTGCAACCCCAGCAAAATCAGTGGGAGGTGAACATACAACACTGAAACCAAAATTGACTGTAAAAATGCAAGTGAAAACATAAAGCCATCAGCAAAGAGATGAAGGCTATGTAAGAGTCAAATAACAAAAATATGTATCCATAATTTTAAAACTGACCACAGTCTCCTGCTATGCATAGTGCATGCATGCTATTTTAAAGCCTACAATGAAACACCAAAAACTTAAGAAAATAAATTATATGGTTCAATTCATAAGCCTTCTAAAATCCCATGCCTCAGGCTTATTAAACCAGCTTCCTTGATGCAGCTTTTTAATATCTGTAAATACCTGCTTACTGCCAAATATTGCTGTTTCCTACTAAGAGAGTTTTTTATGTGTAATTCAGCTGCACATTTTTTTCCTGCCAAGAAACAATTCATAATAAACACAGAAGACTAAGTAGATGGATTCTAGAGCAAATAATTATATATTTTGCCTTTCATATACTTACCTAATTTAAGTGAAATAAACGCTTGGAAAAGTTCAGATGTTTGTGGTTAAATATTTCAAGACTTATCAAAAGTCAAAGATAAGCTTGGCTCCCTCATGGACCCAGAAAAAGTCTGGAATAAGCTTCAGGCTTTCAAAATAAATAAATAAAAAATCTTTCACCATTGTTTCCTAAGAGATTTTTCCTCTCTATTTTCAGTCTTTGGACTCAGAGAGGAAAAAATACTTTGGGAAATGGAATGTATTTGTTATTCATGAAAAAAAAAGAGGTAAGGAATTGGCTGTCTCAGCTAGTACAAGCCAGTTCAACACTGGTCTGAGGCCAGTTGGAATTAGACGGAGGAGAGGGTCCTAACCATTGGTATTTACAATAGTTACTCTTACAGTTGAGAGCAAAGGCAGACCAAAATCCAGAGCCACAAATTAAGTGATAAGTCTCCAAATTAAGATCTAGCCTTTTCAAAAATATTGTTTCTGAAGCTCTGATGCTGCAGACAGGAGTGAAAAAGTGCTGAAAACAATCCTTAGTTGCTTTTAAATTTTAAGCTACCAGCTACTGAATGGTTATTCAGAAACCCTAATGTCCTTCTGCTTCAAAAGCAACCAGAAGATAAAGGCTACTGCAGTAGGTTTCCAAAAATATCTTGCAAAATATTTTCAATTGGACTTTTAATTTAGTTTAAATATGTATTTTTAAACAAATTGCACTTTAACTGGAAATTGTTAAATGTGTAGACTAGCTAATTGTCAAATTATTTAATGAAAAGGCCTTTCTAAAAGATTTGCTACAATCATAATCACTCTGGTCTCAGCTTGTATTGGCTGGAGCTCTGTAAAACCACTTGTTGAAAATATAGTGTGGTATTATGACTTGGAGAGAGACACTTGCAGAATTTGCTTCTACAGACCAATCTCATTCTTGTTTATGTCAGTGGCAAAACTCCCAGTGATTTCCAGAGAAAGAGGAACAAGTACTCATTTAGTGCCTTGGGAAGCTTACAGGAATGTCATAGTGTTAATGTATTAATATCCTAGTACACTGTAGTAGGCTAGTACTGATACTAGTACTACTTAAAGCAAAATTGTCTCTTCAAAAATAAAACAATAAGAAATAGCAAGAACAGATTAGGTGATAAAACAGTATGAGGAAAGAGGTGAAAAATTCGCTGCCTTGTTTAGCTGGGGGGTTGTATTTAAAAGTAAAATAACTATGTAGTATAAAACTACTGGAGAACTGTTCTGAGAGTCTAAAATGTGTCCTTAAATTTCACATGCCTTTATCCTCTCTGATCTACAACTTTCTGAAGATTTCAAGGATAGAGCAAATTCATGTACAAATCTCTGCTAACACAAAATATTTGTGATTTTGCTTATTAAACTGACTTTGATAAGTAATACGACCAAATCTCTACTTTTTCTCAGTACCTCCTGCCCTAAGAGCTTATAGATACATTTACATGTGCAATACACATGAAATTCAGTTTGTGCAGAGGGCCATAAGGTCATGACGGCTAAACCTGACTAAAGCTTATATGATGCTTTCAGTCCCCTTTCCTCTAATGTACCAAAGTCTATTTAGTGCCCTACTGAAACCATAGTTCTATAGTTTCACTAGAGGACTGAGACCTCCAAGATCTGATGACCTGATATTTCTCAAAAAGAAAAAAAAAGAAAAGAAAGAAACAATTTCTAGACAAAACCTGTAGGATCAGTTAGCACTTATCAAACAGCAAACAGCAAGGGACAATGAGACTCTACTTCAGCAAGTACAGATGGGAACACTCAGTGCTTTGGAATAATTGTGCTGACTAAATCAATCGATTTAAGCAGTCAGCAGTGTGGTTTTTTCAAAAGTTAGGGTGAGAAAAACTTTTAATAATCCGTTGAGGCAGTGTAGAAAATATGACCATTGTCTAGGAAAGTTTATTCCAAAACAAAGCAATATTTATAGTAATTTAAGCATGCATTAATGTTATGAAACAACTAACACTATACTGTAACAGACTCATTTGAACAAACTGAACTAAGAATGTTCCCTTGACACGGTTTTAGGCGTTGGCAGAAAAAAAGGAAGCACACAGGATATTGATTCTCAAAATTACTTTTTCTAAAAATATTACAAAAACAGGGATTGTAGTTGCCTTTGGATTTAGAAGTGGTGTTTATGAGATTATATACTTGCTTTTCCTACCTATTTAGAGTCCTATTTTTTTCTCACAGCTACTAATATCACTGTTATAAACACACATCTGAAGAACTTAACAGTTTTTGAATCAGAAATATTACTCATTACTACTACTTCAGTACACATACAATCTCCACAACTCAGGCCCTTCTCTGTTTACTGGAATAATGCCACAGGGCACATTCACCAGTTTCAGAATATCCTGCTTTCTCTCCCCTTCATCTCCTCATTCTTCTGCCCCCTGCTATTCAGTCTTTATTTCACTTTATATAACTCTGACAAGTGTTTGAGCTGCAACCAGTTCTGGAGAAACACTTCTATTTCTTGCAAATCTCATCCATGGCCCAGTTTTTCTACTGAACTTCATCAAGCTTTAGGACAGGTGCTACCAATAAATTTGTGCAATACATTTACACACAAAGACAGGGAAGTTTGCACTCTGCAATAAATTCAGACTATTTGCTCTTGTGACTAAACCAAGGAGGCTAAAAAATTAGAATTGTCCTTCTAAGAAAGAAAAAAACAACAAAAAACAACCAAGCAACAAACAACAAAAAAACCCACCACAATAAAACCCCCTTATACTTCTTGTGCAGAACAGTAGTAAACCGAGTTTTATGAGTTTTATCACAACCATATAAAATGCTTTACTGAAAAGACCACTGAGCTGGAAAAACTCAGGAAAAACTACCCTGAATTCCATGTGAACACTCATAAATCTGACCCCTTTTTATTTTTTTCCTAAAGCACATTTACCATAAAACTCAGGTTCCACATCAGATTTCCTCTTTATTTCATAGCAAGTCTCAGTATCTTACACAATCTAAAACATATAGGCTTGAATTCTGAACTTTATTTCAGACATATAGCATTACCACACAGGCAGTGGGCTTGGGTTTCAAGCTCTGTATGTATCTGCAGATTGCAATATCGTATTATTTATTACCATTCTTAAAGGTAATGAGGAGTAAAATGCAATGAACGAGAAAAGATATAAATACAGTCATGATGTGTTTGTAACTAAAGGAAACATGAATATTTAAGTAAGGCCACTGCCAGAGAATAAAGTCAAAGCTTCAAATACTCCTAAAAAACAATGACATATATACATGGCGAGATACTAGTGTTAGGTTCCAAATCTAGTAGCGGTATTTAACAGATAAACAGAATAAATAACTCATACCTGAGACAAGCCAAGATGTACCGATGCTGTTTCTGAGATGTACATTATTTTGCCATCGGATGCTACCACAAAAACAAAGCCATCCAAAGTCTGAAAAAGAGAAGTATGTAAGGTAAAAAGCAAGCACTCTGTTTAAATCATTTCCAGTGAAAAAAAAAAAATGATGAAGCCTTTTGGAGGAAAGTTGCTATCCAACTCCAACAGCAGCAAAGAGCAGCAAAATTTAAGGAACAGAAACTTCTATCTGATGCTGTTCCTACAAAGTCTGACGCACACAGACATTGTGAAATCCAATTCATTCCCCCTGCAGATGCTAGTTTTACAGCTTCACTTTAAGTTAACGTTCTCCTGGTTATTTTAGTACTTAGTACAAATCCTGAGCTATGTGGTACTTAGGGGAAAGTCTATCACTACGCAAGTCATTTATTATGGTATAATTGGCAGACCCAGCTTACCAGTATGTGCAACATACTTAATGATACTGTAAGCAATGTTTTAAATTTATTTGACTATATTTTTAATAATGTCTTTCTGAACAGAGGGCTGTCTGCTATGTAACCATACAAACCTAGAAAAAGAAAGTAAAATAAAATCAACATTCAAAATTTTAACACGATTGAAGAGAGATATTTATGCTCATTAAGCTATATCCCTACAGTCCGTGAATCTTGACTAATGGTAATACAAAATGCAAACTTGAGGTCAAAACCTACAATTGTTATTGATGGGATATTCACTGGAGGACAAATATTACTCGTGTGAATAAAAACTAGAGTTCAATTTAGTCGTATTTCATTCATATGAGAAAAAAATAGTAAGGAGCAAACAGTACAGGTCAGACAAAACAGGACATATAGACTATCAGTTTGGGGGTACCTTGACTCTTCAGTGCCCATTTTGAGGCATTTTTTCAGAAGTATTGGATATTCTCAGTCAAAAAGTATGTGTCATCACTAACCAGTTTAGGAAGACTTGATCAACACATGAACATCATTGAAAAATATATGTGAAAGAGAAAAAAATTTTTTACAGTAGACAGATACATCAAATGTCTGTTTTAATTAATCTTTTAAGTGATTGAACAAGGAGAGAAGCAGTAAAATCCTGTATGCTTCATGTTTTTACCATGCTGCCCCAGTAAGAATATATTCCAAATTATCCTGTGCCCTACAAATGATTCTACAGCACATAATTGAAACCAGATTACTCTTAGCCTTTACTTTTTTCTTTTGTGGAATATAAATTAGATTTTGTAGAAGTATTAAAATAGGAAATAAATAATTGTATCCTTAGCCATAACTTTAATTTTAAAAATTGTCATCTTGCAATTGCTGCCCAGTATCATAACTAAAACTATGTTAGTGCTTCCACTACTGCATTCACTATACAGTAGATCTCTAACTTTCCTATACAGAAAAGCATATTGAAGCTGAAACTTCACATGTAAGGCTTCAGTCTAAGAACCCTTTGAAAAGTTTTTGGTAAATGTGGGTTTATTAAAATGTTAAGCATTCACAATTCAGAAGTAACCGAACTGTAAAATGAGTATTACAGAGGTAATTAGCATATAATGTTACTTCAGTTTGTTTAATGCTAGATAAAATGTGAAACAGATATCAGGGAGGAGGAGCAAGTGGAACAATGACTTTTATGATATAACTGGGTATGTATTTTCTAGGGAGACCAGGGATTCTGCAGTAGCTGATAGGACACCAGCCGCTTAGAACAGAATTTTCAAAAACGGGAATACCTCCACGAGGTGATTTCCAACTTCCCGAATTTCTACTTACTACACCCTGTCAGTAACGCGACCTTCAAATCACTCTGCCGACAGCGTGTTCTCTTTGTACTTCAGGAGAAGGGAACGTCACATTGCAAGGCTGCTGTAACAAATAAATAACCGTGCACGGCATTCTCCGTGTATCGGGCGACCTGGCACAGCCTTCCCAGCTCGCCCACCCTGAGGCTCCTTTACACCCGTCCTGGTGCGGGGCTTGGCGGAGCCTGAGGAGAACGGCAGCTCCCTCAGTGTGTGTGTGGTGTGGGGGGGGGGGGTGGGTGGCTACCAACGGCCCCAACGGCCGGGGCGCGGGGAGGCCGCGGGCGCCCAACGGCCGGAGCACGAGGGCCCAACCGCCGCGGCTCGGCCCCGACGCCGCCAGCTGGCGGGACCGGGGGTGGGTGAGCCCTCCATGGACACTCGGCGGTGGGGAAGTGTCTGCGTGGGGGAGGGGGTAGGGGTCAGGAGGGAGGATTGAGGTGGACACTAAACCCCGAACAGAGTTTCTGTCGGGTTGTTGGGGTTTTTGTTTTTTTTTGTTGTCGGTGTTAGTTGGTTGGTTTTGGTTTGAGTTTGCGTTTTTGGTTGTTTTTTTTTTTTGGCTGGAACCGCTCCAGCTCTGTGACCAGGAATTAACCTCCCACAATAAAACCGGCTGTTACATGATTACGGTTTACTAGGTCTTTAAAAAAAAAAAAAAAAAGGGGGTGGGGGGGAGGGAGAAGAAAAACCCGTGCTGTATTAAGTCGGCCTATTAAAAACTGGAGCTAAACATAATTATTTTTTTTTCCTCCAGCTGGCACACACGCCCCAGCTACGTCTTTCTAAACTCTCCTACGCGGGGGGAGGAGGGGATTTCAGAAGAATTCCGGAGCAGAAGAAGGGGATTGTGAACAGCGGTATTTTCAGGTGCTAACGTTCATGGGAGATCTAATCCTGATGTCCACCCCTCACCACCGGAGCTCTGTGCTACCTTACAGGTCTCCCTTCCCCAGAAAGCAGAATCCCCCATGCCCGGCACTCCTACAGACCCAAAGCGCTCCCCGTTGCTGCTCGCTGGGAGCTTCCCCTGCCTTCCTAAGGGAAGTTCCCAGCAGCTTTGAGTCGTGTCATTATCACTTTACGTGTTACAGACATACGATTAGATACTATTACTTCTGCTAATATCAACAGGGAAAACAAACAAACAAACAAATAATAATTGCAGTTCTTGGTGTCTCGGTTTTTCTCCCCGCCCAAACGGTGAGAGGTTTCGGGGTAAAAAGAAGGGCTTCACCCCGACTCCTCTGGAGGTGCGGGGCAGAGGAGGAGGAGGAAGAGAGGCGGGAGAGTGATCCCACCGCAGCACCAGGCTTCCGATGCAGCGCATGCGGGAGAAGGAATACGTCCACTACCTGAAGCAAATGGGATCCGAGCTCCTTGGCCACATTATCCAAGGGCCCTATCCTGCTTGGCTGTCCCCAGGCGTCGCCCAAACCTGTAAGGCAAACGAGGAGCTGGTTAGAGTGGGAAGAGAATCCGGGCTCTCAGTGCGAACCTTGCGGGACACTCGCTGTCCCCGCAACCCACCTGCTCTCCCCCTCTTCTCCCGTGAGAAGGACACGACGTGGGGGCTCAGGATCTGAGGAAGGCCGAGTCCCTTCCACAAATATGTATGGAAAGAGAATTATTCTTTCTATGGAGATCGCGGCCAGTGCATCACTGAGGGGACACTTTCTCCCTCCCTCCCTGGAAAGGCTGCCTGCCCCACCGGCTTCCCCTCTCTCTCCAGGTCGCCACCGTCCTTGCCAGCAGCACCGTGCACGTCCCTCTCTCTCCCGTAGTCGGGACGGGGAACACTGAGGTCTGACGTACTGGGGTCCCGGAGCCCGCAGCCTGGACAGGCCCAGCCCGGGGCACTTGGCGCTCAGCCGTGGGGTATCTCACATGAAGGCACAAGGAGCAGCGAGACACTCCTCTCTTCAATTTCTGCACCGGGACAGGCTTGCTCGCCGTGGGAGGTGCGGCAGGACAGCCCCTGAGTCGCGGCCACAGCCCGTCCCGGTGCGGCTCCCCCACCCCGCTGTCTTCCGGCCTTGCTGCCGGCCGGCTAGCTGGGTGGCAACATGGCTTGCGCGGGGGTGCCGCTGCCGACGACCCCCACGCTAGCCAAGCCAGGTCCCAGCTAGGGAGGGGGATGGGAAGGTCAAAGAGAGGCGCAGCTCAGTCTGGGAGAAACTACCCCGACGGCCGCTTCACCTGCGCAGGGACAGGACGGAGCAATATGCCGATGTGATTGCACAGCTTCGCTCCCTCAGACCCTATCCGATGCTAGCCCGACCCCTGACGAGCTCCGGACCCACTGACCCGACAGGCCCGATCCGGCCCCGCCGCTCTGCCCTAGTGCTGCTTGGCGGACTGGGGGGAGCCCGTGGGTCCGGCACTGCCTTGGTGATGGCGAAAGGTTATTGATGAAGCTTGACACTGACATGGGGTTTATTTAGGTGGGGTTTTTTTGCTTTTCATTTCCTCCCTGCAAAGAAGGCTGGCTCCCTGGTGGAGCTGAGACCCAAACCCATGCCTGCCAAAGAGCTGAAGGTTCTTGTCGGCACCTGATGTCGGGCTCTTGCAGCGTGCCGTTTCCCGCAGGAGTGCACAGGTGGAGAGCAAGAGGGAGGGACGGGGCCGCATCCTTTTAATGCCTCCTTTCTGGAGAGAAAGGACAGCCTTAGGGGCTATAGCACCGCTTCTGAGAGACCGGGGAGCCCCAGGGTGTTTCCCTGCAGCCGAGGGGCGCTGCGGCAGGGGTGCTCCCTGTTGAGATCCCGGGGGTGCTGGGAGCCGGGACGAGGCGACGCGGACTCGGCAAGCGGCCGCTCTCACTGCAGCCGGGTGATGCAATGGATGCAGAGTCCTGCGCCCTTCAACCCGGGGACGCCCCAGGGTCGATGCCAAGTGATGCGCAACTATGAAACAGAGAGCCGCGTTTTCCTCCTGCAACCACTCACCGACCAGGTGCTTTCAAAGAAACCTCTCGCTGCAAACTTGCAGGGGCAAAGGCCGCTGCAGCGGGAGGCCCGCTCAGCTCTGTTACGAGATCGAGATGTTGGCACTCAGGCGGTGGGTCCTGCCCTAAGCTCCAGGAGCTCTGGAGCCTTTATGGAACGTCTGAACTCCCCTTCTGAAGCCCTCCCGCATCCTCGACCCATTTGGCCAAGCTTTCGCAAGTAGCCCCGGTCTAGAAACGGTGGGAGCCTTTCTACCCCCTCTTGGGGTGGAGGGGATCTCCCACTGGAGGAAGGGCGGGAGGCGGTGAGGGCGCGTGGCGAAGCGTGGCTGCACGCAGTGATTCCCCCGAGTTTTGCATCCTCCCTGTATCCCAGTATCAGCTTGTGCCAGGCTAGGCACAAAGGGGTCCCGAGTTCATAGCGCCAGGCAGGTCAACTCAGGGACCTGCTCCGGCCCTGACACCTCCGTTCCGCCATCGCCTGGCAGCAGCAGCACCCAACCTCAGTCACAAGACAAGGCGTCTGTCTGCCTGCCCCAGAGGGTACCTCCGAAATAGAATTGCACCGGTGTGCGGCGGTGCCTTCTTGTGACTAGGGAAAGGACAGCTTCTCTTTGGATGGACAAATATTTGGACACGCACTGGGAAATTTACTTTGGAGAACCAAACGAAAAATTAAACTTTTCTACCGCTGTTTCCCAACTCGTACTTTGGAGAAGGCTCCTAAACGTCCAGGGGCCCGTAAAAATGTTTTCTCTGCTGAAACTTTGCTTTCCCTGAGGCAGAAAGTTTGAGGTCTGCAAAGAAATCCTGCAGTCTCTTTTCCGAGACGGTAAAAAGTGCTAATGATAGTCAGCCCTGGTTCTTCACGTCTTACCCTTATTTACTAATTTCAAGTCTCGGCACATGGGACTGTAACCTTACAAAGAAGGTTACTTGTAACGGTGTAAGGGCTGTTCTGAAACGAGCCCTAACGAAGGACGAAGCAGATTTTAATCTTCGAGCCACTCACGGAGAAGCTCTTCAAGAGCAAACTGTGTCTTTGCCGCATGGCAATCTGCACCGTCCTGTCCGCTATAGCTGGCCAGGTACGGTTTCACAGCATTCCTAAAATCCTCGCTATTTTTGAGGTTCTTTCCTAATCCTGACAAAAGGAAAAAAAAAATTTAAAAATCGCTTCTGCAGATTATTCCTTTTGAAGTAGTAAATTGGAGTTGCAATATCGAACTCGTATAAAACGTAAACGCCTTTGGTGGATCAGCCTGGTATTCGCCTACGCTTATTTTAAAGCCGATGATTTTATCATTTAATCCACCGGCAGATCGCTTTAAAGATGGAAACGAAACGAATAAAACGTTACGTTGAGATAAAGGACTAATGCCCATTAAGTTGTCTTCTGAGAGATTTAAAAAATCGTAGTCTACGTCTTGTAAACATATGGATGCAATAGACTCAGACGAGGTGCTCCTGCCCAGCCACTAAATAACACACATTTTCACTCACTGGACTGGAACGAGGCCAAAAAAGTTGCCGATACAAAGACCGCGTTTCCTACATCTCTTAAACACAGTGGGAGTGTGCTGGGGTACTGGGGGTGTGCTGGGGTACTGGGGGTGTGCTGGGGTGGCCTTGGCCGGGAAGGGGTCTCCGATGGGGAAAACTGTCGCATCTCCGACACGGTTTTTGCAACCGGTGAACTACCGGACTGGTCATTTCGAATGAAACGTTTTTTTTTAAATGCCTAATTTCAGCATGAATTACCTGCGACGATGGACCAGAGAGCGATTTCTCACTCGCGATGGACCTGCGAGTGAGCGAGTAGCTGCAGCATCCTTCCCGCAAATTACGGGAACACCCGTGGGGAGGGGAGGGCCTGCCCCCCCTTTGCAGTGCTACAGGGTAGAAAATCGCCTACCGCCAGGGGGTTGGGGACACTCCGGGCGCTGTCGATAGCGTAAAGCCCAGAAAGCCAGAGCCGGGCTCAGAAGCAGAGCCCGTCCCGGCGGGCTGGAGCTGGCACGGCGAAGGGTGACTCGCCGGTCCCACTCAGCCTCCTTTTTCCTGGCATCCCGCCGTCGGCAAACACAGATAAGATGGGCCCCTCTCCTTGTTTGCCCTCCATTTACTGCTGTCTGAACCGAACGCGGGTCTCATCCCCACCAGGCCGGGTCCCTGCTGAGGTGACAGAAGGGACAGGCACAGCGGAATGCCTGGCAGGGGAGACGGCAGCAAAGCGAAGGGGGAGGTAACCGGCCATAATCACAATAGTGCCCGCCAGCCTCCCCGGGCACCGAGACACAGGTTCAGTTCCGACTACAGCGTCCTAAGGACGGGGAGGGGTGCACGGTCACCCCAAAGTACGTGGTACTTGTGTCTCTGAAAGACGTGGGGGCTCTCATACCAGCGCGTCCGACTCCCTGCAGGCACACCCGGGCATTACATTCTTTGGACATTTCTGGCTATTTTTCAAAAATTCCGTACCATTTCCAAGTTTCCAGGCAGAGGGGAGAGTTAAATAGTAAGATCTAATAAGATCTTATGTAATAAGATCTAAAAATATTTATTTGAAAACAACTCCCACCTTTGCTCTCTAAATATATATCTTCGTACAAACACGTTGGAAAGCCCGGTAGCTTTCCTGCCCGGGACTCTGCTAAAACAATTACTTAGCGATGCATTATGTTAAGTATCGGATTGCCCTGTAACTTGGAGTATTTTCTTTGTGTCTACTGTACTGTTCCCCGGCTCACTTGGAGCTCACGGTCCCCCTGCGTTATTCAGTCGCAATTCTTCACAAGGAACCTGGGGCAACTACAAGCGTCGGGATTTTCAGTGCCGCCTCTCCTGTGGGATGTTCCCTCAGCGCAGTTGTGCTAGGAGAGCAACGGGGGGTGCAGGGCGGCGAGCTGCCAGTCCTGCACCCCCCGGAGACCGGGCGGAGGCGGCCCTGCCCTCCGTTTCGCCTTGGGACCCTCGTCTAGGTGAGGCCCAGGTTTGAATGGGGAGAAGGGGTGGCCTGTCAGTCCCTGAGACAGTGGCTCTCTGGGCCACGGGCAGAACCGGCACTTTGTCCCAAACCCCATCTGCAGCAGCGGCCGAGGTATGTCAGACCCGACGGCACAGCGGATCACACCGCTTGGCAGGCGGGTCCGAGGGGACAAAGCCGTGTCTGGAACAGACGGGGAGGCCCCGGTCCCGGTGTGTCGGGGGTAACTTCTGGTGGTGATGGGGGCAGCTCCCACCCCGTGGTTGCTTTGGGAAGGAGCAGGGCTGGATGAGCTTAACTTCGACAGGGATGTGCTGGCCCACTCGCCTCCTCTCTACGGGCTCAGTGTCACCGGATGGAAAGGCAGCCGAGGGCTGGGTGATGGGGAATGACAGACGCAAAATTCAAGATAATAAAAAAACCATACTAAAACAAAAAAAAAGTAAGAAAATGGAAAAATGCTTAGTACCATAGGAAAAAAAAAAAAAAAGCCCCTCACAATCTCCCCCCCCGCAAAAAAAAAAAAACACAACAAAACAACAACAACAACAAAAAAAAAACTAAACAAAAACCAACCAAACAAAAAACCCAACCCAACAAAGAATCCCTAAAACAAAACGAACAACAAAACTCCAGTACAGCAGGACAAAACCAAGCCCGGCTTTTCCCTACGAGCCAGAAACACCAGATCACAGGCCCGAAAGCGGCAACACGACAAAATATCCGTGGCATAGCCACAACTACGACGGCGGTGACCCCCGCCCTCTCTGCCTCCCTCCCTCTCTCCTCGCCGGGCCTGAGGGGCCGGACCGACACCACCCCAGGCCGTCCCTGCACCTCACGGCTGCCTGGGAAGGGCCATGCAGCTCCAGGGAAATCCTAATGGCACTCTTGTTTTAGTAAGACCTTTAATGCCTCTATTAGCGGTTATTACAATAGAGGCACGGTTACAAAGAGGGATTATTCACGCCGCTGGCTTGGTCTTTATTTATTTACCTACTTAATTAATGAAGGTCTTCCGAGTGCACGTGAAAATTAGATGAAAGAGCCGCAATTAGCCTTGATATTTTTTTAAATATAAATTAATACTCAGGTTTACATAGGGACCGAAAACTCTGTATAATTTATATTGTCTGCGTCTCGGAATAAGGAACAGATCTAAAATCCATCGCTGACTAAATAAAATTATTTTGCGTAGTACATATTGTTTTTCAGGTCGCTTGTTAGTTAGCTCGTTACCATCCTGTTTACACATCCATAAATGTGCATTTTTAATGTCAGTTTTGGGAAGGGAGAAGCTCGCGATTTAACCAGTCTGCCATAACCGGAGGGCAGAGAATCTCAGTTTTAAAACATGATTCCTTCTAGCGTTTCTTTCTTTCGCTCACTCCTTTTTAGAAAAAAAAAAAAAAAATACTGCCAGTCAAGGCAGAAATCCCGTGGTGTATTTTTCTTCTACAGAAACAAATGTCTTGGCAAAAAATCAAAACACGAAAGACCATCTTACAGAGCAGAAGCTCGGGGGAGGCTGTAGGTTACTGTCTCCTGGACTTTAATTCATGAATCTAAAGGTCAGAGTGAAACCGCACGGCAAAATCTGTGATATTAAAGCACGAAATTGTACTTTGCAGGGCTTGCACTTTGAGGAGAGTAAGAAGATGGAATATAAATCTCTTTTCGTTCTCACTTCTTTGAGGCTGATAGGGCGCCTCTGTGGGGAGATAAGTGAGTTCAGTCCAAAATGTGCATCTCCAGGAAATCCCTGGCCGGGATGCTCAGGGGGGAGACCTGTCTGAACCCGATTACAAGACTTGTCTAAGCTCTGGGACCAAACACCTCGGTGAGGGTCTCAAACTTCGCCTATAGCATGTGTCACGTCTCTGGAAATAATGCGGGTGGGCAAGCCATCCACCAGAGTTTTTAAAAGCACTCCCTCTCTTCCCCTTCAGTCTAGACAGATATGGAAGCCAGTTTTATAGCTGGACAACATCTCTGATCACGCTGGTTGCATCTACCCCTCGTCTAACACATATACTGAAGGCGTATCAGGCCTCTATGTCTGTATGTTTATTTCCCGTCACCGCCGGCTGGAAGAAGTAAAATCCCTTGAACCTTCCGGGGCTGATGCCTGTGTGCCGGCTGGGCGGCGGGACCCGAGGCGGCGGCAGCATCTCCGGGGTAGACTCCCGGGGGACCTCGGCTCCCACTGCCGTGAGAGCAGGGGCTGGCGGGTAGCGAGGCAGCCTGTTATGTGCCCACCCCCATTTAAATCCACGGGACCTGGAGCATGAGTAATCCCCATCCATCCATTGGGTCTAGCATGCCCGAAAAGGGCCTTTATCCCAGGTTCTGCTCTCTCCAGAGTTTAAGATGTCGTGCCAGGCAGCCTTCTCGGGTTTTTTTGCCTTCTCCCCTCCTCCTCCCAGCGAGGCCAACTGGAAACCACCAGCCTCAAAAGAGGGGGAGGGGAAGGATGAGAAGAGAGGACCCCCTTCTCCTCCTTCCGCACACAAATCCGGAGGGAAAAGGAAGAGAGGGGCAATGCGGGGCCGTGTGCCGTCAGGCACCCTACCCCCAGTCCCCGACAGACACCAAATAGCCCTTACTGCATCCAGCGGGGGAGAGGGCACTGCCCGCTGCTGCCTCTCTCCAGTTTCCCCCCTTGCTCTCCACCCTCACAGGCACTAAACGTACGGCTTTGGGACCGGGGGCTCTTATTTCCCCGTACTGTCATCCCTGGGTACAAAGCTTTGGTTTTAAATGTGTTTCCATCCGTACTTAAGACGATGAAAGATCAGGAATTCGCTGTATGCATTTAAACCTTACTCTTAATAAGCAGAGTGTGCGGAAGCGCACGCCCGGCCTGTTTAAGGAAGACAGACACATAAAACACCCCGAGCTGTGGTTATAAACATGCTATCGGGGTCGTCTTGTTGCTCTGGAGGATCAGTAGGGCTGGTAAAGCAGGGACACATTCAGCAGCATCTCGAAAAGTGCCATTTTTCTTCCATTCTAAATCAAAGGCATTCGGGGGCATGTTTCCCATCCAGAACCAGCGAGCGGCCCCCCGAATTACGACGCGCTATTTCTCATGGGGACATTTCCCGATGGCAGATAATGGCTGGGAATTGCAGCGGAGCAGCGCCTCGCTTTCCCTTGCTCTGGTAACTCGGCGTACTTGGGGAGCGCACTCTAAAGGAGCCCTGGCTTTCTGTAATACTGCTAGTACTTGCTCTCGAAATTACTGAATTAGATGACCAGAACGGTAAGCTTTTATCGTTTTAGGAGTGGGGTTATTTTTCCACCCCTTGCTCCTTTTTTTTTTTTTTTTTTTTTTTTTTTTTTTTTTTTTTTTTTTTTTAATTTGCAGACGTTTAATAAATCTATTTAGAAACAGCGACGGAGGAGAGAGCAGACCTTTCACTCCGGAATCTGCTAATTCTTTCACCACTTTCCCCTACCAAGAGGCACAAACAAATGACAAAGTGCGGATCTGGGCTTTATTTAGCCACTCGAAGACACTAACCAGCGTTTCATTCCATGTTTTGTATCAGCTCAGCGGCGGCAGGGGTAGTACGAGGGGGTGATGACTCCCTGCGGGTGCCAGCCAGCTGCCTCCCCTCGCCCAAACCAACCCCAGCCGGGGTCCCTTTCGGGGTTAGGTGCTAGGGTGGTCGGGGCGGTCTGGACCAAACCCCGGGAAAGGAGATAACGATGTCAGGCCTCCTGGCTGCGTGTCTCCGAGAAGAACTGCAAGAGCCAGTGGCTCTCGCTGCCCCGCACAACCTCTTCTCCTTACGGCTCCGGCCAGGGAGCAGCGGGGTCTCGGCTCCGCTCCGGGATAGGCTGGGCTCGGACCGGCCCTCCCTGCTCTCCCCGGCCCCAGGAGGAGGCGGAGGGCCCCTCTGCCAAGCCACAGCAACTTATTTTCCAACCTGCTTCCCTACCTTCAGAAAACTCCAACCAAAACAAAACAACAATAACACCCACGCTATTTGTTTTCCCCCGAGGCCGTGCCTGGTCATCTGCAGGAGCGTCTTGCAGAGAGGCCTCCTCGGGGGCCGGGGCTGCAGATGTCTCTTGGGGCTGCAGATGCTGGGCACGGCGGAGCAGAGCGGAGATAGCTTCGGGACGGTACCCCCGAGCAGACGGAGCTGAACCGGCGGCAAAGGAGGGGGAAGGAGAAAGGGGGGGCTTAACCGGAGGGATATCCCCTGCAGCCGCCGCCTTCGGGCTGCCCACCCTCTCTCGGCCTCCAGCCCGGCGCAACCCCCGGTCGCCATCCCCGCGCATCCCGTAGCCCCGGGGGCAGCTCCCGGGAGATCGGTCTTCCTACGCGCGGCCGCGGCGAGCTGTTTTCGGGTCTAGGCCTCCCAGGACCAGAGCTGCTACTTGCAGCCTGTCTTCCGCACGCCACCCCCGCCGCAAGCTTTGGTTCGAAAACCGAGGCAGCGCAGCGCTGCCTCCTCCTTTTCCCAGTCAAGAGTTCTTTCCACCACCCTCTGCTTTCCCTCGCTCGCCCCCCTTTTGCCACCCAGCCCTGGGACCCTTCAAGCATCCCCTTTCCTCCCAGGACGTAGATACTCGGGATAGTCTCGGGGTATGCTGTGTCCCCCGTCCCATCCTATGTCTGCCCGTCCCCCATACCCCCGTACCCCTCCCCCCAAACACGCTCTTTCGGGCCACAGCGCTGCCCCTTCCCTCCTCTGCGGGACGGGTGGGAGGTAGACAGTCCCTCCCGTGTTGGTTACCTTCGGGGAAGACGGCTCGCATTTTCAAGTAGCTGGTCGTGAGGCGGATGATGGACGCCTTGTCCAGCTGGGAGGTGATGGCTGAGGGCAGGGGCAGGAGTTTGGCCAGTTCGTAGAATTCTCCATTTTCTTTTTCCCGTCTAGTCTTTGCCGCGTTCTTGGATTTTTCCTTCATCGCGACTACTGCAAGGCGAAGATGACACTGGCATATTAGACCCGATTCTTCCGAGTTGCAGGGGGCATGGATTTCGGCTTCAGGGTTAGTATTTTCGTTTAAAGAAGGGAGGGACTTCACCCAAATATAATAAAATAAGAATTGAAAACAAAACGCAAAAGCAACCAACAACAACAACAAAAAAAAACCCACAATAAAAAGGGGAGGAAAAAAAGAGGAGAAAGAGGAGGGGGAAAAAGCTAAACCGAGCAAATAAAACAAACAAAAAAACCCCAGCACCAACAGAACTGGTGCGTGAAGGGGGGAGACAAACTCTGAGCCACAACCACGGCAGGCAAGCGGCTCGGGAGAAGGCAGTTCTGCTCTGACACTGCAGTATCTAGCTCCGAAACCGAGACTGAAAGACCTACACGGTCTTCTGCCTGCAGCTGGAATCGGATCTTCTCCTCAACGGAGAGTAAAGCACTGGGTTCCCTTCACTGAAGGATTTCTTCTACTCAATGCTTCTCCGTCCAAAAATAACAATTAAAAAAAAATAAGAGTGTCCACGCAAGAAATCATTGGGCTAAGCAGGATGAACCGTTTTTTGACAATTTGTCTCTTAAAAAAAAAAAAAAAAAAAAAAAAAAAAAAGAAAAGAAAAAAAGAGAAAGAAAAAAAAAAAAAAAAAAAAAGAAAAGGAAAGAAAAGAAAATAAAAGAAAAAAGAGAGAAAGGAGAAGGAAGACCGAACTGCTCGTATAACGAAGTGCAAAATAATCTGGTCCCGGAGCCTGAGATGCCGAGGAGACGAGGAGCCGGCAAGGCAGCCCCCAGCTAAACGAAAGTCCAAGCTGGTGCGGGGAGAGCTGATGACTGGAGTGCTCCGAAAACACAAGCTCGCAATTCCTTCAGACGTTTCCCTCTCGGCCAACTCTCGGCGGGCGGCGGCTGGTCTCGCAGGGAGCGGAAAGATGTTTTACCCCGTCCCCGAGGGGCTGCTTCAGCGCCGGGGCACGGGGGGCGCCGGACCCGGCGGGGCGGCAGCGGCGGCTGCGGGGCTGGGCTGGCGGCGGGGCTGCGGGAACGGGGAGCTTCTGGCTGCGGGTCTGGTCCCGCCGCTCCGGCCGCTGCGCCCAGCTCCAAATGTGGTTCTCATGCGGAGTCAAATTAAAGGATCCGTTTTCCTCGGGACCAGTGCCACTTCAGCGCGTTGTCTCTTTCCAAACAAGTCCGAGCGCTGGCAAAGGCGCAGGTTCGATTTTTTTTTTTTTTTAAATTGTTTGGGTTTGTTCGATTTTTCCCCGTCCTTTTAAAGAAAAATAATTTGCAAGATCAGGAATTGTTTCTTTTATTGTTATTATTATTATTATTAGGATTATTATTATTTTTGACGGATTAAAAGAGCAAAGCAGTGGCTCTTTCTCGCAGACATGCCTTTCAAAGGCACAGTTTCAATTGCTACATTTACCTCCTGCAAGTAGCAGCGATCCTCACCATACGGCAAGGATCAAAGTTAGAATTCCCCTTCTCTCGGAAATCCTCGCCGCCACACTCCTCGCATGAAAGCACCGATATCTCCTCTTTTTTTCCTCCCTACCCGCCCCCCATCCCCCCCCCCCCCCCTTTTTTTTTTTTTTTTTCTCAGGGGCAGAAGGAGCTCTGAAGTGGACCCTTCGGTTAATTCTTTAGCAAAGGCTGCAGAAAGCCAGGAGAGCCTCAAGAGGGGAGGGGATAATGTATCCGTGACGTGTCCTCCCGCGCAGCGCCCTCCGAGGGACCCAAATACAGAGGAGCCAGAAAAGAGCCGCAATTAGCACTTGCGGTGGGATGGGAGGCCGGGGTGAGGGTAGCCAGGGGCGGGGGGGCCGGTTGCTGCGGCAGCCCCAGCCCTCTCCCCCCGACTTCCCTAAGCGGCCGCGGAGCGTCGGCGGAAACCCGCGACCCCCTTTGCCCCGTAACCTTCTGTCCCTCACGGGGGGCTCGTAACCCCACCCTGAAGCCGGGACAAGGGCATGTGTGCGGCCCTCCTTCACCAGACCCACTGAGCCGCCATTAAGTCACCCCAGCACTTTCCTCTGTTTTTCTGGAGCTGGGTAAAGGTCCAAGATACACCTGCATAGACACATACGTATGGACATCATACATACACACGAGCATACGTATGCATTGCACACATTTATACTAAATGCACAAAATGCATATATATGTATATTGCATATACAATTGCATATTGCATATATAAATGTCTATGTTTATAGACATGTAAGCACATGAGCACTTTTAAAAATCCACACATGCACATATATATATATATATATATGTATATATATGCATACACACAAGGCCCCTAACCCTGCTGGGTGCAGTG
The DNA here is from genome assembly GCA_023637945.1 of Phaethornis superciliosus. Classification (NCBI taxonomy): domain Eukaryota; kingdom Metazoa; phylum Chordata; class Aves; order Apodiformes; family Trochilidae; genus Phaethornis; species Phaethornis superciliosus. The sequence goes on along the minus strand of JAJQWJ010000001.1, from coordinate 107,289,694 downwards.
AGATTGGAAACGCGGTCCGAGCTCAGGGGGAGGCGGCAGACACCTCAGAGGAGCCCCGCAGCTCTCCCCGCCGCCTCACCGGGGCCCGACGTGACTCTCGGTAGCTGCACGCTCGGTAGCTGATGACCAGGGTTTGACCCCGAAGGCGCTCCCCTTCGGGGGAAGGTGAAGAAACTTCCCGGGTTTTTTTGGAGTCCCACCCGAACCTTCCCCTTCTCCCTTCAGGCGGCAGAGTGCCGGAGACGGCCCCACGTATGGAGACGTGGGCAGTGCCGGGAGACACGGAGCTCAAGGGTGTGTAACCGCAGGGCTCGGAGCCATTTTTGCAGAGATTGTCACAGCGGTCGCTAAAACAAAAAACAATGTTCGGGTCTCCCCTCCACGCCAGAGCCAAGTTCTGAGCGACAGGATTAACCCCGGCCTGAACAGGACCACGCCGTGCCTGGCGTGACACTTCACGCTCCGGGGGATGGGGTGGGGGGCACAGACGTGGGGACACGCATACACCTTTTCCCACGGACAACTGGCCCTGCCTAGCGTCCCTTGCTAAAAACTGTCCCACTATCCGGTTGCGAGCAGACACGCGTGGCTGCAGCACCCTCCCGACCGGGCGGGGGGAGTTGGGCTTCGGCCGGCGATTAAAGCAGTGAGGAGAAAACCCTGGGTTAGAAGAAAAGGAGGGACACGGCAGAGCGGCCAGCAGTGCTCAGAGAGATGGGGCTTCACAACCGCGGACGCGGAGAGGGTTCCAAGGGGGATGGGACTCACGATTTGCAAAAACACAATGCACCGGTCCTTAATATTAATCCCTGGGAGAGGCCTGGCCGACGGGCGAGTGTGTTTACTTAAGCTCTCCCGCCCCTCTGTAATTATCCTATTACACCAGAAAGGGCCCGGCCCGGCGTTGCCGAGGGAAAGGCCATGCTCTTTAACCTCCCCGTCGCCGGCGGAGGCCCCGTCTCCGCGGGCGGGACTTGCGCGGCCCTCCGCACCGGCACCGCTATCCCGGTTCTCCCTTCCCGAGCCTCCCGGGAAATCCAGCTTTCTCATCGCTCCCGGGAGATGGCGAGAAGGCAGCTTGGGGCACCTTCTGCATCTACTGCTTGAAACCTGGGACAAGGAGGGGGGAGAAGGGGCCCCGACGGGCCCCGAGTGCTGCCTGCACGACCTCTTGTCCCGCCCCAAATCCTGTGTCAGGTACCCGGTACCGCGCCTGTCCCTTGTCTGGTGCACCTGGAGGAAAGCGGATTTTCCAAGGAAGGCGCTGGGGATCGGGAACACGCTCTTATGCTCCCGCCGTCCTGGGTGGGATTTAGGCGAGAGCTGGCTTCTAGGTGAAGGAAATCCGAGCGAAACGTCTGCGAAGGGGAGCCAGGGCGATGTCACTCGTTTTACCCTCCTGCTCCGTCATTTTTACCTGCAAAATAGGAGCAGCCCGTATCCCTCTCGCCGGGGTACCCCTCTCACAGCGACACTTGTCACAGATTTGGGGACGGCAGATGTGGTCGCCGATAAAACCTGCCGCTATGTTCTTCTTTTTACGGAAGCATATTCTCACTTGGACTTTTAGCCGAGCAGCACAAACTAAAAGTAATCTAGAATAAAACAGCAGTCGAAAAGAAACTTCGCCCTTTCGAGGAAATTCTCAAAGTTCAATACAACCTCCGCCCGCCGTTGAAACTTGACTCATTAGCAGAGGTAAAAAAAAAAAAAGAAAAAAAAAGATCCCCCCCCAAAAAACCCCAAAACCAAAAAACCCCAAAACAAATCAGGGGAAAAATATTAAATATTTTCGCTGTATTTCAAGGCAGGTCCTAACGAGTCTTGTACAGCAAGCTCCGCGATCGCTAACCCCGAGAAGGAAACTTAGTGGGACATTTCTGTGTCCTGTAAACAAATACAGGGAAGAGCAATTTGGTGTCAAAGTAAAATGAGAGGAGAGCACGGCGGTTTGCAGAGAGGGCAGGTATGCGAGTGTTTGCGACAAAATCCCGACAGAAAAAAAAAGAAAATTTATGTTGCTACAGGGGTGGCCCAAACCTGTCGAGATGCATTGGCAATACGCTACTCCATCAGTCCGAGGTGGCTGCAGAGACCTTCGGGGAAGGGCTTTCCTCCCTCCGTTTTAATAGAAAACTCCACGCCAGGGACGAAAATAAAAAAAAAAAAAGGAGAATAAGAAAAAAATCCAATTAATTATTATAAATGTTCAGATAATATTTTCACTGATACGTTATCGTTGAATCATAAATTGGGCGCACACGAGAAGCACTTTTATTTGTCAACATTTTCCCTTGGTTCGACAGGGAAGCTCTTCACCGGATGGGAGAAAAAGGGAGAGCGTTTCTTTCTCAGGTGAGCTGTGATGAGGATAAACATTCCGTCTTTCGTTATTTTTTTTGTTTCCCCCTCAAGGGTTTAAACTAAAAATTGAAAATAAAGAGGAAAATGTGTCGTGAAAAAAGCCACCACCCCACAAAAATCCCTTCGTCTCCACTCACATACTGAGGGGCTACAGCTCGCCAGAAAGCAGCGGGGCTTGCGCGGAGGAGCCGAGCCCTTGCTCTCCCCACGGCCTGTGTATTTGGGAGGGTTACCCACGGGGCGACCCCGAAGGGAGGGGTGTGACGGGTGCTGCCGAGCGCTGAGCCCACGCGTGTCCGGGGGACAAGCCCGAGGGATTTATTTTACACAGGAGCGCGGAGGCGATATCCCGGGGGATGTGCTGATGAAGGAGTAGCTCAAACCCAGAGGGGTTTAACGCCTTTTTAATTTTTATTTTCTGTTGTAATCCTTCAAGAGACACAAATAGCGGCTGGCAGGAGGCGTGTGTCCCGGCAGAGGAGGGATCCGGTGTGCAGGGGGGGTTGGCAGCCCCACCGCCGCTCCCCTCCTGCCCCCCGCCCTCCTCCCAGCCCGCCCGGGCGGCGGCCGCAGTGGGGAACCAGAGGAGGGGGCGGAGAGGGAGAGGGGGGGTTTCCAGAGGGACTTCGGGTTTGCCACGGTTTGCCGGGGTTGTCGTGTTTCGGCGGGGACGGTGGCGAGCATGAAGGGCCCAAGCAGGGGCAGGCGGCAGGCCGGGGCTTGCCGTCCACCCATGTCCGTGAAAGGGATCCCGGTCCCACCCAGTCAGCTCTTGAGACGAGCACCTTGGCAGGGCCGTGGATTTGGTGTTTCACGTTCGTGTCGTTTCCCTGTGTTCCTCCGCATAACACATGCGAGGCTAGACGGGTCCAGAAGGGGACAAAAAGGGCCGCGCAGGGGCTAAGAGCAGTGAGGGTTTTAATTTTGGTCTGATGTGCTTAGCTAACGTATTAACTGTGAGAAATACCACCGAGTTCCTCAGGAAAGAAAATATCATCAGATATTTTAACATTTACGGGCTGCAACATCAGCACTGGTATGAGGTCCAGAACTAGCAGTGCTTATTGTCCCCGGAGGAATCCCTTGTATTTTTTTTCCCCATAACTACTGTTCCCAAGTGTGGATGTATACACACACACGCTCACACACACAAATCCTATAAATGCTAATAAAACAGATTCCTCAGGATTTGTTTAACTTTCCCTGGCACCACAATCTTATATTGATATTCAATGGGGTTACTAGTGTGCATGAGGATTACTAGTTAAGTAGAAGACCAGAGGATCAACCTTCTAGTATGGCACTTGAACATGTCCTTACAAATAAGTAAGGTAGGAAACATAAGCATTGACAATACGATTAATTTGCACTGAATACTTGAAAGGAAAAAAGGAAGTTAAATCATGGCACTAGAATTATTAAACTATGCAGAATTGAGGCCGCCGGTTACAAGGGATCGTTTTCAGCTCTTTACTTGAAGCTGTATTACTGCTATTGTCCAACCTTTGCTGGCCACATGGGACAACATTTGGCAATCGGACAGAAAACTATTTCTACTGGGTATGAACTGGAAATATCCAGCTGGAGTGTGGATCCCATTTCTAATCAGAGTGCAGGGAAGGAAAACTCAATGCTCTGTCTTGTTACTCACACAGCGTTTTTAGAGTTCGTCAAAAGCGGCTTATCCAGAAAAATAGCTGCTGTTTCAAAATGACACAGAGGCTGTTTTTTCCTTAGAACTAGTAAATTTGTTTATTTTTTTTCTCTACATGATGTAGAATAGTACATGGTGTACATGATGCAAAGTGTTTTTGCATAGGGTACAGTGATAATGTAGGCATGCAACACTGAAGGAGCTGTCAGAGTTGATGGACTGATCCAAATGGATGACATTTGGAAAAAATATGTCTAAGTTAAAAACACTGAATGCTCATGTTTGGGTCCGGTATTCAGTTTCAGTTTTCTAAGGAGAATAAAGTTGTTTTGTTCAGCTCAACTTTTTTTTTTTTTTTCTTTTTTTCATTTCTTTTTTTTTTTTTTTTTTTTTCCAACAGGACCTGGAATTTGATGAATTTTCTGAAAGTATTTTCATAAATCTAATATAATTGATATTAATTATGATGCCCAAACTTTCATGACTGAACATTTGCTTCTGCTGATATATGCTGCAAGCCATATTTCTTTTAATTACAGAAGATAGTTTAAAAGGTGAAAGTTGTCCTTGGGAACAGGAGAGGGAATGTATCAATCAAGGAGAGGAAGCTTCTAAGCTGAAGAAATAGGAAAAGTCTAGTAGGAAAAGCACACAGTGGAGCATTTTTGCTCTATCTGTCTGAAGTCGTTTGAACATTATGAAGGTCAGTGTAGGTATTTTTATTTACTTTTTTAAAGTTATGTTCAGTGACTTGAACTTGTTTTCTCAGTGGCCCTCAGCTTATATGAATAGTGGGACTAATCTGGTGGAGATGAGTAATGGATCTGTGAGGAATTGAGGAATTCTGATGCAAAAACATCTCTCTGTTTTTTGGTGGTATTTTATGCTGCCTGGCATTCAATATATTATATAATGGCTGTCAGCAGAACTTTGGTAATACTTTATGGTAAAATTTATAAATTATTTAGTCATGATTTACAAATGATGAATGGAAAACACTATTTATACATAGTTGTGTGATGTTTTACTACGCTCTAAGCACATTTATAAGCAAATGTATATGCTCTCATTAAGTACTGTACCTCTGATTTGTTCTAATATCCTGATTTAATATTTTTGCATTTGTCCATTGGACACTTCGTAACATATGTAACAGCTTGCTTTTAAATAGGTATTTTACCACGTAAGGACAGTGAAATTGGGAATAATCTATTCACATGGGGGCAATCATTGTAAACGAAAAGGGATGGAGATGGGAAGCAGAGGTTCTAGTGAAGGTCACTTTTTTGATGTTAAGACCTCAGCCCTGCAAATTAATGTGTATCAGCCAGCTTTTCAAGCCACCAGCTTAAAACAATGTGGAACAGTGTAGCCTAGTGTGGTTTTAAAGGATGTGATTCCTTTTGGTTCAAAAGGCAAGGCATGGTGTTTTGTTTGAAATGGGTCACAAGTCTCCCAGTCCTGCCCCTTGCAGAGTCAAGGCTTTGTGGGGGTGTAAGTAGCCCATGTGAGTTGACTTCACAGAAGGCAGAATGCAAGAGGTATTCTTCACCTCTGCTCATGACTTTCCAATATTAAAAAGTCATTTTTTTTTTCTTCTGATCACCATGAACTTCCCCAGTAGCAGTGAAATTGAAAAGTTATGCCATTTGGATAGGAACTGCCAGAATACAATTATATTTGCCACTGAAACATTTTAAAAGCATCCTGCATGAGTACACAAGGCATTTGCTTGTACTTGTAACTCACTGCTCAACAAATTCACAACAGCAGGTTTTGTAGCTGAGCTGCTAGTCAGTCAGCAAATGTATGTGAAAAGTGGAGCTGCTCTCAGTACAGGAACTTGCTGCTATGTATCATTATTGTTTCCAGCTTTGGCTATGAGTTTGCCCTCTTACTTTTGTCAGGGTTCATGTTATCAAGATTTCCATGCTTTTATTAAAGAAACCTGGGATATGTTCAATCTCAACTGAACAAAGACAACCCGAGTTCAGTCTCTGTTAACATCAGAAAGATAGTCACAAGATACTGCCCTCAGAAATGATCTGTTTGACCTTTAGACACTGATCCTGAAATTTGATCCCCAAGACTCACCAATACCAAAGAATTAGAAACTTCAGTCACTGGATGCCATCTGAATGTGCTTTTGGTTTTGGAGCTCAAGGCCAAGATCCAGAAAGGGACTCGTGAAGAGTGCAGATGCTGAAGTTTAAAATGGGAATGCTGAGCACCTCCACTCAGTTGCTGGCTAATTATGGATATATTAAAAGCACAATTTTCATCACTTCAGCTCCCCACACACAGCCCCAGTCCCACCTCAGGCTCAGCAAGGCAGAATTAGCATGGTATTTACTTCAGACCCAGGAAGCCAGTGTTTCTCTGCGTCTCTCCTTTTATCTTTGCCCAACACAGACAATGAATATGTGGTAAAAATGACCTGAAAATTTCTTCCTCTCCATGATTAACAGGAGAGAGGTACTTATTTTATACACAAGAGAGACCAGTCAGATATGATTGTGAATATCCAGACTCCTTCCTTTGTCTGGAGGGATTCAAACCCAAGCTTTGAATGTCATGTGGTGGGTTGACCCTGGCTGGAAATTACATGCTCACCAAAGCCACTCTCTCATCCTGCTCCTCAGGTGGAGAGGAAAGAAAAGCTCATGGGTCAGGAAAAGGACAGGGAGATCACTCCGGAATTGCCTTCATGAGCTGAAGAGACTCAACTTAGGGAAAACATAATTTAATTTATTATCAATCAAACCAGAATAGGATAATGAGAAATAAAACCTAAATCTTGAAACACTTCCCTTCTTCCCTGGCTCAACTTCACTCCCAGTTTCTCTACCTACTCCTCCCAGTGGCACATGGGAATAGGAGTGGGGGTTATGGTCAGTTCATCACACGTTGTCTCTGCTGTTCTTTCATCCTCAGGGTGTGGACTTGTCACACCCTTCCTCTGCTCCCACCCGTGGGAGACAGGGGGATAGCATGCCTCACCATGGTCTTCACTACAGGCTGCAGAGGAATCTCTGTAACAGGTTCTGGAACACCTCCTACCCCCCTTTTTCACTGACCTTGGTGCCTGTAGAGTTGTTCCTCAGATAGTCCCACCCCTCTCTTCTGACTGCTGCTGGTGCTGCCCGTTTCCCTTTCCCCCCTGCCCCCCCCCCCCCCCCACTTTCTTAAATGATATCTCAGAGGTGCCACCACTGTCACTGATGGGCTTAGCTTTGGTCAGTGGTGAGTCTGTCCTGCAGCCAGCTGGCATTTGCTCTATCAGACGTAGTGGAAACCTCTAGCAGCTTCTCACAGAAGCCACTGCTGGTGCCCTCTCCCCATCAACACACTGCCATGCAAACTCAATACACTTGTCTGTGAAGACTACGTTTAAAGTAACAGACCTTGCCCACTTGAGTGCGTGAGTGTGGTACTCTCCTACTGAATTGGCTTCAGTGTGCACAGAAGAATCAAGATTTACTGGGGAAGGGACAAACCTCTGATGCCTTGTCAAAAAGGCTTAGGTTTGTTAGTTTTAAATTATTTAAATTTAATTATTCAGCAACAGACAAATGCAGTGAAAGTCTTTGGAACAGGATGTGGTGCAGGACTCCTTTCTCCTAGTCAACTGTGCTGCCAAGCAGGTTGGGGTCACCTTTTTTTCCCCCTTAATTTGATTTTTCTTTAGTTTGGTGTGAACAGGAAGGGTGGACATTATCAGTCTCATTTTCGTCCTTGTGTTGTTAAAAGGATGGAGATAAAAGTTTGAACTTCCTCAGAGGCTCTTGTACATTTCTCTTATTTCATTAATTCAGGACCGCTGTCTGGTATACCAGAACAGTGAGGAAAACTGGTGTTCTTTCTCCAGTCTTAGAGCTTAAGCAGTGTTTTCTTTTGTTTTTTCTCTTCAAACCCCAAACCCAACAAACAAATGAGCAAAGAAACAAAATTAAAAGACTGGAAGAAAATCCCAGTCAGGGAACCTCATGATGAAGAAGATATCAAAACCTGATGTAGGATGAAGGCTGTAAGAATCAGCCCACTCAGCATGTCCCCGAGGCTAGCTTACATTTTTCATTGCTCAGCTTTTTTATGCATTTCCTTTTGAAAAGCTCAATCCCACAGCAGTTTAGGTAGCTAACACTTAGTTTGGAAATAAAGGTAGGGTTTGGGTTATTTATGAGAAGCTAAATCAAAACCTTTAGGTCTCCAAAGTAAAGTTTCTTTTACATTTTCCTATATAAAAAACCTAAGAGAAATTTGTTTTCACATTTCTAGGAAGTAGTACATAAAATTATTCATCTGTTTTCTGGTGCTACTCATTAGGAGTTTCTGAACATTGTTGTGCTCATTTGTTCTCATATAACCATCTCCATATAACAAACTTCAATCAAATAAAATTCTTTGGCTAAAGGCTCCCAGATGGAGGCTACCATGGTGCAACGGAAAGTAAGTCACCTTCCCTACCCCTCTCCTCCCCTCTAATCCTATGCAGAATTTTCTTGCATTTTCAGAAATGCAGTATATTTCTTTTCTGAGAGAAGAAAAGCTCTGATTTTCTCCATCAACAGAAGCTGACATACTGTTGTTTCCAAACAGTCCTTTTATCACTTTAAAGGTTTCAGAAGGTTTTTTATGTCTTTGCTTCATGCTACCTAATATAAAAGTCAAAATTTGAAGGTGCTTTTCTCCTCTTTCCTCCATTTTGAAGTCAGAACCTTCTCTGTTTGTTCTGGGTTGTTTTGGTTATTTGTTTTAGTTTTTTTTCCCCTCAAGCTTTCTCTACTCCAGGCTTTCTCCAGCACTGGGTACATGCTATGAGCATACCTTGGGAAACCTGCAGTGGGGATTGGCAGACAACTGTTTACCCTGAATAGATTGCAAGTATTGGACAGTGCAAATACTCAGTGGGATTGATTACAGAAATGTCTCTAACCCTCTGAACACTTGCAGCATGAACTATATAGTTTAAAAAAAAAACAGTGAATCTTAGACTGAGCTGAATATTTGTGCAATTCATACAAGAGAAATATTCTTCCAGTTACTTAAGCAGTGCTTTACTGACTGTTAGAGACCCATCGCTGAGGAAGTTTGTACTCTAATTCCATAAACATATTGGGATTTCAGGCAGGTCAGAAGGACAGAATTTAAATCGAGACATATAAAAGCTGAGTGAGGGGAAATAGGAGCATGAAGAACACAGAGAATATTATTTATCATGAATGCCTGAGAGAACCAGCTAGAGAGCTGAAACGAGTTTAGGGGCAGATAAAGCTGACAGATAAATCTCAGACAAATCTAAGATGAGAGAACAGCATGATTGGAGAAATAAAATAGATGTGGTGATGATAGCTGCTAGAAGAGGAGTGAAGCTCTGCAGAAGTTCAAACCCATTTTGAATAAGATGTTTTGTCTCTGGGGATTACTCAGCCAGAAACTACAACTCCTCTGAGATTTGTCTCAACACCAGTGAAAATGCACAGGTCTGATACTGCAAACAGGTTCCTGTGAAGAGGCTAAACTCCTCATGAATCAACATCATGGTCCAGTATTAACGTGGCTTTCAGTCAGAGGAGGCTTTTTCAAATGATGTAATGTTTGTAACTTGATATTCTGCTTTGTAATCCTAGTGAGGACAGAGATGTTCTGGAACCAGGCCTTACTGGAATGATACTTTCTTACCTATGAGCTTTTGGTTAAATGGTTTAACCACATCTTAGGTTCAGCACTTAGGACATACAACTTGTCTCAAGAGCTTGATGTTTACTACTTAATGAAACCAGACCTGATGCTGAAATAGTAAAAAGAACAACTTCAACCCTGCCTGCCTCTGTTCTGGTCCATCACAGATGTACACTTTTGGTTTTGATGTCTTCTACTTTGTACTGTAAATGAAGAAAATTTAGACTGTGTATACACTTCTATATATGCAAATGCTTAGCATAGGACTTCTGATTACTTGATTTAAGCAATAAAAGAAGTTAAAGAAGGAGTTTCAACTCTTAACTCTAAATTTCCTGGGGTCTGACAGATCAAATCAAATCCTTAAGGCCATTTTACAGTGTTTTATTTCTGCACAAGAGTGGGATTTATGTCCTCTTTTTATTGCATGAACCCTTGTCTCAGTACTATTTGATTTAGTCTACTAATGGCTCTCAGCTGATTTTATTTTAGTATCTGCAAATTTTTGCACACAAAGCTAGACAAACTCAGTGCAGGGGTAAATTAAATTGTGTAATTTATTGAAAATGCAAGTTATTAAGAGAACAACATTTTAACTGCTGATCCAAAACAGCTCTGCATGTAAACAATGGATCCTTGGTGTTTACTGTATACTATCTGTCTAAATACAAGGATTACTATTGCCTCTGGTGTAGCAACTGGCTGGAGGTTCTCACTAGTAGCTGTTATTAGTAGCAATGACACATTAATTGAACTTCACTGCTTCCAGGTGTGTGGCACACTCCAGGGTCACCCAGTGCACTACAGTTTCATGTGCATTCAATTACTGTAGTGTTATGAAGGAATGCAACACGCCATACATTAAAATGTCAATTACCACTTTTTATGGGATAGAAGATAAATAAGCCAATCAGCTTTTCCTAACATCACTTGTGTCTTCGTTCTGTAAGCACCCAGCAAAGTAAGGGTCTTCCTCTTCCTTTAGCCTCTTCCTCACCTATACAAGCAGAAGAGAAAGAGAAATGCATTTAGAAATTAGTGCTCACTGTGAGAAATCATTGATTGCTTGTGTATAAACAATTGGTTTGGGTGGATCATGTGGTGTTACTAGTTACACATCATAGCATCACAGAGTAGTTTGAGTTGAAAGGGACCTTTAAATGTCTCCAGTCCAAACTGCCCTTAATGAACAGGGACATCTTCAACTAGATCAGGTTACACATAGCCCCATCTAACCTGACCTTGAAAGTTTCCGTATATGGGGCATCCTGTTATGAATAAATGAGTAATGATCCACCCCAATGGTTTGGTCTGAGACATTCATGGTCAGGGGCACAAACTCTCAAATGTTTTCAGGGACACAAAACATCTGACACTTTGCCATCTATCCAAGCAAGCAGTAGCATCTTTGGTAGAAGAGACCTGGTTGAGCTTCACAGGTTTTTCCAGCAATTTTTACAGTGTAAATGTTCACCCCACACATGGGCTAGGAAATGCCCCCTTCTAAATAGAAATGCCTTCTTTTATCAGGGTATTTGTTCCCCCCAAGAAAACTTCTTTCCTGCTTCCCCTTTAGATGAGTTGTTGTTTTGGGGAAATCACTTAAAATCTCTTTTAGTTTATATGGGCAGTGAATTTTTTCAAAGCAAATTTTAGCAAAAATGAAATGGAATAAAAACATCCTTGCAATATTTTTAATGTGGAATATTTTCACATCTCAAATTATTTTCCATGGAATTTTGGTCCTCACAATATTTGCTGGTAACAAGATCTCTTTTAAAATTATTTGTAGACTGTGAAGCTGAGTTCAAGGAGTGAATGATTACCGAGCTGCATGGGCCATGCCTTGGTCAGCTGAATTTTTATCAGCAGCATTTTTTTGTGTTGTTGTTTAAGCCAGAAGTTGCTGGTCAAGCCACAAATTGTTGTTTTAGCATTACATGGGTAAGAGTGATATATAGATCCTCATAAGGATCTACATAGGTAAATTACTATGTGAAGGTAAAGATTTATTTTATAATTTAAACTGTGGAGATTTTTAGTCCATTTTCATGGTTCTTCCTGACTTTGGAAGCTGGAAGGGGAAGAAAGTTCTGCGGTGCTGGTAAAGAGGCTGGAACAATCTCTTACATCAAAAACATGTTGAAGAAACCTTGTAACTGCTTCTAATCAGTTCTTTAAGAAATTATTCTAAACTATGTATTAAGCAAGTGAACCCTTTACATAATAACCTGGGAACGGTGGAAAATAATGTGGTCTAAAGTAGTCTTGAATTCATAGAATCACAGAATTGTCAGAGTTGGAAGGAACCTCTAAAGCAGGATCACCTACATCACCTGGACTGCATCCAGGGGGGGCCCGAGTATCTCCAGGGAAGGGGACTCCACAACCTCCCTGGGCAGCCTGTTCCAGTGCCTTGTCACCCTCATAGTAAAGAAGTTTTTCCTTATATTTTCAGGATTTTTTAACATTAAACATGAGATGATGTGATAAGCGATATGGTTTATACCCCACAAAATTTCAATTGTACAGCTATGGAAGATTTCACCTGTGATTTTGAAAGTAATTATGGAGAAAAAAAAAAGGATCAGGCTGGGAACACAGACATGCAGCAGGCCCAGTGCTAGGAATAATAAGGCAATAGGAGTACCCTAGTAACTCTATTTCTCTGATGGAAATGTGCTGTGAGAAAATATCATTCCAGGAAAGTTCCTTGTCTGTTGTATCAAAGGCATGTGGTAACTAGATGTACAGAACAACCTAGCAATGAGACAATTTTTACTACAGAATATTATAAACTTCCTGTAACTGGAAGTCCTTTAAAACTGAATTGGTTTGTAGGTGGATTCAAAAGCCCCATGTCTTCTTTCTCCCTCTTCAAATTTTGTAGAATCATAGAACCATAGAATCATAGAAAGGTAGAGGTTGGAAGGGACCTCAAAAGATCATTGAGTCCACCCCCCCCGCCAGAGGAGGGTCACTTACAGCAGGTCACAAAGGAAGGCATCCAGGTGGGTTTTGAATGTCTCCAGAGAAGGAAACTCCACAACCTCACTGTTCCAGTGCCCTGTCACCCTCACAGGGAAAAAATTCTTACCAATATTTATTTGGTACCACCTATGGTCCAGTTTATAACCATCGCTCCTTGTCCTATTATTAGTCACTCCTGAGAAAAGCTTGGCTCTGTCCTCCTGGCACACGCTCCTCACATATTTATAAACATTAATGAGGTCACTCCTCATTCTCCTCTCTCCAAGCTGAAGAGCCCCAGCTCCCTCAGCCTTTCCTCATAAGGGAGATGTTCCTCTCCCTTAATCATCTTGGTTGCTCTGCACTGGACTCTCTCAAGCAGTTCCTGGTCATTCTTGAAGTGAGGGGCACAGAAATGGACACAGTATTCCAGATGCAACCTCATCAGGGCAGAGTAGAGGGGAGGAGAACCCCTCTTAACCCACTAACCATCCCCCTTCTAATGTGCCCCAGGATGCCACTGGCCTTCTTGGCCACCAGGGCACATTGCTGGCTCATGGTCATCCTTCCATCCACCAGCACCCCCAGGTCCCTTTCCCCTCTGCTGCTCTCCAACAGCTCAGTCCCCAACCTCTGCTGGTACCTGGGGTTGTTCTTTCGCAGATGCAAGACTTTACACTTGCCCTTGTTGTAATTCATTAAATTTATTCCCGCCTAACTCTCCAGCCTGTCCAGGTCCCTCTGAATGGCAGCACAGCCACTCATCCCAGTTTTGTGTCATCAGCAAACTTGCTGATAGTGCACTCTGTTCCCACATCCAGCTCATCAATAAATATAGTAGTGGTCCCAGTACTGACCCCCGAGGGACTCCACTAGAAACAGACTTCTAACTAGACTCAATCCCACTGACTACAACTCTCTGGCTTCTATCCTTCAACCACCTCCCAGTCCACCTCACTACCTGATTATCCAGGCCACACTTCTTCAGTTTAGCTCCAAGGATGCCGTGGAAGACAGTGCCAAATGCCTTCCTGAAATCAAGATAAATAAACATTGCTCTGCCATCATCCATCCACCTGATTATATCCTCATAGAAAGCTATCAGATTAGTCAGACATGATCTTCCCCTTAATAAAGCCATGTTGACTGCTCCTGATAAGTCTCTTGTCCTTGATATGCCTGGAGACCGTCAAGAATGGGTTGTTCCATTACCATACCAGGGATGCAGGTGAGGCTGACCAGTCTGTAGTTACCTGGGTCCTCTTTTTTGCCTTTCTTGAAGACTGGAGTAACATTTCCAGTCATCATGCACCTCTCCTGTTCCCAACAACTTCAATCAAATTTCATACTACTCCCATCAGGCTAAACACACACAAGTCCCATGGGTGGCATTCTGTGGCCTGGATCCTGCTGCAGATCCAGGGTGATATATGACTGAGAAAGAGAAGAGAAAATAGTAATGATCCCTTCTAATCTTAAGACCTACAAAATTTTCCTGGACCATGCAAGATGATACTTACAAAGTTCAAAAAGCACTCAATTTCCCTGTCCACTTGTTTAGCTGGGATGACATACAATACCTAGTTGGCTATTGGGGGAAAATGTATATAAGCTAAATAAATGTATCTTGCCAATTTTGAGAGAAAAAAAAGTTAAAAAAAGACCCCAAAAACCCACTTACTGGATGTCAGCAGATATATTTTGCTGGGTTCTTCAAAAGAACACTCTAGCCTGAAGAATTGTATAAACTCTTTCTGTGGTAAGCAACCTTTTTAAAGATACAATGAAAACACCCATTCACAATGTATAAAAATATCTCTACACATATATAAATACATGTATAAATAACTATGCAGAACATTTAAGTTGCACATCATTACTTTAGAAACAGAATAAATGGCTCTTTCTGATCTCTATGTTTGTGAAAAGAAAACCCAAACCCCATCAAGTTCTAGATCACACAGCATTTAAAAATGAAAGTGCAAAATATAGACTGTGACCATGTCCCATTTATAAATATGTCCTATAAAAAGGCAGAATGTACGATTTATTTTAAAGTTCAATACACAAGGGGGTATTGTTTTAAACAGACATTCAAAGTAACTCCCTTGAATGATTAATTCTTAAAATGAAGACTAATACTGATAATTTTAATAGCACCATTGAAAGGAAGGAAGTTTTGAAGCAGCCTTTGGCTTCTCACAGTTGTGGTGAATGCTTTGATCCAATTATTTATTGCTGGCACAGATGAATTATATGACACAGCACCATGCCCCAGGGGATAACAAAAGACAGATAAATCTCTATGGAAAATATTAATGCCCTCCTACTTTAGGTGTCTAGCCTAGACAGTTAAGTTAGGAGTGTGGGCACCAGCGCTCTTCATTCCTCAGAGCACCTCCACCAGGATTTTTGCTTGAGCTTCTGTCTTGGTCCCTCTAAAATACCTGTCTCTCAAAGGATGAGACTTTCTCTCCCCTCAGTGAAAACTCATTTGACTCAGTTCAGCAGAGAAGTTTTTCTGCTCCCTCAAATATGTATTCTGTCATTGTGTTTTGGGAGAAGACCATCCATCCATTAAGAACTGGGCACAGGCGATTCAGACAAGAAATGGTAATGTATTTTGTACTCTGTTGACTGAGGCCTCTGTGCAGGCAGAATATGTCTAATTTTAAGTGGTCTCACTGACTGCTGGGACTGCTGACATGATTAAAATTAAGTGCATGTTTCAGTCCCTTCCTGAATCAAAGTTTAAATGAGATTCGAAATGGTTGCTTGACTTTACATCACATTAACATTAGCAATTTCCTGGCTATTGTTTTTCTTCCCCCCCAGTGGTGACTTTTCCAAAATAGATCCCTCATCTGACTGTAAAGGTAAATGAAAATCAGGCCCATTAAATTTACTGTCTGTAAAACACTAATGCCTAACAAAGAGTATCTTTACATTTAGATGGCATTTTTATCCTGAGGAATCTCAAAATCACTCTGTAAACCCTGACCTTGATGTTAAAGTCACTTACATACGTGAGCAACTTTATATTGCATATCGAACAAGATTACACGTAAATGTAAAATTTACCCATCCAATTAAGTGTTTGCATGTTGAAGACCTTACTCTATAAGTGCCACTTTGGACAAATGTTATTAAGATTGTACTTTCTGTGCAACCAATTGGTATGCTACATTAAGGATTCAACCAGGTTTCAGAAATGTATGCTGTTTGCCATATAGCACATCGTGGTTCTTGTCTGCATCCTCACAGCTGTCTCCTTCATCTGTTTAAAGGGATGGAAGCAATTCAAGGATTTATTTGCAACTGTCACAAGGAAAGTGTTAATGAAAGTCAGAACTGCAACGCATGTAATCTAGGCAGCACTTAGAGCTTTTCACATTATATTCTCAAGTTGTGTAAATGCCAGATTAAAATTCATTAAGTAGGTGATGACATCCAGCTGTTTTGCCAGATTTCATAGTCCTATTATGTTGACTAATCTGATGAAAGGGTAAGATGACCAAGTCCATAACAATATTACTCACAACCTCATAATTGTAACCCCTATAATTTATCCTGACTGCAGGATCTACTTTATATCCAGACAAGATATTCTGGTTTAGATAGAAGCTTCTTTCAGGATATCCTGAGATATTATTTCTTTTCAGTTTTTCAGCATTTTTCACCTCTTGGCAGTTGCTTTTTGCCCTTATTGTATAAATAAATTACTAAATAATACACTGGGGTTTGTTTGTTTTTTTTTGTTTTGTTTTGTTTTGTTTTTGTTTTTTTTTAATTCTAAGTTATAAGAGTACAGGATTTAAAAGACTCTCTTGTATCAGAAGTCTGAGCCCTTTTGTTGCAGGCAGTGTGACTACGATGCCTTTTCACGGGCTGACCACTCTGCAGTTTAAATGCAGCCATTTGCAAAAAGTAACTTTTTAGGCCATTTGCAATGCCCCAGTCCTTTTGCCAGTAAATGACTATCACCTTCCAGGTACAATGTAAGAGCACATTTACATGGGACAACAGTGATTCTCACATCCAGGCTCAGAGGGAATTGCTTTATAGGCTGCTGCTTAAGAAGCCTTTAAGTGACAGATTTCTGTATATTGTCTTCGGGGTCTCTTTGAATTAGCAAAGTATCCCAATGTTGTACCCATCTGTCAGAAGTCCTGAACATGCTGTAAAATACTTGTTGACGTACTCAAAAGACACATCCTGAAGGTTGACTTAATCATTTTAAAGCAAGATATAAAAGACAGATTCTTCTTTCTTATTTCCTTCATTCATCTTGACACTTGACAATCCTGCCTGTGCTCGAGTAAGCATGGGATTTGCTGTTTTACTCTTGTTGGACAACCTTGCTCATGGTGGGAAAGATTCTGAGATTAGCAGCAGTCTTTGAAAAACAAATACCCTTCCCTCCTTCGCCTTCACTAGGTCAGTAAGTTTTTTGTTCAGTTCCACATATAACCTAAACAATGTGACAATAGCAGAAAATAACTGTATCAGAAGTTCTTCTCCTAAAAATTAGATGAAATAGAATTTGGCCTAATTTATCTTGTATAACTGAGAATGGAATGAACAACAAGGGCACTCATACTTTTATTTTTCTAGGTTGTTTAAAAAAATAGATTTCCATCTAAAAGAAAATATTTGAAGTGATTGTATTCCCTCTATTTGCTTCAGCAGAGAAAAATATTGTCAAGATAATGTAAGTAAAGTGTCTTCTTAATTTTCTTCATATTATGAATTATTTCACACACTAGATAAAATATCCTCCATACATCTGGAGAGCTCTGTCTGTATTCAGAACTGATACATGTGCCAGATGCTGATTATTCTTCTCAAGCACTTCTCATTATTCTATTTAAGTAATGATCACTCAGCATGGTCTGAAGATAAAAATCAGCTTTATTTCTTATTCTGAGAAAAGCTGACATCAGGATCAATAAATCCTGACAGAAGCTATTAACATTTTAATGAGTTACTCAATAATATTCTAAAGATGTGCTGGCAAGTCAAGCCTCCTCTGATTAAGGACAAATTTCTTAGACTACTGTAAATATATATTTCAAGGTCCAGCATGCAAAGCTGTCACTTATCAATCAAGGAAAAAAGGCAGAAGTCATGACTAAAGAAGCTAAGGAAGGGGCTGTCTGCATGATTGTAATGATTACTGTACATGATGGAACTTTTCAAGATACCATTCATTTTAACCAAACAGAGCAAAATATTAATTGTGAGGTTGTGTGTTTGGTTGTCATACAGTTGAAGAAGTGTCCATGACTTCCTCCTACAACGTGTAGAAACCCCATGGTGTTGGGAGCAGTCGAACACGTCTCTACATGGTTGAATGGAACAGCAAATACAGGCACTAAGCCAGGTGAGTGGCAAAGCAAGTGTCTGTGCAAACTTTACTGAGCCTCAAGAAAAAGGCCCAAGGGGCTAACAGGGTGAAACAGAGTTGTCTAAGGGTGAATTTTGCCCTTTAGACTGTGCGATTTAATTGCACTAGAATGGATCAGGATTTGACCTTAAGGAGAGATGTTGCCTGACATAGTGTTAAACATTGCAATAAATCTGTTGTCAGGATCCTGCTATTGAACATAATGCCAATAGGTTACAGGAAAATCCTGGCTGGGATGCTTACAGAATATTGACTTGAATGCAACATTTTAACAGACAAATATGAGTCTTTGAACACAAAGTCATAAGTGACTTTTCTAATGGAGGCAGTCCAACAGAGTCCAAAATACTGCAATAATGCTGGGCACAGCAAAGGGCTGTAGGGACTCCCTACCAAGATAGGAAAAAGCTGGGTAGGTCACAAAAAGTCACATTAGCAACTCTTCCCTGTAAGCATTAACATACAGAAATGTGAATCATAAAACTAGCCAAAAAGAAACTTGTGTTATTAGATAAGCTTCTCTGTGGGCCTGCCTAGCTCACAATTAAAGCATTCATTGGTTTCAGTCAGAGGCATTGCTTTGAATACGGGATCATCAAAATACAAAAGAAAAGGCTGCAGACACTGAAAAGGCAGCAAAATGCTCTTAATCACTTTGTATCATTGATGTAAAATTCCTTGCAGATGGTTCATGATGTTCTAATGCTGGAATTTCCAGTTCATTATGTAATAAAGATACATTTGTGATCAAGAACTGCAAAAAAGGTAAAAAACACAATTTTTGCACTATCAAAGGATACCCCAAACATGGAATTCAATCTCTAGAGTTCAATAACCACAATACCTACAGTCCCTCCACCAAAAAAAATAATTATGAAGACACAGAACTGTCTCATACAGTGTAGAGCACTCTGATGCTTCATAATGAAGAAAAATTTCTGTGAAATGGAACAAGGTAAAGGAAGAGAAATTTTAAAAAGGTATAAAAATTTTGAATATGCTACCTATTCTACACAAAATTGTCTTTTATAGTTGCCCATATTTATGAATTTAAAATGCTACTATATGAAAATCCTCTGTTTGTTTATCTTTTGCTAACTTCTCCCTGGCATCCTGCTTGGAAATGAGGAGCACTTGGACTTCACAAGCAAGCGGGTCATGTGAATGCTGGGTAAACTGAACTCCAATGCACTATAGAGGGAAAAATTCCAGATTTTTTTCTCCTTGTGCTTTCTATACATATTATATATAATGTGTGTGCATGTGCATAAACAAAACAGAAGAGATTCCAGGAGCAAAATGAATAATGTTGGTATTCATAAAAACATTCAACAACTGAGGCTTTGTTGCAATCAAGTTGTTGTTGGCACTCATTAATAGACATGACATTTGTTTACCTCTGACGGCCTCAGTGCCTCATGACATAAAACAGCATTTATGGGACTAAGCTTTGAAAAGAAAACCCCTAGCAGAGTCATGAATGCCACTTCAGTATATTGGGCAGGTGGCAAAGGGATGGATATCATCCAAGCCCATTGATGCCCTCTATTTTTTATTTATTTTTTAGAAACTTTGGTCTGGCATTCAGGTGTATAAACATCAATGGTCAGGAATAAGTTAATACACAGCTATATTTTTTTAATTACCGGTTTGACTGGAAGGATTGTCTTGCAGACTATATATACAGGACAATGCTGAAGATTTACTTTGTGAAGCAAAACATATTGTGAAGATTGCTTTCTCTTTTTTTTCTATTGAAGTTCTTGCAACAAATAGGATCATCCATGTCATCCAAAGGTGAGGACCCAGGCCCTATTCATGTAAAGACTGCATAATATAAAGTTTCTCCCCACATTATTTTTAGGTGCATAAAGTCTTTGAGGCTAAATCCCTTCTTCTGCAAACAGCATAGAGATGTGCAGGTTGGGTTCATGCCCTTCCTAGGACCTACTGAATAATTTGATCTAGTAGAGACATCATGTATAATGTATAAGCAAGCCTAAGAACTGGGCTAAGTCCCTGTGTCTGTCTTCCCATGTGAGAAGCCCACGCACCTGATTAGAGCATCCCAGTCCTTCTTAACACAATGACTCTTGAAGGCTTTTTTTGTGTGTGTGTGACCTGGCAAACAGTGGATTGCACAGCCTCACCAGCAGCTCTGTCACCAGGGTACCATCTTGCGAGATCCTTGAACAACCTGTGTCCTGAGAAGTGCTTCAGCTGCTGAATTAGAGGACAAAAGGTTATTGTGATGACCACAACCTTTTGCTCTTTTTTAGCCTTTGTGATAAAAGAGGAGAGTGACCTCTTGCTACTTTGTTGAAAGGAACAACAGCCTGGGTTAAGAGCCTAACCTCCAAAAGAAGCAAAATGCATGACATGCTGCTCTTTAAAGCATTTCTCACTGGCTGATTTGCAGAGAGTCTCAGACATCACGCAAAGGAGCCAAGTGTGTAACCAGGGCTGGGCCTGAGCCACGAGGCTGGCAGACAAGACCATCTACATCTCTCTGTGGACCTAATCTAAAGGCCCAACTCGGATGTCATCTGAGACGTGTGGGTTAGATTCAGTCTTGATGTAAATGGTTTCTGGTGACTTCACTGTAGCTGTTCAGATATGGCTAAGATCTTGTTTCCCCTGGCAGATTTACAGGTTCTTGTGAAAGGCACGTTTCTGAAAAACATCTCATTCTGTTCTGTGGAACTTTCAAAAGAGATGAATGGAAATCTTCCTCTCAATTTTTTAAAGTTCTCTCAATCAGCTAGGTCTAATTTATCTGTTAAAAAGGTATAAAAAGTAATTGAAAACGAAAAAAGGTTTGTACTGATGTTAACAGTCACTGCTTTAAGAACTTTAAAGCTCTGATATATTTAGCAGATTATTATGTTTGACTCTATTTTTTTTCCTGGATATTTTTTTCATTTTTTTTCTCCTGTTCATTCAAATTATTTTCAACGACCTTGCTTTATATATATCTCTGTTTCTTGACATTTCTGTTTTCTGAATCCCCTCTAAGTGACTCCTTTTGTGGTGGAGGGGCTGAATCACATCCCTACCCCGCAGTCTCTGTTCCTGTCCAATCCCTGGATCTCTTCATGTTTAGCAGAGTGGCCTATAGCTTATCTAAAGACCTACAAAAACTAGGTCTGTTCTTACATAGCTACCATCTATCAATATGGTCCCTGTCCTGTGCTTATGCCACCCCTACATAATACTTTACCCCCATTCTTACTGAATAAAAACTGTTATTTCTCAGATTTGTAGACATCATGTAGGGTTTGGTTTCATTCTTTCACTTTTTACAGATCTTCCCGAACTGGAGTCACCTGCATATGTGATTAACACATTGCTTATTCAGCATCCAATTCAGTAATGAAAATCCTGGTAACCAGATCCCAGGGCAGGCTGCTGCCAAAGAGTGCTTAGCACAGCCTCCCATGCCACTGCTGACTGCTGCAACTATTGCCCAAGCACACACCTTTGCATGCCACCTTGCAAGAGCCCCTACTACGTTTCCTCTTTTTCCAGTCTTCCAGTACATCAATGGTCTTCCCCAAATGTTCCTTGTCTGTAGCTTTCCCCTTCTAATCTGTGGTTCTCCCTTTTGCTACTCATGCAGCAAGCGGCACCCTTGCAGCCTACAACCCCCTACTTGCATCCTCAACAGCCAGGTTTGGAGTTGGAAGGGGAATTTCCCTCCTAGAGACCAGACTGGCCAGGACCATCTCATGTCTGCTCTCAACAGCATGAAGCATTTTTGCACACTGTTCTGGGAGGTGCAAGATGTTTTGTGCTACTGCAGGGTCCCTGGGGCAGAGGCATTATGCTTGATCCTCTCCTGCCCTATTCGTGTGGTACAGAAATAACAGATTTTGGTGAATGGAGCTAGGTTTTTTACAGGGTTTTTGGTAAGGTTTAATGGCTTAAGGTTGGTGTGTTGAACCAATGCCCCATGTTCTGTTTCAGAGTAGACATCTGTTGCAGGAGAGGGGACCAAGTGATCATTTCCTGCCTGAGTTCCTTTGCATTCATTATCCTTGGTGCCCTGAGTGCACCAAGGTGCAATGCCCCTTGGTGCATTCATTTCATGTCTTGGCCTCTGATTTTGCCACTACACTCTCAAGTTGTGTTGATGTGAATTACCTGACTTAGTTTCTAACTTTTCTACCCTCTCTCCTTGTGTTTGAGGCCCGTGAAAAGAACTCAAAATGTAGCCATCTTGTTTTTTTCTACAAATTTTTCCCACTTTCACCATGAGGTAATTTGCTGATGTGTTTGTAATACCATTTCCTTAAGAATCCTTTCCACTCCTTTGAACCACTTTTCTGGGAACTCAGTCCTCCAAAGTCTTTGACTTCTGTGAAGTCCTCTTTATTGAGTGGATTCACAGTTTATATTTTGTTGATCTTTACTCTCCTTAATTGTGAGATCTGTCATTTCAGTCATCCTCAAGTTAACTTTGGTGCAAACTGGTTTGTCCCCTGCAGACTGAATTTCATCAGAAGTAGCTTCCTCTCTAATGCCTTTCTCCGCTTTTAATATTTCCAGATTAAAAGAAAATGGACGACACTGGAACCCCCAGGTTCTCTGGACTGTCAGTTTGTCTTTCTTTCCCAGAAGATGGTTATAAAATTCAAATCTATATAGGTCACTAAACTTTGTGCCCTGAATTGTTTTGTTAGCTACTCAACAAAATATTTATCCACCCAACCTTCCTAACTTGGCAGCCCATGTTGGATCAGCAGAACTATTAGTAAGCCCAGTTCTTTTTCTATTTTATAATCACCTCTCTCATCCCCCGCTCTACTGCTTACATTAATTCACACCTTTTTGGATGTTCCCTTTCATTCTTTTGTTTCAGTTTAGGCCTCTTCTCATTCACACAACAAACTGGTGTATAACAACTCTCTTGTCCTTTCTCATGGTGTTAACTCATGCTCAGTACCATCTCATGGGATGGTCTGGCTCCCAGCAATGTCATCTATGCAACCACACACAAACAACAGGACCTGGCAGAGTGGTTGGAAGGACATACTGAGGGCAACACCTGAGCCCCTAATCCCTTTATTCTGTGACTTTGGGAGTACTCCAATCTGCACAGGGTGACTTCTGATAGTGCCATTACTGGTCAGAAAAATGGCAGGCAGAGATGCTACAGAGACACCTGATGTCTTCACATCTTTTGTAGAACAGCTTCATGTTTGAGCTCTTCCTGATAGTATATTTCCTTAAATATGAATCTTGGTCTTTTTTGCCTGCTTCCTCAGAGCAATGACTGCCATCCCATTGTGCTTCTTTTTGAGAATGGTAGTGATGAGTCCCATGGTCTTTATGACACTTGACTTTTCCATTTCCTCTGCCCTGTCCCTCTAGCAGGTTCATTTCCTATGGAAACAAGACAAGAAACTCTGCATCCAGGAGACACTTGCTTCCAGGTCAGTCTCCATCCTTTGAGATTGACTAATTAATGTCAATTACACACACTCATATAATAAACACATAAATTCTGTTATGATCTTTGCCTATTGCTGGTGGCACTGCAGACATCATTCACTGCTTCCAGGATACAACTTACACAGTGTTGCAAATGTCCTCATGGTTGTATTTATCTTCCATCCTGCTTCTTCCTCCTACTGCTCTCTTGTTTGCCTCCAGAGACTTTTGCCCAGCAAGCACTCCCTCTGCCAGGTGTCATTCCCAGTCTCATTTCACTACAGTGAATTTGGACAATCCCAGCCCACTGTCTGGGTCCTGTCTCTGGCTCTTTGACCAAGACCTCCAAAAAATAATTCTCTAATTAGATGCAAGACATTGTGAGCTGTCCCATAAAAACACCATTTGTAAACCAGCCAAACAATATGTGACCATAAAAACTGTCTACACAGGTGCCAGGACATTTTTCAACAATGTTTATGAAGATTTGTGCATAAATTCACTGAAGCCAGAAGCACTTCATAGCTGACTGATGACATGGTCCCTGCCTCAGAATCCTTTGCATTTTAATGCACTACCACATGTAATAATAAATAAACAGCCTATGCTTTGGCATCAGAGACATGACTGTCACAGTTTCAAGGGTAAATGCTTACATCTTTTTCTATCTCCATTTTGGGGAAAGGCTTCAGTGGGCTGTAATCACATTTCACCCACTCCAGCTTCTGTTCTCTGCATCTCCTTCCTCACTTCTACCCAGAAGGGCTCTTTCCTGTTTTTTAATAAAATAGCCTGAACAAACATAAAGCTTCCAGAGAGGCAATGTGCTATAAGCAGCCTTCGTAAAGAGTGTGAACTTCTTAAACCCCCTGCCCCTTTTATCACTCTAGATATTATCTGCACAGAAGGCCAAGTTGTAAGTAAATGCTGACACTGTAATAGAAGAATGCTTTAGCTTTCCTCTCCCACATTATGTTTTTAACACGCTACTTATTTTGAGGGAAATAAACAAAATTATGGTGATGATACTTAGCTAAAAATAGCTGGTGCAAACTATCCAAGAAATCTAACACAAACATTAAATATGTCTCAGGGAATAAAATTTATAGAGCAGGAAAGGATTAGTGACTTCATTGTTCAGGTTACCTGTTGGATATCAGTTTCATCATCAGCAGTCTCCAGTTTCCTGTTTTACTTATCACATAATTACTGTTTTCTTTTTTTAATATTTGCATAGCCTGTATGGCAACAGCTACACTGAGATTAGATACAGGGGTTTTCTATGATGGATTAAATACCATGTTTGTTTAATGCTATTTTAAGAAATGGCAATAATAGTATTGAAAAAGTCAGAAACTAAATGCAAATAAAACACAATTAGAGCTTATATGCTTTTATTTTTTGCCATTGGAAGAACTATGATTCATGGCAGCATGTGCATTAGTACTCTGTAACCATTGCTGATTTGTGTCCTGCATTGGAACTGTTCCTTCTTACTGACTAATAAGAGCCACTACACCTCTGGCAGTTCATAATAATACTATGTACTTCTAGTCTTTACAGAAACTTTCTTGCCTCTTCTGTCTTTACCTGTATGAATCAGACACTGCGTCATCTCTTTGTGCTTAAAAACGTTCCTGTTGATCTTACAAGTTGCCTGGTCTTGCAAAAGCCTGACCCACAACTTTGTTTCATTCACCTACAAACCTCCCTTATGGCAGGATGAATTTTTTTCCCAAGGATAGACACATTCCTTTGTAATTCCTAATCATTCTGTGAAACTCTGGCTTTTTCCTCTCATGAAGAGCTTCCAACCCGATTGATAAATCTCTTCAAAACTCCTCGCAAGCTGTAGCATGAGAAATCATGAGGTTCCTGAGCAAAAGGTTTGATGCTGCCTGGAGGCTGTCCAGACAGACTCACAAGTGTTGCTGCCAGGGACATTTGGGCTGTCAGGACAGGGCCTTTACTGAGGATCAGTGCACCAGTTCTGCATATCTCACAGCTTTAGGCTGGGCCTGTAGGTCCTGTACTGATTTTCAATCTAGCTTATGAAAAGTGTAGCACGCTGCGTGCAAAGCAAAATGAGAACTTCCCAGTAAGTGACTAAAAATCACACTCAAGAGGTCTTCCCCAGTGAAGGAAAAGAAAGGAAAAATCTGTGGTCAGTTTGAGGTTCAGCAGGCAGTGACAGTGTGGAGTTCGGAGATAATGAATATTCACCAAGTGCACGTATTCACCAGCATGTGTTCCCTACCAGGGGAATAAAAACATTTTCCATTGGTACAATTAAAAAAAGGTAGAGTAATAAATTTCTTGCTGAAGCAGTGTGAACCTGACTTAAAGAAAACAAATCTTTAGGTCACCTTTACCTACTGATTGGCAGGTTTTTCAATGCTGTATTTTTTCCTTTGGAAAAAAACCACTGTAAGATATGCTGACATGCAAAACCTCTGTTAATGCACAAAATAAATTCAGCCTCATGACTGTATCAAGAAGTTGTAAAAATGCAGTAGATTTGTAAAAGCAAAAGCCTCCAGAATATTTCTCGTCCTCCTACAAGCATTAGAATCTCCTGTTTGAAAAGCAAATATTAGCTAACAGACATTCAAACTGAAACAATAATTACTTGTGCAAGTAATTATTTCCTAGTTGCAAGATCTGACTTGTCTACTTAGGCAGTTAGAATACAGTTTTGAAGCTATCTTCTGCTTCTATTCCTTGAAGAACAATACAGCAGTATTCAGTGAATTTCCCCCTCTGGTGCAGGTGAAATTCAGTTCACAAGCCCATGTGTTTACATAAAACTTCCCCATTCCCCGGTTTGGGACACCGGACTACCCTTTTGGGCACTTAAGCTTGGACAGTCAGGATCAAGAAGTTTTGAGCAGATGTCCAGTTAATATCAGTGGAAATCCTTCTGCCACATCCCCCTGGGTTTTGAGAAAAGGTGGACTTCCCAGTGGGTGTTTTGCAGGAGATTCTGCCAGTTGTCTCAACAGGGGAAAATAATGACAATATTTGAAAATCTAGGGTCCCCAAAAAGGCCATGTGTGCAGTTCTTATTGCCAGCACTAAATATAACATTTCAAAAAAGAGGGAAGAAAAATGGCAAGTGTACACATGTCCACAGTTTTCTCTGTCTTCCCTCACTCAAACATACTTCTCTACCCTGTCTTTCATGTGAACACAGCTGGTACCTGCATTTAGACAAGTAGGAAGGACTTGAGCCCCCAGGTCATCCCAATGAGGATGTTGTTAGCATGTATGACAGATAAAGGATTAGAAATTATCCAACCTACAGAAGTGGGCTTCTCTTGTTCTCTTTTCATCTCTCTTCTCCACCTCATTTCCCATTACCTGCACAATAGGGCACTGATATGTTGTCATATGCTAAACTGTTGGCCTTCAGTGGGTTTAGTATGGGTAAGGAAGAGGTTTGGACACACAGTTTGTGGGATTAACCTGTTTTGATACCAACAATTGTTATATTTTTAATATCGCTGTGACTCTAACGATGTTTTATTTGTCCAAATGAAATAGGTTTTAACTTACGGAATAAAGTTTTCTAAATATAGTGTAAATTTGTGTATGGTAAATATGGACCTAAAGCTGTGGTTATGAACAGCTATGAGATTAAGCTGTTTTGAGTTATAAATGGTGCCCCTGACAATCAGTTCTTAAAAGCTTTTTTTCAGAAAGGCACTGTTATCATCCAGGGACAACAAACTGCTGACAAGATTTGTTTCCTTTGGGTGGTTCTCTGGTTTTAGCAATTAAGATGATTGAAAAGAAACCAAATGGCACAGTAACCTGAAGTTTCTGCCCCTCTGCATAAAAAATATTCCCTGCAAATCACACTTCAGTGCCCAGTGGATATTTGCCACCTCTGCTGACTGCCCTGATAAGCAAGGTCTATTGGTTGTGTGTGTTTTCTAAACTCAGCCTTATGTCTACAGTAAGATCAATGGTAAGAAGTGAAAAACTTGCATCTGCAGCTTGGCACTCTCTTTTATTCTGCTTCACCCTTCTACTAAGTGACACCTGCTTAATTCCAGCCAACCTATTTTCCTGAACTTTTTGTTGAATTTGAAGCATCCAGCATTAAAGCACAGCAAGTGGGGGAGGAAGAAAGGGGGCTTCTGGTGCAAAACCAGAATCCACAATGATTACAGAGCCATGAAACTCATGTTTAGCACAAGCAATGGATGCGAGTCTCTTTCCTTTAGAGCAATGCTGAATCAGAAACCTATTTTCTTCTTATTAGGCAAAAAAGAACAAAATTATATATCCTTCTACAGTGTAAGCACCACACATACACAGGTCTTTCACAGGCTCTCTAAATTTTCCAGCTATGAGAGGAAGAGGAGATGCCAAAATAACCACACAGAGGTTTCCATGAGGTACTGAGTACCTCATGAAAAAGCTTGCTTGACTGTTAAAATAATTTGAAACTAGATCAATGCATCGTAACACTGTTTTTAGTATACACTAGGCCACCCATTTGTTCAGTAGCATTTGGATAATTCAGATTCTGTCAAGTCTGCATATTGCCCCAGACCCTCTCCTCCCCCAACTCTGGGCTCCTGGTGCCCCCTCGGCTTGTATGGGAAGAAAATTATTCCTGTTTTCACGTGCTAAACACATGTACACGCCCTAACACGTATGTGGTCTTACCTCCACATTGCTACTGAGGATCTCCACTCCAACATAGTCTCTTTTGCTCTTTAACTGTATTTTATTTCAACAGGTGCCTTTTCAAGGGAGCAGCAATTCAGCTAGCACTCACCTCCCATCATGGCACACGTCTACAGACCTGCAGCTGCTTATGCCAAACCACATTTGTCCTGCTCACTGTATATTCAGATTGCATTTCTGGTAGGACTTACTACTGAAGAAACGGGTCAAGCATGCAGGAATTTTTGACAAAGGCTTCTTTAAAACAGCCCTATCAATCTATTGTGTACTGTATTTCACTCACACATTATGAAATAAGACTAGGGAAAATGTTCATCTGTGAAAAATTCCCCAAGGAGAGGCACGTCAAGACCGCTAGTTTTTCCATATTGTTATGAATGAAACTCAAAGTTTCGAGTATCAGCCCCTCAAAAGAAATCACTAGGGATTTCCACTGATTTCCACCCCCTCTCAGTTTTAAAGTAACTGCATTAAAACTATGTGTATTTATACATTAAGGCATAATGCACTCACACACACACACAGAACAGCGACTGCTCCTCCCGATGCAGTGAGCGACCAAAAACTTGGCTGCGCTTCAGAGCATACTCCATGTTTTGGAGACTGTCATGACAGGCAGGGATTAGATTTTACATGAGTGGTGATGAGGATACTTCTACTGACATGTGGGGGCTGTATGTTTCCTTGCCAATGGGGCTGAGTCACATAATTCATCTTTCTCACTGAGAAGGGAGCACATCGGCTACAGAGACTCCCTGTTTACACAGGGAGGACCACGCGGTGCACAAATGGAGCGTAGCTACATATTGAATCCAGCACGATTAAGGCTGCTTTTCTCCCTGTTAATTGTTTAGAATTTCTTACCTTTTGCAATTGGGACTGGCATTGCTAAGGAGCAACTGTGATGACTTGTCACTAAGCAGAAAATCAGTCCCTGCAGATGTATGCATGTATTGAAATATTTTTAAATGTTCGGTTTCAAGAATCATCAGTACTTTGTATTTAGTCGTTACTGCTGCATTATAAGCAGTCCTTTACAGGGTGTGTTTCCTTAATTTTTCTGTAATCACTCCAAAATACTTTAAAAATTTTTATTTATGTTTTTCATACCTGGAGAATTTATTTGTGTGGGTCAGAGTGCACCAAGATAGTATGGGACAAGCTGCAGTATCAAATATCCCAACTGTTGACCAAAAATCTACACTTACTGACTGATGATAGCCAACTACTGTACCTCATCTACAGAACCTTGAAAATACAAAAAGTGAAATGTTTTTAATCTGCCCTATCTTGAGTATATCAGTTTACCATTAATATTTTTAAAGTGTTTATTTAAAGACAGTTACTGACAGTGTGTTGTTTTTGTAGAGTGGATTGCCTGAAGTAGGCATATTTGTATTTTAAATCAAGGCATTTTTTTAACTGATCAGCACTTATTATTTTTGCTGTTGACACATGTAGCACAATACTTAATGAAGTTGGCAAGCGGTTAAAACACTGTGGTAAGTGTGTTTCAGCTTCTGTCAGAGTGACTGTGTGACTGGGGGAGGAGTTATGTTTTGGAAGGTTCCCCTGGGCCATACAAGCCATGATGGGGCTTTTGGTTTCTGCAGAATATAGCTATACTCATGAGCAATTTCTGTGCTCCCCTCCTTTTTTTTTTTTTTTTTTTTTTTTTTTTTTTTTTTTTTTAAAGCCAGCTCAGATAAATAAGACTGAACCTAGGCACTTATGCCAAACAATAAAAACTTGAGATTAGCAGGTTTTAAAAATTTTATCTGCCATTCCAGCCCTGCAATTTTGGATTTCCAGATCTGAGTAAGATCCCAAGTAATAAAACAGATACAATAAAAAAGACTGTTCTCATGATATTTCCAGAATGGTCAGACAGTAAATCTCACTAGGCAAATAGATTTCCATCATACCTCTGAAGTCTAGAGGTCTGAATAAACAGAAATAATTTATTAGGATTCACCCAACACTTTGGCTGGCCAGTGCTTATGTTGCAAATGCAGAAATGGCTTGTAAATGATCTTGTAATCTTCAACTTTGACTTTGTGGTTCAAATGAAACCAAAACTTAAAACAGAAATTAATCTATTATTTTGGTTTTTTCCAGTTTCCAACGCAGGTAATGATTTAGTTCATGCTTGCTTGAACCTTAGCCTATGTTTGCCAAGCCTAGCTCAAATTTGGGGTTCACCATCAGCATTATGGTGGCAACCAGAGTCAGGACGCCACAGCATGATACTAAGCATTCTAAACTAAGCAATTCTTATTTGAAGAACTTTAAAGTACTGGTAAGCTTCTTTTATTAGAAATGGCACAAAGCTACTGCAGAAGGAGGGCTGAATTCTTCTTGAGAAGTATAGGAAGCCTGAAATACTTCTTAAGACAGAGAGAGCATGTTTTAGGAAAATAGCTACATATGTGGAACACTTTCCTCTGTCTCTGGTAGCCAGGTTTTAAAAGGAGTGAGGTCCATTTAATGAATTCCTTTAATCCTATGAAAGCATAAAAAAAGATGACTGACCTGTGACAATAAGGGTAAGTCTGTGCTGGAAACTGGCTTTGGGTTTGGTGCATTAAAGGATCCACAGCAGCTGCTGTGCTGGTGGTACAGTAACACATCACATATTCCCATCATCATGGAAATAGTGCTTCTTGCACTATGGCATTAAGTGTCTCATGAAGAATGTCCCCAGGCAGGTGTTTTGGGAGGATACCACAATCCTTAGAAGGCTGAAATGGTTTCTGCCAGGAGAAAGAGGTCTGATATTTGTCCAGTCTTTGGATGAAACTCATTTAACCTTTGATGTGGTGTCCTGATGAGCTCTTAATTTGACTCTCAGGCAGAAAAAAGGAGGGAATGATACCTTGAGGAGCTGCAGATGTCCCAAGAGGTGTATGTCTGGGAGCCTAAAATGCTTGCCTTTGAGTTCCGAGTTGGAGGAAAATAGATCTCTACCTGTTACAGCAGTTGCTTCGAAAGAGGAAACAAGCATTTGGTAATCCACAGAAAAAAAGGGATTTTGGTATGCAAAATGACAGATAACAATGCCCTAAGAACTCCTGCTCTCAACTTAGGACCCAAGACAAGACTGAAAACACAGATCTTGATACATGTGCTATCCAATATCAGAGACTGTCTAGACTATGAGATTCTCAGCCACAAGATACAGCTGAGACCAGGCACTTCTGGTCAGAACATTTTTGCCTCAGAAATGGTGAGCAGAATATGGTTATACTCTCTTTTGAAGGGAACCAACAAAGGAGACAAAAGATGTTAGAAAAAAGTAAATGCCAGTGTTCTTGTTACCCCCATGTTATAACTGGAAGCCTGAGGCAAAGAAAGGTTAGTTTGATCCATATTGCCTACAAAATTTGCTGCAGACTTGAGAACCACATCTGGTATCTAAAGTCTGGGTCCAGGTCCCTTACTATAAACCCACTTCCTTGCTTCCTGCTTCATTAAAATTGGTTGGTGGAAGTCTTAAGTACCATTGCCATAACAGCTGCTTCACTATGCATTTTTTATTCATTCATATTTCAGCTCTGATTTCCACCAGAAACCACAGCTTCTCCAGCCTGGGGATTCCTTTTGACACTGCAATAACAAAATACATTTCGCTCATCACTTTCTCCCTATGGGAGTATCATGTACTCCACTTGTATCTTCTGCGTGCTGGAAACACTCTGCTTGAGATTCAGAGCCCTCAGGTCTGATGTGCTCTTCTTATCTGTGTCAGATTGGGTAGACAAGAGCTTACAAGGAAAGAGATGCAATCTTTTTTTTTCATCTTCTCTGCCTCCCGATCTCAGCTTCCTGATCTTATAGTCCCTGTGATAGTAGTGGAAAAAAGAGAGAGAGACTTAGGATGGCTGTTGGGCTAAAAATGAGGTGTAAGGAAGCACTTTTCACCTTACAGTATTTGCTGATTTTCTCCACTAAATGTGCTGATGCCACTGAGAGAAATGCTAAAATGTATTAGAACAGACATGGCCATCAGATTGTAAGGCAAGGTAACTGGGAGTAAGGATTCTGTTGAGTTCAAGGAGTCTTTTGTGATTTCCAATGCACTATGAAAAAATGCCTTCAAATTACCCAAGAAGTATGTTAATAGCTGACTAATGCACAAGCTGGCAGGAATCATAGCTGCTTGAGCACGGCTCATTAATCTTGCCGTTCATTAAAAAAAAATCCAAACTTTTTAATAAACAATTTTTATTTGAGAAGTAAAGAACAGTGGAGTGTGCTTTTTGCTAGGCAAGTAAGCTCCCAGTGAAAAGAAAACATTTCTTTACCTTTTTTTTTTTTTCTTCTTTTTTTTTTTTTTTTTGCATGTAAAGCCATCTTTCTTCCATCACTAGGTTTGGAAACGCACAGAGTGCTTTCCACCTCGGTAAATTCTCAGGGCTACTTTTTAAATCTTTCTTTTCACCTTTGCAAGCTTGTCCTTCCTCAGCTGAAAACCTTCTGTTGCCACCACTCAGTTTGTTTCTGCACGAGGTGGGCAATGTTCTCTCTGGTGAGGAGCTGGGGGGCTGCTGGGGAGCAGAAATGAGAGGAGAGATCTTCTTGCTGACAGCTGGCCAAGCCACTGTGTGCTGGCCCACAGCACTCCAAGTACCACTTCACATCAGTTCAGACCCAGTTGTGGTCATGTTTCCACACAAGAAGAGACCTCGGGGGGCCTCCTGTTTCCCTGGCCTCCCAGGAAATACTGCACTCCAGTTTTGTGAAGAGGATGCCTGGGATGATTATTTTATGCTGGGTCAATTGCCTTCACGTTCACTTTTGCCTGTGGTTGTGGTCTGAAGTGTTGTAGAGTAATAGATAACTCTGTCCAGTCCTGTTCTTTGGGACCCTTCACCCATACATCATGACTTCTTCAATGCAGTAGTGAAAATAGAAGATAAGGTTTATTATTACTAGTAGTTACAGAAACATGGTTGGTTTGGGTGATATTTTGTCAATAAACACGAGGGCAGAACAGCTTAGCATCAAATATTGCAGAGCCCTGATTGCACAAAACAGAGGTAGAAAAAACACAACAAAACCTCTGATCGGTGTTGTCACTAATATTTTACATTCACACACATCTCAGTACAGACATATACTAACTTTTCTAAGTAAATTCTCTTCAAGGTTCCTACAATAATTTTATTTGCCTTTCAAAACAAACCAGGCTTCAGGATTTATTAATGCAGCAATTAGTATGCTGATCATGCCCAGCATGCTTAAATCTTTATTGGCTGTATGCACCACCGAAAGTTTTAGTTTTATTAAACCTGAGCCTCCGACATACTGCTGTTTAGTGTGTGTTACAAAACTAAGATCAGCTCTGAGTGTAATGTAACCCACATGTTGGATTGCTTGCTTCAGTGACTTACAGAAATATTTCAGGTAGCAAGTATTTTCTTAGTACTCTGTTATAAAAATATGTCAGGCACACAATGTTTGCATTATATGTTCCTTTTCTGTTATAGAAAAAGAATTCTACTCCAACCCCCTGTGATCCATTCTAAACAGCCATTTGCACCGTGTATCATACCTACTGTGAATCATCATGGATTTCTGTAAAGGTTTTGTGGTGAGATAGACAAAGGGTTAAATTAAGGTACAGTTATCATTATCATATGTAGATAGATAAATAGATAGATAGAGTACATGCTATATCTAAAAACCAAAAACGAGACATAGAGTGTAGGTTTTATTTATTAAAGGAATGCAAATGCAGTTGAGATTTTTCTTTTTTCCCCCAATAACAGACAGACCCTGTAGGAAATCTGCCAGGCATGATGCTAGGCATATTGATCTTTTCAGGATCATCTTCCTTTCATACCCTGAAGAAAAAAATGTCAGCATGATGGAGCAGCCTCCTGAGAAGCTCTGGTCTGAGCCCCTCAAGGTAGCTTTGTCCTGCCCACTGACTTACAAGAACCAACTGGATTCTTCCTACAAGCACAGTTCTTCCCCTGCCACAGTATCCAGCTACAATGCTGGTGTTTACACCATCTTTTGGAAATAGGAGAGCTAGGGCCAATACGATCTATAAAAATAATTTTAACAGGTGATGTGGAAGCTTGGCCAGGTGGTTTAAAAGGTTTATTTCCTTAAACCATACAAAGAAGAGGCAGTTTGCCAGATTTGTTTCAGATTCAATCTGTGGCAAACTTATACAACTAATCGGACTAATGGAGATAGTCGAAAGAGACACAAGTTCCCCCCTCTAAAGTACAGTTCAGTTTTGGTTCCAACAAATGAACTTTCAGACTTTAGCAGCAGGTGCCATCCACAGGTTCCATCCTTTCCATCCCAGGTTATCATATTCTGTGTAAGTGAAAGAAGAAATTTTTTGTTGTTGTTGTTATGCTTACACTGTTGGCATTCTGGCGCAGTGATCTGATATGATGTGTGGGCACTCTGCTCTCCTCTGCTACCTCTGGTATGAGATGGGTCTTCCATCTGTGTCTTGTCAACCCTAATGTCCAAAGGTCCCTGGCTAATATCTTAAATTTCTGTGGTGAGATTTGTCAAAGCCTCTCAATCAGAGCCTCTTTGAGGGCAGAATTAAAGACAAAGGGCAGATGGCGAGTTCTGCATTTGAGGACAGGCAGTTGAGGATTTGCCAGCTTACAATGGGAAAAGGAACCTGAAATTCTGCAGAGGAACTCCACTGTCTGACCACTTCATAGTTGAATTTCTCTGTTTAAACATATTGTACTTATTCTGTTGTACTGAGATATCTGGCAAAGATGTTCTCCAGGGGAAAAAAAATTAAAAAATACGTAACTCTTGAACTAGCCAATGAATTTCTGCTCCATCAGCTGAATACGATTTAAAGTCAACACACTCAGGCTTTGTTGCAGCTAATTCCAGCACTTAGGATTTAAGTGTGAATCCCTCTCCCTTACCCATAAATACACACACTTAAATGTGTTCATTTGAGTGTTTCAAGTCATCTCAAATTCCATGGCACCCACCAAAACAAGCCAGTCTAAATTCAACACAGCCCACAATGATGTTGTAAAAAGAGGTGCTATTGGGAATTCAGTTCTGTTTTCCATGCTATATCCACCACTGTTTGCACAATTGCTAGCCCTGAAAACAGCCTCAAAATTAAATTGTGTTCATCTTCTTTATTAATCACCATAAATAGGAACACAGTTTTTCATAT
Organism: Phaethornis superciliosus; assembly: GCA_023637945.1. Classification (NCBI taxonomy): domain Eukaryota; kingdom Metazoa; phylum Chordata; class Aves; order Apodiformes; family Trochilidae; genus Phaethornis; species Phaethornis superciliosus. The sequence goes on along the minus strand of JAJQWJ010000001.1, from coordinate 107,254,306 downwards.
TTAGTATAGATCTAGTCACGGTAAACAGATTACAAAAATCTCTAGAAGAGTTAACTTTCATGTAAAACAAGTGTTTTGAGGATTTAAGCATGCATTTTTCTCAAAATTCGTAATGTTTGAAATCTAGATACCAGTGGCATACAACATGAAAGAAATTCCAGAACTGCTAAAACCAATGGTACTTTGGTTGTCAACTGCAGCAAAATTTTACAGGCTGTACTGCTCCTGCTTCAACATCTTCTCTCCAACCTACCAGATTTATTTCGGTCATACCTGTACTGAATCTGGGACAGTTAGCTCACCTTTTTTTCTCTTATAATGCACATGCACAGACTTTGCTACCACAGAATAAGTAATTAATAGATCAGGGCTATTTTCCCACTCTCCTTTCAATCTTCATACAGGGCAACATGGTTTGGAATGGCTTGGTCGCTTTCCAAAAACTGCAGAGGTTGACTAAACAAGCAAGAACGTAAACCTAAGTTTCTCTAAAGCATACAATGGTGCCTGAAACCCCTTTCTTGCTGATCCAGTTCTTCATGGTGGCTGCACAGAGAATACACGTGTCAGATAATACATGGGTGATGCCTGGACCTGAGCTGGGTGGCACCCACTTGGAAGTGTAGTAACCAAGCTTGGGTGTTCCAGGGATGGGGCATGCTGCAGAGCCCAGCCTTGGAGAAGCCAACCTGAGAAGCTGAACTAAAGCAGAGAGGCCAAGACAGGTGGGGAGGAGGAGGAGTACAGTACCTCCACAACTGTGATGCTGTTCATGATACCATTTACTATGGGAGGAGCAGACAACCTACCAAAATGGACAGTATCCCCAGTAAGGAGACACTGGCTGCTACAGTCTGGCTAGTAGGTTATGAAATTCTACAGTTTGATGATATGGGAACTATGACAACCAGATGTGTGTATTTACATGGAAAATAACCCTCTTCACTTTATCACCCTGTACACTTATACAGCCCACTCATCACCACAGACCTGAACAACTTCCTCTCTACCTACCCTTTCTTTCCCCTTTCTTCCACCTGTATACATGGTTGTATAACTTTTTCCCAGGTTAAATATCCTGGAGCTTTACATCTGTTCCTGACGTTCCCAGTACTGGGCACCAGTGGAGAGAATACTGAGATGGCTAATGATCATTCCCTCAAATGTTTTATTATACTGAGATGATACTATCAAGCCTAGTACTTTGCTGCTTTTAATAGCTTGCCTCATACAATCCAAATAAGTTTAGTATAAAAATTAATAATAATTTAAAAAAAAAAAAAAAGAGGCTTAGATGTGTTGCCACAAAACCATCTGTTCAAACATCATCAAGAGAGGAAATCCTGCTTTTAAAATCATACTTTCTACAGCCTGGCACTGCTGAACAGTCAGGCTTGCCTGCTGAAGCAGGTAGGGCTTTTGTTAGAGAATTTTCTTTAAATAAATACAGATTTTTTTGGCAGCTTGTGTGAATGAGCTGAGTCATATTTACTAGCTTATCTGGTTTATGCCTGAGTTCTTTCAGGATTCAGGTAAGGGCTGAAAGAGAAACAGAGTTATGCCGCGCTCTTATTTTGTTCAATGTGGCTTTTGTCTAAGAAAAACAATTCTCCACCCTCCTCAATAAGCACTAAAATTTTAAATTGTCTTTGCATCTCTCATCAAACTTTCATTGTATATTTGTGTAAAAGCTCAGCTAAAAGAACACTTCTTCAAAGAGAAGTTTCTAAGAGTCCAGTGTTGTCTGCAGTTTGCATTATAGCCAGAGACTCATTTCCAATTACCATGCAGTATTACACAAACTCTCCCCTTTTTTATCGCCAGAGATGAAGAAGAAAATAGGAGTTGAAAATATGTTGGCAGCTATAGGATGCCCAAAATGTTTCACTGCTCCTTCAGGAGGGTGCAACTTAAGTCCTGCTTAATAACAGTGAAGAAAGTTCCTGGTGTGACCTGTTCAGCTGAATTCAGCCTCGCTTGTCTTTGTCAGCACTGGGAAAATAATTCAGATTTAGCAGAGTGTGACTCTGAAATAGCATAGCTAGGCTGGTGCCTATTGCCCTCTGTGTACATGGGCATGACCATCCCAGGGTGGAAGCAAACTGGCTGAGCCCGAGGTGGGAGGAGAGGGGCTTTGTGCAACACTTGCAGCGCAGCAGCTCAGCGGGACTGACCTCCAGTGATTTCTGTTTGCTTTGGGGAGTTTTGCCCCACATTTGGGTCCTCACAGAGAGCTGCCTAAAGAGCCTACCACTCAGCTTCCATCACCAGATGAGGAAGGAGAGGGTGGCTGACCTGTCCCTCTGACACTGTAGGCCCACCCATGGAAAAAGCAGGCAGGAGTCTTTCCACTGCTCAGTCACAGCCGCTGATCACCTGGCACTGCTCATTTATCCCTTCAGGACAGGCTTTGGGAGCACAGCCCATAGCTGTTTCTGCCTGGCCTGCCCCAAAAGTCTGGCTAATATAAGCATCAATCCTTTTTAATGTATGTGTTTTTTAAGGAAACAAAAGTGGTTTTATCTAACATATGGGATACTTTTTTCTTCTTACTGAGAGGAGCCAGAATTTGAAATCACAAAAATACTGAAACACTATTCAAGCTTTAAATACCACAAGGGATTTATTCAGCACTCAAACATGTGTTAATGGATGAGTTTAAGCATGTGCCTAAGCACATCACTGACTTGGGGCCTAAACCTACATATTTTCATTTTATTTCTATTTTTATGAAACTTCTTTACATACCCATGCAAATAATTTGATGAAACTAATAGAAAAACATTTACTGGAAATGATTTCTTAATTAAAATCTGAAACTGTAATTTTCATCTACAGATAATGTGCAAGATTTTTCCAGTGTGAATTTGATGTGGCACAGAATTTGAGGTACAGAGAAGAGAAGGAGGGGGAAAGGGTGGGCAGTTATATGGAAACCATGGGGAAATATGACGGAGGCAGGAGAAACCAGCAGGAATGCATAACAAATGTTATAAAAATATATCCATAGGTTTCAATCAACAATTGCTGAGAAGACAATTCCTGGGAAGAATAATTGCTTTGTTGCTTCGCAATAAAATTTTTGAACAGATTGCGCAAGGGAGTTCTTAATATAAACTGTCCTTGGAAATTAGAGTTTCAAAATAGATATAGCTCAGCGAGCAGCTGGGAAGAAACTCAGATGACTTCTGTGAGGTGCAGGGCTTGAAATGCTGATTCTGTTTTAATGTCCAGCAGCTCCTGCCTCTGTCACCCTGGCTTTTTCCTGGCTGTCTCTCTCCTGCTTGAATTGGAGTCCAACAAGGCAAATTGTCACAACAAATGTAACTCAAAACCTATGTTTTTCTCAAAACTGTATTCTGTTCTTCCAGGTGACCAGCTTCTTTGCTGCCCTGAATTGCAAATGCTGAAGATGTGAAGTGCAATTTGGTTGCTGGCCTGCAAGAGAGATACGAGGAGTTCAGCTTCCTGAATGTCTAAAAGAAGACTAAAAGACTCTAAGAGTTCCCAGCTGTACACTGGGAAAACACCTGAATGTCACAGATGAAGTAGAAAAATTACATTGCAGGAAGAATTCTCACATGCAGGCAGCACACTGCCAATGTCTGACATATCCTTGGGTGGGTGTTTTGTAGCATCTGAAAAATACCAAATATCAGTGCCAACCGCCATGCTCCTGGTACTGCTGAGATGCTACTTACAGAAAGTATTTAACCTTCTTCTCCAGCACTCACCCTCAATGTTATAGCAGGAAAAACTGTACCTGCCCTTATGGATTTTATTACCTTAACTGCCCTGACATCTGCTGGGAGCATTGGAGGACGAGGGGTTTTGCTGCTGGTGGTGTTCAGCAGCACCACAGCCAGTCTGGGGCCACAAACCTCACATGCCCGCTCTGTTTTAATACTTCTCCAACAGAGTCACTGCTGGTCTGAACCTAGACTCATAAATATGCTTTAAGGGTTAACATCAGCAGAAAATTTAGAATTGATGGCTTAGAGGTGCTTCGGGTTAAGTTAATACTTGTTCGTTCATAAACTTTGATGCTGCCCTTTCCAAAACTCGATGATGGAGCCGTTATCATCCAAAAAAGCCAGCTGAAGCACCTCAGATAAATTAATACACTTGATTTTCCTACACCTGGTGAATCTGGGGGGGTTAGGGAGGAGGAGGATGATGGAGTAGCATGTAGCAGTGCAGACCATGTGTTCTGTCCCTGGCGTAGCAATCACACCCAGCGCTCCACCAGCAGGAGGTACCCCTGTTTTAGGGCCAGTGCCTCTGAGCTCAGAGGGTCCTTCCTCCTGAAAAGTGAGAGGCATACCTACCCCACACGAGAATGTGTGAGGATTAGCTCTCTGTAAAAACAGACGTCTCCTCTGTGGATTGCAATTTATATTGTGTGAGAGGCCTCGCCCAGGTCTGTGTATCGCTGCCTCCAGCCCTCTGCAAACATGTGGGCTGACAGACGGTGTGTCACAAAGGGCTCCCAGCCCAAAAGTGTTGGGACAGGTGATGGAGACAAACATGCGGATGGGAGAGGGGGAGGACGAAGGTGATGGATGGAAATACAAAAGTAGCAGGATGTCTTTGTGCTTAATAACTGCCAAGGGCTCCACTAGGGATATTTGGCAAAAAATAAAAAGCATGTGAGCTCTGAAAAAATCAAAGCAAAATACTGTGACTGCAATACAAGAAGAGAGAAATGCATACTTATAAAAGAAAATAACATTTAAAGCTATTTTTAAGCTTTAAGCTATTTTAAAATAACATTTAAACCTTTTAATTTAAAGACAGACTTTTTGAGGGAAAACAAATAAATCCATGCAAATATACTGCCATCTACTCTTCTGTCTTCTTGTGGGAGAGTAGAAACTTTGTGAAGACAAAGATCAAACTGTCTGTGAGAGGGCAGAAAATCCCATGTTGAAACATCTTTCTTCTTCCCTTAATTTTCTGGATGAGATGTGCTCTGGGGCCAAATGCAGTCAACAAAGTAACTGCCCAAGAGCAGCAGACCCTAGGGGTTTTTCCATCAGAAAACACCAACAGTGCTCAGCACAGGATTGCCAAACTCCTGCAGGCTTTGGTGGAGCCAATGGTATTGTTATTTTCAAAGGAAGTGTCCAGCAAGGAGGAAAACAGTGTTATGAAAGAGAGCTGAAGGAGCAGCATTAGAGAGAACACCCTCTAAGAGACTGATTTGAGGACTGTGGGTTTTATATAGTGGATTTCCCTATGAAATCTTCTCCATGTTCCTGAGCAGGTAGATCCAAGCCCTGCATAGTCCACTTCAGGTCCATGTAGAGGGAGCTGCTAGCTGAGAAACTGAGTCTTGAATGGGGCAAAAGTTACTTAGAAAGTTTCTTGTGAGCAATAGCAGTGAGACCAAGTAGTTGTGGGATGTGTTACAGTTAAAATAACACAATTATTTCCTTTCTTCTTTCAGTCTAGCATTTATTAATCTTTTCTTTCATCAGTCCCACAGACTGGTTCTGCTCTTGAATAGGAAATGAGAGTCATGAAGGGCGCCACTGAATTCAGTGATTTGTCTGGACTTCATGCAATAAATGTTGCATTTGATAATATCCCATTCAATGAATTTATGAGCAGAATGTAATAATCTCTTTCGATTTCTGAAAAGTACTTAAATACATAATTCATTTATCTTAATTGTTGTTTGTTTTTTTTTAAGAAATCTTTCCAGAAAAGAGCTTACTTACAAAAATATTTTTTTTATTTCTTACCTGTGATCATTACTTAAGTTAAACGCAACAGCTAATCCCCCATGCCTGATAATTTATGTTCAGTCAAGTTGCCTTTACAGTCATAAGAAAGATTTCTATTGAATCCAGAGAGAAAAGTCATTGGGCCCCTAATCTACTGGCAGAGATCCTGCCCAAATTGCTGCGCCCTATGCAATGGCCAGAAACAAAGTGACAGAGAAGGGACGTAAAGAAAAAGAGGGAGAGCAAGTGAGAGAGGGAAGGAGGGATGGAGAGACATTTCCAATGGCATTTCCATGAAAGCCAATGGCAACACTTGCACTGGCTCTGTCTGCAGGAACATGCCTTTAAGCAATTGAGCTGAGCCCTGCCTTGGCGTAGTATCAAGCCTCACAGACCCCCATTCAAATCTCTTATCCTATTCTGTGCTAAGCCTGGTCTGACAGCAGGTGAGATCCTAGTGTTAACAGTCCACTTCCCCTGCCATCTCTGTCTCCATGGCAGATGACTCACAAGCCCTCCCAGCAGTTTTTGTGAGTCGTTGAAATAAATGCAGAGTTGTTTGGGTTCTTTTAAAGGAGTAATTTTAAAATAGGAGGTACTTTAAAAACCCCAAAGGCTACAGCTGTGCATAAAAGTGCTACTTGTAAGCATTTTCATGCACTAACTAAATTTAAGTATGCAGAACCATTAAAACATTTTCCTCTTCCTTGTGCAAAGAAGAATACTGGGTGCAGCTTTAAATCAAACTGGAATTTTTCACAATTGTGAAAGGATGAAGACAAGATGCAAGAAAAAGGCAGCAGGGTGGGGTGGGGGGGGCGTGTGAAGCCAGAATTATTGACCTCATACTGAACTGCTCAAATCACATTCACTCAGAATAATTTCACAGAGGTGCCCCTGGGTGGTCTTGCTTCCAAAGACACAGTGAGATCTCTGTCTGATGCGTTCTACTGTATTAGGCTTGGGGAAATAAAATGGAAAGTTGCTTTGCTTGCAGACATACTACTGTGCTTTAGGAGTGCTTGGGACCAGCACTTGGAAGTTTTCAGTCTTAAATTGTGAAGTCAAAGAGCCACCACTAATGCCATGAAGTTAACTTCATGACTTCACACATTTGGCCAGTATCCACAAAAGAAAATTTCCTTGCATGGGGGAGTATGTGATCTTGCATGTTGCAAGTGTCTTATAGCAATGTTGGGTTGTATATCTTGCACGTAATTCAGGAAGATACAGGAAGATACAAAATCTAACTGATGTAGGCATGCAATTTCTGCTGCCTAAGGCCTATTGCAGTGCAAAACTGGAACGTGGAAATCCCCAGGGGAACTTGCAAACTTGCACATTTATCTGTGGTCTCCACTCTTACTGTCAGTGTTGTTGTTTTCCTTCTTAACAGAGACCTGTTTCTGAAATGAGAAACAACATTCTGGAAAGCAAGTGTCACTGTTTCAGGTGCAGAGCTTTGCATGTGGAATCAGCTCTTCCAGAAACACATACAAGGTGTTTTGACAGAAAAAAGGGAACTTAGTATGCTGTTCACTTATTAGAAATGTAGGTAGCCGTGACTCTAGTACACTTGATTCTAGATCTAAAAAACAGTCACTTTCAAAACACCTGGTGGCAGGATGAACCACAGCCCTGTTGTAATAGATTTATCAAAGGCTTATGAATACATCACCTCCTGTTTGCCTGCTTCCACTGCAGATCTTCAAGTACAAGTGAACGAATACCTTAAAACAAAAAATGGCTATGTGAGTTTGCCTGGTGTGATGTCACCCTTCATAAGGCTGATTTCCCAAGAGCATGAAGGACAAGCAATGGCCAGTTTGGAAAAGTCAGTGATTTTTACACTGAGCGCTGCCCAGGCCAGAAACCAGTGCTCATTCGTCATGCTGTAACCTTCTCTCTCTAACAGGAAACTCTTAATGATGGAAAATAAAAAAGATACAATTTACATTAGCAGAAAAATTCAAGTGTATTTTGCACTAAAAATCTGTGGTGACTTTAGTTCAGTAGCTTTTTACATCTTGCAAGCACTTTGGATACCAAAAATCCCTGGTTAGAAAAGGTTGGATACTGTGGAGCAGCTGAGCCAGTCAGACTGCAAGACTACAGCAATGTGTGTGGGAACTGCCCTGTGCTCTCACAAGTCTTGCACAAAGAAAAGAACTATTTTTTCTTTCCATGAAAGTTGACTTAAAAGAAAGCCAAAAGCTGTTGGTCTCTACTAAACTTCATCTCTGGGTTATGTGTTTACATGAACAGGCTGCCCCTTTTTTGCAATACCCTCTTTCTCACCCTTTTTTACCTTGATTTTTCCAGCCCAATATTTGGTCATCCCTGTTGGGTTATAACTCCAATCTGTCACTGCAGCCGGTCTTGGGGCACAGGGCAGAAATATGGGGGTGAGTTGGACAAGCTGTGTGCTTCCCAAACCAGCAGTGGTCTGCAAGACATCCTGATACACTGGACACCAACAGACCCTCTCTGATGCCACAGCACAGCCTTCCCCACATTGGCAAGTGACATATGGATGAAGACTGAGGAACACTGAAAGAGATCTCCTTCTGACATAATTTACATCTCGTGTTTGGCCAGCTAGCAAAAATAATAATTCAAATGTGAGAAGTTATTGAAATGCTGCCTGCAGAGGGTAGGATACACTTAAACTGACTGCTTTGTATCCTGATAGGATGAAGCAAATATGCATTTGGTTTTAAGGCTCCTGATCTGAGGGAAAAGGCGAGGAAGAGGAGAGGCTGTGCCAGTCAGATGGAGAGGCTCCATATTAAACTCTCAGCCTGTTCAGACTTTCTGCATTGCACTGCCTCTTCATGGTGAAAACTTTCACATTTAAACCGGGAACCTTTTATCTGGAGAGCTAATTTCTTTTGTTTGAAATGCCCAGGAAGCCTCACAGCCCAGAGTTTTCACAGGGTTCCCTCGAATTTTTCACTTTGGTCTTAAGAAGATTTCACCTACAAGTGCTTTCCCTTTCTGATAGATCCAAACAAGGCTTCCCACTTTCTATGAAGATTAATTTAGATTTTCTATTGCTGAGGCGTCTACTCCCCAGCCACGTGATTCCCCTCCTTTTGAAAACTAGGTAAAGCCTGTAAAGAGGCAGCTGTGTTTCAAGCTCTTTGAACAGTGTCTCTTATAGAAGAGGAGAATAGATAAGCCTTCTTGCAAACACTGTTAGTAGAGACCAGTAATCAGTGTAGAAGAAGTCTGCACTGGGAATGAATGTATCAATTTACCTCAGGCTGTGCACTTCAGAGATGGGCTTTGCCCTAGATTGGGTACATTTTAAGCTTGGCCTGTAAGTAAAATTAAACCACTTTGTTACGACAGGGGTTTGTTTCTAAATTGTAGTTTTTCCCCCTTTGTATGAAAAGGCACAGCAGTGACACTCTAAACCTGCCACTCTGGAGGTTTGCTTCATGAATACATACATTACATACAGAAGCACTCTTGCTTATATATCTGCATGCATGTAGATCTATCTATCTACAAGTGAAGCAAAACAGAATTCAAAACTTCCCTTCGCTCCATGCACATAAGATGGCTATGGAACTGTCATCAAATATCACACATTTTATGATACATAGTTTTCTGAATTTGCACATTCCCTACTATCACTAAGGAAGTCATTCTTAGGAGCTGTGAAGAATTGGCATTCGCATTGCAGTGATATTCACACCTTTTTGTGGTTTGTTTGTTTTTGTTTTGTTTTGTTTTGTTTTAAAACTCCGGTGCTTGTCAGGTTAAACCCTTACCTCTTACATACAAAAGCCTAGAGCAGAAGATTGAAAAGTGCTTTCTTGTAATCTAAATTTGCACAGGATGATGTGAGATGATCACTCTTAAGTCAGCTGAAAAAATTAAATCCCTGTGATTCCTATGGAATTAGTGTGCTACCACCAACTAGGATCAAAGTCAAGTTCCCTGTAGTTGACTTTCAGGGAAAAATATTTAACATCTTGGAAGAAGATAAGCACATGTATTTCTGGAAATGCACAGTGAGACACTGAGATGAGGGAAAAATGCCATGTGCTTCTCATTCCATAATGTGAGGGAAAGCTGACATACAGGGTAGAAACCTTCAACAAAATAATGGAAGAGATCTTGGCTACTAAAGGATCAGTGTTTCACAGCCCAATATTATTCAGAAGCCACTTCAGGTGAAGAACTCTGGCACTTCAGTATGAAGAAGGAACTAAAATTTCTTTAAATCAAAGGTACAAAAATGAATGCAAGTCTGTATCCTAGTGAAAGAAAATATTCATAAGGAAGATTTCTAGATCAAATGCATAAATTTAAAAACTGCTTTACAAAATGAAAGTAGATGCAAATGGCTAAAACTGACGGTGTGTGACAGATGCTGTTTTTCCCCCACTACCCTCTCAGGGGAAAAAAAAAGGGGGGAATAAGGGAGAGAGACTTTAAGGTTGGAAGAAAACTAGAATAGGTTTAATGAAATAAAAAATTACAAATATATAAAAACATTTAAATACGGAATCCACACTCCTCAGCTGGCAATTACTTCCTGGGCAGAAAATTCTCACATGGACCCAGCTGCAGATGGGGGTGCCCAAGTCAAAGGTCCCAGTGACAGCCCAGAACAACCTTGGAGCATCCAAACCAGTCCTGCTCAGGGAATCAGGGGAAAATGACCTTCCTTGATGAGCAAGGCCAGGGAGAAAAGAGGATGCAAGAACACCAACACAGGGAGCAATGGCAAACAAACAGATCCCAACCCAGCCAGTAGCCTAGAAGAGAACTCCCTGAGGAGGTATTTTATACTGAGCACCCTGGGCAGGAGAATTGCAATTGCTCCATTTGGGTCCCCCGGGCACAGCTGCTCCCCCCATTGCCACTGCCACAGGATAGCAGCAGCTGGAGGGGCCCAGCAGGTCTTGGGTCAGCTTAACTCTGGGCAATTTCTGCTCTGGTCCTCTCAAATCAGGACAGGCTGCAGGGGTGGAGAGTAAAGATCAGGAAAAAAAGATCAGGACTGTGTTCTGAAAGGAAAATTGTAAATATAAAATGAGAATTTCCAAGACTCAAGCTGAGGGTGTTGTTTTGTTTTGTTTTGTTTTGCTTTTTGGGGGGTGGAAGAGAGTAGCAAAAGATTAATTCAGAATATTTACTAAAAAAAAAAAATAATCACATCCTGTGGGAATAAGCCAGGTATTAAAGATTCAGATCATAACAGTCCTTCATTTGAGATTCAGGTGAACTGAATATCTTGCCTCATCTTCTAAGAAACAGGCTATTGTTCATAATGAGAGGCCACATGGGAAGGTAACTATAGGAATGGAAATAACTATGACATTGGAAATGAAACTGCAAGTCCAGTGGAAGGAATCTTATCAAATAGATGAAACAAAGAAGTGGAACCTCAAAAACAGGGAGTTGTTTTAGAGGCATATGGATTTTAGAAGACATGACAGACCAAGACATCTTTGATGTAACACATCATCTTAATAACACATAAGAGAACAAATGCTGAAAAAAAAAATAATTGAAAGGAAACAGGATACAAAAATACATGACAGAGGTTTACTGAAGAGATCATGCCAGACATTCTAAACTCTTTGATAACTGATTTTCTAGACAAAGGAAATCTATTATGTCTACTCTGTCTGGCCTTTTAATGTTACCTAACAGGCTGATACATGGGAAATCTTCAGAAAGCTGAAAAGAGAGGAATGAATTCCACTGCCAAAATAAAGAACTCCCTGCCAGAGAGGCAAAGGGAGATTGCAATGAGAACAAGTATCAAGCTAGAGGGAAACTACCAAGATAATTCTTCAAAGATGGATCTAATATTCATGCAAATAACTACTTCACAGGAAGTATAAACTTTAAAGAAGAAAAGCAGTAAAGCAATTTGGGAGCGGTAAGTGCTAAAGGTTCTTTTGTTGAATACTGACAGACAAAGACAAGACAATATTGCTGAGCAATAGAGAGAGAAAATATTTTATTTTAATATTAGTCAGATGACAGAGTTTTATAACAAAATTACACTCATGGTACATCAGATATCTAAAGCATCTTCTGTGAAATAGGGAAGTTTCTGGGAAAGCTTTGACATATTTATGGAATCATAGAATGATTAAGGCTGGAAAAGACCTCTAAGATCATCAAGTCTAACCACTACCCCAACACCACAACGCCAACTAAACCATCTCCCAGAGTGCCACATCTACACATTTTTGGAACATCTACGGGAATGGTGGCCCCCCCATTTCTCTGGGCAGCCTGTTCCAATGCCTGATCACTCTCTCAGTAAGGAATTTTTTCTTAATTCAAACTAAACCTCCCCTGGCACAACTTGAGGGCATTTCCTTGCATCCTATCACTGGTTAATTGGGAGAAGAGACCAACCCCTGCGTGGCTACAGCCTCCTTTCAGGTAGCTGTAGAGAGTGATAAGGTCTCCTCTCAGCCTCCTCTTCTTCAGACTAAAAAATTGCAGTTCCCTCAGATGCTCCTTAAATGACTTGTGCTCTAGACCCTTCAACTGCTTCCCTGCCCTTCTCTCGACACACTTCAGCATGTGACGTCCTTCTTGTAGTGAGATACACTGAGATACAGCCTCACCAGTTCTGAGTAGAGGAGGAGAATCTCTTTCCTAGTCCTACTGGCCACACTAAACCTGATAGAAGCCAGGATGCTGTCGGCCTTCTTCACCACCTGGGCACACTGCTGGCTCATGTTCAGACAGCTGTTGACCAACAGCCACAGATTCTTTTCTGCCAGGCAGCTTTCCAGACAGTCTTCCTCAAGCCTGTAACATCGCATGGGGTTGTTGTGACCCAGGTGCAGGACCTGACATTTTGCCCTGTTGAACCTCTAATAGTTTGCCTCAGCCCATTGATCCAGCTTGTCCAGGTCCCTCTGCAGAGCCTTCTGACCCTAGTGCAAGATCAACACTCCAGCCCAATTTGGTGTCATCTGCAAACTTACTGAGGGAGCACTCCATCCCCTCAGACAGATCACTGCTAAAGATATTGAACAGAACTGGCACCAAAACTGAGCCTGGGGAACACTGTGACCAGCTGTCAGATGGATTTAACTCCATTCACCACAGCTGTCTGGGCTTGGCCATCCAGACAGTTTTTTTACCCAGCAAAGAGTACACCTGTCTAAGCCATGACCTCCCAGCTTCTTTAGAAGAATGCTGTGGGAGACAGCCTTAAAGGCTTTACTAAAGGTAGACAACATCCACAGCCTTTCCTTTATCCCCTAGGGGGGTCATCTTGTTATAGAAGATCAGGTTGGTCAAGCAGGACCTGTCTTTCCTGAACAGCTCAGCACCCTCATTGTCCTGACCATGCTGTGTGAGCTCACTCAGGATGAACTGCTCCACAGTCTTCTGCAGTGCTGAGGTCAGGCTGACAGGACTGCAGCTCCCCACAGCAACCCTGAGTTCTGCAGCACTCCTGAGAGCTAAGGAAAATATTCCCGACTTACCCAGCAGCACCTGAGGGATGTTCAGCAAATTCAGGTTCTGCAGCTGCAGAAACCCAGGGCCTGTATGTGTGGCTTGTGTGATGTAGACTGCATAGCTGCTTCTGGCTGCTATTAACAGCCAGAAGATCACTGTCTCTGTTTCAGATATGCAGCTGTCCACCATTGCCACTGTGCCTCCTGTGGGGAACTGGGATGAGTGTTCTACAGGAAAAGAGAATCTTTAATTTGTTTCCACCCCCCACTGCCCACCCCTCAAGTGTATGCTTTGGAAAAGCAGTATGCAAATACTGAAACAGATACTCATCTGAATGGCAAAGCTGAGGAGGTCTCCTAAAGGAGCTGCTGCTCTTGTGTGGTGAAGGGAGAGTCAGTGCTCAGGAAGACTCTTGCCTCCAATAAATCTGTGCTTGCACTTCTGTAGAATTTTGGTAGATGTAGACAGAGGTTTAGAATTGTTCTTGATCAAATCAGAACTGGTATCATCTCATTCCAGTGAGGAAGAACTCAGATGGTTCTATAAGAAAAACCCATAGATAGATATGACTGAGGTCATAGAATCCTCTCCTATTCCAGGAGAGAAGAAAGATTTCTCATGAAAGCAATCTCTGTTTTCAGTCATGCAGATGATGTTTTGCTTTCCACCACAGACACTGCTGAACATCAGTGATACAGCCTGGAGTGGAATCACACTCTATAAATTTTATTTTTACAGAGTCTGAAACAATCTTTGCTCTTAGTACCTTCTATGTGACAGAAAATTTCCTAACTGCAACAAAAGACCAGGTCTATGTGCAGATCTGGCAACAGAGTACAGGAAGGATCATCAAGGTCTCTCAGAATTGGTCCTTTGCTTCTGTTAAAACTGAATTTACCATTGGTTTAAAGAGAAGCATCCAAGCTACTCCTTTAACTTCTGACAAAGCCAACTTCTCTGTGTGTTAGACCTGTTTCCAATGTCTGCTTAGAGACTGCGAAAGATTTTTATGGCAGGTAGCTTCAATTTCTTGGAGATTTAGACTATGGAGCCTTATCAATCCATAACAGTGTTTCAGCTATGATAGCTAGTGCATCAATAACATTCCTTGATAGGGACTACTTGATTCATGCCAGAGTAATTACTCTCATGTACAAAATTCAAAGTGATTAAAAGATGACAAACTTATTTTAAATAATCATTTGAAAGTACTCCTTGTAATGGTTATACTCTGCACAGCTAGTTATATTGCTGAAAATGGTATCTTAAAAGGGTCAGCCCTTCATTTAAACACCTCATTACAATAAATGAAATAATGAAGCCTCTAAACTACTCTCTTGCTCTCTCTTTCATACATTCCACCATCAAATAAAACATAAAGAGTCAACTAGGAAGATAGTCAATACATAATCTGACCTGGCATATAAATTCTAGCAGAAAATAAAGAATATATGAAGCTGCAGCAATGGCTCTGAAGGAAGCTTTCTCCAGAAATGTCCCTTTGTGATATTCACACCGAGTCCTCAGCTTTCCACACTTGATCCGTAAAGGTTCAAAACCCACACAAACGGTTCCTGGCAGATGAAGTTGCAAAGCCACTGTCCATCATATTTGAAAAGTCATAACAGTCTGGTGAAGTACTTGCTGACTGGGAAAGGGGAAACATAATGGATATTAAACACATTACTGCTTAGATGTTAATCTGGGAAGGAAATTTCAAAGAATCAAATAAAACTATAATTTCTTAGGTCTAGTTTAGCAACACATATTTGATTGATAGTCTAGATACACCTGGTGAAAAAGGAAATATGTGCAGCACTCTTTTGATATTAAGTTTTTCATATACATACCTCAATGTAGCAACAACAGAGAGGAAGACCATGTTTTCAATTGGTCATGCAAATTCATATTAAACAGAGTCTATGTGGAGTGGAGTTCACACGCCTTCTTTAGTTCACAAACAGTAGGAATTTCAGTGAGGAATAGAAGTTTATGAATTTTCTCAAAGAGTTTTGGTCAGAAATGGGAGATAAGTAGCCAAAGCTGCTATCAATTCTGCATCAAAACATTCAACAAAAAGAGAACTAGTGCATACTTACATAAATGGTTGGATGGATAACTGATTTCTTAGGAAAGACTCAACGTGGCTTTTACAGTGAGAAGTCATATCCTTGCAGCTTGCTTAGAATTACGTGAGAAAAATCAACTTCGACAATGGAGTTGAGAACTAGATACAACAACTTTGACAAAGTTGCTATAAACTGCCTGGATTTTTGAAAGTTTTTCAACCAAGTTTTTGTGGCAGCTTGCAAACTAACATGGTTTCAGAGATCTAATAGTGGAGTTAGTGGAAGAGAAGTTCACAAAATATGACACTGGTGGTACCTGTGATACGTAAAGTCTCTGAATTGGATACTTGCCTGGGCTCTGAGAATGTGCCCGTGGTGCTACACTTTCTGGGCATCTGCTAGTGGCCACTGTCAGAGGTGATGAACAGGGCTACTCAGATCTCCAGTCCTCAGTGGGTCTTATGTACATATAAGCAAGTTTTCTTAGAAGAAGATGTTTACATTTGATAAAGAAATGTGTCCTCCAGGTTGCAGAGATACTTGGTCAAATCTGCAAGAGAAGACTGATTTTCAGAACTGAATGGAAATTTTTTTTCTTGCCAGCTCAGGCTTCATCTATAGGAATGTTTTACCATTACTTACATGTTTAATGACTAATAGGACAGCACTGATAATGTCCAAGAAAGTTCCTTGATATGTACTGTTTACACTGTGCAACTTCTGTAACGGGAATTTCACCCATTATACTGAAAATTAGAATGATGCCCTGATTAGAGTTAAAAATTAAGGCCTAAGTCAGACTTGGTAGAAAGGGAAAAAGGTACCACATTGTCATGGAAATGTATATCAGTAAATGCCACAATTATTTCAAGCTGACATGCAGAATATTTGCAGATGTGTGTATATACACTAAATATGTATAAAACTAAAAAATTTACATGTAGGAATACCAAGAAAGTAATTTAAAGCTAAACAACTAAGAATGGATTAAAACTTGCCTCTTTGCAAGTTGCAAAATTTTGTTATGATTTGGAGTTACCATTAGATAAGGGATTTATAACATCTGAAAACATATGAATTGCCATTCCTTTATTTTGAAGCAGCACTTTTAAAAAATGTCCATTGATCTGGCACTGGTGGCTCTCAAAACAGGTACAGGGTACCATAAGGGATTCTATGTCTCATCAAAACTGTTTTTCTAGAAGAATTTTTACTAAAACATGATTTAGAAGATGAAAGCTTCTCTCTTTCCTTCAGAATGAATATTTCAAGTTCCGTTGCACTATGGATGTGTCTGAATGAAAATCAAAAGATTTGCAATACACACTTACTGCAGAAGCAGAGCCACTCCTTGGGTTTGGTGAAGTCAACTGCTTCAGGCTTCCTCCCCTGCTCCCGTCCTTTCCCTTGTAAACACTGAAGATGAGATATTACATTTGATGAAATCCAGGACTGTAGATCAATGCACCATAGAATCAAGATATGCTCTGGAAAATGTAGTTCCTGCATCTCTAATATTCTCCATTTCCTGTTATCCTAACCTTCACACTCTCAGGAGTTTGATAGCTCTTAGGCAGCCTTGTGGTTGCAGTGCCCTGTTTCTTCCTACTGTCAGACTCATGCCTTCTGGCTTGAAATGCTGATGTCATTGGACAATCTACTTTATAATCTTAAATCTTCTGGAAAGGGCTGAAGAGGCCAGGCCATGCAGGGCTTTTCAAATGAATTCTGAAAGTCAAGCTGTATATGAAGCAGGAGGGTAACTTTATCTAGATTTCAGAGATTTAGTTACATGAAAGTGAGAATATAAAAACACTTTTGCATGTAGCAGAATACTGTTGAACACATTTGGAAAGGATCAAGTCAAGACTACCTAAATCATTCAATAAAATCTGCTACATAAAACATCTAATAAATTGTAATGGCAAGGACTTGTGCAGAAAGGCTGAAATTCCAGCTATGCGCTGAAAATAAAAGTTTGGTCACATAGTCACTCTTTTTTCTTTTCTTTGCTGACTTTACTAGCCATTGGGCTGGAAGTGTCCAGTTTCACTGAAACACCACAGAAAATGTTTGGCACCAGTCTCAGAGGAGAAATGATTTGGTATGCTGTGATTTGCTTTATGATTTGGGGGATACTTTATTAATCCCTGAAGTTTCAAATCTCTTAAGACCATGATTAAATAAAAAGAAATCCCTTGGTGCAAAGGCAACTCCTATCACTAAGAAAAAAATGATCATAAAATTGTGACAAAGCAATAAGGATT
Organism: Phaethornis superciliosus; assembly: GCA_023637945.1. Classification (NCBI taxonomy): domain Eukaryota; kingdom Metazoa; phylum Chordata; class Aves; order Apodiformes; family Trochilidae; genus Phaethornis; species Phaethornis superciliosus. The sequence continues at coordinate 107,236,786 of JAJQWJ010000001.1, read as the reverse complement.
TCATAGCAAAATACAGAGTTAAATAATGATAGTGCCTCACATGCAAATAAAACTTACTAATTCAGTTAAGCACTCTGTACATAAAACTGGAATGCTGCTAATACAATAAGATCTTTTAATCATGTTAGTGAGAATGATAGCCTTATGTGCCATATCCTGTTCCTCAAGCTTGATACCTATAGGATGCAGTGCAAGGAAAAAACCCCACAGAGTACATTCAAGGAATCTGAAAGCATCTGTTTCTGTTAATCTTTGTTCTAGTTAACAGGTACACTAATTAAACTGCATTTATCTGCGGTTTTGTTGTTGATCTGCCTTAAAGACATCACAACCAAGACTGCTGAGCTGTTCAACATATGCAATAGCATGTGTTACGTGTTGTCTAAACCAAGCTCTCTTAAGAGATAGAATATGAGATACTTGTTAATAGTTCTGAGTTGGCACGGTTCTGGAATTAAGTTCAGTTTGGGTGCATTTTAGAAATTGGACATGTTTTCTTTTAGTACTTTTTTTTTTTTAAGTATCATTGCCCAATATGTTCTCCTTGTTTTAAATGTGACTTGTGTCCCCACCATTTTAACTACTAACTCAAACTAGTTTAAAAAAAGTACTGCAGAAGTTAGCATGGACTAACCTGGAAATGTATCAGATTAAACAGGAGAAAAGGTTTCCTCAGAAACAGATTTCTCTTCATTACCTTCCAGATCATTTTTCTCTACGCTTTTTAATTTTAATGTAGATGATGTCCCTGTTCTGCATTTGCATCTGTTAATTTTTTGCTTATTAATGGCTAATGAACTCAGTGAGGTAACAAGTCTGCATGGTCCATACAGAAGGTGGCCCACAGGTTCAGTTCACAAGTTCTAAGAAGGGTAACTCTGCCTTGGCTTGAGCCTGTTGGGTACAGCTGCAGTGTTAACCATTTCTTTACTCTGCAGCTCCCCTCCCTTGAGGCCAGGGCCCAGTGACTTAGCTTAACAATAGGGTCAGATTGTTGCTGTATGGTGGAAGAAAATTAATTGTGTAAAAGGACTACACACCAAGTCTCCAGCTTGATGTTTGCACTAGCTCCTCCAAATGAGATGAGTGTGGTGTGACCACAGCTCAGTGATCATTCGAGTAAATCAGCTGCCCAGTATGGAGGGGAATACAAAATGCACAGTTAAAAGAAGACCCAAACCAAAACAGGTGGTATAACTATCAGAGCACAAATGGAGCTGAAAGCTACAAAATCTTTCTCTTCTGGGTTATTTTTGAGGCAAGATTGTGAATTTGATGAGTTACTATTTGACATAGTTTTTAGCTCACTAATATCGGCTTCTCTTTTGATTTGAGCTTGATTCTGAGCACTCTGATATTACCGAAAATTTATTGACTGTAATGGGGATTTGATGGGAAGTGGAGATAGCAGGTAGCAAGCAGGGACTTGGAGAGCACTTTAATGTAGCAGTACCTGTCCAAAACAAAAACCAAAAAACACTGAGTGATAATAAATTATCACATTGTCATAACACCACTCTAATGACATCTCATTAATATAGTCCAACTCAAAAAAAGACAGTAAAAGACAAAGACTTTCCTTGAATTGTAAAAAACATTGTCTGATTAAGAGAATTATGTGAAAAAAATTGTGCATCATGAGTAATAAAAGTTGAGTCATAATTACCTGGAGGCAACAACCCATGTAAATCCCTCCCACATACGTCCCACAGATGATCTTGAGCATCTGGAAGAATGCTTTACCACTCTAATTGTGCAATATGTCCCAAGCCTGATCCCACACTCTTGGGCTAGAAATGGCAGCATTATTTACTAGCAGCACAGGACAGGAAGTGTGCAACCTAAAAAATATCATCAATTTAAAACTTTCCTCCACTGAAGCGGAACGGACAGAAAACAGCAACATCTCATATCCCACTGTCCAAAAAATGCTGCAGTGAGTCATATACATGGCTGTCACCCAACAAGGTCAGCTTCCTCCTTCAGTCACTGATGGCACAACCCATCATCAGGGAGAAAATGTGCTTACAATACCAAGTCTGGGAGTCTAACATTCATGAAAGAGCAATAATGAGGGGAAAAAAAGAAGAAATAATAGATAGTGAGTGATGCCCAAAGTGTGGGGTAGCAAGCCTTTTTAAGAAGCCAAAATATCCCAGACATGAGTCACAAAAAGGAAAGAGAGAAGGAAGAAAAATGTGTTTGATATGAAGACCACCATCTGTGAAGACTCTTGCAATAAGCCCTGACTGACTTCTTTCTTTAGGACAAGCCTGTAGGTCTGGCACCTCATTCTCATGACAAGTACTCCAGCAAGGGCAGGAAAAGACACAACCTGAGTATGGTTTAACAGCAACTGATAGGCAATAAAATAGGAAATGGTACATATACGAGATATTTTTATAATGGCCTTAGTTTTTGTAACTTTGCTATCTTCCTGGGATTACTTAGTACTACTCAAAACCTATTCCTTTATCTTTGTCCTATTATTGTTGTTGTTTTTATTCTAACACAAACGACAACAAGAAGAAAGCTTTTTCTCTCAGTGCATGTTTCAGAAGTACCTTCTAGTTTTCCTACATTTGGCACAATACAGCATGTTGCTTACAAGGAACCTTGCGACTCCCAGCCAAGTTTTGAAATATATAATCAGTTGCAAATGTTTTGGGGTGGTAGACTGATGAATGCAGTAACTTTACCATTTATCCCATTTTTTACCATTAGTGAATCTTAAATACTTTCAGGACAGCAGCACTTTCTCTTTTTAGTATTCAAATTTCTCAAAAACTTTTGAAAATGATCAAACCAGTTGTTTAACACATTGATTGTTCTGCTCCTTGTAATAATAGATATAACAGTGGGATTACAGAGATAATTTCCTAAGAACTTCTATAACAGGATAATTTCTACTAAAATAAAACTCAATGTCAAAATATAATTCTCTGACATTCTTTGTATTTTATAAAAACAATTTATTTCCTGTATCCTCATTTCAGCCTCCTTCCTTCATAATGATACACTTGATCATTTCAGGAAAAAATCAGCAACTCACAGAACAGTGTCTCCACTGCACTGGGACAGAAGGTTTTCCATTCATTTACCCTCTTTTCAGTTCAAAACTTGTTTATTATTTAGAGTTGATATTTTTTTTTCCATTCAGCATGTCATCTGTGATTTACAAGAGTAATAAAAACATTCAGAGGTGCATTAGGAAGGACTTGACCATTTTGGAAGGCATATAAAGCCTTGTATTTTAGGATGTAAGCCAAAGTCTAAGTAATAAGGAGCTGTTATTACATCAACAGCTTTAGCTAGGATGCTTTTGTAACTCCTCCATACTCTCAGCTCCTGACCATGGGCAAGGAGGACCTTTGGTCTGCTCTGACATAGATCTTCCACAAAAGATTATTCAGATGGTTACAATTTGTTTAGGGGTCTGTGTGTGTGTTTGTGTATGTTCAAGAATTTCTTTCTAGGTTTGCCAATGAGGAGTGAAAACCAAAACAGCTCTGAAAAACAAATACACGTTTCACGTCAATGACTCTGGCAAGTGAGTTGTGAGACCACTTCCATACTGGGGAAAGAAAAAACTGGCAGAACACCTGCAGGAATCATTTATTGGGGGCACACACTTCCAGTTAGTAAAATTATCTCACCTTACTTCGAGGAGCTGAAGTCGAAGGGTTTTTTCCTCCATTCGTATTTCAGCACCAAATACATCTTTCTCATTTTGCAGCTTTTAAAATGCAATTCCACAGGTTCAGGATCTGAACAAGTTCACAATGCATTAACCTGTATTCCCAGAATTATTAAACACTGCAGTAATAAACAAAAATAAAGCCATCTTTCAGGCTAATAATTTTTATTCTCTGTTCCCCCATGTCTCCAGATAACTATGGCAGTGATCGAAATTACAACTACCTAAACATTTTTTTCATTAGTATCCCAATGGGCTTTTAAACTGGCATTGGCAGGACACAGCTTTAGTCTACAGGGTCACACATCAGTGTCCCAGCAGCCTAAACACTGTGTTCTAGTTCTGGCATTGATGCTAACCTGCTGCAGAAATGGAGGGAAACCACTGTGCCTCACTATGTCTCTGTATCTTGTCCCATCCTTCATCTTATATTTAGCCTGCAGAGTCTGTTAGGCAAAGGCTGTCTCTTGAGAAATTACAGACACAGGGCAGGAACAGGGACCTTGGTCTGTTTGGGTTTTTGGGTACTAGCACAATTTAAAAATAGAAAGTATCTATTTCTGAGCCCCGATGAATTTTGCAACAAGTTGCTATAAACAGATTCCATCATCCTCCTGACTTATGCTCTTTGGCATTCCCAAATTTTATACCTCAAAATAGGAGCTTGAACTCAGCTAATACAAGCTGTCAAAACTTTATTTATTTCACTGACACCATGACTGTTCACACCAGCTGAAAATCTGCTTTGCACATTCAAGCTTCCACCCTGTATATGATGTTCCATAACTTGCATAGCCAAGATAGGACTCCCAAAGTTATGCATCTCAACCAGGGCAAGGACAACCCAGAAACAATGTGACTATGCTTATACCATACTCTCTTTCCCTGTAATTGTGCTGAAACCCTATGCTTTTAGTCAACAGATATTACAGTGACTTTTGTAACTATAGATCTGAAAGGTGTAGAAGGACATAGCTTGTGTTTTTATTTTTTAACATACAGATTAGTTCGTGCCTACCTTGTATTTTTTTGCTGCTCATTCTTAAAAAAAAAAAAAAAAAAGAGTAAAATAACCATTTCTTTACTTGGGAAATAAAATTCTTCAGAGGTTTCACATTCTTCAATTCTTATCCAGTAAACACTTGCTTACTGATGTCACAGAAAATATACATTAATGTAAGTGCTAAGTCTTGACTGCTTATCAACTTCAAATTTTGGGTATGAAGTACTCGAAATCTATAGCAAACTCTTCAAGAAATCCTATGCCTTCAAGAAACACTAGAATATTTGTTGAATAAATTAGAAAAAGTGTTAAATAATTGCAGATTGCTTAATAGGCATTCAGGAACTTGGAAAGCTAATAAACTGAACACAATTTTTCATGTTTTATTTGGTTGTTTCTAATAAACAACTAAGAAACCAGTATTCCTGCTGAGTATAGCCCGGCATGACTTGTAGTATTCAAAATCTTTCACTGTCCACACTCATTGGAAATATTTAGGGAAAAAAAAGGCTTCAATATTCTGGGTGATTAAATAAATGCAATTTGGGGGCAGCAGAGGCAGGGAAAAAGGTAATGAAAGGCCCATCCCAGGAACTCCACTGCAAGATAATGGCAAGCTGATACACCATTCAAGTCTATACTTGAATTCAAGTCTATAATGCTCTGTTGTGCATTATAAAGGCTGTAGGGGAAATATTTACTGCTGTGCATTGAGGGTATTTATAAAAATTGTCTCTCTCCCCACAAACTAAAATATATATGGACAATGTTAGCAATAAAGACTACAGTATTAGGGCAAATGTGAGGACACATTTTTGGGTGAGTGCCACTACTCCAGGATGTCACTGGCATCCCAGAGAATATCTGTTGGTCTGTGTGGTCTCCTCATTTCCGTTCTTCCAGATACTCTTCCTGCTTCTGCATGATTTTAGAGATACTCTTTTCCTTTTCCTTCAGCCTTTGCCTGTCTCCCTCAGTTGCATCCGGTGACTCTTCCTTCTGGTGACTCTGAAATAATTTCCATCACCAAGCATGGCTCTCAGTAGCTGATCCTGGAGCCTTGCCTTCTCCCCTTTGTGCATGGCTCACATCTCCACAGGGGAAGAGCTAAAATGACCAGCTATTACTGTAAAATCCCTGGACACCATCTGGGAAAACCAAACTTTCCATCTGCTCTCTCACACAGAGAAGATGCTTTGTAGTAGAGATGGTTGAATTTTCTTCAGCTGACAAAAAACAAAAACCAAGCCCTAAACATTTTTATTAAAACCAGAGGCATATTCAGGTCCTGGTATTTCACCAAGACACAAAACATATTTCCACAGGAAATTAATTTTTTTTTTTAAGTTTCCAGCACCCCTCTCCTTAAATCAGCCCTCAACTTCTTTAGCAGTCGCATGAACTCTCTGATAACCTCACTGTGCTGTCACTGTGGAAAGGCAGATGGAAAAAAATTCTGACCAGTACAAAGAGGAAAGGATGTCTCTCTGTCAGGGGCATCCAGCAGTGACTGTCTGCTTAATTCCTTTCTGTGCCTCTGGAAACCTCTCCCCTGCTCACTGCAGAGCCAGAGGACCTACAGCTGTTTGGCTTTGCTTGGAGCTACAGTACAGAGTGGGTAAAGGCAGACAAGACACTGTACATCTTCAAACGATGGCTATCAAGCCCTTGCAATTTTCCAATTTTTTACCAACCTTTTACTAACCCTTTTCAGTGGCTGAAATGGAATCTCCACTGAAGCTTTTACAAGCATGGCAAAGTTGGGCTTGCAAAGGAACTAGCAGTCATGAGTGTTATGTGTAGGAGTGGTTCTCCACCTCCTTTTACAGCCTGAAACTCACTTGACAAAGTTGGGAACACTCTGAGCCTCACCGAACTCAGCTGTTCTCTATTCTCTGCCATGTTTCTCGGTTTCTATTGCCCCACTGGCCTCTCACTTCTTTTGCAAAAGCTGTGTTTCACACAGGGATCTCTCATACAAACAGCATGGGTCTGGGCTCCACCTCTCACCTATGGTTTATCCTGTCTTACCCATTTGAAAGCAGTCACTTTTAAAAAGGCTTTTTTTTCTTTTTTCCTTTTTTTCTTTTTTCTTTTTTCTTTCTTCTTTCTTCTTGCTCCTTTCTTCTTTTTCCTTTCTCCTCTCTTCTCCTCTTCTCTCCTCTCCTCTTCTTCTCTTTTGTCATGGCTTAGGTCATTATAACTAACATTTGTAACTTCTATTTGGAAAGCTAGGTTCAGGCTTTGATCTCCTTTAAGCATTTAACCTAGACAAAGTTGTTCTATTGAACTGAAAGAGACTTACATTCCTGAAGTTGAGCATATGCACAAGCATTTTAAGAATTATTGCTTCAACATAAGTCAGTCCTAAACCTTACATGAATTTTGGATATTAAAAAGAAAAATGTTTTTAAACCCAAGTCTCTAAGGAAAGAAATAAATACTTATATATGTCCACTATATTATGAAAACTACTGTACTTGAGTAAGACAGTCATGAATGTTTTTTAGATTTAAGAAAATAATTTTGAAATGAAATATATCCATACATACATGATTAATGTGGCTTCTCTGTTCTTTTCTGCTCAAATTATTTATATTCCTAGTGAGAGGGGAAAAATTCTTTCCAGCTAAAGAAGCAGCCTCTATTATGAATAAAAATGTGCTTTTTAAAAACTTTTTTTTTACAGGAAAGGGGAAAAAGGGTCTCCTTTCAGTTTGATTTTCTGACATCAAAAAAGGATCTCCTTTCAGATTGGTTTTCGGACATCAAAATAATACAGTGAAACTCTGAATATGGTCTTCTCTTTGATTTCTACCATGCCAAATTTTCATAACAGACTTCAGTAACACTTTAAGACTCCAACAAGATATTTGGTAAAGTAAGTTGGTAGTCATAGCCCAAAGAGCTTATGAGAAGACAGGGATGGAGATAACCCAGACCAAATCAACTCAAAGCACAACTCAAAGAACAAGAAACAGTGATCCTACACACATTTCTTTGCCAGCATAACAGAATTATTTCCTAACATACACATGTATCATAAGGACTCCTAGAGATAGCTGTGTTCATCAAGATCCTTAAGATTCAAGTCAAGAAAACCTTAAGAGGCCAAACACTTAATGAGCAAAGAAAGAAAACTGGGTAGAAGTGTAATCCATATGTCAGCTATCCACATTGCAAAGCAGACATTAGCCAGGAAGGAAATGTTATAATGAAAGATTTTTCTAGGATCAGTGCAGTGATCTTGACACAATCCAGCAATTTGCTCAAGGCACAGAAAGTGAGGAAGGCTTCTTCCTGAAGGGTTCCCAGGTCAATACATGGTCCACTTCTTCAGATTATGGAAGCTTCTTCACTCAAAAAAGTGTCTGAAGGCATTGGTGATGTGTGCATTCTCTTCTTGAGACACACTGTAATACCTGAAATTGCTAAGGGTCTCTTGTATTTACTTCTTAAGTTTCTTAAACCGTCCTGAGTAGAATTTAATGTTTGCAGTATGGAGGGTTTTTTCAGCTCTCCAGACAAAGTTTCTGTTTAATGCTCATTCATATCTGTGGGAGACTGTGCTCTGGATGATTCCAGGGTTGCAGTCCAAGTGCTTTGTTGTAATAGCATCTTTCTTTGCCAGAGGATAAAGGTTAAATAGGGAAGAAGAGTTTCCAAATCCAGACTGGTAGAGAACAAACATGGATGTAGAAGCATTCATCTAATGTGAACAGTCCAGAGGTGAGACAACAAGGTCAATCTGGAAATGGTATGGAGGTTAAAAAAGAAGACAGAGGAGTGTGGATTCAAAGAATAACAAGGATAGCAGGAACAGAACAGAGTCTTTTAGTCTGCCTGCAGATCCAGCTCCTGGTGTGCAACTTCTGACAGCACACAGGCAAAATTATGTTTTGAAACAGAAGTTTTCTGAATGTCTCCTCAGAAGTGGCCTTTTCCCACACCCCTCCATCCTGAAAGTCTTTGGTGACAAATAAAATGCTAACAGGTTATTAGACACAAGGACACTGCATGTCTAAAAGGTCTATTTGTATAAGCAGCATCATGAAACTCTTCAGTAAAAAGAAACTATTAAAAATACACTGCTTAAATACTGCCCAGTGGAGACAAAGATAAGTTTGGATTATGTGTTGCCCTTGACTCCCCCCTGCCCAAAAAGCATGGAAGAAAAGATGACCTCTGTTCCCAGCTGTCTCCCAGCAGCTGAGAAGACAGAGAACAGTGGTGCTTCCCTGCTGTGGGCAATGCCCCGAGGCAGCTCCTGGTTTCCAGGAGGTTGCATTGCAGGGGCTAAAAAAACATGGATGAAACCAGGGAAGCCAAAGGAGAGAAGAGGGACATGCCTTGACGTTTAGGAATTGAACAAATAGTACATTTTTCAGAAACAGCTATCCATGGCCTCACAGCTATTACTTCTCCCACTTCCACCTGCAGAACCAGAACCCAAAAGGTAGTTTTAAACCATAATGGATTCTTCATGAATTTAAAACAACAACCACTCTCAGGGTGGCTATCCAGCTGTCTTATTTGCCAAATAATCTCAGGAAAATGTACATAAATCACAGTCTCTTTCCCAGGATTTGTTCTTACATCATAAAAAAGAGAGCAAGTTATTTGATTCAGTGTGTAGCTGTGGTGCTTAAGGGCATGGTTTAGTGATGGACTTGGTAGTGCTTGGCTAACAATTGGACTGGATGATCTTAAAGGTCTTTTCCAGCCAAAACTATTTTATGTTTCTGTGAATACTGTAGATGTCAGTATTAATCCCACAGAAGGAAAGAGCAAATTCTCTTTCAATTTAACCTCACTGGGCCACTTGGCCATGATTCTTTAGTACAGGTACACAAGTGAGTCAGTCATAAGTTATGGCAATCAGCAAATAAAATTGTACCATTTTCCATTGGTGAGTAATAGACGGGAAATGTGAAATGTCATTACAGGGCTTGTTAACCATCTGGTAAAAGCTCCTGTATGAACAGTGCAGATGAACTACATTGAAATATTAAGGAAACATCAACTGAAGCTATTTAGCCCCTCCAGAGACCTATGGTTCACGCATGGTGGGCAGGTAATAATGTCCAATTATTCTGAAAACAACTAAACAAGTCACTGTAAAATTATCTCATTTGCACTGGGTCCAACATTAAGTATTTTTTAAAATATTCATCATTCATTCCAGGTAACAAAACAAAACAACTAATCAATCTCCAAGGAGCTACCCATAAATCAAAAAGCTATACTGAGAAGCTGGCAATTTTTCATTATTCCAGAAGTAATATTTTAAAGCTGACAAGCTGACAGGGTGGTCCAGGTCTGTGACATTATCACATCTGTGATAAACAACCAAGCTTTACGTGATTGCAATAGTAATTGTTAAAGTTACTCTAAAGAGTTACCACAGAACATTTGGGACATTTTGAGACTTTTTTTTTTATACACTTTACTTAGCTGACAAGTTGTTAAAATTAAGTTTTGGCCAAATTAAGGGCATTTTGTTATTACCACACAGAGAAAAAAATTCAGTTTTGCATCCCCTTATGGTGCTTAGCCACAGCCTTTCGAAAAAGCCTCATCTGAAAAGAAGTAGACACTCAGCCTCTATTTACTTCAGAGTAAGTTGTGGTGAAAAGATTAAAAGTATTTCAGTGAATGGCAAATCAGATAGTAAAGTTGAGGCCATCCTGTTTGCAAGTAGTAGGCAGTGATTAATCACACGATGATGGTGATAGCACATAAAAAAGTTGTCTGTTATTTTACATCTGTGTTTGCTGAGTATGTAGTTCAATACTCTTACAACGTCACCTGACTGCCTACTGAAACGAGTAAAAACAGGGTCTGCAGAGCTTTTGGTAAGTCATGTTGGATGTTCATCTTACCTCTCAAGCCACTTGTAACTGTTCCCATAACTTAAGGTGCAATCAAGAAAATCCTGGAAGTCCTTTAAACACATGTCCCAATTCTACACATTCTGAAGATGACTGGTTACACATGCATGAGGAAAATTTGAAAGAGAGCTGGCAAAGCAAAAAGCACAGAGCCTAAAAGCCTGGTTTAACAAAGCAATGGTATTCAAACATATGGGTCTTCTGGTAGAAATGCTGTTTATTGAATTAGGGGCAATGGATTCAAACTAGAGGAGGGTAGATTTAGACTGGAAGTTAGGAAGAAGTTCTTCATCATGAGGGTGGTGAGACCCTGGAACAGGTTGCCCAGAGAGGTGGTGGAATCCCCATCCCTGGAAGTTTTTAAGGCCAGGCTGGAGAGGGTTCTGAGCAACCTGATCTAGTGGGAGGTGTCCCTGCCCATGGCATGGGGATTGGAACTGGATGATCTTAAAGGTCCCTTTCAATCCTGAAAATTCTATGATTCTATAATTCTATGATTCAAATTACAATCTCCAACTTGAGGCTATTTCCTTTCATCCTGTCACTTTTTACTTAGGGGAAGAGACTGACCCCCACCTCACTACAATCTCCTTTCAGGTAGTTGTAGAGGGCAATAAGGTGTCCTCTCAGCCTCCTTTTTTCCAGGCTAAACAATCCCAGTTCCTTCAGCTGCTCCTCAAAGGACTCGTTTTCCAGATCCTCCATCACCTTCATTGCCCTTCTTTGGACATGCTCCAGCACCTCAATGTCCTTCTTGTATTGAAGGGTCAAAAACTGAACACAGCATTTGAGGGACAGCCTCACCAGTTCTGAGTACAGGAGCACGATCACTTCCCTGCTCTTTCTGGAGTACACTGTTCCTGATACAAGCCAAGATGCTGTTGGCCTTCTTAGCCACCTGGGCACACTGCTGGCTCACATTCAGCCAGCTGTTGACTGACCATCAGCCCTTTTCCTCTGGGCAGCTTTCCAGCCACTCTTTCCTAAGCCTGTAGTGTTGCATGGGGTTGTTATTACCCAAATGCAGGACCCAGAATTTGGCCTTGTTGAACCTCATACAAATGACTTCAGCCCATTGATCCAGCCTGTCCAGGTCCCCTGTAGTGCCTTTCTTCCCTCAAGCAGACCAACACTCAGGCCCAACATGGTGTGATCTGCAAAATTACAGAGGGAACACTCGATCCCCTTGTCCAGAGCACTGATAGAGATACTGAAGAGAACTGGCCCTGAAACTGAGACCTGGGGAACACCACTTGTGACCAGCCATCAATTTGATATGACTCCATTCACCATAACTCTTTGGGCCCAGTCATCCAGGCGATTTTTTTACCCAGCAAAGAGTACACTGGTCTAAGCCACATGTAGCCATTTTCTCTAGACAAAATGCTATAGGAAGCAGTGCCAAAGGCTTTATGAAGGTAAACAACATCCACAGCCTTTCCCTCATCTGCTAAGCAGGTCACATTGTCATAGTTTCATCAAGCAAGACCTATATAACATGGACCCAGGCTGACTGGACCTGATTCCCTGGTTGTCATGCACGTGCACTCAAGATGAACAGCTCCATAACCCTTCCTGGCACCAAGGTCAGAATAAGAGGCCTTTAGATCCACGTATCCTCCTTCTGGCCCTTCTTGTAGATGAGGGCCCCGCTTGCCAATCTGTCAATCTAAGGTTACATTGACATTAACAATAATGTAGCTTGATAAGAGTGGACTTACAGAGTGAAAAAATGGTTTCAAGTATCTGATGTGCAGACGATACGTGTTTCAAGTAAATTTACTTCAGGCTAGTTTCAGTCTGGGCCAGGGGACTGAAGATGTAGAAATAATTGGAGAGCATTAAGAGAAACACTGGAACTCCTTGTCTGGTTTCATTTAATCCAAAAGGAAGCCAGTTTGTTTACTCATAGACTTGTATGTGCCATGAGCCAAGGTGTGGTAAGTGTCAGTGATCAGGAGACCACCAATGTAGTCGCACGCTAATAAATGTCAGTCTCATCTACCAGTAAAGTTCAAATTTACATTCCCTGAGACAATCATTAGCTCATTCAATTGGAATAGTTACATTTATGGTCCTAAGGAAATCTTGGTAATAACAGAACTTGTCTCTGAATAGCCAAAACTTTTCTGTCCCATTCTACAGATAGTTTGATCAAAAATAAATTGGAAATTCCAGTGTGTCCTTGCAGAATGCCTGTTTATATCAAACCTAATGACTGAAGACTAGGGAGAGAATTTGAGCCAAGTCATGGTTCATAACTTGATTTTGAGACTGTTCCAGTAACACCATCCTGCCTCACGCCAGTTTGATTTAGAGATAGGCTCTGTGCCCAGCATCTAATTTTGTATATAATTACTGATTTAATGTTTGTAATACAGCCTTTGTAAAAGGGAGGAACTCTCCGAGGAACCTTCAAACTATGCCAACCATCTGAATAGCTGCTTTGGTTGAGACTTAAATGGTTTAAGAAAAAGACAGAAAAAGTGAAGTCAATAGATTAATACTGCTCAGGAGTGCTCACACTCCTTATTTGCTGCAGCGCTGGCCTTTGGTCAGTGCAGGAAGCTGTCCTCTCTGCAGACGTGAGCACAATGTTTACATGTGGAAGTGGTGGACTGAGATTAGGATCACAATAAAACAGGTTTGATTTCAGCATGTAATGTGAGGATTATTGGCTGTACCTCAGAGATGTGTTTTCTTTCTGTGACTGCTCCTCCACTGGCATACAGATTGCTGAAAAGCAAGACTTAGACCCTGCTAGTCAGCAGGACTGATTCTGCAGCTACTTTTGCTCCCTTGCTTCCTTCACTCTCAGTAATCTTCAGCCATACTTCATAGGATTGTCCACAATAAGAAACTGATATGACTGGCAAGCTTCTTACAAGATCCACAGCATATTCACAAGTAACTAGCAATTTCAGATAAAGTGATGCAATGATTCCAACATTACACCCTCACATGTGCCTATATACCTTTGCGGAAGATTGCTCTGATGATAAACCTGACACCAAATTTCAAAATTTTTCAATAACCCTTAAGAATAATCCAAACAAGAGCTGAAGTTTTGCCTCAGGAATTTCTTACTTATAGAGGAGACTTCTGCATAACCAGATTGGTATCTCTTAAGATAATACAGAAGACCATAGGGCAGCAATTCTTAGAACTGAAATTGAGACCAGTGCCAACTTTCCTCAGTCATGTTTCTGAGCGATACAGCTTGACTGGTTACAGGCACATTGACTTCTGGGACTGGTAATGTAACATACCTTATTGGCTGACTACTATTCAGAATGTAAATCAGAAACACTTGGTTTTACTTTTCAAATACCCAGCAAAGAGATTAAATTATTTTTTTAAAAATGCAAGATCTTCACCTATAGAGTTCTTCATAGTTTTGATGCCCTAAGGCAACTTCTATTGATAAAAAAGCCATTTTGCTAGGAGTTAGCTAACAGTCAGCCACTTCTTGTGGAGGAGGGAAAACAGTGCCTTAGTTACAGCATGACTAAATATGCAACACAGTCCGTAAACCCATGTTGCATCCCAGAACTTAGAATTATCATTATTCCAATACTGTTCAGTTTATCTGCAAATTATATTTCTCCATATTCTTCAAAGGGACATTTTAAAAGAAATTATGTTTTATAGCAAGGTCAGCATTCAGATATTCTCATCCAAGCCAAATGTTAAGATTGAAGTGCTTCTGCTTTTAGGAAATTAAAATGGATTTTTCTTTAAAATGAAACATTTTTGGTAAAGTCTTTCATTTCAGGCTGTTTCTGTGGACTTCTTTCACACAAAGTCTTTTGGAGAAAATTGTTGGTGCACTGTACAAGCACAGGGAAACAGGCCATGCAACTAAGAACAGATTTGGAACTGAGCCATGTAAACTGTTTTTCAGATGGAGGATTTGGGATTGTTCCTAATTTCTGAGTCCAGGGAGCCCCTTGGCTAGGCTTTAACACCACCCAGAATCAGGTGACACCAAGGTATATGTCAGCCTGCCCCACACCCCACTTCTAGAAGACGAAAATCTGGCTATGTAAACCAAAGGAGAGCTACGGTGCAATGTAGCCAGGTCACCGGATCAAATATGGTGCCAGGCACTCCATTGTGGCACACAATCTAAACACAATGAGAAAACCATTTTAGGAATTGTACCTACTAGGAAGGGAAAAACTGAATGGGGAGATGTCCAAGTGCAGCTCTAGCCTTCCCATGAGGAAAAGGAGGCTACGGAGAACAAGCACAGGAAGGTAAAACCAGAAGAAATATCAAACAGTATTTGCCCAGTGGGGAAGTAAATACTTGAAGAGTGTAAGGCTTGGCACCAGGGCTCACACTGGGCAAATTAAGTCAGTGAATGCTCTCTGTCAGCAGTCTTCGAAATGAAGAACCATATCCTTGGTGCTGTGCTCCTGGTTTCTGATCATCCTGACAAATGCATGCTCTCCCAGATGGGGTGCAGCCACCACCCGTGTGCCTCAGCAGCTGCCTCCCAGGAGCCTCTGCAGGACTGAGTGGTGCTAGAGCCCAGCAGCTGCCTTCTCCAGCTCCCTTTAATGATGTTTCCAGTCCCCAAGCCACAAGGATCCACATTACACAAACCACAAGCAAGGAGAAGACTGTACTACAGACAGCACTCCTTAGGCTAAGGGCAATAGAAGAGATTGCAAAATCAGAGTAATTTTGGCACTTTGTTGGTGGCAAAGGACTTCTACTACTCAGTCCTTTCCTGAAAATGCCAACTGAAGAGTTTTGTTTTTACAAGATTTGGTGTTCTTGATCTCCACCTCTGTTGCCAATAAATAACCAAAGAAACAAACAAACAAATAAAAGCACCAGGGAAACTTGTGTCAGATTTTTCTTCTTACTTTGAAACCTTTTTAATTTTAAAAGTTTATTCAAACCATCCGAACACCTTAACTACTTCACTGCTGTGACAATGCAGCATGGCCAAGGACAGCTGCGGTCACAGGTCACCAGTTGTAACTGTTATAAAAATTTTATTAAAAAATCCATTTTTTTAACCAAAATATATCTGGTAAAAAAAAGATCAGAGTTTACTAATACTATTGTGGAATATAAGGGCTTAAGCCAAAGGAGTTCTATGAAAGGTGAAGTACTGTGAAGTACTACTGGGGAAGATGAGCAAGTCTGCAACAAAGCAGGAATCTGAAAGAGCATACAAAGATGACACATTAGCTGGTATGATAGAAAAGTGGTTTCATTCACCCAGCTAGCAGAATGACATTTTTTCCTCTTGTTTTCCCTGTCACAAGACCATTTTCTTTTATCTAATTAAAAGTAGCTGTGTATTAATAACTTAATCAATGGAGCTAGTAGAAAGAAGAAAAGGATTTGGAAGAAGTCAGTCAAGAGGCACGTGTGAAGATTATTTGGCTGTTTTAAAGGAAGAGAGGTCTCAGGGTGAATGCAGATATTTCCATTCCTTGTTAACTGAAGAGTTAAAAATATATGCTACAAACCACACTGAACTTACCTGCTTTATAAGTGGACACAGCATTAAAAAAGCAACAATCAAAACACAAACACTCCTTCCATCTTTGTATACACATCTGAGAGAGACCAGGGTTCTTCACCTGGGATTCATGTAAACTAAGATTAAAAAAATCTTCTTGAACTACCTAAAGTGGTGGTTGACATAGGTAGGATCTGTTCCATTTCTCACTTCTTCCCTGCCGATGGCATTCAACATGTTGTATGTCTCTTCTATAAACAGTTATTTCAGAGCCTTTTGAGAGCAGCTGTTGCCATGTGCATGTGCCCTCTCCCTTCCCAAATTCCAGAGGCACAAGCAGCACAGCTGAGCTGAGAGCACTCAACTGAAGTGAGTGATAGGTACAAACCTATCAGGTGAGGAGGAATAGCTGTCACCCAGTTGTTGTCCTCAGACAACATAACCTGCTGCAAACCACTTGGTTTCAGCTGATTTCCACTTTCCTGGGCTATCATAAAGATTCAAAACCAATAAACTGAATGTATAATGGGAAAGTACTGCTCTCATTCAATGTCTAAGTTCCTCCAGGAGAACACTTCCACTAGCAAGTCCTCCAGTCAAAGGTGTAGGCCAGAGAGTTTCAAATAGTTTCTTCAAATCCAGAATCCACATGTTTGTGCTTCAATCATTAGAAGAGCCTCTGCCCCCCAGTAGCTTTCCTGAGCAGTCCCAAATCAGCCCAAATCATTGGTAGATTTGGCTCTCCACAGAACTGTGAAATTCCTCCATTCTTCATTTTAACTTCCATTCTTGGCAATAGCTGGAATTGGTTTTCAGAAGCAGAAAATTTAATTTTGGCAGGAACCCAAGGGCAATTCATGAGAAGTCAGCTAAGCCTGGGTCTCAATATTATCACCACTTACAGGGTTTAGTGAGCCCAAGCAGACAATTTGCCTTGGCTCACAAAAGCCTTAGTCCCTTCACACAGTGAAAAACACCACTACCGTGCTTTCTCCTGTTTGACTTCATCCTTTCTTGACCTTCCTAAAAACCATGATTTATTGTTATAATTATTCATAACTATTCCGATATCTGCTGTTTCACAGAAACTGCAAGTCAACCTCTTCACTGTTTATAGGATCCCCCTACATGAAAATTCCCTCAAAGGAAAATCATGTCACAATAACACTAGGAACAAGAAATATTATTGTTCTGCACTAGTTGTACAGCAATGTAACTCTGCATTGTTGTGGCTAGTAACACACACACAAAATGGGTTTCAGAGATTTAAAAAAAATGAACATATAGATCTCATAAGAGGCAGAAGGTTTCTATGCCTCATGGAAGGAACAATTTTTAATGAGATATGTTAAGGAATTATTCTTTCCTAATGTCCTATATGTTTCAGAGTACAGTAAAGTGTAGATATCTAGGAATAGTTTGTCTCATACGTCTGCTGTTAGCTGAAACAGAAAGCTTTTCAATACAATTTAGAGACATAAAAGAAAAAAGAAAGAAAAAACCCCAAAACTGTTAGATTATCTGGTCCATCCTCTGCCAATCCAGAACTGTTCCCCAAGTTTTTTAGTGGTTTGTCTTCTGCACTACTCAGTGAGTCAGGCAAGTGGGACCTAGTGTATCACCTTGGGAAGACTTGCACAGTTCAGTAAGACTAGTCAGCTAAGAAATTCCCCCTAATATTGTTATATGTTATGATGAGATCAATAGGGTGGATACCTGGCCTACCCTAGTAAGAGCTGTTGCTGGGTTCCCTCCTGCATTTCAGTTTTAATTTACATCCTCTAATCCGCTTTACATTGAACAGCACTGCGCTTCCCTTAAAAAAAATATCTCATGCTAGCCCTGTACATCCATCACAGAATAAATAAAATAGATAAATGCTCAAATACCTGACCTACTTGTTCAGGCTTTGTGAAGGTTCTGCCAAATTACAGTTCAGATGTATATCAAACATCTGAAGAAGGCATTTGCTATTGCCTCATCACCTACAATGGTTTGTTTCAGATTTTTTTGTTAAATACAAAGCTTCAGGAATATTAATATTCTTAAGAAAAGAAGACAGTCCCTTGAAATAGTACAGCGAGTAGATTTTCATAGATCTGCCAAGATTTTATGATATAGTGGCGGTGGAATTTTTTTTTTATTTTTAAAAAATAAATCAAGAGTGAAATGCCTGCTCTTGAGGCCCGAAACATGGAATCAGGAAAGCTCCAACAGCTGTGAGCACGGACAGAGAGGCTGAGCGACTCTGAACCCACATCTGGATTCAATGTTGCCCTAGTTCCTCTCTTTGGAATGATTTGTACCAAAGCCATCAGGCCGAAACATCCATGACCTTTCCAGGGAGGCAAGGACAGGGAGCTTAATGGCTAACACAAAGATCTGACTTTGGCAGGCTTGGCACACTGCCTAAAGAATCTTTCCTGGTGACAGCATTCACAAAACAGAGTGAAAATCCATAGTCTCATGCTCAAGAAGAACACTGGGTAAGTCATTTAATAAATGCTTCACAATGATGTGGCCTGCCAGTAAACAAACAAGTTTCCAACACTTAAAAGAGACCGATCTTTAAACGCTCCAACCCCGTTTACTTCAGGAAGCTTTGTGCATCTACGAGACCCAACCAGCCAAAGGCACCACCAAGTCCTTTACGCTTCTGACAACCCCGTCGGGTGGATTCCCCAAAGCACGAATACTACAGCCACCCGAGTCCCTTTCTGTGAAGCCTGGAGGGGCTTAGCGGGGAGAGGGCTCAGCCCTGAGGCACGGCCCAGCGGGCCGGGAGGCTGCGGCCTGCAGCCCGGCCCCAATCCCCGGGCCCCAGCCCGCCTCCGGCCCGGGTGTCGCTCCCCAGGAGCGGAGAGGGCAGAGGGCGGGGTCGGCGGCTGGAGCGGGGGCACTGGAACAGACAGAGCGCACTGACATCTAGTGGGTGTTTGGGAAAGTACGTGGCTGTCGTCTTGTGCTTGCAACCATCCAAAAAAACCAAAAAAAAAACCAAAAAAAACCAAAAAAAAAAAAAAATCCAAAAAACAAAACACCAACCCAAACCAAAAAACCAAAACAAGGAAGGGTTTTACAGGCAGGTGGCTGAAATCATATAATGCTACAGTTGTTTGGGTTGGAAGGGAACTTTTAAAGGTCTTTAGTCCCACCGCCCTGCAGTGAGCAGGGACATCTTCAACTAGATCAGGTTGCTCAGAGCCCTGTCCAGCCTGACCTTGAATGTCTCCCAGGGATGAAGCACCTACCACCTCTCTGGCTAACCTGTTCCAGTCTACCCTATTTGAATTTAAAACCACCACCCTGTATCCTGTCACAATTGGGCCTTCTAAATCTTTTAAGATTTAGCCCGCTTTTAAGGACCAAAAGTCCACAATAAGGTCTCCCCAGAGCCTTCTCTTTTCCAGGTTGAACAGCCCCAGCTCTCTCATTCTGTCTTTGTAAGAGAGGAGTCCCAGACTTCCGATAATTTTTCTAGCCCTCGTCTAGCCCTGTTCCAACAGGTCCACGTGTTTCCTGTGCTGAAGACTCCAGAACTAGACACAGTACTCCAAGTAGGGTTTCACCAGAGTGGAGCAGGGGGGGAGGATCACCTCCCTTTACCTACTGGCCATGCTTCTTTTGATGCAGACCAAGGTAACGTTGGCCTTGTTGGCTGTGAGTGCTCATTGCTGGATCATGTCCAGCTTCTCATCCACCTGTATGACCAAGTCCTCCTCTGCTCTCAATCCCTTCATCACCCATCCTGTATTGATACCCCAACCCAGGTATAGGGCCTTGCACTTGGCCTTGTTGAACCTCATGAGGTTCAACGTCCGAAAAGGGCTCTTAAAATCTGTTCTGAGACACTTGGCTTTACTGCTTCCACTCAACAATGGAGTGCTGTCTGACAAGAGAGCATCAGTCCTCAACTTCACGTGGTATTGAGGCCAGATGAAATGCTCATTACTTTTCCCTCCTTGCAGGTTTGTCTATCAAGCCTCAACAAGAAGTTGCAACACAGTCCATATGGGAAGGGAAAGTGTAATTTTAATTTTTTTTGAGCATGTTTTCCAACATGAGAAGCATTAACAATGCCTACAATGAACTATAATTCCTGGGAGTCTTCCAGTGCATTTTGGGTTGGGAGCTGTTATATTCAATTAAGTTCAATCCCACAACACAGAACATTTTTTGATCTCCTATTGAAAGTATGTATTTCAGAATTAGAAGAAAAGAAAAACTTTATTCCTCAAGGGCATTTGTCACTATATCCATAGTGTTTCATAAGTGCCAAAATAGGATTAACCTTCATCACAGATTTATGTGGAAGCAGCTCCTAAAGGGAGGAAGATACCCTACACCACCAAATTATTTTGCAGTCAGTCTTTCTCTTCCTCCTGCTCCATCCCTATCATGTCCAGCTCTCAGTTCTCCAAGACAATGGAAGGTCTGGTGAAGATTATTTATAGTTGCCCAAGGGGTACTGTTTCTGAAACAGCTCTGGCATTAGTAGAGGGAAAGATGATCCTCTTCCTTGCCCCATCTCAATTTTGGCCACAGTTCCCACCTACTTTCCAGCTCCAGTCAACTAGTCCCCTTTTGGGATCTGAGAGGGAGAAGACAACTCTAAAGACTATAGCCAAACCAACATAACCTCCTGCAAAGTAAAGTGGCTCCTTGTAGGGGAATATAGCAAGAGATAGGGACAAGGAAAAATAGAGGTAAAATACTTTCATTTTCATACACCTAATATGACTCCCCTACGTTAGCTACATCCCTCCAAGTTCCTGTTATAAAAACCAGGGTCTTTGGTGTTGGGTTTGTGGGGGAGTGAGGTAGAAAAGCCAGTCACCCATCCTGGTCTCACAGTGAAAGCTGAACCCACATGCTCTAAAACATACTGCTGTGTGGAAAAAAAGGGACTTAATAATGCATATTAGACTGAAAGGACCCCATACTTGCCACTCATGCTCAGCTGCACTCTCGTCTCCATCTCAGTGACCACTGCGCCAAGTCTCTCATGCTCCTTGTCTCTAGGAGACTGTAAACAATCAGCTGAACTCGATGCTCCTATTCCAGCATTGCATCCTCCACCAAACAGTTAGGCACGCTCTGTTTTCTGACACCTTTACTCCCATGACAAATTTAGACAGCCCGGGTCATGTACTACCAGCTGGCTACTGACACAAGACTCCAAAGCAAAGGATCTGCCTCTACAGCATTTATGTGTGGAAAGATGTGTGTTTCTAATTCCCCCTTTCAAGGTCTCCTTGGGCACTGATCTCTGGTAGCTATTTGGCTTGTCCTCTGCAGCATCTCTCCGTGATCTGTGTCAGAGGATGTGAGTCCTGCAGGAGACCAGGTGATGCAGACAGCAGATCAGGTCCTCGCTTAGCATACAGCCGGGCAGCCCCACGGGGTGAGCGTGTCACTCACTGCCTGTGGCTTCCCAGCAGAGGGTATTCCGTTTCCCTTCGCCACGCAGCACATCTCAGCTCTAATCAAGTGTGTGATGGTATTACCCTTTAGCACTTGCAGTCCACCGGGGATTATCACCACCGGCTTCTGTGCTGATGTTTCTGGAGCGTGCAGGGGCAAGTTGTCGGGATGTCAGGAAGCTGTACAGAGAGCGTAAGTCACTGCGGTGGGAAACAGGCACTTCTTGTCTTTCCTATTAGACGTGTGGATAAGAGGGAATGAATAACAAATCTTGCTTGTCTTGTTTTTCTAAGCAAAGCATGTAAAGCTGATCATTTGTGGAATGATCATGTAAGCTTAATCTATGTATCTGTCAGGATTGATTAATCAGCTTGGGTTTAAAAAATTTCAGCTCCTGCACCGGTTGTGTTTACAAGAGTAGTATGTTTACTTAGTGCAAATGAAGATTTCCCCCACCCAAAGTTATTAATAAATGAGAACAAAGTTGAGACAATGTCATGTTTTTAGAAAGTATGAGACTTTAGGGGGGGAGGGAGAGAGAATAGTTTCAGGATGTTTTATTTTCACCTAAGAAAAAACAGTCTGTTTTAGCCTCCTGTGAACACTGAGGGCTGTTTTAACTGTTTGGTGTTATTCTCCTTGTTTGTTGCAACTAAATAGTGTTAACAGATGAAGTCTTTTGACACCTTACTGATTGCTTCTAAACAAGCTTCCCGTCCACAACTGCAGAAATCAACATCAGAAGTTTACACATAATTCTAGGTCCAGTGGTGAAAGGCTCAGAATTTTTAAAGAAGGAAAAAAAAAGCACACTGCCTTCTACATCAAAATGAAATTCAGGCCAAAGATGCACAGAAGTTTCATTTTGAAGTGACTGTCATACAATATTTACATTATTTCTGCACAACCTTCAATTTCTGGAATGCACTTTCTTTTTCACTTCACACCATATGTTGTCAAAGGTCCATGGAGCCTTCTTAGCTTTTGGTCTTGTGCAGACAGTTCTGACTAGCAGAAACAGTTTGAAAGGAGCCAGAAAACTGATTCACACATGCCTTCTGAACACACATTGAACACATCTTTGCCAGGCACTAACCTAAACAGAGACAGCTTGTAATAAAGCCCAAGAACTTATTAACTCTGCACAGAGCACAGAAGCAGGTGCTAGGAGTCTGCTACTTCTGCAGTTTTGGTTTGTGCTTCTCTTGTGATAGTTTTTCCTAGTCTCATTTAACTGTTAGGGCAAAACCTACCTTTCCAATACACAGTGATGAAGTGAGCTGTAATTAGCAAGGGAACTCAAGAACTGAGGATATTAAATTCACAGTCTCGAGCCACAAAAAAACTGCCTACCTTTTTACAGTTGTTACAGAAGCCAGAAAAGGGGAATAGGGACATCTACCTTATTAAGATCCAGTGGCCTACATTTTTGCTTGAGGAAAGTGCTGATGCAGTAACCTGAACCCTATACCATTATTTTCCTAGCTCTCTGCCAGTGTAGTCCATTCAATATAGCATCCTGGTGGTGTGTATCACTCAGCTCACTGCTTGCACTCATGCAGCAATGCACCTCAGAGCCGTGGTGGCACAGCGAGTTGTGCACAAACCTTTCCCCATTAGGAGAAGTTTCCATTTTTCCTGCCCAGATGAAATTCCACTCACAGGTGTGGGATGTTTATTTGTGCAAGAGGGCTAGAGACTAGTAATGTATACTGGATAAAAGGTCAAGCAAAAAGTATCATATAAGAAGCAAGCAGGATGAGGGGGATTTAGATACAGGATGAAAACTATAAACCTGGCTTCAATATTACTATTAAGCTTCCATGGGGGGGAGAGAATACGTTAACGATTTTACATTACAGGCAAACATAATACAAAAGTAAAGCCTCTGAGAGATCACCATGCCTCTCCTCTTTACACGGGCTACATTTCTTTAAGTAATAACTTCCTTCACAAATTAAGTCCTCAGTAGTTAGAGAAAAGCAGTACATAAAGACATCTCAGTTCCTGAGATGTAAACATAGTTATATAACTGAACTAGCACATGACATCAATAAGGCTGCGTTGTCTATTAAAATCGTTACGGGTTTTTCATTATTTCAATATTATTATTCATTTATTTTTCATTATAAACCTATGATCTGGATGTTACTTCTCCCTTATAGTATCACAGACCAATTTGGACTGTGTTGGAAATACACATTAAAGTTTTGTTCCTCTGAGGTTTACGCCATTCCTTTGCTCATGCACCACTTCCTCCACATGAACTTATCAGCCAACTTCAATGAGATTTAAGAGACCAGAAACTTCTAAGATATTAGATTCCTAGCCATTTTATGAAAATAGGCGCTAGGCAGATAAAACTATCCCTATGAATGCTTCCAATATAAGTAAGACAGCAGAAGAACTACATTTTCTAACACAGAGACACCACAAGGATGCCGCAGAAAGCAAGTTTTTTTTGTCCACTTCTGACTAAAATAAAAGTACTTGCTTCTTACTCTGTTACAGGTCAGATGTCCTCTATAAAGTGGGGACTGGGATCTTCTTGTGAGACAGCAGGTCCTGAGAGGTGCAGAAATCCAGCTTCTACCTAAAATCATACAGGATATTCCCAAGGGAAATGAGTGACGAATGTAGGTGCCACCTTATCTACCAGTTACTCAAAAACCCCTCAGCTTCCCAAGAAACAAAGTACCATGGGTTATCAGGTTCAACCCCCTTCAAGCATCCCCCAAACATCCTTAGACTTCACTTGGTTAATTGCCCCCAAAGACATGAACTTCTGGGAAAGCAAAGACAAATATTTTCTCTTTCAGATTCTTCTGGGAAGAAAAAAAAGCTAACATTATCCATCATAAAAGGACCTGAGAACCAAAACCATACTCACATTAGCTTTCATTGGAGCTACCAAGAAGTGCTCAGATAAGGCGGTCACAGATGGAAGTCTGAGGAACTTCAAAACTGGTTTAATCAAAGCCCTTAAATGAAGAAGTAAGTAAATGCTATAATTTTTCACATGTGCTACACCCTCCCTTTGCTAACCTTCCTTCCCCCAGATATCAAACAACTAAGTCTCAACCTGCTTCTCCCCACCTTCTTCTGCATTTAAATTCTCAGTGAGGCAGAGTTAGGGGCGCTTCCTGCTCCAGCTTAGCAACCCAAACAGCACACTCCTTTTCCCCTGCTTGCATATATTTAACTATTGAAATTCCTTGTGTGGGCTAAAAAAAAACAACTGCTGCAGAACTTAATGGATTTTGTTTGGCACCAAATTTTCAAGATAGTGCTAAATTTTGAAGAACTTTTGTTCCATGCATTTATGCATGCAGACACAGCAAATCAATGCATGTGATATAAAATGTATGTGGTTAATCTTATCCACAAAGATAATCATAATGGAAGTGTTTAACAGTCTATTGTATACCTGAATAAAGAGTGCAAGAGGAAAAATACTTGAACCAGTTAGATCCTGCACAGAAGATTTAAATTTCTTTCACTGTTAGTCTCAGAAGTAAGTAAAGGGAAATCAACTCAAAACCACTATTTCTGTTCATCTCCCAGAACTTAACATGTCATGAGCTTGAGTGAAAGCTTTATTCTCTACTCTTCCTTTTGCAGACAGTGGGTGCTGCCATAAATACTTGTGTCTGATTATTGAGGTAAGGACATATTTTTAACCTTCATTCCATATTGCTTGGCTTCTACAGCTTTAAAAAATATGTCAATATTGCCTTTGCAGTGTGATATTTTTGCAATTCTCCTTTGGTCTGTTCTAAGTTTGCTTAAAGATAAAATAGACAGTAATTAGTTTGTGCAAAAGAAAAGGCAGATCCTTAGATCTTTTCTTCTTGGAAAGCAAATTGAAGTGTGTGCTTAGGAGTAGTGGTGGTTAAGGGGTTTCTCATGTTCGTCTTTTTCCCAAGAGGATGAAGGTGATTTGTAAAAGCTCTTATTATATAGGAGGACCCACTTAGAGTGTTTGAGGACATGAATTCAGTCGCAGGCTGTGAGTTTTAGCATTCTTGTAAAGATTGCTTTATTAGCACTATTTATCTGCATGATGCTTCTAGAATAAGCTGTTTATAAAAAACTGGTTCCAAGCCTCCCTTTGCAATACTCAGCAACCAGTGAAGTATTGCTATTAGTCACAAAAAAACCAGAATGGTACTAAATATTCTTCAACTGGAACATTATGCTTTCACTATCCATTAAGTCAGCTGGAGAGGAAGGCCTCACAGCAAATTGTCCAGTGCTCTTTCCTATGGCTTGTTTTTTGGATGCTATACACATGCCAGTCATTGAGTAGTGGAGCTTTCCAAAATTGTTCCGAACAAGATAATTAGATGCTGAAGGTAATAGTACCTTTCCCATTTGCTTCAGCAAGAACAAAGTATATAAAAAAACTGCTGCCACAACCTCACTTGACACAGATGATTTCTGTCACCCATTACTGGTGTGCATTTATCAGACAGCAGTTTGTTCTATGGTCCTTAGACATGTGCAATGGTGTGCTGTCCTTATTGCACCATTAAGATTGGCATTTTCTTTTTGCTAGCTGTGAGGCATTTCTTGTAACTAATAATATTTTTCTGGTTTTTGCATTCAAACTGATGCTCACTGTGAAGCAACAGGATTTGCTCCCTTTTTCATCAGGTGAGATTCTGCCCATCTTCACAGCGTGAAGCATTTTTTTTCAAGACTATTCACTATAGGCTGCTGTTTCACTTAATTTTTTAAGTTTCCCAGCTTAGTATGCAAGATCAGTACATTGTTTAAAGAAAAGCACTGCAGGGGTTAGTTTTCTGATGTCCTTTGGAGGAGCTCTTTGAAAAAGCTAGAGGATGTTTTCTGCTCATTCTCTGAGTTGAACACTGAGGAGATCTGCATGGGCATAATTTGAATTAGGGCTGAATTTCCAACAACAGAATAGCCTGTAATCTACTTATAACAATTTCTAGTAACAAACTGAAGTTTACATGTTACATGAAGCAAGCTCTAGGAAGAAAACACCCAGGTTCAGTGCCACCAGCTGCCCTACCTGTTCCCCTCTCATGTCCACTCTATATCCTGTAGAAAGCTAAACTGGGCACAGAATAACTGCAAGAGAGATACCATGGGTTTCCACCTGGTGAGAACTGAAAGTGGGTCAGCTGCTTATAAGGCAACTACTACTTTGCTTTATAACATCAATGCACACACCCTGATGGGACACTGACTCAGAAGGTCCCAGATTTTGCTATGTCACTTTACTATTTCTGTTTACTATTTGTATGGTGAAGCATTAATCAGTAACAGTAAATGTGATAGAAGAAATTTTGTCTGATCCTCATTGAATTAAAAAATGTTTTTTAAATGTACTTGCACTACAGAGTAAGACTTCTCCACTGGACTGCAGAATGGAGCCCTTTGACTATTCACATGAGTAAGAGAAGAAGACTTGACTATCAAAACAAATTAATTGCTTAGGTCCACTTCAAGGACATTTCTTAGAGGATTCTTGAAAGGATTTTTTTAGTAGTTGCTAAGAAAGGTATGGTGTAAAGTCAGAAGCCATTAGTTAAACAGCAGGATAGATATGCTGGTTTTGATATTTTCTACCACACTATCCTTACCTAGGAGAGATAAGCACTTAGTACTTTTTCTTTGACATTGTGATAGCAAACTCCTATGTTTCAGGTTCATACATGTGCCTAATCAAAATACCTTTCTGATAGGAACTATGGAATTGTTTTCAGTTTATTTTGAAGTCTACCATTTACATTTCTCTCTACTCAACTTGAGCTATGGCAGTGGTCATACTTTTGGCTCCTGGTTTTCAAGATGTTTCAAATTCAGCATGTTATATGAGTAAGAGGCCCTGAGAGGCAAAAAGGGGTCTGTGAGTCACGAGGAACTGCAAAACAGGACTTGGGGCAAGGGACAATATCTTTGCAGGTGAAATGTTTCACACATCTTGAGCTCTTGCTCTTCACCCTGTGAATTGCTGAATGTCTCCCTCAGCTATCTGTATGCTTCAGGAACTTCACACTGTCCTCTTCCCTTGTGGCAAGGGCTCTGTATGTCCTATCACATTCCCTGTTCACACCCAGCTAGCAGTTTTCATCACTCCTTATTGCAGCAATGCTCTCACTTTTTGTTTCATATCCAAGTTCTACAATCCTCTCCTACAAGGAGTTTTGTGGGTTTTTTTTCCTCTTCATCATTTCTCAATATGAGAATTGTGTGGCTCTGGGTGTTTCACCACAGCTCCTTCAGTGGAGTTTCCAGATAACTGAGAAGGGAAAAATCCCAACAGTTTGAATATAAGGAAAACAAATAAAATTTGCTGTATGTACTGAAGTCTTTATGGATTATTTGCTGCTTAAATATACAGTGAGAGGCACACTGTGAATATTTCTGCTGAATCCTGTGGTACCAACTATTATAGAAAAGATACTTAACTGTTTCGGAAGAAGTTATTTCCTGTCTTTTGGGATACTTCCACACAGAAAGGACTTTTTGGTTGTGTTGCGGTTTGTTTTTTTTCTTTTTCTCAGCGTGAAGCAGAGAAGCCAAGTAAACTACTGAACTCTCCACAGTGGGGCTATGAGCCAGTTCCAGGGAGAATCTAACCAACAACCTGTCATCTTTCCTGGGCTTTAGGAAGAAGGGGGAGGTTTCAACTACTTTATCTCTTCTCAAAGAAAGTGTCTATCACCTGTTTCTAGATGCCAAATACATCACAGGGAGATGGTTTACGAAGTTCTTGCTTTTAATTAAACCCCATTCCTTTCTGAAGTTGGGGTCAGCAATTGGGAATGCCTCTTCCCCACACATAAGATCTGTACAGCTTAGACTCCTGACTCCTTGAATGGATAAAATTTTCAAAAATGTCCAAGAGATGTAGAAGCTCAAGCCACTGCAGTTTAAAAAGATCAAGGCTTCTAAGCATCTTTTGCTGCTTTGGAAAACGTTAACTGCTGTCCCTACTGATCACAGCAAGAAGAAGAAGAAAGAAAGATGAACTGTGAGCTAAGCCTGGGTCATTTCAAGATTTTACAGCTGAAAGACAAAGTCATTGAAGCCAGTTGTTTAAAGGGACCAGGAATCCAGAGGGAGTGAAAAACACTGGTGTGAAGTGCTTTCTTTGGCATGTCCAACTCAGGAGACAAGTCTCTTGAACCAGTTATGGGTTCTGAGTGCCTTTTTGTGGTTAACTACAGCTTTAGAACTTATTTCTTGCAATAGTCTAACTTGAAGGTGATGAAAGCATAGTTTGCTCAGCCAAATTCTACATCCAAATATGAGGGGCACAATTTCCTGGCTAGTTTCAAATGCAATTAAGTGTTCCTGTTGTTATTTTGGTTTCCTGAAACAGAAAGAGCAATGGGAACCTTAGGTCCACATCCATCTTAGCTGCAGGAGAGCCAATCCTTCCAACAAGAATGAAACCACAGCTCCTTCAGACCTGTTGTTTTCTCACATTTTGCTACACCAAATTGCTTTGTCCCAGTTAATCTCCAGAGGACACTTCCATGTACTGGGTTTTCATCTTCCTTCAGACTGCAGGCAGATAGGAAAAGTGTTGCCAGGGGGTGGGAAAGAGAGGGTACGAAGGCAGCTGGGATAGTGGTGGCCCATGGGGGGCTCCTTCTCCTGGCTCATGGTTTGACACATACAACGAACAGAAGGCTGATGAGACTCTTAAGAATTTCACAGCTCAAGGGCTGAAAGAAAATCAAGAGGCATGGGAACTACTTTGCCTGAGTCTATTTATTGTGAGACCTCTGAGATGGTGTATATGGTCAGCCCGCAGTGATTGCCTCATTTTGGAAAAGGCACCTGTTTCCCTGGGCCAGGTCTCTCCCACAAGCTAGACTTCCTTCTTACTGCCAGCTTGGACTTCTTGCTTGCTTCTGAGGTCCTGCCAGCTCCTACAGGCTGCATGTCACAGATCCCTGATGAGTCAGGAAATTTCAGCAGCTTTTCAACTTGTGCATTGCAGATTGTTGTGGCAGCTTTTCTCTGAAATGAACTTTACATGAATTTTCACACTTATGGGAACAATCATTACTCAGTTGAGAGTCACTGCAAGGCAGTACTGTTTGGTTTGAAAGCTGCCTGTTTCTGGCATTTCAGGGTACTCTGTGAGACCCTTAACCCAGACCATACTAAATACTGAATATACTACCATCAACACACTGATATCCTACAGCTCAGTTCTTGTGGTGGAGAATCAAATAATAACTCTCTCTGTGTTTAGAAGACCTCTTGTGTTGAAAAGACAGGTAATACAGAGTAAGTGAAACAAGTAGGGTGATTAGTATGTATCTGTGTTTTATGTATCAGAAGAGAATGAAATCTGAAAGTATCATTTCTAGTACTATTGGAATGACATGTATTGGATGTTGGATGTGTCATGAGAGTAGTTTGGGTTTTGTTGTTGGTTTTTGTTTTTTTTTTTTTTTTTACTGTCTATAAAATTTGCAAATGTTATATGCACCCTTATTTACTTTGCAATTATCCTCCAAGAGCAGAGCTTGCTCTCTTGGCTGCATTTTTCAATTGCTGTAATTTTCTTTTGGTAGGCTTCCCAGATAGCTAAAGGTGCAGCTGCGCAGTCTCAAAATGTAAAGGGTAGCCATCATCAGAACACAAAGCATTGCTTTCCTCATACTTGCTCACTTTACTGACGTTTGAGACCACACCATGGAGCCTGTCCTGAAGACTTTCTGCTAGGGTGTGACTAAGGAGGTCTGGGCTTAAATTCATGCCCTCATAAGGGATCTCAGCTCTGTCTGGAGAAGTTTCCTTCTCAGGAAATGGGAAATGTGGGAGTCTGTTCCAAGCACTCCTCCCAGTCTGCTGTGTGGCCACATGTCCCTGTACTTCCATTTCTCCTTTTGTATGACATGGGTCATGCTATCTGTCTCCTGCAGATCACTCTGAGATCAAGAATCAGCTGAAGGCAGGTAGTGAGTAAATATTATTGTGTTCACTGAAGTGAACACAGAAAGAATCCCCCTACTGCAAATGTGCCTCTGTTCTCCTTGGGTTGTGGGGGCAGGTACATATCCCTGTGTCTATATACCCTGTGTGCCCAGCCTGACTTACACAGCCTTCCCTCTTCACTGCAGGACAGGCAGCCACATCAGCTGGCATCTATTTCATATGCTGTATTCCACACAGCAGCTATTAAACCCTATTTCTCCTCATCTGACAATATCATCTCTAAAATGAATAAGATGATTGAAATTTTACATTCCCAAATGATGGTAAAAGCTTTTACTGACCTATTGGCACTTGCTCAAGGATCTGGAAGCAAACTACAAATTGCATGTCACTCAGTGAGCTATTACAGATTCTGTGTGCACCTTCCTGTGGGCAAGTGCTGTCCTGTGCTGCTTAGAGCGACAGTGGGTTTTGGAAAAGGCTTCCTCTGGATGGGAGTCCCAGCAAGGAGACAAAACCAGGTCTCAGCTGACCCCAGGTTTGCTGAGCTGTTTCTTCCTGGAGAATCAGTGGTAGCTTTTCTCATCTGCTTTGGAAGGGAAAGAAATCAAGACCATAGTGCAGTACCCAGAAAGTGCCTGATGCCCCTGACTCCCATCTATTTCAGCAAGCACTCAACACCTTATGGATGATGGTGCCTGCTATACCACCAGCTTTGTGTAAATTTTAGTCTCTTCATCCTCAGCCACAGAATTATAAAATGGTTTGGGTTGGAAGAGACCTTACAGATCATCTAGTTCTGATGCCCCTGCATGGGCAGGGACACCTCCTACTAGACCAGGTTTCCCAAATCCCCATCCAACCTGGCCTTGAACACTGCCAGGGAGGAGGCATCCACAGCTTCCCTGGGCAACCCCTGCCAGTGTTTCACTACCCCCTAGTGAAGAAATGCACATTCATTTTGTTTAGCTGGTTAAAAAATGGTGCTATATTGTCAGTATATTCTGATTTATACCAGCAGCAGCTATAACACTTTCTGCATTTGAGTCTCTTTGGGTTTAAATTCTGAAGGCAGCCAGGGGTAAGAAGTTTGTTTTAGTCTCCCACAGGTGTGCCTCTCTCTGCAGTTCCTCTCTGAGAAGGAGCTCCATGGTAATGAAAATCTACTCAAGCAACATCCTTCTTGAGTTTTTGCTTTTAGAATATTTTTAGTATATTTTTTTCCCAAAAAGTGATTTCAGCATCTGGTACTCCCAGGACCAAAGTGGATTGCTCTACAGCTGAAACAGAGCAATATAATCACAGAGGTTTGAAGTTCAAATTGCTTTCATGGTGTGCCCAGAAGCATGCCTTGCAACTGTAATTATTGTCAGATAATTTTTCATTTTATTTATTTAACTTTTTCCCCATATCACTGGTTGTCAATAAGGAATTTTTTTTCCCCTGGACCATTGGATGTAAGGCAAAATAACTTGCAGTCTAGTGAAACAGTAATAATTGAATGGTGATATACACAGATGTGGCTGGTGAGGTTTCAGGGTTATTTTCTCAGTGGAAGTTACAAAATTCCAGAAGTCTGAATTTGTCATTTACGTTTTGTTTCAGGAGTTGCACTATTCAGCCTAAAAATATGTAGTTTTTACATATAGAATCTAATAGAAATAACATACTTCTTTTTTTAAACATTTGCTAATAAACCCAGACCTCCAGTATTTTAAAGATATATGTCAACCCTTGGTGCCAGCTACTCCGAGACCAGCAACACAGGATCAGATTCTGCTGCTGTTCGTCAGCATGAGTTGTTTTTTGCTTCGATGCAAGTCTTCTGAGGCTAATTTGCAATCAGATAAAACTCAGTGTGAGAAAGAGCAGCAGAGCTGGACCCTGAGTCACCCAGCACTTAGCAAAAAATTGAAAAATACCAGAGGCACCTGAAATTTGCACTGAAGGCTGGTGGTCACCAGCAAATGATTATTATTATAGTGGTAACAGCAAGTCTTGGCTTCACTGGCCTTTTACTTCTTTGAGTAAACAATTACTTGCCAGATTATTATTATCTTGGCACTTGATGCAAAAAAAACCCTGTAAGTTTTCCATGTTCCTTAAAGCTGAATATACATTTATTGAATGAAAGCATTTATTAAACATATGGGGACAGATTCTCAGCAGGCACTAAATAACTTACCTCCATTTGCCAAGAACTCTCTCTTGTTACGTTTTATTATGCTGAGAACTGAAGGTTGCATAGCTGGAAAATGGTGGAAAATGGAAATAGATGGGAATACAACTTCACTGTGGAAAGATGAACCATTTTATTTCTCACGATATCGTGCCGATCTGAACTCTGGGGTTTTGGATTGTCCTCACTGTTGTGTCTATATTGCAAGGCCATGAGCAGTACAGAGACATTAAATAAGGAATGATTATCCTAATATGAGAAGAAAGGGGTGTAAAACGAAAGTAGGATAAAGCAGGTTCAAAACATTAAGAGAAAAGAAGAGAGTGCTTTACCTTCTGCCACAGGACACTTGATTATTAAATGTTTGCAGGGGTTCAAAAAGTAATTGAACAAAATAATGAAAGAAAAAGTCATTAAGGTGAAACACTAAGATAACATTTCCGGGTGAAGAAAGCTGTGATCACCAGTTTGCAGGGTCAATATTATGGAAAAGCAATGTTATATGCTTTTCCTATTTTTGCTCTCTTTGATAAATCTCAGCTGTTGTCACTCTTGGAACAGACTACAGGAGTGGATAGATCTTTGATCTAAACCAATCCAATTTTTTACATTTTCACATAAAACATTTTTTAGTCAAATAATGAGAAAAAACTTGCACAACGATTCTGATGTATACTGAGATATACAGTTAAGCTATAAACGTGATCTAAACCATAACCTAGATCTCCCAAATTAGATGTCATCAGAGATAGGACTTGGTCTGATCCCATCATCAGACATGTGGATGGCACATAAAATTACTAGATATATACTAGACTTTAGAGTGCAGGCTAATTAAAACTAGATGGGATGTTTGCAGACCTGGTAAAACTTAGTCCATTCCACAGATGATCTCTTTTGATCTAAGGCTGAGAGAGCTGGGACTCTTTAGCCTAGAGAAGGGAAGGCTGAGGGGAGATCTTATTCATGTCTACAGGTGGATGCAAAGAAGATGGAGCTGGACTCTTCTCAGTAGTTCCTGGTTACAGGATGAGGAGCAATGGGCACAAGCTGGAAGATAGGAAGTTCCATTTAAACATGAGAAGAAACTTCTTTACCGTGAGGGTGACAGAGCATAGTTCTCATCCTACCAAACCCACTAAGGCAGTGGGACCCTTTACCCCTAAAGTGACTTTTTTTTTTTTTTTTTTTTTTTTTTACCAAATCTTCATTTTAGTAGCTAGGTTTTGTGCAGTCTCCGGTTTTAGATGGCTTTGTACTAGGAGAATTTCTTTTTGAGCATGTGTGCAAACCAGTGCTCCTTCACCATCTGGCAAAGAAAACATTTCCTCTTTCCCTCAAATTGAAACTTTTCTCTATTTAAGGAAACTGCGGTTTGTCCCCTTAGCCTGTCTGTCTGGAAACATAAAAAATTGGGTTCCCAAGGTTTTAATTTCTGAACTGTAAGCCGTTAACGTTCCACATGAGTTCAATGTGACTGTTTTACCCACTCCCTGGTGTTTTATTCTTACTTTTTAACACAGAGTGAAACTTAAGTGGTGCCAACATTGTATTGTCTGTGAGGTTTTTGTTTGCAAGGTGAGTATTTTGGTGGGTGGAGATAAAAGGACTACCCCGAGGTTGCCCAGGAGGTTGTGGAGTCTCCTTCTCTGGAGACTTTCAAAACCCACCTGGATGCATTCTTGTGTGGTTTGGCAGGGGCACTGGACAAGTTGATCTCTAGAGGTTTCTTCCAGCCCCTAGTATTCCACAATTCTATGATCTTCAGGGAAAAGTGGTGAAGCCTGAAGGCCTCCTCAGCTTTCCTTACCCTGTCTTAACTTCCACTGAAACAAGTAGGACTTTTGCCCAGGGAAAAGCATTTGGACTTTTTCAGGCAATGGTAAGTAACAGTAGACAGACCAACCTCCTGGTGGAACTGAGGGTGCTGTTAAGGACTCACAGTTTTCTACCTTTGTTTATTTGTCCCATTTGTGTAGCAAAAGAAGCCCAGGTAAGTGAGTCAGAAAACAACTAGGGACATATTCAGATATTAGTCACAGCAAGGTCATGCAGATGTCACCAAGAGGGCGTGTTGGTTTTTATTACCTCTTTTCTCTTTTGCAATAATTACTTTTTTGAATGATTCACCAGCCATACAGCTCACTGCACTGCACTGCACTGCTTTGTCTATCAGCATCCAGATGAACTACTGCTACTGGGCAAGCCTGGAGGATGATCATTCCATAGCACATATTAAGCCCCAAGAAAATTAAGGTAACTTTCTGTGGAAACAGGCTTATATCCATACCCTTAGCAAGGCTATACAGTAGTTATGGAGGGACAGAGAGTTCTCATGGAGAATCTGATCTGTAACATAAAGAAAACTTGACCCTTTTACCTTACCTTGTATCCTGTGACCAAGCAGCTGCTGTGATCTTCCCAGGATGCAAGATATTACAATGGAGGACAAATAAAACAGAAAGGGTAGGGATTAGACAGTTTAGGTCCAAAAAGCATTAAATGGCCCTTGATAACTCCTAGGAACTATTTATTGATTCCTCCTATGCACTGCACATTCCTATTAAGTGATTTCATTTCCTTATTTCCCTTAATCACATCACTTACTTCAGAAATATTTTGTTCCCTGAAACCTGGGGGTACACAGATAAATTCACTTTCTCATGTGGCTATACTTTTTATGACATGTGAAAAGTTGATACAGTAAAAGTAACTCCTTGGATCCAGCAGGTCTGTAGCTTTCATCATTAAGAATCACTGCATCAGGGAAGCACTGGTGGGTTTGTTGCTGTGTTAGTCTCGGTCAAACTAATGTGGCTTTTTCTGTCTCTGTAATGAACACTGATAAAGTCCTTGGAAGATGCATCTGCCTCTGAAAAGCATATTGCCATCTTGGAAATAGTAGTAAGAGATCAGTAATAATAATACTAATGAGAAAGTGATGCTGTAATGGTCAAATCCTTGAGTCACTGCAATAGAGGACACTACAGATAACCTCTACCATAGAAAAACATGCTCCACACTGGGATACACTGTCCAGATATAATGCCTTCATTTTGTGGAGCAGAGACTGGAGAGAGAGGGGTTGCTGCTTTGCTTTTTTGTTTGTTTTTTTTGTGGGTTTTTTGTTTGGTTGGTTGGTTGGTTCTTTTTTTTTTCCTTTAAAATAAAGGAAAAAGTGGAAGATCTTAAAATCTTTTGATTTGGTGAAGAGAGAAAACAAAAAATGCTTTCTCTAGCTGACTCTCACTTGTGATCCCAGGGCTATGCAAGGCTTTTACTGCCCTTGCCTTAAGGCACTGCCAATATCCTTGGCTTCTCCCTATCCAGCCTGATGGCACCTGGAGGACAGATTTCTCTTCCCTGGGAGCCAGTGGAGCATCACCTCCACTGCCTCCTGAAGCACAGCCAGATGTGGGAGAGTGGAGAGGACACTGCTGCTTCCAGGGAGCTCCCATCCACCACCTGCAGACCTTCCAGCCCCCTCCAGGCAGGGTTTACCATAATAACCCAGATAACCCAGGCTGGCTGCTGGCACTACTCACCTCTGAGCCAGAGAAAAAAAAGCTGCAGCTACACTGGAACACAAAAGAAATGAAAACAGAGATATAGAACATCGGGTCTATTTCCATTGGCTTTGGCTGCTGGGCAGGGTGTATCAGGGGCCTCTAGTTCCTGAACGGTCCCTCCTTTGCAGATATTTGCAAAGGCATCTGCAGCAGTCCACCAGACTGCTCCTAAATGAATGAAAAATAAACCTTCAAAATGGTATTTCCCATTCTTTGGAACACAGTGAAAATGTCTCCTGTTCCTTTCAGCACCTAAACTAGATACATTCATCAGTGAAGGAAACGATGCTGGCACATGGTTTGGGGAGAAATATATTTAAAGGAAACAAAACTCTGTCACCCAGGGCTTTCCAATTTAAACAAACCTACCATTATGTGTATTTCTGAAAACCAGGCTACCAGCAGCGTGAATAATTTTCTCCTGTATGATGCTGAGCCCTTTGGAAGACTTTGCTTCCGTAAGGTTTTGTGCTCTTTGTAGCACAGATGACTTGCCCTTATGTAGGAAGATACTAGAACAACTTTTTCCAGCACAACTTTTAGTCATACTCATACAGGTGACTTCCTGCAGGCAACATATCTGCTTTAAGCATAGACCCATGTGTCATTTAAGGTTA
Organism: Phaethornis superciliosus; assembly: GCA_023637945.1. Classification (NCBI taxonomy): domain Eukaryota; kingdom Metazoa; phylum Chordata; class Aves; order Apodiformes; family Trochilidae; genus Phaethornis; species Phaethornis superciliosus. Next base: position 107,199,987 of record JAJQWJ010000001.1, on the reverse strand, counting down.
ATAATAAAACAGCTCATCACAGACAGACATAGAGCATCTGGTTCCTTCTTGCTGCAAAGGGAAGAGGACAACAAACTACCTGGGGAGGTGCACTGGCACCTGCTGGCACTGCACTGTGCTGTGGTTCATCTGAGTCAGACTGAGGGACAGACCCCTGACAAGAAGAGAATTTTATTTAAAAAGTTTAGCTAATAAAAGAGCTTCCACCGTCTGCTCACCCCCAGAAAACCAGCCAGCAGTGGACACAGAAACAAATCCTTTACTTGAGATGCAGAACAGTCTGGATACAAACTGAGAATGACCCATGCTTTGTTTTAAATTAACATAGTGTCCTTTATTTATTGTGCTACTTTATGATTCACTATAGAGAGAAAGGATTAGTTTCCCACTCATGTTCAGGGAATATGTATGCTAGCAGCCCTGAGATGTAATTCATCACCTGTTTAAATCCCACATGCATTGATAGAAAAATTAAATTCCATTTCCTTTCAAGTTTCAATATCTCTAAAGATATCCCCCAATCCAGGAAAGCACTTAAACAAGTGCTTCACCTCTAGGCATGTGAGTGGTTCTAGTGATGTCAAGTGCTTTCCTGGACAGGGCTGTGATCCATAGCAGATGTACACCTGTACCTTAGAACGAACACCCAGCAAATGCAGAAAAGTTAAGGCACCAGGGTACTAGAAACGCACTTGATTATTGTTGAGGTCCTGCAATTTTGCTCCTGTCTGCAAGATTTTTGTTTGAAAAAAAAAAACACGACAAAACCAGGGAAATTAGCTACAGAAAGGCAATGCTTCAAAAGCACAGAGTTTTCTTAGTCTCTTGGGGAAAATTTTACACAATCCTAGTTTCAAAATAATGTTAAGGTTGCAAAATTGAGCAATCATAAAAGTCAGGAAATTTAAAAAGTTAGTACGTGTCTTTCAATGTTAACTCAGCAATAGCAAATATATGTAGTGGGAGAAGTTTATACTTGCAATTTCTGTGTTAAATATAAACCTTGAAGTACTTCTGTTGACTATTAATGAGCAACATAAACTATACTGGGTATTTAATGCCTGTAAGAGGCATCTTAATAATAAGAATTCCCTGGTTTTGGAATTCAAAGGGCTTAATTTTGAAATGTAAAATGTCTCTGTTGTGTTGCTGAGTTATTTGGCTCTTTTCTTGTTTAAGGGTGAAAGTCATCAGTGGGAAAGAAAGGAAATTTCAACTGCATTATAACCCAGTTCTCACACCAGAATAGTTTTGTGGTGTTCATGAAAGGTTCTTTTTGAGAAGTACAAACTTCTGCGGTAAAAGAGACAGCAGAGCTTCTCTCTTGCTGGCAAGAGAACTAAACCTCCAATAACAAATGTGCTTTACCTGAATTAATAATGCAGAGCTGCTCCACAACTGCTTAAAATACAGAATGGTCTTTCCAGACCAGATGTATGACTTTCTCAAATCTACGTGTTGTGGTTTAACTTACCGTGAAAACCTAAATATGGTGTGATGGTAGTGTTTAGATAAGACAGATGGAGAGTGCAGTGCAGGCTTGGTATTGCAGAAATGCTGATCCTTATAAATGAGCTGTACTGCACTCTGGGATTTTCCTGGCTGAGTCTTTCAAAAGCCAGGCTAGATTAAATCATCACAGCTGGGGAGCAAATATCAAGAGTTAAATAACTACTTTAGGAGAGTTGTGAGAGTGTGAAAGTTTTAAGATGTTAATTAATTACACCATTCTCTGAGAACTACAGGAAAGATGAATGAGTTTGTGGCCGACAGTCTCATTTATTCTGATGTCATCCTGAAAGACAAATGAAAGTGTCAAAAATACAAGGAGAATTTCACACATGACCAAAACCATAGCTATCACAGCAAGTACAGTTCAAAGTGTGTCAGTCGAAGAAGTCCCACACACATTCAGCTCAAAGGAAAGATGACACTTTGAAACTCCATTCTTCTTCTGACTTTTATGTTACATTTAGTGCCACCAGTATTGTGCAGTAAGTCACGAGCACCTTGAGTTCTCTCTTGTTCAGCTGTTGGCTTGTTTGTTCATGGAACTAAGCCAGCCTGTGAATAAAATATGTCCTGTTAAGGTATGCAAGTGTGAGGACCTAAAGCTTTACATAAACATCCACAAGTATGTCACAAGTACAAAAGTAAACACCTAAGGGAGAAGCTCTTCGTATCTGGTTTGATTCTAATGTGTCATTCCCTTATGTGATGGAGTCTGGGTGAGTTGCTCTCTGTTTACAACATCATGAGTGAGTTCAAACCTCTTCTCAGGTATGCCTCTGTGCACCCAAAGCTTGTGTAAGCAAGGGTGGGAATATTTGGCTGTTCATCTGGGGCTGATGAATGTCTGTCTAGAAAAGCACTTGCAGCAGCACTGTCAGTCACAACCCTCAGATATGCAAAACCCAGGCAAGGGGTACCACGTTCTTGTGAATGCCTGAGGCAGCAGAGGTGCCACCAGTCCCTTGGGCTGGACTGCAGGTTATGCAACATACACATATAGTGCACATAAAATGCACTGCTCAGAGATTGCCCATACTTCTGTCTGGGGGGGTTCACAGCAGAAACATTGGAACCCCAAAATACAAACAAATAAAATAAAAAAATGTGAGTGGACTGCAAACACCCATGTGGCTGTGGGCAATTGGAATGAACGCTTAACTGGGCCCAGAGGGGGACAGAAGGGAGAGGGGAAGGGTGCCCTGAATCCATGTGCATGGAAATCATGGGGAAACATCCCACTGACTTCGGGTAGCTTAGCTCAGATCCAGCAAATGGCTTTCCCCTTCCCCCTCCTCTCTCCGCTTTGTGGCTGTTGAGTGAAGCATGGCAGCCCAGATCTTATTTCAGGGGTTGCAGTGGTGCATATTTTCTCCCTTAGATCTTTCAAAGGCAGTGCACCAGTCTCCCTGTGTGGGACTGCTAAATGCCCCTGGGACAGAGCCCTGAGGCAAGTGGTTGGGAGGAGAGGGCTGACTGTGATGCCAACCATCACCTCTGGAAAGCCATCAGCAGTTCTGGGAATGAGAGGAAGATGTGGCAGGTTACACTCTGAGCAACTGGGTAAATTAGATTTCATTCTCTAACAAAGCAATGGTTCACCTGTTGGGAAGGAGTTTCTAGAACCACCTGCATCATTGGATAACACCAGCCAGGTGCAATGGACATGAAGAATTTGCAATGAGAAGGCTGGTGCCAGCCTGAGTAGCACAAGCTCCTTCTGAGATCAGTCTGTGGCTGAAGGGGCAAAGATGGCATAAAGAACAATGCATCATAGAGTCTTGCAACAAAGATAAAATTAAATTGAGCTGAAGGCTATTTTCAGCACTATTAGGGAATGTAAATAGCAGGTAAATAGCGGGCAACAGAAGGGGAAGAGGGAGAGAGTCCAGATGAGACACGGAAAATAAAAAAAGTATGATAACTCTCAGTAGGTATTTGCAGGCCATACACATGAACAAGGTAATATGTTTAGGCTGATTCAAGGAAATACGGCTGGGAGAAAGAGCAGAATTCTGTTTGGCTCTTAGGGTGCATTTCTGAACTCTGAGGCATAGCAGACTGTAGAGCAGTTTGCCACAGGAAATGTTAGAAACTGCAAGGCTTGAGTCATTTAAATAACTGACTGGGCAGAATCACCCAAGAGTAATCTGAGGGAAAAGCACACGCAACTGGCAGGCTGTGCAAGCATGATGGTCTCTGGTCATAAATTATAATAATTTGGATACAATAGGTAGCCAGCAAGCTGCATGCATGTGAATGGGGACAGAGCTCAAAACCTCTGCCTCCCAAGCTCTCGGAAGCCAAATACTGTGTCAGTGCAAATCGATGTAGCCCCATTCTCTTCAGTGAGTGATGGTGCATGGATTTATGCAAGTTGAGAGCCTGGCCCAGGGGTTTCTGGCCTTCGGTCTAAAACAGCTCCATCATCTCACAGCACTCCCGGGTAATAAATACTCTGATTTAGCTGCTAGGCTTTCGTAATCTGACTGGGCAGCAATTAATTTACCAGCTCACACCTGCAGACAGGAATCCTCCAGGGCAAAAAGCCCCCCGTAAGTTCTGCGTCATTCCGGCTGCAACCCTTTCTGCAGATGTGGTGGCCTTTAATCTGAGGGCCTGATAAAAGAGCAGCCTACGCACAGACTTCCCCTGGCTCCAGCAGATCATGTTCCAAAAATGGATATGGTTGTTTCCAACATGAGGCTATGGGGAGACTTTCTGATGTTGATTTGGCTATTTTATTCTGGAAGAAAAAGTCCACAAACCATCTGAGTTTCAGTACCCACATCTCTTTATTTTGCACAAATTTATTTGCATACCGATACCAAACATAAATACTGAGAGAAACTCCTATCGTGCCTTTTCCCTGTATTCTATTTTGCAATTTAATGCTGTACTAAGTTTAGAGCAATGGCTTTCTGATCTCACTGTAAAGCATCTGTGTTTCAAACACTGATGAATTTACCTTCAGTTGAAATTATTTCCATTTTGCATGTGGAGGAGGAAAGCCAAAATGACCAGAAATGCTACCCGATGTTTAGTGTTTGGCAAGTGGAACCACGTACCTGAGTATTTTGTAACACATTACTTTGTCCCATCTCCCACTGAATTATTTTAATTGCTATGCTTGTCATGTCTGGTACCCCCTGAAAACGAAATCTAGCACCTGTGATTTGCCTGACACTCCTCGGGACCTTTGTGAACAACGTGAATAAAACACCCTCAAGGGCAGCTTTGTTCAGCTCACTGCCCTGAATACAACCGGTTCCTCCAGCCCAAAGGAGGGCTGGGCTCTAAAGGAAAACAAAAAAAAAAAAGCTGTTTTATCATGCACATATACAGTACATCATAATGTTTGTGTGTTTGCAGATGGAGCCAACTTAAGATTACCCAGACAGCTACTAATAATTCCAGAAAAGTTTCTTCCAAAGACACAGTCAAAGGATAACAAAAGAGCCCATTATTTCTAGGATCTTTAGCTGATTCATCTAGCAGTGTCCCACAGGCAAATACCTCCTAGGTTCAGTAAACCAATTTCAGTGAAAGGATTGACTTTCAGAAGAGAAATGAAAGTTTATAGTGGATATTTGCTAAAATGGTCTTTAAAGACATTAATACTATAAATAAAGGGCAGAATTAAGTAGCCACATTGTGTGTAGAGTACCCTTTATAAATGTACCATTCATCATCCTCTGTGTTACATTATACAGAGGAGACTCTACCACATTGTGGATGTTTATTATCATTCAAAACTTATAACCTTGGCTACATTCAGTAAAAAAATGAGATCATGTGAGCTGCAAGTCATCCAAGCACAAGAGCTTTTGTTCACATGCCAGTCAAAAAGCTAAATGCGTATATCCCTCTGTCTGAACACATCAATCATTTTAATATAACCACAGGTTAGCTCTCAGGTAATTTTGTCCTTCCATTCTTCTTTTTCCATGTCACAGATTTTATGGGTGGACGTTGAGACCCAGTTATAAACGTGATGAATTATTTTTAGTCCTCTAGTTCTTAGAACTTAAATTTGACTGCCACAGTCTAGACTTGAGCATTTGAAGGTTTCTCAAGATAAGCATCAAAACCCAAGCTGCTCAAAACCACAGAACCCTTTTGAAATGTCTGGTCCAGATAAACAGTTTTGGAAATATATACAAGTTTAGAAATATATACATATATGTATACATACAGATATTTACCATTTGTGGTTAGTGTTCTTTAATTCCTTAACCCTTTCACCTACCTACTTGTGCCATGCAAACTGCTTTGTGTTGCATTTGTTGTCCCAGAGGCCTGGGATAGGGGACTGCTTGGAGAGACCTGCTCCTCCCAGCTGCCTCTACTGACCCTAAAAAGCAGGAAATATCCCTTGAGGGTGATTCATCCCAGTGATGATCTAAACCTCTGTCTGAACGTACCCACCTCATCCACTACTAATCTGGAAGACTGACGTGAAAAATCTTCAAAATATGTGGAGCAAAATTATGTGTAATTAAAATGTGTACCTGATCCTTTTTTCTTTACAGTCTTTTTAATTTTCCCAGGATATTGACTTTTAGGTAATTTCAGGGTGCAGATTAATCTTTTAGTTTGCACCTCTAGAAAAAAACCCAAACAACAGCACCCCAAAAGCTGCATATTTCTGTGACATAAAAAGAGGTGGGGTTCACTCAAGAGATAATTTTAATGCAGAGATAATGTATGAATGGTGTCAGACAGGAACAAGCCATGAAATGAATGGCAGTACCACTGGTGGCTGACAGCACCCACAGCCAAGACAGACACCCAAAAAACCTGCAGAGACAGATTGCCCTGGTGCTCATGAGAAGAATCTTGTCCGTGCAGAGGAAACAAAGAGGCAGTACAAGGCCAGTTACAAGCCAATAGTGCCACACAGGGATAGTCCCAGAGGCTTTGTGGATGTGAGGGGGGTTAAGGCTGCTCCTGCACATCTGGCAGAGCAGCAGCTGTGCTGCAGTGATCAACGTCAGCGTTTGCTGAGATGACACGCTTCACATAGAGGGGTTGGGAGTAGGTGTAGGATAAGGGTTGGTTACAACGTGCCTTTCAAACTTTTATTGATTTCTTAATCTCTTCTTGAAAAAAAAAAAAAATAAAGAGGAATTTTGCTGTGCATCTGGCAAGTCTTGGTTCCCCTCAGATCTACCCACACACACCCCCACACAAGGATGCACCTCTTCTTATTGAGTGCAAAGGGCCATACAATTTTTTTCATTTAAAAATTTTGAGAGGGGTTAGAGATAAAAAGGCCTGGTGAGGGGAAACAGCCAGGCTTGCAGGGTCAGAAGGGGCAACCTCACTCACCACCTGGCAAACCTACGACCCCAGCACAGCTTAAGGCTCTGATCCAGCTGGCACTTAAACATGGACCCAACCTTGATCATTCAGGCTGTGTGAGATTAAGCAAACAGGTAAAATGAGTGTACACTTAAGGGCCTGGTTCAGCTGAAGTCCACAACAGGGAGTACTTCAAGCCTGACTCTCCACTGGTCTGCAGTGAGTCAGGATCTCTGTGAAGGACATCATCACGTCACACCACTTTTGCACTCCCTGTACAGAGGCTGAGATGGCCGGATTTTCAGCATTTTAGAGAGAACTGGTACAGAACTTGATGGGATGAAGTGAAAACATAGGTTGGTAATGTTGCACAGAGGTATATATGAATTCACGAGTTACCGAAATACTGAAATTTCTGAATTAAAATTCACACAAAAAGAGGCAATTGACAGGTCTGGAAAAAGGGCTTGGAAAGAGCAGAGAAAAAAAGAACTATAGGACTGATACAGGCAGGGAAATAGTAAAATGAGAAACGATGAAAGAGACAGCAGTAAAACATGCATCTGTCATTTAATCCTGGGTAAATACCCAGATTAGTGACATCAGTTTCTGCTGTTTATTTGGAGCTTACTTTGGAGCCATGTCTACCAAGCCTAACGCAGCTGTGATCCAGCCCAGTGGAAAGCACAACTAAAGATTTAAGCCAGCTATGGCCATTCCTGTACAACACAGGCATTAGGCAAAACTGAAGTTTGTGTGGGGAAGTTGTCTTTCCAGCCCTTGTGCTCATAGAAATAAAGCTGTCATGAGCTGGCAGAGCAAGGACATTCAAAAGTTTTGCAGTTTCTCTTCACAAATTTTCACATCATTTTGCAATGACTCAGTGCTTAGTTGAGTTTTTAAGGTCATGAAGGCTTAGCATGCATGATGTCTTGCTCTTTTCCTGGTCCAATTATGAGGCCTTGACAATGAGATCCATCTTCTCATGTATGCCAGCAAAATAACATCACTCATCAAGCCAGGTCTGCTCCAGGGTTTCAGTGCAGCCTGCTCCAAGTTTCTTGCTGGTACAGGCCAAACTGACCAAGAGAATAAAGACAAAATGTTTTGCCGGAGATGATCTGTTTGGACAAGAGCCCAGGAGGTTGTTGGTGTTGCTGCTGGAAAGAAAAGAATGCAAACAGACACCACTGCAGCTAAAAAAGACTTCCCCTGAAAGAAGCAAATTGCATCTCCTCTATTCTACAGCAGCTGAGATGGGGATGCCTGGCTAAGAAAGGCAAAGGCAGACGTGAGCCATTTCAGCAGTGTACTTGGTTTGAGAAAGCCACCTCTGCCTTCTCTTGCAGCAATGTACTGGGTAATGTACTGCCTGGACTGACTCCCCTTAAAAGTAAGTTGCTGTTTTACTGACTTTCATCATTTTTTACCCCAGACAGCTGTCACCTTCATTGCGCCCCCAAGAGGCTCTCTCTGGTTTCCTGACTTTCTAAAAAAATATTAACAAACACAATCCATACAGAAAAAAATGGCTAGTTCTCATTTTAACTAGGTCAGCCCATGAGAAACATCCAGACAGCTGCTCACCTGATCCCACCGCTGTGGTCGTGTTCCTTGCCTAACCCGTTAGGAACAAAGCTGTAAGGTGAGACATTTTAACAAGGCCATTGATGTTCTTGGAGATAAATGGGTTAAGTTACTGCTGGTTTTGCCACTTGCAAACAGAGAGGGGAAAGTTGGTCCACAGCAGTTAAAGTGTTACTGAGCACCGGGGGCAGCTGGCATCCACTGAGAAAGGCACATGGAAAACATGACGCCAAGCAAGCTGGGCTAATTAACACTGGTTTCTTAAATTAGAAGGCTCTTTATAGCTAATGTTTAAAAATAACACCCTAATGATATCTAAAAATAGCTGCTGCCAAGCCCCTAAGTATTCTGACCTCCATTAAACTGGGAGTCCGTTTCTCAAGTATGGTGGTGTAAATCACATTTACCTTTTATATCCTATTCTCCCTGGGACTAGTTGCAAAGCCTGATGCCTGACCTTGAAAGCCTATTTGCAAACATACAAGAGTAACCAAGAGCACTCTTTTGGATGGTGTGCAATATATGGATATAATGTGTGGGATGAGTAATGGATAGAGTACAGTCTCAGGTTCCACTCATCAGCACAGGGAAATCTACCAAAAGAGTGGGAGGCCATCAGATGAGGCAGAGATCAGGGATGTGAAGGGCAGTGTGGGAGTTAGGGCTTGGGAGACCCAAGGTCCATTTCCATTTCAGAGGTTTCTTGTGTGAGCCTGGTAGGTCCCACATCTTCCTGCAGTGCCCCAAACCACATCTAGATCTCCTGGATCGTGGAGGAGAGATGATATCTCTAAAATGTATGGAATGCTTAGATACAAAAATGATACGCCTCATAGGAAACAAACACTAATAGAAAAGCGAAAATACTGCTTACTTTTCCTTATGCACAATTTATGAACCAAAGCTGAATAATCTGGAAGGCAAACACACATTGAGGACTTCTAGAGCTCTTCCTCAGCATGTTGTGGGAGTAGAAATCAAATGTTCAGTACTGCTGAAGACAACTATTTCCTTACTTCTGCTGTACTACTCTGTGCTGTGCTCAGCCCTAACCTGTGTCCTGCCATACTGCAATACTCTGTGGTAGATGGCACAAAGAGAGAAGCCTGCAGCTTTATCTTCCTTGGAAGAATGGAGACAGATCCCATGGCACCTACTTGGAACAATGATTTCTGATCTAAACCCCTCTGCATTTGTTTTACAGTTTGCAAATTAGACAAATTACTTCAAGAGCCACATAAACCCCCTTATTTTCATTGAAGTACTGTGTACCTGAAAGGCCAGAAAGCCCTAACATTAGGAGGACGCTTTCCTTCAACTAGCCACATTAAAGCAAAACCAGTCTTTGGCTTTTCTTGTCCCTTCCAGACAGAGGTCTGGGTGCTTCTCTTCAGATCCTGTCCAGCATTGCACTCCTCCCTGTCCTGTATCTGTGCACAGAGACACGCTCCAAATAAAAGAAGTGTGTAAGTACAAGACTCTCAGTCTGCACTGTTGCTCTGCCTAGCCCATTTAATCTCTGTGCTTTTCAATTGTTTTTTCTGTCTTCTGGCACAATGTCTACAGCAGGTTCTGGTTGTTTTGGGCAGAGATGCCCCATCTTGCTGTTATGGAGAGATTGGTGTATGCTGCAATGTGGTCAGGAAGCAAACATTGTCACTGATGCACACTTTAACCACTCCTGACTCATCACTGAGATAAGGGGAACATAAACCAACTTTCAGTTTTCTCCCTCTGCATTATTTTGCTTTTCTAATGGTCTTCATTAGCTTTGGCCAGATGGTTTTCCTTCCTTTGCGTGCTCAGGGCCAGTCCTGCAAATACCCTTTCTTCTACAGACATGCGCTCAGCACATGCATGGCTCTGTAGATTTGGAGCCTGAATGTGTTTCTGTTTCTGAATTCCAAGTTGGATTTTGATGCAACACTTATCTTATATATCAAAACATCAGGTTTCTGCCCCCACACAAAAGGCATGATGTGTAACAGACCTTGCAGGGCAGCCATTGGAAAAGACCACTCAGCCTGCCATGTTCACAGAAGGAAGAGTTATTATTCCTTGTTTTTCATCTAGAATTTATATGCAACCAAACTGTGAAGGTGTTGCTCCTCAGAAGCTCCGTGATGTACATCTGGTTTCACATGCTGTCATTTCACCCACAACCTAAAATCATAAGCTGAAACTCCACAGAGGCTAATGGAAATTACTCCCCTTTGAGTTGCTTTATTAAAACTCAACCTCAAGAAATACTGGCAAGTCAGGAAAGCGGCTTTAATCCAATACTTGTTATCCTCTTCCACAGGTTTTAAATCACTCTCTTTGCTCCCTACTTTGAGCAAATACACCCTTATTGTTTTCCTAGTCCTGCTATGACCTTCTGGGAATGTTTTCAACGTGTAAAGCAACCTGTGGTTCCCTACTTTATAAATCTCATTCATTCCAAGTGTTAACACTAGCTAATTCTCTGCTTTAGAGAGGAAATCATGTTTGTTTTTTTGAATAGTCTGCTGGGAAGGGGGATATTTGCATTTCAGATATTTTTTTCCATTTCATAAATTGTCTTGAGTTTTCTTCCCAGCGGGCAACAGAAGGCTGTTTATATAAGGGAAGAGGGAAGCTTACTTTCCCATTACTTCCACAAAAGTACGATTAACAGCGATAACTATGCTAATTATTGCACTAACTGCACTTGGAATGCACCTTACTGGCTGGAGAGGTAATGCATTTGGGCAATAATTAACTCCTTTTTTCCTCAATTACCTTTTATTAGGAGAGCAGAAGGTGTCAAAGTAAAACAGCTGCATATCTTCCAAGAAAAGCCCGTGTTTTCCGAAGGAATTCGAGCGGAGGTGCTTTATTAAGAGAACTAGGCAGGACAAACATTAACATGGCAAGCTCAGCTGTTCAGTTACTTGGCTTCTCCCTGAGCCTGCTCGGCTTAATTGGGACACTAATTGCTACTATTCTGCCTCACTGGTGGCGAACGGCGCACGTAGGCTCCAATATTATAACAGCTGTGGCCTATATGAAAGGGCTTTGGATGGAGTGCGTCTGGCACAGCACCGGCATCTACCAGTGCCAAGTCCACCGCTCCCAGCTGGCACTGCCCCGTGACCTCCAAGCCGCCCGTGCCATGATGGTAATTTCCTGCGTCCTTTCCGCACTGGCATGCGGGATCGCCGTCGTCGGTATGAAGTGCACGCACTGTGCCAAGGGGACTCCTGCCAAAGGCTCCATCGCCGTCTCCGGAGGGATTGTTTTCATCCTGGCCGGTCTCCTCTGCCTGGTACCTGTTTCTTGGGCCACTAACGACGTCGTGACGGATTTCTACAACCCCGTGCTGCCCAGCGGGATGAAGTACGAGATCGGTCAAGCTCTCTACCTCGGCTTCGTCTCCGCAGCCCTGACGATGCTCGGGGGTGCTCTGCTGTGCACGCCCAGCCAGTGTCAAGGGGATGAGGCACCTTACCAGACGCAGCCCAGCAGCCTAAGGAGGACGGCTCCCTCCTACAGACCACCAACCGTCTACAAGGGAAACCATGCTTCTTCCCTGACATCTGCTTCCCATAGCGGCTACAGATTAAATGACTACGTGTGAGTTCCCTGAGATCTGCCCGCGGGACACAGCTGCTTTATAATTTCTGTGCGTGGCATAAAGCAAAGCTAAGAGATGGCTTTCGATTTATAAGGGTTGCCATACAAAGTTTAGCACCGTTCGTTTCTTTCCCATCTTTCTGGAGAAAGAAAGAATGCAAACACAAAACTGCTTGCTGCAGAGCCTGGAAAATACATACGAAGGAGGATGCGATATTTCAGGGACAGCCGATACCCGCCTACTTTCAGTTCCAGTTTCACAGGCAGGCAATTCAGGGGCAGTTGTGCTTAAAAGTAATGTTAGGTTTGTAGTTGCAGCCTCACGACAAGCACTAAAATGGAACCAGCCACAGCTTGCTGTTTGAACAGTGTTCCAACAAAAGACACCATTTTGCCTAAAACAAAGAACTTCACGGTGTGACACGGTCATTGTCAGCAGTGATTGACTGCTTAGTTTCTCATTACCATAATGCATGAATGTTGTGTTATGACAAGATATTAGTTTTGCTTTGACTTAACTGTTTGGGGGTTTTATAGTCCCTTGAAATTTGAATGTCAATAACACTGTGACAGATATATTTGACAGCATGTTATATCCAATATTTAAAATTATAGTACAATGTTTTGACCTCACCAAAATAAAATTTTAGCACATTTTTGAAACAAGACAATGCATCATAATGGAAATGAACCATATCAGTGAATGAGAACTGAGGTTAGAGAAATAGCACAAAACTAGACATTTGATGTTACACTTTTATTTAAAAAAGTAAAAACAAAAAAGTCATCATCAGAATTTGTCCCAGAATGAGCACTTAGCTCTTTAGCAGATTTACCATTCTGTACAACTGATGCGTTCTCTAGGTCAGAAAAAAAAATTATTGTTCTATCCACAAATAGCATGTGATGGGAAGCACTCATTTCTTGGCTTTTTGTACTTATGTTTTTTGCTTGGAGTCCTGCCTGAAATTTCATTAGGGTTAGAAATAATATTTCCATCTACTCCAGTGGCATTTGGGGAACTTCCATTCTGCCAGGTTTGGTGCACAAGGCAGCACCCATGGCAACACAGCTTACGCTCACGGGCCTTAACCATAGCCCGTCAGAAAGAGTATAAGCTCAAGATATTTCCTCCTAAAATCCTTGCAAAATGCAATCATTCTACAATGTGGTCAAACAATTAATAAACAAACTAATGAACAAAGAAACACAGTCCTCTTCATTTCATGTCACATGTGAAATCCAACGCAACATATACTATGGTATAAAACCATCAGAAAAATTAAAAGCAGTAGGCTCCTGTTAGCCCCAGAAAGCTATAGGTCTCTCCAGAGCAACATATGGACCAACACACTGACATTTAGTAGGGTTAAAAATAAACACAACTTTCAATAGCTGCAAGGCAACTAAACTTGGTATACTTCATTTGGCAAAAAATCTTGTTGCAATTATATTATCACTGATAATCACCAGAGCTGGGACCCTTTCGACATTTTCTCTGATTTCACTCTGAACTTTTCTTTCCGTGCCTGTTCACATTTTTTTCATGTTGATTTGAACTGGGACGGGGTGCTTTTCAGCATTGATGCAAGTTATCATCATAATTGGTTTTTTTTTTTTAAAGTGGCATTTCTAAGTAATTTGCTAACAATCACAAAAAGGATCTGGGACCAGACTTGGGTGACTTAACTGGTTGTAAGCTGATGGGTTTTTAAACTATATTACAAATGATGTGGGGGAAAAAAATGTACAGAGACTTCACTGATGATGCAAACATCTTAACAGATTCTGAGGTGCAGGTAATGAACAGAAACTGCTTTGACAATCTCTTCTGAGAGAAGGTGCAATCAAACTGTTCATAGTCCATTACAGATTTTTTTTTAGCAAAGGCATTACAGATGTCTTTTTAAGACAAAAGGTAGCCTAATGAAGGTGGTCAACTACCAAGTGGTTTTTTTTCTGTATTTACATTACAAAATGTAATGATCTAGCCAAGTAATTACAATATCAGCTTCGAACAAGGCTTTGGACAGCCATGAATACTGGAACACAAGTCCAAGTGCAGGAAATGGGCTTGTGTCTCATTAAGTAGTATGTTTGTCATATACTGATAAATTAATTCACTTGACAAGATGCTTGTGCAGTGGGAATACTTATGTGTAGTGCTATTCTTTACTGCACAAATTCCCAGCCAAGCAGGATATGTGACAGTAGTAAGAACAGTTTATAAAGTCCTGCCAAAAATACCTGGAAGTGCTCCGATGTCAACAAAGAGAGAGAAATGGTTTCTTTCACGGGAGGCTGTGAACCAGTGGGTCTGTGATAAAATTGACGTAAGTCTGTCTGTCTTTCTTTCTTTCTTTCTTTCTTTCTTTCTTTCTTTCTTTCTTTCTCTCTTTCTTTCTTTCTCTCTTTCTCTCTTTCTCTCTTTCTCTCTTTCTTTCTCTCTCTTTCTCTCTTTCTTTCTCTCTTTCTTTCTCTCTTTCTTTCTCTCTTTCTCTCTCTCTCTCTCTCTCTCTCTCTCTTCCTTCCTTCCTTCCTTCCTTCCCTACTTCCTTCCTTCCCTTTACTTCCCTTTACTTCCCTTTACTTTTTCTCTTCACTCCCCTTTGAATCAAGCAGCTCACGCAGTCCAGCAGCCTCAGAGGTCTGGCTTCAAGCATCCCAGACCCATGTACATGTTGGCAACCACTCTATTGCTGTTACCCAGGCTGGTGGCCAGACCTTGCTCTCTGCTTATGTGGAGCCTGCCCTGGGCAGTACCACACAGGCAGTGGAATGAGGCATTAGACATGGAATGAACCTCCACTGCTCCTTCGTTGCTGAATAATCCCTTGGTCATCAGTGGCATTGATAAATGACAGAGTGTCAAGGAGAGAGGAAGAGTTTCCTGGACCACCAAGATGCTGTTCATGGGAACACACTCTTTGTGCAGCTCTCACTCGGCAGCAGGGGCACCGGGCAGGGCAATGGTTTTTGCACAGTCCCAAGGAGGCAGATTTTTTTTATTATTTATTTTATAAGTACTGCCTGATTTTTGCCTCCAACTCAGTAGAACTGATGTGCCAGCTTGCCCTCCCAGTGAGGCACTCCAGGGAAGTGAGGAGGGAACCCAGGGAAGGCAGAAATCCCTTTTTGCTGCACAGGCATTTGTTCATGCATGTGATTGCGGTTTTAATCAACTTCTGTGTGACATTCCTGGAGGAGCAGGGGTGGAAGACTTGGCAAGGAGGCACTGGTGGACTTGGCAGCAAGAGGATATTGTGGTTAGCTCTGCCGCACCGGGAGAGAGTGGGGACTCTGCTGTAGGATCAGGTAGGGAGGGAGGCATCTGAGGTAGGGATGGAGGCTGGGCTCAGAGACCCTGGCAGCTTCTGAATCTGCAAGGAGTACTTTCAAAGATATATCTAACCAGGACCACCATGTGAGGCTGGGATGATGTCAAGGATGCTGCTCTTCTCCCCCTTGGAATCCTCTCTCAGGGATGGTAGACAATCCATTTTCCAATTACCTGGGATTTTCCTGTCTAAAATATGGCAGGCCTTGATATTATCTCACAGAACATGGCAGGTGTGTAATTTTGGGACATCACAACTAAGCAAATACACATCAAGAGAAATGAAGAGAAAATGACATTTTAGTTGCCTATAATGCTGCTGTTCCAAAGTGACTAATAGACCAAAGGAAGAAAATATGCCATTTTATTATTACTAAGACCGTGGGATTAAAATCATGGTCTCCCTTGCAAAAATCCATTCATCTGCAGGAAAGGGATCTGACGAACAGGTTGTGAGAAAAGACTGCTCTGATGGCATGAAGGCTAAATTGGAGGTGGGCATACAGAGAGACCAAGATCTGCCTCAGGTGCAAGTCAGATGGGTAGAAAAAGTGGCTACATTTTGGCTTGATGTATAAGAATACATTGATTTTAGGCCTCAAAGAAACTATTATGTTCAGGAGTGCTGTTCTGCACAGCAGAAGTCAAAACATTGTGGTGCTGCAGGAATACATAATCCATCAGCAAGTTTTAATGCTGCACAGACTGGAAGCCACCTGCTAGATCTCAATTTGGTAGATTACATGTAGGATACAGCAAGAATGCTCATGTCCCTGCAGAGCTGAACCACAGGTTTCAGTTGTGGCTTATGCTGAGATTCCACCATGATCCATGAGTTGATGTAGCAATTCATTGCTATTGAAGCAGTGAGATTTCATTTCCCCTGCCCTTGCTGCCCCAGGTCCTTGCCATTGCTTTGTACTGTGGTTCTCTCCATGGACCAGTTTAATTCCTTGAAAAGACAGAAAACAATCACATAAAAAATGGGATAATTTCCTGGCACTGAAGTTAGCTGACCTAGCTATTGGAAAGGTGTAAGGAGAGACACCTAAGAAATACCTGGAAGGGCCGGAGCAGTGGGAAAATGACTGGAGAGAGTGAGCTGCTCTGAAAACCAGTGTCTGAGGTGCACCATGCTTTTCACTGTCACAAAACCAGGCAGAGCCACAGAGAAGAGAGAAGTTCTCCGGATCATGGACCAGTTGGCATTTTCTGATTTTTCTGTAAGCACTGGAATGAGGTAACTGATAAATTGTAGCAAAACTTAACGCCTTTCCTCAATAAATTTGTCTGAGTTAACTAATAAGATGAAGAAATTTAAATTTGGGGAGTTCTAATTTAAATTTAATAATTAGAAGTTCTGCTGATCTAAGACGAGTTACCAGACTATTTTTATAGCCAGCTGGTAATCAAGGTTTTCAGGTTTTTCACATACTAGTATTAAGATTAATGTAATTCAGTGTCCACCTATGAATATCTATTGTTAATTTATTTCTGACTTTGCTGTATGTCTCACAAGATGATTTGTGTATGTAAGAAACACGGGGAAGGGTAAAGGTTTTCATGAGGTCCAGGCATAGCTTAAAGAAGAGGTGAAAGCTTATCCTTATTTTTCTCCCTAGCTGATATACTGAAGATATTTTCCTTTTCCTTGCATGCCTTGCTTTGCTACACTTTTTTCACTTGTTTTATTAAGAAATTAATATATCTTAGCCTACATATTCTGATTATCCATGTTTCCTATTCTTACCACTATATGGGCACATGGCCATGTAATTTATACCCTTACTTGTTCTTCTGCCCATGACATCGAAAGATGTGTCTGAACCTAGTGATGCTTGAACATCAGAACAAGCATCAGTAATAGAAGTTCTGCTGAAGTCATTTTATCCCTTTTTCTCCTCTCCCTCCTTCCTAGGCAGCAGATCTAAACAAGCTCTTCCCCTTCACTGAGAAACCTATGAGTTTGTTAGACAGTTTTCCATAAACTCAGACATCTGAATGGGCTTAAAATGCTTCACAGAGAAGAAAGGCAGGATAGACTGACTTCCCTCTTTTTTTCCCTTGGAGAAGGCTTCCTGGGGGAAAAGGTTGATAATTTTATTTTATACTACAAGCATTAGGAAAATCCATTAATTTCATTAGCTAGCACCTAAAATATCTCTGGTAAGCAAACTGTTAGAAAGTAGAGTGAATAAAAAGGGTGAATCAATGTTCAGATTTGATCAGTTAAGAGCACATGTATATACTTCATATATGTGTGTGGATATACAAAATGGTGAAATTCTGTCTCCATTGACTTTAGTGAGGTCAAAATTTCACCCATAAGCTTATTATTACTGTCAATATTCCCAAGTCTATTACAGAGCTTTTAACTAAAAGGCCTCCAGTGCAAAGAGACTCAAAGTCATGGGAATTTTGCCCCTCTAAGAGAGACAACAAGGCAAGACTTTCAATGGCCATTTCACAAAGTGTTTCATATTGAACAAAGCAGTTGTAACCAGTGGCATGTCTGAATGAGTCCTCCCTTCCACTGCAGTCAAGGACAATCAATTTTATTTTTAAAATGTCATAATCACTGATATTGATCAACATTGCCTAATGGGGGTGCACTCGAATCCATACTGGCTTGGGCTATTGCCACTTCCCCAGCAGTTCAGGCTCAATTAAGCTGCCTTGCTAATGCATGTCAGCTTCATTTAATTGCTCTCAGGCCCTCACTGTGAGAAAAGGGCAAGCTGACAGAGTAATCCCACACTTCCACTTTGCAGTGAGCTGCCCATTTGTTTTATTTGTTCACATTTTAAAGGGCTAAGCACTTGTAGTACGGAAAACACAGGAGAGGAGAAGTCCAGAAGTATTAATAAGCCTTAGAATTCAATTGCTTGTGCAAAGAATTGCTGATGTTTTCAGCATTTTGAAAAGAAGGTGGATTTCGTAGCTGATGAGGGTGCTGAGTAGCATTTATCTCATGGAAACCTCAGGAAAAAATGGGTGCAAGTGTCTTCTAACATCCTAGGGAAAACAACGTGTTTATTTGTTTCTTGCCTGATGATAACATGACAGAGGCAACCTCTAGAGGAAGCTGGTGATGAGCTGGGGATCCCAGGGTTCTGGTTTCTTCCACAATCTTTAACAATAATGTTAACAAAATAAAATAGGAGATGGGGAAAGAGACGGATGGCAGCAAGCCAGCAGAAGGGAAATAGCTGTTAAACACCTAAGATCTCCAGTCAGAAAAAGAAGTACGTGTGTAGCTCACATTTCCCACAGCAGAGAAGTTGTGAACTGAAACAGAGAAATCACCTGTGAATACCAAAGTGCCTGGCTGCAGACAGCAGCTCTCAGCCTTTGCATCTAGATCTGAATGAAACTAAATACGGGAAGAACAATGCAGGTATGAGAGATGTGAGGGAAAAGACCTACAAGGGAGCTCTCTGAAGCATGATGCTCCCTCTAGAGTTGGGCTATACATGTGCTTGGTCACCTTCCCAACTTCCTGGATAAAGTTTAGATTTGCTGAAGGAATAAAGATGTCAGGGTAATGCTTGGAAGGTGGAATGGACTCACTGCCACAAGGCCTGGATCATCAGCTCCAAACCTGCATATATTATCTTGGGAAACGGATTCACACCCAATGCTAGGAAGCAGAAAAAAGTTGCAATTTATTTTTGTTCCTTTCTAAGTTTTTCATTGCAAGCTGCAGATCAAATGTCTGCCAGCTATTTGGGGGAGGGGAGGTATGGTGGATCCAACAGATCTGGGATCCTTTCACTCCTTGGGGCCAATTGCTCTGCCTAGGGGACAGCATAGCCCATCTGGAGGGACCTCTGCAGGATTCATCCAAGCAGACATTGTCATTCTGCTGCCAACTGGGGGCTTGGGATAAAGCCTTGTCCTCACCAGAACACCTGTAATCCTATCTCCCGGAAGAGGTAAGTGGCAACAGCTCATCTCCATAGCTCTGTTGCAGTATTTACCTGCAGGGCTGTGCCCTGTGCTGTGTCTGACAGGGCTATAGCAGGAGAGCATTAAAAAGATGACATGAAAATGAACTTTCTCCACTTACTGGGGATGATGTAGGTTCTTGCCTCTGTCTTTCTAGTTTTCATTGATTTTGCAAGTTTTTCATATGCTAGCCACAACAGAACTCTCTCTTGTTCCCAGTTTCCTCTGCTCCAGACTCTCCGGGTTGCTTAGCTTATAAGCTTACTTCCCTTTTATTTTTAAACTACCTGAGAACAGTGCACATGACTCAATGTATAGCAAAGAAAACTGAAACCACCCAAGACAGGCAGGGAAAAAAAGATGTGGACTTCAGTCTGAAATTTTAGTTTAAATAGGATGAAAAAATTCCAATGCTTCTACAAAGACATAGACTTAGTGCATGCAGAGTGTCAGATGGTAAAGGTGCTTAGAGATGCCACCTAGAAGTCCTCTGTGATTCCCTGCTGTTGTCTTTGAAAAAAACATGATCTGATCACTATCCAAGGTAGTAGATACACCTGATATAGCTCTCTCTCACTTGTATTCCTCTTTTACAAGTTATTTATTAGACCTATCTTGTATAGCATTTGTTAAGAAGACAAAAACAGTACTATTTATTTATCTGTACAATTTAACTGTGATGCTCTTACTAAGCAAGCCTGGTGTTCTAGCAAACATTTGAGGCCCAATTCTGCAACATTATGACAAACAGAATTTTGGCCAGAGACAAAAGAAAACACCAAAACTGTTATTTTTTTTAACAGTTCTGGTTTTTACTTGCCTTACATATGAATCTGTTGTTTTCATCTGCTTTTTATTCTTTGCTAATAACAGAGAATTTTTCAATATTCTTTTGACACTGAACACTTAACTGAAAAAAGAGCGCCCACAAACATTACAAGAATTCTCTAAAGCTGCTTTATGATTTTATTTAAATTTCTTTTATACATATTTACATATTCTTTTTTTAAATGCATGTATTTCACAAGCTTTAGTCTTCATATTTGACATGAATGAAGCCCCATTATGCCTAAGTATTCTTTACAATATTTCCTTAAACTGCTCACTATATACTCTTATATACCAGTTTATGAAATGGATATGCTATGGGTTATAGGTATGGACTACAAATTATTTTTGTGTTCCAGTTTACTCAATACATGCCTCTTCAGACACTTAAGTGTAGAAAATGCAAACCCAGATGCTGCACCCCCGACTTTCTTCACCCACACTTGTTTTTAGTATATGTGAGTTTTAAAAGTTACATTACACAGCTATTTCAATATAATGAAGCAGAGAGAAAAATTCATAACTCCAGTAACATGATCACTGATGTCTATGGGCCACATGCCAGAAACATTGAGGCCAGTAATGCACAATTTAAACTTAACTACAATCAGTTAATAGCATACTAAATATACACACATGTACCTGGTGAAATCCTCACGAAGTTAGGAGAGGCATTGAAAATGCTGTCCACTTGTAAAAACACCATTTTACAGCAAGAACAGCATGGGCCGGAGCAGAGAAGAAGTGTCACACAATTCATTATGTGTGATGAAGTTGGTGAACCTTTGAGCAGCAGCCATCAGTCAGTACAGAGGGAAATTCATTCCCATTCAGAGTCAGAAGATGCCCAGAGATGCTCAAGACTTGGAGAAACCTGAACAACTGACTGGGTGAGGTGCTCCAACCTCCATTCTCTGTGAAAATCAGACATGGCAAAACGTTGAGAAATAAGCCAGACCTGAGCATATTGGAAAAGTCTCTTCCCAAACGAAGGCCATCTTCACCATTATGTCTGCAAACTATAGTGTGTTCTTGGAGGCTCTCAGCAGCACAAGGGAAAGGTACTGGCTGCTTGCTGTAATGGGACCAGTGCCACGTGGGCTGGAGTCATCTCCTTGGTCCTTGCCTCAGTAATGAATCCCAAAGACAATGAGCCTGTTGTTTAGGCTTGCTGGGGCCTTAAAGGAATTGTTTTAAATGGAAAACAAAAGCTCAATCTGTTTCTGGCAATGTATGTATGGTGCATTGTAATTTCCTTAGAGTAACTGTCAGTGACTTGGTGCATGAGGTTTTGTATTGTGTATTCTTTTTTATGTGAATGACTGGGTTTTAAATTTATAACAGCAGGCTTTCAGGATACATGTAAGTTATATATTATCTTTTTTAAAATTTGTGTACTTTTTCACAAATACTTCATATGTGAAGGGGTCATTTTGTACCAGGGCTGTAAATCTTCAGGATCTTTAGAAATGTTGTCCCTCAGTACCATGCTCACTGTTAAGAGTGATGGAAAAGCACATTACTATACTATATTTGGTTTCTACTAGAAGATCACAGGTTCAAGGTTTCTATTCTAAATTTTCTAATGTTTCTCTAATTCTCAATTATTTGCACAAGCATAGCAACTCTTTGGAAGCTTTTTTTGCTTTCTTTTTTTGATAAAAGGAAGATCAAGAAATAAAGTAAGGTTAACTTACTTAAAACTAAGCAGTTAACCTTACTTTAAAGTTTTTACTTTATAAAAGTCAAGAAGACAAGAAGCCCCACTCTTCTGACTGCTCCTTGCTTTGCTGCTCTACCCCCACCTCCCCACGTGCCCTTCAGAACCCACATCCATCAGGTGCTGGGAGGAACCATGGGTCCCACTCCTGAGTTGGCCCTGCTGCAGGGTGCTCTCAAGCACCTATCCCTGCCGGCAGTGAGAGTGGGTTGTAAAAATATTTGTGTATTTGTTCCTTATCCTATGTGTTACTGCCCTTCTCCTGTTCTAGTAAACCTGTTTCAGTTTTAATTTCAAACTTTTAAGTCTCTTGTCCTCATTCCCCTTTTATCTTCCCATGGGAGTGTGGAGGGGGGTAGTATTCTTTTATAAAGTGTGGGCAGGAATATTAATCCCTCTGTGTTCCACCTCTCACGGATCCCTTCAGATCTGTGTTGAAGAGAAAGGGCCTGAAAAATATTCAGTAAAATGTTTTCCTTTCACCGAGCACTGTCAGCTCAGTAAGTCACCTTTACAATTGTCAGTGCTTCCTATAATTTTATAAAATTGGTATTTGTTTCCTCTGTGAGGAGGGAAAATTACCATTTTTCCAGCAAGTGAGAGTGAGGAAAACAATTTTGCTCCTCAGTAATACAGAAGTGTTATTTAGTGACTCAAAGACAAAACAAAACACCATCCACATTCACACACAACTGCTGGCACTGTTTGCTGACAGATGCCCCACCAGAAGTGCTGTTCACCTTCCCCATGTGCTGAAGCTCATTGCAGTTCTGAAGGTCATTTGAAGGTCATCCAGCCCCTGGGGTCTGGGCAGCATCCAGCCTCGGGCTCTCATTTGGGATCTCTAGGCACGTTACTGCAACACTGAGATTGCAATTAGGAGTCTTCTGGCTTTTAGTTTGCTACCTTATTGCAGAAGTTTCATTCAAAACACAAGCAAGCAGACCCATAAAACCAGAACTGGGCTTTGAAGAGAACTGCTGAATTTCTCATTGCTTCAAAAGCCAAAACAGGAGAATATTTGTAATTAGAGAAGCTCATGCTTCATGGGCACAAGACCTTTGAAAAGAGCCCTCTTTTCCTCAGGAGGCCCTTACGGTCTCCAGGAATGCAGCTCAGGCTTTCTTTCAACATGGCCAGTCCTGTAGCAACTTCTGTTGCAAGGTCTGCTTCTCTTTCCCCAGTGCCTTCTAAAGTTTCCTCTATTCCTTCTGCGAGACATTTTGAAGATATATTTTGGCCACCTGTGTTTTTTGTTTTCTCCTTGGTGACTTCCATCACCTCCTGAAAGGAAGAATAAAAACCGCCCTTTCAGTCCCAGATAACATCTCTGCAAACTGCTTGTGAGAGCCCAGATGTCATATTCAGCCACTCTCCAACCACCTCAGGTCTGTTATCTGCTTTGTAAGCAAGGTTAATACACCTTGATTGATGTTTATCATATAGACATATTCATAGTAGCAAGTATATGATAAATACTGAATATCAGTCTATACATTGTACAGTCAGGTTTCCCAAGCCTTAATGTTCAGACTGTCTGAAGTAAACCACTCACTACCTAAATAAGTAAATAAATTTTAACCTCTAGAGTCTTGAGGGTATTTCAGGGTCATCTCACACACAGCAATGAAGAATGGAGTCCATGTTTGGCAGCTGATGGTATCACTAGATACTAAACAGAGGACCAAAAGAAGCTGATTCATTTTACCATCCAAAGTTATAATCAGTTAATGCAAATGAAATGCCAAACATGACTCACTAATGACAAGCACAAGAAATAGATTTAAAAGGTCAGTTTTGCAATGGATTCCCTCCTGATTTCTCTAGTTCCTCTGCATATTTCTTTCACTGATTTGGCATGCTGGATATAAGTGGTCATTTAGAAAAGATCTGTGCTGTTTGTATAGGTTTTTAACTGGCTTCAAACTCATTTCACATACTAATTATTATTATTTTAACCCATCTTTAGCAATATGACATGATCAGGGTTAGCACTATCATTTGTTCCTTTATTTATTACACTCAGATACCAAATCGTGAATGTTGAAGATGTATGACCCATATGAATTTATATATTGACCCCATGCTTGCAGGAAGTTGCAGGTGCATTTTAACACAATACCGAAGAGATAATTCTAAGAAATACATAGTATGGAACCCCACCTTTATTCTCTGTCTTTATTCTTCCATTCCCTATATAATTTGTATTCCTCTTCCTATGAAGTGGATTATTACTGTTATTGCATCATTATCTAGACAATAAACCCTTTAAAGACAAAAACATCTAGATTTTTTGAGTTAATATTTTACTTACCTTGCCTGTGAAGAACCTATTCTACATCCACATACTATTCATGAACTGCAACTTTCTTTTTCCTGTCATCAATGCAAGCAAACGTTTTGCAGTGTTGATTGGTTAAAACAAAACTTGAAAGAAGCAATGTTACAAGTCAAATCCTGAGAGTGCTTTTGGTAAGAGAAATGCTATTCAAAAAACACAGATTAATCAGTGTTGCATTTAACAGTGCTTTTTACTTGGCTTTTCCACTCTGGGAAGGAGCACCACACTTGCCTTCTAGCAGAGATTTGCAGCTGACCCCTCCACCACTCTTTCTTTTACACTAGCAAACTGTGGCATTGACAGGTGAGAGGGGTTAAAGAAAGTCATAATTGGCATTATACTATTAATACTAATACATGGTACCCAACTACCAAGAGCTGGCCTTGCAAGAGGGTTCAACTTTGCCAGTGGTTGGCTAATGGAAATGGATGCAGCTGGCATCCTGACCTGCTACACCTCCAGGATTCAGAAGATGCAAGATCAATCTGTCTGCTGCAAACCAGCAGCAACCAGTTGAAGATGTAATTCAATGGGTGAAGAGTGAAATGGACAGATATTAACTTTTAAGAACAAAACTCAGCACAATCAGACATCAGGTTTCTGAAGGAAGCCCGGATTAAAAAAAAAAATCTTACCTGCTCTTTACAAATACCCTCTTTTCTGATGGTTTGAAACATCAAAGAGAGCCAAGTTAATAATCATAAATTTTTTTACATCAGGGGTAACTTGCTCTCTCTCTTTATAAGTTAAGATTTGCAAAAAACAGAACATAGCTTAAACTACTTGATAATGTCTTAAATTTATTGTCACCATATGCTTGTATCTGGATTCTTCTTATGGGCTTTAAAACACTACATTCATGCATCAAGGGACCTAAAACTTGCTGATAGGGTCTGATAAGAGTAGAAGCAAATGAGCTCCTGTGATTATAATTCACCAGTGACCTTAGATTAGAAAAGCTCCTAAGGAGCCCCATTCAGTGGATTGTCACATCAGTAGCAAATAGCTGCAGTGCCCTACCCAACAAAAGAGTTAGCAGCTAAGCCCAGATATCTATTGTATTACATTAATAAATGCCCAGTGCTACATTTGTACACAATGTCCACACTGTCAGCATTTAACATGTTAACCCCAGAAAATCCTATGAGATACTTGGAATATGGAAGGCATTAATCTGTCCTGTGGTATCTACAGAGATATCTGTGACCTGCGTCACTGGCAGTCTCACAAGCACTGATGGATTTAGCCTCAAAGCACTCTCAGGAGCAAGGCAGATTGTTATCCCTGCTTTTTTATTAGGCGTACCGGGCAAAGAGAAGAGTTGGATAAATGCTGGCAATTTCACTATAGGGGTTTTAAAAAGTGACCACAGCCTCTTCAGCACTAACCAGTGACACCCATCTCCAGGCCCTTGCAGCACAGGGTGTAGGAGGTTTGTGACTGAACCCTGTCATCCCCCAAACCAGAGCTGACAGTCTGCTGCAGAGCCCAAGCACAGGGCCTCTGGAGCTGATCACAAACAACTGCTGCCTGGCACGGGATACTTACAGAGAATTAGGCTTGAAAGTTGTAGTTCATGCCAAGCGCCCATGTGCATCTGTGCTGGTTTTGGCTGGGGTAGAGCTAATTTTCTTCATAGTAGCTGTGTGGGGCTGTGTTTCAGTCGTGCTGGAAAAGGTGTTGATAATAAAGGGATGTTTTCATCATGAGCAGTGCTTACACAGGCCTTTTCTACTTCTCACACCACCCCACCAGTGAGTGGCTGGACGTGCACGAGGAGTTGGGTGAGGACTGAGCAGATCGCATCTGATCAATGGGATATTCCATGCCATATGATGTCATGCTTAGCATGCGAAGCTGGGGGAAGAAGAAGGAAGGTGGAGACCCTGCGAGTGATGGTCTTTGTCACCCTACATAACCATCAGGCTTGATGGAGCCCTGCTCCCCTGGAGGTAGCTGAACACCTGCCTGCCAGTGGGAAGTAGTGAATGAATTCCTTGGTTTGCCTTGTTTGCATGCATGGCATTTGCTTTACCTACATAACTGTCCTTATTTCAACCCATGAGTTTTCTCACTTTCCCAATTCTCTCTTCCATCCCAGATGTGTTGGAGTGAGCAAGTGGTTGCATGGTGTTTAATTGCTGGCTGGGCTTAAACCAAGGACTAACACACCCTGTATCAGGGACAGAAACAGAGATTGATCTGTACCCCAGCTTGATGCCATGTATGATGGGCCTATATTCCATGTCCAAATGAAAGGAATATTTCTGCAGAGAATGAACTGAATACTCTGCCACATCTGATTTCAACTTGAAGATAGTCAGGATATTGGAAGCCAACTCTAACTCATGTTTCATCTGAACGCATGTGGAAAAACCCACCTACAGCTCCCTGTAGGTTAATCACAGGGTCCCAAAGGATGTAGCCAATAGGTCCTTTCCTATTTAAATGCAATCTGAATTGGGTATTAACTACCTGCTGTCTTTGGCAGATCTCTTATTCCCAAAATAAATAACTGTATGAAAAGTTATAAACTCTATATTGGACTTTTTCATTTAAAAAAAAATCAAAGTCATGTCAGGATTTTAGCAGCCTCACTTATTGCAGTAAATCTGGCTTCCACAGCTGTTCGTGTTGTACTGTGTGCTTCAGCCAAGTGTAGCTACAGTCCAACATTTCCTTCATAAGGTATCCCTTACCCAGAGCAAAGCCAAGTGAATTTTGGACAGGACTAGCATGCTAGAAATTATGAATGTGCTCTTATTAGAGCAGGTTGCATGTTTTACATTAAATATTCATTCAAATAACAATTCAGCAAAATGTTTGTCAAGATGATAGTTACTTTGGCTAAAAGAACACATTTTTCCTCCAGTCTCCACTAAAACTCACCCATATTTATCACATCCAGAATCTAAGGACACTAATGAAGATCTTGCTTCAGCTCGGCTGAGCTCCTTCACTGGCGCCAGATCCTCCTCCTGTTCTCCTGTTTTATAGCTGTACCATTTCAGAAATTGCTCAGTTCTCACTTGGGACAATCCTTTTACAGGTTCCACTGCAGCTCATAAAGGGGAAAAAAGAAAAAAAAAAAAAGGGGGAAAAAAAAGAAAAGGAAAAAAAAAAAAAAAAAAAAAGGGAAAGTAGCATTTTCTCCTTCTGCCTGTAAAATCCTGCCTGTGCTAAACTGAGACCCACAGAGTGCCTCATAAAGTGGTTTGATTTCAGTGTCATGGTTTTCAGGGCAGAACCAAGTTTACTTGGTAACTCTACTGTTACCATTGCTGGCTCAGTGTGCTTTTCTCTGTCCCCCTTTCTTCAGTAACCAGCCCTTTTTGCTGGTATGCTCTCTTGAGCATGTCTCCAGTCATACAAGAACCTCTCTTTCCTGGGCCACGGGTGTCTTCTGCCTTTTTTCCTCTGCTGTAAAGGTTTCTACATGGTCCTGGAGTGCTGGGGACTCTCAAAGCACTTGACTTGGCAGTCACTTGCTGGACAGTCCAAAGCAGGCCCTGATCCTGCAGAGAGCTATGAGGGGTTGCAGAGATCTCCCCTGGCCAGGTAGTGTAGGGGGTACATACCAAGCTCTGCACCTTCTTTAATGCAGGGAACGAAAATAGTGTTGTGACACAATACAGTAATTTCTCCATGGGGCTCATCAGAAACAGTGGACTGTAAAATATCCTGTGCCTTCAGTTACAGAGAAAAGATCTTTGTTTCATACTCCCCTCTTTTTGTTACTCTCCCATTTCCAAAGCCTCAACATAACCCCCACGCATGGTACAGCACACTTGAAGACTATGTGGTGTCACTGATCACACACTATGGCTGTTCACTTTTTTCTCCAGAGGGAAGGGATGTAGGCATGGACCATATACACACCAGGTATCATGTATACAAAGTGAAATAATGAAAAGAAATATTTCCTCTAAAAACCGGAGAAATTTAGTACTCTTCTAGAATTAGATACCTTATCCTGAATCAAAAACAGAGCTAGAAAATTGGTTCCAATTAATAAAGTTAAAGATTAGCAATATTGCCATCATGTGGCTACTTTAAGTAAATGCTCAGGCATGATCCTGAATTTTTTAAGCATGAGAAAGAAGTTCAGAAAGCATCTGAATCCTGCTGTTAAAATCAAAAGGCAGTATTTAAAGTTGTCATTAATTGTTTCTTTGTTACAGTAACAATTTCTGTAGCAAGAATGCATGTACAATAGATAAAGTTATCTCTGTGATCTGTGATCCCTATGCTCATGGTCTTGTAGCTCTTATTTAAGAATTCATTCCAAAACTAGTCTGCAGAAAGTGAAGAGAAAGAAAAAAGTAGTTAGCTTACATACCCTTTATATTTGAAATGGCCTGTAGGTAAAATTTTAATGTTCAACCCCATGAATTTCTTTATCTTATGACTGTTATGACCATTTATTATTTTCAGTAATTTTATTGTTTTCTCTCCCAGTCACCTTCCTCTCACTGCATTCTCTGCACTATCACAAGATAATCTAACCTGACCAAAAAATGTACAAGTAGAGCATCTTACGCAGCCTACATGAGCATGAGTTGATTTTTGCTTTGTTAGGTTGAGAGAAAAATAAAATTCTTTATATAACAGTTACCAAAAAGGAGGTCAAATCCTGTCACATGTTAAGATAGCTCCTGGCAGGAATCAGTATAACCTACATGACTTAGATTTGTGAATTTTGTAGAAGTAGAAAGTGTGAATACACTAGACATTACTCCTAAGTTGTTGCAAACTTTCAATGCCATTTTAAAAATTGCTCACATATTTCTGGGAATCTGATGAATGAAATGGAAACAACAGCCTATTTACTACCAGCACCTACTCCAGCACCTAATATATACCAGGCGTCTGCAAGGTATTCCAGTTTTCTTGGTTGAAGAACACTATCTAGGTAGAAAGTGGAGCTGTTTTATATCAATACACCCAAGCAGGTATTTTCCCACTATGGAGTGGAGGATCCATCATTCTAAGAGATACATTGCAATAACCAATAACTCATCTTTGTTACTGTATGCTCTAAATTACACACACTTTAGTGAGACAAAATATTGCAGGAGAAAACTGATTTGTGTTTTTTTTCTGCATACATAGGCAAGAAACACGGATTTAGCTTGTTGATGGCTTCTAAACACTGCCTTCTAATAACCAATCATCCAGCAGAGATATAACACTTTCATGGGGTCAAAGTTGAAGTTTAAAATACTGGAGCACACAGCCAACATATTATGTCTCTTCTGCTTGCAGAGTAAGCCCATACTTTCTTTCCTGCCCCACTATTTATTTCTAAGTATATCCAGCTGGTGCAACTCCCAGTGGTGCCAGGAAATGGAAAAATAAAAACATCTACAAGGCTCCTGCAGGTCCCTGTATGCAGGAGGCAGAACTCAGTGATTTAGCCCAAACTACAATTTTAAACTAGTCCAATTAAACAAGTTAAGATCACACAGATAGCCATAGCCATTCCCATTTCAATCTGGCCTATTTCCATTTCCCTTAGCAAACAACACTGAAGAATTATTAATTTCAGCTTTGCTGAAATAAAAATACCTTCCCAGCTTATTTATTTACCTTTTCTGGCCAAGTAAACAGGAGAAGGCTATACTGAGACAAAACTTAAGCTTATTTATCATCATCATTGTTGTGCCTAAGAATCATATAATGCAAGAGAAGAACATACAGAAGAATGTAAAGAGAAATAAGACCCTCAAAAATTAAGATTCCCTGGTTAATGTAACTCAAAGCAAGGAAAACATTTTAAATGGAAAATACTAAAGAAGGATGCCCATATAGTAGGCAACAGTGCGTATGTGTCTGTGTGCTTGAAGCACAGAGTGAACGTAACGTGGCTGCAGATGGCCAGCTTTAAGTAACTGGAGAGCACAAAGAAACACCAACCACTGTGACTTTGGAGATCTAAGACAAACACCAACCAGTCCATATAGAAAAGATCCCAAATAGCTCTCCTGTTAAAAGACAAAAACAGGTTCTTCTCCTTTCAAGAGCACCAGGATCAGGTTTTCACAGTCCCTGGACAAGCCCCGATTTATGACCAGTTTCCAGACAGAAAGAAATCTGTGAACCTTTTTAATTATTCATGCTCTAAGAGGCAAACCCTCTCAAGTTGCAGGCCAAGAGGCCTCAGGGCCATGGCTTTCTGGGGTTTTCAGCCAGGGGAATAAGCAGCCGGATTCTCAGCAATATCACTTGGCTGAAAGTGGCAGTCAGGCTCAAGAAAAACAGCAGCATACACTGGATTGGCAGACATGAAAGGGGACTGGCAGGGGGGAAAACTTAACTGCTCCCCATTTGCACGTTCCAGCTCTTCAGCTGGTGTTTAAGCACCTGCAGCCCAGGCAGTGTAGCACTTGGGCAGCAGGGCAGTCAGGAAGGCTTAGTGGGGTCACAGAAAGATCATTACACCACGTGGAAGACAGAGGAAAAGAGCAGCAGCAGACAAATGGGCACTCAGTCAGTCCCTGAGCAGCAGGGTCAGGGGAACCGTAGCACCTAGAAGCTGCCTCGCTGCAACAAGCAGCTCTGCCAGCTCCCCGAAGGAACAGCACTGAGAAAGTGGCAGTGCCCCAAAACTCAAAATGTGAGGAAGAACAGACCTGTTGTGTGGGGCTTTGGGCTACTCAGGGAGAATGATAATTGGTAGCAAATGTGGGGATTTTGCTTGAGAACATATTGGCAGTGTAAGTACTGCCGAGGAAGGGCTGAAAGATCTGAGCAGGCCTGTCAGGAATAAGCCAGGGAGAAGGCAAAAATACATGGTGAATGTAATACTCTCTTGCACCTTGAACACTCTTTGCCTGGTGGACTTTTCTCAATACTAAAATTAACATCAATCTCTCCACTAAAACTGCCAGGACCGCCTCTGGCTGTGGTAGTAACCAACCAAAAGTTCTGCTGGATGCATGCAGTTCTGGATATATGCAGCAAGTCTTCCATGCTCCTGCAACCTGTGGTTACCTGTCACCTCAACCCAGGACACCAGCTACTCAAAGATCAATTGCTTTGAGTCTGCAGTGACAGTTCCCACCAGAAAAGCTTTCAGTCTTCCCTGACCTGCTGCTGTGGACTGGAGTAGGAGAGGTTGTGCTCTGTATCACAGCTGGCAACACAGAGGAGACTTTATGAAAGAAATCAGATAGTTGCTTTTTCTTGCAGAAGACTATTCTCAAGATTTCTTGCTCACTAGGTGGGAAAGAATAAAAAAATAATAATTTTTTAGAAAAATCAATAAAAAGATATAAAGGCTATAAGAAATATCTTGAAGTAGCTACTGGAGCTTCAAAACCCTATGGGAATTTCCACTTAGTCCAAACAGGAGTTTAAAGTTAGAAGGTACTTAATAGTGATTCTCATCTGTCAAATGAGATTTGTAGTAAATTTGTATGTTAGTAAAAATCATGATACAGGCAGAAGTGGAATGGAGAGTCTGTGAGAGATACTCACTGACCTGTGAGGTGAGTTAGAAGCGGACTGGTAAAACAAGCAGTGTTTCTGTATCATTCTTCACATCTGTATCTTCTGTACCAGTTTTTGAACATTGGCAACAGTAATGTTCACACATCAGTCCTCAGCTTCTATTTATCATAGAATGGCTTGGGTTTGGAAGGGCCTGTAAAAATCTTCTAGTCCAATGGTGCACGAGCTCTTATTACGTCTGAAAATCTGGCCATTGATGTTTGAGAGCAACCTCTCTTCAGTTTTGTATGACTGACTGTTCTGTACATCAGTTTGTTAGCACATCAGTTTTGTATGTGCTTGTAACAATGATTCACCTGAATAAATCCCACAGTGAAATTTGGTTATTGCTATGTAGCAATAATCTACAGCCTTTGAACTGCAACAGAAAAATCACTGATAGTGGCATGCAGAAATATATGAGAAGTAGATGTTTCATATAGCAAATCCTTCTATCACATGTGCTAATGTGTAACATGTGCTATCATGTTACTCCAGTCTTCACTGTCCTGCAACTGCTACAGCAGAAAACACACATACAATATAGTTAGCTTCCAAAGCCTAGTTACCTTTATGAGAAATGAAGTGTAAATATATAGTGTGTGTGTACATAATACAGATTCCATTTTGAATCCATAGGCAAATACCAACCAAGTTTTGAGAAAAAGGCAGTAGTTAAAGATTGTGAGATGTATTAATACAAATACCTGGATAAAAGAAAAATTAAAACATCAATAGTACAGGCAGCACAATGTTCAGCTGTCTAAAAATTAACCATTATACACTAGAAAGTCTTTCCAGAAGCAAGACAGTAGTGAATCTCACCTAAGAAGTTGGAAAATCTATTTAAAGCCACCAATGTAATAGGTCTTTTATGTATACAAAGCCTCACTAGTTCAGGGACTCACAGAAGTATTTTGCTTTTAAGGTGGTATGTATATGTTTTTGTTGAGGAGCAAGAGAGCCTCATGATTTTAACTAGCTGTAACTCTACAGTGGAAAAGTGAGATCATTAACCAGGCAGCACTAGCCTGACACATGGTGGGAGCAGGAAGTATCTTTTCAGACAGGAATAAAAAAATGGCACACAAATAAGGAGTTGTACACCTTACTATTGCACACAGAACACATTTCATGCCCAAGCAGTGCTGGTATATTGCCCTTCCATCTGCTGCTCTCCATAGCCACTCTCCCAGACACCAGCAGCTTTGTGTGACTCTGCCCTTGTCTTTTTCATGTCATTTTAATGAGGCAGAAGACAAACAACACGGCAGCACCACCTTTTAAAACAGATTAGGACAAATAAGATGGTATTGTTATACAAGCACATGTGATTAACAGGTTTCTGACTCACAGGTTGAGCACGCAAACATTTTTCTCTGTTTTGCCAACTCCCATCCAGAGCAGTAGGTGCTAGCACTTTTTGGTGGCAGCATCAATTCCAATATATTGAAATACTTTGTGTACCCATAACAGCATGCTGTCACAACCTGGAAACCCATTACAAGACAACTGAAAGCTGGCTGGAGTGTACGCTGGCCAGCTGGTCCACCCAAGACCTCCCATTACCTCTCCAAAAAGCTTTCAACAGAAATTATGCTTAAGACATTCTTGGAAAGCTTGGGGTTGCGTGTGGCATTTCAGGCTTATCACTTCACATCGCAACAGAAAAACGTATCATGGTATGGACTTACTTTCCTTAGTCAATTATAAAATATAAGAAAGCAAATCCTGTCTTCTTAGAAGAAAGCTTGTAGAAAGAACAATTTCTGTGGTGATATCACCCATTAGCTACCTACATTCACCTACCATTTGTTTTCAAAAAGGAAATTGTTTTCTTTCCACTTCCTGCAGCCGGTAGCAGTTTTCTCCCTAGCCCCGGGGAGAAGGAAATTTGTTAGAAGAGTGACATCCAGCGGTCGCCCTGCACACTTACACAGTCTCAGTTTGAGCTGCTGCAGCCTGGGTTTTCTCAACACTTCACTGAAGGAAAAAGGCACTTATGTAACAGACCAACCATTTTCCGACATTAAAAAATTATTATGTATACATAAATACATACTTAAAGTATGCAGAATTGGGACACAAAGATGACCTTTTAAAATACCTACTATCAAGCCAGAGAAATACACACGACATGCAAGAAAATGAAGCTGAAAAAGGGAAAGGACCACTTGTCTGTAATTTGAGCTCTCTAGGTATGTTGTTAATCCACATGGATATTTAATGCAGGACTATCTGTGCAGCAGCTGATGAGTTTACTCCCCACCTTTCATTATCATTCAAGCACTAATGTAAAATCCATGTTATTCTGAGCAAGACAAGAAGAAATGGCACATGAAGGCCACCTATCTCAATGGATTTCTATTAACTTCCTATCCTAAGTCCTGGACGCTGGATAAGGCAGCATTTCCAGAATCACAGAACAGGTGAAGTTGGACAGGACCACTGGAAGTCACCTGTTCCAATCTCCTTGCTCAGGCAGTCCCTTCTGCCAGCCTAGGGCCAGGGGAAATGACTTTGCAACTGTGCTCTTTTTCTTTTTTTTCAGGGGACTGACCTGTGGGATGTTGACCAATACTGGTACGAAATGTGCTGAATGGAAGCAGGGCTTTGACACCCTGCATGAAGAGTTCCATCGTTCCCCAAGTTTAACAGTGATTTGCTGCCTCATACTAAGTTACTTCTGTGAGGACACACAGACACTCTTCTTACTGCTGAAAGATGCTAAAGGATGTAGACAAGGCATTTTTCCATTATGCTGTCTCCTTAAGATAGTACAAACAGTGTTAACAGTCCTTACAGTAGGTAAGAACATTACAGAAGGCACTGAGCAAAATGTGACCTAAGGAGATGACACCTGGAATATGAACTCAGGGTCCATTTCAAGTACAAGCACTTCTGCTGGCCAATTAAAAATAACATTTATGCCAAATCTGAACTAAAGAACACCCTTGAAAGACTTGTCTATGCAATACATCACCTTATGAAGCAGTAAAGAACGGGAACAACACTGAGCACACTCTGTCTAGTGCATGACTGAGAACAAAACATGAACTCACTTTCTAGAAGCAGTGTGAGAATAGTTTTCAAATATGAATGTTATGGTGGCATGGACCCTTGGGAGCCAGAAAGAGGGACCACAAAAATCAGGACTCCACAGTTCTGACTGTCAGTGTTAAAGATAAGCACTTATTACATGAATGATGGCATCCATTTATAGAAAACGTAGTGCTGTATAAATTTGTCAACAAAGTATGGAGTAACAGAGAGAGAAGCAGGAAATCTAAGTGGCAAGAGACAACCAGAACTAAAGTGAAGAAAAACTCCTTTGGAGGAAGAGAAAATATCAGGTAGAGGAATTCTGACATATATGATGTGGAAATAATCTCCAGATGGATGCAGTGGAAGCCACGTTAAGCCTAACATATAGCTCAAATTTAATTGAAACATAGAGCAAAAAATATGCTAAGCAACTGTATAAACAAATGTGCAGGTGACATGAAATGGTATGAAAGAAAGATAAATACTCTTGCAATTAATTGCACATTGAACACTGAAGACTACAGAGACCAGGTATGCCAGTAATACTGAAATAACATACATCACCTACCAGTTTTCAACAGAAAGAATAAATGACACTGAAATACACTGCATAAAAGAAAACAAGATTTAAAAATACCTATCAGGATAGCTTTGCAGTTAGTATTTAGAAGTATAAGCTTGAATTCAAAGGATCCTTTGCAGTGCACAAAACAAAACACTGCAGTGCTGTACTAAGTGGGTCACTGAAAGATGAAATAGCCGTGTTCTTACAACTCGAACAGGACAAAGCAAACAGTGGAAAGTCCCACAGTGCATGTTAGTTACAAATACCTGGATCAGCTATCAATTCAGATAGCTCTACAAGCTTTAATTTAGGTATCTCTTTAAACTTTTGCTGGAAAAATCAGTTTGGTAATTAAGTCTTTATATTCCTCTCCAGAAGAAAACCCAGGTTTGGTAAGTTTAATAAAGCTCCAATTTCATCTTAGTGGCTGAAAGCAAAGTTAGTTAGTTTCCTATAAATTTCTGTCAAAATTGAATTGTAGGCAATGTACTTTTTCTGGCATAGGTATTTGCTATTATTTCCTCTTTACGATATTTTTATGAATCACTTCT
This sequence comes from Phaethornis superciliosus, assembly GCA_023637945.1. Lineage (NCBI taxonomy): Eukaryota > Metazoa > Chordata > Aves > Apodiformes > Trochilidae > Phaethornis > Phaethornis superciliosus. Next base: position 107,164,167 of record JAJQWJ010000001.1, on the reverse strand, counting down.
GAAACATCTGTATTTTTGCTTTTCTAAAGTATTATTCCACTTTCTTAGAAACTGACAGGAAACAAATACTAATTACACACCTCAAACCCAACCAAATCCAAGGAGGAATGAAAGTCAGAGCTTTAACTTGAATTGCAGCTGTCCTTTCCTGTGCGTTGTGGAACTTCAAGTGAACATGAAAAGGCTAAATCATAAAAGAGAATTCTATTTAAATACTATTCTACTCCTCATGCTATTATCAATTAGAATCACTATTCCATTAAGAATTATCTTCTTGTAAACAACTACATGAAGTTAAAGAAAATGAAGTGGACAAGTGGCTGAGCATTCTACTTCTGGAAGCTAAGTCTGCACATCACAGAAAATCCAACGTAGTGATTTTCAGATATTTTGCTCTCATTGTTTTGTCTTAGTTGAATTATATGGCAAGTATCAAATGTTAAAAAGGAACAAGTATTTAGAAGTTTAATATACACAAGATTTATATTTTATTGGCTAAAGGATTTAAGATTTTGAGAAATTAAGAGGGGGAAACTTCTAATGTATACGCTCCAATCCTGCTCCTTTCTCATGTCCGCATTTTTTAAAACTAGAGAAACTAAACAATTAAGAAATTTCTTCTGCTGTTTAATGCTTATAACGTGTCTTCAGAGGGCTTCATCCCTTTCCCTTCTTGTCTAATGAAGTTGCAAATCCTGATTTCTGTTTCAGTCATATCACGTCAGTCATATTGTGTGCTGCTGTGTGTGAACATCATCTTCCAGTCTCCATGTTCTTGAGAGGAATTAATTACTTTGCACACCACTAAACACAGAAGCCAAAACGCTTGAATGAAACTGGTTCCTTTTTTCTTTTTTTTTTTTTTTTTTTTTTTTCTCCTTAAAACACATCAAATCATTATGATTAAGTCCTCAGAAATTCTATTATTTTGCCAGACAGATTACTGGAAGACATAATACTTTATAAGCCTCAATTTAGGGACTTCGTTGGAGACTTTTAGATTGCTCTATGGCTTTTTAATACCCATTTCTCTGATTTCCTTAAAATGAAGCGTTTCTTGAAGAAAGCTATATTCAATATGCAGAAATGTACTTGGAAGTCACTTCCAAACTGTTTGTTCTTCTGCAAAGCTACATTCCTGAAACCTTTTTCTTCTATAGCCAGCTTCTCTCTTCACAGCACTGCATCCAATATGCATGTGGTACCATCATCAGAATTGAGGCTTCAAAATTTGCAAAAAGAAATGCACTCTCAGTTACAGCTGCATTGCCTTCAGACTGTGAAGAGTCTACTAAAAGGTTAGTCTTTATTTGTTTGAATCACAGCTGGTTTGACCTTCAGCAGATGTAGAAAGAGACATTTCATCAGTTCTAGGACGTTTAGGCATTGGGGGATTTTCACAACTGTCATCAGATAGTAATGGTCTCACTGAAACAGACAGACATCATTTCAGCTAAGTAAATACAAATAAAGAAAATAACACAGTTTTTCTGAAGCCACAAACAATTCAGCACTCACAAAAAAAAAAAAACCCAAAACCAAAACCCAACCAAAAAAACAACAACAAAGAAACAAAAAACCCCAAACCTGAAACAACCCTGGTTGCAGAGTCCAGCATTTGAAACAATAAAATGCTGAAAGTACGAGCACCTTTAAAACTCACCTGTAGGACCTGAAGGGTGTTAATGCAAGTGAATTCACTCTCCTTGGATTCAATGTCAGCTCATGTGCCCATGACTATAAAAACTGTAGTGACACTGTCACATATGCAGCTGCTCAAGAGCAACTGCAGTGAGAATACATATTGCTGAAAGCACCTTTCAAACACAGCTTTAGAAGCAAAGAAACTTTAGAATCTGCATCTAGGTTTAGGTTTGTGCTTGATTATGTTTGTGTTACATGATTATAGCTTTTAATAGAAGTCTATCATGGAAAAAAAGATTTTGCTGCATATTAGTAACCACAAAAGCTTACCTTGTTCCTGTTCTGAGGAAGGAGGTATAGGAACTGTATCTGTATATGCAGAGGCTGGCGTATCTGGCTTCACTGCAATCAAGTTTATTCTCCTTTAAAAGAGCAGAAACAGCTCACTTACTTTAAAGCCATCATTTGCACAAATACTTTAAAGGTTTACTTAGATAGAATCAATTAAATTAAAATGCAGTTTACGTATATTTTACTATGCATTTTTTCTGCTTGTTATAGGCTGAAATAGAGCATTTTTTTAATAGTACTTTAAATACCACTAATGATCTTTTCCACTAGAAAATCCTTCTGCGCTTTATATGTGGGAAATGCTTAATAGTCACCTTCAAATAACAGTATCTTGATCAAGTATTTTAAAATTAAGACTGTCTGCAAAGGAGAGGGTTTTAACCTGTTCTCTGGCACCTGGTAAGGCTTCCCAGTTCCACTGGAAGAGCTTATTATTGCCTAGTCCTGTTGATTTTAACATTTGAGATGCACAGAACTCTAGGGAATTCTTTTGCCCACTGAGGTCTACTAAAAGTTCTGCAAAGCTATTTCCTTCTGCTTAAACTCTTCTGGGTGGCACTTACAAAATAAGCACAAAAGCAACAGAAGATTGAACCATAAAAAAAAGCCTTACATGTATCAACTTGAATGCTACTAAAAGATGGCACTCATGGCATAACCAGTGGATATGATTAAATATAGTTTCTCTCAAAAATAAAAAAGATTCAGCTCCATCAGTCACTTCACTCTCCATGCAAAAGTAATTTTCATCTACCTACAACCTAACAACTTATTAATTCCAGTAGAGGTTAACATTTCTGTTTAGAAAGGTATCTTTTCTCTGTTATTTTTCTTCGCAGATGTTGACAGAATCCACTATCTTGCTTTCTCTTTCACTTTCTCCCTAGCCACCTATTAATTAAAACAGTCCTATGAGAAGCTACAATAATCTCATGTAATTATGAAATAGATTAGTTTTCTGAGAATGTCTAGATCTCTACTTGCATGGCTGTCTCCTTACTGTTGACTATTGTGCACCAGATCAGGATCTTGTATTTCAGGTTGTTTAACAATCAATACGTGGATTACAGGCAAGTTCTAAAAACCTAGATTTTCACCTTAAGAACGAACTTCAATCAATGAATGCACTAAGTCCCACACCCGTGACTGTGCACACTGAAGGCCTGTCTAGACTTGCACTCTTTACTTAAAATATTTCTTGTTAGAAGAGTCCTCAGACAGTTGTCAGCAGAAGGCTTCAGGTACCATCTTTATGAAGAAAATGGGACCTGAAGACAAACACCTGTTGCTGCCATACAGACAAGGTGTAAGGATCAGGTTAACTTTGCTACCGCCTCACATTTCATACAGAAATATAGAAGTTGTACATGCAGGAGACATTTTTAACTTTCAGTTTCAGTACAAGTGGAACAAAAAATTCCATGTCAAGACAGCTACCACCAAGAAACAGGGCTGGGAATTTACGTCTAAACCCCAACTCTTTAAATGTAGTGCAAGCACAGTTTGTCTTGGCCTTCATATTTATGACTGGAAACAGCAATATAAATCTCACCTGGGCGTCTTGCTCCATGCTTGTAAAGTGTTGAGAGTAATCCTCCTGGGCTGGTTTACTTTAGTGCTCTGGCTAGCTGGCTTGCTGATCTTCTCATCTGAGGATGAGACTGGAAGATTTTTTATGCCAACAGGTGTGGAAGGCACATCCTTACTAGCAGCTACGGGTGTCCTAAGTTGGAGGGTAGGTGTGCTGCTAGGATCGGTGGCCTTCCTAGGAGGAGTCTCCTCAGTCAGCCTAGGGCCTGGGGAAATTACTTTGTGAGACTGGCTCTTTTTCACTTTTTTTTCCGTTGCACCAGGATTCCTGACATTTATTTGTGGCTTCTCTTTCAGTGGTATTCCCAGTTCGTCCTTCTCAAAGGTAACAAATGAACAGTATCCATCCGTAGAAGAAATGGCAAGAAAAGCTCCATCGCTGGACCTATTTGTGATATATTTTTTTTTCCATTAAAAGGAAAGGTCAGAACTCTTCTGTAAGCCTCATCCCTCATCTACAACACATTGTACCTATCTTTTCTTTCTCCCTTCCCCAAGTACATGCACACATTTAAATAACACTATAGTCAAATGAAAACCACCCAATTCAAACAAAAAAAAGATCTTGAATTTGGCCTTTGCATCTGATTTAATTTCTCTGGTGTTGCCCATAATCTCTGTAATATGCTGCTGCCAGCACATGCGTGCATTTGAGCCGGCACAAAGTATGGTTCAATTGTAGGTACACAAATCTTCAGCTACAATTTCTAAAATTCTGCTGAACTCCCCTAATTTCAGACCAGCAGAGCAGATCAAGTTCTTTGTCTTGTTGAGGAAATGCTCAGAATCACCGTGGTGCTCCCCTGAATGGATTCTCCATGCTCATTTCACCAAATAATGTCTACCACTGATTAAACCCACTTTATTTTCTACTCTCTTCCACACACCTCCTCCTGCCACACAATGGTTTTCAATATTTGCACATCAATTATAACTTCTGAAAAAGAGGCCTCCATGTGGAGGCCTCCATGAAGCACACTGGCTAGAAAGGCATGAGAGAGGAAGCCTTGTCAGCAGAGGGCTGTATTCTGAGTAAGACCGAGGTTTAATTTTCAGCTTCAGTTTTGACTCTCCAAATCAAGTCAGATAAATTTCTTCATCCCATACATGATGAATCACTCAATAACTCCATAACTGTGCAGAAACAGCAGAATTTGGGCAGGACGCAGGCATCTGAACAGAGAGATGACTTCCAAACCTCTGAATGTCTTCATTATTACTAGTTGCTGTTACTAATTAGCCTGAACAATGGAAAATTTTCATGAGCGCCCAGTACATTATCTTTCATAAGAACCTTAATCTGCTTGTCCTCAGTTGCATGCAACTTGTTTCCCAACCAATAAAAGAAACATAATTCTACAGTTAACAGAGTAAGAAAAAGAGGTGGGTTGCTGTTCACGACCTCCATGACAGTGACTCCATGTGTGCATCATAAACAAAACACAGGAGTAAAGCAAGACACAAGACATGCAGAACTTCAATTTGTGAAAAGGACATCTCCATCACAACAAATGTTAACAATGTAACAGTTACCTACCACGAAATGTCACTCAGGGTGTGATAATGTATGTTAGAAACATAACCAAAGGGGAAGGGCTGCTCAGTATCATAAAAAAGCACAGAATCTTCTGAAGCAACAGCAAACACCAATCGATAGGGCAGGTTAAATAGAGCAGGAGCTGATTTCTGACTGATTTCATCTAGAATGCAGAGAAATTAACACATTCAGAATTCCCTCTTGTATTCATTGCAAGGTAGTAATTACATGACCTTAGTCATTAATCTTAATTTTTCATTATTAATCAGTATCAAAGCAACAGCTGAGAAAACATTATTTCATTAAATTGTAAAGTTTAATGTCAAGCACTATCATTTTTGTTGCCTAAAGTGTGCCCTCTATTGTCTTAGCCTAAAACAGAGAAATCAGCAAGTTTTTTCCATCTGGATTGCTATTGTTTTGTTTTGTTAAGTTTGTTACATTTTTGTTCAGCTGAAATGCTTCAGTGTATTTATATGCACTTTAATATAAAAGTCCCAACAAACACACCTTAGTATATAGTCTAAATCAAGGTCACAATATATTTATAACACATATTCTGCATGACTCAGTCAAAACAATGGATTTAGCTTTATTTGTGGTATCTTCCATGCAGTGCTCTCAGACTCTCCACTGAAACATTAGTTCTTTGTAAACTCAGATTACCCCAGCTTCCACTGAAAGCTGAGTGCTAGCTAACTGCTTTCAGAAATTCCCAATATAGAGAGGTCTCATTCAATTCTACAATGATTGTGGAAGCTACACAGTAAAACAGACAGGCCATTAACACAATGTAAGGTATTCACATCTGCAGATTTCTAGACTACCATAGGCCTTCAGTTTTTTGGGTGTATGTTGCAGAAACTGAACACTCCATTCAGAGAAGCTAGAGACTAACAGCAGATACTCATCTCCTTCCTTTGCAACACACCATGACAATAGTTCTAAATATTATGATGAAAATTCAAATACACAATAGGTAATCTCTAAATCTGGTAAGAAATACTACAAGCTGACCCTCTAAAGAAAAGAACAAAGATGTGCATTTCACTAGAGCAAGCTCAGTCTTACTAAAATATAAAAATCTCCTGCACCCACTGGGCTCACAATAAGACCAGATTTCAATCTCCAGGTAAATTCTCAAGCAATTTCATACAATCCCATCCCCTCCTCAAACTCTTGTTCTGGCCCATAACACTGGCACAGCTTCAGGTCTGGCTTCCTTGAATAAACAGCACTGGTTGTTGCAAACTACACCAGCTCTCTGATGTAGGTAGTTTAGATTAACAGAAAATATTTCACTGTGTCACTCCTTTAGTGCTAAGCCACATTATTTACTTTTACTCACATGAAATAGTTAGAAGTTAAAGAAAAATATTGAAGTGTTTCTGTAGCCTAAGAGGCCAAGTAGAACATTTATCCACTACAACAAAAGCTACTCACAAGGTACCCGAGATAAATTCAGGGTCTTAGAATCACTAAATGGCTTCTAAGCTGTACTACAGCACTATCTTAACAGAATGCTAGAATACTGGGGCAAAAAATACTAAACAGCCACATTGGCCTTTTCATGTATTTGCTGTAAAATCATACTCCCTGAAGAATTTACAGTACCTTTTTTAAATGCTTGTCTCAACTCAAAGTAGACTGGGCAGCATCGAACAGCAAGAGTTGCCTTTCCAGGACATGGCAGGTGACCCATGGGCCTTTTATAAAGAATCAGTACTTCAGAAAACAGCATTTTTATTATTATTATTTTTTTAATAAAAAGATATTTTGATCTTATTAAGTCTACCTTTTAAGATTGTTTCTGGAGAAAACATATGTGGTGTTTGTTACATTTTCTCCTGATTCAACACAACCAGCTGCAAAAATAAAGGTTAAAACGTTACTCATCAACTCAAAAAGGTACTGAGTACATACTTTATGTCCATAAACATTCTATTTCTCAGGAATTAGGCTTGTCAGTTGGGCAAAACCTGTGCAACCTGAACACAACTTAAAAAGTCATCCCAAATATTATTTTAGTGCTGGTTTTGTTTTCCTTATATACTTCCTCCTCAAAGCTTCTTTTTTGATGTTGCCATACATCTATAAGAGCAGTGCTTATACAGGCAAATTGATCCCTTCTTTGCCATGTTATGTTACTATTACTGGAGAATATTCTTAAGAAAGTATACAAACAGAGATCTGTCAAATGAAGCCACTCATTATTCTTAATTTCTACTTTAACAGAGCTGTGTTGTTGCGATTTACATATTTCAGTTCAGAAAAAAGTCACAAATATAATTTTTGTCACAGGAGAAAGTTGATGTTCTGGACTGCTAACAGAAGAGTATTGTGGAATCTTCCATTTTCTTCAATAGGGAGAATGAGAAATAGCATAATTAAGATAAATAAGCATCCCCTAGTAGTTTGGAAGCAATCTTGAGGCATGTTCAAATTAGAGTATAATAGATACCATGAAAGTTGCAGTATATGTTCTCACGTACCTGGAGTGAGTAAATAGGAGCCATCAGGAGTAAAACTGAGTCTACGGAAAAATGACTTCATGCCATCATCATGAAACATCCGATAGCTCCTAGCCTGTAACATTGGTAATATGACTCTATGAAGAACCATGAATACATCAACTGGAATTCAAGTGAGAAAAACCATCCATTTGTACAATACAACTGGATGGAACACATAGAAGAAAAGATAAAATATTTTTAAAACCATGGTCCCTTCAAACTTACTTTCTGCTGTGCTATAAATTACTCACAGCTAAAAGATATAGGTCTTGATCCTACTAATCAAAACACTCCAAGAGCAGTAATAAAACACATTAGACCAGTAATAAAAAAATAATACTAACCTGGACAAGAACATTATTTAAAAGTTAGTATAAAAGCCTGTTCCTTAGGCATTTAATTTGAACGCTAATAGTAGAGGTTTAAAGAGAACTTCCGTAATGGCAAAATATTCTTTCTCAGGTCTGTTTTTTACCCTCTATAAAACTGTTACAAACGTCCCCAAAAAAGGAAAGTAATACAAGGAATTAAAAAGGTTATAGCCAGCTCAGGGATTTCTTTTACTATCATTTAGAACTGTTTCAGGGAAGAAAGCTCTTTGTTTTCACTTTTAGGCTCACTAAAATATTGTTATATATTATTCATTAACAAACTTAAAATACTGAGACATGTTAGAAGTTTCTCCTATTGAGAATTCACTATGCATGCTTTTTCACATTAACATTCACAATCAAAGACACTATGTTACTACTTTAATCAGATGAACTTGCAAGTGTTCTTTCGGAATGATTTCTGTAATGTCTGAGAAAAACTGAAGTAGTCTCTATTAAAAAAATGCAATGGTAAGGTACAGAAAAAAAATACCTGACATACAGATTACATAAATGGAAAATATTTGCCCCTTTGGTTTCACAGAATAGAACAACTCACACAAAATGGCACCCAGTATATTCTCCAGTACCATTAGTAGCAGAACACTGTACCTCTCCTTCAGCTCCTGATCCAGATGGCATCCTGGTAACATTGAATGCTACACGCTTGGTTTGCGTGTTGTACACCCGCAGGACCCTATATAGTGGAGAGGAGAGTTAACTACAAATAACTTCCTTTCACCCCAAGTTTCACATGGCACTACAGTGCCTTACTTCTCAGTCAGGACTGACAAATATAAATGGCAATCACACATTGATTACATTTCGGCCTATGAGACACCACCAGGTGGACAATTATTTGACTCAAGGTTTGTGAGGTACCAGTATATACATTCGTGGAGGAATGAGAGAATTAGTAGACAGTGAATAGCCACACCATTCCTACCCATGCTCTAGTAGCTAGCATGTTCCTGTGGAGTGGGAACTCAGCTCAAAGACAACTAGCTACATTTCTATGCTTCAGTTTCCTCCAGAATAAATGAAAGCTTATGTATATACATTCTCTGTATAGAATGCTGGACCTCCCTTGACTTTACGTTGTTAAAACAGCAGGTAGCCTAAACAAAACCAACTGGTCAATCCACCACTCACACCCACTTTTCTGCCAGCTCTGACCTTTGCTAAGTTATGTTGGTTTGCTAGCTGTCAGAAAACCAATGCAACACAAAAAACAAGAGAACTTTCCAGTGATTTAATGTGCTGAAACAGGTCCACAGAGTCCTGAACAGACCTAGAAAGTGCTAATAGAATACAAGGCTGTGGTAGAGTTGTGGAACTACTGTATCTGGATGTCATACAGCAAAGCTCATCTGCCAGAGGGGGGAACAGGTCTCCCTACCCAAGGCTGTTGAGTGCCAAGTCCTGGCAACTATCCCGGCTCCTGTTATGAGCCCATGCTATTCACTGCCCTTGCAGAAAAGTGTCTGAAACCTGAGAGAGGATTTCTTCTCTTGAAATTAGTTCATGCCCTTGCTTGAGACTTCACTCCAAGAAAAACTTGTGCATCATTCTATTACTTGTGTTTCACTGCTGTTCATTTTAATAAAGGCACACAAATCTCACATAAGTGATTATCAGAGGCAGAGGCTCATAATGACCTAGTCGCCATTAACCTACCATTTTTCTGAGCCTATTGCAAATCTTAAATCAGAACTACTTTTCCCACTATTATTGCAGTTTTCTTTGCAGCAGTTGCCAGATGACATACATTTATTAGCCAGCTGCAAACCCTTCAGAGCAGCACTCATGCGCCAAACAGTTTAAGCTCAACTCAAAGTTCTGACAAGGGACAAGTTTACAAACTGCGTTTAGCTTTCCCAATGACATCACTTACAAAACTGCTGGTGGTCGAAGGGGTAAGAGGGCAAAAGAAAAGTATCAGCAGAAAGACATTTCTTAACCTGTTTGTCTCTTTCTGCAGAACCACAAGAATGAACTTACTAACTCATTAACAACCAGAGAATGCAGAACTCTCTTAGGATTCATCAGGTATCTCTCATGACCATGAAAAATTATTTCCTGAGTTAGAATTTCTGCACAAGTTTATGTAAACTTATCTGATGCTTGGAGAAGAAGCATAGACTTCAGGAATCAATTTACCACAAGCAAAAGATTAACTGAAGTGTCACTCTTATTTCACATGAACCTTCTTACAGATCAATCTGAATAAAATTAAAAGTTACGTTTATACCCATACACTTGCTTTTAATTCACACTCAGGTAAGCAGGTAAGAAAGAACACTAATGAAAAAAACTTAAGACCAACAGCTCACCTATCACAACTCAGAGTTGCAATGTACTGGCCTAGAGGATCCCAGGCTATTCCTTGGACGTAACTCTTATGTTCATTTAATATTGAAACCTTCTGTCCTGAAATTACAAACAGTTTCCAGATGTGAAATTCAAATGTGTTTTAAAATATTCCTTAAACACACAAACTGTTAACTTGATAGCATCTGATAAGAATATTGGAAATAATTGCTTTATTCCTAAAATCTTCACAAGAACAGTAAATCATGACATGACAATTCAAGGCTTGTTCCCTACAAACTAACTAAGATAAACAGCTTGGCTTAGGTAATAAACACGGAAGATAAGTATATTTTAAAACCAGAAGTACTTCAAAATCTTTGCAATTTAGAAAAAAATCTTCAGGCAAGTCTAGCTGTTCAACAGCTAACAGAATCTGGCTAAGTACTAAGCCAGAAATTCCAGAGCTAAAAGGTAGCGTTCAGCAGGGTCCAGATAGCAAGGCTCTCCCTGTATAGGGCTGTATAAACTCACTACTCTGCTGAACAGGTAGTGGCAAGAAATCATACCACACACTTATGCATGGGCAGACCTTCAGAAACAATTCCACAGCAGTGCTAACTCATGTTCTTCCACAGCTTCCTCTTTCATTGAGATCTGTCTCAATGGTATCAGCTCCATGACCCCATTGATGTTGAACAGTTGAATGTGTCAGATCCAAACCATTGTGATGAGGTAAAGTTACAGATAATTTCATTAAATACTTGATTTTGAACACTGGGGACAGACGTTTTTCTTCTATTAGTATAGTGTTGCTTGTTGCAAAGAAATATTGTATCATAAAGCCTATGTTTTCTACTAATGGCTTCTTGTTTCCAGCTCACTAGCTCTCTCTCTCTGTTTAGACACAAAATGCCCTCCAAGGCATTAATTGCATGCTAAAACAATGAAAATGGAAAACATTAAATGTAAGTAATGTATCATCTTAAGAGCACATCCAGCTTTTTTCCGTAATAACTCTAACAATTTGTTAATTTATGGTAAAGACTTTTTCAAAAGTGTATGTGTGACAGTTCAAATGGAAGAGAAGTTAAGAAACCAAACCAAGAATACAAAAAACATCAGCAGCAGAACACGCATATTTTCATGAGTGTGCACACTGAAAAGTTAACATGAATTCTACTTTATTTTTCTTAACTAGACACTAAATAATTAGAAATGTGAGATAAAAGGTTACATAAAGTTAAATATTTCCACATTTAATTAAAAGTGAAATTAATGATTACCCTGCTAAGAAAAAAACATTAGACACTATAAAGCAATGTAAGCTGTCTGGTTACTATTAGAACTTCTATAGATAGGACTTTCTTGGAAAAGACAAGCAACACACTCCAGTGGGATATGCATGAGCCTGCATCCTATAATCACTTTACATTTTTATCTAGGCAGCTATTTACCTCACACTAATCAGGTTTTGCCTGTTTGTTGAGGTGTGGGGTAGAGTAATTAACATACAAGCTATTGGTTCGGGAATTTTGGGGGAAAAAAACATTGTGTGAGACCTACTTCCTGAATACTCCAAGGTGAAGAGATTACTTACCTGCAAATTTTGCTGGCATGTGGATATCTTTATATGCTGGACTATCTCCCTTGCAATCCCAGCAGTCTAACAATTAAGTGGGCTGTTCTCACACAAGAAAAAGATGCTTTCAACTCTTTTGGTAACTATCATAAGACACTTCCATGGGGCCCAGAGCCGTAAGTGATAAACACAGCATTTACCTTTATTGACATCCCACATTATAGCTGTGTTATCTACTGAAGCAGATGCCATGTAATTTCCATCTGAAGTCCAGCAAATATCATACACATCTTCCAAGTGGCCTCTAGAAGCCAGAAGAGAAGAAACCAATTAATTATAAAATTAACAGCTACTTGTAAAAATTACTTTTGTAAATTTTTAGATTAAAAAAAAAAATCAGATGCAAATAAGGTATCACTGAAATGAAATGAACAGTAGAACTTTCAGTTTAAAAAAAAAATTCTATATTCAGAAGGCAGTAGAACATTTTAAAATAGTACAACCTACTTCTACTCAAAATAAGCCTCTCTTTTAAAAGGTTTTTTTTCATACGCAATGAAAACATTGCATTTGAAGTAATTTAGGAATTTGTACCTTAAATTTTGCAAATCAAAGTTTCTAGTATTTGTACAAACAGAAAATAAAACACTACACTAAAGCAATTAGGAAGTGCTACTATTCAAGAAAGCTTGCCTGCATATTTAAGGGTTTCATAAAAGAAAAAAAAAAAGCATACTCAGAAGAACCACATGAAACAGAAAATTAAGGCTGATTTAGATACAGTCTAATTTAAATTAGTCAAAGCTGACAGTTATTACCTTGCAAAAAAGCATGAATCATTTAATATACTGATGCTTTCTGCTTTAATGATGAAAATTTTCACTAATAAATAAATAAATAAATCACATTTACTTTATGTATATCTGTGCTAAGCTTTAAGTGACTAAAAATGTCAGGAACCAATTTCAGAGAATGTCAGTTGTGTCACATAAATGCCATATCTTCTGCCTTAACAGAAGACGTAGGTTGGCACTGTATCAAAAAAAAAAAAAAAGCTTAAAAGACGATAGAAGGATGAATATTAGAACAAGCACATTTTAGACAGCATTGAAGTTCAACGTATGCTGAACAGAAGACTGTACCAGATGACAAAAGCCACTGGGGAATCAAAAATACTGAACGGAAAACAAACTCATAAAATAGTAAACTACCTTAAAGTTTTAACAACTGTCCAGTTCTCCTTGTTGAGCTGAGCTTCATCTTCATCCTGAAAAACTAATGGTTCCGATTCCTTGCTATCATTCAGCTTCCACAATAAAATAACAGCATCTGTAGAAGAAATAACAGGAAGCTTTCCCACAAGCTGTTTTGTTAATGCATTACATCTAGTTCTACATTACAATTATCTCACAGAAGACACATGGAAAGTAGTGCCTATTTTGTGGTAGAGAAGAACAGGTACTGGACTGCTTTAGCTTTCAGTGTGTGCTACTGATTTTAATCAATGCATTTAAAAATTATTTATTTATCTAATAAAAACAATATTAAGATTTCCAGGTGTAAGATGAGGGTGGAGTGCTCATTTTATCTTTTGCTTAGACCTGGCTATGGTTCTGTGTTTTGGACTTTTTGAAAATCTTCCACCTAGGACAGGTAACACTGAGCTCTGTTTCAATGAGCACACACCTGTCTAATGCTGTCTTTAATGTGACTGAAGAGCCCATGTGGCCCTGGACAGACAAGCTTAAATTTACAAATTCTACCACAACTTCCCACTATGAAAATAGGTAATCCATCCAACCACTCAACCTGCGAAATGGAAATAGTAATTACTTCATATATGGAAATCAGAGATTCTCAGACACACAGCAAGTGACAAGTTCCTTAGAAACTGCATAACATGCATTAACTAATAATAATAAGAGGGAATGTACGCGTCTACAGCTGCAAGTGTTTGAGGAATATGAACAAAGTTCCTGTATTTGGTTTGGGTTTTTTCCCCCCACTTCATTTACCAGGTGTGTTAAGCATTATTACTCACCATCTCCTCCAGATGCTAAGACCTCCCCACTTGGGGAGAAGCGCACGACATTTACTGCTTTGGTATGACGGGCAAGGTTGGACAAGAATTCCACAATTGCTTTTCCATCTGGTCCTTTTTCTACTTTCCATATCTACATACAAAAGTGTTACAGACATTTTTCAGGAACAAGGTGTAATCCAAATGCACCATTTCAGTAATCTGTAATTTATTCATTGGGCAGACATTTTGAGCTCATTATCTGAAACTTTCAGAGCTCAAGCTGCAGTGGCACCACAAGCTTTCACTCTGAGCTACAGCTGTGTCCTGGGTTTATGTGGCAAGGCTTTGGTACCTGGTGCAGATGGAAATCTTCATGGGTGGCTTTTGTGAGAAGGTAAGAAGAGGTGCCCCCCTGTTGGACAGACCCAGTTCCAGCTGTCTACAACACTGTCCTACTGCCAGCACAAGGGTGGTAAAAAATTTAAGAAAACATAAGCAACACTGCACAGCAGCTGTGAGAGAAGAGTATAAGAAGTGTGTGAAACAGTCCTGCAGACACTGGAGTCAGTGAAAGGAAGGGAGGAGGTGCTGCAGGTGCTAGAGCAAAGATTCCCCTGCATCCCCTAGAGAAGATCACAGTGACACAGGTTGACATTCCCTTGCAGCCCATGGTGGGCCATAAGCTGTAATTATACTGCAGGGTTTTTGTCTGATGAAATTTATTATTAAGCATTCTCCAATAAATTAAAAGAGAAGCCCAACCAAACACGACATCATCCTGTCTTCATTTACTGACAAGCTCTGGCTTCAAGTGAATTTGAAAAATACAATTATTCAATGGCATGGAATGACAATTTCTTGTCAACCACAAATTGTTAACAATCTGAAAACAAACCTGATTACTGCAGGAGGAAAAACCAACCAACCAAACAAAAAACCAACAGGTTAGCACTCTTTAGAAATCTGAGCAAACTGCAGTTTTGCAGCAAACCCTAAAGGTCAATGGATTTACCATTTTCAAACAGATCATTTGAGCAAGAATGATAACAATCCCGGTTTCCCAGTGATTAAAGCGTGATCTAGTCACTTTTCCAGAAATGCTGGCTTAAGAAATTCCTGATCCCACTTGTGCTGTTTTGCAGGCAATAGTGATGCCCCTCCTACTGCTCTACCTGTGAGTCCCCTCAGCCATTAGACTGACACTGTTATGTCCCAATACAGTGGGACTAAGATCACAGGTAGCCCATTAGGTGTTTCAAATAATCTGCTCATGGATGCAATTCATCTCAGAATAAAAATCAAACCCAAAAAACATAGCAACCAGGCCTTGACAAGAATTTATCAAAAAGCCTGAATAAAGCTGCTTGTAATTTTGCCAGCTTTCCCTCTTTACGCAGTAGTCCTTGGAAAGAAGATGTAGCAGAAGTATCTCTTATGTCAAAGAACATTAAAATTTTCAGGCCCTAAAACATGTATATTTATAAATATGACTTAAATATATATCCAGTAGCCTATACATACAGCCAAATCCCTGAACTGCACACTCTGTCAGGTAAGCAGTCACTTTTGCCAGTGACAAGGGGAAAAGTTTTGACTGCAGTTACTGGGAGTAAAATCCTGATTTTTAGTGGCATTTATCATCTCCAAAAGAAAGAGAGATTGCAATCAAACACATATCACAGCAGTCACCATTTGTAATAACTTGCTAGTGAATACATTAACAAATGTAACACAGGGAATGCAAATATGTCAGTTTTTTAGAAATACTCCAAGGGCAACCTGAAAAGCTCTGGCCACTGTGTCCACCTTCCATACAGAAAAGCTGTTAAAGGAAAAATAAATTTAAAAATTGAGACAATGTACTTCTCTGCAGAAGAAACTGTGCCTCACTCGTCCACCAACTTTCTTTAAGGAGTTGACTAACATGCAATGGATATGGTCCACCAGTGCACACAGCTTCCCAAAAAGGGCTCAGACTTTTGGAAGAACCAAGAGATCGCTGACTGATAAGGACAGTCCTCACATGCATTAAGAATCACGAAGACAGTAAACAGGTACCTGATTTTACCAAGGTAAATCTTATGGACACACCTTTTGGGGCATGTGAGATTTAACGTATTCCTAAGTGATACTCAAAAGCATGAACAACTGATTAACAAAGTTTGCTAAAACCACCACAAAACTACTTTGGTGAGTTGTATGTGAAGCCAAATGAAAAGGGCTGTAAAAAGATCTCATGCTACTGAGTGACTGCTTATAAACTCACAGACAAAATTCAATTTTGATGAACATAAAGAAATTAAAATTGTTTCCCACAAGTCTGTACACTAAATTACCACTTACTACTCAGAAGTATCACCCAGCTGTCACTGCAGTTAATTTTCTTCAAATAACAGAATGCTGAGCAGCAGAACTTGAGGACAGCACCCAAGAGGAACTGTCATTCTCTATACACTGTCCAGTCTCACACTCTTTCCCTTAAAAATTCACCACCAGCATCATCTACTAGCCAATAATCTCATGCACTGGATAACAAAGTATTTCATGCTCTGTAGGTGCTACAAATCCAAACCAAACAGGTTAGAAACTTACACGAACGGCTGTGTCCACACCTGCTGAGGCCAGTCGATTGATCTTCCCATCAGCTCCATATTGGAAGTCTAAGCTGTACACAGGCTCCTTATTATGCCACGCTATTTCACAAGTGATGACCTTCATATTTGCTAGATAAAACAGAATAAATACTGGATAAACCCTTGTTCTTATGTCAACCAAAGTTAGAACCGTTTTTGCAAGCAGTGAAGACAGACCATGTAATAATTTCACTGCAGAAACAGAAAGGGGGTTTAAGGAAGTCCATTTTTAAGTACAATTATTTCTTAGGGTTAAAGTTACTGCCTGGCCCCTGCATGAGAAGGGTAATAAAGCCGTATCTCGCAGAGGAATTAAATATAACCGAAACGCAGGGCAAGGTTACAATAAATATTAAATCCCGAGGGCACAAACACAGTTCTCTGTCAGCCCCCTGGGCGCGCTTGTATCCTCTCGGCTGCCCCGGCCCTGCCCTACCCCGGCTCCTGACTACGGTGAGCCCTCACCGGGTAGCCCCAGGCTGGCCCTACGCGCATCCATCCAGGCCCCGGGGTAAAAACTACTGTACTATCGGCGAAGCACTGAGAAGCCAAAACAAAGGCAAGACACGAAGGCCCCGGAGTGGGCAGGAGGCAGTCCGCAGTGCCACAGCCACCCCTCGGCAGGGTAACCGCTTTCCGGGCGATACCCCGAGAAGGGGCAGCTCCTCATAGACCGGAGGGCCAACGAAAGCCCCCGCCGGAGACCGGCGATCCCCGGGCGCCTTGGAGCGTGCTGAACCACACGAAACGCAAGGCGCTGGCTGGCGACATCACTCCGAGCACCCGAGCTAACTCCCCGCCAACTTCATACCCTGGCTTCCCGCCCCCACTGGAGCCCGCTGCGGGACTCCTCTTCCCCGAGGGGAAAAAGGGAGGCAGCGTGCGTGCGTGTGTGTCTGTGTGTGAGGAGGGTTGGGTTGTGCTGCGTGTGTGTGTGTGCGTGCGTGTGTGAGGGGGGGTTGTGTTGTGTTGTGTGTGTATGCGTGTCCGAGGGGGCGGTTGTGTTGTGCTGTGTGTGTGTATGCGTGTGTGAGGGGGGGTTGTGTTGTGCTGCGTGTGTGAGGGGGGGGTTGTGTTGTGCTGTGTGTGTGAGGGGGGGTTGTGTTGTGCTGCGTGTGTGTATGCGTGTGTGAGGGGGGTTGTGTTGTGCTGCGTGTGTAAGGGGGGGTTGGGTAGTGCTGCCCCCCCCAACCGCCACTAACGGCCGGGGGGCGCGGGGCACGCGCACCCCCCCCCACAGCCCCTACCTGCGGCGCCGCGAGGCCTGGCGGCGCTCCCGCGCGGACGCGATTTTCCCGCCCCAGCCCGCTTTGCGCATGCGCGCTGCGCCCTCCCGTCCCCTATCCCCTCCCCCCCCCACATAGCGCTGTTGTGCCGCCCGCAGGAGCGGCAGCGCCCCCTGGCGGAGGGAGCGGCAGCGGCAAGGAGGTGGCCGGGAAGGACCCGGCGGGAGCCCCGGGGACCCCGGATTCTCTCTTCCCTTCCCTCCACCCCTGTCCCGGCCGGAGGTTCGGTGTTTTCCAAAAGGGGTGTGAGGGCTCGCTGGGGGAAATCCACCAACTCTGCGGTGTTGGCCTTTGCCCGCGTTTTTTTTCTGCCTGCGATGTGTTTGCCCTGCTTGCTGACAGTTTAAAAAAAAAAAACCAAAACCTCAAAGCAGCAGAAGAAACGTAAAAAACACCCAAAATAAAGCTCTACAACTCATCCCCCTCCCTCCGCCTCTCCAAATAAATACGGCATTGCTGTTTTCGAAATTTTTTTACACTTAGACTGGTCAAAAAGCAACTGATCCCCCCCAGTCCCCCTATCAAACACAAAGCCTTCTGTTTAAAATCAGGGTAAAAAAAATTGTGTCCTTAGAAACTGGTATCTACTTTTGCTTCTTCTCCCTGCCCCTGTTGGGATAGAAAGAAAGTAAAAGAAATATATTCCAAATCTGATTATTTTAGAATTGATTATTTTAGAATTAGAGATAGAAATAGAAGTGTGGAAACCTGTAAAAGTTTTACCTTGTAAAGAATGGTATAGAAAACCATGTATTCAAGATTTATTAGTACCTCGTTAGGTAGCAAGATAAGGATGGGACTGTGCATACCAGAGTGAGTTAAGTAGAGATAAGAGAAAGTTGGCAGTAAAATTCACGTTAATCACATTGGAAGTTGCCCAACACCAGATAGACATTATCCAAGAGAAAGAGGTGAAAAGGGCACAGTAAGGAATACTGTTTACTTCATCAGAGGAAGACTATTTACTTCATCCTAACGACCACCTAACGACCACCAGAGGGAACCACGCAAGCGCAAAGGGACTGATGCCGTAATCCATCAATGAAGTAATCTACACATGAATATGTATTAAGAAATGTTGTAACCTGTTGAATATGTAATTAGATTGCGAAATTTTCAGGGATAAATTACGGCCGCATTGTATGGTTTCTGGGAATCAGATTTGGGTGCGTACCCCTGGTTCCTGAGGCCTCAAATAAAGCACCACATATAACCTCTCCCGAGTGGTTATGTGTTTGTCTCAATGCTAACACCCCTATGGCTTCCCTGCTCCTCTTTGCCTTCCCAGGCAAACAGTCAAAAGAACCACTGGCCACAGGGTTACAGCCAAAACTTGCCTTCTGAAGACTTCACCAGTTACTGCACTGCCTGTTGTAACAGGTAAAAAAGCAGAACACAAAAATAAGATATTTATTGTACACGGATTCTGGAGTGCCCCTCCTATGAAGACAGGCTGAGCCGGGCCTGCGGAAGAGAAGCTCCAGGGAGACTTTATAGTGGCCTTCCAGCACCTGGAGGGGCCTACAGGAAAGCTGGGAAGGGCTTTTTATAAGGACATGGAGTGTCTGTACCAGTGGGAATGGATTATTTAACTAGAAGAGTGGAGATTTAAGTTAGACATTAGGAAGAAGTTAACTGTGAAGGTGGTAGGACACAGGCACAGGGAGGTTGTGGCTGCCCCCTCCTTGGCAGTGTTCAGGGCCAGGCTGGATGGGGCTTGGAGCATCCTGGTCCTGTGGGAGGTGTCCCTGCAGCCCCTGGCTGGGGGGTTGGAACTTTAAGGTCACTTCCAACCCAAACCATTCTATGATTCCACGATAGTTTTTTTTTCTTTTTTTCCTTAATTTTTAAAAAGGACTTCAGAGAGATATCCACACAAATATGACCAAGCTTAGAAAGCCAGGACAGTGCCAAGTCCGCGTGATGGATTTGAAATCCTATTGGCACAGCAGAATGCATGGCAATGCATATGCATTGATTATGACACAACTGCTTTATCCCTACTCAGAACATGTCCATATTACATGTCAGTCCAATCCTTGCCACAGCAATACCTTGCATACTGCAGTCTCTTACTTGTTTCTAAATGCTCTGATGATCAAGTACTGGCCAGGGAAAAACGGTCTGCCTCAGCCACAAAAATATCAGAAAGAACTTTGAGTCTTTCATGCTGGCCAAAAGTAAATTTACCTAGCCAAAGGTGAATTTATCAAGGAGAGCTGAGCAGACCTACCCTGATCCAAGAACTTACACTCACCTTTGCATTCCTGTTGCTTCTGCCTTAGCAGCACCACGACAACAACTCTCTAACAAGTCTTTGAAGCGGAGTTTTGTCCCAAATTCTAACACAGAAACAGTCTTGTAATTGGGTAACAGAGTTCGCCATGTGAAAGTAACCATCTGAAGAACCCTAGCCAGGCAGCTGCACTGGGGCTCAGTTAAGATTCCCACCTGATCTGAAGGCATGGTTGGTTAGCAAAAATTATCTGCTCACAACCAGATGGATCCAGCTTGCTCTTAAGACCAAATATGTAAAGAAGCCAGAAAAATTAACCATTCTGCATAGTATTTATTTATAAACAAAAACATTGCATTTGATCACATATCAGTTTTGATCCTGCAAATGCAGTTTTATATATTGGGGTTTTTTTTTACTTTTATTTTTTACAAAAAATAATTTTAACAAGTAAATAAAAAGCATTTCCATTAGTCCACTGTTCTCCAAAGTGTAAATGTACATTGTAAATTTGCAATTTTTAATATAGACATATGCTGTATTTTACCAGTTGTAAGAAACTCAACTATGGTCTGATGAAACATAATAAATAATGATTATGAAATGGAAAACTACACACCAATAACTGGAAAATACAAACTTTTAAAAAGTCATACGAACAGTTATATTACAGCCACCTCTTCAAAAAATCATTCAATTTATCCATTATAAAGTACAGGAGTATTGCATTACCCTTATTGGCATATTAAGAGCAGAGAGCATCTTGAAATAGAAATACTGCCCACAGAAGAAACTGACTGAACTACAACTAAAAGGAATATAATTCAATTAAATCAGGACAGTAGCAGTGCAAAAGCCAAAAATATTGGCTTTATAAAAAAATATGCTTCCTAGAAATGAACATATCAAACACTATTTCATGATTTTTTTTTTCAATTTTTTTAAAAAACTTTTTAAAAAGTAAGAACCATTTTTTTTGGATGACAAATACCACCATAAAGTAAAAGGTGGATTTGCTATCTTTGCCACCTTTCTTCCCATTACTAACAGCTTCAAAAGAAAAAACATGCAATTGAATGAAAATGCTGTCACCACTGTAACAGTGATTTCTGAGTACCATTTCTTCCAGAAATTATTTGCATGAGGATTAGAGTAGAAGTAGTGGCTTAAGAGTCACTGTAAAACATCTGGGGGCCAGAGGAGAAAAAAAGAGGAGAGGGAAAGGGGGACTCACATGTCTTACCTATTATAAATGATGTCTAAACTTTAAGATAGCATAAATGAGTTACAGTTGAACATTTTCAGCTTTAGTTCATTCTGTTAACACCACAGATAAGGAAACCTGCCTTCTTTTAAAACTATTTCCATTCAAATAATTAATCTAAGATTTAGCAGACTGATGCATGCAAAGTCATCATGGTACCATCTGATAGAAAAGTAAGTTTCAGAGATAAATCTCAGCACCCTCATATTTCAGTCAGAAAGACCCCAAGGCAGACTACATGTTTAATACTGAAGCAATCTGGGTTTTGAGATAATACATACAAACATTTGCATACAGCACAGAACCTGTGTCAATCCTGTACAGCCCTGAAGTAAGGTCTCCAGGTCTCAAGTGGCAGCACTAGATGCAGAGCAGAGGTGGCTCAGGACTCCCACCCCAGCTTGTTCTCTCCAATGGTCCACCAAGATGCTTCTCATGACACCAGCTGCTTTTGACTTGAAAAAAAGCAGGCAAAAACTATGTGTAAAATCTGACCATTGAAGCCATGTACTGGTACATACCTGGACCCCTCAACCAAAACTGCTGTGTTCAAATAGAACTACAGAGTAGAACTGAAGATCCTGCTGACTGTGCTCACATACAGACAGGTTCTTAGATGTACAAGAAAACAACGATCAAGTAGAATGGGCAGGACACAAACAGGCATGTAGTTTCCATCATGGAAAGGGCTGAAATATCCTATCTGTATCCTATGGGTGTGTTTATGCTGCAAAACTATGTACAGATGTTCTTTAGTGACACAAGAAAATCCAAAAGGCAGTCAAAGATAATCGGTTTTCAGGATAAAACCCTTGAAGAATTTTTCTTCTTTTGGTAGTAAACCACAAATATTACCCATATGGCCCAAGTTTTCATTTACTAGTTACACTTCTATCCCAGTAATGCAACATACAACACTGCTGTAGCAATGAAGCAATACTGCAGTACACAACAATGCTACGATTTGCTCTGGGAAGGTAATCAAAGAAGGTAAGAAGTTTGTTTCTTTTTTTTTTCTTTTTTTTTTTTTTTTTTCTTCATTTCTAATATATTCTACCACTTAAGATTTTAGAAGGTGAAATAATTACAAGTATTAATGCTTATAAGATCAGAATTCAACAAAAAAAAGTTTTTGTACAAAAAGTATTAAGATTCCTAATAATAAAAATATTTGCAAATTTAATTACAAATACATTTTAAAAGCAAAATCCTTAATTAAGTACAATCCTTAATTAAGTCAATATTGACAGTGTTCCTTTAAGAGGAAGTGAAGGTAACACCCGCTGCATCTGTTGGGAACATTTAAACACAGAGTATATATACACTTACTGGTCAAACTATGTCAAATATATAAAGTGAAGTAGTATATACAATTTTGAATCTACAGAAACGTTATAATGGAAGATCAAGTAAGAGTTTGCTAAAATCTTAATACTAAGTACTACTGATTTCGTGCATTTGTTCTACAACTTGTCCTAAAATTTCGTCTACTACATCAATATCATAATTTACTTGCTGCAAGTCCAGATCAGGCATGATTGTAGCTAGAAGTTGTCCAACATTCACTCGAAGAGAACGTAGTTTCAGGCTGTAAAGAAATAATTAGATACAATTAAATGCAGGTGGAGTTTTACATTCCAATACACAGCACTTTATTTAACAAAGCTGGAATAACTTTACACTGGAAAGGCTCCATACAGGACTTAAATAGACCAGCAATGAACTGATGTAGTTTCCAAGCGACATCAAGATAATTTCAAAATCTACCAGTTGTTCAAAGCTGAGTCTCTTGAGTTTAAAGTTTGAAGGTTAGTATTCTCTTAGTTTCAAACAAATTACTTAAGGATTAAACTGAATTTTGTCTTTCCAAAATCAGATCAGAAATGCTTCTGAATGCTTTTAAGTTATCAAATAATCACCAGCACAATCCTTTATCCCACACCTTTTTATTTCTCAAAACAATAGAGCCCCAGTATTTTTATACATTTAGAAGCACAAACGTCTACCATCTATGGGAACAAAAGCAGAAAAAACAGAGAGTAAGAGAAGGCAAGAAAAAATAGGTTGTCTAAAGGCTTTAAAATATTAAGAGTAAATAAAGGTTAAAATTTACATGTAACACAGGGAATATGCTATGTTTTTCTTTTTGCTTTCTTTCTTGGATCCCCCTGCTCTGTCTTCTTCCTGATCAAATTGCTTCCAAATCACCCATTCCTTCCCTTGAGCATTTCCTTCTACCATCAGTTCCTTTATCATCTCCAGTAGCCAGTCTTCACAGTGCCACCATATCCCAATAGGACTTGTGGTAAAAGTTACTCACAAGTCCTGCACATGTTTGGCAATGCTTTTAGGGAGCACAAGTCAGATGCTGAAAAACAAAAATGAAATGCTGGAAGCCAAAGGGGAGACTGAACCCAAGAAAAAGTTAGATTGGAAGGGTTATCTGGAAATCATCCAGACCATTCTCTCCTCCCTCCCAGCCCTGCAACACACATTCAAAGCAGAGCTACCTGAAGTCAAGCTGCTCAAGATACTCTTGTGTTTTGAAAATCTCCAAATATGGAGATTCCACCATCTGCCCACATCTCTTTTTCAGGGTTTGACTACCCTCGCTGGGAACAATTCTGGCCTCTCATACTTAAACAGAACTTCCCTTGCTGCAGCTTGTGCCTGTTTTCCTATCATGGTGCTCACGAGAAGATGCTGGCTTCACCTTTTGTACACCCTTTCATTTGGCACCAAAAGAGATTAATAGTATTTCAAGGCAGCTCACTCTTTATAAGGCTATTTCCTGCAGCTCCCACCTCTGTATCAGATGCTCCAGGCCCCTACCCATCTTGCTAGCTCTTTAATAGATTTGCTGCAATACATAAGTGTCAGTTGCATACCAGGGAGCCCCAAACTGGACAGAATATTCCATTTTCAGCCTCACACTGGCCAATAGTAGGGAAGAATCACTTCCCTCAAACTGCTGGCTGAACGCTAGTCAAATACAATCCAGCAAGGCACTGGGCTCTCCCACCATAAGAGTGCACTGCTGGCTCACACTCAAGTTTTAGCATGCCAGCATTGCAGGCTACCTTCTTCCCAGTTGTCTCCAACTTGGTTCAGATGCATGGGGTATTTCCAACATAACAGTGCCAAACTCTGCAGCTGCCTTCATTGACTTTCCAGGAAGGTTCTTTCAACCCATTTAATTTGTTAAGGTTGCTCCACACCAGCCTTACCCACCAGAGTATCAATAGTTTCAATTTGATGACATTGTGAATTTTACAGATTTAATTTCGCTTCCTCACCTGGGCCATTAATAAAGGCTTTAAAGTGTTGCTGGGCTTGGTATTGATCCATGAACTCAGCAGTCTGGTCAATTTTATGACCCACCTCCTAATTTACCTATCCAAACAACACCTCACAAACTTCATGATATTACAGCAGCCAGCCCATGTTGAAAGCTTTATTAAAATGAAGGTCCACAGAGCTGGGCATTTCACTGTAAAAAGTAATTGAGGCTGCAGAGGCATGATTCACCCTCAGTAAATCCACACTGGTTGTTCCTAGTCACCTGGACAATCATGGGGCTACAGGAGACCTCCAGGTAGATTTGCTCCATGGTGTTCCCAGGAACTGAGGCTACACTGAGCAGCAGCCTGTCCTAAATACAGGGATGATGACTACCTTTTTCCAGGCAACATGAATGTTGACTGCCACATCTTTTGGAGATATTATCACAAGGCCTACTGTCCGCCAACTGAGCAGCTCCCTCTGGTCTCATGGAACTTGTGTATGTCCAGTTTGCTTAAATAGTCCCTTACTTCATTGTTTATTACAGGTAATTCTTCACTCCTTAAGATTACCACCTGGCTCACAGACCCATGCAGTAAAAAACAAAGTAAAGAGGGTACTAGGTCCCACAATAATTTGTGCCTTACACACCTCATGTCCTTTACTACTAAGCACCTGCCCCACTGAACTACAGGATCTGATTTTTTGCCTCCTGTTATTGGTACTGTGCTTACAGAAGCCCTTATGGATGCCCTTCACAGGCATTGCCTGTTTCAACTCCAGCTGAGCTCTGGCTTTCGTTTCTATTCTACATGCCCAGGCAGCATGCCTGTATTCCTGCTGGTCTGCTCATCCCTCCTTCCATCTGGTGTATGTACTTCTTCTCAGTGTTTGCTGTTTCTGTTAACAAATTCTCTTTGTAAGTTTAATCCCTCATTTAGCTCAAAATTACACTCTGGACACAAACTAACTTCCACACAGGATTGGACTGCAGCTGTAAGTCCTCACAGGAAAGGAAAAGTTTCCAAACTGAAAGTAAACTCTTCTTTAGAGTACAATTGATCCAAGAAAGAAAAACAGAA
This sequence comes from Phaethornis superciliosus, assembly GCA_023637945.1. Lineage (NCBI taxonomy): Eukaryota > Metazoa > Chordata > Aves > Apodiformes > Trochilidae > Phaethornis > Phaethornis superciliosus. The sequence continues at coordinate 107,138,463 of JAJQWJ010000001.1, read as the reverse complement.
TATAAAAGAGAAGTTCACCTACACAGCATAAGATAATGATGACCCTCTTTCATGCCTCCCTTCTCCCTGTTCTGCAAGTCGTGTCTAGAAATTATATAACATTTTTGGTATTTTAAGAATTGTCAGTATGGCATCCTATTGTGCAATGGCCAACCCTGCTCACACAAATATATAATTTTTTTTTTTTTTTAATTAAATGAAACACTGGATTAAAAAAACAAATGTTACTGAATTAGGAGTCACAAGAGGCAGTACAAAAGAATTCCAAATCTCACATTTTATTACAAGATTATCAGACATAACTTTCATTAAGACATTTCAGATACAGTCACCCAGACAAAATCATGCTTGAAATGCAGTCTAGAAAGAACAAAATTGATACCTTTCTCCATCAGAAAAATTTACTGAGTCTTCTACATTACTGGTGGTAGAATCATTTGCTTGTGCTACTGCTTGTGGAATTGAAGCTTTTAACTGTGCAATTTCTGCTTTCAATTCTTCACATTGACAGGCAAGTTGATTTTTTTCCACTTCTAGTAGTTCAATCTGGCAAGTAAAAATAATTTCATATATCAAATAAAACGGTAGTGGATGAAAATAGATACCAATTTCAATAGTTTAATTTCGTTAAGTTTACTGCTTTTAATTAACTTTTCAGTGAGATTTTAAGGTATCACAAGCTAGACAAATTGCTTTAAAATAGCTGTCAGCTTAACCACTGTATGTGTGCTCCCTCTAAGCCTGCTCAGTCTCTCATCTTGCAGTAAGAGCCACTCTGAGCCTTGCAGTTTCTCTCAAGTTTGCTTAATTCTATATATGGAAGAAAAAAGCAGAAGCTTCTAGGTAAATTTAGTATTTTTCCCCCTTTTAGGTGGCTTGATGAGTAAGACTGAACTAAACAACACACTGTGTACTGCAACTGCTACAAAACACTTCAAAATAAAAATAATTTAACTGTTAATTTGAAAGATACCACTGTTTCAACAAACATACCTCACTTTTGTATCTGTCTCTCTCAGTACTGCACTTGTCCAGTTGCCTGAAAACATCATCCAGCTGCACAGCCATTTCATCTACCTCGCTCTTATTTTCACCATCGGCACACTTGCTGCATTCAGTTTTTAAGTTCTGCAGAGTACTGCATTGCTCCTTTAGTTTTGTTATTTCTTCTAAGGCCTGTTCATAGAGGACAGTCACTTCTGCCAAACTTTTTTCGTGACTGTTTTCTTCTTGAAATGAAGAAACTGTCTCAGTAGACTGATGGCACATCTCTTTTTTTACATACTTATTATTCATCTCTAAAATTCTCTGTTCCAGTGTTTCTACTTGTTTGGTTAATACTTCACATTTGGCTTGGTACATTTCTTTCTCTTTGTTTAATAATTGCAGCTGAATTTTCAGTTCATTTTCAAGATTTACAGATGTCCCAGAAACACCATTAACACCGTGCTGCTCAGTTTCCATCTCTGCCCTGGGAACTGGAATAGCGGTTTCATCTTCCGCCTCTTCCTTTTTTACAACTACATTTGGGAGCTCTGTCTGTGTTGCTGAGCTCAACTGTTCACTTTTTGGTTCTGAAGTAGTTGCACTGCAAGGTTCTTCCACATTACAGTTTTCTGGCTGCTTCTCTTCTTGATCCAAATTAATACACTCAGTTTTTACCACAGGAACATCAGCATCTGCTGAAGGCTTTGGAGTACTGCTCTCCTCTAAAATAATGACATCATCATCATCATGGTTGTTGAATGTTTTGTCATTTAACCGAGGTGTCTTTGAAGACACAGGTGTCATGCAACTAGGTGTCTTCCGTTTAAGACTGAGAAGCAAAATATTAAACTGGTTATTGTATTGCCCAAATTCTGCAAAGATATTTATTTTCAGACTATGTTTAGTAAACCTATAAGCTTTTATTAAGAACTACTCAGTAACTGGAAAGGGAGGTCTCCCTGCATTGTATTTTAAGATGGGTAGCAAAAAATGCCTTTCCCATGAAAAACAAGTAGCTGACATCCACACACTAAATCATTGCCTTCACAGTGTTCTGAAACAGCCTCAGTATTTGCAGGAATGCCCCCAGTATCTCTTGCTTAGCCAACAGAGGCAAAGGAAAACATACTGCAGAGTGTGGTTAACAGAAGTCTTTTCCTGAAGAGGCAAATCACTAGGCAATTTTTGCTGCATTCACTTTTACACTTCACAAAGTTTCTAGGCACCTTTAATCAACTTGCTGCATCCTGTACTCCCCAAAGTGACATATGAATTTTGGCAGCTATCACTTGAAGAAGGGACAATACCCAACACCATCATTTTCATTAACAAGTTAATAATTTTAGAAATAAACAGGTATCTACTTTGTACAGGTTCACTAACCTGTTATCAGAATCAGAATGAGGTGAAGAAACTGATCTATTTAAAATAAGCAGAGGTCTCTTGACAGAAGCATTTGATGTTTCTGGTAAAATTGATCTTGGAACAGCTTCCTTCCCAACCACAGGTGAGAATGTTTTGAAGTCTTTACTTGAAGAAACAGTTGTTTTTAGAAACATTTCATTATTGATCTATGAGGTAATATTAGTAAAGAATAAAAAGTAACAGACATTAGTGGACTCTTCAGAAGAGGTTTAAGCAGTTCTCCTATCTGCCAATACTTAAAATTCTGACCTACACTTCTTATGTATACTCCAAAGATGTCCTTAAACCTGGGCTGAATATTTTGCAGTAAGAAAGGCTACCTAGACTCCACATTGCAGAACAGTTTTCTAAACTTCATAATCACAGAACCCCTCCACCACTTTACTGATGCTCATGAAGTACTTCCCCTTCATGTCAGTTTAAGACAGACAGCATACTAGAAAGCAGCAAGTTCTGTATCATAATTAAAGAAATTAAAGAGTTCTGCCACATTTCTCAGAGGACTGTGTAGAAGCCTGGGCAAGAGATTTTCCCAAGCTCTCTGTCTGAAGTCTGACTGTGCACAAAGTATGGGACATCTGTTAAAGCTGCCCATAATTAATTCGTTTAAAATGAACAATACCTTATTTTTAGAAGTTAACTTTTGCACTTGTGTAAATGCAATGACAGAAGAATGAATACAATGAAGTATATACCAGGTAAAACAACAGATCTTCTCCAGAAATTGAGTGATCGTAGGTTTGCACTTTACTTTGAAAGCAACTTAAGCTAAATCACACTTAAGAAACTTGATTCTGAGTTACAACGTACACATTCTGATCACTCAACCACGCTGTTTTTCATCTGCATTTAATCTGACTTTAAATACCGCCTTGCAAAAGCACAGCTACAACTGGTCTGTCCATTCCCAACATCCCCCAGCTTTAAGGACATCTTTGCTTTCATATCCTCATCATATCTCTCTACAACAAAAGTAGTTGCTTTAATTAGATGTTATGCCATTAAAACAGGTTTGAGTGGCTTACATCTTTTATGGTACTTTTTTGTGAGAGGGTTTTGTCCCTCTCACAACTCTTTATTAACTACTACAGAGAAAATGATGGTGCGTTTTCCATCATCAGACAATAGAGATGGGTTTGGTTTCCTAATTGCATAACCTGTACAGCCATTAAAGCAAAACAGGATATTGAAACAGTCAGCTGGCCACTTGCTACAGCAAACTATCTCAAAGTCTGTCCTGTTCAATCAAACTGCACTGTATTGTTTCCAGCAGGAAAAACTCAGCTACCAAAGTCAGTTTTCTATCAACTTCAAGACTTACCTGATGGGTGTACTCCAGTCGCTTCTTCAGTTTTTCCCTGTCTCTGCACAGCAGCAAGGAAAAATAAAAATTCAGATGTTAGATTCAAAATGTTAATTCATTATAAAACCAAATCAACTTCAAAATCAAAAACCAAACACAATACTCCTTATTGCAGATAGATACAATAAAGTTCTTATTAATATATTCTGGTTTAATGAATAAACATTTTTTGCATGGACTTAGAATTTAGTTTAGCTAAATTTCAAATAGGTTCTCTCTCAAATTAAGATTTTTAAAAATTGAAAAAAAACCCTGAACTCCCACTTCTAGAATGCTTGCAAGCATTACTTAAAATTATTCCAGACATTCTTTTTCCATACACATTCACTAAGAATCCTCTTATTCTGAAAGAAAGGTACTGAGGTATTCAGCTGCTTCAACGTCGACCTTGAAATAATTCAGGTCTCCTAACAGCCCTAGTAGCTTGTTTCTTTTAACATCCCAAACTATGCTTATACCACCTACTATTATGAAACAATGCCCCTCTTTGAGAGCTGTACTTCAACATCAATTGTTGCATTGCTATCATTAGTATATTAACAAAAGGGGCTTTTGTCATTTGTGACTTTCTAATTTTGATTTAGGAAGGCAAACAGGTATTAAGTCAAAGAGAAATGTTAATGTAAGGCCAACATGCTAATAACAGAGAAAAGAACCCTTCTATTAATCTCTTCACTGCTATTATCAAGTCTTGATTTCAGGGCACTATTTTATGGCTGGATATATTCACAGAAGAACTTGCAATTATAATGCAGGTTAGAGAAAAAGGCATTTAGTCTTTGCATTCTTCTCTAGTGTTGAAATACTTATGAGAAAGCCTCTAGTACTCACTTCTTCTTGTAAGTTTTTTCATATGTAGGATGTATTAAATCATCATCTTCTGGTTCTTCTGGCACATTACAATTCCTGAGTTCAGGAGGGAAGGAAAAAAACAAGGTGACATCCATGCTTGTAACAGGTGATGAAAAAAGAACTAAAAGCAGTATTTAGATGTTCATCAAAATCTTAATTTTACCGGAACTGCGGGTCAGGGTTCAGTGAGCAGTACCACTTATCCGGCAAGTGCTCGATTCCATCTGGCAGCTTCCGCCATTTCAGACACCCATCACACTGCACCCAGGTCTGATCAGGTTGTTTTCTGTAATGGGAAAAAATATCACAGCTTTCATACAACAATTTTCATGACTGAGTGTGAAACTGTAATAACATTATGTAAAACTCTTCTATTTACAAGTGATACTCACTGTATCTCCTCAACTGGCAAAGCTAAAGGATGCTCTTCGTTTTTCTTTGTTTTCATTTCATTCCAGTAATCATTAAGCTTTTCTCCTAACGCTGCTATTGTAAGTCTAAAAAAGAAAAAATTTAAAAGACCACCTTGATAAATCCCAGCACAGAAAGAACCTTTGCAAAGTACAGTGAAAGAATAAACATATGAACAATTCTAATAATTCTTTTTGCACAACAATATGCTTTTTGCTTTTAAAGCCCTAGAAATTAAGAATTGCGTGAAATCATGTCTGTCAAAGAATTTACTGGAAATATGAGCTGGAGCACAGAAAAAAATTAAATCAAAGCTTCTAAACTCAGAAGCACTGTGAATGTACAGTGCAAAACCTGAAGCTACCTCACCAGTTCAACCTCAGCCATGGAACAAACAAGTGCTGTTTAACATCTGTCAATCCAGTTGTTAGCTGTGTATTTGGCTAATGTTTCTGAATATACATTAACTGCATGTTAGTGGTTATTTTAAGTTCAACAATACTACACAAAGATTGAAAATGTATGATCACTTTAATGCAGTATAAAGTCTACATGCTGCTAAAGGGAGCAGGCTAGTCCTTCCTTACCTTATTATTTAGTGGGATTAGTTTCCTGATTAGGGGTCATCACGCAGCTCAGTGACTACTGGAGCTGGCAGACACAGGAGGGAGTGATGCAGAGGAACAACAAAAAGCCTCACAGGTGAGGCAGAGGTTAAGACTGTCTCTCACCAGCATGCTAAATCTACATCAGAGTAAGGTGGCTGGGTAACCAGAGCTTGAAACTCAGTCCCTCCCTGTCTGGCTTATTCCAACACCTTTACCATCCCTTGAACTAACACACATGCTTGTGCAGTGAACTAGTCTGACCTAGATGTGATCTAGATCACCTCTGAACCCAAGTCATGAATTTTGGTGACAAAAAACAGGAAAGGGCAGACATAAGCAGTAATGCATAGTTGGGAGAGAGAGGGAAGAAGGGCAGATCAGCTTACAGTGATCATGGAAGTACAGCATCAATTTTATCTTTCTATTTTGGGCTGGAAAGTTACCTTCCTAAAACTCGTGGCACTCTTGAAAGTATCATCCTTTATAATTCTGCTAACTGTAATCTCACATACTTTATAATCTTACTCACTTTTAAGTAAAGTTGTGTTTTATACCAACCTCCTGGGTAATACCCTTAACCCTGAGTACTGCGCAGAGAACTCCCAAACTTCATCTTGCTGAATGGGTTGTTAAAAGAGATTAATTAGAGGAGAAGGATTGAGCCCAGCCGCACCTAGGCTCTTCTCTGAGGGAGTCTAGAAAGCAAGGGGGTCCAGTCCAAATCTCCCTGGGTCGACCCTCACTCTGAGGAACCCTGTGTGCACTCTGTGGGATGTCATATTTTGCTGGGCCCCCACATCTGGGGAGCCAGTGCTCACTTTTTGAGACCTGACAGTGCTGCACCCACCTCATGGGGCGTGACAACCTTCATAAAAGATCTCCCTAATATCTCTGTGCCCACATTACAAGTGGTTTTAAAAAGAAACAAGTAACAAGCATTCAGTGCTCACTGTGCCAGCCTGTGGGAACATAGTGTAAGTCTTGGTCAACACAAATTGCTATCTTAGAGCTTTAAATCCTCCCCCTCCATCAAGGAAATTGTTAGTGCTACCACACAGAAAATGGGTTCAAGGAACATCTGTACTGAAAAAGCTTAACACAAGATATATTTTCCAGTTTGACTGATTCCCTCACCTGCTTTACCATGTGGTCTTAATAATGGCTCTGCTAGCACAATGGTGGTAAAAACATGGGAACTGCTTAAAACCTGCAATATCACAGCAAAGAGCAGCACAAACTGTAGGCACCATTCAAAGGCACAGGCAGATTAAATTTAGTGGCTATAGCAGCTACCAGGCTTGCTGCTGCTCCTCCAGAGGGCTGCTGGTTCAACAGCAAGAACAGCTAGATTTATCTTGCTATAGCCCTTCAATTGCTACAATTAACAGATGTGTTTATTACAACACTCTGTAGTGGTTTCTGGGTTATCTTTATATGCAGAGTTGTATAAATCAGCAAGTTAGGAAAGACACTATGGACAGTTCAGGGAACCACAAATGGCTGAGGGACAAAACATGCAGCTCGAGAAACACAGGTGTCTTCTGCCAAAGGTTTGCAAGTCAATACCCTGAATTTCTAAGTCCATGTTGAAAGCACGTGATAGGGCATATATACCCTGCTTCTTTAAGGGTATCTGGTCAAAGAAGCTGTAAACAAGAACATAGATATAAACCTGACTGACAAGGGAGGTAGTGGTAAGAACAAACCTGGTCAATCACACTAACTGGTAAGGATATGTAGTGCAAGAATGCTTATTTTTCCAGTCAGGAGGATAAAGAAAGGGAAGACTATAAACACAGAGTCAGAACACCAGACCAATTAGCATTAACAGAGACAACCACCACAAATAAACCTGGCCAGTCACACTAATTAACAGGCTATCAGCAAATTGCAGGCAAACTGGAATGTTGCAATTAATAAGGATGCAAACCTGGAGGTCCACAATGTCTGGAGGGGATCAGTGGAACTACACCAATTGATGAGACATGAGGCAATGCATGGTGAAAGGGAAGCAGAGGGGAACAAAAAGTGCAGACATAAAAGGGTATACAAGGAGCTGGTCACATGGAAAACAGGGGTGGTCAGTACACTTGTCAGGATGATCCTTGGGCCTGATCACCACAGGCTGTCCTATCTTCTTGTATCTTTTTATTTAATTTTTTCTCAACAATCTCTCTGCATACTCTCATTCTCTATCTCTTGTGTATCTGTATGGCACGGGCTGTCAACTAACTGTCAAGTACTACTGAGAGCTTTGTGTGTGTGTGTGTGTGTGTGTGTATTTGGTGCCAGCTCCTGGTGTCACACTGGTGGTGTGGTGACAGCTACTGCAGCCAGTGGGAGTCTCTGCTGCCACTCAGTGAGGCAGGAACAGTGCATCCCTTAAAAAACAGCTCCCTGGGTGGATCAGCATGACTGAAGGGCTCAGTGATGGAAGTGGGTTGCAGCCTGTGTGCCTGGTACTGGCTGGTAGTGGAAATGAGGCTGCATCTTCCCCAGTGCAGTGAGGAGCAGGAATCCCTGGATTCAGGCAGGAGTATCAGCCAGGCAAGGGGGCAGGCTGGGATACCCAAAGGGACTTACAAGTATGGTGTCTCAGTGGGATGAGTGTGTGAGTGCACACACCAAACATCAGTGAACATTAAACGAGTGAACATCAAACTGCACTAGCCTGGCACACAGGGGATCTGTGAAGCAGACAGAAGGCTCAGAGATCCAGGCAGGGGTACCAGGAGGACAGAGGGGCTGTGCTGTTACTCCAGGAATCCACAAACGTGCATGTGCTTCTGAGTTAGTGGCATGTGCCTGCCCTCACTAGTGAAGCTCTATGTCTACAAGCCAAGGAAGAAGAAAGGGTATAACTTGGAAAACTTGAAAATAAAAAAATTTGTCTCTTGAATCAGCAAAATTACATCCAAGCTAGCATGAGGCTGTGCAGGCATAGTCTGCTCTGTTTACAACGTATTAATCTTACTTCTATCAGCAACACCTCCCTCCACAGCCTGACAGCCTTTCCCCTGTCTACTATCCTTAGAATTTATCAAGGCATCAACACTCCCCCCCCCTCCTCTGTCAGCACTAAAAAGGCAAAACGCTAATCAGAATGGCTCCTGACAAAGCTGCCAGACAGGTAATGCGAATTGGTACCAAATACAAGAACTAAAGAACTCTGGGAAAACCTGAATACAAAGGGAATATATCAATTCACAACCTCTGGCAATAATTGATGAGAAGGAACTTTTTACTATAAAAATTCAGAGGAAAAAGGGGGAAGTCCGAAGCAAGGCAGAGACAAACCAGCAGCAAGAAGAGAAGCGAGCGTCAGTGAGAAGTAACAGCGACACCTGTGGCAGCGATTTTCTTTGAAGAGTGAAAAAGCAATAAACTGCTTCCTTTCCCTCTCCTCTCCTTAATAGCCCTTTCTCCTGGGTTGATTTATTTGTTTAAATACCTGTTTTCCCTGCATTTTTTCTCCCACTATTAACTCCTTCCTAAGACTCCTTTAAACGTGGTGTCATTTCCCCTGAAATAAATCATTGTAATTCATTCAAACCATAAAGCTGGTTGCTTTTGCAATTTGTAGGATGTATATACACAGCAGCTAATATAATTTATGTTATATAAAAATATAACATAATAACAGTTATGGACTGTGACAAAGGGACTTGGTTGTTTATGTTTTATGTAAGTCTCATATGTAGATGCACCCCATCAGTGGCAGTCTGTGTAAGCAGCCACATCACTGTCCTCAGTGAGTGTGTGCTCACTGGTTGAACCTGCAAACAGGGAAGTGGCAGAAACTCTGGGTCCCCAGGCTGGGCTCCTGTGGCTGGGAAAGGAGGGAGCCTCAGGACACAGCTGCAGGAAACGCCCAGGAAATGCCCAGTAGTGCAGGGAAAAGTAAACAGCCTTGTCGTTGTTAAAGAAAGTAACAGGGGAACAATTCTCAAGGCTGGTATTCAGGAAATTTTCCCCAGACAGTTTTTACACCTCAGCCTGAAACTGCTTAGGTAACTCACCTCTTCCAGCCTTTTCTTCCCCATGTGCCAGCATTCCTTCAGAATGCCAGCATAACTGACTTGCAACAGAGCACTATAAGCAGGCTTGGAAATCCACCTAACTTAAACAAATCATCATGTCTGGAAATTTTAAGTCAGACTAAATTCCCAGTCTGGTTCACAGTTTAACTATAAGAAATATCACACTAGATATTGGCTGGTGGTATGGATGCAGATATGTGAAAAAGTGGCAGTCTTGTGCAAGAAACAAAAACTGAAACAACGCAAAATCTCAAATCTTTGCTGCCTTCGGGATGGTCAGGTATTTTAAATGCTTTATGAAGTAGCAGAGGATTTGAGAACATTCAAGTCCACTCCTAGGGAAGAAACTGAAAAGAGCTCAAAAACATCCAAAGCTTTTCCAAAAAAAAGGCCAAACACACTGTTATGGCATTTGTATATCACAATTTTGATCCTGTGCCATACAAACATCCACATCTCAATTATTATGTGCCTGTTTTACAATCAGTGAGAGGCAGAACTGCAACCAGCACTTCCAGGGCACTTGCCTTATATAGTATATGATACTCTAGATCTCTGACTGTACAGTGCATGCAGGATGACCAGTGTAGATGTAAACATTCCACCCCTGGTGTACAGAACAGTCATGCAGTTTAATGATGGAACACACTTTTATTCCTACTACTTAGAAAAGAAGCAGCCTATAAGTATTTCACAGTGAACTACACTGTCCATTAAATAGGCTACATAATAAAATATACATTTACCTGTACTCATTTGTGTAGTCAAAATCTTGTTTATTATGAGTTGGTTTTAGGAAGTTGCATTCAATAATTCCAACAACACCAACACCCATGTTGTTTGCCTGTAAGAAATTAAGAACTATCAGGAAAACCAACATGTCCTCTATGCTAATACTGTTAAGACTCTTATCCAAAAGGAAACTCTCCACATAAGCCCCCTGAATAAAAACTCCTATGTTCCACCCCGCTCTTTCCTCCTAAAAGATATACTCAGATGTCTGTTTTGTGTATCCAGCTTAATTTTGAAGACAAACATTAAAACAACTGCACATAAATTAATACAATTTTTAACTGTTACACAAACTAAAACAGGTGGTTTTATAAAACACACATTGATATCCAATTTTCCATCTATTTTTTTAAAACCTGTGCTTGATTAAAAATTATTTCTAATGATGTTAATACATTTCTGACCTTTAATTTCCTACCTTTAACTGACATCCAACTCTTTCGTAAGCTTTGATGAGTCTGTTTTTATGGTACATCATTATCCCATAATGATCTTTGTTTCTGCAGTTAAATCCAAAAGTAATTCTTACTGTTTTAGCCTTTTACCAGATATTAAGGAAAAATCTAGTTAAACTCATGTAACAGAAAAACATAAATTACTCTGAGTCTTTATTCTAAACTAGATCTTGGAACTTTGTTTTAATATTGAGATAATTCCCTCAGTATATCTTTATAAAAAATAAAAATAATGAAAAAACATAATATGATCAGCAGAATTCAGACAGTTCACTAAAAAAATAATAATAATAGTAAAAATCACAATTAAATTCCACGTGTTATGGTGTAAATCTTAGCAAAGGATACATTCAAAAATTTTGGCCTATATATATCACGTTCAATGAAGGCAAGGCTTTTGGAAACCAGCTGTGTTTTCACTTTTTGTCCTCGCAGAATGATCTGCATTGTTGGCTTCAGATACAAAATACTGCAATAAGCCTACAAAACATACAGTAATTCCTGTTATTAAAAAACCCCCAAACCTCCAAATACCAGTATTTTACAATACACATGCTTAGGAAGACAAACTACAGTTTTAATTACATTTTATGAAATGTGTTCTTTTCCCCAACATGAATCCAGAAAAAGAGCAAACGCAAGTGTGCGTAATAACCATACACGTATCACAAATTAAATTAATAGCAACTGAAGAACTTTATGAATATGGCAAGTTAATCAGGTGTCTGAAGATGCAGTTTTACTAGTAAAAGAGCTCTCACACCCACAACCATCTCTTCTCATCTCTTATCCAGAGCTTAAAAATTCTACTACAAACTTCAAATCAAAACCAAGTGTTCTTTGTTCCAAATGACTGCACATCATCATATGATAATAGCTACACAATCTTCTTATAAACATGTAGACCTATGAATTTCAATCTGCATTTCATTTATCATTATTTTTACAAATTCTAATAACTGAAGTGAATACAGCACTTCAGGACTTGAACACTGTAGTTCAACTGGAAGAATGCAGATGAACATTATCCATGAGAACACCTAGTAATTCTAGATGGTCTTTCTTAGAAAAAGAAGCCTTCAAAGCTTATCAGTCAATAGGGAAGACAATGATTCTATCAATTAACCTACAGAAAAGCCTTGTCCCTGTCTGTATACATACATTCCAACAAAAGAACTGCTTCCTAATTCCCCTACTTCTTTTTGAAACCTAGGAATGACGTTTTAAAAGATCCACAAGTGCCTAGTGTCAGTATTATATACATGTATACCTTTGCTACAATGAAATGTTTACTGTGCTGACAAACCTATTTAATTTCTGAAGCACCTGTCTGCATTTCCTTCTTGCTCTTTAGTCAATAATGATGCCTACATTTAACAGCAAAAGTTATTTGCAAAACTACTTTTACATTTGCCTGTCCCTTCTGTCTCTCCCAAGTCATCACTTCTGTAGCATAAAACATTATATTAAAACAAAGACATACACCTTCCAGCTTCACAAAATAAACATATTTTTAACTATGTTATACATACTCGCAGTGAGTAGTCACTTTCTGGAACAATTTGGTCCAGTCTCTCTTGTTTTTTATATCCTCTTTTGCCTGTTTCATCTAAGTCTTCTGGAATTCTGATGTCGTATTTATCCTTGTCAAAGTCAAACTCTGTTTTTTCATTTTTATCTCTAAGAAATAAGATTAAAAACATATACTAATTATGGGGGGTGGGGAAAAAAAAAAACCACAAGAAAAGATATTTTGGTGACCACAGTGGATATTGCAGTGAGGCAAAAGAAATGTAATTACTTGGAGCCATGGCTGCTTTTCTCACAGATCTGCAAAAATTCACATAAACAAATCTCACCAGGTACTTTCTGATACCCAAGAAATACAAGGGAAGTGACAGCAAGACAGACATTAATGAATTCTAACTTAATTCTAAATAGGTCAAACTTCAAAACTATAAGCAGTTAATATCAGCTTTAAATTCATGGTGGACCAAGACACACACACTCCCTACCAATAAAAAATTTTGAAACATTAAAAATTGCCTTCCTAAGATATTTAATGCTGCAAAAATTATACCCATTACAGCTTTCCAGCTCAATAACTACAACAATTTCCTATTGTACCACTCACCAGATGTATACACTACATTTAGCTGTGCAGGATAATGGTAGTACCTCTGCACAGCACTGAGATATATCAGAGTGGGCAGAAATATTCCAGAAATTAAGTATTTTAATTCTGAAACAGCTTTTGCTTCTAAAAAAAGTAGATTCAATTATAACATACTAGAAACTACAAGAACTCTCTCCAAGAGTGTTAGTTTCCACAACTTGCCATGAATACACTCCAAAATTCAGAACACGAAAGTTACACTGCACAGTCAGCTGAGTTCACTGTATTTTCTTTTCTTCAAGCAATGAAGTAACACACATTGATAAAAATGTGAATCATACACATAAACAAATAAATGAAAGTCTACCTTGTAAAGTGCAATGGGTAAATACTCATCCAGGTGTGGTTTCGTGTCTTCCCACCCCCTGCCCTCCCTGCCTTTTTTCTGATGGGCAACACTAGAGACAAACTGAAAAACATGCCAGTTTCTTTCCAAGTCCAAAGGATTGAAACAGTTCAAAACTCCTTCCTCTGAACACCTTTGTATTTCAGGTATGTAGAACCACCTTAAGCAAAACACTTAAGAACACAGTACAAAGTAGCAGCTAGTGCCTTCACAGTTAAAGGCATGCTAAAACTCCTTTGGACAGAGAGCCAGAAAGGTTCCCCAATAAGGAAGCAGCAAAGATGTGAAGGAAAGAGAAAGAAGATGGGAAGTGATGACACCCATCTGCCACTGCTACAGAAGCAGCTGTTAAAAAAACAAAACAAAGCAAAGCTTGAAGGCTGGAAATCTATACTGCCATCAAGCATCTCACAGATTCAAGCAGATAAATAAGATAAATACACACAACTGTATTTACATTTGTTTCTATCTATACAGTTTAAAAGTTTAGAAAGGTCTAGAACCCTCTATAAGGATACTGCTGACTCCAAACCTAAAAAGCCAGTAATACTTGCCTGTACCTAGAAATATTTTTGTTTGAATTTTTGCATTCATAATTTCATAGGTTTGAAATAACAGACAATTCATCTATTTCAATTTTCCTTCTGGCAAAAGCAATAGTATCTTATGAAAGGAAAATATGAAGCTCTTTACATTCCCTCTTCCTTCTGCTTTGTTACTAGAAATATTAGCAACAGTTCTCACGCAATATTACAACCCTTTAGTCATGTGAGCCTGAGTCTAGTTTCCCAGTTACAGCTAACTCCCCACAGTCTGTTGGAATTACTCTATAACAAAACACTTGTATGTATTCATACACTGAAAGATAACCCAAATAAGAGGTGTAAGGGACTGGATTTCATCTTACCTTCTAAGATTCCAAATAATAATTCTTGTTCCTTTTTTCCCCATTATAGCATCCAGCTCTGCCAGTAATTTCTCCTCAGTAGAAAACAAAGAATGTGTTAAGATGGCCTTCAGGCTGTTTTTGGATTCTGCTGGGTCACTTATCTGTCGTAAGCACTGTGTTAAGGATAGTATCTTAAAATGAAGCAAGCTTTCAGAATATAAGGACATTTCTTTAATAGTATCTTGTACTCACTACACATTTTCATTCTGCACCTCAGAGCTCCTACAAAATTAGACACCTTAACAAATCATAGGCTTCTTTGCATCTCACAATTCCCTTAAGGTGGCTAAAAAAAATAGATTTCCTTTACTGAGAATATAATCTAAATTTTGAACGCACCCACAACTTTTCATTCAAAAGTTGTTGAAAGGATATGTTGGTTGTTAAATGTCACTATAGGAACCATGACATGTTCTGCTTTTGTGACTTCAAGGAAAGTCTGAGACAGCAGGCCGACGCTCATGGTATCCCCATTCTTGGTGAAGACTATTGCATCTTTTCCCAGGCGCATGGATCCCGATTTAAACCCGTTTCCATACAGTCCCACTGGAACACGGCCATTCATCATGGATTTCTCACTGAAGCCAAAGCTGAAATGTATGGAAAGGTAAAGAGATTGTAAAAGCTTCTATAAAACTTGAAAACCTACAAGATGCATGTAAGGCTTACCAAATTAGACTTAAAACATGAGTTAGTATCTTGACTTTAGAGACGTGGGACTACAGTACAATGAAACTACGTACAGTTAAGAAAACCCTAAAAGTTACCTCTTTAGCATAGCTGCAAGAATTCAGGGAAATTTACTGTCATCTTTAAGTATGGAAATGAAAAATTCTCTGAAATCTTCTATTTACAATACTCCAAGGGTTTGACCTGTATTCCTGCTTGCTAACTTAACCTAAAGTGATCTTGAATAAAAAAATACAATTAAATTCTCCTTAGTGCCACTAAAAAGGCAGTATGGAGAGTGTGGAAAGTTAAATGCGAATGCTGACAAAAAGGATAGAATGAAATTCTGAAATAAAATACAGTGACAAAGTTGCATAAGTTTTGTTAGCATTTGTCTATTCTAGAGTCTCACTTGGATAATCACTCACTTTCAGAATTGCTAAATTTATTAACAAAACTAGATTATGTAAGAAAAAGTAATAAAAGAAAATGCAAAAGAGGTTATCCACCTTAGCATTTTGTGGAGCTTCTCTGAGTTCATACCATTTCCATTATCAGTGAATGTCAAGCAGATATTGTCATTTATCACTGTTTTGTCTATCCATATCTGTTTAGCACTCACATCTGGATCATAAGCATTATCTGAAGAGAAAGAAAGCAAACAAAGGTGGGATACTAAAAAACGAACATTTAACAAGTCTTAGCATATTTTAAAGTTCAATCCTAGTGGAGCTGTAATATGGTAACTCCTCCAAAGTTACTTAAATCTCTATGTAGCACACAACGAGCCTTGTCTAGCAGGAATACATTTACAACCAATTTGCTGAATGTTAATCTTGCAACACTGCTAAACAGCCACTTGGAATAGCTGTCTGTAAATGTATTATGGTGCTACCTTGCACATGTTTATTTGATAAATATGGCAGTTAAACGTAGCTCATTAGTCACAGGCCTAGGGCCTTGGAGAGTCACATGCTAAACTAGTGGAGCTCTAAAATTTCAGCCATTTTTCAGCTCCACAGTTAGGTATACAATATAGTTGCAGAACTTTTGCGCTGGCACTGATATAAATTTTCCAGCTAAGCCACTGAATATTAGTCAACTGTTGGACAGAAGCAAGAAGACATAGTTTTTAATAATGTAATGTTATACTAAAAACTAAATCGCCTAATTCTGAATCTTCTTTATAGATGACAACATTAAATCAATACAGTATGATCAAACAAATTCCATCAAAACCTGGCAAACCTTGCCTGAAAACAACACACAAATTCCCTGCAATTACAGATGACTAATATATTATCAGAAAATTAGGTGGAGATAAGCAGCTCAAGTGAGAGAGTAGAAAACGAAAACAAGACAAGTTTCTACTTTCAGTCCCTGTTGCAATATGTACTTCCTCTCAGACATGCAAGCACCTCTTCTGACCAGCTCTAGGAAAGTTGGTTATTATTCACTCTGCAGACAGTAGCACATTGCTAAGATACATGGCTGCAACATCATCTTACCTGCTATGGTAAGATGATTTTTAATTGCAAAATGAGATTTGGAATACTACCACAGCTTTGGATAATCAAATCTGAAACACTACATTAAAAAAAAATGTCAAGTACTCAAACTATTGATGTACATACCTATAAGTTCTGCAATTGCACTGAAAGGCCAGGTGTGACTGGTAGAGTTGGTATGCAGGAACTTTGGACAAAGCTGAAATAAACCACAAACAATGGCATTAGCTCTTTAACAATACCAAGCCTGAAAACAGTAAATAAAGTTGCATTAAATTAAGCTGTTATGTACAACATTAGCAAAAGGCTCTGATTTAATTTACTTTTAGGTACTGACATACTAACATCTTTTAAAGAGGACATTAATACAGCTAATAAAGAAAAAAGACCATTCAGCACAGTATCATACCACATTCTGAGCATGGATCAGAATGTGTCATTCTGTCATCATGCTGTCAAACTCTCTTGATTAAAATATAAAAAACATACATATTAAGCTTAATGTCAAAAAGTGAGCAGCACCTAATAAACTCAGTGGCTTACTGTCTGGAGTCTTTGCTCCTTTTGTCCATTTTAATGAAAATCACCTGTCGGATTACCTGAACTGGACATTAGTGCTTTTAGCAATTTGATCTCATACATTTCACCTCACTTATGATAAAATGCCACCAAAGGAAAACAGCTGCTACTAGGATTAGATATGAATATGGAAGTACTGTACCTACTAACAGGACATATATAGATGCCAGTGACTAAAATATTTTCAAGTAATCTTTTGATTTATTTTCATATATATATTCACCTAGATCAAACAACTGGTCTAAATCTCTCTGATTAAATATCCATATAAGTAAATGGAACTAAATACCCACACAACTTCAGGCTTTGTCAGTGTAATGTTTGGAGAAATTTAACTGCTGAAACTGATAAAGTTGCATTTGCATCACCACTAAGAATATCTGTAATTATACTTTTACAAGGCCTTTAACACAAACTGACAGCACACACCAGCTTAGGCCTCAATGGCATGGCTATGTTGATGTTATAAAAAGCAATATGCACAAATACAAAACAGTGGAAATAGTTGTACGGTGCAGTTACATCGAAGTCCATATTATTATAACATGTAGTTAGAATCAGAAAATTTTAAAGTTGTGTATACATATCCATACTTAATAAATTTTAACAGAATAAGTAACATTGACAAGCACTTTTATATAGTTAGTAAAGTCTAGATAAAAGTGAGCAACCACTTCAAGTCTCCAAGTTTATTTATCAGTGAAAAGTGATAAAGCTCCAAGCAAGTTCTACAGCTGTGAGCCAGGTACCAGAGCAGGAATAAGGCAGCAGCAGCCCTTGTTCAGATCAACATAAATTCACAAGAAACCTCACCTTGATTCTAAGGTCATAAAAAGCACGGGACACACTTTCAGACTGCAACCTAATCCCTGCATTTCTCCATTGACTTAAGTACAAGCATGAAGAGACATCACACTCCTCATTGCTATCTGTGCTTTAGAAGTCCCAGTTTCCCGTTTTGGCAGATTTGTTAACTTGAGTCAGGCTATATCACTGTGCCCCTTTCGTGTCCCTAACATATTTACAAACAATTTAGAATCCAAGAAGTAAATTTTCTCAAGTCTATTAATTTCACATATTCCACAGCACGTGGTTAACAGTCTTTCGGTTTCTGCCTCTGCCATACAAAAACTCGGGATCTTAAGATCTCTGAATTGTTCTCTTTACTTCAACCTCTTACCATGCTGGCAGTATTTGTTCCTTTGCTTTCTAATCCTCACAACCAAAACACACAAGAAACAACCGTTTTAAACTTTTTCCATCTGAAATCCCACCTTGTCAAAACATAAACACTAACGTTCAAAACAACAAAACCAAAAACCTTACCACAGAGATGCACATTCAAGCATTCGGCATCTGCTCACCACGCTGCTAAAATATTTCTCTTCTGCTACCCAGTGAAAAACTCCAACCACACAACCCAGGTAGACTAGGACCTCTAGAGTTATTACTGGCATTGTAAATTAAGAAATATGGGCTTGGCAGTGAGTCCTGACTCTAGTTTTGGGAAAGGCAAAAGTTCACAGTTGAGAACGTCCTCTGGCTCAGAAGGAACATCAGCATCACTAACACCGCTGTAATCACGGGTAAATGCCCTTTTTGCTGTGAAACAAAGCAAACCTGCTCACAGCACGAAAATCTCTGGCATGCCTTGCCAGTGCAACACAATGCTTTCCCATCCCTCATTTCACTGCTGAATACTAGTGATTGACTTTGAAAAGAACCTTTTAAAGAAACAGCTTCCTCAATAAATTCTTGAATAACACTGATCTGAAAATCGCCGTTTCAAGGACAGGCTGGAAGGTGATACACAAAACTGGGAACCTGAGAACTATTTACATGAAATTAGAAGATTGGAACAAAGGAATAGTAAGAATTTAATTGTTAGCTCTAACATCACTCCCTGATAAAAGACAAGGCATCCCATGGGGTAGCTGTTCTCGGGAAAAGCTGCCTCAGAGCAGGTACCAGGTTGCTCAGGGACATGACTGAAACAAAGACACATGACAAAACCATATAAAAAAACCACAGAAAATAGCAGTCTAAGGCCATTCCCTGAGTAGTATTCTCCAGAACACACCCAGCAGTCAGCCACAAATTATTTTCTGATGAGTTAATCAGGAAATATTTAAGCCCATTTCTTCCCCTTAACACTGCAGTTCTTCAAACCACCATTTAAGTTCACTCATGAATAACTGAAGTGAAGTCAGTACAGTAGGAAAACTCTGACTGTTACCTAGTTCCCCGGTGAGCCCTCACTTTCGGCTGTGTTAGTATTACCGTAGCACAGATGATTTAAGTTGTCTTGTTCACTAGGCATAATACATTTTTTTACAAAATGGGTTTTGGTTACTTTCACTTTCTCCTGCAACTAAGTGCAGCCAAATCCTTTTCGGAGACACAACCAAACCTCCCCCTCCTTCAAACTGCATATTCAGTGCAAATTATACAAAAGATTCAGCTGCATGAAGAGATGCACCTCCTGCAATTAGGACAGCAAATATTTAAGAGTAAAGCTGCTTATCTCTCAAAAGAAGCCAGACAGCTTTGCGATTTTTTATTTTCCAAGAAAACTGGAACTCTTCCATCCCTAGCAAAGCACAAGGCATGCAAAAATGAAAACAGCACTGAAAAACCTGTCTTGTCTTATAAAAGTATTCTGCAGCTTTTGGGGGAACTCCACTGCCATGTTCAGCCTTTTGCTTTTACTGCACCTGTCTGCTTGTTCCTTTCTTCCTCTCTCCCAGTTATGCTAGTCCACTTACATGACTGTGTAATGAAACACATCAGGGAGCTGATCCAAAATTAAAATAATTTTTAGATCTTATTTTTAACCTGGAACACTTCCCTGAACTCTCATCATGCAACTGAGAAAAAAAATTCAACAGAGCAACAGAAGGGATAATACCAGCGTGGGAATGAGTTAACAGGACTGCTCACACTGCCTTTGTTGCTTATATATAATTCTGAAACTAACAGAAATTTTTTTCTTGTTAAACCAGCATATTTCCAAAGCATATCTGCTAACAGAAGAGACCGTGACCATCAACATTCTCTTGGTCTCTAGAAAACAAAAGCATTTTACACTGTAGGACACAACCTGGTTAAAACAAACAAAAAAACAAAACCAAGAAACTGTACAGCTGCTTCACCTCTTTAGCAAAAATCTACAAAGATCACAGCTTTCAGTGGAAAAAGACCGTGTGTAAACTTTCACATATGACTACTGACAATTGAAACAAACAGCATTCTTAAAGTTATTCAGAAAGGTACCAATTGTATTAACACTAGATTACATTTCTCATCAGTATCTCTAAGAGTTCAGTAGTTCAGTTTGCCGAAGCGGTTTCAACTTGAGAACAATTTTAAACTCTGCAGTCTGACTTGTGATATGTAGGGTTTTTTTGCAAAGTCTGATTATTAATGCTAATACATTTTTCCGTTTTAGAAGGCTAACAGTGCATTAAAAAAAAAAAAGAGGGTTAACTTCGTGTTACCTAAGGAAGAAAGAGAACACTTCTTTAATAACATGTAACAGACAAACTGTTGATTTCAAAAACTTGCAAGAATTGGAGACCTGAAATCAAAGAGTAATTCTTGAACTTGAAGGACATTCCTAGATGACCTCTGCAATCACGAGAGCCTATATTAAGATAATTTAAGCAGTACTGAAAATGTACTAGCACACGTTTTTCACCCAGCTATTTGACAAGCCATAATGATTCCTCTTGTTTTCACTACTCTGTAAGTAAAGTTATGAACCAGGTGTTTGTAACTATCTGAGAGACTTAAAGGCGCTTCATCAAGCAACTGATAAAGTAGCTTTAAATTAATTTGTACTAGCAAAATAAAGAAATGACCGATTGCCCCAAAAGGCCAGCAACGAGCACCACTGACTTTGAAAAGCACAATACAGTAGTGGAACAGCATGCACATTCATCAGCTTTATTAAAACGTAATTAGACCTCTTGCAAAGAGCATCTAGGATTTTAAGTAACAAGCTCCTACCTAGAGATCACAATTACGATTGCGTTCACATCGACATCGCTACAAGACTCTGAAATCCCCTCCCGTCCCTCCATAACCAACCCACCCACAAGCTGCCACTTCCCCTCCTCCGCAGCCAGAGTTAACCTAGTTGATTTTTTTTTTTTCTATTTTTTTTTTCACCGAAATCCATGTCGGAGACCCCACCACGGCCAGCGGCATCCCCCGGGGTTCCAGCCCTCCTCCCCCTCAGTCGGGCGGGCAGGTGGGGAGCCCCGCGCCTTTACCCCCCGGGGCCGGGTGAGGGGGGGGGACACTGCCGGGGACACCCCAAGACGAGAGCAGAGCCTAAAGCAAGGACGGGGGAGAGGCGGTGCTGTTTTTCAACACTCGCTCGACAACTTTTTAGCCCCGCAGAGGCAAGGCGTCACCCGCAGCCCGGGCAGACCCCGCTCTCACCGCGGGAGCGACGGCCGCAGCGGCACGGCAGCTCCCGCCTCCCCAGAGCCGCGGGGCCTGGCACAGACACCCCCTCACCCCATCCCCTCCGTCGGCTGCCAGACACCGGCGACCCCACGCCGGCCCTCCCTAAACGGGGAAGAGAAACCCCGTTCCCTCCAGAGCCCCACCCCGCCCGGGCCCCGTTCTCCCGGGGCACCGGCGCCACTCACCGCGCTGAGGCGGATGCCGCCCTGTGTTTTCGCCGCCATCTTTAGTGCCGCAGCGAGAGCCGGGGCGGGAAGTGCCGGGGAGGGGGCGGAGGGCGGGCAGGGGGGGTGGGCTCTGGGGAGCTCCTGCGCTTCCGCCTCGCCCCCTCCGCGCTCGCTTCCTCGCCCTCTCCCGGGGAGAGGCGGCCCTGGGCACCCACAACCCGCCCGCTCCCGGCAGCGGGGGCGGTGGCCCCGGGGGGGAGTAGGAGGAGGGCACTGGGTGGGGCCGCTGCTGCCCGCCCGCTGTGAGGTCGTAGGAGGGGAGGTGCGGGGCTGTTGCCCAGGCGGGGTTTTTCTTCCGAGGATGCGAGGTCTTCGAGTATGTTATGCGGGCACAGTATGTTAAGCGGGGTGTTTGTTTTGTTTGCAGTTCTGCGCAGAATAGGGAGCTAGGTGGTATTTCAGACCCTTAGCTTACTCCAGACAGGCATATTTATCCCGTTTAGCAAGCATCAAGATCCAGCTTTTTTTACACTTACGGGTTAGAAACTTAACGCTGCCAGTCTCATTGGTTAGCTGTACTCCCCGCTTCTGTTTAAAGGCACGGTGTCCTTTTAAATCAAGGCGCATGTTCAGCGAGGAGCGGTCTTAATTGGGGAGGGGGAGTTTCTTTAGTCGGTGGTCCCCATCTCCCCCTGTCCTCCTTAGTTTTTGTTGACCTCGTGGCACAATGTTTCCTTTTTTTGTTATCTCTCAAGGTTCCTCCTCGGGAGATTAATGGTTATAACGTTTGTTCTCTTATCTCAGTACTTGTTATTCCTGTAACTCTTCAAGATCGGTATAAGGGCCTTTGCCAGCTTTGGTACTCCCTAAGAATCTTCGTTTTGTCATCCAAAAAGGCTCCCGAGAAACCTTACAGAGGCCTTCCAGTGCCTGAAGGGGGCCTAGAGGAAAGGTGGGGAGGGACTTTTTAGAAGGGCACACAGCCCCAGGATGAGAGGCAATGGCTTTTAACTGGAAGAGGGTGGATTTAGTTTAGACGTTAGGAAGAAAACATTTCCTGTGAGGGTGGTGAGGCACTGGCACAGGTTGCCCATGGAAGCTGTGGCTGCCCCCTCCCTGGCAGTGTTCAAGGCCAGGCTGGATGGGGCTGTGAGCAACCTGGTCCCGTGGGAGGTGTCCCCGCCCATGCAGGGGAGTCGGAACTGGATGCCCGGCCGCGGCTCCTGCCTGCGGCGATCCCGGCCTTTCCCTGCTTGAGTTCAAGGTTCCGCATTCCAGCTTCCCCCAAAGGGAGCGGGAGCTGCACGGCCCCAGAGGCGGGTCAGAACTGGCGGCCGCCCCTGGGGGCAGAGCTCCAGTCTCCTGAGGGGTTGGGCGCGGTAATGCCGCTTACGGCGTAAGGTGGAAGAGTGCAGATACCGGCAGCGGTCCGACCGCCTAAGGCGAGCTGGGCTGCGAGGTGAGGACCGGGATCTCGGTCCCAGGTGCCCGGCGGCTCTGGCACAGCCGCCATGACAAGGTTTCCCCGCTCCCCTATGTCCTCCGCTCGTCAGAGGCTGCGCGGGGTGGGATCCCAGGGCCGGGGTTTCCTACAGCCGTGGTTACCGCAGAAGGCGCAGGTCATTAGGAAGGCGGGGAGGAGCCTGCCTGGTGCGAGAGCCTTCATAGGAAGGTGTAGCCCTGCCTGGGTCCTGTAGAGCTGCATGGAAGTAACACAGTGACGTGCGAGAGGCCAGCGTTCGTATTTTGCGTGCTGCCTAGTCACTGAGCGGAATTCCTCAGGTGTTTCATTACAATTAGTATTGACACGTGTTGACAGGTACTGTCAGCTATTGAGGCGTATTTTAAGCTGTGCAATGGTTATTAAATCATGGAACCGCAGAATGGTTTGGGTTGGAAGGGACCCTAAAAATCATTTCGTCCCAACCCCTCTGCCACAGGATGGGACACCTCCCACTAGGCTAGGTTGTTCTAAGCCCCAGCCAGCCTGGCCTTGCCCCTTTGTTGGGATAGAAAGAAAGTAAAAGAAATATATTCCAAATCTGATTATTTTAGGATTGATTATTTTAGAATTAGAGGTAGAAATAGAAGTGTGGAAACATGTAAAAGTTTTACCTTGTAAAGAATGGTATAGAAAACCATGTATTCAAGATTTATTGGTACCTCGTTAGGTAGCAAGATAAGGATGGGACTGTGCATACCAGAGTGAGCTAAGTAGAGATAAGAGAAAGTTGGCAGTAAAATTCACGTTAATCACCTTGGAAGTTGCCCAACACCAGATAGACATTATCCAAGAGAAAGAGGTGAAAAGGGCACAGTAAGGAAGACTATTTACTTCATCAGAGGAAGACTATTTACTTCATCCTGACGACCACCTAACGACCACCAGAGGGAACCACGCAAGCGCAAAGGGACTGATGCCGTAATCCATCAATGAAGTAATCTACACATGAATATGTATTAAGAAATGTTGTAACCTGTTGAATATGTAATTAGATTGTGAAATTTTCAGGGATAAATTACGGCCGCACTGTATGGTTTTTGGGAATCAGATTTGGGTGCGTACCCCTGGTTCCTGGGGCCTCAAATAAAGCACCACATATAACCTCTCCCGAGTGGTTGTGTTTGTCTCTACGCTAACACCTTCACTGCCAGTGTTCAGCCACAACTCCTCTGTGCAGCCTGTGCCAGTGTCTCACCACCCTCACAGGCAACAGTTTCTTCCTAATGTCTGACATCTACCTCCTTGAAAACATTCCCCCTCACCCTGTCACTACACACCCTTATAAAACGTCCCTCCCCATCCCCTTCAGGTAGTGGAAGGCTGTTGTAAGGTCTCCTTGGAGCCTTCTCTTTTCCAGTCTGAACAACCCCAGCTCCCTCAGCCTGCCTTCAGAGGGAAGGTGCTCCATCCACCTCTCTGGTCATCTTTGTGGCCCTTCTCTGGGCTCACCTCAACAGCTGCATGATCTTCTTGTGCTGGAGGGCCAAAAACTGGACACACAACTTCAGATGAACTCTCATGAGAGTGGAGTAGAAGAGAAATATCTCCCTTGACCTGCTGGTAATTTACCTTAAGTCCAGATAGTAAGTTTTCTTCCTACAGGAATTTAAAAGCCCAAATGCTTTACATGCATTTACAGCCAGGAAACTCCATAATGTCTATTAAAAGATAACTATTTGCTAGTCTACAGCTGCTTTTGTTATCCTCCCAATTTTTCATTTTGCAATTTCCGATTTTTACACCTGGCTGGGAGCTGTGATTTTTGGTGGTGGACAGAGAGGAAAAAACACCAGAGATGTAGCTAGGTATTGCAAAAGGAAGTAAAAACAGAAGACTGAGATAATTCCTGATGACTGAAACCTTACAGGCCATGTACTGTTTAGTTGAGGTCTTCAGCAGCAGACCTTAAGGAAATGCTTTTCCCCGGTCTCTTCAATGAAAGCCTTTTTTATTCTCACAATCCTACCCACCAACATAAAGGAGATTAATGACTCTATTGGGGTTGCAAGGAATGCATTGTGCCTGCATGGATGCCTCTGCTCAGGGAATTACAGAAAGCCTACTTCAGCCTCTATCTGCCATTTTTCTTATTCTATACCTACCTGCTTCCTATATTCCTTCCATTTGTTTGCAGAAATGAGATCTAACAATTCCATCTGCTGAGCAATCCTCACTACAGTTAGTTTCACCTGAAGCTCTGGGAACTGATCACCAGGAAACCAGTATTTAAGTAGAGAACCCACATTGGGACAATAATTACAAAAGGTGGAAGTTTGCTGTTACACCCAACATAAATGTCCAGCCCTGCTCTTCTTAGAGCAGACTCTTGGGAGAAACAGTACTTTAGTATTTCTAGCTGCTCTGGTACAGTATTTTCCAGCATACTACAGCACACATGAATGATTTTAACATATGCAGTGTAATCAAACATCAGCCTAAATGATTCTATGATCAGCAGCTTCTGAGGTGCAAGTTAGATCACAGAATGTTACAAAAGATGTACAAACTACAGAGAAAGGATGCTCTGATGATCTATGAGCAGCTATGAAAGCTGCTTTCCACAGTCACTGAAACAGTACTTCTCTGCCCTTAGATGATTTTCAAGCTCAGTTGTATGGAAGGATTTTCTTCCTCCTGATTTAAAATGCAATACTTCCAGGGTGTTTGCCTTGGATATATAAAAGTGCACAGACTGGAGTTTGGAAATCTCTGGCTCACAGAGAAAGGATTATGCAGCAGCAGCCCCTAATTCTCTGGGGAGAGGAGCTCACTCCATTGCCTCTCTGTCTTCCTCCATCTCCTCCATGCAGTTCTTCCAGACACACAAATCCAGAAAACTTGTCCTACAAGACTGGGATCCAGTAGTGGAAAGTTTAGGAATGTGAAAAAGAGGGATGTATGAACTGGAGCACTAAAGGCTTGTGATGGGAAGATTAGGGAAGTGGTGTCACAGTTTTTACCTAGCCAAGTGTAGGGGCTAACACAGACTAGCACTGAGCCACTGCTGCTGGGGTCCAAACTGGGGTCTGTAGGGTTCTGTAGAGCCCTCAGCCACTGAAACTGAATTTGAGAGCTTTTACAGAATCAAATAAAAAATAAAGTTGGTGTGTGAACAGTAAAGGTAGTCTGAAAAATGAGAATACCATTTGAAAAGTTATTTCAAAATAACATTTAATATTACCATTAGAATTACATTCAAATGTAGTATCGAATACAATTAACCATTACTAATGCTCTGTATTTCAAGTTCTGCTGTTCTTTGGCAGTTATCTTCGTTGCACTTACTTTTTTCTTTTTTTTTTTTTTCCTTTCTTTTTTTTGCCTTCAGGAAAATGAAACCTTTTGAATATTTAAATATGTCTCCCTCTGTGTATCATGTGCTGTTGCTATGCCATGTCAAAGCTGAAGTATCTAAAAGAGAAAGTCAAGCTAGGTTATCCTGAAAACAAAGAACTACACTGCAAAGCAAAAGCATTTTCTCTCTTGTCCTTGATATGGAGTTCTAGGGAAAAGTTTTTCAGATTCATCTACAGTTAAATTATTCTGCTTTGGTAGTACCAATGTTCGAGCAGTACAGCCCTCCTCCATGTGGATTTAACAGCAGTAGCTGAAGAAGTAAAATGACTACAGTCAGTCCCATATAGAAAAGGAATAAAGCTACACTGCTAGAGATGCATTTCAGTCTATGTGGCTGCCCCACTACCACCTAAGCAGGACTTTTTTATTTAGAACATTTTCCTTGCTATTCACCCTCTATTTATAATGATACAAGATCTGCTTATATACTAAACTTTCAATAAGTTTTTTGTATGAAGAATTTGATTCTGCTTCAGTGACAGGAGTCTGCAAGTCACAAATATCTAAGGCCCTTTAAGCATCCATCTGCAGAACCACAGGACAAAAGCAAATGCCATGTACAAAGGCAGGAGTTAGAAGCAAGTGGTATTGTTGTAGAAGGTAAGATCATCTTTTATGTTAGAAGTGTTATATAGATTGGGTATGAGTTACAGATTCTGTTTTATAAGTTCTCCACCACAGCTCGGGTGGGGGGGGGGAGCAAGGGAGGGGAGTTCTGATGTCCAGTCCCCTGCACACCTGAAATACAGGCAGCCAGAATGGAACATTCCCTCTCAATGGGAAGGATGAGAAAACCCTTAGTCTAAGTTAACAGGTTCACCACCTCCAGTTAGGGAGGCAACTATGTGGAGATACAGGTTTATAGCTTATGGGAGAACGTAAAACAAAAGGTTTGATGTCAAAAAGGTGTCTTAGATTCTAACAGCCCATTTGAGGGGTGACCTCATTTATAAACATGTAAAGGACGAGTGTCAGGAGGGTGGAGCCAGGCTCATCTTGGTGATGGCCAAGGACAGGACAGTGGGTGCAAGTTGGAGCACAGGAAGTTCCACGTAAACATAAGGAAAAGCTTTTTCACTGTGAGGGTGCCAGAGCACTGGCACAGGCTGCCCAGGGAGGCTGTGGAGTCTCCTTCACTGGAGGCATTCAAACCCCACCTGGACACTTCCCTGTGTGACCTACACTAGGTGACCCTGCTCTGGCAGGGGGGTTGGACTCAATCTTTCAAGGTCCCTTCCAACCCCTAACATTCTGTGATTTGACAGCATCTCCTTAGGATTTCAAGAGAAAAAGTATATTCCCAAGTATGGAATGCAACCACCAGAAAGCTGAAAGAAAAACTACCAAATCATCCTGAGTATCATCAATATTCTCTTTGAAAAATATTGAAGATATGTAAGTAATGAACATAAACATTTTAAAAACATCCTGCTCCATTTTCCAAGACATACTTCAAAAGGATGACTCTTCACTTGTGCTCATTCCAAGAGTATTAGAGATCATGAGTAAATTAGACTTGTACAGATTATTCACATTCTTAGTGACTACACAAATTACATTTCAGTCTTTCACTTTCCTTAACTGTAAAAACACACAAAAGCTACTTAAGTTTCATGTAAACCTATTATAATATTATACCCCATAAAACATTCAGCATTGTCATTGTAAAACATATTGTTCATAGTTTCATTATTTTAGTTTATAATCCAGAGATCAAATCTTCATATATCTGTCAATAAAAAACTGCAGAATAGCCATCCACATTTGTTGTGTGAGTTTACAAAAAAAATAATAATTCCTGGCCTCACAACCTGGCAACATCAAACTATGCATTTTCTATGTCCTTTTTTCATTGGCAAAATCAAGAGTGGTGAAGTCCAGTGTCCAGCACATTTACCTCAGTTGCTGTGCTCCAAATAACACAAGCAGCACTTTACAGTCTGCAGGTATATCTTCTAAAACCATTTTTCCTGTAGGCAAAGGTGTTTAAAAAAACTAAAAGAGCAGGAAAAGCTTTTCACCATGAAAGAAGATGATGAAATTCCCCTCCCAGACAAATCAGCATTGCATACTCAATCAGATAATCCAGAAAATATGAAACTTCAATGGAGCCTATCTTCCTCATTTGAAAAACATTCTCAATGCAGTTCTAAAGCAGGCTGCACCTTGAACACGACTGTAGTCACAGCACTGTGATGATCTCCCTACCTTTCTTTAACATCTAGGAATAGCCAAATACATTCTTTTGTATAAAAAGTATTAAAAAAAAATTTACTTTGATTAGGCTGTTGGTATACAGCAATTTATATTTTTACAGAATTACCTTAATTAAGTTGCATTTCAGAAGTTGCGAAGTGACCTTAGCCACTGAAAGAACAACGTTTTTTAATAAAAAAAAAAGAATTAGAATATTTTAGTCAATTACTTAGAATAAAACCCCCTCAAGTAATGCAAATTACAAAATGTTACTGCATAAGTTTGTCTTTTATGCATGTGTTTGTCTTTTATTTAGGAATCACTAATACTGACGACTGCTATTATAATACAGAGTTGAATTTATAAATATGTTTTGTGCAGCTATTTGCACAATGCTAAGACTTATAAAATAAATTGTTTGAAACGCAGGTGATTTAGAAGTTGATAAGTTTTAGGAAAAATTAAAGAAAGCAGAAGTGGGCTTTAACCTCAGGAAATGGCTTATCTGCAAACTGATTGTGCACTGACATGCAATATTAGCTTTTTCTTAAATTTACTTTCAGAACATAGTTCCAAAAGGAGGTTAAAATTCTTACTTGAAAAGTAATTAGATAAATGGTACAGCTGCTACTCAGTCAAAATATTCTTCCTTTATTTACAAAATCTCTTTAATTCTTCACATTGAAAACAAGTAAAAGAATGCAGTAACTATGATAAATTACCACTAAACCATACTTTTCCTTCCCTCCCAACAGGAACTAAAGAATCCTGCTGTTAACACCCAACTCAGAAGCCTGGGTTTTTGAAGAGCACTCCATAACAGCAGCAAGAAAACCCAAAACATAGTTTCAAAAGTGGGAAAAAAAGAGGAGGCGCAATGCAATAAAGTTTTCCCTTTTTTTGCTGCTTATTCACCATGAGCCAGATGTCTGATGTGCAGCTTAACTGTCCATGTTTTCTAGGAAGTCACATTCCACACTCTCTTCAAGCTGCTGTAAGATCTTTATGCCATTACTGCCAACAAAGTCCAGAGAGAGAGATGTAGAAGTGTGTGAATTCTGGGACTCACTCCTCTTTGCTGTGAAAGCACAACACAGAGTGTTGAAGAAGGGCATAAGCTGGGTGATGCTTGATATAGAGCTGAAGTTCAAAAGAGGACATCTGTGCTTCTTGGAAATTCCCTCAGTGTCTTTTGTTTCCTATAAGCAAACAAACTGAGATTTACCAAGGGTTTTGCACTAAGACAAAATGTTCCTATGGCTTGTCTGAACCCTGTGGTGGACATGTTTTTTTGTACTAAAAGCCTAGAACTGAATCAAAATGCAAATTGTACACATGGTGTACCAAGTTCCATGTTCAGATTTGAGCTTTCATTAAACTGAAGCCTCACAAGTTCAGAATACAGCAAATCTGTACTAGCCTTCAGAATCAGGTATCAAATAAAACCAAAACACAGAGCTATCTCTGGGATATCCTATTTCCTTTTCTGAAATAATTAATATTAAACCTTAATGGCAATTTAAAATGCTATTATGGTAAACGTTTTTGACAAAGTACAGAATGCCTTTTTTAATAAATATTCTTCTATAAATGCCCTGTTTGAGGCAAATTGTTTTAATTGTGTGATTGTGGGCATATTTAAGGGAACAATAGGAAAACTGCCTATTTTTTCCCTCACTCAAAAGCCATATGACCTCCTCAAAATACATATATGAAAGCAGGAAGATAATTTTTAAAAGCCTCATAAATCTTATTAGAATATATGAAAACCTCTTGCCTAAATTAAAATCTTGTAATTTGTTTTAAAAAAGTTAATGGATTAAAAAAAAAATAATCAAGCGAAGCATCCTTTTTTTACCCCGTATTTCATCTTCAGCAGGTCCATGATTCTTTTAATGTGTGGTCTGCATGCCTGATGATTTTCTACCAGATGAGAGGTTACAGTAGATGAATCTGTGTCTACCTCTGGGACAAATGCCCATTTGTACCTGAAACAAATTGATTACTTGATAAGAAGACAAGCAGAAAAAAATCCTTGTTTGAATCAGACATAGTTTAATAGAGCACCGATCTGTTGTAACTATAATTTTATGCTATTACCAGATCCAAACTTGATGAACAGGAACACTACTATAATGTCAGTATTTAAAAGCAAGCAGATGAAAAAACTTCCCGAGTTTGTGCAAAGAAAAACCAAACAACAGTCTCTGTATTTCTCCTCTCCCAAATTTTCGTAGTTAGGGAACCTCCTAATGAGGATGGTGAAATCTTCCTACATTGGCAAGACCAAATTGTTTTTCCAAATACCCCAAATTACATTTTTCTGAGTGCAAATAACTGCACTTGTAAAAAAGCTAATGGATAAATTAATTTTACATGAAAACAGATCTGGAGTCACTTTTAAAAGATAAGAACAGTTACAACTTGGCAAAGTAACTAGGGGACTTACATTTGAAATAACTGCATCTTGTCAGATGGAAATGAGAGTGCTGTGTCCAAAAACTTACAAGCTGATAAGTACAAGGACAGCTCATTCTGCTGTATGTCAGCTCCACCACCATCACTGGAGACTTTCTGTTTGCTTATTTTGCTGTTATTCCTGTGTTAGTTACAATTTAAAAAGGCGCCATTAAAACATAAATACACTAAATGTTTTTCATTCAGCAAAAGAGAAATGTACACATGTACACAAGTGAGCACTTCAACCCCTGTGCAACAAACTGTTTTTCTCTATATGAGCACCGTGATTGATATAAAATGGTGGAAGAACAAGTAATCTGAAATATTCAGGGAAAAGTCAACATGTTAAAATAGTCAAATGCTGGCTTAGCATCTTTTCTATTTCTCTATGCAACTGAGTGGTACATATGTTTTTTTAACCTATCACTCTTTTAGCTGCTGAAAAAAGCCCCTAAACTGTGATTCATCAGTACAAGAAATACACAACTCCAATAACAAAAAATAACATTGTCTCCTCCCTACCTCAGAGAACTCATTGAATAAATAACTACATATTTGCACATACAGAACAAACAAAACTGTTGCCAGTGTTCACAAGTTCTCTAGCAGACAAATGGTAATTCTTACTTTGCTGGTTCATCTTCCTCAGTTAAATCTTCTTCCAGCTGTAGAAACGTCTGAATCTTTAAGGAAATAAATTATTTATGGGGATGCTGAAATATTTATACAACTCGATCACAAAAAAGTTATGCTCCACATGGTATAAGGAACCACAGACTCTTAATTTAGTCTAATGATTTGCAACAAATTAACAAATTATGCATGAGATTACACTAGCAACAAGAAAATTAATGAAAAAGCTATTTTCTAATGACAATGTTAATTTTTTTGTCAAATTACCAGACTAATGTAGAACTGTGAAAAGATTTCCTTTATCAAACAGAAAGAGTATTTTAGGAAGAAGAAAGGGGTGAAATGGGAAAAAAACCCTCCATACACTAATTATCAAATACACATTTCAAAGTACTACTTATTCCTTACCAATTCAGTAACCATAATTGGCCACAATGAGGTTAGATGCTGAGGAGAAATCCTTAACAAAAGAACTCTGAAGAAGAGAAACATCTGTGCAGCAACTATAGAAGTCTGCCCAACACGGAGGTTCTCAGTCAGTCGTTCTGAAATAAGTATTAAAAACAAAAGGGTTAAAAAAACCCAAACCAGCATGATATTTTCCTGAACATGTATTGTTTTGGGAAATAAAAAATGCCTAAAGTGGTGAAACAAACTTTGTGCTCTACCATCAGTTTAGAGTCGAGTCCCTCACACTCTAATAACAAAACTGTGATTGAATAAAAGTCTAAAGGCATGGTGGTTTTATACTGGACAAAATTTTGTCAAGACTGAAATTAAGGAGAACAACAACAACCCAAGAGTGGATGGAATACTACCACAAAATAACCATGTTTCCATTTATATTTCCCAACCAAACACTTTGGAACCCATATTTCTGTCTCCCTCTTAATGAGATTATTTATCTGTTAATATTGCAAGATTCACAGCATCACAACTTTTGTTTAAAACTTTTCAAATATGGAAGTATGTGTTGGAAATCAGAGGCCATTCTTTTTTACATGATTTATATATGTGTTACAGCTGAAAAAAAAAGCAGATGAAATTACAAAGCTTACCTTGTATTAAGGGAAGATAGAGATGATACTGATCAATCTCTCCACTGAAGACAGCGAAAGCTTGCCGCTTTAACAACATTGCTTTTTGCTCAAAACTTGGATACAGTTTTAAGGTGCTGCTCTGCATATCTATAACAGAGATAAGAATTATCTACCATGTAAAGACTTTGTGCATTTTTGGTTGAAATTAATTCCCACATCCTGAAATCTTTTCAAAAGAAAAACTCTCTCTGGATCTACTGCATTGTAAACTTAATTTTTTTAGCAGACTTTAAAAAGAGATTAAAGCTTCATAAAAAGAGATTAAAGCTTCATTTTCTTTTGAAGCTCAAGGCCACTTTAAGGGGTCTTATCCCACCCTTCCCCCCAGGAGTTATTCTTCTACAGTCTCCTTAAGCCTGAATTAGATGTCAAAGCATATTGCTCAAGGGTTTGCTGTACTGGTGTGCCACATTCCTCCTACAGCTCAATGCCCGTATACAGACACCTGCAAAGTCAGCCAGAATCTCCTTGCTTTCTAACAGGGAATATGTGCAAAAGGTCACATGTCAGCAACTTAAAATTATGGCCAAATGTAAATGCAAGAGTTCAACATTAGCACTTTTAGAACAAATATACTTACAGTGTGTTTTAGACATGATCAAATTACAGAATTAACTTAGCACAGCTTGTAGCTGGGAATAAAGTTGACAATATTAAATTATGCAGATGCAGTGTTGTCTGTATTTTACTGATACACTAATATATTAAAAATGCACCCAAGAGCTCAAATGCAAATAGATTTCAAAACAATGTAGAAATAAGTTATCAGTAGCTGATACTTACTCATCAAATCTTTAAACATAGTTTTCTCATGTGTTAGAAGATGATCAATAATGGATCTCCAGCTGAGTAAGATACAGAAGGAATTAGATAATCACAGGAAGTTTTGGTATAGATTCACCTCAGAAGAGATTTTAGTCAAACATTTCATACAAGGAAACAGTTTCCAAGCAGTATCCAATATGCAGACTCTGGTTTAACACATACTGCATTGTAGGTCCTCCAGCTCTGCTGTATGCAGTACCCTAATCAATAAGGGGAGTGTCAGCATAAGACAAGTTAATTCTTATGCACTATAATGAAAACTTGAGTACTTATTTTAACATTATTACATTCTATAAGAAAGTACTAAACATTTTTTTCCCAGTAGTAGCCATTCTCCTTCAAAGCCTTTCTTTGCAAATTCAGAATAGAATCTGAGAGTGCTACAGTCTCATGTCTTACTGAGTGCATGAAGTATCCATCTGGAAAAAAGCTGGATCCATATACAGCTCAAGAACTTCTTTTTTCCAGGCTCGCTTGGTGTAGGCATATCCACTCAATGAGCTGAGCAACTGAGCACCAGCACGAAAACTAGGAATGTTGTAGGCACTAGGGATAGAGAATAGTAATGATAAATATATTTATTTTTGATAAATATATTAATTTTTTTTAAAGTTAAGTTCATGTAACTAGAAAATAAACTCCAGGGTTCCCCAGAACTTCTAACTCAATTCTCTCAACTGAGAGGCATTCTCTCAATGCAGGCTATGTCTGCATTAGCTCTTAAGTCAGAGGTGTTAAAAAAATGTGTGGGTATAGATAGCACTTCAGGACATGGTTTAGTTGGCTGGTGGTGCTGGGTTGATGGTTTGACTTGATGATCTTAGAGGTCTTTCCTAACCTTAATAATTCTATGAGTCTTTGATTCGTAGGGGAAATACAGCTTATTAGAATGGGAACTGGGGGGTGGGTGGATTGCGGGGTGGTGCAAACAGAAGAAAAAGAAAGAGCATTAAGGTGTGGTCAAAAAAAAAATCAGACTTAATGAAAATTCACATGTTCAGAGAGAGTAGTCACCTGTGGTTGCGTAAATAAGGAAATACATAATAAAGCAAACGTGAAATCAATGGCACAGCTTTCTCCTTCTCGTCACTCCGGTAAACCATGTCCAAAAGAGAAGCAAGAACCTTCAAAAAAAAAAAAAAAAAAGAATGTCTCTTTAATCCTCTAGTTAGTATTTCTGACAAAACGGGAAAGCGTGTAATATTTCAGACT
This sequence comes from Phaethornis superciliosus, assembly GCA_023637945.1. NCBI lineage: Eukaryota > Metazoa > Chordata > Aves > Apodiformes > Trochilidae > Phaethornis > Phaethornis superciliosus. The sequence goes on along the minus strand of JAJQWJ010000001.1, from coordinate 107,103,376 downwards.
AGAATGTATGTGCACATTGGATGCCTTAGTAAAGATTTAAGTTCCCACTTAAACTACCAGGAAAACATAATGTAACCTCTGCTCAAAAATATCAAATAACCACCCTACAGATGAGAGCAGCAACTACAAAACTGTTTCCTACTTACTTCTGCAAGGAGAGAAAGAGCTTGGACACTGTATATTGAAGGTGCAGAGGCAGAAACCATTGAAGATAGTGCCACTGATGTATCTAAAAGAGGCAAAATAATTTAGTTTTCCCTTTGGAAATGTTTGCATTTCATTTTTTCTTAATTTTCTTCCCAAACAGAACTGTTTTTTTGTGTATTTGTATTACAGTGAAATGCTTCTGTGCAAGTTGCCACAATAACATTGCTCATGCCCCTTGCTTTTCTGTCCCAGGTACTGCAAGCACCTGCAGTAAGTTTTCATCTGTATTACACAACCTGTAGCTATTTACTAAACTTGCTTATGCTGATTTTGTCACTGGAAGATAATGTACTTTTTTGTTTTACTTTACTGGTCTCATGCAAACTACATACTATCAAATGCCTTTTATTCTTTATTGACTTAAGCAGAAGAGAAAAAGCAGTAGAATGTCAGACAAAACCACATTACCATTCACATCTTCAATGTTGAAGTCATCTGGTAAAATCTGAGGCTGAGCTTTCACTTCTAAGTTCCGGCTAAGCCAACTAGTTTGTTCCAGAGAAGAACCAGCAACTGTCCCTACAGCTTCCAAGATTTTTTGGGTCACTTCCTACAACATAAACAGACAATGTAGCATCAGATGAAAGCTACTGTCACCTGGCCAATCCAGCCATATAGAAAAAATGTATATATACATATGTACACGCACACATACACATATATGTACACAAATGTAGACGAAAAAGTCCTTTTTATAGGGAACATATCCAGAAGATCTGAAGCAGGCACTTTTCTATCTTAAAAACATAAATACTTCTCTTGAGATCAGTTCAAGCAAGAAAATGAAAAGCTGGAAAAACTTTGTTAGCTTAGGAGGTTTTAGTCATGATTTTCCACACAAACCATTACCACTAACATAGTATCAATTTAGCATCAGTCCTGCCACACTTTACATTACATGTAATTTGTCAGAGACATGATCTGAATTGTTCAGCACCTCAGAAATGGCATACTGATGCCTTTATTGTTTTGAACACTGTCCCTTTTTATTCCTTTTATATGCATAGAACATTAAGTGAGGTGGGGTTTTATTGTACAGTAATCTTTCTGTTTATGTCTTTTTATTAGGGGTAAGAAAAACACAGCATCAAACTATGTACATAGTCACAGTTCAGCAGACTTAATTTCTATTGAAATGAAAAGCTGGTGACTCTAATGAAACCAAATCCCAAGTACCTAAAACAATGCAGAGGTCACTTGTGAAGAGGCTGTAAGATGGCAAAACTGTCTTTTTATCATCATGGTCATTTTGCTAGCAAGTCTCTGAAGCAGAAGTGGAGACTTAATTTCTCTGTTGGCACATGAAAGCACTGTAAGCATAACACTGGCTCACCTCATACACAGCATTATGTTGACTCAGAGCCAAAAGTGCACCCACGTAGTTAGGGCTTAAACTGTTCTTAAAGTGTTCCTGTACAATCAGTACAGGAAGGGAATCTTGCCCTACTCTACCTCTTCTTTACATAAAAGGTAAGCTGACAGTCATTTATATTGCCAAATAGAGATGCTCTTCAGGGATAATTATGCTACTATTTTCCTAGATAGTTTTGAGATTTCAATACTTACACCTGACATAAACACATGACATCACACTTGTGTTATGATTTAAATTCTGAGAAAAATCAGAAAATTACTCAGGGAAAATAGCTCTGTAAAGTCCATAGTTGCCACTGTAATTTCAGGCATTTTGACAAAATTTTGTTAGAGACATTCTGTGCTTCATGTCTCTCAGATTTGCCTCCCAAATTTACCAGGCCTAAACCAAAGCATGTGGATGCATATTCACACAATCTAAAAGCACAGATGAATCCAGATAAAAAGTACAGGTCAGGCCATCTTCACTTTTACTCAGGCATACAGTACTAGCTTTATAAAGAAAAAGATATACATATATACACTGTACCTGCAAGTCTTTTTGGTCTTTTTTGTTTTCTAGAGTTGGTGTCCTAGTCACAAAGTCATTCAGAGTACTGTGGGAAAATTAGTTCACTCTGAGTTAGTAATTGGACAGGTCTACTCGATGCATCTATAAACCATCATCTCTCAAATGCAGTACCTGAGAAGAATAAAGTATCCAGGAGGAGCCAAGTTCAACTGCACAGACTCTTTGAGAAGTCCTAATAAGGACTGGAAGTTCTCCTGCAAAGCTGAGACAGGCAGTCTGACAGAAAAGCAATACCAAAACACACCAAATGTGAAGTTAGAGTTAAGATAAAAGCAAGCAAACAAGCAAACAACATATATGTGTAACTTGTTGGCCTAAAAGCTTCCACCAAGATCAGGTCTTTAGATCCTGTCCCTTTCTAGCTGATGCAACATGGTGTAAGTATCAAGCATCACAGGCAATATGCATACATCAGTATATGATAGCAGCACATGCAGTTTGGCAGCCAGCACTGTAAGAGGACTGGGCCTTCAAGGGGAAGAAAAGGGACAAAGTTTAGCTAACTGCTCCACTGCATGCCAGCTTACTTTATTTCCATAGCTTACTGCATACGGTACACTGTAAAGTCTGATATATCCCAAGGCTTCCTTATGAGAAAAGCCAAGTATGTAGAGTTTTAATCAAAGCAATATTTCCAATCAACTGTTTGACCCATGACATGTCCAGAACAGACTGCAGCCATAGTTTTATTGAATTTAGAAGTTCTTTATCCATTCTCCAGGCAAAACAGAACAGAAAAGGAGAAAGTTCCTATGAAACTATACAAATATCTTGCTAATGAGATGCCTGAAGTATGGTGCTCAACTAGGATGAAATGAGGCTTTCAGACTGGCATTATCAACAGATCAAGGGAACATAATGTCATAGCCCAGTTATTTCATGTCTATTCATTACTTAAGAATGAAGTAGCAATAACCATTTCCTACATAAAGGTGTTCCGTGACATTGTAACACAAAGATCAAAGTAAAGCAGAAATAATGATGCTGTCTGTTATCCAAACAGCAGTCAAACAGAAAATTCTCTTTTATTATGACGGAATTACCTTTGAATGAAAGCATAACTGAACTGCAGCACTGGAATATCTACAAGAGATTTCTGAAAAATTAAAGTAAAATCACAATTATTTACCATCAGAAAAAACAAAAAAAAAGAAGGTCCAAGCTCTTTAATACTCATGTTCAATAGTTGGGTTTTTTTGCACAGAAATATGAGGGAATTCAGAGCCTTAATAGAGGACACTAATTCAGAAGCAGTCACATTACTCTGGGACAACCACTACAGCTTATTCAGAACTGTAGGAGCATCTACATGGGTGTGCATAGTAGCAAAACTGGTTTCCTTGAAACCCAACTGGAAGATTGTATACTTAATGTTCAGATAAGGATAGAAAGATAGAAATGTGCCACTGCTAGTATATATGCAGCAGCTTTACAAAAATTGTCAGCATGTTCGGTACTGGAGGACTCCATATCTTTTCTTAACCAATAACTTCTCCAGCAAAATATTCTGAAGGACCTACTTACACTGATGGATCAATACACTGATACTCACATTCTGGAAAACAACTCTCAGAACTTAAAGAGAACCACATATTTCCCCAAAAAAGCCAAACTTTCATTCTAATAATATTTAGAAGACACACTGGAATAGATCCAGCATAAAAAAGTGCAAACATCTTCATGGTTACCTCTTCACCCTTGATTTGTGATGGTTTCTTGACTACCTCTTTGACTAGATGTAATATAGTGTCAATTTTCAATGTGTTAAGTGCACATACTAAGTCCACAAGGATAAGCTGAGAGGCACTGCCCACTGGAGGAATCTGACAAAACAAAACAAAAGACACTCCTCAGATCTCTGTACAAGGAAAAAAAGTTGAAAAAACAGATTCTTGTGTGCTTACTAAAACATCAATATTTATACAAAATGTAAATCAGACAAGTTAAAATCAAGCATGCAATAATTTGTCATATATAGGTCTTCTCCCAACACCACTGATATACTCACATTTCAGCAGAAATTAGAGATATACTACTCAGAATGAATCCTAAGTTCCAGAGAACACTACATCTCTAATCTTTCTCTGGAAATGGATCTGATTCAAGGTCTTTAAAATATAATAGCTAAATTGCAATCCTAAGATTACAATTCAGCACTGAGCAAACAAAAAAAAAGAGGCTATTATTATCAAACTCAAACTGACACACTGTCCTTTTTATTTGATTACTTATTTAGGTTTAACTGTACTCCGGATGTTTTGTGAAAATCTGTATAAATAAAAGCATTTCAGATTTTTCAGTGGTTTGCTTGTGAAAAAACCCCAAAGAATCTATAAACAAGACCAGAGTTTAGAACTGAAGATATAAATGTAACAGTTTTCCATGTAAAGGCAAATAAAAGTGCCTTTCTTTTGTTTCACCTTGATTTTACTTTGATTCCTATGAGGCTTCTTGCTATTCCACACTGCTGCAATTGCTGCCATCAACTGGATTCCAAGTTGTGCTGTCAGTGGATTCATGAAGTCCAGTATTTTAGTTCTCAATGTCTACAGAAGGGAAAAAATAAAAACTAAACTTACAAAGTGCTAAACTTTGTAAGGCAAAGACTATCTCGCAGTCTGAATAACCTTATTCCTTTTCCCAAGATGTTCAGAAAATACACAACACCAAAAGAATATCTTTATATACTTGGCAGTCAAACTGGTTTTGATAATTTGTTTATGAGTTAGTGCATCCCTCTTACAAATGGAAGGAATGCTTGTTAGAAAACAGATTGCAAAACAGAATAAATAACTTCTCGGGTTATATTCGCCCTTCTCCCACTGATATTTTTCACTAGTATGATTCACTAATATCCACAGAAGAATAAAAGAGTCTAGGATTTTTATTCCTTCAAATCCACATTCTGTTGCCTGTGGAAGATGCATACAATTCAGAAGCAGTTGGCACCACAGGAGAACATCAGAATATTAAGAAAATGCATAATGTCAGACAGATCAGGTAAGGGCTCAAATAGGAAAAAAAACAAAACAGGGGAAAACCTTCTTTTGTAGGTAGGTACTGTGCAGCCTGTGAGAGTTCTTCAAAGATTCTGTGAGTCCCAATGGCAAAACTCATTCTATGAACTCTATGTAAAATGCACTAGTGATGGAGGAGATGGTAAGGATTATGAGATACACAAGCAGATTAAAAGAAGTCCTACTTTAGTTGCTTTAAAGTAGACTGAAGAAGAGCCTTTAGTTGTTCCAAAGAAGTCAGTTGGTCTTTTTTGAGAGTCTTCTCTCTTTATAATGTTCCAAAGAAGGGACATGGTATTAATAATGCGAGGCAATTCTTCCAAAATGGCATTCCTAGCATTTCTTAGGTTTGTAGGTTCAGTTAAACATGACTGTCAAAACAAAAATATGAGTATTAAGACATTATATTAGGCACCACAGAGTCTCTGCTCTTATACTATAACTAGAGAATTATAAACAACTTCTGTAATAACAACTTTAAAAATAATTCAGCCACTGTATTTCTGAAATACACTGCTATCAGAGTCTACTGAATTTGCTGTTCACTATTTTGGCACATTCATAATTGATTTGTCTAGAAAACTATTAGGATAACATCCTCTTCTGACAAATGTTATAGGAATAAAAACTGTAGACAACACATCAGCATGTTATCAACTCAAAGGAAAATAGAAGAGTTTTTTAATGACAGAGCAACTGTAGAATAAGCTATACATGACTAATTGCATGACCAAGATTATCCGCTTAAAATTAAACTTGTTTCAAATAAAAAAAAAAACAAGTTCAGTTCCGCTCCCTTAAAGTTTTATTTTATTCACTTATTTTTATGTGCTGTTAGGCTTCTTTAGGGCTATCTCCTCATACCAAAGTGCCACTTTACTACTTATATTCACCTCTGAATGAAAAAGGGATGCATAATTTGATGAACCTGTGCTGAGGCATCAAGCAAGTGGTAGGCATTAAGTATTCACCTTTTTCATTTGATTAGGGTGATCCAGAAGGCAGAAGTGACCAATGGTTGTCAGACCTTCCAAAAGGGTTAGCGGGTAATCAGGTGTAACATTTTCTCTTTTAGAAGTTGAGCTTTGGAGAAGAAGAGAGGGGGAAAAAAGTGATAACAAGCCAGATGGTATTACCTTGATTAAAAACTTCTGTATAAAACTGTTCCTATTCAATAGTTAAAACAATACTGCAATGACCAGACAGGAATATCAAAATAAAGGATTCACAAATTATGCTTGGACAACTCTACTTCCTTGTTTATATTTTTCAGAATGTGATGCCCCACCTGACCATAAATCTTTAGTGGTCAATTATTTTTCTACACTCCTTTAACCTACTGCCTGTTCTGAACAGTATCACTGTATTTTTCTTCTCCAGAGTGTCTCTCCTGAATTAGTCCTCCAAAATCCTCACTCTTGTCAAAGCTGGGAGCTTCTTTTTTACCTTGATGAGAGGCAGAGGGGGACAGGAAGTGTTCCTGCTGCTGGCCCCCTTTCTTCTCTTCCTCCAACTGCATTGAGCCCTGCTGCAACAATACTGTCTCCACCTCACCTGGGCTCAAGGGACAGACAGCTGCACATGCACCAGGGTTTGAGGATCAAACTACTACTAAGAGCTACAGCACTAAACCAGTAAGTTACTATGGAATACTCTGCAGTATGGGGAACTTAACAGCATAACAAATGCCACACTGCAGACTCTTACCTTGCTGATGTTTTGGCTGATGTCTTCACAGCTTCATTTTCATACTGTTTGACAAGCTCATCCAGGTTTTTACATATCTGCACAACAAATGGTGCCACAGTCCAGCCCAAAGACTTCCCAAAATAGGGCAGGGAAGATGTGACTAAGCCTACCCAAGTGGGATGCATCCCATAGCCATACTCTGGTTGCAAACCTCTAACCACAGCAGAGACAAATAAACCCTGTGAAGTTATTGGGTGTGGATACACATATTGCATTGCACCAATGGCCTGCTGGAAATTAAGAGCTTGCTGCCATTCCTTAGAGAGGTCTGGCTGACTCTCCTGCTCTTCATGAGTCTGTCCAAGATGGTGCTCCAACACAATCAATACCTGTAAGAGCTTCAGTAACTCAATCTGGAGGGGGTGTTCACTCCATATTTGATCATGCCCAAAATTGATCAGGCTCTCTTCAAAGATTTCTTCTGCAGGACCATTATTAACTCCATCTGCCATAAGCAGTTCATAGCGTTTCTGACTTGTGTACATAGATGCAGACAAAGAAAGAAGAACAAACTCCTGAATTTTGCATCTTCCTAGCAAATTGCGTATGAACTCAACGTTCTTATTCTCTGCTGCCTTTGCCATGGTAGCTAGCTGAGCCATCATTCTGATCAGAACTTCCACACTTTTTACCTGAACCTCTCTGTTGCCAAGCACATCTCTGTGTGTGACCTTCAAGTAGCACGGGTAATATGAACGCAGAAAACTGAGGCAGAGGTAAGTGAGCAATTCTATTAGAAGAGAATGGGGACACATGGTTGGGGACTGAGTCTGAAGCTTGCCATAAAAACTCTGCCCCACAAGAGCTTCCTGATGGCGAGCTAAAAGATTGTAAATAAGGTTCAAATGTGCTGTGGAGCTGGTATCCATGCTTGTACTAGCCACAGCTTCAATAAATTCTTTAGGGTTTGTTTTAAGCACTGCCTCCAGAACAGAAAAAGCATACAACACCCTCTTAGAATCATAAGGCTGCAAATATAACAGCATGTGTTTGAAGAGAGCCTCAATCATCTCCTGTTTTTCCTTCTGCTGCTTGAGCAACTTAGAATGAGTAATTTCCTGGAGCTCTAAGTCCACCTCTTCGTCACTTGACAGCGACTCTGATGCTTGAGTCCTCTCAGAGTCAGCACGCACGAGGTTTAGCGCTATACTGGATTTGGAGCTTTCAGGAAGGAAAGTGTTGAGAGAACTCGCATAGTTTGTGGTCTCTTTGCCATCAGTTGCAGCACTGTCACTGGCCCCATTGCTCACTTCTTGCAGCTCCAGAGAAGGAGAAAAAGAAGACGTATTTTCACTGTCATGGCCTGTGCTGGTGTCTGCTGATTCTGTGTGCTCACTGTTATCTTGGTCACCATCTGCTTCATGTGATGTTACTGCACTACAAAAGCCATCGTATTCAGATTGTTCAGTTTTTGACTCCAGCTTCTCTGGATCTTTTTCCACTTCTGCCCAAATTGCTTCTCTATCTACAGTAGTGAACTGGCTCAATGGAAGGTTTTCCTCAGAATTGCTCTCAGAGATGCCAGACTCTTTCAAAGAGGTCTTTTTCTTGCAAAGCCAATAATGTATATCTTCTGAAAAAAAAATTTTTTTTCATCTTTCAAAAAGAGCGTATTATCATCCATTTCATACAATATGTTTTATATCGGATAAAAGAAAAGGAAAAGGTTAAAAGGCTACTCTGGTCTAGTCTACTATTAACTGTAATGACTAGAGCTAAAACAAAATGGGTTAAGGCAAGAATTATCTTTGCTTTATAGTGGTAGATCAGTCCTAATCTATCGAAAGCATACCAATCAAAACATAATGCACATGCTGTTTCTCTTATGCTGTGATTTCCTAGATGCAAATTTTTTTATGTTTCCTGAGCATAAAATATTTGTTGAGATCAGTAGGGAATGAGAAGGTTAGCAACAGAGGAATTTTTTTAGATATTAATTTTTGTTTTTAAGAACTAACATTTTCCTTGACTATGTGCTGTGGAACAAGAAAGGAAGATATTAGCTCTATGTTTGTATAGCATCTAATAAAAAGGTCTCCTTGGATGCTATAAATGTATGCCATCTAACTATTTGCCAATCAAGAGAGAAAAACAACTATGCAAGACAACAGCTACATTAACAGTAATGAGACAAACAAATGACACAGAGTTTTCTGTATACAAAACTATTGGACACTTATCCACTGTCTTCCTACTCTGCTCCAGGAAACAACCTTGGCTTCTTGGGACAAATAGAACAGAGTGTCTCATATCCATACTACTCCCAGCAACCCCAAATCTGAACAGACCACCAGACTTCACAGGATTCTGTGCTTGGAGTGAACTCTGGCTCCATACCTGCCTCAGTTTTCCTCACAGATCTGTGTCACACTCTGTTCCACATTTGACACAAAGATCATTTGTGGTTCACAACAGTTCTCATGACGGGTCTTAAAATGGGTGCCTTCCACCTATCAAATTTAGTTTGTCTAGGCAAAGACATCCTTCCACCACCCAACCAGGAGGATGAGGGTGATGAACTCTTCTACAAGCAGCTGGCACATGTTTCAAAATCGTCGTCCCTTATTCTCGTGGGTGACTTTAACCTGCCGGACATCTGCTGGGAATTTCACACAGCAGAGAGGAGGCAGTCTAGGAGATTCCTAGAGTGTATTGAGGATAATTTCCTGATGCAGCTGGTAAATGAGCCTACCAGGGATGGAGCCCCACTTGACCTACTCTTTACAAACAGAGAGGGGCTGGTGAGGGATGTGGTGGTCGGTGGGCGTCTGGGACTTAGTGATCACGAAATAATAGAGTTCTCAATAATCAGGGCTGCAAGGAGGGCTGTCAGTAAAACCTCTACATTAGACTTCCGGAGGGCAGATTTTGGCCTGTTCAGAAGACTAGTCCAGAGCATACCCTGGGAAACAGCCCTTGAAAACAAAGGAGTCCAGGAGGGATGGACATTCTTCAAAGAGCAAGTTTTGAAAGCTCAGGAACAGGCTGTCCCGGTGTGCCGAAAGGCGAGCCGGCGGGGAAGACGACCACTCTGGCTCAACAGAGAGACTTTGAAGGAAATTAGGATCAAGAAGAGGGCCTACCGGTTATGGAAAAAAGGGCTATCTACTCAAGAGGAATTCAGGAATACAGTTAAGTTATGTAGGAAAAAAATTAGAGACACAAAGGCACAACTTGAACTAAATCTCGCCACCTCTGTGAAGGATAACAAGAAGTCCTTCTACAGATACATCAGTGGCAAAAGGAGGGGCAAGGAAAACATTCATTCTTTAATGGACATGGACGGGAATGTAATTGTCAAAGATGAAGAAAAGGCTGAGGTATTTAACGCCTTCTTTGCCTCAGTTTTTAACAGTAAAACGGGCAATCCTGAGGACAGCTGGCTTCTGGAGCTTATAGGAGACAAGAATCTAAACACCCCCCCTGCAATCCAGAAGGAAACTGTCAGTGATCTACTGGGCTGCTTGGATCCCCACAAGTCTATGGGACCGGATGAACTCCATCCAAGGGTGATGAGAGAGTTGGCAGAAGAGCTCGCCAAGCCTCTCTCTATCATCTACCAGAAGTCCTGGCTCACCGGGGACATCCCAAATGACTGGAAGTTGGCGAATGTCACGCCAATCCACAAGAAGGGCCGGAAGGAAGACCCGGGAAACTACAGGCCTGTCAGTCTGACCTCGGTGCCTGGCAGGGTTATGGAACAGATCGTCCTGGGAGCAATCACACAGCACCTGCAGGATGGACAGGGGATCAGACCCAGCCAGCACGGGTTTAGGAAGGGCAGGTCCTGTCTGACCAACCTGATCACCTTTTATGATCAGGTGACCCGCCTGGTGGATGAGGGGAAGGCTGTGGATGTGGTCTATCTGGACTTCAGCAAGGCTTTCGACACCGTCTCCCACAGCATCCTCCTGAGAAAGCTGGCTGCCCACAGCTTGGACAAGCCTACTCTGCACTGGGTTAAGAATTGGCTGGAGGGTCGGGCCCAGAGAGTGGTGCTGAATGGGGCTGCGTCCGGTTGGCGGCCGGTCACGAGCGGAGTCCCCCAGGGATCAGTGCTGGGCCCAGTCCTGTTCAATATCTTCATCGATGACTTGGATGAGGGGATTGAGTCTATCATCAGCAAGTTTGCTGATGACACCAAGCTGGGGAGAAGTGTTGATCAGCTGGAAGGCAGGAGGATTCTGCAGAGAGACCTAGACAGACTGGAGAGATGGGCTGACTCCAATGGGATGAGCTTCAACAAGGCCAAGTGCCGGGTCCTGCACTTTGGCCACAGCAACCCCATGCAGCGCTACAGACTGGGGACAGAGTGGTTGGAGAGCAGCCAGGCAGAAAGGGACCTGGGAGTCTGGATTGACAGGAAGCTGAACATGAGCCAGCAGTGTGCCCAGGTGGCCAAGAAGGCCAATGGCATCCTGGCCTGTATCAGAAACAGTGTCACCAGCAGGTCCAAGGAGGTGATTCTGCCCCTGTACTCAGCCCTGGTGAGGCCACACCTCGAGTACTGTGTTCAGTTCTGGGCCCCTCAGTTCAAGAAGGATATTGAGGTCCTCGAACAGGTCCAGAGGAGGGCAACCAAGCTGGTGAAGGGACTCGAACACAAATCCTACGAGGAGAGGCTGAGGGAGCTGGGGCTGTTCAGCCTGGAGAAGAGGAGGCTCAGGGGAGACCTCATTGCCCTCTACAACTACCTGAAAGGAGGATGGAGCCAGGCGGGGGTTGGTCTCTTTTCCCAGGCAACTCTCAGTAAGACAAGAGGGCATGGTCTTAAATTGTGCCGGGGTAAGTTCAGACTGGATATTAGAAAGAATTTTTTCACAGAAAGGGTGATCAGACATTGGAACGGGCTGCCTGGGGAGGTGGTGGACTCTTCGTCCCTGGAGATATTTAAAAAGAGACTCGATATGGCACTCAGTGCCGTGGTCTAGTGACTGTGGTGGTAATTGATCAAGGGTTGGACTCGATGATCTCTGAGGTCCCTTCCAACCCAGCCTATTCTATGATTCTATGATTCTATGATTCCTAAATTTGGGTGGCTGGAGGTCATCTTCAAACATCTCTCTTTGCTTCTATATCCTAGCTCTGGGATGCTTCAAGACTTAGGCCACAAGGGCTCAGCTCTCCTCTTGAATAAAGACAGATCTTTTGATGAACTAGTTAAAAATTTTACATCTTATCAGAATCTTTTTTTTTTTTTTTTTTCTGTGACGTGCCCTAAAAAGCAGGATGTTCCTTATAACCTGTTTGGTTATTTTAACATGATGCTGAATAAAGAAACCTGGTATGAGGCTGCATGATGTGCTGGGCAAGACTGATCAGAGAAAGTAAGTATTGCCTACTGGACAGTTCCTGGACTGACATAGTCACCAAACTGGTCCTGGATTTCAGTTGCAGTTTTGCTCGAGAAGGGATCCTGTGAACAGTGAACACACATGCCGTGTGGATCAACTGGGAATGGCAATGAAAAGTGTGGGACAAGATCCCTGAGCAAAGCAGGGAGGAATTCCAACCAACACTACTGGTGCAGCCACCATAACAGAAATTATCATTAGGCTTTTAAGTAGCATGACTTACTCTTGAACCTTGTTTCAAGCATCACTAGAAGTACTTAGATGAGGAAGAACCTCTGGACCTGATACAAGACAACCCTGTCTCAACGGGATGCCAATGTACTTCAGACATGACCTTCAGCTGGTGTCCAGGAGTATGCAATGCTATTTTAGCACTTACAATTTCAGTCCAAGAACAGTTTTACCTGCTGAATTTTTCTGTTTGATGTAGTGGATGGACGTGCGCTGCGTCTTTGGGTGAAGCAGCAGCAGCAGGACTGGTTCAAGAATCCGTGCAACATCATTAAGTGAAAGAGCACGGATCAGCCAGCCCTGTGCTGCAGCACCAATTGCTCCATCTGAACAATTGAGGCTGTCCAGAACCACAAACAGAGACCTGAGTGGAGAAATCAGAACGAAGAAGCACAATTGAAATACCTTAAAATAACAATGCAAACAACAAAATAGTGGCAGGGAACAGACAGCGCATGTTCAAGTAAGCATCAGCTGATGGCTCAGCTAACTTGATCATGCACATTTTCCAGTTCAGCTCAGGTCCACATGCATTTGTAGAAGTGAGGCCATACATACACTCACAGTCTAGAAAAGCAGCGTATTTTAAAGTTCTTTCATGTTTTTATTTAGAGAGACTTTCAATGCTTTGTCTTATTTTATACATAGGTGATGATAAAATAAGATTTTATTTTCTTTTCCATAAGTATCTGGCTTTATTTTCTTTGGAAAAAAATATAATCCACTCCAAGGTAAGAAATTGTTTTCTACGCAGAAACTTTTCTGCAAGCTACTCTTCAGAAATGATGCTCTCCCTATTTTTACAAAAGCTTCTTCCACACAAGAAAGTGCACGGTGCACACAGAGTGATTTGCAAAGGTAATAGTGCAAGAAAGCTGAAGATTTTCCTTTTCCCATGTCAGAAAGAAGAACAAAGCATGATACAGTTAAATATATAAATTTAAGTCCAAGCCAATGGTAATAGCAAATACCTATCAAAGGACCGATTGTGAGAAGTCACTCTGCTGCCTTGGATCTCTCTGGTCAGATGCCACATGACAGAGAATCTGAACAGTGCTTCCAGTCTTGTTCCCTTTGCAAAGAAAAGAGAGAGACATATATTTTGCAGCATGTATCTCCAATTAAAGTTTTAGTGATTTTTAAACCTGTAGCAGAACAACAGTTACTGTGCAGATGACTGCTAATCCTTCTCATGCAATTTCAGAGCACTCTATTTTGCAGTAGACTACAACAAAATGCTACACAACCAAAATTTAACAGCCACAGTGTTTGTAGGAGGAAAAAAAGACATACCAATACACCAAACATGTATATCTGAACTTTTCTGTATAAACATTTTAGTCTTGGTTTTGTGTTAGGGAGTTTTAGAAGTTAGATGTCAAAAAGGATGACATTGGCATATTAGGTAGTATTTATTGCTGGTAGTTTTGTTTGAGAGCATTTAAAAGGTTCCCAGACTTTTACGTTTCAAAATTGCAAGAGTAAGGGTATGAAAATATTGAAACTGAACATGGTTGGTTTAAGTTTTATTGTCCGTGGCACTTCTCACAAATATACTGTAAGTTATTAAAGAACTATTTTGTCATTTAACTAGTTAAGTAAAATATTTAAGAACGGAGTCACTTAAAATACAGCTTACTGATCATGAAAACTAAATACTACGGTGGACATAGGTTAAACATTACATTGACATACACTTGCAAGGATAATAAAAGTCTTTGGTTGGAATATTAGTTTACAAAATCAACACAAAATACAATTATTTTAGAGTAACTGGTGGACCTAGGTCAGTTTGTAAATACAGTCAAAAACTTCAAGTCTTTATATACTACATGATTTGGACTACACCTAAGAATGCTTCAGCATTGATTGATTGAGCCTGTATCCAGGGATTAAGTTTAGCAATACTGCCATGATAGTAATAGTCCTTGAGAACTCTGAAGGTGTGGACAGAGTCCTTTGGACTCTTGGAAGACAAAGGGACTATAGGCATGAAAACGTGGGGTGGAAGAGAACCAGAGGCAGTCTAGGCAACACTGGAAAGCTCTGCAGTGATGAAGGCGCTTAGGTGAACACAAGACTTACTTTATCACGATCCAAAAGTGCGTGGCAGATAATATCTTCACAGATATTTGCTGATGGTGCCAAGCAGTGCAGCCTGTAGAACAGTTCCACACAGGCAATATGATGCTCCCGTGTCTCTTTGTTCAGCTGATTCCAGAGAACACAGGCTACTCTCTACAGAAAATAACAAAAATTAATAATAATAGCCATTTCTTTCATGACTTAAAAGCTTTTCATTGCATAAATGCCCTCAGTTACCAAAAGGGATTTCCAAATCATCTTAGTTTAGCAACAAGCAAGACTTCAGGTAATTCAGTTAGACCTAAAGGAATGCAACTTTCCTACCCCAGTAGAATAGGTAATTCAAATGTTCCTGTATCAGAAATTAAAACAAAAAAAGCATTTCTATTTCTATTTTCTAGGTCAAAACTTAACAGATTGGATACATGTCAGGCATAGCAATTGGAAACACAGTAATTAAGAAAAAGATACTGGAATTATCTCTTACACCAACACGACTACTAGTAAATTGCCAGGAGAAGGAAAGCATCCTTGAAATATACATGTACTAAAACGAAGGAGGATGGAATGTTTTCATTATTATTCACCCACTAACATTATCTGTTATCTGAAAACTTAAGTGTGGCATGCAGGTGCTCTAAAGTGTAACTTTGGAGCTAATGACACTAAACCTTTTAAGTCAGCAATACCTACCCCTTAAGAATCTGAGCACAAAACCAATTTAGAGCAATTTGAAAACAACCTGTTGCTTTTGGGAAACACACAAAGAAGAATGCAATTGCTTTCAAATGCTTGTGGAAGCAAAAAATGGCAGTGTGTCCTTGTAACACAAACATGATGCCCTAAACATCCATGCAAATAACATTCGCTTTCACACTCTATCCTTAGAGGTTCAATGTAGCTGAAAGAGAAAAAAAGAGAGTAAAAGAGAAAAATTGACACCTGGTAGAAATCTGTTTTCTCCGAGATGATCTTTAGAACTCCAGGAGCAATGGGAGGAAGAGTGACCATCTGTAGCTTTCCAAAGAAGGGGTTGTGGCCAGACACTTTGTACCTCTTCATTCTGTCTTCTATCACAAGCGCCAGCGACTGGGAATGGTTGATCACCTCCAGCAGTGTGAAGATGGACACGTTCTGAACGTAGCAGTCATTCACACAACAGCATATTGTCATTAAGGACTTCAGCCACAGGGGGAAGCTGGCATCACAACCTTCTCAAAGATAAGTGAGAAAAAAGTTTTTTTCATGATCTCAAGGTTATACTCAGATTTCCAAGAATCCTTCAATAAAGGTCATAGGACCAAGGGACTAAAATGAGTGACCAAATCCAACTGTCATGCTATCATCAAGTCCCTTACTTCAAAAGGGACTTCCTTCAAAGCAAGTGATAATCTTTTCCTTATTTCTCTCAGCAGAAAGCTCTTGCAGGACCCCAGTAAACTAGTAGCTAGTGGAATTCTGTTTTCAAGTTTATGTTTCTTCGCAAACAGTTTTTACAAATGCTGTTTTCCAGCTACCACTATTAAGAGCAACACCAGAGGTCTGCTGATTCAAGGATGCTCCTTCAGGTAGCATTGAGGTATACCATTTCAGAAACCATGAAGCACTAGATGAACTGATATGGCTAACATCAAGTAAAGTAATCTTTTTCTCTCCTGAGGGAATAATCATAAACAGTTTTTTATTAAGGTTTTACAGGAGACAGTCTGTATGTGTATGAATTCACAGCTCTGACTTAAAATCCTAATGTTTTAACTGCTTTACTATCTCAGCAAAATGATTGTTCTTCTTTCTCCACATCAGACAACTTCTGTATCACACTGAGCCAAGACCTTAATTATCAGAGATCATTTTGGCCTTAAACCTTACTGTATTTTCCAGGGTGTGCAGTTAAAAAGAATTTTGAAAATAAACTGCTATAATACTAGTATGAAATTCCAAAGAAACACAGTTATGAAAGCAAGCCGCCTGAAGATTTGCAATTATGCAAAAGTGTCCATGTCAAGCAGACAGCTCACCTATGTAGATTATGGGCATATCATCACTTTTCTGAGGAAGACAGAAGAAATTTATAGTAAGGTGAGGAAGGGAATCCCAATTTTCAAGTTTCCCATCTCTCCATTCACTACTAAACTATCATACAAGACTGTTCTTATATGGTAGCTCATTACATTGGACTCCTTTGAACTCTGAGAGTTAGAGAAAGAGTTGTTTTATCTTCTTTTATGGTTTAAAGCTTCAGGCTCCCACCTATACCCATCTTCCTATAAAACATCCCTTTTTTGGTTTTTTGGTTTTTGTGGGGGTAGACACACACAGGAGGAAAGAGATGAATTTCCTGAAAATCCTGAAGCATGCTACAACGCTCTACAGGCCAGAAGATCTTTTCATCCCCTTGGCTACAACTTTTGTAGTAAAAGCTTTCAAAAGAATGTGATTTTAAAAAGCTTGGTAAAAATTGCCCCTCAGCTGCAGGACACAAAACATGCCAAAGATTTGGGTAAGTCTTTGATTAAGGTGCAACTTGCCTTCAGACTTGTCAAAATTACTACTGTCCCTGGTTACATATCTTGCAAATACCCAACTTCATCCTGCTAGTTGCTCGAGTTACCCAGTAAAGGAATCATTTCTTACCAGGAACCTGACATAGAGAGTGATACAAGTCTTCCATCTCCTCCTCTGAAAGATAGACTGGGAATGTGGTACAATCCAACAAAAGGTGACAAGCTGCAGCAAAAGCTTCCCTGCAGTCACCTCTAAGGGGTCCCAAGATAAGCATCGCTTGTTCTAAGTCCCACTCTTCTTCCTCCTTTTCCTTTTTATTACCAGAGTTGTGGTCAGAAGGAAGAGGATTAGAGCTCTTGTTCTTGAATGGCGACCCTCGAACTGAGAACAAGTCTGAAAGCATTTGTTTAAACTGAGGTACAGTGATTTGCTTTGCATCCCATGGGCTCTTTTTCTTGCTTGCGCTTTCAGGTAATCTGTAGCCATTCTCTTTTTTCTCTCTTCCACTCAGATTAATCACTGAGATATTTTCGTTACTAGTTTCTTGAAACTGGACCCCAAAAATGTATTTACTGGAAAATTTGGCAACCAGCTCTTGCATGCAATACAAAGTCTTCTGAATGCTCCCTCCTTTCTTCCAGACATCATCTCTCTCAAGGATCACAGCTGGCACCCCCAAGTGCTGAGAGAGTTCTGGGGAGGAAGCACTTAGACCAATGCCACTGTCTTCTGACTTCAGAGGAGGGAATGGAGTCTCATCCTCCTGCAACACAGACTTAGTCTCCAAGGTTATGTCCACATCTTCCTGTTTCACTGGGCTCTAAAAGAGGAATGTCAACCTGGTTAATGTGGCACAGCATAGACAATTTTAAATTGTATAGAATTGTGGCAAGCACTGGGGAACAGTGATGATAGAAAAAGAACACCCTAGTTGTTACAGTTTCAGGTACAGATTAATTTTACAAAACCATGAGACATAGTTATTTGTAAGCAGTTCAATTCAACTGCATTTAACACCTAAATGTGTTAAATCAAGTGTTTATTGTATAATCCTCACACCTTGACTCATCAAATACCAACAGATGCATAGATACAGATACTTAGCAAATGGAAACATTTTCTTAAAATCAATTCACCACTAGAAAAGTATGGTGTAATGGATTATTTCTAGTCCAATTCTGCAATTGCTCTACTGCAAAACTTTGGCAGGCTGTGCTTGTATGTGTGTTTTATGCCATCTATTCCTCATTCCCTATCACAGTCTCTTGCACACAAATAATACCCCATTATCTTAAACTAAAATAATAATTGAAACCTTGCAGACTTAACCAGCTGTAGAGCTGGGCTTGATTTGTCAACGCAAATCTTTAGCAACTGCATGATGCTGAGTGCCTTCCAAAACCATTAAGATCACATTCTTCACAGGAAGTAGGATTATAGCCCCAGTTTCAGACAAGATTACATTCCTTCACCATCACAGATAATTCAAACAAGTCAGAACTAAATACCCGGTAAGAATAACAAGGCATTAGTTAGTTCTGGAAAGGCCAAAGAGAGTAAATTTCAAATATCTTTATTGCTGCGGTTATCATCTAGGTTTAAATTAGAAGAAGGATTTTAAAATAAATTATGTCAGTAACAACTTTAAACATCTATGAATAGCTAAAAAACACTTACCCCACTCCCACTTCCTGTCTCAATGTCCAAATAGGAAGGGGGCATTTGCACTTTGCTAAGCACCTTAAAACAGGTCTTTAAGGCATGACTGAGTTCTGGTAAACCTAATACTTCCATATTTTCCAGGAGAGACTGCACCATGTAACTGAGCATCTGGGGAAGATACTGAGTTTGCACTTCAGAGTAGAGTTCCTAAAACAAATAAGCATTGTTTAAAATAGGTATAATTTATTATTTAGCTGCCTAATCTAGATCAATGATTGATAAAGTCAGTTCATGAATGGTGTACACTGAATCATACCCTAAAAATCTTATGAAAGTCAGCCAGCTACTAAGAGACAAAAAAGTCCTGGGAAATTATTTACCCAAAAAGCAAAAGGTAGGTTTTTTTCTCTCCTTTGATAGAATCACCATAGGTTAAAATGCAAACAATGTTTATATTGCTAGGCAACAGCATGGGCAGCCATGTATAAATCAGCACATAAAAGTATACTATACACACATATGTCAATCAGCCTATGTCAATTTCATTAAGGTAACCGCAATATGAATAGTTTTATTATAAGTTTCATAAAACTTCAAAGCAGGTAAATTCAGGTTGCCTTACCAAAGGAATCACATCAAGAAGAAACACCAATAGTGTGCAGAGCTCTGAAATTGTAGGAGGAGTGATAATATTTTCAAGAGGATATCTCATCTGTGCAGATTTACTTCTGGATTGAGAGAAATGTTATGTAAGCTTTTTTCCCATCAAAATTCTTCTTACAACCAAAAAGCTTAATTAAAGCAGCATAAAAACACTGAACACCCAGACTTTCTGCAGCAAAGTAAAAGGGAATTTATAAAACATCAGGATAAAAAATTCTGTCAAAACCACCTGAACTGTAGCTTGCATATGAGATACTAAAGTGCTTCTAATTTTCAGATTGAATCTAATCATGTAATTTTGCTACTTAAAGTATAATATCCTCTTATCTTTAGAAAGAGATAAAAAAATAGTTTTTCTTCAAGACACTTGTTCTTCCAAAGTCCTCCCCACCTCCCCTACAAAACATTTTCTTCCTTCAGCTACCATTTTGAAAGTAATTTCTTTTATTCTCAAGTTGCTAGTTTCTGTCTAATTACTTACCTGTTTGCATTCTTGAATTATATTAGGATGCAACTTACATACCTGTCTATTTCTAACATGTATGATGTACTTTTCAGAATTTAAAGGCTTCTGTAAACTTTACCATCTTACACAGACAGCTCTTAAATGGCAGTTTTAAGAGAAGCACTATTATTTGACAACATAAACACCTGAAATAATCTTCGAAACATTTGGTCATGTAAACCCAAAGAAAATCCGTGCTTAAGGATGTGATGAGCAAATTGACTGTTTTGACAATTTCTGACGCACTTTTGTTCTCTTTGATTGCACTGTGTGAAAGGAAAAAGAAACGGGGAAAAAAAGAGAAGCAGATGTCAGTGAAGATTCTAAGAGCATGCACATCACAGTATTACACAACACACTCTGACGTCCCCCCCAACACCATCTTTGTACAAAAGCTGAAAGACATTGACTATTTTAAATCAAGGACTAAGTCACTCTGGAATAGTTAGTTTGAGCAACCTTCTTCCAGATGAAAGAAATCGAACCTTCTACTTTGAAAGTCAAAAGGCTTTGTCACCAGAATGATTCTTAGCCAATGTAACTGGATTTTATCAACTCCAATTATATGCAGTGTGTTAATTTTCTTCTTTGCTAATAAAAGAGAAATCAAATGTGTGGGGAGAAAGTGAGATTAGAAAAATCTTATCTTCTGTATAGGTCATTTTGTTAAAAAACAAACCTTCCTCAAATTGATTAATTCAATAAGCTAGTTTAATATAAATTACACCATTTCAGTTAATTGTTGAAAGTTTGTAGTTATACCTTGCAAGTATGTTTCCACTTTGATTGTAGCTAAGTTTGAGATCACAACCAAGTGCATCTTTGCAGTAGGAATAAAAGGCTCTAATAACTTCAAGGAACAAATCCCCAACAACCTGTGGCCCTGCAGTTGAAAGAAAAATTAATCTAGTAGTTGCACCAAAGTGATTGCTAGGTAGCTCAGTTACAAACTTGTAAAGACTTAAATTAAGGGCAGACAGGCTAAAAAGACCATGAACATCCATGTAGGAAGAAAACGCTTACATGGCTTTTTGAAACACCATCTTTTCTCTCTTAAAATAAAATTAAACATATAGTTAGGTATTTGGGGATTTTTTTAATAGGGGTAAATGTTCATTTTAGAAACATTTAGAAGTGATACTCGGAAAGCAATAGCACTAGTTCTACATCAAACTTAAGTCGCTTCAGTAAGGCATCTACAATGCAATAATTTATAAGTGGCATAATCATAACTGTAATCTGCAGTTCACATGCCAAAAATAATCACCATGTCTGAATCCATAAGCACATATCCCAATACTCATTTAACATAGCAGCTCTGATTAAAATATAAAGGATAGTAGCTGAAAAATCAGTAAATTGAGCATGTTCAAACGTCTAAATATATATAAAAGTATGCATTTTTACATGCAGTTTTAAGAAGAAAATATAAGTCAGGTGTGTGCTGACAACCTCACCCAGTTTTCAAGGGTCAGCATATTTTTAATCTGAAATTGTCTATAGAGATGAACACATAATAAGCACTATGAAAAGGAGCATATAAAGAATTCCAGTAAATGCATTCAAAATGGAAAAAAAAAGTTGAAGCAATCAAGAGTAGTACAAAAGGTCAAAGATTCTTCTTATATTTTAGTTTGCTACCTTTAAGAAGAAATTTGCAATGTTATATCTATTTCTGAAGAAAGTGAAAGCCAATTGGCTTAAGACTTGAGAAGTTATATTTTGTGTGCTGACTGGAACAGAAAGATTAAACTGCATAATGCTGTTCAGCTAAGTAACTCCTAATTGTAGTTTAGATTAACACTGCCAGCCAAATAAAACACACAATAGGGTAGTATCTGTCAGCTACTTTCAAAATTAGATTAATAAGAAGTTTATAATGTAATAACCTTAGTCAACTGTCTCTTGAAGATTTTTCTCAGGAAATAAAAATGCTTCATATAAGAAGCCTTAATCATATAGATTATTATTTTTTAAAGCAGATAAACTCAGGTAAAACCAGCAGAAGGAAACATTACCACCGCTGCCTTATGAACAAGCAACTGGTTCTACAAAGATAGCATTCATTTGTTAGATAAGCAATACAGAATCCTCATTCTTCTTGGCAGTGTTTAGATAATTCTTTTACATAAAATGTGTTTAAAAGGACTTTCCTGACCCATGAAAGAAGATAAGCTCAAGAGATACAAGAGCCTGTAAAATTCACTGCCTCTTGAGTGTTCAGTCTCAGTACATGAATTTTAATCTATGTCTAAAGGCTTAGCCAATGGTAACATCACCCCCTCAACCAAGGTAATACCTAGAACAACACTTATGGATACAGGCAGTCTGTAAGACTTCATTAGCTCTTAACAAATAGTAGTTAACCAGTCTGTAGGCTTCTCATAGAATTGTCATGGTTGGAAAAGACCTCTGAGATCACTGTGTCCAACCATCAACATCACTCTCAAAGAAGAGAGGAGAGGAGAGGAGAGGAGAGGAGAGGAGAGGAGAGGAGAGGAGAGGAGAGGAGAGGAGAGGAGAGGAGAGGAGAGGAGAGGAGAGGAGAGGAGAGGAGAGGAGAGGAGAGGAGAGGAGAGGAGAGGAGAGGAGAGGAGAGGAGAGGAGAGGAGAGGAGAGGAGAGGAGAGGAGAGGAGAGGAGAGGAGAGGAGAGGAGAGGAGAGGAGAGGAGAGGAGAGGAGAGGAGAGGAGAGGAGAGGAGAGGAGAGGAGAGGAGAGGAGAGGAGAGGAGAGGAGAGGAGAGGAGAGGAGAGGAGAGGAGAGGAGAGGAGAGGAGAGGAGAGGAGAGGAGAGGAGAGGAGAGGAGAGGAGAGGAGAGGAGAGGAGAGGAGAGGAGAGGAGAGGAGAGGAGAGGAGAGGAGAGGAGAGGAGAGGAGAGGAGAGGAGAGGAGAGGAGAGGAGAGGAGAGGAGAGGAGAGGAGAGGAGAGGAGAGGAGAGGAGAGGAGAGGAGAGGAGAGGAGAGGAGAGGAGAGGAGAAGAGAAGAGAAGAGAAGAGAAGAGAAGAGAAGAGAAGAGAAGAGAAGAGAAGAGAAGAGAAGAGAAGAGAAGAGAAGAGAAGAGAAGAGAAGAGAAGAGAAAAAGGGAAGGGAATTTATCTAAATTTGTATCACCATGGCCACTAGAGCATGTCTTGAAGAGTCTCATCTACACAGTTTTTAAATACTTCAAGGGATGGTGATTCCACTACCTCCCTGGGTAGTCTGTTCCAATGCCTAGCTACTCTCTCAGTAAAAAAATTCTTCCTAATATGTAATGGAAATGTCCCTTCGTGCAACTTCAGGCCTTTTCTTCTAGTTCTGTTATTATTCACTTGAGAGAAGAGGCCAGCACTCAACACCCCACAGCCTCCTTTCAGGTAAGGTCTCCGCTCAGCCTCCTCCAAACTAAACATTCCCAATTCCCTCAGCTTCTCCTCAAAGGACTTGTTCTCCAGCCCCTTCACCAGCTTGGTTAACCTTCTTATACCTTATACCTTATATAATGTCAGATTTACAGAATACAATTTCAAAGATTTATGTGTACATTTTTACAGAATACTATTAAATCTTTAAAAATCTGTCAAGTCACTTTGGCTTAATTTTTTCATGTGGAAATGAGACCTTGCCCTTTAAAATAAGAGCTGGCAGAGCCTCACCCTTCTGGTGCTGGCAGCCTCATGTACACAACAGGACAGACACGTGAGAGACAGGGAAGAGGAGGAAGTTCTTCACAGCTCAGTCACCAAGTCTCAAACTTGGTGACTGAGCAGCTTCAAGCCACCATAAGCTGGCAGTGCCAATGACAGAGGAAGTGCCACCTCCCCACACCCATAACAGGTTATTTCCAGCTGGAGCACCTGCAGGGAGGTGGCACTGCCCACTTTGGCAGCAGCAGCAGCACCACGGGCTCACTGCCTCTGGGACTATCTGGAAATGCAACACAGCCATGAGAGTCTGCTGCAAATGTACAGGAGGGCCTGCAAGCATGGCTAAGCACTGGAAACAAACTTAGAGAAGAGTAGTTCTGGTGGATTTCCAGGTAAAAGCCACCTTGTAAGACCAAACAGAAGGAAGCCTGACAGTATTTTAAAGACCAAGCTCCAAAGAACAAACTGAGTAGACTACTGAGACTAGGGCAGAAGTCTTTTTTTTTTTTTTAAACTGGCTTTTCAGATCACATTTCTGAGCATGGAAGAGCATTATCCTCATTGGGATACATCCATGCTACAGAGGGAAGCGCTCTGCAGAAGAGAGAGAGTAACCTCAAGAGACTGCTTGCTCCAGAACACTGTTCTGAACCAGGTCTAAAGCAAGACACACAGACTCCTGCAAGTTAATACTCAATGCATACAGGATGAGGAGGAATTCTGCAGGGTGTCTTTAGTCCTGATGTCAAAGCTGATCAACTCCAAGTAGTAACAGCTGTTAAAAGCAGAAACAGAAGTGACATGTAACATCACCTATTTCAGGTTTATCAAGGAGACTGATTAGGATACGGAAGGGTTTCAAATAAGCTTGATGCTGTTCCTCTGTATCAGACTCCCGCAATTCCTGATGTAAAATTTCAATCAGACTCTAGTAAAAAGAAAACATCAGAATATTATATGTAGAAGAGAAATTGGCATTTTATTAAGACCAGAAGTGTTTCTAAATTTGACTTTGTTTAGTACTGACTATACCTGAACTTCACTTTTGCATACAAGGAGGACAAATCAATGACATCTCATCATCTATATTCATTTGGGGATCTTATTTAAAGAAGCATTTTTAAGTAATTCAAGTAGCTCATCAAAGATGCTACCCTTTGATTTCATTAGACTCCACGTGTATGGTAAGCATACACAAATTTGTATTGGGATAAATACAGCACAATAGGCATTAGAAGAGATGAAAATATAAGCACCAAAAGGATGTTATCTTTAGGGACAGAAAACAAAAAACAAACCAAGTACCACACAGAACAATTCTAGTTGCAGTTTGTGCTAACATTTAAAAGATAAAAGACATCTCAACTAACCTCAACCAACAGATCTTTAGAATATTTTCCAAAGAAATAAATAGCATGGTCTTCAGAAGCTGTTGAGTCTGGAGCAAAAGTACCACCTTTAATATCAGAGCCTGCAAGATAAACAGAGGCATCAGGGCTACAGAGAAACATTACAGACATAATTTATATATATATAGAAATTCCACTGCATTTTAACCTTTGTAATTTCAATACTTTACTTGAAACTACCTCACATACTGCTTAAGGACAGGCCACACTTTACAGTGTGAGGCATCCAGATGTGTTACATAAATCAAACCCAAGGCCAGATCCAGACACAGCAAGGGCAGCCTTCATGCAACTACATGGCTTCAGATCTTGCTCTGTCACTTTTGGTCTTGTCTTATGTTGTGAAAAGGAGACAGATGAGGAGAAGCTATAGCTCTATTCTAGACACTCCTTGACAATTAAGTTAATGTGGGAAATAGCAGACTATTACTTGCAGAAGAGCAAGGTTAAAATAGTGTTTTACTTCTTCCAGTCCACTGGCCCACTTCAGAGTGAGTTGTGAATGAGACCAGAAATAATTAATCAGATACCCCGTGAGTCAGGAAAGTGAAATGAATTCACCTCTGAAGAGAAGACCCGTGTGCCAAATTAATGCCTGGTTTTACTGAACAGGTACTTAATAAATGGCAACTGAAGAACACTCTAGTTTATCATAATTTCTTAACTGCTGAAAAAGTATACTACATTTTTTTTCTCTTAGCTATTCAGAATATTGAATGTCACTGTATGCTGTACAATACCTAGCAACCATGCATACAATCTTCTGTTGAGTGACATGTCTCTTCTCAACAATGTCTGTGTAGCTGCTGACAGAATATAGACTAAATCAGCCCTGTGCAGTGGAATAGTGCTTTCATTGCAATCCTAGGATGAGAAAAAAAAGCATACTTCAGCTGTTTATAAACACTGAAACAACTTAAATTGGTAATGAGGTCTTTAAAACTGGTAACATTTCTGTTTTGAAAACAAAAGGCAAACAAACCATGGACAAAGTATTTTGCATGCTAAAATACCAAGACAGGTAATCTGACACAACTTAAAATTACTTGCTACTTTCACAATACTGACTATATTAGTAGGTAAGATAGAAAATTATGGGGAACAGCTCTTATTGCAAGGAACATTTTCTTTACTAGTCTTTAACAAAGTATCTTCGTTAAGTGCAGACAATTCCAAATGCTGAAATCCTACTTTAAAAAGGAGGTAGATATTTTTTATATATGCAGTTTCTCAGACCTGGTAGAAACATATTTAAAATACCAGACAATATTCACTGTGAAATCACATCTTCATTTGAAGCTGCAATGAGTCTGAGAAGCAGCATTCTCCTCTACTATTCAAGTTGACAGGGGAACAAGAAACTGCAAAATCTGTTTGTTGATTTTGAAGATACAGAATCAGACATTTGGCAATGACAGAGGTAGGCACAGGATTAATTTCAGAGAAGAGACTTCCCTGCACAAAGTGTTCATGCCACAATATTAAAATAGTCCCCTTACCAAAGCTGTACAAAGTGGGAAGAAGAAGAGAATCACTTCTAGAGTGTTTCTTTGCACTAGGACATTGGAATCCAATACTGATACACACAAAGATTTTATCTGTAAAAGGAAAAAAAGCACAAAAATCACAACTGTGCTTTACTTCATGGTAACATTTAAACTACAGTCACTATTAATAATCACAAGAAGAAAAGAAAGCAACCTTGGTTATATGTGAATAGTATCTTTCTAAATAAAAGGATAATTACTCCACCACTTAAGTCCTGTCCTCAAAATGAGTTAAAACATGTTTTGTGGAATACTGTTAAAATAATGATTAATGATTATGAAATACTTGGTTTGTAATAACACAGAATGCCACAGTGCAACATCACCAGCTATCAGACAGGATGTGAAGCCTCACAAATGTAGATAATAAAGTACTCTAATTAGAATTAGGCATTCTATCACCCAAGCTTAGACTAAGGTACTGCCTACTAATCATTTTAACTTAACTGCAAAAGCAAAAAGATACTAAATATCAGAATTGTCTTCCAGGACAGCAAACACTTTGAGAAATCCACATTAAACATTGTATATACTGTTATAAAAGATCTGATCTTCAACCTCAAAAGCAAATTTAGAACAAGCACAGAAAAGATGCCAAGTTTATCTTCTGATTTGAAAGAGAGTCAGTCTCCATAGGCTGTATGCAGTAGTGATTACTGAAAATTACAGAAGCTTCAAAAGAAGATTTGCATTCTGCTGGCTAACCAAAAGATTCTCTGAGATTCTCTGATTCTCCAGAGACATTCTCTGCTATATTTCAAGGGAGACACTCCCATGAAGTAACTGTGTTAAGCAACTCCATCACTCTCCATCCCTCCGTCTCTCTCTAAAGTATTTTTAAGAGCATGTAATTCTAATTGAATACAGAGAAGGAATAATCTGCTATTATGCAGGTATTATGGTAGATAAGACTGCTCTGCAAGGAGTGTAATGAACTTACTGTGAGGTTATAATCGTTGCCAAGCATGTACTTCTGCTGTTTTCCAGACAGCTCTCTGTTGATATGACTGACAACAAAAAGAGAAGCAGGAAGCCTGATGGATGGGCTGACCAGGACGCTGCCCCAGAGTGCTCCATAGAACACTTCTTGGCCCATCAATAATGAGAGCTTCACAAACAGAGCATCTGTTCTGTGTAGAAATACATTTGACATGAGAAAATACATTTTTGCTTCAGTCTTATAACACAAAAAGGCAATTATACGCAGAATTAGTAAAGCAGCTGCCATGATGTATTTAATTTCCTCATCTTTGTAGAATCAGTATTACCCTTTTCATGTGAAGATGGCCAGCATCTGATGGTAAAAAGATGACCAAAACACACATACTCCTTTGGAAATGTGTGCACAATGATGTGCACACCCACCAAAACAAAATTTCTGTGCATACTTTGGAAACTTATCCAATTTATCTGCAAACATTAAACTCTGACCAATTACTGCAGTAGCTCTGATTGCAAAATATTTACTGTGAAAGGTGGGCAATGCTGAATTGGAAATAATGTAAGCTGGTGCTAGACTCTGTTAGTTTACAGGCAATCACACTTGGAGAGCCTGTGACTGAGGTCATATCCTCTACTTTGGCAACTCTGTCAGTACTCCAGTATTTTGCTATCAAGCAAGAATTAAAGCCTCACATGAGGAATGCAGAAGGAAGAAAAACAGAAGAACTCCAGCATAGAAGAGGGAAACTCCCCAGTCTGATATTCTTCTCCATTTCTTTATAAAGTAGCTGTGAAGCCATTTTTTCCTTTTCTGTTTCCTCTGTCTGTTTGTGAAAATGTATGCAAACTCACTCATGTAAGTGTGTTGAAGAAGGAAATAGTTTCTAAGGTGAAGTATGAGCTGAGATAGTATTTCTGCCACTTTCAGAAGCAGCAGGGAATGTATAAGTGTTAGTCCTCAATGCTGAAGATTCTGAAAACATTCAGTGGAAAGACTCTCATGAAGCTGAACTTAAAATAAACGCAACTTTCAGTAAGATATCTTGGTCTGTCTTTCTTGCACCAGAATCATCACAATAAGTCAACTAAAAAGTTTTCTATTGCAATGTTTATATGTCACAAAGTAAAATAAAATTTATTTTAGCACAACGTTTTTCCAGTGAAATACACTTCCTGCCTGTGATCTTGTTTGTTTAAGGCAAAGAGGCAAACAATGCCATCGAGAACAGGGAAAAAAACACAAAAAACCCTGATGTCAGATGTTGGAAGTTTATCTGCAGCTCCAATTGACTCACTACTTCAAACTTACTCAGTTTCAAAATAAATTAAATCTCCCTAAAAAGGCTTCAGATAGACAGGAGATGTAATTCCAAGGCACCTCCCTCAAGTCTCCAGCAATTAGTGTTGTAGCAAAGAGAAAACTATACACCACCATTATAAGTCTGCCTGAAAAAACCCACATACTAAAATTCATGTTTCTACAGCAGACTTATACGAGGTATATACCTATCAATAGACCTGATGCTCTGAAATTGGCAAATAAATACTGCTCACCAAGTTGGGAACACTCTTAGGTGCTCCACCAATTGATATGAGCCCTCAATTTAACACTCGTTCTTAAAAAGAGGCATTAGAAGCAGTGTACACACTTTAAAAAAAAAAAAAAAAAAAAAAAAAAAAAAAAAAAAAGTAGCAAAGAGAAAATAGCCAACACATCCAGACTGGTAATACAGGTGGAAATACATTACTGTATTACAATGACTCTTTAAGCAAAGAAACACATGGATAAAACTTGCAGTGGTTGTGTTCTTAAAAGATCTTACAAAACAGCTCAGGTACTGAAGTAAAACCCCTGCACAAATGGGTGCTAAACTGGTCTTCTCAGCACACCTCCTGATCCTGACTTTATCATACTGTCATTGTCCTGACTGCCAGGGTCACCTGAGAGAGAAAGATACTTTTTTTTCACAGTAGATTTTTAAAAAGTCTCCTCTTGCTTATGTTTTTCAGAACCTGTGGGTAAATACTGAGTATAGAAAGATTGGAAAGAATTCAGCTGTTTTCTCATGTTACAAATTTTTAAATTTAAGCTATTGCCAGTGGTTTAGACAATCAGGTTAACTATTTAGGAGTTCAGTAGAGCTTTAAGAAATAGTTTTTATTCCTTTTTCTCAGTACATCTATTTTAACCCTCCTCTTCCTTTTCCTTCCTCTTTGCCTCCTGAGATGAAAATGAAAGGGAAAAGGGTTTTCTTATTTTAGCACTTCTCGTTACATCTTTCAGACTCCCTATTCTTCCACCCTTAGAATCTTTTTTATTAAGCCTTCTAGAGAGCTGACAGAATTTTCTCCAGAATTCCCTAGAAAAGTAAAACACTGCATATTGCCTTCAAATTAATATCAGCTCTCACCTGTCATAAATTTCTGATCCTTCTTCCAATCCAGGCAGTAGTCCAATTACAAAGGCTTGAAGACCAGGTAGGAGGGCCTTTTGAAGTGGAAGAAAGTATTTCTCATACAAACCAAGGAGAACAGGCCTCACTGACATTGCTGCATTTGCCAGCAGAGGAAACAATCCAGAGCTTTTTTTTAAAAAGAAAAAAAAAAAAAAAGAAATACATAAGAAAAAAAATTTAATTAAAATACACTCTGATATGTATACACTTTTAAAGAAAAGTTTACCTGTACAAAAATAAATCCTTGGCAAGCCATTTTGTCCCAATAATTTTAAAGATTATTTCATAGGTTTCTAGTGCCTTTAAATGCACTCCACTGGGTAGTGCTGGATGCAAACACTGAGATAATCTTTTACTGATGATCAGCCGTCTGGGCAACAGAGAATACTTCAGGTTACTCTGAAGAGCCTGTATAAGAAAGGAGATTTGAGTAAACAGCTATACTGTAAAGGATGATACATATGTAATGATTGCATGTCAAAAGTTTTCCTACTAGTGCACTGAGAAGTGTTAAATGCATTCAGTTGTTCTTTCTCATCAATGCATTTTGTTACACTGAAACAGCAGAATTCTGCAATTGAGTTTTCATGTGGAAGCAGTTATGAACAATCTTGAAAAGCCTGGTCTTACTTTGCTTAGTAACTGGGAACAGAAGTCAAAGGACAGGACAGAGAATTTCTGCCTCCAGTGGAAGCAGGGAAAGGACAAGAGCAGCATCTCAGCTTTTAAGGACAGGGAATAACATAAGAATTAAATAACTCTCTTTCCTCATAAGTTTTCATTTCAGGTATAGATGAAATATAAACAAGAAACTTTCCAACCAAAGCAAGAATAAATAAATGGGACAATGACATCCTACAAGTTATTTGCTTTTCTGTGTGGCTACACCCAGTAAGCTTTATTAAATATATCTACTGTGTTGATGGATAAATAAAAGATCTTCAGGATGGGAAAAAGTTAAATAAGTATTGCAGACATGTCAGGTCTCTGGAAAACCAACTGTAGCACCTTTCTTTGGAAAGATTGCTCTTCTTGGAACCATGGTGGATTTCAGCAGAGTAAGTATGTAAGTATTGTAGTTGGTGGGCAAAAGAAGCTAAAATTTGTGAGACTGCTATTGTTTTATTCTTCCATTAGCTGCCCTGCCTAAACTGAGAGAGACCAGCTGTTAGTAAAGAGCTTCTAGTAAATAAAATTTACTTAAGAAGGAAAAGGCTGAGCGATTGTAACAATAGTAAATAGAAATGTGAAGCCATTTGAAATACATACAGTACAGATGCTCTTCATAGCAAACTGTTTTTCTTCCTTCCCTCCCCCACTAAAGCCATGAGATCTGCATTTTAAGAACTACTAAAAATAAAATCCCAGAAAAGAGAAATTTTTTATACAGGAAACTAAACCAATTTATATTTGTGGAGTTGTTTTTTGTATTTTAGAGGTTTACTCCTTTATTACATGCGTAGTATTATTTCAATATTAAAACCCTTAATATTTGTAACAACCTTGGTGACTGCTTGAAAGATGGACTTTGAAACATTCTGTTTAGATCGGTTGGTATGTATTTGCCCACACCCTCTATATATATAAAAGAAGTAATTATGAAAAAACCCTATGCCAGCTGTAATTATTTTTCCTCTTAAGATTGAACAAATACATTTAACATTCTATTAGTTAATATTTAAATATAGATAGAAAACTGAAATATTCACTGCTTATTACATAGTGAATTAGATCCATTACAGAAATAATGACACCAAAAAAGGTTACTGGGTTGCTTTTATTTCCTACAGATGCGAAGTAAAGCTCTACCAGCAAATAAGAACTTTCCTCCTCCAAACATCAAAACATTTAGTCAATGGAGGAAGAAGTACTCGAGGTGTATTAGGAGTTGACTAGTGGATATTCAGGGATAACTGTGTTAAATATTTCTCCTGGGTGACTCTGAAACTTTTCTGTGTCCCAATTCCAGGTGGTGAGACTGACTTAGAACAATACATGCACATGTGCTACCTGTGTGAGATTCAGTGCTGCTGAAATCCATTATCATTTCAGATTTTAAAGGTAATAAAATGTTGTGGTAGCAAGCATGGAATTATTGGCATTGTATGCACATGAGGATCCAATCCCAAACAATTGCTTCCACATTCAGGATCCAACACTTAAGACTGTAGAAGGACAACTCTGCCTACCTGTCTTAACATTTATTATTAACCCATTCTTTTGATTTTTGTGAGGTTAATTTGACCTTCTTTATTTACATATGGGTTGAAACCCACCCATGATCTACTTTTCCTTATCTCCAACTGCTTTCCACATGAGCAGTTTTGGTGTCAGATGTGTTAAATGTCACTGGAACAGCTAATAAGAGTTGGCTTCAGAAGCCTGAATGGGCAGCAAGCTCTCCGTGCTTACTACACCATTCCAGGATTTGATTTTCACAGGACCAACCAACAACCCCAGAAAACCAACAAGTATTTGAAGTACCACACTGACTTCTAAAATAAAAACTTTAATCGGTAAGGCAGAAAAAAAAGAGACATGCAAAGGAATGACTTGTGTCCATGTACATAACCAGTTTTCAACTTTTTGCAGGCTTTCTTTATAATTGACTAGAGTATATATTATACATACAAAACACTTTCTAATACATAAGCAGGCTCAGGGTTTTTTCAACTGTGGGCTGTAAAGTATATAAAGGGAAGACTATTCCTTGCAGCAGCATATACGTGTGTCTTAAAACAAAATAAACACAGACATACATACAAAGAGGAACATTGACATTTCCACAGTTATTGGTTTAAATCATTCTATACTGCTTTATATCACCAGTAGAGATCAGTTAGATCAATTTTCCTACATGTAAAAAACCCAAGGAAAAAAAGTAAGTACTTATATTTACATAACTAGATTCAGAAAAATGCAGCATGTACATCAACTTAGAAAATTATTTTCAACTAGGAGATTTTATAATTCTTGTTTTAGACAACAGTGGTTGTGAGGAGAGGGGCAAAAAGAGAGTCTGTCATTCCATTTTCCACAGATTCATTTCCCAAATAGGTAAAAAATATTCTAAATAAAGTTTCAACTTCCATAAAAATAGCAGCATGAGGTTCAAGAATGGTTTTGATGAAACTGTAAAGCTTAGGAGTTGGAGTTAGCTGATAAAAGGGGTGAAATAAAAAAGATGTATAAAATATCCCTAGGTATGCACATTGCATTGGTGCATCAGCTGTAGTGAGGTTTCATGAAGCAAAGAGAAGGCAAAGCTTCACTTCTCAAAGTTGTAAGGCTTACCTTCAACAGAAGGCAAGTGGTGCTTGTGTTTGTAATTCAGCCAACAGATGTTGTAAAGCTGTGGCAGAGTTCTCAACTGGTGTAATTTATGGCTATGCTCACTAAATCCATACTTTATAATAATAATATCCTTATCTCCTTTCTCCTCAAGAACAGACATATTGTAACATCAAGTTCAACAAACAATAGCTGTACTGCTGCAATGATTTCTGTGCTGTTTTCTTTTTCCTTCCAAATAGATGAAGTGTTTATATTCACCTTCAGGTTTTTGAAGCAAGAAAAGCATACAGAAATAAAAATAAATTTATTATTGAAAGTCAAATTATGGAAAAAAATTAATATGAAATTGCAGACTAATGACTAAAAGTATTGCATGAATTTATACTCTCTGCATTTACAAACCAGTGTTATATCCAAGGATAAAAAGCAGTTTGAAAGTGTTCTTTTAAAGGCAACGTTGCTATCGCTACTGAGCAAGTCAACCACAGTGTAAGCATAAATCACTCTAGAACAACTGATTTTTCAAAGGTTATAACATTCTGGATTCATAGTGAACTGTAACTATAAATTAACATCTTGCTCAGAAAAGGGGCAGTGGCCTGTGAGCCAGGCTCAGAGGCAACACTCAACAGTAATGCTTCTGTGAAAATTCCATACCACAAATATCCAAATAGAATAAAAAAATTGTTGATGGAGGTTTTTCTGCCAATACGCGTGACAAAATCCCAACCACTGTTCTTGTCAAACAGAAGCAGGTTGGCTTTTTATGGGTAGGTTGGTTGGGTTTTTTGTTTGGGTTTTTTTTTTGTTCTTTTTAATACACTTGGATTAAATAAACAAACTTGCAAAAAAGCCAGTGAGGTTTTGTGCTCTTCTGTGAATCAGTACATTTCAGATACTTTTTAAAAAATCTTATTTCATAGTTTCCTTACAAAAACAGACTGTGGAATCCAGTATTTACTACTACTACTCAGGTCTTCATTTAACAAACTGTGTCGCTTATGTATTTGCCTGCACTCACAGTTTAAATGTCTAGAAAATATATGCCTGTAATTTGATTTAAAAATCCTAACACAAGCTATGCACTTGGGTTTTCCTAATGTTGTAATATTTTTAGCTTCTTAATTTCCTGAAGTTCCCCCTACATGAATACTTTTATATGTACATATACTAGATTGAATTAGACAGTGAAAAGCATTCTGGATATGAAAAATGTATTTCAAGCACCTGTTTCACTCACAAACCCACATATGCTCAACCACCATCTACTTCTAGGTTTAAAAACCAACACCCCTGCTCCCAGCATTTTTTTCTATTGAGGTGATTTTGCAGAGTTGTTTCCTTTTAAAACATTGGAGAAAGCTGGCAGGATCTCCAATAGCACAATCACATGTCGGTACTAAGGCAATTGAAAAGGATTACTGTATTCTGGATGCAGCAATCTGTGCTGAACATCTGGGAACCCTAGTTAAAAAGCTGTGCTTTCCAAACAGGGAACACATGCAGATTTGCAAAAAAAAACCCAAAACAATAAAAACCATGGTTCGAAGCTGCATGTGAGAACAGTACTGAGAATAACCCTGTTGCTTGAAGCATGGAGCAGCCTGGGCTGCAGCTACTGGATGATCATCTTAAATTAACTATAGTTTGAACAGAAGCAAAGCACAGAAAGAAAGATACTTACAAGTGAAATATAAGTAAGTTTCAAGGCAAAGCTGAAGCCCCTCTATAAAGCAATAACATCCATATTTACTGCCTGTTTAATCTAGGTGTTTGCAGCTGTTCATTCATATTCTTCTGTAAGTTTTTATAGTCATTACTTTCCACTGTTTCTTCTTCACCATGATGATGAATCTCCTTGGCTAGAGAGCAGCCTTGTGGAAAGGGACCTGGGGGTCTTGGTGGACAACAGGCTCAACATGAGTGAACAGTGTGCTGCAGCAGCAGAGAAATGCAGAAGGATGCTGGGTTGCATCAACACGGGCATCCCCAGCAGAGACAAAGAAGTCATCATCCCACTCTACTTGGTGCTTGTCAGACCACATCTGGACTATTGCATCCAGTTTTGGTCCTGGCTGTGCAAAAAGGATGCAGACAGGCTGGAGAGAGTCCAGAGGAGAGCCACAAGAATGATCACAGGACTAGGGCATCTGGCATATGAGGAGAGGCTGAGAAAACTGGGTTTGTGAGCCTTGAGAAGAGAAGACTTAGGGGAGACCTTATTACAGTGTTCCCATACTTAAAGGGCATCTACAAAGAAGATGGAGACTCCCTATTTACAAGGAGTCACATGGACAAGACAAGGAGCAATGGGCACAACTTGCTCCTGGGGAGATTCTGATTGAACACAAGAAGAAATTTTTTCACTATGTGGGCACAGTCAGACATTGGAATGCTCTCCCAGGGGAAGTGGTGGATTTCCCCACTTTGGAGAGTTTTAAGTCTCAGCTCATTGGGGTGCTAAGACATATACAATCGTGTTGGAAGGGTTGGACCAGATGATCCCTGAGGTTCCTTCCAACCTCACGTTCTATGATAAAACCGACACTGTTCAAGTACCTCCCAAAATACTATTCAAAACTCCCAAAATCTTTACCTTATAAACTTGGGACATCTGCAGTTCAGTTCAGAACACTGCAGAAGAGATTCATCTTACCTAAACTTAGAAGACTAGTTCAACTAAAAAACACAGGCAAAACTCCTGTAACACACCTCAGGCTCCATATAAAACAAGTGAGAAACAAACACGATTTTAGGACAGCATTCATCTACCCTACTTTAAATAGCAAGAGATGAGGGACAACGACAACAAAAACCAAACCCCTTTATTCCTTTATCTGTCAATGTCACTGTGAAACATCAATTAGAACCACAGAAGCAAAAGAGCAACTGTGACAAACAACCTTTAGTTTAGCCTTGGTAGCTAAGTAGTAACAGAAAGAAGTAGCAGAACTGTCTCTTCACCAGGAGCAACAGCAGCAAGAGCTCCAAGATCACTCACTTCAGTCAAGGCCAAAGTGATCTGGATCAGCTCCCTCCATGCCTTTTCCTCTTATCTTTAGGTAGAAAGTGCCTGTGCACAAGGTCCTCCAGACCTTGTACTGAAAGGGTGATGCCACCGAGCTTCTACAGAAATGAGAGCAAGTGTTAACTTTTGTTACACATCAGCACAAAGTATTTTTGAAGCCTGCCCATGGGAGAAGAAGCCTCAGAAAATATTACATCTATATAAGAAAGAACATCCACAATTAAAAGCCACAATACAAAGATCTGGAACAGGTTGCCTAGGGAGGTTGTTGATGCCCCCTCCCTGGCAGTGTTCAAGGCCAGGCTGGATGAAGCCTTGTGCAACCTGGTCTGGTGGGAGGTGTCCCTGCCCATGCAGGAGGTTGGGATCTTTATGATCTTGAAGGTCCCTTCCAACTCAAACCATTCTATGATTCTATGATATTTGAGAAAAATATGTCGAAGAGATTTTCTGTGCTTCTCTAGAATAATGAGAAGTACTTCCAAAACCCCTTGACTTAGTCATCTTTGTCTCTCCCTTTCTCAGGGTTTTCACATTTCCTTAATAACAGGCAACACTGCACCCAGGCTCCTGAATATAGAATTTTTATTACTGAGATACTGTTGATCTTCTCCCTCCTAACCATTCTTTTCCTGCTCATTCATTCACCCTGAGAAGACTGTAAAAGAAATTGGGCTCTTATGTTAGAAACAACTCCTCTCCCCAAAACACTAATGGAACTCAGGAATGATATTTATGTTTCAGGATGTAAGAGACCTGGTAATCATAGAAGTAAAGGTAATAGCTATTGCCATCTTATTTCACGATCTTCCTTTTGGTGGCACATTCCCCTCACATGTCATCCTTATTTTCATATAACAGAAACAGATCAACACAGGGGATGATTTGTTCTACCAATTCCTAAGCCCCTAAACCGATTAAGATGATAAAATACCAGAGCAGATGGACTGATGTAACAGCTAAAAGACTTTTATAATTTGGTTTCTACTATGCTACTAAATAACTGGGCAATTCTGTACCTACGTAAGAGCTTTGGATAGGTGTGAATCAGTTAATCAGTCCAGTGTGATCATCTGGGTCAAGATAAAAGATCAAAGCCCTCTTCCCACATGGGAGAAATTTCTCACCCTGAGTATTTCTTATTTTTCTTTTTTAGAGGAGAATCCTGATGGCCTCTAACTTTCCTTATTGACTCAACAGGAATCAGGATGAACTGGTGAAGGCAGAAATGTGTAAATCCTCTTGCCAGAGCAATACCCAGATTCTCTCTTGGGATTAGGAAAGAACACAGCTCCCCTTAAAAAAAAAATCTATTTGGCAAATGTTGTCCCAATTTTCAAGAAGTGTAAGAAGGAAGACCTTTTCTAATTACAGGCCTGTCAGTCTTACTTCAGCACCTGGTAAAATTATGGAGAAGGCTATTCTGGGAGTTACTGAAAAACGCTTGAGGGACAATACAGTCACTGGTCATAGCCACCATGGTTCATGAGGGGAAAGTCCTGTATAACCAATTCAATTTCCTTTTATGACACGGTCATCTCACTGATCAAGGGAAGCCAGTAGATGTGTTGTTTTGGGATTTTAGCAAAGCTTTTGATACTGTCTCTCACAGTATCCTTCTGGATAACCTGTCCAGCACACAGCTAGGTAAGTCCATAATACACTGGGTGAGCAACTGGCTGAGGGGCAAGGCTCTAATTGTTAGAGTGAATGTGGCTACATCACAGTGGTGGCCAGTCACCAGTGGAGTTTCTCAGGGATCAATTTTAGGATTAGTGAACATTAGTGCTTTTATAAATCATCTGGAAGCAGAAATCAAACATGCGTTAAGTCTGTTGATGATAGTAAACTAGGAGGAGCTGTGGACTTCCTTGAGGGCGTAGACTGAATAGACTACAGAGGTGGGCAAATGCCAGCCATATGAAGTTATAAAAGAGCAAATGCTGGATTCCCCTCCTGGATTCCATAAGAACTGGGGAGAAAGATGCTGGAGAGGATTTGAGTGGAAAGAGATGTGAGGGTTTGGTTTGATGGCAAGTTGAATACGAGTCAACAGTGTGTCCTGGCAGCCAAAAGGGCCAACCATGTCCTGGGGTACAACAAGCCCAGTATAGCTAGCCAGTCAAGGGATTGTCCCCCTTTACACTACACTGGTGCAGCCCCATCTTGAGCACCATGTGCAGTTTTGGGCACCTCAGTGTAGAGAAGGACATCAAAGTATTAGAGTGAGACCAGAGAAGGGTGACCAAGATGGTGAAAGGTCTCATGGGCAAGACTTAAAAGAAGAGGCTGTGAGAAGGCTGAGGGAGTAGGGGCCTCATCTCAGTCTACAACTTCCTCAAGGCGAGTAGCAGAGAAAGAGGTGGTGATCTCCTCTCCCTGGTGACCAATGATAAGACACAAGGTAAAGGAATGAAGATACACAAGGGGATGTTAAGACTGGACATTAAGAGAAAGTTCTTCACTGGGAGGGTGGCCAGGCACAGCAGCAGGGTCCCCAAGGAAGCAGTCATGGCACCAAGCAAGTCAGAATTCAAGGAGTGTCTGGATGACACTCATGGTCATATGGCTTAGTTTCAGATAGTCCTGTGAGAAGCAGAGAATCAGACTTGATTATCCTTATAGGTTTCCTCCAATTTAAGACAGTCTATGATTCTATGGATTCTCCTCTCCTTTGGAAACTCTATAGAGTTAAGTCTTAGCAATAACAGCAATGGTATGGGAGGAATCTATCGGGTGACAACAGATGTTTCCTTATGAATTCTGCAGGAGTTGCCTCCTCCCTTTCTCATTTCCCTAATGACTATAACTAGTCTTGCCCCACACACACTCAGGAAGAGCTTTATGTTGAAAGAGACCAAGTGAAATACAAACAAAGTAAACCTTGTTTCTCCAGCAAGAGGAGAGGACACACTTCCTAGGGTTTTTTCTGTAAAAGTCTTTTTATCCTGTACTCAACCATATTTTCCATGGTCATACAATAGGTACCACTAGCAGCAAATCAATTATTTACCCAAATACAAGGGAAGGGCATGGGCATGTGATTTTTAAATATATACTAAAACTTGTGGCCTCCTGTTCTATATAAAGACTTTCTAGCTGCTCTAGGGTGAGTAACCAGCATCCTGTGGGTTTCTTTGATGCAAAACTGAAATCAATTTATCTGTATAAAAGGCACATGTACCATTTGAAGGAAACCTCTGTTCGTTTTAACAGAATTTCTCACATTTATATATAAGATACTGACTTAGCTGCTTCTGTTATCTTTCCTGTATGAAGTAATGATTTTCTTGACTGAATTTTTAATTTTGCTAAATACTGTAAGTTACAGAAAAGTTAATAATACAAAGATAATTTAAAAATTCATAAAAATTCCTGTGACACTGTACCTTATTGAGTTTGCCAAGGGAAGATATAAGATCTGCCCATTCACTTGATGACTCAAAGTTTCTCAAAGCTTTCTCAATTGCTGAAGAATAATTTCTATATCTGTAGTCACCAAGTAACTCCTGTTCTTCTGGATCCATCTTCGGTCCTCATAGCAAAGCGAAATTTCCTGGTAAACTAAAACATACACACAGTTACAAAAAGATAATGCCTATTTAAATTCTGGCATAGCTAAAGTACTGTAAAATAACAAAAAAAATATGTTGAAGCACTGACAGATCACGATAAACAGGTCATCTGATCAAGTTTCAACACAGAGTTAAAAATAATTTAAGACGCATGACTCTGTCTCCCCTCTGCCTGTTTTGGAAGTTTTGCAGTCACATTTTCCTATTTACAAAACATTTTTTTTCCTTCCATGCACGTGGATCTCTCACACCATAACAAAGGAATAGCAAGTCTCAGTATAAACAGTCAAAGTGCTGACAAGGAGATAGAAGTAAATGG
The DNA here is from genome assembly GCA_023637945.1 of Phaethornis superciliosus. Classification (NCBI taxonomy): domain Eukaryota; kingdom Metazoa; phylum Chordata; class Aves; order Apodiformes; family Trochilidae; genus Phaethornis; species Phaethornis superciliosus. The sequence goes on along the minus strand of JAJQWJ010000001.1, from coordinate 107,063,256 downwards.
TTTTCATAACTTATCACCCGTGCAATGTTTTGAAAGGTCACCTGTAGCTGTGGAATGTGAAACACGTCATATCAGAATTCAGATTCCCAGAGGAATCCCACTAAAGGGTTTCTCAGTCCACAGCAGAAAGCACCCCCAGAACTCTGCATCTCTACTTGTCAGCAGCAGATATCTGAAGTACAAGACTAAGGCATTGTGCCAAAACGTCAAGGCACGCGTTCAAATCTTCCTTTATTTCAACAAAAAGTATCTGTTAGTTTTTATGGAGTAAAAAGGAGTTATTGAGACCTGATTTTCTCATAATCTGCACACATTTAGATTAAAAAGCAAAACACACCTGTTTGAGAACAATGGGAAACAGGCATGGCTGGCCTTTAAGTAATGAAAAATGATACCTTCACTGCTACACTACCTATGACACTGCTATCCAGTATAACAATACTGTTATAGAGAGATGCTTAGGTTTAGGAATGCCAGATTTAGGCCAGTCTGTACAGAGGAGAATGTTCAGTCCTTTCACAAAACGTTTTATAATGTTCTGAAAGATGCCTGCTTTCATTTTCTTACAGTTAGGACACAAAAATAAATTCAAATAGTCTTCCATGTTCTTTTAAAGCAGCTCACCTCTCACAGCACTTAAAAAATAAATCAACAGAACAACTGTATCCTTCATTAATTTTAATTAAAAAAATAGCTACATCACGATTTTAGCAAACTTTCAGAGACAGAAAAAATGCTGTATGAACCCACAAAAGAGAAAAGATTTTAAAGGCTAGTTTAAGCCCCTTTTGCATTCCATGATGGATTCAGCCATTGCTGATACAACCACTCTGTCATCCAACCCTAATCCACCTCTATGAAAAAAAGAAGGGGGGGAAAAAAAGTTACACAAGGTCATCGGGGCCATGTTTGGTTGGTTGGTTTTGTTTGTTTTGCTACAGTAAAAGTTTAGTTTTCTGTTTTTGCTAGGATGCACATAGTGCTTCTCACAGCAGAGAGCATAAAAAACCACTGCCTTGCAGGGTGTAGCACTCACCTGAGACACAGCTATGCTTGCTCCAACATAGATTGAAAAAAAATCTCAACCCTCCCATAAAACCTAACAAAGTGGCAACCTTGCAATATACTGTCAACAAAAATTAGGAGTAATCGGATACAGACACTGCCCCAAAACAAAGAGGCCAAGAAATTTTCCCTTATCTCACTTAAATACCTTAATCAATGAACAACTGGATTGTATCCACACTCCCTAAAACAAAACATGGCCTAAAAAACTATCTTAGCAGCTCTCTGCCAAGAGTGCTGCCACTTTATAAATAAGAGATTTGGGTGAATCATTTAGAAGTGGGCAGCCGTTTTGCTGACAGAACACATCAAAATTCTTCATTTGTAAGTGAATACCTGCATGAATCCACTTAGAGAACAGGAATCAATCGAATTACCAGCAGCACTTAAAGATGCTCCACATAATCTATTAAAATAATGCCTTTAAGCATTTTCATAGCATTAAAACCTGGTCTATTTAAGTAAAATCTAATTAGGTTCCAAGAGTAAAGCACAATGTACTACTCAAGGAAAAAAAAAAAAACAACAAAACTACAAAACCCAAACAACTTTAGATGGGAGAAAAATTGCCTTAGTTATTTCATAAGACACATTCTTTGGCCTTTGCTGTGAAAAATCAGGTGAACTATGTATTCCCAGTCGGCAAAGCAGTGATGGACTGAACGATTTAGTGTGCATTGATGTGCAGGAACCCAGGCTGATAGATGTCTGCCGGGTTTGAAAAAAAAATCCAATAACCTACATACGGGAAATAGATCGTATTTGTGCTTATATACAAAGGCAGGAAGATTAAAAAAATAAATAAAAATAAATAAATAAAAAAAATAAATAAACAACAAAACCAAACAAAAAAAAACCCCAAAACAAAACAAACACAAAGAAAAACAAAAAAACAATACAAAACCCAAAAGCCACATGCCAGTGACTTTCAAGTACGTCTTCCAACCCCGGGTCCCCACCTTCCTCAGCCGATGGGGAGGTCCCATAGTCCCTGACCGAGGCTCAGCACTGCGGACAGGTTACCCAGGCTCTGCCTCTCATCCCGCGGGACTGCGGGGCCTCTGCGGACACCCCCGCCATCGGCTACAGAGCCCCGGGGGGGGGGGGGAGTGTCACGCAGGCCCGGCCGCAAGGGGAGTGGGGCCCCTTTTCAGGGCCCACCCTACGGGGAAGGGCCGGGATCCCCCCGGGATACCCCACGGACGGGCAGCCCCGCAGCAAGGCTCCGCCGCAGCTTTCCCTCCAGCCTCACCTGCCGGGCAGGGACCGCCGAGGCCGTGCCGGCTGCGGCAGCGGCGATGACAGGGCGGGCTCTCCCGCCGGAGGGGTTGGGTTGGGCAGCGCTGACCCCTCGGTCGGGCTACCAGTGGCCCCCGGCGAGTCGCCCCCAGATGCCCTCGCGTTCCTCCCCCCTCCCGCCGCTCCCCAAACACAGGCACACAGACACTTGCCGAGCCCGGGCGCGGCGGCACTCCCCTCCCCGCCACCTCCCTACCTGGGAAGGGCCCCGCAGACGTCCCGGGGTGGCGGCGGCGACGTGTCCCAGCCCAGCGCAGGAGAGGGGTGGAGGCGGCACCCCGCAGTCGCTATAGCAACAGGAGGGAGCCAAAAAAACCCCAACCCAACCCAGATCCAACACCGCCCCAACGCACGCCTCCCTCTCCGCCAGGGCCGCGCCGCAGCCGGCAGCTGGGGCGATACCACTGCCAGAATGCGGCGCGGGGAGAGAGAAGCCGGTAGACCGGCACAAAAGCGCTCCATGCGTCCCCGCCCGACGGCGGCCGCTCTCGTCTTTACCCCTTGCCGAGCACCGGAGGAAGGCCGACGGTGTCGGTGAGCGCTACAGCCCGGAGCGGGGTCACTCGCAACCCCCTGAGGGGGAATGGTACATCCCGGCGGACGGGCCCGGGCGCTGAGCGCCCTCTGGCGACGTGGGCCGGGAACAGGACCCGGCGCCCCGGAGCCCTGCGGCCGCTCCCCGCCTCACCCCCCCCTCCGGCCCCGGGGCTGCGGGGAAGAGTCGGGGCAGGGGCCGGGCCGGGCCGCTCCCTTTGTTTCGTGCATCAGCCTCGGCCGCTCTGGAAAGAAGGTGGTGGCTGCGCGGTGCCGCGACCACGCATGGTTGCGCGGTGCCAGACGCGTTCCTGCGCGGAGCTGGGTACCGAGGGGCTGCTGCCGGCTCTTCCCGGCGGAAAGGCTGCAGCACCGCGGCTACACTGGAGCCGGTAAAGGCACGGTTATCAGTCTGGCTTCTGGTACAGCTGGGTGAAAGCATGAAGCGCTTCTGACAAATTTTGGAGCCAGAGTTTTCCCGGGGCTTCATCTGTCACATTTATAGTGGCTCCAGTGCAACGTGAGAGCCCTCTGCTCCTCACAAACAGGCTCAGTGCAATAAACTCTTTGCAAATGGCTTGAAAAGAAGTTAATCTGCCAGATTTTTTGTATGCTTATGGCAAAAAAAAAAGGAACTAGCAAAATACCCGTGGAAAGAAAGTAAATATGTAATCCTGTAAAACAAGGTTGTATCTATTGTGGAAACATTATTTAATCCAAGCCTTTCTTTTGTTTGTTTTTGTTTGTCTGGTTGGGTTTTTAACTTGCAGGTAGAATAATCCCAGTAGTTCAAAGTATCTGAAAAAGTCAAGGGCAAAGAACTTGTTCAGTTTTTAAAGATGAGAGACTAGAAACTGTCTCTTTTAAGATTATGATGGATACTCTTTCATCCATAAGCACCATTAAGTTTTATGGTTGTATACTCTTTTCTTTTCTTGAGGCCACTTGTCTTTCCCCTTCATAGCTAGATTTTAGTAATATAATTTGGCATGTTATACTCCTAGCAAATAAAAGCTATGGTTACTGGCAGCTAATGAGACTGTTTTATGGACATGCTGTAAAAATGGAAGCAAGATAACAAAGACAGGGAGGCTTCCACTTGCACTTTCCAGAAGTGTACATCTCTGAAAGTCAGATCAGATAATTAAAAAGCACTGCTGGCCTAGCTTCAGCATGTGTTGCCTCACTATAAAGCCTGAGCAGCTCTTCACAGGCTTTCATAGAGCTCACGTGGATCTGGCACATTCCATCTTTTTGGGAAGTCATCATCTGCCCACAGCTCTGAGGTCAGTGTGGGCTCCTGAAAGGCTGGGTAGCCTCAGAGAAATGTTGAACACACATGGGAAATGTGTGTGACAAAATGCGAAAGGTTTTGCAGTAATTTGTAACTTTATTACAGATCTATGATAGTTTAAAAGAAAAATCTTAAGAAATGGTGGTTTAGAATGTGTACAATTAGGTTCTAAGTTCAGATGGGCCTCCCTCTTAACACAATAAACCGACTGATCATTTAAATGTAATATTTTGCCTTAGTATGCATGGCAGTAAATATATTCAGTACCATAGGCATCAACATACCTTATCTTTCTAAACTGCAATGCCATCATTGTAAGTTTCAATTTCTAAAACTTAGGGGTTTGTAACTTTCAAGGTAGTATAGCTTAGTTCTTGGAAATGAAGGTCAGTTCTTCTGAAAACATTCCTGATTGAGCGAAGAACTTGTATTTTCTATGATGTCCTTAACACATGGCATTTATGTCCTAAAATATAGCATGCTACTTAGGATATTTTAAAATTAGTTTCTGAGGGTTTGTTATGTTTATAGCTATTTTTCTCTCAAATTTGTGTTCTTTGGGGTGTGACTGCATAGTTATATCACTGTGACTTCCAACTAAATTTGAATCCGTGTGCCATTTCTACCATGAGACAGAGGTCTTCTGGAAGTCCAAAGAAACAGGCATTGAGGTTGAGGAGAGGGATTCTGCTGGCATCCTGCTTGGGAAGCAGCTGCAGTATCAGGCCAGCTGCTGGCAGGCACATGGGGGAATGCCATGGATATGCTCACCCTGCTGGAAACCTTTGATCTGAATTTGCACCAAACCAGCCGACCTCTGGAATGATTCACTTCCTCAGCTCTGGTGCTTCTGAATCTGCTGGCTGGTAAATATTTTGAATAATAACTCTGAATCCTCTTTTTTGTATCGGAGGTTATGCTAATTTAAAGCATGCCTATCATACTAACTATCCAAGACTTCTGAGAGGAACACCACAGCATTCAAAGTCAGGACACTGCCTACATCTTGGTTTATACTATAGCAAAAGATGGATTCAATTAAAATTATCTACGGACACAAACAAATTTGCAAGAATTCTTGTCTTCTTTATTTACACTGGAAAACACTTGAATGGAAAATTTAAGGAAACAACATGTTCGGGTAGATATATTCTCTTATATTCTCATAATCATTTTAGATAAACTAGCCTCAAAGTCTCTAGGCATGTCTATGGCACAGTTTTGAGAAGCAGATGCACTGCACTGAGCTGCATTGGAACCATAATCACTCAAGTATCTGGCCCACACTACAGTTATCAGCATTGCAGAGGACCCAGATAGAAATTACCTGGTTGTAATCTCTTTTAGATTCAAGAAGGTTTAAAGCAGGCCAGTCTCCTCACTGATTGCTCCCATACTTTTAGATCCCTGGCTTTCCAAAGCAAAGCTCTGCCAAACAGCAGGCCTACTACAGCTTTTGAAAATGATGGCTACACTGGTTAACCAGCACACTGGGACATCTGCAGCATCTCCCTCAGAAAGTGCCAGAGGCACTCCATGCTGCTGATATCCAGCTGATGGAGCAGCTGGATATGGTTCAGCTTCCACTCCCAAAAGTTTTGCCACTGTGGCCTGACTGCATCCTGCACAAGCGAGGTCATCCCCAAGAAACTGTCTCCACTGCCTTCTCACAATTGTGAGTCCCATTTCTTTATTGTCCCATGTCACTGCAGCTACTGCATTGGCAGACATTTTCTTTGGCTAATAAATTCCAATGTAAAAATGGTAGTGACACACTGCAAAGAGAGTAAATCACACATAAAAGTTCTGTACAGTACTACAGATCATTATTATTTCATTCCAGTCCTAACTCTTAAAACTTTACACAATAACCACTCAGGAAGTATGCCAGCATCTGAAAGCAACAAAGCACTTCAGACACAATGGACACTGGAGAGAGGCAGGGAGGCAGCTTAAGAAAAAAAATAAATTTTTGTTGAACAATGCAAGCCCTGTCCAAAGATCCAGCTTGCTGCACATGCTGTACAGCCCGTTCTCTGATTCTGCTCTCAGCAAACAGCTCTCCCCTGGCAGCCTGCCCTGCACAGTCCCAGCTCAGCTCCCAGGACACAGTCTTCCTGCCACTGTCACCAGAGGATGTGCTTCTCCTGCACAAGCTCCTTCCTGACTGGTTCTGTGAACAGCCAATATTTTTTGCCTCTTTTTTTTCTACCTTCTGCAGCTGAGGTTGTAGCTATCAACACAGCTGATTCTGCTTCCTCCAGCATGGTGCCACAGATGCAATGGTTGTGAAAAGACCTGCCCACTCTTCTCCTTGCTGTTCATGTCAGAAGACACAGTCTGTACTACAATCAATTTCACTGTGACAAATGACATTTCTGAAGATGGCTACTTAGCAATCATCTTTCACTTTGCTTCCTTACCCTAGGACAGGGTAAGCAGGTTTAAGAAGGAACGAGAGCCCTGGAAGGGCTTAACACAAGAATTTGAAATACATCTTCTGTAGAACTTTCAGACTATAATGTGGTTGGACTGAATGTAAAATAAAAATCCAACCCAGATGCTGAGTTAGACTTAAAAAGGATCTTTATAGGGCATAGGAGATACTTTGAAGCTAATTCATATTTAACAAAGGGTACCACTCAGCCACAGTAGACTTTCCTAGGACTGCCAGTCTGTTTTTTTCCCAAACCATACAAAAACTGGGTCAAGGTTTGTTTGGAAAGTTTGTACATACCATCCAGAAGGGCACAGAGCTTTTGAAACTTAAGGACTCAAGCAGCATTTCAAGCATGAAGAACTAGGGATGTTCTTCACTCTTGGATTATATCTCTTAAGATCTATGCACAAACCATTCTTAAATCAGAACAGATATGTTTTATTTTGCTGAGACACCACTAACACAACTAGAAGACCATACACAAACCATGGCTCTTTTTATTGTCCATCAGAATAATAGTCAAGTTACAGTATTACCTGGATGGGTTTTGCAGCTGTCATGCTGTAGGCAGTAGGTAGTACATAAAATGTATTAAAAGCTTCATGCAGAGATTTGTAACTGATCTTTGCCTTAAACAAAAGTCTCAAATGTTTTTTTTCTTCATGGAGAATAGCTTACCATGAGAACTTTTGGGGCAGCCATTTTTCCTGTTCTTCATTAAGCTCTGGGGCATGACTCATTTCTCATTTGGCAATATGTCCATCTTCATAAAAACAATAGCTACTGTATCCTTAAAAGGCCAGCTAATAATCACACCTTCGTTCTGTGCTGACAAGTAATTGCTAAATCCACACATTATATATATCCAAACTCTCTTGATCCAAGGCTTCTCTGAACACAAATCTGTGCTGAAGGAAGCCAATGTAAAACTCAGCTGGCTAAGGCACTGTGGCATTGTCTTGCTGACTGCTGATTAGGAATTAACATGCTGGTTACCGACTTGTCATTACTAATGAGAGGTTTGCAGGCAATTCTTTCCAGCTCCTGCAGCATGAGGAAGGTAGCAGCAACCTACTTCTGCAAAGCACAGCACCGTGCCCACCTTGCCCTGCAGAAGATGATCAGAAGTCTGGAGAAACATTCCTGAAGGCAGTCTGAGAGAGCTGGACTTGTTCAGCCTAGAGAAGGCCCTGAAAAGACTGTATTGCAGCCTTCCAGTTCCTGAAGGGGCCTACAGGAAAACTGGGGAGGGACTTTTCACAAGGGCATGTTGCAAAAGGACAAGGAGAAATGGTTTTAAACTGAAAGAGGGTACATTTAGATTGGATATTAGGAAGAAATTCTTTACTGTGAGGGTAGTGAGACACCAGCATAGGTTGCCCAGGGAAGCTGTGGCTACCATCTCCCTGGAAGTGTTCAAGGCCAGTCTGGATGGGGCTTTGAGCATCCTGGTCTAGTGGGAGTCAACCCTGCCCAGACAGGGAGGGTAGAACTAGATTATCTTGAATCACACCGAATCATCCAGGTTGGAAGGGACCTCTGAGATCATCAAGTCCAACTCTTGATCCACTGCCACTGTGGTTACCAGACCATGGCACTGAGTGCCACATCCAGTCTCTTCTTAAAAACCTCCAGGGACAGAGAATCCACCACCCCCTTGGGCAGCCCATTCCAATGTCTGATCACCCTTCTTTACTATGAAAAGTAAAGAATTTCTTCCTAATATCCAACTTAAACCTGCCCTGACAGAGCTTAAATCCATGCCCTCTTGTCTTGCTGATGGCTGCCTGGGAGAAGAGCCCAACCCCCCCCTGGCTCCAGCCTCCTTTCAGGGAGTTGTAGAGAGCGATGAGGTCTCCCCTGAGCCTCCTCTTCTCCAGACTAAGGTCCCTTCCAACCCAAACCTTTCTATGAAAGATAGGGCAGGACCCCAGAGCCCCAACCATGGCTTTTGTGCTGGGTGGCAAGACCTGCTGGAAAAGCTGCAAGCCTGGAGATGACCAAGCACCCCCTTACTCCAGTCCCCTGCAGCCAGCTGTACCACAACCTGGGTCTCTCCCAGGTATTCTGTCCTGCCCCCAGGCTGCCTCTGCTTCCACCCAGCTCCACCTCTACAGTTTGAAGTACTTTAGCAGGCTTTCAAGATAAAAGCATTTGAAATGCAATAACCATCACTTTAAACTGAAAAAGTTTGGTGCCCTCCACACTACTGATTTCTTGTGATTTTGCTTGGATGACTTTTTTTGGTTACCAGAATAATGACGTATTTCAGTCCTGTCCTGCAATAGTATTGTAACATTTACAGTTCATTTTCTCTACTATATGGAGAGCACTTAATCCAGGTTTTTAATCTTCAGATAATGCAATAAATGAACTGAAAGTCCCAAGGAATAGTTTGTTACATCAGTTCTGCAGTTTATTTCATCTCTATATAGTCAGAACACCACACATTTCAGATACAAACTTATGAAAATGGAAGTGTAGTTTGAAACATTATAAATTTTTGGTACCAGAATAAGACAGATTAATGAATACAAATCAGCAAGTAATCATTTATTCATATACATATTTAATTAAGACAACTGAGTAAGTTTTCCTATTAATGGTATTGGTAATTTTAACAGTATTTGTAATTGTACTGATAATAAGGAATCTCTGTAGAGCAATGATTCTGGTTTGGTCTTACTAGGTGCCCCCCAAACTGGTCAGACTGTAGATTGTTGCAGAACAACCCCCTCACCCTTTAAGAAACCCCATACAAATTCAAGAAGCAACTATGGTCCCTAAAAAGAGATCAATTGTACTGAGAAAGCTTAAGGCATCTGCTTCCTCATACCAACTCCACATCTCTGAGATCTATCTCAGGGGAGTGGGAGAAAAGCTGGCAATGATTTCATTAAGAGTTAATTCAGGTAAACAAGGGCACATACCTTTAAATTACAGCAACAGTGAATTAGCCTGCATCATCTGGGCTGGAACACTAACAAATCAGATTTCAGGCTGCACAACTGATGCTGTGAGCAGGCTAATGGAGACTATTGGGTAAGTGTAGACTTAATCCCAGAGGAGCACCATAACTGTAACCCCTCATTGTATGAAAAAGAACCCTGCTGTTGCTGTGGGTAGCATGAGAGTGCTCTGGGTGATTGCCCTCCACCAGGACACAGGCTGACCCACAGTCCTATTCCCACTTGCATGGGTCCACATACATATGCTCACCAGGTTCGAACAGTTTTGTTACTAACAAACTGGCCATGAGGACCATCAGCATCAGAAGGCAAAAGGGCCAAATAAACCGGGGTCTCAGCCCCTTCATCTGGTGATTTAGTGGCTTGAGGGCCTGCCATGTCTGTTCTCACCCATCCAGGACAGCAGGCATTGAGAAGGATGTGGTCACCTTTTCTATTCTCATTCAACATCCGGGCTTGAATCCTGGACAAGACTGTGACACCAATTTTGGATACCCCATAGGCAGTATTTGGCCATCCCTCTTTCTCATGCACACTTTTCTTGGTATCTTCCACAAACTTGGTCATGAGTTCCACTAACTCATCTTCAGTGATTGTGTCACTGCGAAACTTTTGCTGTAGTTCTCGGCTGCAGCCTCCCAGAGCTGAGCTACTCACCATACTAGAGACATTCACCACTCTACCTGGTAAAAAACAATAAAGACTGATTACTTTTACACACATTAAACAAGTCCACACACTCAAATGGACTTTCTCTATGGTTATGAATTCACTACTTAGGTCAATACTTGTAGATTATTTTTTGGGGGCTATTCTGCAGAGCTTCTGGAAGATCATAGCTAACTCAATGTCAAGTTTTTCTACTGAACTCTACTACAGAGTGTAATTTAAGATGTGAACCTGCAAAAACTCTCTATTGAACTCCAGGTGTGCTTCCAGGAAACAGCCCATCACAATCTATAGGCACATTAATAGTAGCGAGTGGTTTTCTCAGTAATGGAAGCCAGACTTTACTCTCAAAGTTCTGATGGAAAACATTCTCACTTAAACAGCTTGAGTAAACTGCCCTGAGAATGCACCTCAAAAGTGAGAATAATACACTACAACAGAAGCAATCTAGTTCTTAATGCAGCAAGACCATCAGCTTGTTTACAAAACACCTGAAGACTTACAAATCTCATTATGCAAAAATGCAGAAGCTATTTATATCCCAGGGCTTCAGTAGAGGAATGAGTCAGCTGAATCAGTAATTCACTCATCTTCCCCAAAATGATGTTACACTGATTCCCTCTATCATGCCAGTTCACAGCCATCCAAGTGATGAACTAGGGAATGAATATAATTATTTAAATCTTAAAAGCTACAGAATTTATCCTTTCTTTTAACAACTTTATTAAAACATGTGTCCTTCACTGTTAGTACAAGGCGAACTCCCCGCCTTCCAGTACACCAAATTAATTTACTCAGTCCTCTCCTTCCTCCCTAGAGACTAACAGTTCCCATATTCTCTGTCATCTTCTTCTTTTCTCTTAAAAGCCTAGATGTACTTAAATGTTAGTATAGACTACATTTAACTTTTAGCAGTAAGCACTTATCCAAATATCAATGAAAACATCTAGTGGTCATAAGTCTTGAAAAAGAATCAGTTTAAAAAAACCCTTAGATTTGATGTGGGTATTGAATCCAAACATGCTCCTTTCAAATTATCTGTGATATGACAGTAGCATTCCAGGGCACTTTCAGTGCTCCCAGCTCTCAAGAACAGAAGCATTCTGTGCAGGACAGTCATCCAGCAAATACACAGTATCTGCATGTTCCTGACATCTCTTTATTATCGATGCATGTATCTTCTTTGATTCTAGTCTCCTCCATTCTATTTACCATTTTTGGTACAGTGTTTTCTTCCAGTTTCTCCAAACATCACCAAATCAGAGAAACTTAATGTACACCTTCCAATGCCATCGATAACTACATCACTAGATACTTGCACATACAGCAAAGGCTGTGATCTAGAATAGAAACAAATCAACAGCCTGTTGAGAAGGTTTCTTCAGCAGTAGCAAGAACAGGCATATCATGTCAAACTCGGCTGAAACACTGCTTTTAAGTACTTATCTTAGTTGTATCATCAAGATGTCCTTTATAAGCAGTAACAATTTAAGTATGCAGATAACACGGACAGAACACTTCATGTCTTCTTGAGGGCACACGAAGAATTCCTCTTCAGTCCACAACAGAAGAATATGACCAGCTTGAAAGTAGATTTAAATATATACTGCAGAGATTTTGGGGGTCAGTAATGGCCCTCTGTTCTCTTACCTAAAGTACAGTAAGGTACACTCCTGTTGCTATGGGGCAGTATGCTTCTGAGATAAGGGAGGATCTTCCTACTTAATGAGGACCAAAGTCTATATAAAACTATTTATCACCTTATTATATTACACTTACCATAAGGCTTCACAAGAGGCAACAACTCTGTGCAAACATTTCTGGTTCCAAAAAAGTTTGTCTTCAGTGTAACCTCTGCTTGGACTGCAAATGGAGTTGTGTCATGAACTTCTCATAAGATGTGGCAGAGAGGGAGGAAAAATAAAATTAAATTTGTAGTACTGTTTGAAAGGAAGTTACCAAACTACCAAACCCTGAAATTTATCTTAGTGTGCATTTATATAAAATATAAAAATAAAATTAGGAAACAGGCATATTATAAGTTAAAATAAAGATAAGACACTGGAATTGAGAAACTGGAATGGTCTCCCAGGGAAGTGGTGGATTCCCCAACTTTGGAAAGTTTTAAGTCTCAGCTCGATAGGGAGGGTGCTGAGATACATGATGTAAAAAATATTACCAGAGTTGGACCAGATGATCTTTGAGGTCCCTTCCAACCTGATATTCTATGATTCTATGAAAACACACAAGAAGCAGAAGGAACATCACTAACACTCTCATTCTCATTAATGAAAAGATCCAGCCCTGCAATATTATATTAATAATGAGTTAATTGTTTTCCCCACTTCTTAGTTGAAGGTTTTAGCTTTGCCCTAGGAAAGCCAGCTGCACCACCCTCTAGTTACCTGCCAACACATGGGCCATTTGTCTTTCTGCCTTCTACATGGAAGAGACAAGGAAAGGTTGTTCTCACAGGGTGTGCTGCCCAACCTGCCCACTGACCTGCCCATACTTAACTCACACCCAGTGCTCAGTCTGGGCTGCTCCTACCACATATGCACAGTAAACTCCAAGGTGCCATTGCCTTTTAAATGCACAGCACAACATAGCCCTGACATACCAGGGGAGGGGACAGAGGGGGAATCAGAAGGGAAGATCCTAAATCTAGGATTCTGCCACTGAAGATGTAAAAGTTAAGACTACCATCCTGGTACTAACATCTAACAGGATGACAGACAACTGCTTCTATATCCTAACCCTTCTGCTGTCATGTCTTGAGTTCATAGCTGGGACTTGAAACTAAAGCAGTGCCAAATTGCAAAAAAACACCACAAAAGCTTCTATAATGAATGCATAGGTAAGATTTGGTGCCATCTGAGAAAACCAACAAACAAAAAACAAACCCAACCAATCCCAAAACTGACTAATACTTATGCCATAAATCACACCCTGAATTGACAGGTTGTGCTAACAGAAGCAAGAGTGGGAATAAATATCTAGGAAAGGGAGCCAACTCAGGTAAGCATAAGCAGAAATGGAACAAGACAGTAGTGGTATGATTTAATTAGCCAGAATTGACAACTTGCCACCACGAACTGTGTGGTATGATATGCCACCAGCTGACAATTTGGCTCGGCAATAAGCCATATGCTGTGTGTCCTCCACTTTGAAGGAGAAGAAAGAGTCAAATACACAGCACTCCTCTTCTACTACAAATTTATCTGTGCAGTGATGAAGGCTATCCACATAGATCAGGCAGGTCTTCACTTGTCTGCATACCTTAGACCTATGTAAACTCAAAACTGAGAGCACTAACGGGTCACTTAGTATTTAATGTAGTTGTGTTTTTATTACAAAACATAGCTTTAATGGTTGACTTATTCATACTTTAAAGCAATGGACATTGATGGCACCAAGTTTTGCAAATCACTCACTTGCATTTAAATCTGAGTGACAAAGCCAGACTATGACCCATTGCAAGAGGATGACAGTAGGATAAGAAAAGGAATGGAAAACCTACACAACTTCAAACCCCTGCTTCCAGACCCACTTTGTAACTAAGTGGCTTCCCTGCACTCCAAAACCCAGTTATTTGTCTAACAAGATATACTAATTGTAACATCTGAATAGATGTATCCTCCCTTGATTTACCAGGCCTTACTAGAATGATTGTTCCCACAGAAGGTCATCCAGAAGGCAGCCCCCAGGCAGATAATAATTTCATCCGTGAGTACTTTTTGCTCAACTAAGGATTTTGCTGGACTATCTGTAATGCAGCACAAAAACCTGAACAACAATTCAATTTAATGGTAAATCTAATCTTTGACAGCCAGCAATAACACACAGTATTACAATAAAGAAAGGAAAAAAAAATTCTGAGATGCTAGCAGAAACCTGTCAAGGCAGAAAACCAATTTTGGGTAGAAATTCCAGCATTAGGAGCAAGAATTAAAGCCCAAATACAAGATGAGCATCACAGCAAGTTCCTCACAGGTGTTGATTCCTCCAGCCTCTGTGACAGATACTCACAACAACAATTACAACTGGCTCCTCTATCACTTTTCTTAATTGTATGACCTACTGCTGACTCATAGTGAATTGTCAGCTTGAACAAAGTCTAGGCTAAAAATCCAGAAGCAACTTCTGACTGATAATTAAAAAAAACTCTATGAGGTAGTTAAAGGAAGTAGCAGGACTTCCACTGGTCTTGTTATGTTACCTATGGAACTACTACGTTTAGTAGCTCCACCACAGCTCATTTCAGATCTCTCACAGATGAGCTCTTGCTGCAGCAGTTTGAGGAGTTTCTCTTTCAATTGTCCAGGTACTCAGCTTGAGAGGCTACAGCTGCTGCAAAGTTAGCTGTACATTAGTTGCTGCAGCTGCAAACTCACTTGCTCAAACTCATTGTCACTAGTAGGTTGAACTAAGTCCCTATTTATGAAATAAAGAAACACTGCTCTGTACACCTGCAGGCTTTATAAATTATAAGCATAGACAGGGATACACTCTTTTAACTGTTGCTGCAAGGTTTAACACGAATCTATCTTGAGCACACCCTGAAGCTCAGGCAATTCTATTGAGTTGTCTCCTATTAAGCTGATTTTGGATTCAAGCAATCTTCATGCAAAGTAGCATGCAAAATACACAGGGACTGGACTTCAGAACATGATTGCTACACTTAAAGAGTAGCTCCATCTTCAGCAGCAGGTCATGTGTGATCTATACTACCTGACAGGCCTCCTTAACTTGTGTTGTCAGCAGATTAGTCAGCACAACACTGTGCTTGAATAGTTGTATGTCCTAACTGGAGATTAGGTAAAGAGATTAAAAAAAAAAAAAAAATAAAAAAAAAATATATATATATGTATACAGAAAATACTGTAAAATCAAGTTTGTACTGGCAGGGAAATAACTAATACTCACACTTGTGATTTGCTCTATCTGGGACTAACATAATTCTCAACATTTTATGAAGACCTACAAGGAGAATGTCCTCTTTTACACTACAGTTGTGATGTCTTCACTCTCTTCCTATCCACTAGAAAATGAAAGGGTTAGATTCTTGCTCAGCACAGCAAAATTTAGGTTAACTGTTCTGTAGATACCTGAATGGCCCCCAAAAGATAAAGATAATTAAAGATGATAAAATCACCCAGGGCCAAAGTTTTGTTTGTTGTTTTTTTTTTTTTTAATCAACTGGAATCCCTGAATAGGTAATGCATGGAACAAAGTAAAAGACAGGAAAAAGAAAACACAGAACCCTGAGGAACATGGCTGATATTCACACAGATACTGGACTCCCATGGGCATGGTGAAACTCATGGCCACTGAGGCAATAAACTGGACTCTGCTCAAGTGTACTGCATGCCTAAAGTAGTTTTGTGTGTGATGCAAATAAAATACTCCTAGGAAGAATCTTTACGTGCACAGTTAGGCCAACAGATGATAGAGGAAGAGCCATGTCACATTGCCCTCTTCATCGTGCTTAAGGTAGGAAGGTATGAAGCCTTCCCAGTCAAAAAATCAGCTTGCCAGTGGCACAGATAGTGCCATATAAGAACTCTATAAAATCTTTGAATCTACTATCATTCTCCACATAGTCCTACATGCTACAGAGCCATTCCAGACAGCCCAATTCCTACCTTTGAAAGCAATTCCTGCATTGTTAACCAGCACATTCAGTCCTCCATATTTCCCCTTGAGGAAGTCCCGGAGAGCTCGGATGCTCTGCAGATCATCGATGTCCAGCTGATGGAAGAAGGCATGCAGCCCTTCCTCCTGAAGCTTTGCCACTGCCTCCTGGCCACGGCCTGGGTCTCGGGCTGTCAGGTAGACATCCCCTGGGAACTGCTTGCATAGAGCTCGCACAATTGCAAATCCAATCCCTTTGTTGGACCCGGTCACCACAGCCACTGGCACGTTGGACATTGTCCTCTCTGAATATATGCCACAGTGACAAAAACTGCAAACGGCAAAGAAAAAAATTTTCACACTTGGCTGAATACAAATGAGTATCTGAAAAAGGACGGAAGCGTTTTTTATTCCTATTTAGAATTCCACTTTGAATTATGCAAAGCTACATCAGAGTTCATGCCAACTGCAACTTGCTAAAGCAGCATGAGGCATTCACAGAGAAATGCATTTGGTGTTAATGCTTTGGAGAAAGTTCAACCACTGACTGGGTAAAAAAAAAATAAAGACAGTCAATGATTAATCTTTACTACTACTGAATTAGCTTTTGTTGGGAGTAAGCTCTTACACACATACACCTCACTAGAATACCACGTACTTCTTTCAAGGATATTTGATTAGTTCACTTCAAGCACTGATGCAGGGCTAAGCTGAAAAACTAGGGTTAGAAGAGAGGGGAGGAGTGGCTTGATTTTCAAGTGCCAGGCCAGAGGTCCAACTCTAGGGTTTTAAGAGGAGTGGATGTCCGACTGACTACAGACAGAGTTTCTCCTGTTCAACACACCAGCCAGCTCTAGATACAAGGCCTGCTTGCCATTTTTCTTACACGCACAGTGAAGAAGCTGCATTTCCCCCGTAAAAGCGAGTTTAAAACGCTGTGTTCACTTCAGACCTAGCTGCCATTTCTTTTCCAAAGTAACTCGTACCTACCCACGAGCGGACACCTGGCCAGGGTGAAATCTCAACCATCTCCTCAAAGCATGCCCGCCCAGGGCCAGGAGCCACCCGCCAGGTTCTCCACCAAAGTCCCATCCCAGCACAGGTCACCACCTCCTCAGGACCGCTTTTTCTTCCCAAAAGCAAACCCTCGAGCCACCCCGAACCCCGCCTCCCCAAGGACACTGACTCCCCGCGGAGGGGCGGCCGCTATGCGCCCCGCGGAGGGACAGGGACAGGGACGGGGACGCGGCGAGGAGCTGCAGGGTGAGCCTGGAGGAGCAGCCAGCACACCTCCACCCACCTCCTGCTCCGCCTGCCTTCCCCCTCGCTCCTCAGCTCTGCGCGGCGGTGAGAAGGTGACGAGCGGGCCACCAGCCAGGGACGCACACAGCCACAGGGAGAAGCAGGGAGGCGAACGCACGTAAGATGGCGGCGGGAGAGCTCCGCCCCCCGCGGCGGGCAGGGACCGTGCGGGTCGGGAGGGATGGCGGCAATGGGTGAGACTGGGCGGGTTGTAGGGGAGTGTTTCCATCACTTCCATGTCCCCCATGCGATTTCAGCCCCCGAGGGAGTGGGAGCCGCTTTGGGGCTGCCGAGGGGAGGCCGCGTTGCGCTCCTCGGTCTCCACTGCCCGAATCTCCGCTGCGCCGGGCCCCGTCCCGTCCCCAGCGGTGTTCGGGGATTTTGTCTGTCGGAGCAGGAAGCGGGAAGAGGCTTGGCCTTTTAATAAAAATGTTTAAAAGTTACTATTTATTTTTTTAGGCAAAAATCTGTGTCTTGGTATGAAGAAAAGCAGAGGCCGGGCAGGTCGCAGGAGAAGAAGAAAACACTCGCAGGGTTTTACGGATGGAGGTACTATCCCTGAAAGTACAGCTAAACCATAAAATAACCAGTTGTTTGTTAAGGTGTCATTTTATAGTGGGTATCCATCAAACACCTTTATGCTTTGAAAATAGCATTCGTGTTAGCTTTTTCTACGCAAATATTCTAGCATTAATTTGCAGCCCCGAGCAGGGCATGGTAAATACTGTGAGCTCGCTTTCTGGCTAGTGGCAAGTACTACATTATTCTTAGGTTCCTTGACCTTTGAATATGCTGAATAAATCTGACAATTCTGAAAGTTCCCAGTGCCCAGACACTCATAACTTCATAGGGTAGTTCCAGGAGAGCTGGCTTTTCCTATTTTGTTACGCTAAACTAAAATTTTCAAAATTGTTTTTTCTAACTATATAGTAAAAATTTTCATTTTGCTTTATTTTCTAATGGAGTGCTATTTTATAGAATCTGCCACTCCCTTTTTTTGATTTTATTTTTAGTCAACTGCAGTCACAAGCTGGAATATATTAAACTTCAGAGATGGCTGAAAGACAGAGGATTTGAAGACACTAATTTAAGGCCAGCAGAGTTCTTGGGTAATGTTTTAATTATATCTTGGTGGTATAAATTTTTGATGCTTTTAAGACTGTTAGATTCCTGCTTTTGTTTTGAATCACACACCTGGATGGCATCAGGAATAAAGACAGTTACTGTTATTTTTTTAAGGTCTTCTGGGAAATGCACGTGAATGTCATTTAACATAAACAAGCAGATATGGATACCTGAAGTAGTGTAAACTGTTTCTTATATAAAGATGATATTGTGTAAAAGTCATGTGTGAAATACTCTTGGTTCTGATTACAGTAAAGGTATACACTTATATTTTTTCCATTGAAGTAGTTGAAGAACATAATTCTACTGAAGGATGTTTCAAAAAATTGAGCAGTATTTCAGAGAGAGCATAGTATGAATCAGAGAAGGGTATTGTGAATGGAAATGGTAAAGTTTAGTTAAAACTTTGAAACAAGGAACAGCATCCAGTCATGAAAGGTGTTTAAAGAAAAAAAACCTGAGGGAAAGAAGTTGAGCAGAATTGGATACTAGAATTGGATAGCAGGTTTTGCAGGGAATGCAGGGGAAGGGTTTTTACAGAGAAAGTAAAAAGAGAATCAAAAGACAAAGAAATGAGGTATATATCTGGAACAATCCATAATTGGCTTTTATGTTTTGTAAGAGAAAATGTGTGTTCTTTTAAAGCTTCTCCTTGATGGCCTGTTCATTTATTGCAGCTTATCATAGTCTCCTGTATTTTATATATATTCATGTATCTAACTCCTTGTTCCTGTTTCAGATACAGGAAGAGGACTGATGACAACAAAAGCTCTTCAGGTTAGTAACATTGATTCTAATGCAAGAGCTTGTCAGGTTCTTTTGAGATGAGACTTCTGCAAAGCTCAAAGTTCTAGACAAGAGTTCACAGTTCCTGTTGTAAAGGTAATTTCTGGCCTAATACCAGAAGCTGCAGTGATGGTATGTCTCTAAGATGCTGTCCTGTGTATCATGAAGACTTGTTGGATGAGAACATGCCTGTACTCATTTAGAAAGATTCAGTATGTTATCTCATGTTCCAGTTTAAGGCAATCAGTGGCTAACTGAAAACAGGAGGGGCTGACCCCTTTCCTCCTGTGTGTCTTCTCCCTCAGCCACTATCTCCCACAGCTTCCTTTGCACTGTCTGTAGCAGTCTTCCCACTTATGTTGTAAGTTGCAACAGGAAGCTAAACTAACAGAAAGCTCCTTTTGAAAAAAATTAATAACTTTGATAGTTTTGCTCTTTGAAATCTCCTACCTTGTCCTGGTCTCCTACCAGCAGAGCTGCTATAAAGGAAGGAATGCCTAATAGGAGGGGGATGGAGGCTTTAAGCAGCACTTGGCTTTATATTACCTTAGTCATAATGGGAAACCACAACTTTGACCTCACTTTCATGGTACTCTTCTTTTTTTTGTAGAACAGCTAATAGAAATAGAATTTCTCTGACATTCCCAGCAGAGAAGGGGAATGATAGGAAAAGTATCTTGCCTGTCAGATATTGGCAGAGAATGACTAAACTCTGACTGACAAGTGCCTCTCAGGAAACAGGCATGTTGGATAAGTTTCCTAATGGGTATGAGATTAGCATATCAAATAGTGGAGAAGCAGACCAAGAACCTTTTGCAAAATGCAGAGTACAGCAAGTGGAGAAGTCATGTATAGAGAGCAGTATATGTTCTTGTGCTGGCTCAGGGGCAGTCAGTAGTTGAACCCAGAGGATCAAGTTATGGGAGTCTGCAGTAATGAATGATGGATTCAGATGGACTTGAGCAAGATAGGGGAGTACTATCTTAACTAACTGTAGGGAACTATAGGGAAACTATCTTAACTTAATCTCTCTAACTAAGAGAGGAATGGAGAGGGAAGTGTATTGACTTGATTCATGTCCTCTCCCTACAGGCATGGATGCATATAGTTCAAACCAGGCATGAAAGCTAATTTACACACACAGCAGCTTGGCAAACGAGGTCAGGATAGACATGACCTAAAATACTCCTACTCTATACTGCTATATTGATAGAAGTTAAGGTATTTGTGTGATCCAATCTAAAATATATCTCAGTACAAAGAAAGTGAGTAGCCAGGCACCAGACTTTATGTGAACAGCTACATTTCTGAAGGTGACAGTTCCTACTGACTGCAATCGTCCTACTTTCCTGGACTTAGACTATCTTAAAAGCATGACAGTTTCCATCAAGTTCAACATCCCATCTGCTTCCTGACATTAGTGTTCTCTGGGGGATGTCTGTCTGTTCAGAAATTGCATAGTAGACAAGTCATTTACACTTTACCTTTAGGATTCTTTGTGTGTGTGATTTTTTTTTTTCTTCTTCTTCTAAAGGCAGGGGATCTGATAATTTCATTGCCTGAGAAATGCTTACTCACCACAGACACTGTCCTTAGTAGCTGCTTGGGAGAATACATTATGAAGTAAGTGAAAAGTGACACTTCATGGCAAGATGGCCTTTACTGTGGGTTGCTCATTAGGAGGAGAATAATCTCAAGTAATGGTAAAACTTTAAACTTTGAGGTTGAGCTGTCTCTAGAACCAGCTTGGAGCTAAATGCCAGTTGTAGTTTATTGGGAATTTGTGAATATGCTTCTGTAGGAGAAGGAAGATAAAATGGGTTGCAAAATAGTCATATGAACATGGCATTTTATAAAATTCAGAGCAAAGACCCATGCTGGACATCAAATCCTTTTTATGTATCTTAAAAAACCCCTGTCTCCCCAAAAAACCCAAAACTACCCAAGAAATGAGTCTGGGGTTGTTACTACAAACTGGCTTTTATAGCTCCTTTGAAATCATCAAAAGGGGTTTGAGATGAAATACAAAGAAGTTTTAAATGGAAGCTATTTATAACATTGAAAAGAACTAGAAGAGAGATAAAATACTGCATCCATTTCCTGTCTCATCTCTGTGTATCTGCTATGTTGGTATTTTTATGTTGTGTTCTACTAGATGGAAGCCTCCTGTATCTCCTTTGATAGCACTGTGCACATTTTTAATAGCAGAGAAGCATGCTGGTGAGAAGTCTGTGTGGAAGCCATATCTGGATGTGTTACCCAAGGCATACTCTTGTCCCGTTTGTATGGAGCATGATGTAGTCAGCCTTCTTCCAGAACCACTAAGAAAGAAGGCTCAGGAGCAGAGAACAACAGTCCATGAGTTGTACACATCTTCCAAGACTTTTTTCTCTTCCCTGCAGCCTTTGTTTGCTGAGAACACAGGAACTATTTTTAACTACAGTGCTCTAGAGTGGGCTTGGTGCACTATTAATACCAGGACAATATACATGAAACATTCGCAGAGGAAATGTTTTTCTTTTGAGCCAGATGTTTATGCATTGGCACCATATTTAGATTTACTAAACCACAGTCCAAATGTTCAGGTAAGAAACTAAAAATAGATCACTTAGTTTCTTTGTTTGTGAATGCACTGTGTCAATACAGTATGCATTTATGTGATGGATTAAAAGTGTCTGGAGGTCAGTGAGAGATCTCACAGTGGGGAAGTTGTCCATTTAGGACACATGCAGGCCCAATGTCCAGGGTATATACCCTGCAGCTTGCCATTCAGACAAAGGCAGTTGAATAAAGATGATTCAAATGCTTCAATTTATGTAGCAAAACAAAGGTACAGGGGGAGTCCACAATGGTTGTGTGAGATTTGTGTTGGGGTATCCACTGGGAAGAGCCACTTGTAAATATAACCCTACTCTGCTCTCCTGAAAAGCTCAGCTCCTGAGATTGAATCTTGAGTTGCATGGTCTCTGTATTACTTCACCTTCTACAGAAGCTTCTGGGCAGCCATAAGAAAGTGTATAGAGCAGTTCCACCTCTCAGAGTCAGGGCCTTTGTGTCAACATGGAGCTGGGATAGCACAGAAGTGGCCAAATCTGCACAAAGCCATCTTTAGTTGCAGATTTGGGGTCTCTTTATTAAGTGTACAGGGTGGGTGGCACATTGTTTTGATGGTTTTTCTTCCTTATACTAAAATTTATACAGTAATGTTGGTATGGAATCATCCCATTCAGTCATCTGTAACACTATCTTGTTTTGTTTCAGTGTTCAATGCTCTTGTGTTTTAGTATTCATGATCTTGATTCCTTTTTCACCCTGTCTTCCTTCCAAGATTAAGAACTTCTGTTTTTAATTCCTCAAAGGTAAAGGCTGCATTTAATGAGCAGAGAAGAAGCTATGAGATTTGGACAAATTCACAATGCAAAAAGTATGAAGAAGTATTTATCTGCTATGGACCCCATGATAACCAGAAGCTGCTACTAGAATATGGATTTGTTGCCTTTGATAACCCTCACAGCAGTGTTTATGTCTCATCAGGTTGGATTTATAGATTGTCTTGCTATTGTAAGGTACAATATAAGAGAGGAGGGCATCTGAGCATATTAATACTGTCTGCCTTCAACAGGACATATAGGTATAAAGGGATAACTAAACGATATTGAAGAAGTTTACTTACAGATATATATATATACACACAGTGCACAATAAGCACAATGTTTATTGGGGCATTATTTGTTTTTCTTAGTACCATCAAAATATTTGTATTTGTTTCCATGAAACGGAATAGACTTTAATCCTGCTTTGAACTGCATAGAATTCAAAGACTTGAGTTTTATAATTGAAAGTGTTCTTTGGTACATTTTCCTTTTGTAAAATTACATTTCTTAACACACTGTGTTTAGAGCCTCCAAATGGATCTCTTAGATTGTACTCTTGACTTACGGATTTAAATTGATCCTTGCAAACTGAAGTTGGTGAAAGTGGATCATAACTTCAGTTTGAGTCAGGATTTCCATTATAAGGATGCAATCTTGTAGATTGCTGATAACTTTTGGGAAGGACATTTTTGGTTAAGTTCACCATATTGTAGCAGATTTTGGTCTTTGTCCTGTAGCTACTTAAAATATATAGTTGAAATGTAATTTCAGAATAAAGATTTTTGGTTTCTTCTACATAATATTTATTTAAATATCTAAAATGTGCTTTTATGCAGATACTCTCCTCAAGTATTTTCCATCACTGGACAGGCAGAGACATGCAAAAATTTCCATTCTAAAGGATCATGGTTTCTTAGAGTAGGTATTGGGAGTTTTTTGTTTCTCTGTAACTTTTCATTTCAGTTTCCTGAGTCAGATTTTTCTTCTAGTATCAAAATCCAGCATAAAAGGATTTTTTTTTTTAACAAACTACTTTGCTTGCTCTTTATGAGAGAATGTAGAAGTGGTAAACACCAATATTAAAGACTGAGATAGGTTTCAAGGTCCAAGCTGTCTCTTAGCTGTGGATAGCAGCACATGAGGGGAGTCAAGAAGTCCCGTAGTTCTGGAGACTGAATCTTCCCATACTGACACTTGCTGAGAGGAAAGCTATTGTGCTGTAAATGTCACCTATACTTTCTGCATTTCATCTCTTCTGAATTTTTAGTAACCTGACCTTTGGATGGGATGGACCATCTTGGAGACTCCTCACAGCCCTCAAGTTGTTAAGTCTTGGAGCAGATGAATTGTAAGTTTCAGTAGTTTTTGAATACCTACACAAAGTGGTGCACTGTTTGCCTTCATTTGCTCTTTGCTGACTTTGTGTGAGGTACTAGGGCAATGGTTTTATATGTCCTGTGTCTGTATCATTGACTCTGGGTGAGAATTGAAAGGGGAAAGGCAGAGAATGCTATATAATGTGAAGAAGAAATTGCATATTTGCTGCTTTTCTCTCTTGCTTTTTTGTATTAAACAGTAGACATTTCCCATTGCCCATTGTTTTCCTTTTCTATTTTGAGAACTAGATATTACTTCAAGGTTCAGACTCCAGATCTCTTTTCCTGGTGGTTTTTTTTTGTTTTTTTTTTTTTTTTTTTTTTTTTTTGTTTTTTTTTTTTTTTTTTTTTTTTTTTTTTTTTTTTTTTTGTTTTGGTTTGTTTTTTTTGGTTTTTTTTTTGGTTTTTTTTTTTTGTTTTGTTTTTTTAATGAGACTTTAAATGCTCTTGACCTTGCTTGATTTCTTTAAAGCATGTGTTCCACAGATTGCTTCTGAAATTGTAGGACCAAATAAGCTAAAATTCATCTCCAGTGACTTTCAGCACAGTTTTGATTATTTGTTCCCAGTGTCAAAGTTACCTTGAACAGCATTAATAGAAAATGATTACCTGGGCTTTGCTTGTAATAGTAAATTTTAAAAAAAGTTTTATCATGTTCAAAAATATTTATGACCCTTTGAAGGCTCATTGTTGAGTGAAATAAGTTGACTGTAAGAACTAAAAATAAAATTCCCATGGTACTGGCTTCAAGCCCATGAAATGGGTCATTATGTCAGGTGAAGTTTAGCAGAAGCCATCCTGGTTAAGTTCTGAGTGAATAACTTTTACTCCTCACTGGTGCTGCTAAAGTTGGTGGCAGCATGGCAGAGAAGACCAGAAGCATGGGTTTGAGTGCAGGCTGTAGCTTTGGCTGCAAGGAGTGGAGGACTGGTTGTGCTGCTCCAGACCATTAACTTTCTTCTCTTTTACTTGCCTAATCAGTCTCATATCTGAGTGCTCTGTGTCTTTTTCATGTATGCTGACCCTACTTGCCTTATGCTAGTGATGTTATTGTTAGCATAACCATACATTTGTTGTTGGGGAATGCAGCAAATAATTGTGTGTTGTTCAAACATTTTTGTTCTAGTACTTGCTGGAGGAGAACACTGCTTGGTGATGTAATTTCAGCCAGAAATGAACAACAGACTTTGAGTATAACAGAAAAAATATGCCATTTTTTAATAGAGGAGACACAGCATGTCCTTCTCCAGGTAATTTGTCTGGAAGAACAAGGTAGCCCAGATTCCTTTCTCTCGTAGCATAAATGCAGAGCAGTGTAATTTTCTGTAATGAGAACAGAGTGAGGGAGGGAATCGACTGTGCTGGGATGGTGCAGGATTTGGTTCCAGGGTGAGTGAATTGCTCAGCTGAATTTGTGGCTTCGGCAAAGAAAGGAACAATGTTACAAAGCTCATACAAAGCCCTGTAAACAGGTGAAAAGTGTTTAATCTTTCTCTGCCTATGGTATCAATGTGTTTGTTGGGGCTACCTCTTAAAAGGAAATTCAGGCTTGTATGAGTTGGGCACATGAGATGTTGCAGGGGTGCTGCAAGTGCCTTGTTGCAGAAAGTGAACCCAAATGAGCTACTGATGTCAACCAGTGTCCTGCAAGGGAGGTCTGTGCTCTTAGAAAAAAAAATCTGTCCTTCCTTTCTGAATTTTGACAAACATGTATTTAATGTCAAGTGGGGTAGCTGTCATGGAAAAAGGTTATTAAACCCACAGTTTTGCAAAAGAGACATATATATACATAGATGAATCTGGTCTTGAGCAACATCTTGAGAATAGTATGAACTTAGGAGCTTGGCATCAGGTACACATTTCCTTTCCTCTCCTTCTTTTTGATCTGCTTCCTGTTCATGTGATGATTTTTTTTTCTTTCCCTCCCCCACCCTGATCTCCCTTTTTTTTCCTGTTTTGTTTTACTATTGCTATTCCTCTTATGGAAGATTAAAAGAAAATACTATTTTGACATAGTTCATGGAATCCCTACTACAGATGAGGTTTCCACAAATTTTGTGTTCATGTTCTACATTAAATAAATTATTTTATAGTAATTTCATGCCATTTATATAAACTTCAGATTTCCCAGTTGAAAAGGAGCAAAGAGAACCTCAAAAACCAGCTGGCTTTGGTGGAAGCACTTCGCTTGGAAGATCTGCAGATACTGCAAAAATCAGCTGAGATTCTTTGCAACATGAATGTGGCAACAGCTTGACCCATCTGGAGCTGTGATAGCTGTGGCTGATTGGATCTCATTTGCCATGGATATGCCTTGCTCAACTATTTTAATGCACATGAGCAGCAAAGAATAATGTAAAAAGTGATCAGAATATGACTGGTTTTGTTCACATTGTCACACAGGACCCTGAGTCTTACTTAGTATATAAGCATGAAAGGTTTGCCCAAATGGCAGGTGTCAGCACAGGTAGGTTTCATCACACCTCATCCAAAGTACAGCTGCTGTAACCAAAACAGCTTTTGGGGTAATTTGTGCAGCCGTAGGGTTGTGTGTTCCAGCAATCCTAGACTTCAAAGCTGCATGTGTTGCCTTTCAGTATCAGTTCCACCTAGGAACCTGAGCTTGAGCTTCCTATCTAGTTAAGAGAAGAGGGAGAGACTTCTTCAAAGGGTATTTCAGGACAGGACCCATATTTAAGGTCTATAAACTTCATTTATAATCATGGTTGTATTGTGAGTATTTTCCATTTTGTGGGGAATCACATTTTATAGCATTTTTCATTACTGTTTCTATAATTTTTTTAAAAACTGTGTTTTTAAAGTATTTATTTTTGTAAATGTATTGGTTCATTTTCTACAAGACGTCTATTTAAAAAAAATGAAATTGTGTACAGCAGTAAAGACATTCTAACTAACGATGTAATGTAAAGAAAAAAACACAAGCAAGAACTGTTAAATATTCAAGCCCAAATGCACTTTCAGACTTTCTCTAATACTTTGAAAACAATACTGTTATTGTGTAAACTTGGTAGGATTTGAGTATTCCAGGGTTTTTCTCTGTTTTTTTTTTTTTTTTTTTACATTAGTCTATTTGAAAAAGGAAATGTCTTGATACCTGGAGCTCTGAGAAGGGCTTTTTCTTTCTAGAAGGGTGTGCTGCCTTATGTTCAAAAGACTGGGGGAACTGGTAAGTTTAACTGCTGTTACTCAGTTTCCAAAACTAAAATGTTTTGGTTTTGAGGTGCCATCTATATAACCATTTCCTAGGATTAGGAAATTCTGAAAATAAGCTATTTTCTCCCGTATTTAATACACTGAGACTCTTATATACTCTTGGGCTTTCTGTATTGTTCCTACAGCTGTGCTGTGTGTGGTCACTTGACATGTCATAGCAAAGGGCAGGATGAATGTGTTGGGTGAGGATCTGAAGAGCTTTCTGGAGCTAGAAGTGGATTTTTTACATCCTTTGGGTCAGCTTAACTAAATAAACTGAGGTTTTAACCTCTGCAAAGTCACCTGGCATTGGATTTTATACTCGGGTCAGTCCTGTTCTGAAGTACCCACTGGGATGAGATGACTGGATTTGGGGATGTAGTCTCTATTAATCTCACTGAGGTCAAGTCTCAGCAGCTCCCTAGGGTCCTTCTCTGCCACTGATCCTGGCTACAGCAGAGACAGGGGAGCTGAGACTCTGCTGCTGTGACTGTTAGCCATTCACATGGGTTTGGTCTGCAAAAAGGTCTGCAGAGTGATGGATAACATGAAGCGGGTGGGTGGTGATGGAGCAGTCACAGTGCAAAGGAGTAAGGGCTTCCAAAGAAACCTCAAAGTCAGATTCAAAACAATGTGGTAACAAATCTGCTGAGGTTAATAAGGAACACGGATACAAAAGTTGACAGGGGTGCAGAGCACATACCCATAGAAAAGACAGGTACCAGCCAGACAACTTGGGTCTTACATAGTTCCCTGATAGCAAAAAACTTGAAGTGGCTATTGATGGTAAGTATTGTACATGCTTGACCTGTGCTTGCTCTTTGAAGATCTTGGTGGACACTGTGGGAAGTAGGGTACTGATTTAGAGGGAACCTTGCTTTTTCCTGCAGTTTTGAAGATTACAGTTGAACTGATGGACCTCTTACTTTCTTTCAATAAAACCTTTTTCATTTTGTAAGAACAGATGCGTTTCTCATTTTGTAAGTTTATAATGAGATAATACCATAGTTAAAGGAGATAAGGATGTTAGGTGGGGTTTTCTTTTTTCTTTTTTTTTTTTTTTTTTTTTTTTTTTTTCTGGAGATGGCTATTTTAATAACAACTGCTGTATGATATGTCTTGCAAGATGGATAGTAGTCTGGAAAAAATTCATTTTCTTTAGCATTGTGCTATAGACTGCAAATTTGTGCCAGGTGGTTTGAATGCAGGCTCTACTTCTGCAACTCCTACACTCCCTGCAGGGAATGTGACAGTGCAGGAGAGCAGGCAGTCTGAATTGCTTGTCTCTCTCCTGCTTGTAAGCAAAGCAGTAAGCCTTCAGCTTTACCTGAAGCACTGTAGCACATGCTCTGAAAAGAGCTGCATGTTTCATGTCAAATGCAAAATCCTGCCTGAATCAACTATGGAATTGAAACTATGGCTTTTATAACACACTTGGATAACAATGGATTTTTAACAGGAATAACCAGTGTAACACAGGTCATGACTCAGCATTTATGTATATGTATTATGTATTATATGTATATATTTTTATATATATATTTATGTATATGTATATGTATTATGTATTATGTGCCTAGTCATCAGAAACTTAAGTTCCTTTCTGAATCAAACCTGAACTGTGCCGGACAGGGCATCCTAAGCTGGGCTAAGAGCTAGGGTGCCTGAAGAAGGCTTACTAGCTGTCTTACAGAGTGCTAACTTAAGTTTTCAAAGAGTGAAGATGCTTAATCCCAGCCTCAACTTTAATTAGAGTTCGGTTAAGCTGCAAACATCTTAATCACTTAGCTTTAGTGTTGTGCTATTAACACTTTGCTTGGGCTCTCTGATAGTCTTAAGAAGGGATTTAGCCCGGATCTACGGGATCGTAGTGTGGAAACAACGCATCTCCCTCTGTATAAATGTCCTTTCAGATTTTACCTGCAAACCACAGCAATAATAGTAATAAACCCCAGCTTTTTACCATTAAGAACATGAGCCTCAGATAGACCATGACAGTAAGCTAGATTCTCTTCCAGCTTGTGAAAAAGAGTGCTAAAATAGGTCTGTGTTTTGTGACTGCAGTGAAGACATAGCTTGGGTATGTGTAATGAGAGAAGCTTTATTTCTTGTCATAAGAGTGTGAGACAGAAATAGTATAACTTGGTTTTTTTTTCTTCAGAGGAGGGAGTGCAGTCTGAAGTCACTGAAAAATTATAAACATGAAACCTCACGACAGTATCTTTCTGGTGTCGATTTATGTAAATACAGCATGGATTTTCTTTGATCTTCTACAGAGTGGCTTCTAGTTTACAGTTTTCTTCAGCTGTAATGTGTGGAGATCATTCATCATTGCTAAGTGCCTTTAGACCTGTCCATTTCAGGACAAGATAAGGGAGTATCAGCTCTCATACCCTTATGATTAAAGCTTTTAGGTACACTGTGAAAACATATCAAAGGTGGCATTCCCAAAGAAAGAGCTTTAATAAATTATGTTTCCCAGAGTATATAGCCCCTCCCCACCTAGAAGGTAAATAATACCTCCAGAAATGCCACAGTTTGGCATACTTTGAAGTGGTTTTTTGTGCTCAGTGCATCTCTGATACAGAAGTGAAAATAATTAATTCTAGGACAGAGGGAAATTGTCTCTGAAGAAAGTTATGATGGATTTTACACAATAAATGCTAAAGTGGTTAAAAGATTTACGAAATTTCCCTCAGTTTGGACTAGCAATTGGTTTTGAACTATATGAAATTCATAGGTTTTATTTCAGCACAAAGGCAGGAAAATCACAGCTCAGTGACTGAATTCAACTGGAAGTACTTTATTTTATTCCTATCTGTAGCAAAGCTTTGGTGGCATCAATCTATTGCGGGTTGAAGTGAAAACAAAAAACACGTTTTTAATTCATTCTACTGAATAGTATAGTGGATACCTGTAATTCCAGAACTGCATTTTAGAAAGCACTGCAATGAGCTACATCCAGTGGAAAAGCAAAGATACTCAGCAAACTCCAAACTAAACTGTGTAAACCTAGTGTAAAACCAGTGCAATCTCTGTGTTGTCCACTAGGTGATGCAACTGTACTACAGAGAGATGAGAAACTACAGTAAATTCACACAATAATGTACTCCTATTTACTTTATTATATTTTTAATAGTAAAACATGTTGTCTTCAATGATAGAGCACAGTTGGTATTGCATAAATAGTCGAAATGTATTTTTCTTTCTGCTGGTTTTAAGTGAAATGTGAAGCTGTGTAATCTTTTCTCCTCTTAGTTTCATTGTATTTTAACTTGGTTGGAATTGTGCCTGTCTCAAGTTGGATGATGTTATTCATCCTTGAAACTGTCACCTGGGACATAATTAATGGTTTATATAATCTTTGTTACATTAACTTAACCCTATGCAATGGAAGGCTGTCTGCTCATATGTTTTTTTCAGATGAGGGGCCAGATTCATCTTTTGTACAGATTGTTTTCAGTAATACCCTTTGATGTGGCTGACTGAACTATGATTGAAATACTTCCTCTGAGTAGAGTGGACTCTTCCCTCTGTTAGTTCAGTGTCTAAAGGTAGTAAGCTGATGCTTGACCCTTTCCTTCACTGAAGATTTCTTCACTGCCCATTTTTATTTTTGTCTACTTAATAGTTGCGATGTGTGCATGGTGCTTTGCTCATTTTCCCAGGGGCTTCTGAAACTGCCAGTGTGTGTCTGCTCTGCATGTCCTTAGAGACCCTTCAGATTATCCCAGTTGCCCTATACCTAAAAAGAGGAGAAATGGAGGATCTGCTGCTTGCAAAGCTACTGTTTTCTCCCAAAGCCTTCTCTTCTGTTCCTTGCCTCTTTTCCCCTGCCTCCAGTGCTGGACCATACTGCAACATGCCAACCAGCCTTTGTTGCACTGAAATGGACTCTAGTACTGCCCTGTGCATTGCAGGAGGTAGGTAGGTATTTGCAGTGCAAATTTAATGTAAGATTTTTTTCCTTTTTATATACACCTGTACTTTTCTACATCTGTCAGGGCCAGCTGTGTACAATGCTTTATATCTTCACTAGGATGCCAGAGCTGGGCTGCAGATACTGCTGGATGAGCACTGTATCCCTTGCAGATAGATCCAACAGGCAATGGATGTGCTATTTTAGTAGCTCCCCCCTGCTGAGGCTGCTATGGAAGGAGCTGGCAGTGGCAGTTTTGCTCTTTTGAACCTTGGCAGGCAATGATGATTATGGGGAGGACAGAGGGACATTCTCAGCATGGGGCTGGTGCCATGCTTGTCTGTACCACCCTGCCTGGGCTGGCATCCAGAGCCTGTATCTCTAGCTGTAAGTAGCCAACTCCCATCTGCAGCAAAAAAAGCGCCAGAGAGTTTGTGTATCCTTCCCATGAGATAAACTTTTCGTCAACAAAGATGCTTTGGTGTGGGTGGGCTGGCCTGCAGAGGATATTGGCAAGAGATCAGGAGGGACAATGCCATCCCAAGATGACTCATGCTGCTCTGAACTGTTTCTGATCAGTACTTAGATGCTGGGCTAGCCAGAGTCCCTGGCTTAGGAGTGAGAAAACACTGTACAGATCATGGGAGACTCCTAAAGACCTTCTGGGAGTGCAGTGTGGGTTGGGCTGGGGAGGTGGAAGGAGAACGGTGGGCTAGGACAGGAAAGGCAGAGTGGCTCCCTGTTGTATACTAGTAAAGTGCACATTCCTGTTTGGATTTTCTCTGCCTCTAAGTTCATATAGGTAGTTAGACAGTCCTGCTGTCAGGACCATCAGAAATGGTGTGGTGGCCAGGGCGGCCATTTCTGTGCAGATTGGAGAAGGGGTGGGGAGGTGAGGGGTAAACACAAGAGTCTGGAACAGAAACCCTTAGAAAATCAGGCAAGTATGTATGTGTGTGTCTGTGTGTGCCATGCTGTGGCGAGCCAACACTGTCCTAACCTCATAAAAGCAAGGCTATTAGGTTTATTTGGCTGCATAACCCAGATTTGGCATGATTTCTGCAGTGTTAGAGAAGAAGCACGGGGCTTGAAGGACAAGAGGGAAATAACAGCTAAAGCTGCATAAAGGCATAAAAATGCCTTTTGGTTGTGATGGTCTCTCGGGGTGTATTGCTGCTTCATCCTGTCATGCTCAGATGGAGATGGGCAGGGATCCCTTCTGTTGCCAGGTGTGTTAGGGTTAGGGCTTCTGGTGTGCAGTGTAGTCAGCCCCTCTGTCATGGGGAGACACACAGTGCTTCCCACTGTCATTTACTGTTGGGTTTTTCCTACTGTAAGGGGTAAGACATGGAGGATGTGAGCTGCCCTGACTGGGACACTCTTGAGTATGGAGCTTTCTAGTGAAGTAGGGAATATGTATTGGAGAAAACAGAAAGCAGTGAGCAGCCCCCAGGTGTCCTCTGGTGTTTCAGATGGGGTGTTCTCATGATCTCTTTGTGTATGCTCCAAGGCTAAGACAGTGTGGATGGTCAGAGAGCTGGACTTTGAGCATACAGCCAACAGCATTCACAAGGGCAGTGCAGGTATGGCCTTTGAGACTGCCCTTTTTTGTCATATTTGTTAGAAATCGGCTAATGTGTTCAGAAAATAGATGAGAGAGGGAGAGTAGTGAGTTGAGATATACAGAAATTTGTTTTCTCATGCATGCAGGCTAAAATCACAACAGAAATTTTGAACCCAACCTTGAGCATAACTATTCTGGAGACAGTGGCAATGGCTGGTGCTTGTACTCCTCTAATCAAGCTGGGCATTCCTTTATTAGACAGGTAGAGAAATATGTATGCATGGTACAAGTGCAGAGGAGCACAGCAGAGCAGTTTGGTCTGAACCTCAGGAGACTTAACATTGTCCCTGGCTGCTTCCAGCAAAAACTGTGAAAAATCAGTTCATCCCATGTCTGTTTTATGCTGATTTAATTCCACTTGGCTCAAACAGTTACACCTCCCTTTTGATACCTAGCCTCAGGGCTTCATTAGGCATAGTTGTGGTCCAAAGCTTGCTGACAGAAATCAGTTGGTTTATGTGGGTTCAAGCTTTGTTTTAATTTTTTTTCCCAAGAAAAGAACAAAATGCTTTGCAATTATAGGGAGTTACTGCATTCTGGCAGTAGGATCAGGGATCATGAATCCCCTTCCAACCTGCTTTGCACTGGAAGCACCAGAGTGTGGGCTGAGATCTTGCCTCTGGGGAAATCTGAATGTGTGTGTGAGAAAGACCTCAGTTTTCCCTCTGTGCAGGGTGGCTGGATGGGGGAAAAGGTAGCTGGGTATAGTACTACTACTCAGTCTACCAGGCACATATCCCACAGAATGGTAAGGAGTAGAAGTGACCTCTGAGTATCATCTAGTCCAACCCCCTGCTAGAGCAGGATCCCCTAGCGCTGGTTTGAGAGGGATACATCTAGGTGGATCTTGAATGTCTCCAGGGATGGAGACTCCACAACGTCCCTGGGCAATCTATTCCAATGTTGTGTTAAACTCAGAGTGAAGAAGTATTTCCTCATATTTAATTTAAATCTCCTTGACCTTGGCTCTCTTGAGCATGTTGTGCTGGAGTCATGATGGGATTAATCACTTCAGTCTACTTGCCCTTGAGGATGCTCTTTGTCTCCTCCAGAGCAAGCACAGAGGTGAACCATAGAGGAAGAGCACCTGGCACAGCTGAAGTGCCATATTTAGGTTGCCATATGCCAGATTTTTTACTGGAAGGGGTGTTCAGGTTGGAAAAACAGAATTTGGTCTTACTCTGGGACTTTAAGAAGCCAGAGAACTATTTTGGCACAGCAGTGACTGAACTGTGCCTGACTATCCACTTCTATTCAGTGGAGCAGTTGAGCAAATGCATTTTATGTCCAGTGAGTCCTTTATATGCTGATCTTAGTGTGTGTGCCAGGCAATCAGTCTGCACCTGGGCACAGTTTGATACATGTCACCCATACAAGCTCGGGTTCCCTGGGCCTTATAAATAAAGACACGTGTGCATAGTGAAGCCACCATCTTCATGCCTGTGGGACTTGCTGGCAACTGAGCCTTGGGTTTCTGCCTTCCTGAGAATAAGCAAGGAGCCTGAGGCAGGAGTTGTTCCTGAAGTCTGAAGGAATATCTTTGCTGAAGTTTTGAGCTGTAACACCAAAAGTAGGTGAAAACTCATATCACAAAATTGACTGTTTTAATTGACATATTTTAAAAAATTCTTGGGGGAAATCACCTGATAAGGATAAACACCGTCCTAACCTTAAAAAAAAAAAAAAAAAAAAAAAAAGAGAAGTGGCACTGGAAGAACAGTGGGTTAAGCATTCCTAATTTCAAAATAAAACGTTTGTTGTAAAAGAAAACATGCAGAGAATTATTAAAAAAAGAAATCCTGGAACATTGCAAAATGAAACAGCATGAAAAATGTTCTTAATGTACCCACATTCTCAAATTTTCCCTCCTACTTTCTCCACTGGTTCAAGACGAAAGTAAGATTTGAATCTAAGTCAAAAACAAGATGCAACTGTTGAATGTCAAGTAGGGGAAAAATGTGAATGTTGCTTGGGTAATTCAGAAAACAGCTGCTGCAGATATGCAGTGTTGGATTAGTTAAGGAAAAGGTGCTACTCCTGTTGGGAAGAAGAGCCAAATTTGGGGTGACTTGGTTCCTTGAACCATCAAAACATGGTTACGATGCTGTGTGAGCCCAGTCAGAGCTTGGGATCCCCTCTGAGGGTTTGGGCTTTGGGGTCTCAGCACCGGGCTTCCTTCCTCCTAACCACTTGCCTGCCCCCAGTGGTGTGTAGAGTCAGAGGTGGATAGGTGAGCATCTATCATGATGCAAGGATCTGAGACAAATAATCTTGACAGTCTTGGGTAGTAGTAAATGTACAGCTAAATGGACCATAATCCTGAATTTAAAAAGAGGAAAGGTCAAAAGAGGACTAATAGTTGGTTATTTAAATCAGTCTTTAAACACCTCTTGCAGTCATATAGCTTGAGCTATTTTAACCTGTCTCAGTGCACTCCGTGAGTGATAAATATTTTTAAAAATATGACATATGCTGGTTGTTACTGGTTACAGGTTGCAGCTTCTATGTAAATCAAGTGCTGCTGACAGAAAGCTCCACTGTACGCCCTCTTTGCACTCTGGCCACTTCAATATTAGAGAATCATTCTTTCCATTAGTGCATTTATATTATGAAGAATGATGTGGAACACAAGTACTAGTAACTCTCCCTTTGTTTATAGCCAGCAAATATCTGACTGCTTAAAAGAACATGAAAACGAGTTTTGTCTTCCTTTCCTATTGCTGTCAAACAAACTTCACCTCTGCGCTCAACATCACATGGAATTTGTCACTGGCAGGAAGCGTAAACTCTACCTTGTGAATATATAACTTACAGTCACTTCAGAGGGAAAAAAAAAATCCTTTCATCATGTTCAGTTTTCTTCACTGTTTTATTTAACTTAAAACATCACTCACTACCAAATGGTATTTGTCAGTAGTAGTTGGCAAATGCTGGAGGCAGTTTTCAAGGCTGTCTGAATGGAAAATCTCAAAGCAGTTGTCTGCACTGGAAGAAAATATTACATTTGATCTTTTTATGATTCTCGCAGACATGATGTATGTCTGCATTCCTTAGCCTGAAGAATTCTTGGTGTTTGGGTTTCTTTTCCTTTAAATGACAGGAAGTAACACTTCACTCTTATTTTGCAGCATTGTCTGAGAATTAACCACAACATAATGGTAATGCACTTTTTTTATGCTTTACAGAGATTCAGTTTTATTAGCCATTTATTGTGGTTCTGCTTGTTGGCAAGATTCAGATCTTCTGAATGATAACTGTGGTGATTGCATTTCATCTGCATTTGAATTTAGACATGAATTTCTCCTGATGTCTTCTTTCTAAATAATGCCTCCCTCAAAAATTGCCTTGCAATAAATCAGCTTTCCCCTAATGCACAAATGTATTTATTATTGCTCTTGTCACCTCTGCCCCTGAGCTTTTTGGTCATCAAGATGAAGGATAGATAGCATGGTACATTAATCCTGTGGTTCAAGCATGTAGATCTGGGATGATCCCAGTGCCAAATAATGCCCAATACCAGGGAGCAGGGGACACAGTAGCAGGTGAACAGTAACTCCTAGAGCTCCTGGTAGCTTCAAACACTGCTTAAAAATGTCACTGTTGGACTCCTTAGCATTTTAAAAACTAATTGTATGTAAACTGTAACTGGTTCCCATATTTTAATAATTTTAACTTTCATTTTATATATAACAAAATGCCCACTGAGGGGTTCTTTTACTTCCAGTGTTGGTGATGGCTAATTCTGCAGCATGCAAACAGTCTGGGAGCACTGATTTTTGCAAGGTTGTGCAAAATGTCCCTCTGTCCTAGAGGTGACATGTAGTTACTGGCTGCAGGCCTACTGCCTCCCATCTGGAAAAATCACTGATGCCTTGGTCTAGCAATTTCCAAGTACCTGAAATCCCAACAGGATGCCTGAGCCCCCTCAGCACTGGTATGAAGCCTTGAGAGCAGCTGTTCTATTAAAGTAAATAAGACCTCCTCAAGCCACCTGAAGCACAATGATGATTTGGTACCATGGTTTTATCAACAACAACGACAAAAAGAGACAAATGAGCCTGTGGCTTTCTGAGAATGCTGGTCCAGGTGAGGATGGCTGCCTGGTTTCCTTCTGCTGCTCCCAGCCTGGTGGAGGAAATCCCTCTGTGCCCTGGCACCTTACTGATGACTTCTCCCTTCTTTTTGAGATGAGGTGCAACCATGCTCGCCTCTTCTGCCAAGGTCTGCATGGCAGAAAAGGCCACCTTCTGCTGGCTGCTGGATCAGGGAAATACAGCTCTGCTCAGAAGTTTTTCTAGAAAAGGCAAAATCGCTGAAAACTTCAGAGAGCACCTTTATATTCTCCTAAGGCTCTGACATCTGCCTCTCCCTGCCTTCTTAAGACTGGCCTGAAAATGCCAAGATTACGTGAAATAAAACTTTGCTGATTTTTGACAGTGGTTTACTTGCCTTCTGGCTGTACTAAACTCAAATTTTCTTTATAATCATGAGAGGCTTCACAAATGGAGGCTTTGAGCTCTGCAACAAGCAGAGGCTGTGGTCACTTATGAGTTGTATCATCTTGGTTATATCACCAGAAGCAAAAGGAATACTAAAATTCTGACTATCTTCTGCAAGGAAACTGAGCTATGTGGCCTGGTTTGCTGCAGCTAAACAAAATGCTGCCATTCATCTAGATCACAGAATCACAGACTCAGCTGTGTTGGAGAGGACCTCTGAGATCATCACTTCTGCTGTGGTTACCAGAGCATGGCACTGAGTGCCACATCCATCTCTTCAGATGATGCTCTAAGGAACAGTGCTCATAGTGATGTGGGGGTGTGCGTACAGTAAATATGCAAATGCTCATGCATATAGAAGCAATTTCATTTTAAACATCAACACACCCTTCAAAACACAGTGTAATCCCAGGGGGGAGAAAGGACATCTTATTTGTAAACAATGCTACCTTTTATTTTGCACCATAAGTATGTTAAGTTATTCTCCCTCCATGAAGGACTGTGGCTTTTGCACTGGAGTCACTGTGGGACTGTGAGCAAGGAGAGGTCAGATGCAGCTTGTGTGGTGCCAACTGCAGACCAAATTAGCTAAATTAGGTGGTGGAGGGCATATAGGGGCCTCTCTGGGGGTGCCTGTGGGGTATGCGGTGGGCTGCAAGTGAGCAGAGTCAGCTCAGAGGTTGGGAGAGAACAGCAAAGGTGTGCACCAAAGTGGCTACTCCTCAAAGCATTAGGAAGGCTGCTGGGGGCTTGGGGGGAGTGTGAGGAGGCCTCTCCCCAGCCACGCTGCCCCCACCCTCCCTGGGGTGCTGCCACCCCACTCCCCCCGTGCTGCTGCGTGAAGCCTGGGGCACAGAGAGCCAGGATGCTCAGTACCGAGTGGGGCACTGGCTGCTGAGGATGGTGGGTGCAGGCCTGCAGGAAATGGAGGTGGTTTAATTTTCCTGCCTATGGAATAGCTTTGTTTCAGTGCAGCGTGTGAGTTGGTGTTTTCTCACTCTCGTTGGGCTGTGGTAAGACCTGGCTCTCTCCTGTGTATAGGGATGAGGTCCCACTCTCTCTGGGAACAATTCAGTAACAGGTTTTTTTTTTTACAGCCTGTGACTTGAGTTATTCTGCCACATCTACCGTGGCTCTGATGATTGTCGCTTTTTCACAGTTCTCAAAATAATGCCACGTTGGAGATTCTTAATCTGATGGCACAATTAGTTAACAAAACTATGCAAGATCATAAGCAAAATTAAAGACAAGCTGTGCCAGTCTTTTGTTCCCAAAAGTTTTGTCGGCCTTGTTTAATTATTATCCACCAGCAGTTACTGTTGTCTTCTTGTAAATCTTGTGTGAGAGTACTCAGGAATGATTTGCTTTATTTTTGTCACCAATCATCAGAACAATAAATACACAAAGAAACTTCATTTTTGGACACATCGAGCCAAGAACTCAGGGATGTGGATGAGAAATGATCAGTCTTCTACATAAAAAATGCCAGTCAAATATTTTGACCAGAAGGCAATCATGAGAAGTAGTTTTTCCATTAACTTATTTGCTCTAATTTGTACATAATGTTTTAGATCTATTCTACAAATGCGTATTTTTTCTCACTATAATAATCCCTAATACATTTTAATAGATAAAATACATTTTTTTATCATTAAGTATGTGTAATCTTAAGACTATTTTAGGATGTGCTTCCAAATGTTCACCCCCCTATCACAATGCATATAAATGAACTCAGATAAAAATACCTATTGAACAAATCATCCCAGTGCCCCTCCCAGACAACATATGTCCACATTCTGCAGTACAATTTCTGTCTGAGCCATGCAGATCTGTAGAAAGCCATCAAGAACAACAGAAGCAGAGGTAGGGAGCATTTCTTCCCTTCCTAAAAGAATTTGTTTATGGTCAGGATATGCAAAAAGCATTTGTATCTTTCAAATGTACACTGTTTCTAACCTTTTAAGGTCAAATAAGAGAATCAGTCTTTTTGTCTGAATTCATGCCAACTAGAACTGGCTGTCAGTTCAGACTATTTGGGATTAATTTCAGTTCTTTGCAGAACAGCCATTCTTCTACCTACTTCCCAGCACAATGTATTTGAAGAGAAGCTGAGATGCACATGCCATATTTTGGCCCTTTTGTCAGGAATAGATTAATTCCATTGCGTATTTGTTCTTTGGCTGAGATGCTTTGAAGTCGATGGGATATTTAAATTGGGAATTTGACTGCCTTCAGAATACTAGGGTCACCTTGTGGCTCTTGGGTTGTGGTATAGGAAAATACTTGTTCAGGGCTCGGCAGCACATGGAAAGGTGAATGGGTTAGAGGTTATTGGGAAAGGGATAGGGAATGAACAGAGCATTTTTCAGCCTCTATGTATAACTCATGAGTATACCTTTTTCAAGATAAAAATAAATATAGCATAGTATAGTGTCATATAATGTCATATAACATAAATAATATAATGCATGCTTCTTTGGTATCAGTTCTTGAATACAGCAAAAAGTAGCAATGTTGAAGAGAAGAGCAGAGACTGAAGCAATCCTTGCAGAAAGTAAGTTGAACATAATAGCTCTCCAAAGTATGGGAAAAATGACAAATAGCATAGGGAAGGGTTATGGTAGGAGACTATAAAATCCTGAATAGTATGGGGAGGGCAGATAGGGAAAGATCAAATATTCTTTCTCAAAACACAAGCAGCAGGGGGTGCCTATTGGGATTATAAAGTTAAAAACAAAAGGGAAAAGTTTTCACAGTAGTGCGTAATTGTTTTTTGAGATTATTGCTGCAATGAGATCTTGGTTCTGGAGGCCAAAAGGAGAAGGGTTTTCCAAAAGAGTCAAGACAAGGAC
The DNA here is from genome assembly GCA_023637945.1 of Phaethornis superciliosus. Lineage (NCBI taxonomy): Eukaryota > Metazoa > Chordata > Aves > Apodiformes > Trochilidae > Phaethornis > Phaethornis superciliosus. The sequence continues at coordinate 107,023,282 of JAJQWJ010000001.1, read as the reverse complement.
AGAGCTGATGGTCTGGATGCAAACTGAAGCAAGACCATCATATTTATTCTGTGTTTTACACTTTTTCCTTAATCATCTGTCCTGGCTGCTGTCAGAAACTGGATATTAGGATAAATTTTCTTAGTTATCATACAGAATTGCCATTTCTTTCTATGTTTTTATATCCAGAAGCTGCCAGATGGCATCCCCACCCATGTATGTTTTGCTCCTCACTCTCTTTCAGCTCCATAACCATGAAAGGTGCATTATATGCCCAGCAGCCACAAAGTGGTCGTGGGAGGTGGTTTCTACTTCCTGAATGGATAATTTGTGTGCTGAACTATTATCCAGAGCATCTGAAAATGTAAGCATACCATTATAGTTTTCACTAACACATCTTACAATAGATCTAGCTCATCACAGCTGATTTCTGAATGAAGTCTGTTTAGTTGGACCAGTATAGTGCTTGAGGAGTGTGCTGATTGAAAGCAGTAAAATATCTTATTTCTGATTTTGCAGAGGATTAACTCAGGAGAGAGAATTCTGAGTAACAATCCAAATTATTCATAGTAGAATGAAGGGAAATTATAATTTAGCTTCTCAGGACAATGAACTAATATTGTGGTGCTGCAATAAATTTCAGAAATTAAAAAAAAAAACGAAGAATGGACACAGGTTTGCATCTGCTTCCAAAGGATCAAAAACACAGGGCAGAACCCACATGTGAAAAGGTGATAGGGTTGCAGTTTGGAAACTGATGCTGTCTGCTCTTTTATCTAGCCAATTATATCTACTAAAATTTAAAGTCTCCCATGTCTGCTTAAACTGTCCAACTTTGTGACTTAAGAACAGACTAAAGAATTGCTCAATATTTTTATTATCTAAATCTTAAAGAGCCTTTGCCAAAATCTTTCTGGGTTACAAATTTCATGTAGTCAGGATAAGCTTTGAAAGCAAAGTTCTGGCACTGTAACAGTGTCCTCCTTCTTAAACTGCACATAATTTAAAATTCTGTAATGTTTGCATGAGAAATATGACCTGTTTAGTCAATTTTGGTGACAATATGACCTTAGGATCCTGAAAGTCCATCTCAAAACAAAATGGTGCTTTATTCTCCTCCAGTTGTTTTGAGATCTAAATGCAAGGTTTTAAAAGTCTTATAAGGAACCTTGGCTCAGTGTCTCTTACTCAAGTTTTCATTTCTTAATTTAAAATTATTTAAACCAGCCAATACTAGCTGACAGTTGGTTTGAGATTCTTGGAGTGTATGGGCTGGATTTGGTGCTTCATCACTTAGCTGCAGATAAGTGTATTTTCAAGAAGGTCTTGTAATACTTGCAGGAAACACATATGAGATTTAAATGTCGGGTCTCAAGGGAGCTGAGAACTATGCGCAATTGTTTTTAGTTTTTGACTTGTGTGATTCTACTAATGATGTGAATTATGTTTCTTGCCTTTTCTTCTCTTTCCAGGATGCCTTCGCAATGAGATGCTTTGCTAAAATAAGATTCTCCTATTGTGTAGTCCATGCATTATTTTAAGAAAAAAATCAGATGAAAAACCATGGAAATGTAATTCTGCGGTGCTGGTGACAAGGAGGAGAGGGTGCTTTTGTTAAATAGGGAAGAGAAGTCAGAAAAGTTGAGTTCTTCTAGGTCTTCTAGGTCTACCACTATGTAACATTTTCCTTTTATTTGGTTACCTGCCTGTAAGAACTGCAGCAAAACCAGTACATGATCCTCTGGATGCTATTTTGACTACAGGGAGAGCAGAAGCTTCCTCTCTGCCCCCAGCAATCTGTGTATGGGGTTCCCTCATCGTTTTTGATATTTATTGTTCCTTTTGGGGAGGAACAAAAGCACTTACAACACCTATTCTGGTGAAGTGATTACGCCATTGAACATTCAGCAGTGAGGTATGAATCACAATATTACTTTTTACTGTTTGCTTTCATAAAATATACCTGATGCAAGAGGGGTCACATCAGATATTTGCTTATCTTCCAGTTTGTTTGAAGACCAAACCACAGCCATGTTGGGGTAAAACAACTGAGGTTAGATAGTGCTAGTAGCATGCTGTTAACTCCTCTCCCAGCTTACCACGAAAACCTCAGTGCTGATACGCTTCTGCAATGTGTACAGACCAGCAGAGTAATTAAAAGAAGTAGCTTATGGTAATGTTGCAGTTGGTTCTCAATGAGAGGTGTAAGGGAATTGCAAACTTGTGCTGGGAGACAGTGAGAGGTCATACTTACACGGGGACACATCTGCTTGGAAAAGCACAGTAGCTCTTCTAAGGTGTGCCCAAAGAAAATGTGTGTGTGTTGAGATCCTGATTGCCTTAGGCACCTTTGGGAGTCCAAAGTGAAGGTGATATCATGGCTTACTCTTCCAGCATATGTACAGAGCCAAAGAAATGCCTTAAAGACAAGAATTTTACAGGACTGTCACTGTAATAATATTCTTTTAATTACACTTCAGACTGATTTGTAGTGAACTGTATCAAGGAAACAAGACATGGGAGATGTGTTATGACAGCACCACCCAGGTGGTGCAGTGCTGGCTCCAGCTCTGGCAGGAGTGCAGGACAACAGCACTGGTCTGAGCCTCTGGTCAGTTTTTGGGTCATTAGAGATGCTAGTGACATCATGGATTCACAGATAGTTAGAGTTCCATCCTGCTTAGTTATCCAGTTAATCAGAACATGATTTAGCTACCTGAGAGTTATTTGGGTTACATAGCACACTACCAGGCATGGACACAAATTTTGACTGCAGTATCAATGCTCTTACTGTATATTACATTGACATAAACTTCTGCATATTGGTCAGCACTAGCTTGGGTCTCATGCTGTCTTGTGCAACTTTCACAGGGTTAAAATGAGGATGGCACCAGATGAAGATGGTTGCCTTACATTCCTGTGTCATACATACCTATAGGTCTGCATGAATCACAGAACAGACACCTCAGTGTCTCTGGCCTTGCCAGGGCATCTGTACTTTGTGACATGTCTCAATGTGAAGTCTGCAGAATCTGGGCTCTCTATAGGTTCTCTTGGCAGAAAAGCACTGCTCGGTCCACAGTGAAGTTACGTGTTTCAGTTGCATGTTAACACAACAAATTTCTGTATGAAACTTTATTACCCCAATGAAACAAATGCCATTTTACTGTCCTGACCTCATGCCACTAAATAGTGAAAGTCAGAACCCTAACCAGTAACACTATATTGAAGTTTCATTTGTCTTAGCTCTGCTTATATGTAGGATATTTCTGACCTGATGGTCTCCTGAGTTAGTAACCTCTTAAGCCACATGCATGATGCAAGAGTTATGAGACAGATAAATGCAGCAGGCCCTAAGATGTGTATCGTGTGGATGTTTGCCAGATTTCTTAGCATCTGCAAGGGTTCTGTTGCCATTTGCAAGGGCTCTGCAGAGCCCATTCTTTCTGAATAAAAGATGCTGTCCATATTAGGCTGTCATTGTGTGAGATACTTCAGTAAATCCAAGTTCTTGAAGCAGTAGCAGCCAGTCATGTGGGCCACCCACAGCTCAGTGCTGCCCGAGCACCACACTGAACATGTGCATCTGGATAGGAAAAAGCCACTCTGGCAAGTTCACCTCTTCCCGTGTTGAGATTTCCATCTGTTTTCATTCATTCTGAAGGGATGCGGGCAACATGCCTCTTGAATATTTGAAGATAACTACATACTTCTGCTCTGAAGAGCAAAAAGCTCCTTGATGATAAGATCTTTGACAACATATTGTGATTTTCTGCAGTGAAGGATTGCTCATGCCCTGTGCTAGCAGGCACTTCACATGGAAGAGCTGCTCCCCTGACTGACAACTTGTTGTCTGGAAATGACATGCCAGTGGCCTTCTTCTTCCCAGTGCAGTGGTGGGGATCTGTACATCCCACAGCTGAGAAAAATGGCAGCAGGTAGTAGGTAAGACCTTCAGGACCAAGGGTGAGTTCACACATGGAGACATTATCTGAGTTTTGGCAACAGTTCTATTCACTTAAAAGGGCAGTGCACTTAATTTTATTTTTTTTTTTTAATTGTAGTGTTAAATGTGATATTTACTCCAGCACTTTCCAAAACAAACACACCCTCCCTTGTGCGTCATATGAATTGTCTGTACCTGCTGCAATATAAAACATGATAAAGAATTAACTCAAACATATCATGGGGCAAATAAGTGGCAAGGTTCAAAAAGTGTCTTCTGTTCTGATGAATTATTTTTTTAACTGTATGTACTTCTATAAGCCAGATTTTAAAATATTTACTCGCTTTGAACATTAGACTCTCACCCCACAAATAATTGTCCTGGAGTGTGTGAAATTACCTACATCTTCTCCTTGGATAATCTTAATTGTAAACACAACATTAAACTTTATACTGATGAGTCAGGGGTACATACAACTTTAATTTAGGTCATTACCTTCTGTCCAAACAAAACTCTTGGCTGCCTCTTGGCAATCTCCATCTGGGTGTCTATCTCTCAGCTCAACAACAGCAGCACTGTGTGTGTACACTACCATCATTTTGCCTGCAATTCAGTTTATAATCTACATATTGATATGAGGCCAATTTCTTGTCCAATTCATACAGCAGAAAAATCCACCCCCCAAATAAAAACAAAAAAAACCCAGAGAAATTCAGGAAGAGTTTCAGTACCTTGCCATGGTTTTAATAGGTCTTAATAAAGGTGACCAATTGAAAGGTAGATTAAACACAGGATAAGATGCCTCTATCCGCCAAGCAATCTGGTTATTGGTCCCTTGCCTTATGTTTACAAATAACTACACTTGTTTCCTTGTGTTTCTTGCCTGCATGTTTGTACTTCAGTTGTAAACATTTTGGAGAATAGGAGGATGTGTGTTCTAAGGTTTTCCAGTACTGAGCATGTTTGGGTCCCTCTCCAAGAGAAAGTCTTGAAAACATTTAAAAGCCCAAATCTACATACAGTTGATAAAGAAGTCTGTGGAACCTTGTCTATTAAACCATAACACAGAGGCAGAGAGTGGTCATTTTTAGCTTGCTGATCTTTTGCAGTTATGTAAAAAAATTTTGTGTGCCCTTAATTCAGTTCTTATTTAGGCAAAAAATTACTACTTAGATTGAAGGATTGGGTCTTCAGTGGGGACACACTGCTGTTATGGAACACACTGAGGTTTCTTGGCATTGCAGACACCCAGTGACAAAGGCTGTGTCTGAAAATATTTAGCCACTTCAACTTACAGTGCTTAATACATCTCTGAAATTTATCTGGAAAATCATTTAAAAAAAAATCTTCCAGGTTGGTTTTCAGCCTAGGGTATTTTCCTCAGTTTCAAGGCAAAACTGTATGCAAAGGCCACTTACTGCTTTTGCTGATGCTTGAGATCCACTTTGCAAAAGAAGGCAGACAGCAAAGTCAATCTTATTCTTCTTTATAAAGTAGAATACAAAATACAAATATAGAACATGAAATACAAAATACAGAGACTCAGCCTTCATTCTGGACAGCCAAAACTGTTGTGATATGCACCAACCTTTGCATCCTGTGTAAGATTTATAGGAAATGGGGACTGGATATTGACTGTTCATTATGGGCCCTCACTCTGGGCCATCAGTAAACTTCTTTGCATGCCTGGTACCTTTCCTAGACAGTGTGACTCTGTTATCTAGCTATTGAGACCCTGGAGCAGGTGGTTTGGTTGTTTCAAACATTTTTTGTTAAGATGCTTTCTGCATCTGAGGCAGGTCAGATATTCTATTTCTTATCTTCTTGGGTTCAAGTGATAAACTCAGGAAAAGCTAGCCTTTCTAAACCATGCCTTGTTTTTTAATTATTTATATTTATATTTATATTTATTTATATTATTGTATATTTTTATATATATATATATTTAAAGCACCTATCACCATATAAATAAACATCCTTTGGAACCACTCTGACAGCAAAGGTAAGAAAATGAGTCATCCTCTTTGTTCCTCAGCATTTCTGTTTCCAACCAGTTGGAAAAAAAAAGCTACAAGACCTTGCTGCTGTTGAAAAGCAGAAGAGACAGAGACCCAAGGAAAACAGTGACACCCTGAATGCAATTCTGTAAATTCTTCTCTGTTCACTTCCATGACTGTTAAATCCTAGTCCTTCTGCAGCACTGCCTTGCTCTGTCTGTTGTCCTCTCTTAGCAGGATCAGCCATGGTTGCTTTCACTCTCCACATGCCTTGCACAATTTACAGTTTTCTTTTCTCATTTGTTCTTATGCTTCTATGAAAATTTTTTTCAAGTCACTATGGGTTAAAAACTTGGATCCACTTCTGGGCTGAACCATCCAGCATTCCTGACTCTTGACTCCTCTGCCACACTTTCCTAGCCTGAGATTGGTTATTACCTCCCTGTTGTGAAATATATTCTGCAAAGTCACACATAAGGTGTGTTTTAAAAAGAGGCCATCATGACTTTCTGTAATAAGAGTGCCACCTAAAATATGTCGGAATAATCTCCTTAATTTTTCATGTGTAGGAATAGCATAACCATATTGGCTTATGAAAGAGCTGGTCTCAAGGCCACAGGAAGATGTAATCAGAAAAAACCTACTGGAGGTTTGACATTGCTGTTGGGACCTTTCTCATGTTCATTCAGCATGTAGGAAAGCATCCCATAGATCACAATCTGCTGCTGTGTATTTCAAAGGGCAGCTTCTGCCTGGGCAGAAAAAAAAAAAAAAAAGAGTTCAGAGGAAGAGAGTCCCCTCTTATGGTTCAGGTACACGATCTCTTTCTGGAAGCCCTGAGGTTCAAGCAGAGGAAGAAACCAGATGGGTTCATTTTTGCTGTTGGGAATGAGTTGTGGTAGCTCAGCAACAAAAGCGGGAAGCACAAAAGATAGGAGGGCTGCCCACCCGCTTTGTAAACTCAGCACAGGTGGCTGAAAATAATACCTGAGCAAATATCACCAGTCACTTCTGAAACTTTCATTGTATGAACATTTGCTGTAGGTGGTTCACACATCTATTGGCATTTGCTTGGCAAACAACCTGCTTTGGAACAAAAGAAAAAGGCTTCCAAAGAACGATTATGCATTAATTATTTTTACGGATAATGTTATCAGCTTTACTTTTTCTGCCATTATGAACTCTAATGCTGTTCCCCAGTTTAATCTTAACATTGACACTGCTTGAGTAACTTCAGTGCTTAAAGGTGGTGAATATTTTTGCCTTCATGTTTTGGAGACCACTTAGTACTTTCCCCTTGTCCCCAAGGCTGTGTTTTGCAAGGCAGGAAGAGTCCAGTTGATCAAGTAGCAAACTGTGGTGTTGGATCAGCTCCCTGACTTTGCTCCATGGCAACCTTGCCCAAGGTTTGGGCAACCTTTTAGTATCTGTGGGTCTCAGTTTTCCTTTGTAAAATTGGAAAACTCAATTGTTCTATTCTCTGAGGACTGTAGAATTACCTTACAAAGATACATATATTGTGACTGCGTTTTTCTTCCTGTACGCTGGTTTTATTCAAATAGGGAATTCACATTTTTGCAAGCTCCAATTTTAAATAAAAATTCATTAATATTAAGAGATATGCTCTACAGGGTATCTTGGGGAAAGCTTTCTGTAACTGAAAAATCTGTCCCTTAGCCCCACCACTGATAAGATGGGTGTTTACAGAAGAAATTATCAATTGCTTTTTTTTTAAAAAGAAAAAGGTCACAGGCTGTTGTTTAGATTGTTGTGTCTTTCCCTGTTCAAGTTCAACCTTAAGTGACTAGGTCTGGAGTTTTGGTGCTGGCCTGTAGTGCATATTAATCAGCTCAAAACTTTAAATTAAAACCTTCAGGAAGAAAATTGTTCACAGCTTTATTCTGAGATGTTCACCAGCAGTTTCTTTTAGCCCTCATAGTTCAACACAGAAGAGTTTCATCCCCTGAATAAGCCTGTGGCTAATTTATGGTGAAGAAAGAACAGAAAGATAATTTGAAATGTACCATAGAATTACTTTGGGCAGAAATCTGGTAGACCCTTCATACCATTTTAAAATTACATACGTTTCCTTGTACTGCCCTTGGAAGAGTTGAATTTTTGGGCCTTCCTGAACTGATGAAGCTCCTGGCAGGATTCAGTCTCCAAGTCCCCTTCTCTCCCTGCCTGCTACACCCGAGGGCAGGTGCCATCCATGTCTGGGGTGTCTGCAGCTGTACCCAGGGTCAGAAAAGGCAGAAAAGCCCCCTTGGCTACAGCCCTTCAGCCCCCTGAAACACCAGGGTTGTATCTGCCCCCTGCTTGCCTACGGCATGGAGCTGGCAAGTTTAGGGGAAGACAGAACCAAGGCTTCTTGGTGCCCAGGTCACAAGTAATGGAAAAGCAAATCTTTCCCTCTTGCTCTGACTGGCTCTGTGTAGTGATATTCCCACAGGATGATATTCTGCCTTTAAAATAACTTTCTTATGCATCTGCCAAGCAGCCTGGGCTACATGCTCACAGATGTGAAAAGCAAGCTTTTTTTTTTTTTTTTTTAATAGGAGAAATACAGCTCCTCTGGGGATAATTTCATCTCCGTCAGTTGAAGCGTTTGCCTGCACCAGGGTTTAGAGATGCTTTCTCTCCCTTTTTTAGATGAAGAGAAACTGGCTCCTCAGGCCCTCTCTCCCAAGGCTGAAAACACTTGGGCTGCAGGACTCTTCTCCTCTGACTGATAAATATTTTAAGGCTTGAGATTCCTTTTGAAAACGCATTTGCAGAAGCAAAGGTTGAGCTCCAGACACAGTGGATCTCATTTCTGAGGTGTGCTTCCCACTTTGCTCTGATGCTTGGTACTCCAAGATGAGCATGAGCCCCAAATGGTGGGTATGGTCTCTGACACTGTCTAGCAGCTCCAGCCTGCAGAGAGTCCTACATCCTTGGCAGGGGGCACGACAGCACAACAACACATGTGAGTGCTGCAATGCATCTGGTCTGTACTCACATAGGTACTGAGCTGGCAGCAACACCATCCCCAAGGAGCTCAGTATTTCCACGGGGTTCTAGGAAGGTGTTACACACATTAGTGGAAAAAAACCCCAACAGCATTGCAAGAAACAGGTCTTGCTTCACGGAATTGTGATTTTTTTTTTTTTAAAATTCATTCTTAAAAATACACTGGGTAGCTTTAATTTATTTTTCGATTAGAGAACAGATGTTTGTACTTGGCGTTTATATTTGTCTTGGTTGGTAAAGCCCTGTAGTGTGATAGCTTATCTTTTTCTTTTAGCAGATGTTGTTGTGACTACTGGAAATGCTCACCCTCGTATATCTCCTCTATAATACAAACCTTCTAGGAGTCACAGGAGGGGACAGGTGTGATTGGTGGGACAGTTGTTAGTGGATGTTCCCTTTTCTTTGGAGGCCAAATGTGTACAGGCTTTGCTGCACCACCAGCTTTTCCTAGAAAATAGCATGTGAATACTTGTGCTGAAGTAAATTTTTGGTGGAAATCATTACCTGACCTTGCTGCTGTGTTTTTCTAATCTTTATGCTCTTGTTGGCTGACCCAGAAAGAGGTCTGTGTTCACCATGGTTGTCTTGAAGACAACACGGCAAACCTGGTCTGGGATTTGCTTCAGAAGTGGGAACTGGACCACAGCTCTGCAGAACCTGTGTGTCCTTCCTTCCTGAATTCCCCCCTCCAAAGCTGCCTTCCTTCAGCTGCAGGTGGGGTTTGTTCCTCTGCATTGTTCCTGGAGTCCCAAGCCCTATTTGCCCAGCTGGTGTCAGTTCAGAGCGCTGTTTGGATTGCCCTCTAGAAAGATTTGCCTGAAAGGTTTGCATATTCCAAGAAAGCACAATGATTAAGTACACATGAAAGAAAGCATTATGATGAATAATCAGGACATAATCAATGATACCCTTTTTGCATTATAAATGACGACGCTTATAGTCAACAGCTTTTAGGCAGAGCGTGGGTATGACAGCTTGAAAAACAGTGTATAGCATGACATGAGACCTGTCAACTCTTAAATGAAGTAATTAATGACCTGCTAAGCATGCATATTTTAAATGTGTCAGTTATTTTTTTAAAAATACCTCAAGAGTAAAAAATTATTTGCAATTTATCATTCTTACTAGTAAAATATCGGAATAAGAATACACAAGTGCAATGAGAAATAACACTGTTGTGAAAAAAATCCTTTATGCATTTTACCATTAAAAAAATGAAATCAAACCTCTCTCTGAGGTTCCTTTCAATCAGCATCCTTGTCAGTGTATCACTTAAGAAGTACAGATAGATTTATTTTTGTATATATATACTAGCTATATTTCAGGATATTTTCCTCAAGGTCAGAACCAGCTGCTTAAAAGTGAGGGGACAACCTTAAACATGAATTAAAGAAAGAAATAATTTTTTCTGCCAAATGTTTGATCCAAATCCTGCAATACTTAAATTTGTGAAACCCTTCTTCTAGGACTTGTCTGGAATAAAAAAACCCCAGGTCACAGTTTTAAAGAAATTTTAATAAAGCATCAGTTTTCAGGTGTTTGTCAAGTCTATGAGGGAATCAAGACACAGATCTACCAGCATTTCCTTGCTTTGCTCCTGGCTGCATCTTGTTCTGTTAGCTGGGGCTCACTACACATTGCAGCTCTGACATTTTTTATCATTTTATTTTTTGTCAACGATGCATACAAGATGCAAAAATAGACAAGTTTCTTCTCCACAGAAGACCTTTATATACTTTCTTCTACCCCATGGATTAAACAGGGTTTTTAGCAACACTACATGTTACGGGCTGTGGTGCTTGTATTCATTGCTAGAAGCTGATGGTGTGGGAACCATTCACCCCAGGCGTGCTCAAGGGCAGTCTCTCAACTCCAGCTTCCATCTGTTGATACAATGTACTTGTGGTGTGAGTGCCCTCTCAGTAGAAATCCTTCTGAGCACAAACCAAATGTCTCTAAAGCCGATCTTTTGCTTCCCTCTTTCCATCAGATATGGACTTTAACAGTCTTCCACATTCTTAGACTTTGTGCCCTTCTGCCATGCTTTGGCATGTGGGGGATATTGGGTGGCTGGTGGGGAGTTGTGGGTGTCACCTCAGCCTCTGCACTTCCATTTGGCTTAAAACAACATTTAAAACCATTTTTCTAAATTTATTAGCATTATCTGTCTCAAGTCTGGCTGTTTCTAACATGCCCTGTTCTTATGAGACGATTCTCTGTAAACCTTGTTGACCATTTTGTTTCAGTCCTTGTTCAGGTGGCTGTTCTCATTGTACTATTTGGTAATAATGGATGCTGCATCTGGTATATGCATGTCTCTTCCCTGGGAATCCTGTCCCCTAAGGAGACCTCAGAAGCTTAACACTGCATAAGCAATGTGTGGCATTGCCTGGGTAGGTGTGATATGAAGTCCTCACCCAATGGTGATTGACTCTGTCTGGGGATATGACTACTGATCTTGAATTAATTCTTCCATTCTCTACAACAGCCACTCTGTAGACCTTGTTTCACTGAGCATTACTTTCTGCCTTTCTCTCTATTTTTTTTTTTTTTTTTTTTAATTCTTGTAGTCTTCTTCATATCTTTCAGCTCCATTTGTTTATTTTTTTACTTGCCTTTCCGTGGTCTTCTATAATATTTGGGACTCCATTACTCAGTCTATCTTTATCCATGGATTCTCAGTGCTTTCTTTGCTCTTTGCTCATTTCTGTCTGCCAGTTTGCCCTCCTATATTGTTTTAGCACTCTCACAGTTTTCTTTCATATTTCCAAGGCATTGCGGACTTTGTAATCTTTGGGGTTCTTCTGCTTAGGTAGCCATACCCCTTGCTGCTGTACAGAGGGTACCTCTGCATCTCTGAGGGCATGTGGGCACTCATGGTGCCTGCCTTGCTAATAGCATGGGAAAGGGAATGGGGAGGAGCTGCCAGCTTGCAGGAATTGTGAAGGGAGTGAGGATGCAGGGAGACCTGGAGAGCCTGAAATGACCCATGAAAGCACATGGTGGGGGCAAGTGCAGCTTCCAAATGAAAAGGCAGTCAGTGAGTTGAGGGAAATGAACACCATGCTGATAAAAGCAACTGAACCAGCAAAGCTGGGTATTTTCCTTGAACAGAAAAAACATCCCTGAACTCTTTCAGGACTTGTGCACAGGTATTTTCTCTTAGTGGTAGTCATGCAGGCCAAGTGATGTGCGTACCCTAGGCTTTAAGATCAGTGGTATCCCGGAGTGTCTGCAGAGTTCTCCTCTCAGATGGTTTGAAGGGAGGCTGTGAGGCTGAGGTGTTCAAGAACAGGCACAGGGATATCTCATGTCCCCACAAACTCATGGAGCTGTCTTTGCTGGGTAGCACATCCTGCCTGCAGGCAGGGCTGAGGCTCTGGAGAAGGTCCCCTTGGTCTGGGCTGATGTCAAAGTGAGGAGTGTGGGTGGTCTCCTAGAAGAAGAGGAGATACAGGTGGTGTCCTGAAGTATGAGGACCAGGGTGGGATTGAATCATTTCTGTGACAAGACATCAAACCACTGTTCTTGCTTGCTGCACTGCTTACATTGTTCACTATAGTGAGGATCTTCTGTGCTTGAATGTATGGCTAAACTCTTATCTTCCCTTGCTCTCCTAGAAAAAAGAAAGAAAAAAACATAGATGACAAGTGAAATGTAATGTTCTTGTAAATTAAGAATACTTCTGATGCCAGAAACAAACACTTTGAATGCTTCCAAATTAATTCAAGTGTGTCAGGGGCAACATATACAGTGACTTCCATTGTCCCCCTCCAGCAACACTTTATATATGTGTTTTGGTACAGTAAATCTTACCTTTTATATGGTTATGAATCCTGAATATTTAAAATAAACTAGGCACAGAAAAGGTACACTTTAATCTCTCTAATGAGAGCTGGAATACAGATTGAAGCTCAAGAGATTGTAGTTTAACAAAGACCATTTCCTAAGTGCTATCTTAAGACTTTGTTTACTCTGTGCAGGCATGATGAACTCTCTTTTAGATGCTTTAATAAATGAAAGGAAAGAAAAAAATGTTCTTATATGGTGGTTGGAGTACTTTGTGCCAGGAGTCATAAGCACCAAAAGCTAACTAAAATCCTGCTTTAAAAGTTAAAATAGCAAATTTTGTTTAGAGATCTGTCTTGTAATTTTCATGTGATCAAGAATAGCATTTTTGCCAACTCACTGTAGTAAGATTTCTATAAAGATTAACACCCACATCTTGCAAGACCAGATGGATATTTTCTTCTCAGGGAAAAACAAAGAATGCAGATGTGCTTCTTTGGAGTTCTTCTCCAACTCTTTGGAGGCAGAGTTACCCTGATCCATCAGGACAAAGTGCCAATGAGTTGCCTCTGACTCCAAGAAGAAAAAGGCATAAAAAATAAAATAAACCACAAAAAATTATGAAAGCAGAGGTGTCACAGAGAAGATATGATTTGCTAAATATATTTCAGGGAGTTGATGTTGACTGTTCATTTTGGAAATACATGAATCTTCAACTCTGCCAATGCCTAATATAGTATAAATTCCTGTGAGCTACAGACTGATCCAAAGATGAATACAGACCTTCCTGCAAATTTCAACAGGCCTCATATAACAAACCATATACCTGCACACAAATAGGTGTGTGTGTGCCTTACACAGCAGAAAGCAAAACTAATTTCTTGGGGTGCTGGAAGACTGGTTATTTCATGTAGCATGTGAGCCAGAAGGCTGTCAGCTCCGTCTACTGTATTATGACCTGCTCCTCATGTTCATAATTCTATATGTTAGTAAGTCCTGTCTTTCATCTAGTTACTATATGCTCTGGATGTTCTTATAAATTAAAGTAAATTCCATTGTAAACCTCCACCAATCTCCATTCCCGTGTCAGTAGCTATGCAGTGAGACGGTGGATACATATAACCTAAACCTTTCTTCTATTTGTTTATTTTTTAGTTTCTATTTCTTTCACTTTAGCTTAGCTTTATATATCTTTTGGCAACTGCAATTTAAAAAATGATCCTCCACCAGAGCATACTATAAAATTTCCACTAAGAACAATTTTTCTTCTATAAGGCCAGTGGAATAATTTTACTTTGAAATAGTCTACAAATGTTTTCCAGTGAACTGCATATTCAGATAAGCTCACCTTATGCAGCATAACTTGTGGCTCTTCAGTTAGATCTAAGTTTCCCAGATTTCAGCCACGTACAGTCATGACAGACCAAATAGGTTGTGGATACATGGCCTTATTGTTTTGGGTGGGCTTTGAAAAATGCCTAGAGTCACTCTCCTGTCACCATTTCCAGCTGTATGATGAGTTTTCCAGGGCTTTTCAAATATTGCAGTTTGTCTACTCTCAGGCCTTCCCTTTGATATCCATTTGAGAAAGTCAAGTTACTTCTTTCCAAAGCTTCCAAATTTTTGGCTTCATTGTATGCAGGTATTGGCAGGAGTGTTTCCATTGATACTAATGTTATGTTGCCCTCATCAAGATGCAGTGATTGAGACTTGATTATATTTACTACTTTCACAGAATCATAGAATATCATGATCGGAAAGTACCTCTGAGATCACCAAATCCAATCATACACACACACACACACCAAACAAAAGCAAAGCTGTTACAATCTCAGCCACTTAGATCGTGTCCTGAAGTGCCACATCTACACCTTTCTTAAATACCTCCAGGGATGATGACTTAGCCACCTCCCTGGCCAGGCTGTTCCAGTGCCTGAACACTCTTTCAGTAAAGAAATTCTTCATAACATCTAATTTAAACCTCCCCTGCTGCAACTTTAGACCCTTTTCTCTGGTCCTGTCATTATGCACTTCGGAGAAGAGGCCAACACCCACCTCCCTCTTTTCAGGTAGTTGTAGCGGGCAATGAAGTCTCCCCTCATCTTCCTCTTCTCCAAAGTAAACATATCCAGTTCCCTCAGCTGCTCCTCATATGACTTGTTCTCTAGGTCCCTCACCATGTTGATAGCTTTCTTCTGGACACACTCAGCACCCTGATGGCCTTCAGGGTTAAGAGCCCAGACCTGAACACAGTATTTGAGGTACCAGTGCCAAGTTCAGGGGCACCATCACTTCCCTGGACCTGTTGGCCACACTATTCCTGACACAAGCCAGGATGCTGTTGGCCTTCTTGGCCACCTGGGCACACTGCTGCCTCATGTTGAGCTGTCTGTCCACCAGCACCCCCAGGTCCTTTACTGCTGGGCAGATTTCCAGCCACTCCTCCCTAAGCCTGTATATTTTCTGAAATCATACACCTAAGCTTTCGGTCAACAGTTATGTTGAGTCTCTTTGTCCTTTGTACAACCTAAATAGTTATGGTTTTTCTCAGCCATAGAATCATAGAATCACAAAATAATCTGGGTTGGAAGGGACCTTTAAAAGTCATCTAGTCCAACCTCCCTGCAGTAAGCAGGGACAACCTCAACTCAGAACCTCATCAAACCTCACCTTGAATATCTCCAGTGATAAGGATTCAACTACCTTCCTGGGCAACCTGTTCCATTTTTCCACTGCCCTCATTGTAAAGAACTTTTTCCTAACATCCAGTCTGAATCTACTCCTCTCTAATTTAAAACCATTCCCCCTCATCCCATCACCCCAGGCCTTTGCAAACAGTCCCTCTCCAGCTTCCTGTAGGCCCCTTCAGGTACTGGAAGGTCACTACTGGGTCTCCTCAGACCTTCTCTTTTCCAGGCAGAACAACCCCAGCTCCCTCAGACTGTCTTCGTAGGAGAGGTGTTCCAGCCCCCTGATCATTTTCATTGCCCTTCTCTGGACCTGCTCCGTCAAGTCCATGTCCTTCCTGTACTGAGGGCTCCAGAGCTGGATGCAATATTCCAGGTGGGGTCTTAGCAGAGCAAAATGGCAGAATCCTCTTTCTCGATCTGCTGGCCACACTTCTTTTGATGTAGCCCAAGATACAATTGGCTTTCTGGGCTGTAAAAGTGCACTGTTGGATCACATCTGGTTTTTCACTCACCAGCACACCTAAGTTCTTTTCTGCAGGGCTTCTTTTTAAAACCTCCTCCCCAAGCCTGTACTGATAGTGAGGCTTGTTCTGACCCAGGTAGAGTACCCTGCACTTGGTCTTGTTGAATGCCATGAGATTTACCTGGACCTACCTCTCCAGTTTGTCTAGGTCCTTCTGGACGACATCCCATCCCTCTGGCTTATCAACAACACCATTCACCTTGGTGTCATCTGCAAATCTGCTGATGCTGCTCTCAATCCCACTGTCTTTATCATTGATAAAAATAGTAAACAATGCAGATAAAAAACATTGGCATCCCACATAGCAGGTGAGAATTCTACCTCTGAAACACAAACGCAAATGAGCCATCCAGGTTCACATTTCTCTTTTTGTGTCAAACTATAGACAAGTCAACAATAAAGTCCTCTTCATGACCTAGTTCTCTCTGAAGCTGATGGAGGCATGCTCACTGGAATATATGTCTTATTTCCTTAAAATGTGTAAGAGTCAAGCATTAAGACCTAAATTAAAATCCCAGGTACTTGCTTGGAACATTACTTTGAGTTAAATGGAGCTTTGTTATTTTTTTTCTTGCTCAGTGTTTGCAAATTAAAACCCAACATCAAACCCTTCTGGGAACTTAGGAAGTGGAGAATTCAGTGGGAATTCTGTACTGTGCCGTGTTGTGCTAGCCTACCCTAGCTTGGTACTTCCCCACACCTTTTTCCACTTATTTATTTGCAGAGCTATACTGTTTTGATGAATTCTGGTCTCTTTTGCAGAGTGCTGTTCTGTGGCAATGGTTAGGGTTTGTACTGACTGAAGAATTCTGCATGGGTTTCTGTATCCAGCCTGATCCCTAAGCAACATGGTGGGACTGAAACTCTCAAGGTCCTTTCAACCTGAATTATTTGAGGAGTTTCTCTTTTTTTTCCCCCCTAGCAGTACTGCAGCAGAACACACTTAAGAGCATAATTAACTGTAAAATGTGACAATATTAACAAGCAAATATTTAACTTGTTGTAGGCTAAAAGGACTTAGCAACCATTAAGGCTATCTGATTAAAAAATGTCCAAAAAAAATGCCTAAATATGGGCAATAACCAGTGATTTTTGCATAATAGATTCCCGTTGCTCTCCTCTGCAGAGAAAATGAAATGAAATCTCTCTTTCACTGCAAACCTTGTCATTGACATGTCAGACTGTAACCCCAGTGGTATAATTACTGGAATACCATGGGCTGAGTCTCTGCTGAGCTGATTTAGAGCCTATTTAGAGCCTGTCTGTCCCCAGTGACAGTACCAAGAGGATCCAAGGAAGATGAGCTTTCTAACTTTATGTCACCTAGCTGAGATCTACCTCTTTGCTGTAATGCCCAGAGCAATGTCTTCTGAAAAGTAATTCCATGGAGCGGCTCATAAATGTGGTTGAGAATATCCTGCTATCCCTGTTCTTTGGACTTAAGCATTTGGGAAATAGTTTGGCCCCACCAGGTGTTTTCCATTAGAAACTGAAGCTTGAATCAATATCTACGGTCTTTGCATCAATCCAGAGTAGCATCTTTGCAACAGATTGAAGACTCTTTTGACAATGCTTGCCTTAAAAAATGACTCTCAACTTTTTTCTCTGCACCATGCTGCCACAGCTCCTGTGTTTGATGCTTCTTTTCTTTCTTTATTAGCTTCTCTGATTTTTTCTGCTATTGCTTCCTTGAAACGCCTGGCAAAAGTGCAAAGGAAAAGCCAGCTCCATTGTTCAGTAGTCTCCTTTTTCTGTGTTCTTAAATGACTTTAAACTAGATGGTTTCTGCTCAGGATTAGCTCTGCACTGATGCTTTAACCAACAGTGTGAGTTCTGGCTCTTTTAGCTGCCTCATTCCATAAGCAAGCTTAATAGCTTCTTTACATACCTCTGCATCAAACCTGGACATTAATTAAACTTATCATTCATTCATTGTATAACACCATTTTTTGGCATGTCATAGATTTAAAACAGAGTACATCTCCACGTGCATTCATTGCTGTTTTTAACATACAAATTGTTGGTGAGTTGTTTAGCTTCATTATTTCTTATACACCAAACCCTGAGCCTGTTTGCAGGTACACCAGGGCTGTGGTTGTCTGTGCCACTGCCAGGGTAGAAGTTGTTTTGTAAAATCTTTTGCACCATCAACACTGTCTGGAGAAGGCAGTGCAACACAACTTTATTTTGCAAAAAGAAATATTGTCACCTGAGAGGCTTTAGCAGAAAGTCAGTAGTTCAGAAAAAAGCATACTGCTGTGTTCTTGCCCTGTAACTTGCAAAGGTTTTTGTCATAGGAGGGAGGAAATATTCTGCAGAGGGTTGCTGAGAGGATGTGAGTGCACAGTGGCTGGCATGGTGGTGGGGTGGGAGCTCTGTCAGGGCAATGGAAGCAATTATTCAGGAAAATGGATTACATTTTCCAGGCTGGATGTGAACTGATTTTCATGCCCAGGCCGTGGGCTCCGTTTTGGTGCTTCGCTTCAAAGTGTGTCAGTGAAACTTTTTCTTTTTTTTTTTTTTTTTTTCCCTGTTGTTCAGGTGAACTGCACTATTAGATGTGTGATGAGGACAGGTTGAAAAAAGACCTTTACATTATGTGGATTTTCTAGAATTACTCAGTTTGCCAAAACAATTCTGTTTTGCATCTACTGTAAGCAGCAGTAACTCTAGCATGGAAAACAGCACAACACTCTTGAAAACCAAATGAGGCCTCTTCTGAAGATGACAGTTGAGTCTATTTTTTTATGATGTCTTTTAAGGCTGCTAAATTGTTGTCTAATCCTTACCTCAGGGCTAAAAGCCTTTCAAGAGAACAAACACATGTAATATCAAAAAGGAAAGGTCTGTGCTGCACACTCTCCAAAGCAGCTTGTGTGCAGATAACTCCTCAGAGGTTGCATTCAGATGAACAAATGTGACAGAAGTGCATTCAGTAATAACAATATCCTCAATCAAAGGCATCAGCTGCACTCACATGCACTAAGTCTGACTTCTGAAGTCTTTGAAAGAATGAAAATTGGCACATGTGGATACGGCACGGCATTTGCAAGGTTTGTGAATATCCTCACGTTATCAGAAAAGCATCTGTCTGGGAGAATTTGAGATGTTTCACCTTCTTGCCCCCCAGAACTGCAATAATTAACTCATTTTTTTCTTCTCTACATGTCTGGATTCTGTAATATCGTCGAAGATATATTATTGAATAGGTAAATTAACAGAGACATTTTATCTCATATACATGGTAATAGTTAGATTTTATAGATCTTAGACATTTCTTTCACCTGAATTTTTCTTTTATTCCTTTTTAAAAAAATTTCTCTATTTATTTATTTTAATGAAACTGCTTTTTGTAGTGAACTACCCAGGGGAATCTTCCTACTCTCCAAAACTGGAGTTTCATCTGTTCTGGCAGATTAGTCAGCCTTTGATTTTGAGTAATCTCTGGGAAAAAATCATAAGAGAAATGCCTCAGAATAACTTCCTTCATATATTTAGAAATTTCTGGAGACTGAGGAGACTTGAAGCCCTTATCAAATCTGCAAAGATGTGCAGAAGCAACCTCTAGGGCTCTCTTTCAAGGCTGTAGTGTCATTGGGATATCCAAACAGAGAGCATACATGAAAGAACTTGTACAGCTGTGGGAAGGCACTTGGAAATGATGTCGAGAGCCTCTGGTGCAGGTCAGTGTGCTGCCAAAGCCCCATGGTCCCACAGCAACCACTTCTCCAGATCTCCACTGAGGGCCCTCCGCCCACAGATGAGGAGGATGAGGATGGTCCTGTGGGTGCTGCCCATTTCTGCAAGTGCTTTGAGTTGATCAGAGGCTTGGCTGCTGTCAAAAAGGCATCAGTCCTGCACTGCCCCTGCCACAGGTTGCTCTTGTGAAGCAGGTGAAAGCCGGTGATGGTTTGTGAGGTGAGACTACTGCTCTGGCATGAGAGGCTGTGTGTGCAAAAGATGACCTTGTCCCTTGGTCAGGGATCACAGGCAAAAATTCAAGTTGTCCATCCAGGATCAGGTGAGCAGACTCCAAACCTGAAGTTATACCTGGTTTGACCAAATACCACTGTGTAGCTGGAGTCCTGCATCCCCTGACTGCCTCGTAGCGATGGATTCCTCCTGATGGTGCTTTTGACTGAGGATGCAAATTTGCTTTCTGATATATCCTGCAGCTTTCACTGGACAGTTGCTGTCTTGGTGAGTATTTTTTGCCAGTAAAATCATTTATGAAAACACACGTTCAGAAGGTCACAGCAAATAAATTTAAATAGTTAAATGAATTTTCATGGGAACTTTTAAATTAATTCACTCAGAATTAAAAAGAGCAATAATTAATTAATGAGTTGCTCCATGTGTCTGGGAAGGAAAAGCTCTCCATGAAAGAGGTAAAAATCAGGCTATGTGTTCCCCTTTAGAAAGGTATACAGTGCACATTATTTGGGAAACCCAGTGCTTCACCAGAAAGGATGAAGACTAGTGCAAATCATTGCAACAGATCCTAAATACTTTTTCTGTCTTGCCAAGACAATGCCTCAGTTTAAGGATATCCAGTGCTCTGGCTTAAGGTGTCTTTGACCTCAACTTTTCCACAACACAGACAATCTGACCTAAGGCTGCTTTTCAAAATTTAATATATCTCCCAGGCTATGATTTTTCCACATCTAGATAAATAGATGATGCAAATGAAAAAGATGCATTTCTAGCAACAAAGCTGTGGAGAAGCTCAGAGAGCAGCATCTATTTTGGGTAGCGATGTGCAGATTGATTGGTTCTTGAGGAGAACCTCCCCTTTGGCTGAGTAGGCTCTTTTGGAAGGTTTTGAAAGCTCAGGGTTAGACTGCAGCTGATCTATGACATGGGGGAAGGATAGATAAAAAAATCTTTCCTATCCCCTCCCAGAGTAGCAATCTTGTGAAATCAGGCCTGTAACTAACAAGTATCTTGGGTTTTCTTTCTGCAGAGCAACATAAAATACCACAATCAAAAGACTTTTGGACTCCTTTTGCTGGCTTTCTGCAAGGACAATATTTGTGTGTCCTCTTTTCAAGATTTTCCTCAAGAAGGAGCAGAAAATTCCTTTTAGAAAAGCCCTCTCCTTTCTCTCCTTTGTTGTTCTTTGTGTTTCAGGCAAGATTGTGAAAGGGCTTGTGCTGCTGGCCTGTTCCCTGCTGCCATGTCCACTTCCCCTGCCACCAGTGGGGTGCTGGGTTTATGTGGGTGCAGACTAGAATGATATGGGTCATGAAACATTCATTCTTGCCTGAGGATATGGGGTCAACTGGGCTTGTAGTGCTGCTAGTGCTACCCCTACACTTCTCCTCTGGGTGTGTGCCTCACAGACAGGCAGGTCCCACGTGGGCAATGGACTTGACAGTGGCTTCTGCTCCTTCTGGAGAACAGTGTGGTAGTCATTTGTATCATCCTTCTCCTGAACAAACATCAAATTCTTCCAAAGTAGCAAGCTCTTCCAAGAGTCTTGCCATGATTATACCCTAGAGTAACTTGCTTGTCTTTTAGTCTCTCTGCAGGGAAACATGACCAAGACTACTACTACTATACGGGGAAGAGGCAGAAATTCACTGAATGTCAATGAAAGAAAGCAAAGTGAATGGAGGACTGTCAGCCATGCTAGGAAATTGCTTTGCTCATCCATCTCTAATTTTTTTCATATCCCCTCCACCCACCTCCAAGTCCCTCATTGTGTGCCTGTCCATCCCTTTGAATCACTCAACTACACATATTCTTCCTGCTCCTCATTTTGTGATCAACTTGGCAGAAAAAAAGTGCAGTGAAAAAGCTATCTGGCAATCCATTCTCATTTAGTTGCAGTTTCTAAGTGAAGGTAAGAAGCAATAATTAATTCCACACAACACACTGTTTATTCTGAGCTAGGAGCTCATATGCATATGCATATGATATGGGGTGCTATCAAAAAAACGGTATTTTTCTTTTAAATTTGCATCCTATCTCAGTTGGATATAATTTAGGGAAGTCAATCCGGTCTTTGGTTTGTGGGTGTATAAAAAAATCAGAATTAGGCCCCAGAGATTTATATATCTGAAATTGCTGACGTACACAGTCACGAATTTCCCACTTTTGTATTTTTGCTGGTAATTTATTTACCCAAGGAATTGCACATTTTCCCCTACAGATCTTTGCTAGAGTTAAAATGGAAACATCTGGCCAGTGGAACTGGTTAAAAAAAGCAAAAGAAAGTTTTCTGCCTCCATTTACATTTTCCATCGAATAAGAAGTAAAAAAAGAAGTAAAAAAAAAAAAAAAGTTCTGCTAGCACCCATACACAAAACCAGGCTAGTCACCATCTGTTAAACATATTGCTTAAAACATCTTACTGCCTGTTTTAAATTTTATTAAATATATTAGTAATAAATTTAATATAAATTAAATATATTAATTTGTGAACTCCTAAGTAAAGATACAGCTTAGCTCTGAGCTCATATCATGGAGACCTTAAGTGGCTCTACACTAGTACTGCTGCTTAAAAGTGGAGTTTGATACACAGAGTTTTTCTTAATGTGGCAACAATTTCCAAAAATTTCACATGCCTTTTTTGACCTGTTTGCTGTGTAGGATTTAGGAAACTTTTTTGTTCTTTATGGAGAGACTTTTTTCTTGAAATCTAAATGTTGATTAAGATGGCTACTGTTATTGCAGTGCATTTTATGAAGAATGGAATAATAAAAAAGCTAGATGAAGCAGGAGCTTAAACACAGTATTACAGCTCACCTCTGTCACAGACGTGTAGGAACTATTTCCTAATATTTTCCTGCATTAGCCCTTTCTGGTCACTAGATGTTGCTAGGTATCTATGTTAGCAGTCATTTTGGCTGATTTAACTCCAGGGCTCTACAAGTACCAGAAGAGAAAAGTACTACCTGTAACAACTTAAAAGAGTGATTTCACTCCCTGTATAAATGTTATTGCTAAAAAAGCCCCCACTTTCCTCATTTCATGATAAAGCCACGTCCCCCCATAATAACAGACTTTACTGAGCAAGGAAGATTACTCCACAGCCCAATACTTGAATTAAATTTTTAACGCTTCAGACATTTTGGGAAATGTTATTTTCCCTGTGCACACACAGATTTAGGCAAAGAGCCCCTGCCACTTAGGACCTGAGCGTGCCCCATGAGGAGCAATGGGATGACATTGCCCTGGCTCTGGTTGGGTGTCAGGAGGATTTTGGCCAGTGGGTTACAGTTAAATAAGGAGGATGGGTTATCACCTTTCATCTGATGAGGCCTTAGGAAAGGCCAAAGGGTGGTGACTGTTCTCTACCTTGGAGTCACCAGCCACCTGTATATATCATATTCAGGTACTAACCTGAATAAAAGTGCTCCTTAAATCTCAGCCAAAGCTTAAAACTTGGTCAATGTTTAAGCAAAACTAAGGCTTTCAAATGGTTACCTCTATACTAGTGGACTTGCATATGAGAAATAGGTTTGTTTTTTTTCAAACTGCTAGGCAGGTCCTTTTCTTGAAATATTTCCCATATCAGCCTGTGTGCAAGTGACACATATTGGAATCAGTGGAGTTCTTCAGTGAATATTAATTAATCAACAGAGCTGTGTAAAAGTATATTTTATTTCACCAATTTTTAAAAATTGTAACTTTAAACTTAATATTGACTTGGAAATTAAGACATAAAATTTCAGGAAAAAAATACATAACAATTTTGAAAAATTAGGAAGTATGGAGTAAAGCACTTATGTAAGTACTTCTAGACTACGTATAGAAACAAAGCTTTACCAGTTAAAATGACCTCATGCTTTGTTTAAATGAACTTGAATGTTTTGTGTCAAAAACAATGATATTTTTCATAATGTGTATATTCACTGTGGGTGGAAGTCTCTAGACAAACTTTGGCAGTCTCAGGGTTTGGGGCTTAATGTAATCCAGCAGTTCAGCCTCCCTGGCTCTAGGAAACATGATTCATCCCATCCTAGGGGAGGTGACTAAGATCAGCAGGATGAATTCACCTGGGCACATGCCTGTTTCTTTGGACTATAGAGGAAACCCAAATGGCTGGCTCACTAAATTTCTATCTCTGAAAGGCTGAAATTAGTTGATGTGAGGCTGAGTCTTTCTATAACAAATACCAAGGCATGGCAGATAATGCTTTTCGTTTGTTCTTACATGTTCTCATGTTGAAAGTATTGAAACAAAACATTTTGCTTTTTTTTTGATAAGTATATTTCTGAAAACAAGAAACACCTGAGTGGTTATTTGCTTTCAGGGGTCAGGGAAAGGAGAGAAGAAGAATAAATATCTCTGACCAGGGCAAATATCAACAGGCATAAGGGAACTTGGGAAAATGGAAAAGAAAAGGACTAAGGAAAACCTGAAAATAAGCAAAATACCCTGAACAAATCTGAAAACTTTGAATGAAATCTACTTTTTCATTTAAAATGTATCTGCCTGATGAAAAGCAGTTTCTCTATTTTTCTCAAAACCATCTGTTGTCAGTAAGAGCTTGCTGAACTGGGTAATCTAGGTCTTTTAATTTATCACTGTTCTTTACCTTAGAAATAACATTTTTCTGCACTAAAAAGATAGTTTGTTTGAATCAGTAAAAAAGACAAGAGAAATCTGAAACTACTTTCTTCTATTTTTAAAAATATATACATATTTTTCTTTTTTAATGTATAGAAGTGCTAAAGACCAGGAAATGAGGAAAAAGCATATATTATAGGGCTGGCAGCCACGGCATCCATGGGACTGGTAATCCAGCATTCAAATACCAGTATGATTTCCTTCACTAGGATTTGATAATGCACACTCACATTACTTTCCTTTTCTAAGAAGACTGTAAGTAAATGTCCTTTGCTCCCCTCCTGGGAATTGCAGGCTCCCTGAGTTCCAATTCCATCTGTAATTGACTCTGAGACCACACTCAGCAAAAGGTCCCCTAAAAAATAATCACTTTGCTACAGGATTCCACTGGGGGCAACTGTTTCTCTTCCATTGCTGAGAGAAAGGGAGACAATATTGAGTGGCATTTGTTTTTAGGTTGTAATCTTTGGGCATCTGTGGGCTTCTGGTGTTTATGAAGGACGTCTGCTAAAGGGAACAGAATCCATCAAGCACAAACAACCGAAAAACTTTTGCCTATGGACTTTGTATAGTAGTGAGCTAAGCAAGGAAATATTTTCTCTTATTTAATTTTTCCACAAGCCAGAGAGACCCTATAAAGGTGGGGTTTCTAATGTATTTTTAATAATTCTTATATACGTTAGTCATCAGTAGGTTGTCTGATGTTTTGCAGTGATGATGTCACTTTCTTTCTTTCACAGGTGAAGTGACTGAAGCACAGAGAGACATACTGTGACTTACCAAATGCTGCAAAAGCCATTCTGCATCTCATGGATGCTTAATTGCCTCTGTTCAAAGATAGTTTTTGTTCAAAATGGGCAAAACTGGCAAACCTGCGCTCCCCTTGTGGGTTTCGGTGCCCAGATTGCCTTGGAGAGGACGTGATGGGGAGGCAGCATAAGCATGGTGGTTAGTCCCCACTGAGGACAGGGATGCCCACCAGCAGCCTGGATCAGGGTCATGCCAGCTGCTGGACCACGGGGCTACGTGCTGGAGGTGGAGGGTGCACCCCCAGGAGCCATCCTGCTCCTTCCCACTGCAAGGTAAGCAGGATTCTAGTTCCTCCTCTGCCCAGGCTCCCCATGTGCCTGGTCACTCTGGGTGTTCCCTCTCTAGTTCCTCCTGGCCTTTCCAAGACAGATGGGAGGATGGCAGAATCGAGGGCATGCCCCAGAGAAAAGTCAAAGTTCTCCACTTTGCTCTCTCTGTCTGTCCTAATACTCAGTTTCCCAATCACTGTCTCCTGCCCATATTTTGAGACCTCATGTTTCCCTGCCTCTGAGCATGGGATGGAAGAGCTCAGCACCTTGTGTAAGTTGTGCTGCTGGAAGACCTGAGCATTCACCACTGCAAGCTTATAGATGCTCACTGTTCCCACTGTACAGCTGACAGGCTGTCTGCTCTTCCCGTCAAGGGTATGCTTCATAAAATTGCTGACCATAACATTTTTTTTCCTTTACCTGTCAACTCTTAATGTACCCACCTTTGCAAAGCTGCTTTTCTGCAATAAATATCCTGTGTGCAGCTATGTCCAAGTGATATTTATACTGCTCTTTTTCTTTTTCCCTTTAAATTCAAAGAAGAAGAAGAAGGAAAAAAGAAAATTTACAGTTGTAACTAGATTTTGCATGTATGGAGAGAAGTCTACAGATTCAAATGTGTTAAGTATCCACACAGTTAACAACATGTCACTTTGTGAGAGAATTTTCATAATTAATGAACTGGTTCAATTTGCTCAGCCGCTTGACTTTGATTAATACATTTTTGAGTGTTCCCACTGGGACTCTGTCCAGTTTGTTTAGTAAGCTCTTATGTCTATATCCAGTTCATGTGTATGGATCAAAGTGTTGGCACAAAGCACTGACAATATTAGGCTATGGTACAGCCATTCTGACTCCACTTAAAAAGAAGATAGCAATATATCTTAAACCAAGTTCTTTGTGGCTCATTTAAAAAAAAAAAAAAAAAAGGAAAGAAATTTCACACTGTATTGTGTAGAAATGCAGTGATTTAAAAGTTCATCTCGTGCAAGCTTTGCCAATTAAAGAGGTATTTATCAAGCCAGACAGTAATTGTGCAGACCCTAAACCGGCAATTTGTTCAATATTAAGCACTGAGCTGCAAAACTTCAATAATTAACAAAGCTAACAAACATTACCCCTCTTTGCCCAGCTGCAGCCATTGCATTTCACGCTTGTCTTGCAGTTATGCTTTGAAAGCCCCCCCCCCCCCCCCAGCCCCCTGGGCAGCAGAAGAATATGCAACAAGTTTTAAAAAGTGGTCAAACCCTGGTCTGATTCAAAGCACAAGGAAGGTGGGATGTACAGCATCCATCACCCAGGGAAGGGACTGCAGCAAGGGTGCAGGGGACTGGCCAGAGGGGTGTGTCAAAGGGGACAGTGGGTGGGGGTGACTGCCCTATACAGCTGCCCCATGGCATTGCCAGAGCTCTGTCCAGGGATCCCCTTCCTTCTGCTCCTGTCCCCTGGCCCCACTGGGCAGCCTCTAGCCAGCTGGGGCTGAGGGGCTGTCATTTCATATCTGCCTGAACAGAATGGTCTGATGAGGGAGCAGTAACTCATGGCTTTGGGGCACTAATTCACTCCTTGGTTGGCTGGGCTATGAATAAGCTGTTTCTTTCAAGAAGCAATATTTAGCATCAGTATGATACCATCTGGGTGTGAAGGGTACAGGTTGCAGGTACGAAAAATTCTTTTAGGGTTAGAGCTGTAGCATAGACAGAGAATAAAAAAGCAAAACAAAACCAACTTCCTCTGGTTGTCTTATTAAAGGAGATTACTAAATATCATTTACCTCCCAGATGCTATGGGACACATTCTGTACTTGGGGTAGGCATATATATATATTGCTGAGCCTCATCAACATTAATGAATATGTTGGTGAAGGGGAAGGTTTTGGCACGTAGTGCAGAGGGTCATCACCAGCCTGTGTATTAACACAGGGCTATCCTAGTCTTATTTTCAGGGCTGACGTGTGGTGCTGGAGAACTTCTATGTCTGTTTCCTGGGTTAAATGTCATCCCCAGAGAACTATATGCATGGAGAAGATCAATGACAGTGTCAGAAAGCCCCCAGAGAAATCCTTTGTAGTGGAATATATGAGAAGGCTCAAAACAAGTTTTCAGTGACTGCTGTGGTATATATATTTACATAGGCTGAGGGGTCCTAGCTCTGTGTCCTTGGTCATTTTTTCAAATGATGGAAGTTGGAGAAGTGTATCTTAAGCCTATAGGGTTTAAATTAATTAGAGAAATTCCCCATGGCTCAGTCTCCATTTTCCCTGGGAGTGACGGAGCCCGTGCAGTTAATCACCAGCAGTAACAAATTGTCATGCCTGCTGCCCTGGTTTTGTTCAGATGTTATAAGGCTGAATGATATTGGATAATGAACAATGGGAGACAAGCTGATAGAAACACAGAAAATACTGGCAGATTTAAGTGCACATTGTTTAGCAGCTACTAGGAGAGCAGCCTCAGAAAAAAATGTATTCTTTTTAACTTTTCCCATTGGGTTCCTGCTCCCATAATACTTCAGTGGGTTTTAAAAGTGTTTATTCCTTCTCTGTGAGGATGCCAAAGCAGTGTTTGTATCTGGCAGCAGCATTTGCCTTACAATTTAAGTCTTGTCACTTAAGCACTTGTAACCAGTCTTTGGCCCAGCAAAAAGAATGCGTGTAACATGCTGCAGGTAGTAAATAAACTCTGAATATAACTTACATGGATGAATTATTGTGCATTCAGTATTTTAGTCATGCGATTATTTCCATTACATAGGTTACAGGTGACTTAACAGCAAATTATGAGTTGCTTAATGCTTTCCGCTACCATATATTGAAAGAACTGTAAAATCAAAGCACCCATTAAACCAAGCATGCTGCCTAGCATAGTATCCACACTGATTTGTCTGCCAGGAGCTTATACATTTAAGAGACTCTCTCTTTTTTAAATCCTTGTCTTTAAGAACCGAAGAATTACTGAGAACATGAGAGTGAGATAAATCTCTCTATTTTCAAAACAGTGTACAATGTAAAGTAGCCCATTAGGCTATGTTGATTTTTTTTAACCTTATTTTATATGGAGTATGTATGAGTACTGAAACAGTGCAGAAAGAGTGCTTTCTCTTTGTCAGTTTATTTGATTTAAGTGTTTGGCAGATGTTTTTCAAGGGTCGATTTTATTCTGTGCACTGACTATTGATCAAACACTTGTTTTCTCCTCCTCTTTGCCTAACTTTGTGTAGTAATTAGATGTGTAATTGTGTATTACTTTGTGTAGTAATAAGATGGGGTCTTTTAAAATGTGAAAAGCAAAACCAGGAAAAATATAGCACTGACAGGAAAACTCAGAAACTGAAAGATGAATTAAGTTAAAAGCCTGACTTCTTTTTAACTAACTGAGTAGATTTTGAATGGTTATTCTGCACTTAGTAAATCCTCACAGCAGTGAATGGGATGTTAAAGACTAGCTATCAACCCAGCAGCAGAGCCAGGGCTACTGATTTGGGATGCCTTTTCTTGATCGCTACTTTTCTTCTTCAACTACTGCAGCATAACATCTCACACCATCATTTGGTCTGGTTAAAGGGCAATGTGTACTTTGGGGAGTATGCTACTTTTTTTTGTCTGTCAGTTTATAAGTATATCTTCCCTCCAGCAGAGGTTTTTTTCAGCATTTTGGACAATGAAAACCCATCTTGGCAGTGGAGAAGTTTTGTGAGGTGGGGACAGTTAGTCCACATGTCCTCCCTGAAGTTCCTGTTAAATACAAATTTGGTGGTTCCACACTCCAGGTCTTGCCTCAATGTAAATCAGTTACCATTGCTTTACTGTGATCCTTTGGTGGTATTTGACACAAATTCTATCCCCTGTCCATCCCCTCAATCCAGACCCTACAAGGGCTCAGCTTTGCTAACAATGTTGTCAGCAGCCAGTGCTCTTCCCAGAGTGGGTCAGTGCTGGATCTGCCCAGGCACTTGCACATGCTATAATAACATCTATAATATATGTGCAATTTATAATAATATTTTACAATAGTATAACATAATGATAAGATGTATTATGTTGGTTTCAGTGTTATTGCCACCTTTAAGTTTTTCCTCCAACAGAAAACATGAGAGGTCAGAGGAGATAGGATTTTAAAAGGCGTAAATACCAAGGTACTTAAGAGAAGAGGAAAATTGGCATCCATGACCAGAAAATCCACTCAAGTCCTGGAAAGAAAATTAACAGGGCTGCTGCCTCTTCTGACACAAGAAACAGGGAGGAAGGAGGAAAGCAGAGATTAAACTAGCAGATGGAAGACTTAAAATAAACAAAACCATCCCATCACAGGGATGTTGGGGTGAAGCTGTGGGGCTCACTGTCACAGAGCAATGGTGACACTAGGAATTTGCTGTGTTCAAACACAAATGGGATTCAGAGGCACCACCTCCATCCCAGCTCCCAGACAAGATCCTCCTCACCCAGAGGAAGAAAAATCTTCTGAAGGAGTCAAAAAGGGGCTCCTCCCTGCCTCAGACAGGAGGATTTAAAATTTGTCGTGGCTCATCTCTGAATTTGCTCTAGTTGTGAAGAATCCTAACTAATTTTGGTGACCGATCCTTTTTTGTAACTAATCAAGTGCTCATGTAGTGTCATTGCTTACATCATAATGATATTACTGTAATGCATAAGCACCTTGGTTATGTGGCCCAGTGGATTTGACAGTGTAATAACAGAGGGAAAAAGTCCTTACCCTTAGAAGCACAGTTTTCAGTTTAATATAATAAGGGTCTTACTACTTCAGGGGAAGCAGTGTGTTAACTTAGAAAATGCTGTGCTAACTGTTTGATTGCAGAAGCATGTGTGGAAAAAATAGTGCTTGATCAAAACAGGATCTGTCACTGTCATTTGCTAATGAAGCACTGCAATTGTCATTCTGTATTTCCAAGAATAAAGGAGGACTGGTGCTATTTCTCCGCTTCTTACAGCAAGCAAAGGTCAGCGACATGTAAAAATGACATTTCATTAAGTAGACATTTGTGCTTTAAACCTTATTGCCAGACAAGCAGGAAAGTCCCAAAATTCTGAGTCACTGGTGTTTGAATAGATGTTTTGTAAGTCCAAGTGCAGACCTCTATAAATAAAGCATTGATGAAATAAACAGTCATTTTGTATCAAAAAGGGAAAGTTTTCTATATACACAAGCAGTTTTCATAAAACAGTGTCAAGATTTAGAAGCTTTTTAAAAAAAAGCTGTGTAGTCCTGTCAGAAGACTTATTCTGCCTAACCAGAATCTTAACTGGTTGCTAGCCTAAGATGTGCAGTTTTTTCCTTAGCATTTATCTGCTTCAGTTCATCCTTGTGCCTAATTTAGAGCTTCTTAATCTTCCTTCCTCTTTGTGCTAGCTATGATCATGACCCTTAAATGATATTTTAGAGCTACTATGATGATTCAGTCAGAACCTTTGCCTGTGCATTTGTGTAGCAATTGGTGCCTTCTTGCCAAAGATGACTTCACAGAAATCACAGAATTCACAGTGTTAGGGGTTGGAAGGGACCTCAAGAGATCTTCAAGTCCAACCCCTTGCCAGAGCAGGACCACCCAGTGAAGGTCACACAGGAACATGTCCAGGTGGGTTTTGGATGTCTCCAGAGAAGGAGACTACACAGCCTGCCTGGGCAGCCTGTTCCAAGTCTTGATCTTAGACTTGATCTCAGAGATCTTTTCCAAAGAAAACTATTCCATGATTCTATGCATGTGCCTCCGAATGTGGCATACTGCACAGATTAAAAAATGAAGAAGGATTGGAAAAGTTTTCCTGGCCTTCTTTTTTAGTGTCTTTGTTTTGCCTTGTGTCCTGATGAAATCAGCCTGATTCTACTGTGGCTGTGCAAAAGGATCTCCAAGAGAACTTTGATGTCAACATGATTTTGCTGTGGACAGATGTGCCGTAGCAGTAGTAGGAATCCCTACTATCATCTGCAAGGGGTATTGGCAAGAATTTCTTATTATTTCCTTGAGAGCAGGAGAGTGCTTCTCCTATTGACATCACTCTGAACTCATGAGTCCAATCCAGGAATGAGAAAAGGATCAGGGGGAAGAACAGCAGGATTGGGAATGAAATCTCTTTGCAACTGCAAAGCACCTGACAGAAGTAGATGAAAATGTGTGAAGAGGCAAAAACCCATTAGGTTAAAAAAGCTAGATTTAATAGTGAAGGACTTAAACTGTGTTTAAACTTAACTGTTTTTCATCAGTATTTTATATTTCTTTCCTTTGTGTACCCCAGGACAGTAGATGGCAGAGGTACTGCAAGAACAATTAGTTTCTCTGGTATATCAAATAAAAAGAGTGATTTCTTCAGGGAAACCAAGAGTAGTGTGTGCACATACAATTCCTGTACTGGGACCCAA
Organism: Phaethornis superciliosus; assembly: GCA_023637945.1. Classification (NCBI taxonomy): domain Eukaryota; kingdom Metazoa; phylum Chordata; class Aves; order Apodiformes; family Trochilidae; genus Phaethornis; species Phaethornis superciliosus. The sequence goes on along the minus strand of JAJQWJ010000001.1, from coordinate 106,991,316 downwards.
AGTGTCAGGGGTTTGCCTATCCACTTGACAGTGAAGTGTCAGGAGGGGGACTTTGAGAACAAGCAAGATGTTCCATTTTTTTTTCTTTCTTTCCTTTTCTTTCTTTCTTTCTGCCTAACCAGAATCTTAACTGGTTGCTAGCCTAAGATGTGCAGTTTTTTCCGTAGCATTTATCTGCTTCAGTTCATCCTTGTGCCTAATTTAGAGCTTCTTAATCTTCCTTCCTCTTTGTGCTAGCTATGATCATGACCCTTAAATAATATTTTAGAGCTACTATGATGATTCAGTCAGAACCTTTGTCTGTGCAAATGTTTACACTATTTAGGAGCAAAACAAATAACACCAGGCCCACAAGTGGCTGCTAAAAAGACATTTTCCCAACACTGCTAGTGGGAAAGTGTTCTATGGGATGTGGTAACAATCCAAATAATAACAAATCAAGAATAGGCTATTTGCATGGATTTCATTTGCTTGCCTTTTGCTTGATTGGGCAATTTAGGGCCAAGAGTTTAGGCACAACTTCAATCAGCTAAGAATAAAAATAAAAACTCCTATCCAGAGGGCATGAGCAATTAAAGACAACTGTGGGAAACATCATTTGCCGAAGAACATTTCCTTTTTTCTATAGTGTGCTGGAGATGGGAAAGGACACTGTATGAAAAGACAGAAGAGTCAGATGGCTGGAGACACCACCTCTAGGTGAACAGCCTCCCTGGGCTCCCAGGTCTCCCTCCTGTTTCCCTTGGTATTCTCAGGTGCTGGCCCTCATCATGACATGGCATGGCTGTGTTGGCACATACCTAGAAACAAAGGAGCTGAGGAAGGCAGGTTTCAGCTTCTTTTGCAGCTTTCTAGCTTGCAGCAGCCTGGAAGGAACTTGAGCACTGCAATGGTATGCACTTCAGGGCATTTGCCTGCACAACAGACAGCAGCTTTGACAGCAGTATGTCCTATGCCTCTGCCTTTCTTCCCAAGAGGAGAGGGTTATGTCACATCCTTCCCTCCTTAAACAGGGAGACCCTAAGTTCTTGCTGCAGGGAACATGTCCCATGTTGCTGGGCCCTGCAGCAGCTCCACTTGCACTGGGGTTGTCTCATTTTCTGATGGCTAAAGACACAGACAGGACCTGGGGAAACATTGGCTACTCCTTGTGCCTCTCCTGAGCCTTTGGAAAGCCTTCACTCCTCTGTTTTTACCCCTAAGAGCTGTCCTTGTACCTAGTGCCTGTTATCATCCAGGTTCAGTTTATTCTGAAGTGCTGAGGGATAAAGAAGCTTTGCAAAACACTGTATGAAAAGCCTAAGATACTCCAAACATCCAAATAGAGAGAAAAATCCTGCCTGCAGCTCCCTGAAACTGGCTAAAGGGGAGAGCTGATGCACAGAGTTCAGTGAATATTCTGTCATTCAAAGGATACAGAAAGTGGATGACATATAACTGTGCAGCCCACAAGACTGATGTCCTGCATCCTTATTATGCAGGATGCTCATGTGGCAAGCATCACTTGCCACAAAAGGACATCATCTCACTAGAGATGCACACTGCCCAGGGTCTCTCACTGCCCACAGATGAGTTACTGCACAATTCCTTTCTTAACTCTAAACCTGCAAGTGCTGCATTTCATCCCTTACCTTGCAGTATTTGCACAAAGCGTGAGCGAATGAGCATATGATTTTAAGAAGTTACAGTTTTTTCACATCCTGAATCTGTGTTTTAAAGACTTTTGATGGTGATAGGCAGGTAAGCTTTCCTAAGATGTCTGAAAAGACATAAACTGAACAAAATACCAAAGTGTGAAAAGGCATCATGGTGGCAACCTTGTGCTCACCCACATGAATGCGGGTAAGATATGAGTGCCTGTGGAGTGAGGAACTCCCACCATCCCACATGAAATAAATCTCTGTTTCTTAATGCAAATCCCACAAACACCTCCTACCCATGCTTGCCACTAGCTGTTCAACTTGATTGCTTTTCCATGAGCACCCACAACACACATGCCTGGTACATGCTTTGCTGGCATCAGACTCAGCCCTGCAGGAGGGGATGAGATGCTGCCTAAACCTGCTTTTGTCCCTCGTGTCTGCTCATGTCCTGCCCTAGGCATGTTTACTAGGATTTCCAATTTCTAAAACAAGTACTGGGCAGCAACCCCTCTGTTATTTATGTAACCTTTGGGATTTCTGATGCTTAAGCTAAGGGTGAAATGGAGCTTGGGGAGATACAGTTGTGGTGTGAGAGGGAACACACAGTTCTGGTAGATTCTATAATAGCAAGTTGGTGGCTAAAGCTGGAGCCTCTTAGCTCTGCTGACAGATGGCTCAGCACAGGGGCCATTTCAGACAGCAGGAATCCTATTTTTCACAGGGTGCAAGAAGTGGCTCACTTGCACTCTGCAGCAAATGGTTTAGAAGAAAGGCTGGGCTGTATGTATATGATTATGGATAGGATTAGCTTTGTATGAGGTCTCAGGATAAATTCAGGTCTTCCACTAAAATCAGCTCACTTCACCACTGTGATTCTACCAGTGAAGTTGTCCTAGGGATAGGTTATCCTTTGAATGTAGGGTATTACATACCTATATTCCCTTGGCTTGGAAATATGGCTTGAGATCTTTACAATACTGAAGAATACAGATTTGCTTTGCTATTGAAAATATTGCTTCAGGAGGAAGAGAGCAAGATCTTCTTAAGTAAAGAATATGTCCCCCAGGTAGGTCTGTATCATTGTTAGGTTAGCCAGCTGGAGTGCCATTTTTCTCTGAGCTTGGATCTCTCCTATCTTTGCAAGACAGAAGTTTTATTGCTCTGTGAGAAAAAAATAGTTATCCCAAAACAAGGGTTTTTCTTTATTTGGAGAAAGAGATCTATGGAAAGATCTAAGGCAAACCAGTGACATATAACCCATGATGAGAGCTGAAATTGTGTACTCAGTATGGAGAAACTGGTTTGTACAAAATGAAGTTGTGGTATGCTCCTCCATAGACTTCATAAGTTCAAACTAAACCTAAACTTGCTTTGAATTCTCCTGCCACTTTGTCTTAAACCTTCTTGTATCTCTGAGTCCTGTCTGTATGCTGAAATGTATGCCATGCTGGAGGAAAGGGGGCTCTCACAGCATCTCTGGACCATTCTCAAGGAAAAGTCTCACAGGAGAAAGTGTGACTATGAGATATTCAGCCTTCCTTTCACTCACATAAGAAACTAAGGTAGCTTCAGGGAAAGTTCTGAGCCTTCCTGTTTTCAAAAAAATGAATAGCTGCAGAATAACTTTTTGAAATGAATCCAGGCAATGTGGAAGTTGTTCCAGTGGTATCTTCCTGACAGAGAAAATGAGCTGATGAACAGTTTGCAGTTTTCTTTGGTCAAAATTAGTGGTCTTGATTGCTGTAGGAGTGGTCTTGATTTCCTGATTCATAGCTTTTACTCATGAGGTAGAAACCTTGCAGGAGGTTTCAAAGAGGAACACCAAGTCAAATTTAATGCTTTGGTCTTTGTCTTCAGGGCACTCACTGGCCTGGACACAGGTTTTCTAAATATTCATTTCAGCCTCTGGGAGGCAAACAGCTATGAACCTCTCTGGGAAGATGGAGACTTTTGTCATCAGCTGTTATTTAAATTTTTTCAGGAGCTGGTCTGATGCTTCAGAACAAACCCCTGCAAGAACTGAAAATGAGCCTGGCTTCACTAACTTTAATTCCAGTTACTTCTGATGTGCCTTCTCTTATTAAATTTAAGGTGTGATGATATTAAGCCAAACAAAACAATGCAACAGGTGTAAAACTATTCTGTGTAGATCTGATAGGAACAAGAACAAGCTATAGGTGTCAGATGTTAGATATGACATAAAATGGCCTACATGTTCTACTATCATGGTTGCAAAGGTCAACTCTAATTCATATATAGAGTAGAACAAAATATGGACAGTAGAGGAACAAAGCTTCTGGACTTCAGGAAAGCATTTCCGATTGAAGGAAAGTATTACACTGACAACAAATATGAATTTTCAAGTTACTGTTTAGAAAAATTGGAACAATTTAAGATGTTCTGTACTTAATATTAACTTGAGGCTGAAAAAAGTTTCCTGATCTGATTAGCTAAATGTAAAAAGCCTGTGTAATGAAAAATTGTTGCTGTGGTGCTATTTTTTTTCTCAAGGACAGCTCCTGGAAACATGCTGTCTGCCTGCTCATACCCCTTTTGTTTAAACCACAAAAACTGGACAAGTTTCACCAAGATTAATGGAAGAAGTTGACATCTCAGACAGTAGATTTTATGTAGATATTTGTGAAAACTGAATGTTGTGTGGAGGTGAGGGATCTATCTTAATGTCCCCACTGGGAGGAGGGCCAAAGTACAAACTCCATGGTTACGTGCTCTCCTTGGAGCACCGGTGTCCCAGATGGCACAGTTCAGTCCATGGCTCCTGCCATGCTTCTGTCAGCCAATAATGGCATCTTAGGGAGAGCATATGAATCTAAGGTCTACATGTATGGAGGGATGCTACAGATATGTCAGAAGGAGCAAAGTCAGTGAAAAGAATGAGTGAAATAAGGAATTGCCAGGACCTGTATGGATAAAGGGCACACATCTTTAAGAATCCGTGATTTATTAGTTTCTCTGCTCAGAGTATGGCTTGCAAAATTAAATGGTAAGACTCCAAGCCTTGAATCTGAGATGCTCAAAGGATCTTAAAGGAACTGAGTATCATAAACTCATTGAAATTCATTAAGCTTGTAAACTTCTCGGTATCTTGTATCACTGGCAGTCAATAAAAATGCTGTTCAGCTGGCAATGAAGGAGCTTGCTCAAGACATAACTACAGATAATTCTCTGGGCAGCATTTTAGTAGATGGCTTCCCAGTCCTCATGAGGTCAAAAAAAATCAGAATGTCAGCACTCTGGGGGATAAAATATGATAAAATAAGCTATGATTCTGCCCCATTAAGGCAGTAGAAAGACTGTCACAATTGCTCTAGAAAGCAAAAACCTGTTTATCAGCTTTTCTGTGATTTTTTTCCAACAATTTTTTTTTCCTCTTATTTTCCTGCTTTGATTCTTGTGTGGAAATATATACTGGGAAAAGGGTTGCTGGAAAAACATAGAAAACATACATCTGCTTTTTAAGGGCAGAGCACAAAGGGAAATTCTAGAGATAAAAAAATCTAAAAAAAAAAAAAAGAAAAAAAACATTCTGAAAAAGGAAGTTCAGATTCTCAAACTGAGTTTGCATTGATGTTTCTCCAGAGAGAACTGTTGTTAGAAACTTGGCTCTCCAGTATGTAATTTTAGAGCATGATCTACTGATGTTTATCATCTGCTAACATGATTCTGTAATTCTGAGACTTATTTTAACAGTTAGAATTTTTAACCACTACTTAATGTTAGTCATTTGGTTAGGTAAGGAGAAGTCATAGTCCTGCTAAGTGAGAGCTAATATGATTTGACAGAAAGACTACTATTCTCCCTGGTGCATGGATTTCCTACTCAGATATGACATGAATAAAGGGGTCTGCTTTTAAAATGGCTCAGCAGTATTCCTTACACTTTGCAACATTGGTGTCACCATATCTCACAGCCTTTGTTTCTAAGTTTCCTTGAGGTAATGCCAGCAGGAAATATCTGTTAGAAACCTAGAGACTTTTTAATATTTATTAAAGTGATATTTGGCCCAAGTTGTTGGCTTATAAAGGCAAAGGACTTGTCAAAGCCATCAGAATGAGCAGCCTTTCTTTTCTTTTCTCTTCGTGTCTTTTCTCCATTGGTCAATTAAATTCATTAGGTTTCAGTGACCAGCATAGACAGAAGTAATCTTTTGCCACAAACATTATTTATTAATTCAATAGTTACTTTAATGCATCTCAAAAATATCATTATAATTCATATGTCCTTCTCTGATGTTTTTATTCTCTTTTAAAACAAACTAAAAGATTGCAAAACATTCTAAGTTGTTATGCTGGTCTTGTTTTTCCTGGAAAATAAAATGTTCTGAAGTCTAATTTTTCACTGTAATAGAAAAGACACAGTTTCTAGTGCTGCAGACTCTTTGTATCCCTCTTAACATCCATTTGGTGTGCATTATAGGTCAGGGAAGGGAAGAGCCTTATTATATAGCCTTAGCCCCAGTTTTGTGCTATAAGTTTAGAAAACGTTGAGTATTCATACTCTGAAAAAAAATCCTAGATATGTCTGTCAATGTGAGTACTTAAAAATCAGAGCACCTAAAAATGTTTTGTCATTTTACAAAACCAGGCTATATGATCAGTGGGAAGAATGACCTCCTTATGCAATATAGTCTGAAAACTCTGTACTTTTATTTCGCCAGATGCTGTGAATTGATGTTGATTGATGTTGATTTACCTGAGATTGTGTTTTGAAAAATAATTGTTGTTACTACTTCATAGCACTCCCAGGTTTGCACAAGCAGTAATGTCATGCTGAAGAGAATCAGCAAAGGTGTTTTTATATGATATTTGTTGGGGTGTAGCAAGGTTTTTTTCAAGCAAATATGAAAAGACAAAGAGATGTTTGTACCCTCTCTGTTCCTGGGGCCAGAGAGAGAAGGAGGGAGAGATTTCATGCTATAGCTAACTGAATTTTCACCCCCGTACACATAGTTTTTTAGTCATTTGTGCAATATGGGGAAGACTGAGATACAAAACCCATGAAAAAAACCCTTGCTGTGTGTAGTATTGAGAGCTGCCTTTACAAAAAGCATTATTTTTCACAGTGGCCGTGTTGCAGGCATGGTGGGAGGAGAAAGAAAGTGGTATTCCACTATTTTCACCCATTAGTGTTTATGCTCCAAAATTGTTGCCATGTATAGGAGAATAAAAGTAGAGAGACATTTGTATCCTGGAAAAAAAAATGCATGCATTAGTGGCTTGATCCATGACATCTTAAGGATGGCTTTCAGTCATACATAACCTTTAAAAATGAAATCTAGCTATTGATTAAGATAAATACTCTTCATCACTTGCAAAGTGTTTAGGTAGATTTCCTCTTGTTCCTTCAAGTTCAGGGTTTACAGCCCAGTTCGGGTTTGAACATATTCTATTATTAGATTCGTTGTTAGCTAAGACAATGATAAAACTGCTAACTTCATGTTCATCAGACTAAGAATTCAGCATCGTCAAACTTGGAATAAGGCTAACTAAGCTTGTAAAGAGAAATTATTTACATTAGTAGAAAGGTGGAAAATTATGGATTATAATGTGAAAATATGGCTAAAATATGAGTTGGAGTTGAAATAATTTACCCCAAAAGGGAATGTATGGTTAATAGAGAAAATAAATTCACAAATGTAAATCAGTTTAAGGAGTTGCCTTGACTTCTTTCTGAAGAAAAGTAAAGGTTAAAAACCATAGCAATAGATTAATTAACTACATTTTGGATCCTGGCAACAGATGAGGAAAGTTTTATTAGCAAGATGGGCAGTGTTTATTTTGTCACCCCCAAATTCATCATTGACATTGCCCTGGTCTAGGATATTAGGTGCTGAATAAACATATAAGGATAGAAAAAGGACAACCCCTTCCCTACAACAATTGATGCAATATCCAGTAGTGGAACAAAAGTCAAAGCAACTTCCTCTTTACAAATTCCTGATTTATAAATAGGAAGATATCAGCTTCCAAAATACTCTGTCACCAATTGTAAACATCTTTAAAGATGAACTGTGTCTGTTGTTTTAAGACCACTGAATAATAGCTTTTCTTCTGCATAATTCTGCTTCTTTAAAACAAACTTTATCTCACAGTCATCTGTTGCTGAAGTGTAGAAGGACAGGATGACAATAGTGATAAATAGCCTGGAATTCTCCAGGCTTTCCAATGTTTTTACTTTCCAGACCCAAGGAAAAAAATATTTAAATGAAGGTAATGATCTCTTATTTTTCTGACAGTCATAATAAAATGCCCCATGTCCTTTTCTTGCATGTGAGCAGTGAAATCTCAGTATTTCTATAAATACAGTATTATCAGAATTTGCTGTCTTTAGAGCTCATGCAGGGTGCTCTTTGCTACCCAAAATGCAAAGAAGGTTGTGTCTCTCTATAAAACTTCTGCTTCCATAGATGCCATAATCCTGTGAGTTGATCCAGATTTTTGGAAGAGTTTAGCTTCCATACAAACATAAAAATGAGGTTCAGGCTTTTTGAACTGCTCTGAATCCAATGGTACTTATGTAAACATTCATCTGAAGGTTTTCTTCTCCCAAAACTTCTTCTCTCACAACAGGTTAATATTACTCATAAGAGTCCTGGCCTTTTATTTTACTACCTAATTAAAAGCTGAACATTTCTGTAATCTGGCTCATGCTTTACCTAGTGAGAGTTGTTTTTCTCCACTCAGGTGGTTTTGGATATCCCTTTTTAAAAAATAACTTTTTCCACAACTTTTTGCCACTCCTAGGCTACCCATGCATAGAAGGGGATGGATCGTGTTGCACAGAGTGAGGTTTTTTTAGGCTCTCTTTCGAGTCACTTGCCATGAGTGTTTGTATACATCACTTCTCAGCTGCCTGGATAGTGATGGGGAGGACTGAAAATCTCAGAAGTAGGGGAGAGTCCTTTTAGGCATTTACAGCTTTGGAAGAGGGCATGTGAGTATGTATGTAACATCGTATGCTTCTAGCTGTCCTCTACAGAAGTGGCTTTTGCCTTTCTTTCTTGTAACACCCCCTTGTCTACGTGGTAAGGCAGGAAACACTTGGCTCTGAACACCTTGCATGTGGTGCCTTGGTCAAGACCAGTGTTAGTCAGACTTGTAATTCCCACCAACTTCCATCTTCCAGACTTCTGGATTTCGAACAATAATTTTTTTTAAGGCTTGGAAGGAGAAGAAATGAGAGACCCACCAAAGACAATGGGAAGATCTTTTGGTTTCTGCGAGTCCAGTCCCAACATCAAAATGAGGGAGGCTGTTAAAAATGCAAGATTATGGGGCTCAGTGTGAAGCTGTAAGTTCCAGCTGTAACTCTTGCTTGAATTTTGAAGAAGATAAATGATCTTTGCATTTTTAATTTAAGAATATTAACTATTGTTCTCCTTGGAAGTGCATTCTGATCCATTCAATGTCTTTAATTTCTTTACTTTGGCAATACAAAAGCTTTGGCAATGCAAAAGCTTTTCAAAATTGGTAAGAATGGCTATGACAGATTACATGTTCCCTTCTTGCCCTAAGACAGAACTTGGGCAGAGCCTGCTTCTGGCCATCAGCACAGATGTGGGCAAGGAGATGTATGATGTGTGTGTCAGAAATGTAGCCTCAATACTATTCTCTGTTTTCCATGTTTCAGGCAGAAGACAAGTTATTAGACCTGGAAGCCACTTAGAGGTGCGGACCAGCCCTTCGTGTCAGATGAGAGGAGGCCAGGACTGATCAGGATGTGACTCAGGGATGTTATTCCCACAGGTGAACAGCTTAACTTGGCCACAAGTGTCAGGGTGTGGAGTCACCAGCCAAGTCATTCCCACCCTGGGTTCTTCAGTGCCAACAACTACAAGGCATCACCCAACAGTTTATTTTCTTACATTTTTCCTTAGAAGCATGGCTCAGGCCAGCTTATTTGGATTATGCTGTTGCTTCTATTTTTTTGTGTATTGATAGGATTACTTAAAAAAAGGGATCATAGTTTCCTAATTAATTTTTATGGTCTATACAACCTGTGGGTTGGGATGAGGTAACTGGGTAGCCTTTCTTAATTTTGATGATATAGGATATAGTCCATTTCATGCTCGGATTAAAATGTTGCATTTCCTCAGCCTGACACAGTTCCAGTTGGCTGGAAACTCCTTGGCTATAACATAACGTACAGCATGCAACATACCTTTTTCTCCTTTCCCTTAAGTGTGAAGGATAGTACCTGACAAATATTAAGACAAAATGGAGAATGTATTAATATCTGCCTTTATTTCTCTCTGCTTGTCTTCACTTCCTTGCTGGTAATATTAATAAGTTTTTCTCACAATTACACTGATGGAAAGCCAAGGTAACTCACAGGACACCACCCCAGGAATAACTTTGCTTCCTATTTGCTTTGGTGAGAAGATACAGAGTACATTTGCCTTTATTTTTGAGTTAAGTGAGCAAAAAATCAAGTTTACAAATATATAAAGCTTATTAATATACATATATATATATATATATGACCCTACTTTAAAATGCCTATTGGAATTAGCTGGCATCATGTGGTTGAACTTAAACATTGACATAGTTGCACTATTTTCAGTACTACTGCAACAGGGAAGTAGACAAACAATGCAAATTACCAGCCTTATACAGTGAATTCTCTTCTAGCATCCTCATCTGTAAAAATCAGAGTACCTCCAGCTTAGTTTGTAGAGTTACACTTTTCTCCACACAGGTGGGTCACCTGAGTAAAAAAAAAACCCAACTCAAGATAAGAGTCAGATCCTAGTTCCTGAGTTTACAATCTGTTTTTATGTGCACAGCAGGAAATATTTTTTAAAAATCTTGGGTATTTCCAAACATCTGACTTCTCAGAGGAGTAAAAATGCAATCAAAGTATTTCCTTTCAAAGCTGCATTGCTTTATGATTAGTCAAGAGTTTTTTGTAACACAAATTTCCTTTTCAGAAATGTTTTCTATTACATCTGTTTATTTTGTTTTTAGCAACCCAATTAAATTTCTCTTGCATCAGGATGGAAAAGTTGGTGTCGTTCATTTAAAAATATATCTGTATCTCATGGTATGCATGGCTATTATAGCAAATGTTTAAATAATTCCTGAGTTAGCTTTAGCCCTATCTGTGCTAAAATAGATGAGAGTTTGACCTGAGTAATTATGACTGTCCTTTTCAGAATGTCCTTTGGTTCTCTTTCCTTCAACATAAAAACTTTGGTATGATACATATACTGTCAAAGATTTTATTACTCTAAAATATTTCTAGCACATCTGGATGGGCAATTTGGATCATCTTGTGATTTAAGGTCCTTGTCATTTGCTCTTTTCTTATGCATTTTAGTGTATGTGCATGTACTGGCACACTTTCCTCAATACATTTTAAATACAGAACTTTTATTTAAAGCTTATTGCCCCGATTGCACTGTTCAGAAATTTTCCATCATTTTTAGAATGGCTTTGTCTAGATGAAGGGCCAGAGATGTACTTTCTTTTACTCTAATTGATTATGGTTTCTGTAACATGTAAAGAGCCTCACAATCTTCCTGCATCATTTTTCCAACTGTTCCTGACAATCAATCCAAATAATATTGTAATATGAATATTCTGGACCAAACCAAGGACCAACACCCTCAGCAGACATGCCCTACACTTTGCTTTTGCTGGGTGGCTGTAAGGACCATTTCACTACATCACAGCCTGGTGCACCCACCACTCCCTTGGAGGAGCAGCTGCTCCACATGCCCTGGGTTGGAATTTTTTGGTATGTCTCATTTTTAGCAGCATTCATCTGCTGTCCTCCCTGAAGACCACCGTGCTCAGGCAGGGATAACCACATGGGAACGAGCCTGGAAATTGTGTTCCCAGTAGGAAAGCACTGTTACTAAGAGGGCCTTTTTTGTGGGAGATGTGGAGGCTGGTGGATATACCACCCACAATACTAATGACTGAGGCATATTGTCTTTTCACATAGCAAATGAAGCAATTATATCAGTATGGAATGAGTCTGGGTTTGCTTCAGGGTAGGTTGTTGCACAGTCAGCCAATATCTGACCTTTCACGACATACTGGCAGAAGACTAGGGTTTTTTTCCTTAGTTTGGTCTCTTACAAGAGAGGCCAGGGAAACAGGGTCTGTGTCTTATCATGTCCATAAAAGAAAAATGTTAATGGGAAATGAGGAGACATCCTTGAAAGCGGAAGTATTGAATATTTCTGCCCTTGGCTGGCAGTATGGACCCCAAACCAATTATTCAACATATTGAAACTCCTTTGAGAAGCTCCTCAGCTACAGACTTGAGGACACATACTGAGCTCTGGAAGCACACTGTGAGCTTCCACAGAGAACGAAAGTTTCTAAAGACACCTACTTCTGGGGGTACTATAGGTTGGATTTGTGCAGCTCTGCATGGCAAGGCCTGGCCTGATGTGGCTGAAGGTGAAAAGCCATGGAGAACCACAGCCACTGCAGCTGGCAGCAGTACAGGGAACCCTGGTTGCCCGCATGGACCTGGCTGGATCCTGTCTCACTACTGCAGCACATCCTCTGACCACCCTGCTTCTCCTGGCATTGGCATGATGACTTTGGCATTCTGCACTCCTCTTTGAAAGGAAAGGCTCACCCACTAGCTGGCTCCCCAAAACCTCTTTTGCATGGTGCATCACTCACCACCTCTTCCCACATGGCTTTGATCCCATCCAGCAGGTGCTTGTGGCAGAGTGGTGACTGCTGGGGAAGGGCTGAACATGTATCTTTGGCTGAGGGGCTGGGAAGCCTTGGGAGCAGATGGTCCCAGATTTATTTGACCTGGCTTTTTCTCCCCATGTCACGGGGTGAGAGTGCTGAGGGCTGGCAGGAGCACTGAGGAGCACCAAGGGGGTTGCAGCCCTGCTAAAAGAGGAATCAGTGCTACTGGGAATGGTGGTTGCTCTAGGACAGAAGAGGAAATTGTAGGAGATGAAGGAGGACTGCCAGGGCTCTCTCAGAAATTCAGGACAGTTGAGGGAAGAAAAAAAAAAAGTAAAAAGATTTGGTAAAACTTCCCCCTTACAAATGGGTTGTTACTGTTGGCAAAACATGTGGGTTGCAAATTTTTGGTTGCTTCTGCTAAGATGTGAGCCATGTGCACTCTTCTGAGAACACCTTAAAATAAAAGCTGACTTTGGCAATAACAACATGCTTGTAAATAAAGAGGCTTACTTTTGAGAAATATTATCCCTAACTGGAAGCATTTGAACAGAGCCCCCGAGGCTATTTTCCTTTCCTCTATATACAAAATAAAGATTCACAAGCCGGTCAAGACGCTTTTTGCTTTTTGAATTAGAGTGTTTCTCATTAAGTGGGAGTAGTTAAAATTACTGTCCTGCAATCCAGTGCCACTTTCCAGCAGGGATCTTTGACAAGATGTGTATGTATTGCAAAAGTGCACGCTGAACAAAAGGGACATGCTTCAGAGCTGGCTTAAGTGGCAGAGTGTATTAGGTACACTGAACAACTTAACATGGTTTGAGTACAGGATGGAATTTGTCTGCCACATGGGTAGAAGGAGAGGACTGTAGCAAGAAAAGAGGTGGTAGAGGTCTGCCACCTCCTTGAGAAGCAGTGAATGCCTTTATATTTTAATACATGTTTTGTCTCATCAGAGCACTGCTGAACACTGAATCCCTAAGCTGTGAACCTCAGCCTATTGGCAAAATGTCATGGCTACTGCTGGATCACGTTCTCATGTCTTACGCAAAGTCATGGGAAAGAGGATGTAAAAAAACCCACTTTCTAGGGTTGCCAGCAGACTCAAAGACAAAAGCCATCTTTAACTCTAGTCCAAAAGCTTGGAAGTGACTGTCTGAAACTTGGTGAGATAGATACCACTGGTTTAGTCTTTAAGCTGCACATCCCAAGTAAACCACAACAAAAGCTTAAAGAGGAAAGGTCAGACCTGTGAAGTGCTATTTGTTTTCACTGAAACTTCATCTCCCACTTATCCCCAGCCTAACCAGCAGCGGAATCAATTACCACTTGTCAGACTGAAAGCTGACCCCAGAAATGAAAGAAGGACATGACCTCCTGGGGGGAAAAGAAACCACGAACGAACCACTTTCTCCTGCAGTGAAGGGTTAACAGGCCTGATCCTCTTCTTTTCCACTTTAAGAAAAGATCAATAACACTGTTCTCCACATTTACTCTTCCTTTCATGGGGGATGGCCAGTAGGACAGTGAGGTTATTGAGATTAGGTTTCATAAATTACTCCATTTAATAATTGAAGACAAAGAGGTTCCATACATTTTAATAGCATTTAGTGTAACCGTTCAAATTTGTAGGACTCATAATAGATCAATTTCAGCTGCCATTACCACTTGAGGTAATGGTGCTTTCACTTACCAAGCTTCTGTTAAGTATAGGATCAGCTTGTCAAAAAGTGGTCAGGTTTAAGGCAATATCCTCCACCCTTCCATTTGATGCAAGCCTAGAAGGGCATTCCCCCAGGGGTGTCTACAGCACACTGAGAATACTTCTTTCAGTTTAGCTCACCTGTAGTCTGTGGCAGCTGTGAGGTGTGTTCATTTCAGCCTATAGAATAACGTGAGGGTATTACTCCTGATACACAGGACTAGCATGGACTATTCCTCGGCTAGAGCATCAGAAGTTACTCTGGGCAGAACTGTAAGAGTTCTCATATTTCCATTTCTGAGTGAGAGAAAATGCAAACCATACACAGAGCTGAGAAAAAACCCTCTTTTCTTGAGAAGGAGTCACTTTGAACAGTGGGAGTTAGTTAGCTTGTGATCAACGACACTATCTAACACCAATCTCACAGGCTTAAAGACATGACCTTTTTTTAAAGCATACTCATCAAATCTACCCGTTCTGAGCACTTCACTACTTAGGTTTTGTTAGCACTTGTACTGCCTACGAAATTATCTAATTTCAACTATAATCCTTTGTCTTTGACTTTTTCTGTCCAAGGAGATGTCTATGGATATCTTAGCTTTCCATTTGGTGCATATTGGTTATTTGTCTTGACTTAAATCTGCCTGTTCACTTTGTCACTTTGCTAGTTTTTTTTTTTTGTTTGTTTTTGTTTTTTTGTTTGTTTTTTGTTTTTGTTGTTTTTTTGTTTGTTTTGTTTTTTTCTTGTTTGTTTTTTTTGTTTTGTTTTTGTGTTATGCTATTTCTTCCATAGAGGAGTCATATTTTTGTGTGGTCATCTTTATCCCCACAACTCTGGCACACTAGAGGACTGCCCAGAGTCTCTCATCGCACTCTCTCTGCTATTTTATCCTGGGAGAGTTACCTACACAGACATTAGTAATCCTTCTACAGTAGATAAGAAGCAGATACTGCACTTGTGGTATGTGTTGGGTGCTGAACATAGCCCACAGAGCAGTCTAAAGAAAGAGGGTTTCCCAAAGGGGGTGTTGAATGCACACAAACATGCCCTCTGTTTTTAAGAACTCTGCTGATGCATCAAGCATAGAGAACTGCTTGGCACCACCCATTTCTCAAGCAGTTTATTCTCCTCTAGAAAATGTTTGTCATTTGCATATTTACTTTTATGCTCCTATATGTAAACAAGGGGAACTTAATTTTTGCTGTACTTGAAATTTAATTATCTATTATTTTCCTAGAGAGGCTGGCCAGGGAAAGCACTTTTCTGAATTTTCTTGCCCTTCATTTCCCCAAATAAAGCAGCTTTTCTTTCTGCTTCTGTATCAGGAAAGAATAAAGTTCTTAAGGACACTAATCATCAAAACAGCATCAAATAAAACCAAGTAAACAGAAACAAACTCCCTTCTCCCATTCCTATTTCCTTCCCCCATTCATTGAAAAGCAAACAAACCAGGCTGTATTATGAAGGAGGCAGGAAATTAAAGCAAGAAGGGAAGATTCAGAACATGAAAGACAAGTTATTATTGTAATCTGGTGTTCTACTGGTGATAAAATGATTTAGAAAATTATTTGTGCATAGTGATATTGTGAGGAACCTCTCTGGTCCCAAATTAAATCAGCACAGCACAACGTGCTAGACATGAACAAGGAAATGTAACAAGGTGGCCCATGAAATCTCTGCAGTCTGATTGACTGAGATGTGATCTGGCATAGATCAGGTCAGGAAGGAGAAATTTCATGAACTGTGTGGAAATAGAGGTGTGAGCATCTCACCTTCTTGGGGCCTTCATCTTTCTAGGCTGCATTTGTGAGAGAGGCTGTGTTTCAGCAGTCTTAACTCTGGCTATGGTTTCTTGATCGGAATGGATTAACCCCCCAACCTGGAATTTCTTATGGAGTCACAGAGAAGTGCTGCTCACAGCATAATTAATCAAGCATGGTAAAAAAAGGGATTGCTTTCTACCTGAACCTGGCATGGTTTCTAATTAAAATCGTGAGTGCAAAGTCACTTTGGAGGGATTGAAGTGCCTAACATTTGTCAGCTACACTCTGCTAAAATATTATTTTATTAATTTACAAAATATCTCCATGAATGGATGTGTGAGAAGAGTGTCTATGAACTGTAAAAATGAAGCATTTTGGGGAAATATTTTAGAACTTTTAGAATTTGAAAAACAGCAAAGTTTTTCAAAGGAAATACCTGAAAATTCTACAAAACATGTTTTTCTAAATAGCTGAAATTTTTGGCATAAAAAGATAAAGACACAAGAAAAGCCTCAGACTTCATACCTACTTGGCTGAACAATCAATTTAGTAATGGATAGGTCTTTCAGCAGGGATTTTTAGGGCATTTTTCTTCTCTAAGATTCATGCTGTATTCAGAGTTAGATGTATTCCTCTCTCTTCTTTTTCTTTTTCTTTTTCTTTTTCTTTTTCTTTTTCTTTTTTCTTTTTCTTTTTCTTTTTCTTTTTCTTTTTCTTTTTCTTTTTCTTTTTTCTTTTTTCTTTTTCTTTTTCTTTTCTTTTTCTTTTTCTTTTTCTTTTTCTTTTTCTTTTTCTTTTTTTCTTTTTTCTTTTTCTTTTTCTTTCTTCTTTCCTTTTCCCTTTTCCTTTTCCTTTTCCTTTTCCTTTTCCTTTTCCTTTTCCTTTTTCTTTTTTCTTTTTCTTTTTCTTTTTCTTTTTCTTTTTCTTTTTTCTTTTTCCTTTTTCTTTTTCTTTTTCTTTTTCTTTTTCTTTTTCTTTTTCTTTTTTCTTTTTTCTTTTTTTTCTTTTCCTTTTCCTTTTCCTTTTCCTTTTCCTTTTCCTTTTCCTTTTTCCTTTTCCTTTTCCTTTTCCTTTTCCTTTTCCTTTTCCTTTTCCTTTTCCTTTTCTTTTTCCTTTTCTTTTCCCTTTCCCTTTCCCTTTCCCTTTCCCTTTCCCTTTCCCTTTCCCTTTTCTTTTTCCTTTTTTTCCTTTTCCTTTTCCTTTTCCTTTTCCTTTTCCTTTTCCTTTTCTTTTTCCTTGTCTCCAGAGTCTAAGCTCTGCTTCCTATTGCTCTTTGTTCAAATTCCCACAGTTAAGTCCCCTTCAGGCTTCTATCAACCCTATCTTCCCTGTTAAAAGGTCAAGTCCCTCAGCTGGTATGGGAACCTCTCCCTTGCCCAGTGGTTTGGGTATAGAAGGCTGTGGAGTGGCCATATCTTGGGAGCTCTGCACCTTTCCCTACTTTCACATCAGTTTTTGTCCCCTTGGAGGGCTCTTGGGCTGCCTGCCAGCTGGATCTGGGATGTTGGCAATGAGGTTCTGATGTGGTCTTGCCTGGACTCTGACTTCAGGATGACCTTGTCAGGGTACTTCAGCTAGAGGAACAAAAATTACAAGGGAGTTACTGTCAGTCACACAGCCATTGCATTTTTATGGATGCTATCACCACTTCTCCGCAAGACCAAGAAGAAGACCATCAATTTTCATCCAGATCTCATGTTGAAACTCTGCCCTAGCTTATCCCTAACACACTCCAGATACCAGACTTTATAATTTGTGTAATGCTGTTGCCTTGGTTTATGAAATACCTGTAAGACAATCAAAGTTTTTCTTAAAACTCCCTAAAAATCCATTGCTTGCAGATTTTTTGTCCAGTGATTCCTTCTTAACTTGTAGGCTGCACAGAAGTACTCCATGAATATAGGAGTTGGACTCAAAGATTCTTATGGGTCCCTTCCAATTCAAGCTATTCTATAATTTTCTTGGGATGTCTATCATAAAGCCTTATGTGCTTTCTTTTCCTGCAACCCCTTGGTGTCTTGCTCTTCATTGACCAAGCAAGACTGGAATCAAGTTCATCTCACAGAGGCATTCGAATTTTCCTCTAAAAAATTGCTATTCTTTCCCAACTTCTGTTTTTGGGAAATATCTGCATCCCTATGAAGGAAGATCCTTTCTAGAATACATATTAGCAGTGCATCCAAAACATGCGTGAGTGGAACTGGAGTATGATCTTTGTATTCATGAAAGTTTCTTTTGCCAGCATTTGTCCTGGTCTACTTTTGTCTTGTCACATGCCTGGGTAATCAGGTGATAGCCCAGCCATGATTATTAATCCTGATTTATTTCATCTCAGGCACTGATGGAAGCACTGGGGACCACATTTTGGGAAATCTCTCAAAGCATGTGGTTTTCCTGAGAGGGACATGGGGAATGGTGGAGACACTCAGAGATCTCCCTGTTGGCTATAAAAGAGGAAGCACTTCTGCTGTCTTCTGCAGATGCTCATTTGCCTAAATTAAACTCAGGTCTGACATTTGGATGGGGAGGAGAGGATGGGAAAGGATCAGTGTGATATTTATTACATAATCCTTTGCTCTGTGCTTTGTTGGCATGCATGTTTTCTAAGGAGAGGTAATTCTGCTCATCAGCCACTGTCTTTTCCATGTCCTCATTAGGTATGCTAGGGACAGGCAGGCCCCTGGTGCCAAGGCCAAGCCAGGTGGATTGGTTGTGTTCACACTGCTGAGGTTGGACCATCCTTTAACAGCAGCTTTGGCTTCGAGAGAGCTTTCTGGGGTCATTCAGAGGAAAGCCAGAGAATGAGGTAAATTTTTAAGTTGTGTGGCATTCCACATGGATGGTCTTTTTGTAGTCACTGAGGAGAAAAGAGCCCTGTCAGGGTGTTACTCCTCTTTGTCTAACACTGATGCCTGAAGCAGATGCATTGTAAGGTAAGATGAACTGTGCCTTAAAAATGTGAACTTTCACTGAGTGTAAAGGGAGCCTGAACATGAGTCTCAATGAGTCCCACCTGCTGCCTGTTACCATGCAAGTCTAATTCATTAGTGGGGAGCATTTGCATTGTTGTCAAAATGCCTGCTACACTGGAGTACTGAAAGAATGTGCCTAATAACCTCTCTCTGTGGCATAATTTCTGGAGATACTTACCAGGAAATAATGATACCATCAGACTTGCACTTTGGTACTGCTTAATATTTGTGCCCTATTTTTACTGCATAAAGGAACTGATCGTCACAGCCTCCTGCTTTAGCTCCCTTTTAGAGGTGGTGAAACTGGAGAGGAGGCACATCAGAAACCAGAGATGCTGAACTTCCTCAGATTTCAAGGGAAAGCATGTCCCAGAGTGACTCAATCAGTGTTTTGAATACTCCAGCATAATTTCTGGCAATCTCTGTGATAATACTTGGGATGATACAAGATGCACCCTTCTCCATTTGGAAAAGAAGAAGGTGATGAAACCACATCCTCAGGCGTAAACTAGAAGCACATATATTTGTGCATATTATCTCATTTCCTCTGGGCAATTTTTGAGGCCGTGGAGGTCATTGCCCAGTCAGTATGCACTGGTTTCACCCTTGAAGGCACTTCTGTTACTGAATTTGTCCAAAAAGACACCATGAATTCCTACTGTCCTCTACTCCAGTCTTCTGGGACTACCTAGCACCTTGCAAGAGCAAACATCTGAAGAACATTTTCAATGGCAACTGACTTTTTAAAAAGACTCTTACCATGTTTCAGAAACTTGCTGAAAATTGAGGATCTGTGTTTAGCTATATTGACATTCTTTGTAAGAGAATGTATCACTGCCTACAAGGATTTTGAGAGAGAGTTTGAATGCTTGGAGTCCTGATTTATACTTTGTTTGATGGCAAAACTGTGCTTAGAAATCCATTTGTTATTAATATACCTAATAACCTTGATATTAATTATAGTATGGCTTAGCATTTTTCTCCCTGAATAATGCATCATCTAAATAGACCAGAAATAGAAAGGGAGCATTGGGTTTCATGGGTTCTTTTGGTCAAATTCATATCTGCAAAAAAATGTTGAATTAAATCCACTAAAACTATGTATGTATCCATGTTGCATAATGACAAGGGCTTCAACAAAAAGTTCCTAATTCCATGTTTGACGGTGAAATTTAAGAGAGTCAAAATGCCAACCTAAATGCTCCTAAACCAAAATGCATTTGCTGTTTCTATTTTTCTTTTTCAGCAAGGAAGTAATGTTTGTAAAATTTCAGGAAAAACTTAAGCATGAAGATCTTGTTTCTTTCTTAGCTTTTGAGGTAAACGTAAATTATTTATACAGCTCTTATCACTACCATTTTATGGATGGGGAAATGAAAAAGAGAAGAAATGACTTGTCTTAATCACATGGGAAGTCTGCGGCCGTGCTGGGGAGGGAGCCTCAAATCCCACATCCCAGTGTAGCTGTTCAAAGCTTCAACCACAAAATAAACAAAACAGTCAAGTTCTTTTTATAGCTGGTAACCATTGCTGACATATGATGAAAGACCTACTTGGAGTCTCCCATTTTGAGTGTATAAAAGTGATACCTCTTAGCCAGATGGCAGTCCCTTACGCTGGCTTAGAAGTCCTCATTTTAATGCAAAATGTGTGTTTTCGTAATTTGTTCACCATCAGGACCTCTGCCTACTTGAAACTAAGGATTTCTCTGGCTGCTGGGCTGAACCCATGGATGCTGCTGGGCTGAACACTCCTTCCATGTAGACTCATTACTGCTGCAAGAAGCATATCCCAGCACTAAGTCAGGCATTAATCCCAAATTTCCAGCTAACCCATGACAATGGGAGGTGGTGGTCACCTCTGACAACTGGGGTCTTGTTTTGAGGTCTGTGATGGGAGCAGCACCCATGTGGGCTCCCCATGTCCTGAGCACATAACATCACCTTGTCAGGAACTGACATCAGGGCTGGATGACAGGCTGCAATTCTATGCATTATTTAGTGAGTGATATTGTTGTGGGGAGGGACTGCACACTGAAGAAGATATTTTCTGAAGGAAAATAAAGGAAGGCAGAACAGCTGATTAGTTACTATTATCAGACGCTAATGGGTGTCATGTTGATAAGATGGTAACCAGATAGCATGTAGAAAGGATTTTAGTGCTAAGTACTCCATTGCCTTTGTGTGATGCCTCATTACTGCACTTGGATCCCCTCCTCTATAAATTTTTAATAACCTCACCATTTTTCATGTGACTCTCACTCCTTGCTTTGCTCTCCTTTTCATCCTGTCCAGGTCCCAAGCTGAAGTGGGAACATACTGTGTGATTTGGTATAGAGCCTCAATATTCATGTCTTGCACCACACACCCCTCTTGAGAAGAAAGAGAAAAAATTTCTAAAACTCAACTTCAAATGTCCATGCATGACACTGACAGCAAAGGAATTTTATTAAGTCTGTTTTGCTGCAGCTAAAAATTTATTTCTAAAACTATGGAATAGATACTGTACAACTACAGGTTATGATTGTGAAGAGAAGAAGAAGACCTGGAAGTCTTCTTTACTGAAATGGAGGCTGTGAGACATGTTCTTACTCTTCTGAGGTCCCTCGAGTGTTGGGGGTGCTTTGCAGGGAACAGAGCATAGCGTGAGGGTAGCTGACAGGAGGAAGCCAGCAGGTGGAGGGAAGAGGCACAAACAGGCCAGCATCCTTCTCCTGGCCACAGTGGCAAGGATCAGAGAGGTCATGGGGACCAAGGGTGCAACTCGTAGCACCTTTGGGCTTGCTCTAGTCCAAGACGAGGACTGTATTGACTGAATTAGCTGAATAAGCTGGAAACCAGGAGGAGTTTACACCATTTCTTCATTGCCCTGTGAAAGCACAAACTCTGGAGAAGATGTAAAGTTCTTTACTTGGATGAGCCACAGTTAGTGTCTCCTAAAAACAGAAAAGCACATATATATTTTATCTATTTTCAGAGCATGGTGGCTAGAAAAATATGTGCTAGTTGGTGAGAGACAGCGATCAGTGCCAAATAATAAGGGTCAGTAGACTCTCTTGGTTGAGGTACATTGGAAATGGGTAAATTTCTCAGGCTTTATGTATCTCCAATGAGACAGTGGATAAAGACCCAGAACTTTGTCATAGGAAAAAGGGTGAGGTGGTTGAAAAAATACATTGAGTCTTTCAGACAATGAGTTGTGCTTTTGGTTTTGCTTATAAATGAGGATAGCTTAGAGGGAGCCTCCTTGGGACCCTCTATCTGACATCAGCTGGAGGAAAACCCCTTTTTCATCTGCTTTTGGCTGTTCCGACCCCACTATGTGAAACTCCTTAGTTCAAGAGCTGTCTTGGCAAATGCAGCCTCGAGTCATGAAACCTGGAGCTGTGTGCTGAGCAGCTTCTTAGCATTTTTTGGGTGAATAAGACCCATCTGGAATTTCTGAAGGAGTTTCTGCTATCTCAAACTTGCACTGTCTGCTCTGGTAGGAGTTTTTCTTATGGTGTTATCAAAAAATTTCCACAGATCTATCATCACCACTGTTAGTTCCTCTTCAGATAATGCACATCTCAGAATGAAGCTTCTCAGAGCTGCTCTCTGGGCTTTCCTCTTGGATAAATTTTTTTCTGAAAGACAAGATATACACAATTTTTTTTTCTCTGAAAACATTTGAGTCACGCTTGCATGAGTAAGAGGACAAATAAGAAGGAGCAAGTGACATGTCTGGTACAAGTGAGCTCACTGTCCCAAATTTCTAGACAGATGTTTATACAGTCAGATAACTGGCACATTCTCTTAACCAGCTGATCTACACATGACACTCAATGTGCTGTTTGATTACATCACAGTGGTGCTCATGATAACCTGAAGTAATGGCAACAAGTGAGAGGAGCAAAGCTGTAGAGCAAAACCAGGCAGCAGAGCCTGCGGTCTGTGGCAAGGCACAGTGCACTTGAGGAATCTGACTGCTGGGAGCAGGAGAGGTAGAAAAGGATTTTTGTGGAGTAAAATTCAGCTCCAGAGTCCCAGCTGCTATATTTGAACAGTCTGTGAATACACACTCCAAAGCATCTCCCTTCTCTACAGAACAATAATATTAACATTATTTATCATCATCACCTAAGAGCTTGGAGACAAAACCTTCTATTTTGTCCTGCAGTGCAAAATTATTTGTTTTTCTACTATGTAGTAATTACTGACATCATAGTCCCTACATACCTATGAAAGCCTACCTAGAAAACTGGCCAAGAGTGTGTGCCAATCCAGAGCAAAAAGATAGTTCTTACCTGAGAAAGTTAACAAAACCATGACAGATCTGGGAATAATCCCTTTCTTGCCTTCTCCTCCCTCCATTTTGCATAATAATTTTTTTACTAGAAGAATGTAAAAGGCTAAGTATTAACTATCAGTTGATACTAATTTTCTGATTATTTTTTTAAAATTAAAAATTACAAGGGTATTTTCTGAATTTAAAACAATTTAAAGTCTCTGATTACTGAAGGGCTTCAAAACCACTGGACCTCTTGAATACTGAAATTATTTGCTTTTAAAAGTAACATTACATCTTTCCCTCTCTCTCCTCATTCCTTCTTTTGCTAGTCAACAACTTCAGCTAAATTGTCCTCGGTAATCTCCATTTAGCAGAAATTTTAGTGTGGAAATTGATCTACTCATCTTTGCAATTTAGCAATTTAACAGTACTGTTTCAAAGCTGACCAGTGATATACTTAGAGTCACCTTGTCAGAGGCCAGATTCAAACTGAGGAGTATCCAAGAATTTGCAGCTTTCACCTACTTCTTAGATTCTACACTGGCCACTGAGGTCAGATCTGGAAGTGAAATTCTAGTAAATCAAACTCTTATGAATTTTTAAAACCTACAAAGCATAATGGAAAAAAC
Organism: Phaethornis superciliosus; assembly: GCA_023637945.1. Lineage (NCBI taxonomy): Eukaryota > Metazoa > Chordata > Aves > Apodiformes > Trochilidae > Phaethornis > Phaethornis superciliosus. Next base: position 106,967,655 of record JAJQWJ010000001.1, on the reverse strand, counting down.
AAATATTTACAAAAACAGAACACGCATTTATCTGCACTGCTAAAATCTGCAATTCCAAATACAGAAAGGAATCAGCCTCCTGTAAAATACTGTTGACTGTGAAGTTCTGATGTGAGACTCTGAGGTTTTCTGTATCAGAGACAGAATTGATAGAAAAAAACATGGAAAAATGTGTACTACTGCCAGCATCTTCATCCTAGCCTGGGTAAACTATAAATCTGCCTGGACAGTTGAAGTCAGCCTTATTGCACTCTCAACACAGGATTCTCCCCCCTTTGTCTGACACTTGAGTGTCCTCAGGAGCAGAATGATCATTCCCGTGCCACAGCCATCACTGTGCCCCAGTGCTCAAATACAAAACAACTGGTCAGGACTCTTGGGAGTCCTATAAAAGAGGTGAAGAATCCTCCTCCAAAGACATGGAGTGGCTCCAAGGAGACTTCTTTTCTAATTCTTTTGCTTTTCACTGCCGAAGAGCATCTTACCGGCTACTTTAATCTGCAAGATCCATCTTACTTTAACTGTATTGAAAAGGACTGATGTTTTGGGGTTGTGCTGTGCTATATTAAAATCCATATTTCAAACAATAAATGCTTTCCATTTATCCAGGCTAGTCTTTTTTCTATTGAGCCAAACTTTCAGGCAGTGAGCTAAACCTTTCAGTAATATGAAGCACCTTTTTCATCTTGTGCCAACACTGTAATGCCTCCAATAATTTATGTTTAATTTTTAATACAGTTATCTATCATGAGTAATTATGTGGGCTGCTCACAATATTCCATTTTCTGTTATGTGGTTTTTCTGAAGACCGTGGACTTTAAAAAATACCACAGTATCACTACTTTTCTCCTGAATTTCCTCTTAAAAAGAGATAGTGAGGCATACTTGAAGATACTGTGTCAGACCCTGAGAAGTTCTTTGCTCTGCCTTTAGATCTACTGATACAAGTGTGAGAAACAGGGTAAGCTGCTATGATTTATGCACTGCACAGCTAGAGAAAAGGTCTGAACAGAGTTATTCATATTCATGGGGATATTTTGCTGATGTTTGTGTGCAAGGTTCAGGTGTACAGGACAAGATTTCCCTGTTGACAGTGATGCTGGTGGTGGTGCACATCAGTACTGGAAGAGGCTTTCATGGATGTCTCCAGTGGCTAACGAAAAGCTTGCTCTACCCTAACTCTTCCCATCTTTCCATCTAACAAACTTTCTTCTCTGAGATCATAGAAGAGTAGACAAACACAGCATCCCTGTGGTTGTGCATCGCTGCCTCTGGGGAGAGGTCCATCTGCAATGCCACTGGGGCTGCTGTGACACCTGCATGGGGAGCTGCCTTAAAACTGCATGTGCTCTTCTGTATCATCCCTCTCTGCTCTGCAGAGACAACTGGAAGGTTCTCCTTCTATTCCTGCTTTCCAGTGGCAAAATGGAAAATATTTGCTCACGGTCCAGAGCTTTTTACACCACCAGTGGCCACTAAGTGTTTTCTTGCCTTGAGTGACAGCCTGTTTCACACATGCAATAGGAGAAGCTGGTCTTGTTAATCCGTATTTGGCAATAAATATTGATATGATTGCCAGATATGTCTGAGGGACCGGAAGCTAAACTCCTAGGGGCCATATAAGTTTTCTGTACAAATCTACATTTTGAGATGCCTGTGTTGTTTCTCCCAGGCTCAGGAGCTCTATGCATGAGCACTGCTCTTTTGGGAGGGAAAAAATGGTTCTTTCCTTTTTTTCCTGGCCAGACCGCAGCTTGTCCTGACATGCTTCAGCTCTGGGAATTGAGAGTGGGATGTGTATGGGACTGCTAACAGAAATTTATACCAAGGAGGCCATTTGACCACTGGATATTGTCAGGGCTATTTCCACCCTCTGTGTTGATGAAGAGGCCTTGGGACAGCAGCAGTCCTATGAAAGTGCTTCATGTGTGATTGATGCATTAAATTCATAGAAGTCATCAAAGCTTACAAATGCATTTGTACAAAAAAAAAAAAAAAAGTTAAAATAAATTTCTCCTCACAGCAGACATGCCTCAGTGGCTGGATCTTACACAAGTGCATGAATTTGATGTATTTTGCCATAAACCTCGATTAATCCCATGAAGAAGAAATGAGTGAAACCAGATGGTCATTCCATTGCAGAACTTGTGCAGACAGTGTGATAAAGGACAGAAACACCTTCCAAGAAAACATTTTCTGCATACAGGTTCTTCAGTCTTGATCCTCAGAGAAGACCAAGACAATGCCTTCAAAAGTCAGAAACGTGGAAACTCTAATACTCTAAGATGCTACACATCATGGGTTCAGCACAGCTCTTGGTGTAATTCTCCTGAAATGCCACCCTGTCCTCTGCTGATACAAGGCCAGGAGATTTCCTCCCAAGCTGCAGCACTTAGGCTATGCTCAGAGCTCTTGCTGCCTACATTCATTACATTGCTTTCTGAGTCTCTGTCAGACCTAAAGGAAATGTACATCCACAAATCTATCCTTCCTCCCCCCCAAATTATTTGGCCTAATAGAAGCTATTTTCTGACCTTATGAATGCTGTGAGTGTCATACTACAACTACAACACAGCTATTAAAGGCAAAAGGGCTGCAGGTTTGGCTTCATCATTGTCTGAGGTAAAACTTCCCTAGATGTCAATGCCATAAGATTTCACCCAGATAGCAATACAGTTTATTTTGGTAGTAGTTCAAGATTTACTCATTACATCAGATGTCTCAGTGAACATATAGGTAGTCTTGAATAATAGAAGATGCATAGGTAAACCTAAGGCTGTAATTCAATCAACATTTGTGGATGTCTTAAGCTGAGAGTCAAACAGTGTGAGTAGTTTATGACTGGCAGTCGAATTCCCTTGACTGAATTACGACATAGGCATTCAATTGCATAAATGCATTGTTATTTATATGGTGTGCCAAAGCCTGATTTTAAAGTTAGCTGTGGCAGACAGCAACTAATGGAAAAAGAGCAGTATGGCATGACAGTGCCCCTTTAAGCAAGGAGAATGAATGATGTGCACTGTGTTCTGTGCTTATGGGTAGTACTGAAGGGAATTAATTCTTTCATATTCATGAAAGGAAGGAGAAGTCAAGGTTGCTTGTCACAAATAGTCCCTGGCCTCTATACTAGAGTGTAGAACCCGAGCGAGTATTGTTTCTTATTTGTCTGTACTCTGGATCCAAAAGTTTCTAAACCTCTGCTAGATGTAGAAAAAAAGAGATGACACAGGTTGAAAGGAAAACAGGAAAGAATGTTATAAATACAGCACGAGTGCAACACTGTGCAAAGGATAAAGGGGGCTCACAGAGGTTTCTCTGTCTCTTAGCACTCCAGCACAGAGGGAAGACACGGGGCTGCCAGCACCAGATCCCCCCGAAACCCCTGACACCGGCACACGGGAACTGCGTGCTGGCTGCAGCCCAGCTCTGCTCTCTTCCATCTCCCAGGACCTGCAGGTTTTTTGATCTCCTCTTTTGCTGGAGAATGAGATAGCTTCACCAGCAGCTTTCTGGGAGAGACACCAGAGAGCGTGCACATTCAAAGCAACCCTTTCTGGAGAGAGTCAAAACTGCTCAGTATTGGTGCAGGCTGTCTGTATCATGGGCTGTCATGGCAAATTGGAGCTGACAGCTAGAAACTGCTCACATAGATTTCCTATTGCTCCCTTTAACCAGCCTGTATTAAGTTGCACCAAAAGGGCTGACAGCCTTAAAATCCATGCCATTATATCACATTAAGGGCTGCAAAAATCTGCCTGCTTTCACAAATTTCAAAGTCAACTGATATATAAGACCAGTAGACATCCTAGAGCCCAGAGACACAGTACAACCAGCACACGTATGTGTGAGTTCATTCTGCATCCAGGCTCATTTGTAGTTTTCAGTTATTGTCCCATACCAACATTCATCAAAATCCTATACAAAAAAGAAATTCATTTAATATAGAAAAAGTAACTGCAGGCATAAAATCTTCTTTCAGGAAGCCTTCTGGCAGGACGTAGTTTTTGAAAGTACTTTTACAACTTATCTTGGATTCATTATTTACAAGAACAGCCTTTACATGTATGAGCACTCCCATGGAGGAAAAGGGTGCTACCTGTCTCAGTAAAGAGTGAAGATGAATACTTACACTTCGTGTAGACTAAGGATTCAGCCTGGCATTTAATTTTTAACATAAACAAGCAAATTTTTTCCTCTAAAACATCTCTGTCGCCTCAGCAAAAATACGGAGCACAATAGCTAGTATTTCATAATTAGTTCAGCACAAAGATACTCATGCCAAAATATTGGTCACAAAACCCACCTTTTTAAAAAAAGCTTAGGATAAATTGACATTTTTATTCCCTGGTCAATTGTGGTGGTGGAAAAGGAGAATGAATTATGGCTCTGCTTCCTTTGTTTTTATATCAAGTATGGTGTTCTTGCTATTCTGACTGTTACAAAGTCACCAGACTGTCACTTTTCAGGGAGTATCAGCAGAAGATAATTTCCTTTTAGGTTCTAACCAGCCTCCCTCCAGATTCAAGTGGATATAAATAAAGTATATCAAGGACTGGTAGATAAGCTACCTCTCTCACACACATAGACCCTTGGAAATTAATCCAAGTTCCTTCCTGAAGGGGAGTTTATCAGAAGCCAGACAACCTCTAATTTGACACTCAGGAGGAAAAAAAGCAGCTAAAGGCACTTAAACCATATTCTTCCTCCCTTCCTTCATCAGCCTATAAGAAAGAAAATTATTCATGTTATCTATGTCACATTTTAAAAAATCCTTTACGCAGTCAAACCTCAACATGTGTAAAAAAACTCTGCACAGAAAAAACCAGCTAATTTTGGCATTGTGTGATATTATGGATTCATCAGGCTCTTTGGTTGTTGGACTTGGGAACAGTCTGCGTCAGATCCTGAGAAGAGAATTGGGACTTCCACAGGTCACCCCAGTCTGTAGCAATGGCAGCCTGACCTTGGCACTATTTGAAAGGCAAGGGCCAATTTACTAGCCTTCAAAACTCTGTGGCCTAATAAAGCAGACAGGCCCTCTGCAGAGGAAAATAAACTATTAGGAAAGCTGGCTCTGTCCTCAGCTGTGCAAGAGAGATTACATCATGACTTATACACACAAACACACACATTATTTAAAGATGTAGTCTAGATCCATATTTTCTATCCAGAAATATAATTTGTGGGGAATGTGGATTGGTCCTCCTATTTATTTATTTTTAAAGTACTGGCTTTGAATAGTAATAAGATGTGATTTTACTAACTGCATTGCTTTTATGAATTTAATTTATTATTATAATAAAATGTGCCTCTTAGAGTCTCTTGCTGATTCTGCAATCCATGTGTTTAGGTGGGACCTTTAGGGTCGTTGATTTCTTTGATCTGATACGTTAAAAAGTAACATTTTATTGTTTAATAAATAACAATATTTTTGTTATTTTATTGTGGTGTGTTAATTTCCACTAACAGTGAAAAATCAGGTCTGTTCATTTTAATAAAGCTAAAAAAAATAGGATTCTTGCACTAAAGGAGAGGGTCAGCTGTGGCTTACCTTCAAACTATAAAAAGGGGAATGTATCAAATGCAGCCTGGGAGGTCATTTGTGACTCAGAGTCCTGCACCATTAAATGTATTGGTTCTTCCTCATCCATGAGAGCCATCACTCTATCCAGGCTCAAGTCCCAGAGATTTAAGAGCATTTCCATACCAAAGGCCAAAATTCTTTGGCCTTTTCTCCTTCCATGCCCCACAAAGCACTTGATTTTATGCACCAAGTCATGTAAACATATTCACTATTTATATCACTAGCAACTGCAACAAAGATGTAATCCTCAAATTTCCAGGGAGGGAAGAGCCATGTGTGTTCCAGCTCCAGCTCTGCCAGCTTCAGTGGGACTTCTCCAAATAGATGCTGGGCTGTTGCCAAGAAGGTGATTTCTTCTTGATTGAACACTGTCTGCAGAGCTTGGACCTATCTGTGTATAGCTGTTTCTTTCTATGTTAAAGGATTAGTGGTGCATAAAAGAGGCCATGACTAGCAATCAGGTTGTTTCAATCAGCCGTGACAGTAAAAAGCCCTGTAGGAAACATGGTTATCAGACACCTATAATGGAAATGTGAGGAACTGCTAGAATGAACTCACAGGTCTCAGTGAAATAAAACTTTTCCACACTGCTTTCTCCATTTTCCCAGAATGAGTGCAGCATCTTTCAACAATGGGATTAAATATGTTCTAGTGTAATTTCACCTTAAATATTACTTCCCCTCTTTATTTCTGTTGGGAACTACTGTTCTATTGCTTCTGACAATGTCAGTCAAAGAGATTTGAAGTTTTTGCTGGGATGCCTAAGGTGTTGAAAATGTTAGAGCCTGCAGTATGCATAACTGCAGAAACTGTGCTGCCTTCTTTTCTTTCTGCATAGATTAAATCAAAAACTCAAATAATTTTGTATTAGTAAATACATGATGATCAAGCAGATTTTGAAGAAGTAAAAAGAAGATGCTGAAGTAATAGTGATGAACAAAACTTCCAGGCTCTAAACAAACTTAGAGGAGAATCATTAAATCAATGATCGTTTTAATTTTATTTTTCTTACCAAAGGAAAAAAAAAAGGGTCATGAATTCTTATCAAGCTTCCTTAAAAGACAGTTTGGCATTGGCTCTGACTTCTTAAAATTAAAATTATATTGATTTTCCATTTTATTAAATAAATGTTCCTCCCTGAGCTTGCTTAAGGAAAAGAAAAATGTTTTCAGTGCAATTTTTTCTTCTGGACTTTGACTGTGGAAGGCACATCTACATCCAAATTAAGAGACAAAAGAATTTCTCAGAACAGCCCATGTTCCAAGCAGCCAGTAGCACCATGCAAGTTTCATCCTTCCAGACAAATAAAGAAAATAAAATTTCAGTCGCATTACCCTGCAAGATACTTTACTTTAAAACTGTCCAGGAATGTTTACAGTGTCTAGGAAAAAAATTGGCACAGTATTGAAATAAGTTGTGAAAGCATCTTCCCAACTCTGTCTCCTCATCTTCCCACTTCTGCCTCTTGGCAGCTTATTAAGCAGGAATGGTGATAGTGCTAATACTGTGAACAATAGTGCTGGTATTGTGCACAATCTGTGCACAATCTTCTGCTTCTAAATTTACTTTTATATATGCACTGATAAAAATAGTTATTGTATGAGAGTGCAACTGTAGAATCTTTCTAGATTAAACCTGGTAGCTTTTAAAGGGGTGAAGCTACAAATTACATGCATTAGACCTTGTTGGCTTCTCTTGGTCTTTGGAGTTTAGGATTATTAGAAAGACCTCCTCTAAATCTGTCTAACACTAAACATGTCCCTTGCCCTCAGAAGGAAAGATTTGTGAAGTGGAAAGACCAACCCAGACTGTCCTTGTGCTTTGTATTTAGGATGGAGAATGAGTAGATATCAAGGTGAAATGTGTAATGGTGACTGATGCAAGATCCCTTATTTTCTCCCATGGTCTTGTGGCCAGTTTTCCTGTAAGATAAGGGAAGAGCTCCAGACAGGTCAGTATTGAATAAGATGGTCTCCAAAGGAGCTATAAGTATTTTCTGTACTCCTGTGTCTGAGAGAAAATGAATAATTTGGTCATTATATTATTTGCTATTATGTTGTTTGCATAAAGGTTTTTAGAGACACAAATCAAGCCCCGGAGAGATACCAAAAACCTTGTCTTTGTCTGAAAAGCCAGTTAAGACTGTTAAGCAACATAACATTCTTACCCCACCGCATAGTTTACAAAACTCAAGCACTCAAAAGCAAGGAAATGAATAATTTAGACGATCATTAATCTCACACTACCCACACGATAAACACAATTATCAATATTACCAACTATGGAGAAGTGAACATTTCATCACAACACAGGGACTGTCACTCTGACTACAGATACAAAATATTTCATCAAGAAGCACCAAACAAAAAAAAAAAATAGAATAAAACTGTCCTGAAATAAAACAGTAAGCTGTGGACACAATATTGGCAGGGATTGATAGGGCCACAGCCAAGCCTCATTTCAATAAGACCCAGTCTTGCATTCCAGTTCCAGTTCTTCCTGTTTTGCCACATCTATTCCACTTTTTAGGCTTTTTTTTTTAAATTTTTATTCTTATCAAGTTCCTGTCAGTTGAGAAATATGGTTACTAGATAACATTTATGAAGAAAAGTACTATGATTCTACCAAGCAGAAATACTCCACAGGTAGGAGCAAAGGCTGTTTCTTTTTTTTGTTTTTGTTTTTGTTTTTGTTTTTGTTTTTTTGTGGTGCAATAACTGTTTTCTTGAAGCAGACTTAGTAGTGGATGAGTTACTGAGTTGGCTGAAATCAAGAGAAGCAGGATCTTGCTCAGTAAACCTCAAGATGGCAACAAGCCTGAATGCTGGCTGTGGTGGAGCTTATCTCTGAAAGCGTGGAGGGCAAGGTCAATGTGCCAGCTGTCACTCTCAGAACACAGAAAACATATTGGAATTTAATAAATTAAAGTTGCAGCCCTTGGGTTATGCTGGGAGGAGGATATGGCTGAAGAGCATTGCTGCAACAGCATCCACTGACACAAGATCTTGCCAAGCTTCTCGGGTGGCTCATATGGGTGGGTAGCTGGTGGGAAACCAGCTGCAGATGGCACAATTTGAGGTTTTTACATTTACCTGCTGTCCAATATAAACTGAGAAATGGCCCCATCTGTTCATTTCCTTATTTTTAAATGCCTGCCTGCCTTTTGTAAATTTCATGAGAGGTGAGTATTTTTTTTTTTTCTGTTACATATCAACTTTAACTAGCTTTTTAACTAAATCTGTATTTATTTCTTCTGTATAGTTGGGACGGTATCCAGGGATAACAGAAGGTTAGAGAGTGCTTCCCGAACCCATGCTCTCCTGTCACAGATTTGAGATGAATTTTTGGTAGAAGCAAAATAGTACCACAAGATCTAATTTTAACCACCTTTTAGAAGGGAAATAGAATTCTGGTTTTTGAAAGAATAATAATGCCTTTCCAGATTTATTCTTCTTCAGTGGACTTACATAAGAAAACACCTTCTCTCTGACATTTTTACAGGAAATACCAGGAAACTGAACATTCCTTACCTTACAGTATTTCCATAAAAACATGCTTTCGTGAGCTATTTTATTTAGAAGCAGTAAAAAGTAGCTTAACTTCTGTTGCAATGTTTTCAGCAAAAATCTCAAAAATGTCCTTCCCAGACTTACCAACCATGTGGATACTCTGAATTACACTTTATTGTGCTTATCACTTGAATGAAGCAGTCACATAAAGCTGTTATAAGCATGATTCTGGACTTATTTACATAGCAAAGAAAATGTGAAGTTCTTGGCTTTGTATTTTTTTCACGTGGCCCATAGTTTCACAAACAGACTTCAGGAACCCAGTGTCTTTTCTCCATTGCTAAATGAAGATTCATCCTAAAGACTTTCTGCTCTAGGCCCTACAAAGAATTCTGTGAAACCCTGCTATGCATGGACTAATTAGCATCCCAAATTATGACAGCTGCCAAGACTACTAACACTTCCTTCCTTCTTCCCTTCCTCCCTTCCTCCCTCTCTCCCTCTCTTTCTCTCTTTCTCTCTCTTTCTCTCTCTTTCTCTCTCTCTCCTTCCAGAAGTGTTTTTTGTTTGTTTTTTTCCTGCTGCTGTTTTCCTTTCCCACTGACACTTCACCTTTATCAGATTTTTTTCATGTTTTTTCTCTTTTCCTTCAACTGTAAGACCTTTATCATGCCCAGAGAAACTATTAATGCTCTAAAATTGTTGGTCCATGACTAATGGTGTTGTTCCAAGGGTTTTGATGAAAGCCAAAGTTCACAGTATCTTTAAGATCTATGAACTTGCCATATTTCTCCTTGTTTTCAAATATGTTCTCCTATTCCCTAAAGATATCCTGTGCAAACTACATTGGATCTACATGTAATAATCAGTAAAGTCAAACCCCACTGGGGTCAGTGGAGGTTCTGGTGGAGACTTGATTCTGTCCCCTTGCTGTGCTTAGCTGCAGAGGCACATAGCTAAGGGTAGGCTCTGAAGAAGAGCTTCAAGATCTCTTGGCCTTTGTTTGTGCAAATTACACAAAACCACTTGCAGTGAGGTGAGTTTGCAAGGGGACATTTCTTCCATCTGCAGCCAGAGGGTCATGTTCTAGTAGTCAAAGCCTGTCCCATTGTTCCCAGCCAAGAGAAGGGAGGCTGGGGGGCAGTGGAGGCAGCCTGGGGCATCAATCACCTCTCTAAGTTGAGGCTGTGCTGTGACATGGGCCTGTGGGTTGACAACAGACAAGGACGCTCTTGCCTGGAGATTCAGAAAGCATATTTCACCATAAGGGTGGTTGGATGCTGTCAGGGCACACTGGAAGGCTGTGAACTCCTCCTGATTAGCAGTATTCAAAGCACAGGTGAAACAAGACCCTTAGCATCCTCATCAAAGTTCAAAGCTTTGGGTAGGGTTGTTGGACCAGATGACTTCTGAGATGTATTTCTCAAGCAATGATTGAAATGATTCATTCAGTGGTTCAAAATCACACCACTATAAGCATGGAGGGAATCAAAGACCCAAAAGAGATACCTGATGGTTTTCTGTGGTTTCTTGAAACCGGTGAAGGTATAAAGATTTCTCAGCAGATCTATTTGAAAATGACTGTCTGACCCTTCTACCTCCTCCCCATTACTCCTGAGACTTTCCACTGTAGTCCAAGAGCAGTCATGGGCTGGGAAGAACAAGGAATCTAGAGGCTTTTCATAATGTGGTGGACAGCTGCAGGCTGGGAGGTCATGGGTAGAGGGGATTCTTCAATCCTGTGCAAGCCAATGAGTTTTGGTAGGACCAGAATTCCTCTCTGACTCGTATTAGAGAAGACATTCTGCTTTGCAAAGCCAACTTGATCATCTTCTGACAGCCATGATGGTATGAGGACTTGCAATGTTCATGCTTCAAGGCCATTAGCAACTCTTGTACCTCAGGTGACTTATTAATATCTTATTTGACAAGTTGCATTAAATGCATGTTGAAAAATGATTTTATACTGTCAGAGCTCATTAGGTTTTATGCACAAAACAAAATCATTATTCAGAGATCTGAAACTGCTTTACTAAAGTGGGCATCTATTGAATATCCTCAATGCAATTCTTCCTTCTAATATGGTAATTCGTTATCCGTATTTAATTATCTGCAAGGTGAAAGGTTGCTGGGCAGTGTTGTTCAGCAAGGGCCCAATGGAAATTTTTAAGTACTTTCACTCAGGGCTGACTGTCTTTACAGATCAATCTTACTGCTAATGACAACCAATACTTTCAGATGTGATTACAAACTAGCTCCATCTTTTCATGAGCCGAGACTCTTTGGAATCATATGTATTGATCTTTTTAATAGAAGTCAAGAAAAATGAAATTACCGTGGCTTCTTTTTGCAAAACTATGATAAATGGGAACTTGGAAAGTTACAGAACATTTTTTTCCTGTTGTGGATTATTTTAATCACTAAAAACGATGGTCTTTTTAATAATGTTTGTCTTTCCATTATGCACATTTGCAGCAAAGCCAAAACTTATTTTTGTATTACTTTATATAACCACATTTAAGCAAAGACATGTCAGAATTGCCTGCTGGTATATTTAGGTATCTATAAAGTAGACTCTAGGCTAAAGGAGAAAGCTCCTTTTAGATGCCAAGAGGCTGTATTTTCTCAGCATCTACAAGGTTAATCTGATTTCTAGAATAGTTTTTTGGGATGTATACCACGAAGTATTCTTTTGTTTTATATAAAGAGCTCACCCTTCATTGCATGTAATATTGTGAACAGGGGCTTTCCCTATGTGCATTTTCTTTCTTCACAGGAGTCTTATAGTGGCTTTCACTTAGCCAGTTTTCAATGGAAATATATGTCACATGGCTTTGCCTGTTGCCTAATTCCCTTCTCCCTGTTTGTAAACCTCTGGCATTTTACAAGGGAATTTGCCTATTGTACTATGCCCCTGAGGCCTAGAGGACAGTGTTTAGGCTTTATATTATGCTATAAATATATGTGCATTCCGTTGAGAATAACATTTGCTGGCTTGACTTCTCATTCTGGTGCCAGTAGAATGGAAGTAAAAGAGTATTAGATCCCACACTAATTGGGGCTATTCCTCTTGGATCAATTTTATTGCAAAGGCAGTGAGTAAGATAAATCTTAGTGACACAATGGCAGAAGAAAAGATATGGATAAATCACAGGAATAGTGGAAGATAAAGACTGGTGTCTCTTACTGGTATTAATGGGAGCTGGAAGATACACCCATGACCTACAGATATTTAAAGTCAGAGGCACTGGCAAACCCTCCTCAGTTTGAAGGGCAGTGTCATGTTTTCTCATTGCTTGATTTATCCTCAGTTCTCCTTGGTCTTCTTTGTTGTAAATTCATGCTCTTTTCAGACTTATTTCCAAAGGTAATTTCCCTTTTTTCTAATCACACCCCCATAATTTTTTAACTTCCTCTTCACTTTTCATTATGTCTCTTGTCACAGCACTTTTCAATATCGAGTCATTTGCTTTTATTGCTGTCCTTGAAACTCTCAATATTTTTCAGTCAGATTACTTTCTGAGCACATTGGTAGCCTGTATCACACTGTTTTCAGATGTCCTGATTTAATGTCTTTTGTACACTTTTAATTTCAAAAGACTGAGGCATTTTTAAGTCATGACATAAAAAATTTGCATTTAGTTCAGGAAATTCCTAAATGGTACATGAAGGGGAGTATACATCAAGGGCACTGTATGTCTGTCCTGTTTTTTTTTTCCTTGTTTCATAAGCTCCTGCTACTGGCCACTGCTGGAGACAGGTACTGAGCTGGATGGTTTTGCATAGGTGCTGTGTGAAGGGCATCTGCTGACATCTCTGTCCCACAGACTCTTGCTCAAGCTATTCTTGCTCTTGCTTTGCCTACTTTTTTTTGAATATCCTGTTCACAAGAATTATTATACTTACAATGTTGAAAAAAACCCACTCAAAACCTCACTGATTACCATTTTATAATATATCTTTTTGTAATGGACTACATCTTTTAAAAGTAAGCTTTGATATTTCATATAGATTGAGGTCTGTATTGCAGATGGATTAAATCAGGTGATAAAAGTGTTCTGTGAGATGCTGCACTCAGCTGCAGACAATGCAGACAATGCAGTTCTGATTAAAAAAAAAAAAAGGCAAATATCTAATAATCACTTTAGGTATACCTTAGCATTTTCATTAGAAATCGTGAATGATGTTTTGGCATGTCTTGCAACCATTCATTTTCATTCAAAACCAACCACTTTTTTCTGTGGCTTTCTTAGTCTTTTGCAGAATTGTGTCTGACTGATTTTACCTAGGAAAGGTGCCCTATGTTACTTAACGAAGATGTGAAATTACTACGTTGGGAAGAAGATTTGCATTGCAATGTATTTATTTCAGTTGATCATGAAAGTCAAGTTATTCTGCCAGTACAGTTTAAGCCACTAAAAAGGCTTTTCTTTGGAAAAAACCTGACTGGCTCAAAGATGCCTTGTTTTGAACACAAGAAGCTAACTTGTTGGCATGTGGAAATGGAGAACACTAGAGCTGCCATCTGAAAGGTGATCAGCATTTTTAATGTAGTTTTGTGAAACACTTTGTGAGAATTTGTTTTTCAGTGGATACCATGTAGTATATAATACATAGACAACATAAACATTCTTCCATGCTACTTATAGGAGTTTTCAGTTCATTTGCTTTGATTCAGCACTTTTTTTTTTTCAAAAAGCATGGTATGGTACACCTACTAAAATTTGTTATAACATGTCCAAAGAAGTTTGGATTAAATAATTACTTGATTTAATCCATCTAACACTTATGAATACTAGTGAATCTGTGCATGTGGACATATTCTTTGAGTTCAAAGGTCCCATTACTCCTGTGGTACTGTATCCCTTGAGGAGCCTCTTTATTTACTTAAATAATCCCAATAAGATCTGTCGGGGTATCTGTATCACTTGTATGTCAGAGGAAGGAGGATCTTGCTATTTCTTTGAGTTTTTGAGGAATTTTGTTCCTTAATGTAATCTTTTATGAAATAAAAACAAAGATTAGCTGTGCAAATAGTGATTTAAATGTACAGTGGCTTTCAGGGTCAGACAAGATGCAATTTTATGTTTTCTTTAGTGTTTCTGTATTATCTGGGCAAGAAGGAAAGACTGGTGTATTGAGGTAGAAGGACAAACTTATAATTAGCTAGGGTGATTTTTGCCTAGGCAAAACCAGTGAAAGTTTTCAGCATGTTTTTTCTCTGCCAGGTCATCTCAATTTCTTTTTTTTTTTTTTTTTTTTTTTTTTTTTTTTTTTTCAGGCACTGTGTAATTTCTGTGTAATTTTTGTTTCAATCTTCCCTCTTACATAAAAAAATGTACCAATTTATTTGCTAGAGTCAGTAAGAGGAGAGAACACACTGCTTTCCTGGCTGACGGTTGAGAAACGTGGTTCTGCATCTACTTGAAATCTTTTTGAACAACTCATAGCAAAAATTCATCTGTTTTGTCTGTCTTGAGCTTTATTCTCATGGTTTAGCACCGTTGCTCTTTGGTATCTGCAACACCTGGGCTGTGTGACAGCTAGTCACTATTCCATTTCTATAAAGACTTCGCATGCTATTATGGAGTCTGACAGATCATTACCAAATCTTATAGCACAGTCCAGTAATACACAACACTTATTGCTAAAAAGTCAGCATTTCCTTGCAATTACCATGTAGTGGTATCAAAGATCCATGGTTGTTACGTATTTGAGTGACAGAGAAAAATAGTTTATCTATCTACCTATCTGTCTATCTATAAGTAGTGCTGTTTGGCAAATTTTGTCAATTCTAATGTTAATGAAATTGTAATAAGATTGCTTTTTCTAACTTTGGAAAGGAAGATTCATTTGGAAAAGAGGATGTAATCTGTGTAATTAGGAATCTGTGAAGTAGGGAAGGAAGAGAAAGAAGGCATTAGGCAGAAAAAGGGAAGAGAGACAGGGCTGGGTTGAGCATCTCCATCAACAGAATGGTGAGATCCATGTCTCATACTATAGTGAGGAGGTAAACTGGTTTCCACCAGAAATCTTCAGTGCTGCTGAAATCTCACAGAAGGGTTAGATGAAAGAAGAGTAATTAGTTCTCAACATGAGATCTGCTTCTTCTGATGTGGTCTCTTTCTCCATCTTAAATGTTAAAATAATTGAAAAGAAATCAACAAGTTGGTCTGTGTTTACAGTGTTCAAGACAAGAGTTATGGTTATCTTGGAAAGATCTGTAATATCATTATATGGCAATGAAACAGTTAAAAATGCACTGGGTATTCCCAGAAGAATAAGTCAGACACTAGTTATTTAAAATGGGAAAATATTTGAGCTGGTAAAGAATGTTTTCCATGAAACTATTTTTTATGGAAAACTTTATTTCTGATGAAACAATTTTTAAAATTAAAAGTCTTTAATGGAAATCAGCTGTCTGCTTTTTTTTTGGTGGACAATCTTGGCTTTTTGTCGAAAGAGAAAATTATGAAGAAGACAAGAAAAGAATATTTCCACAAAGATCCCCATATTTGTAATGTAGAGGTGACTACTAATTAGATAAATATTCTGCTGTCTAATAAGTCATTCTTAATGACAAACATTAAAGGTGGTATTATCCAAAAGAGTTCTCCATCCTGGGCATATCTAAGTATAAGTGGTCAGAAGAGTGCTCAAATGTTTTTCTCTGGTAAGGCTTCCAACCCCATTTCCACTGAAAAAAATGAAAATATTATTTTTGACTACTATAGGAAAAGAACCGGGACCTGAGTCTAGAGCTTGCATGAATATACTCTGTGCTGAGGAAATGAATGTTAGGATAGTGGCTGCAGTTGATGGCCAACAAAAGGAAATTCATGTCTGCAGATGGAAGTATGACAGCTGGCAGCAGAGTAACAGAAATAGTTTTCCCTCTGGAATTTGATAACTGTTAATTCTTCATGTAGTTGGCTTCCGTCAATGAACACAGTACTTTGCACTGATAAGAAATTCATATTGTTAAACTCCACATGAACTCAAAAAATACTAATGTATAAATGCTTACCAGCAAATATGAACAGCAAATGTCAGAGAAAATGTAATAATTGAGCTTAATAAAATAAGCTTGTTTTTGGACTCTTGCTTTATATGTTTCTGAAAGAACGATCATTCTTATGAAACAAAGTCAAGAATGAAATGTAGTGTCTGGCTAATTGGGAAAGGATCAATAGATTTAGCAAAGCCACAGGAGTCCTTCTAAATAAGCAGACATTGAAAGCGTGTTGCTCTATCAGTGTGCTCTGTTTATCTGCCTTATGGAGGTCCAGATATGTCCTTGATGGGAAGCAGGGTTGGGCAACCAATCTCTTTTGTGAGGCCCTGAGCAGGACAAGTGGGTGATCTGACATGAATGAATGTTGACAAAATCTTCATATCACTGTAGCCCAACTTGAGACACTTCATTGACACAACTGATTTCCTATTTGTTATGTTAGAAATTGTTTGTAGCACTAGAATACATAAATAATACAAACTTTGTGTCCCATTATCCACCAGTCTTTCTGAATGAGTCTATGATGATTCACTGAGCTCCAGCCTTCTCTCACTCCCCATGATGGAGCAAAGGACACAGAAATGGCAGTAGCTCTTGTCTCCCCCTCAGTGGGCAGAGCAGTAATTTCTGGCAATGGAATAATAGGATTATAGAATGGCTGGGGTTGGAAGGGACCTTAAAGATCACCTAGTTCCAACCCCCCTTGATGTCCAAGGTTGGTGAATACAGTCTGGTGAACATAACCCACAGGTACAAGTGAGGAAGATGAAATGAGGAAAGAAGGAAATGGAGGACAAGTATCATGCTGCTGGAGTAGAAAACAGGAAATAAACACAGGATATACAGTGAGTCACAGATTTTAAGTTCCATTATAGTAATAGTAGAGAATGAGGGAGAAGGTATAGTAAGTTTGGAGACAAAAGTAGAGCTTATGTATGGAACTGGCAGTGGTTGTGTATGTCATTGGCAAGGAAGGCAATGAACACAAAAGCAAATATAAAGGCATTCTGAGTTGAATACCATCAGTTTGTCCAGTACAGAGGTCCTACTGCAAATTGTGGAGGTGCTCCTAAAAATATGTCCCCAGTATTTCCTAGCATGGAAAGCAATAGGTAAATGTTGGCCTTCTATTCCCACTTTAATTAGAATAAGGCTTTACAAACTATCTGCAGCAAAACATGCTTGGATATGCTAGTGAACCAGCTCCAGCTTCTTGAGAAGGGCTACCTCATCTGTTCTGTGCCAAGGCTGTGGAGGATCCTGTCTTTGTGTTGCTTTTGCAGAAGGTCCAGAACGAACTTGAGTCCAGAAAAGGTGAAAACATCACTACATCACATCACAGCATAGCATCACAACACGCATCACTTGTTATCTATCAGGTATCATGTATCACATCACACCCTGTCTTTCTTAGCCCACTCATCATATTCTCTGAAAAATGTCCCACTCATGTTTGTTCTGGTTTTGTACTCATGGTAGGGTGAGCAGAGCTACCATCACTGCCATAGTTATGCTAAGAACTTTCATTCTCAGTGGGAACTTTGTGTTATTTCAATTACCTTAAAGACATCTTATGCTGTTTACATGGCATGCACAATGCACCAGTACAACAATGTAAAAAAAATAGCTCACTCTCTTTTCACTAGTCCTGGAATGGCATGAAACAGCAAATTACAACTGGTTTTACTACTCTGCTTCTCTTGATGAGTCATTTTGGCAGTCTCTTGTTTTTCTAGAAACATGCTGATGAACAGGTTGCAAATATCAGGAAAGCGTCTGAAAAATGTGATAGGAATGAAATCTTCTTTCCTGTAACCTCTCACAGTATCTGTTGACTATAAAATTTTATCAGATGATCAAGAAGAGATGGCAAACTTTGCATTTGACATGATCTATCTTTGTATTTTCCGTCTAATTGTTTCCATATGCCTTTTATCTGAAACAAGTATTTTTCGTCTGCTTCTTTGTCCTGAATAAGTCTCTAATATTCTTGAATAAGGCTGAGACAGCTTTAGAGAAAATCTTTGTGACAATGCAGTACTGAAGAGCATTTCATTTATCTGTTAAAGGAGGTGCTGGGGAGAAACTTGAACTTGTTTGGGGGTATCTGGCCATGTTTTCTGTTTATGAACATGAAATACAAGCAAATAAGATATGCTTGATTTCAAAACCCCTTCAGCACTCCCTGGTCTGCTTTTCCTGAAATCCACAGAGTTTCTACTGTTCTATTTTTCTCCAGTGAGGTTCTACTCACAGAATTTATGAATAATAGAAATTTTTGTGTGTTCCAGACAACAACAGTAGGTTACCTCTAGCAACTCTCTTATAGTTACTTGAGGCTTCAGTCTTCTGCAGGACTGTAACATCTGGTATGCATTTATAGAATTCCTACTAATATATTAAAAATGGTGTATTTATTATGTGAGTGACGAATTGTGGAGATTTTTCCATGTGTTGAAGTTGGTCAGTAGGTTATCCTGAAAAAAGCTAAATATAGCTATTGCTATACTTTTGCATATAATGACACACCCAGTGCTGCTATTTTGGTCACTTAGCCCAAATCATACTATACAGCAAACAATGGAAAAACTCCCTTTGTTTGCAGAATGGGGCCTCAAGCTTTATTGTAGTCTCAGTGAAACCACGTGCAAGGAAATTTACTCTTGTGTATGTTTCTAGAACCAGAATACAAGGGGGTAGAATAGGTTTTGAAGAAACATGTCCAAGTCTTAAATTTTCTTTTTTTTTTTTTTTTTTTTTTTTAAAGCCAGAGTGGACCAACTCTAAGAAAACATTTATAATGAGAAACGTTACTGAGGTCCAGGCTAGACTCTCTGGTTAGACCTAAAGCTGTATCTCAGGATCTAAGCAGAAATGAATGACATGCATCTTTTTTCAAGCTCTGTTGATGCATGTTTTATGAAGTACCTTGCTTTTCCCACGTAGGATCAGAAGCTCAGCAGCAATCTTTGATGACAAATCTTAATTCAGTTAAATGAGCAGCAAGCAACCAAACTCCCATTCCTCACATCCCAAGGATGTGGTGTATGTGACGGGCTATTTTGATGGAGCATCCCCCTGCCACTAGCTCATCATGAAAGTCTGGGCTCTTTTTGCCTCTTAAAATATGTCTGTGGGTTCAGAAATAACTTTCCATTTGTGCTTTAGTTGTAACTCTTTGTGCAAACAACAAGGGCTGCTAATCCAGTTTACTTGTTCCTCCTCTGTAATGATCTTTATTTGCCTAGTAGGTGGGTGTTGATGACATTTGCCTATGGGAAAATATGAACTGCATGACCTTTTCCTTCTCTCAGCTCATCGTCGTCAGTGTTGTCAGACGTCAAGAGTTCTGGTTTGAAGTCAATAGATACTACTCCTGTCTGGGCTCACACCACTGCCAGCAACGCCCTGGTGATCCTGGCCTCCTGAGTGCCACTCTTTGTGTGACTGCTAGCTTTCTGACAAAGAGAATATTTTTCACAAGTGCCTAAGGAAACCCTTGGTCAAGATAAACAGCTTCCTCTCTGCTTGCCTGCTGCCAGGAAGCTCTAAATAGAGTCTCTGTAGTAGTCTTAAGTTTTTTTTTCTTTTTCTTTTTCTTCTTCTTCTTCTTTTTCTTTTTCTTTTTCTTTTTCTTTTTCTTTTTCTTTTTCTTTTTCTTTTTCTTTTTCTTTTTCTTTTTCTTTTTCTTTTTCTTTTTCTTTTTCTTTTTCTTTTTCTTTTTCTTTTTCTTTTTCTTTTTCTTTTTCTTTTTCTTTTCCTTTTCCTTTTCCTTTTTCTTTTTCTTTTTCTCTTTCTTTTTCTTTTTCTTTTTCTTTTTCTTTTTCTTTTTCTTTTTCTTTTTCTTTTTCTTTTTCTTTTTCTTTTTCTTTTTCTTTTTCTTTTTCTTTTTCTTTTTCTTTTTCTTTTTCTTTTTCTTTTTCTTTTTCTTTTTCTTTTTCTTTTTCTTTTTCTTTTTCTTTTTCTTTTCTTTCATTACTTCACATTGGAGTTGAGTCCTGAACTCTATGCCAGAAAATCTAAACTGTGTTGGAACTGCTGAAAGACCACAAACCTTGCTAAAAGTTCAGGTATTTCAAAGCCCTGAGAACATGTGTTATCATTTACATCACATATTTATTTGTGAGAGAGTAACTGTGCTGATACCTTCTCCCTGTCCCCAGTAAGACCACCTCTGCCCAGTGACATATCATCTGAAGAATACCATTTAGGCTTTGTTGCCACCAAGTCTTTATCAATTCCACCTGTGCTCACCAGTGTCCAGACAGTCTCATGGCATCCAGTCCTCCTGTCACTACAAAGCCATTGGCATTCTAGACTCTACATATGCTGCAGAAAAGGTGAAGAATCAAGCAAAGCACTGTTTTCTATTCTTAAGAAGTCAAAGCAAAACAAGTCCCTCGGTGATTTTTCCAGCCTGGTTCATGAGTCCTGCATCTCAGTGTAATTGAAATGCATCTTTGTGGACCACTCCAGTTGTTTGGGTGGGTGCAAAATAATTTTGAAAGGAGGAAGCTCATCCTGGTTATATGGTAATGTGTGTTGTCCAGAAATATTTTTGGGCAGTTTTCTCTTAAAATTAAACATTTTTCAGTGGGTTTGGAGAAGCCAAGAATGTATCTGGAGAAAGAACCGGCCTTTTTTCTTGTTACTTGGAAAATTGTTACCTCAAAGAGCAATTTGTACAGCAATAAATTGTGGATGACTCCTAGATGATTTCAATAAACAATGGCTGTGCTAAAAACATTCTGGTATTCACAAGAACGTCACAGAGGCAAAGTAATACGTAGAATGTAGTAGCAGTGGCAAATGCAGAGGTACTGGCTTGAGCTGGCCATTATTTCTGGTGGTCCTCAGAGTGAAAGTTGTGCCATCATAGGAGGGGCAACAGGACATGGAAAACATCAGAGAATGTGTCAGCAAGATGAGGAAACAAGGTGGAGTTAGGAGAGACTGAGAGAAAGGAAGGGAAAAGGACTTAGACGCTGGTTAGGGACTGTGAGAGGAGGAGAAGGAGGAATGGATGCAAAGACTGGAATGATGGGAGAGAAGTAGCTGGTGGCAACAGGAGCATCTATGAAAGAAGACATAGGATAAGAAGAGGAAGGAGGAATAGGGACAAAACACTGAATCATTCAAGAGGAAGAAAGTGGGTCATATTATCTCTGACAAAAACAGTTGGGAAATTGGTTCATCAGGAGTCCTCATTTTTTTCTTCCAAAGTTAGTTACTATTAACAAATGTTGCATAATGTTGCACAATGCCCAGATGTATTTGGTTTCTTCCACCCTATTCCTGGCATAAAGTGTTTACTTCATAGTGTGAGAAAGAGCTGCTTTGCTGTTAGCAGATGCCAGGAAAGAATACTAGAAATGGTTCCCCAGGAGAGGGCTGGGGAGTCTGTGTTCTCACCTACATTAGCCTGTGATCTCTGTTAGTACCAGAACCAGGTACTTCTGGGAGGTTTATTTGAATGCTTTTGTTAGGATTTTCATCTACAGATATATTTTCCAGCCAAAAGCTGGTCTTGCTGTTATAGATCATCCTAGTCGGTACAGTATTGCCTGGAGGTGTCCTGCTTTTCATAGACATTTTCAGTCCCACACAATGGTGGAAGACCTGTGGTAAGTTTGCTTGCCATACACTCAGCCCTAGAGCAAGGGTCCTGTGACTGAGTCAGGGTTGTGCTCACACTAAGTGCTCAGAGCACGGGTCTGTAATGTGTAAGTGTTGGAACTGAGATCCCCACCTCTGTTAATCAATCAATCAATCAATCAATCATATTTCCTGCAATATGTGGTTTCCTGCATGTTTCCTGGAATATGTGAGAGTTGGCAGGTAGTTCCTGTAGTGAGGGCTAGAACTGAAACTAGTGGAAGGAGGATTTGACAAAGGACATATGTGTCAGACAGAAGAAATATAAGAAAAATCTCATGGTTTGGAGCTTTTAGTGAATTCTCAAAGGCTCAGTGCAGGTTTTCTTTGTCAAGGCAGGTAATTATCTCCCAAAGCACTCACCAAGTTGCACTATAATAGCACTGCGTTCTGGGGAGAACCCAGGTGAACTTTTTCCTGGGAAGGGGCATAAAAAAGTCTTCCAACATCATGCTTAGATTCAAGGATAGCAACAAACGCTGGTCTTGTGGAGACATTTTACTTTAATTCCACAATATTCTCTAATGTAAACATTGAAACATGTTGAATTAATTTTTTAAAAAAACTTGTAAAATCAGAAAATAGAGCAGCTTCTGATAGGCAGTAGCATTAATTGCCAGGAGCACAAAGAGGCATTTAAACATTGAAGCATTTTGGCAAAAATACAAATGACTTATTTTCCTTCCATGCCCTTGAAAATAGCTTTTCTAAACTCTGAGCTTCCTATGATGCAGGGTTCACCATTAATCACCTTTATGACATCTCATATGTAGGCTGTGGATAAATCCATGGGTCCTAATCAACCACTTTCCTGAGGAAATTGGCCAAATCCTGCCTCTTTGAGGAGGGAGGAGGGGGGGATGAATCACAACAACTTTGCCATTCAGACAAATCTCTTTTCAAGTGCCCTTAAAGCTTTTTTTCATACACAGCGAAGACAGCCACACAGGAAACAATAATAGTTTAATCTCTCAAAAAATTTCCTTCCTGCACTGCAGCAGCCTTTCAGACAGGTAGTCAAAGCACGCCAAAGAAAATGAGCAACAGCAGATGCCAGGGGCAAGCTGTTATGTTAGCCTTTGAGCTCTGTCCCTTTTCCTTCCATGTGAGTAGAGAACAAGAAACTACTCATCCCCCCCTGACTAAGCACCCTCTGAGCAAACCCTACATGTTGCTGTGTATTAATAACACATACAGGCCTGGGGAACTGATAATGGAGAAGAGAAGACACAAAGGGATGGGATCCTGCAAACACTTGCCGTGGTACCTCTACTGTGAATAGCCTTACTGATTCACATCCCAGGCCTACAAAGAGCCTCCCACACATGTCCATACTTACTAGTAAGTATTTGCAAGATTTTTACAAGTTGTCCACTGTGGGATTTTTTTCTTTCCCAGTTTTTATTTCTTCAGCTTGAAATCCTTCTTTTCTTATTGTGGACTGAGGAGAAATTAAAAAAAAAAGTAACCTAGAGCTGGATACGAGTCAGGGGAAGGCATCAGCATACATAGTTTCATTTTTCCTTATGTTTTGTTTGAGCTTTTTTTTTCTTTATATTTTTTTTTGTACACATGTCAGACTCCATTCTGGATTTGTACTGCTGTAGCATGGCACGTTACCATGGGTCCTGAGGTAGAGAAAGAAATGAGACATATCCCCAACCAAAAGCTAGTGCGTGCTTTATCCTTGTAGGCTGGTGCCTGGTATAATTACACTGCCTTGTAATGTGATGATATTATCATTGTTTAAGCCAGATTTCAATCTTTACCCCTCTACAGTACTGTTCAAAGGGGTATTAAATAAAATAGGTAATACTTTGTACACACTTGGCACAGCTAGAACATAGTAGGATAGCAGAAAAAGGGAAGAATGGTGGAAAGAATTTTGCATTATATTTGAAAGGAATTTCACTGCAAACATCATGAAGGAAAATTTGTTTTTCTAATTTTTAATATGAGCTCAATCCTGTTTCTACATACTGATGTTATCAAAGTCTACAATTTGAGTAACACGGGATGGACAAAGTGAAAACTCTGCGTTGAATGCAGGAGTGTGTGTTTTCTTGGTTTAAGGGAAATAAAAACAGACCACTGAATTCTGTTCCCAGATAACATGAGGATCTAAACAGATGAGAAATTCTCAATTTAGAGCATGAGGAAAATCTGAAAGTCCAAGTCAAGCAGTGGAAAGAAGAAAAGAAGAAAAGGCCTTATGAAGCTGTTACAGCTGGGAAAAACCCAACATGCTCCATAAGCCAGCTTCAGTTTGGTCTTCACTGCTGCTACGAGGAAGGCTAAAACACCTCAACTATGCTAGGCCCACTTGCACATCAAATTGTTGAGTTCATGGATTCATTCTGAGTTCAGTGCTGACCAAGTTTCCTCCTCCCTCCTGGTCTCTGGAGGTGTCCGTAGCCCATGAAAGGGGCAAACTCAAGTAATAGCTTTAGACAACCAGCAAGACATAGCCAGAGTATAAAACTTCTCCTCCAGCTCCAAATACTCTGTCCCCAGATCCAGAGATATTTTCCTAGATGTGCAGTGGACAATGTAGAAGGCTGAGGTGAAATTTTCTGCAAGTGGCTGCCACAGGTAGGTGGTGTGACAGGATGGACTTGTAAAACCATGTCTGTAGAAAGCCACGAGACTATGCTATCAAAGTGCTGTGATTTGTCAACAAGATACCACCTGAAAATAGACAGCAAAATCAACCCAGAATGAGGCACAGCATATAACGTGCTAGAAGAAGGCAGTTTCTAGTCTGAGGTTCTTACAGTATAAGAACAGCTGAGATACCAATGGATTTTGAAAAGAGAAAAGTCCATTTCATTGCACCATCAACTTCCTGGGTGCAATTTGGGAAACTTTCATATTCCATATAGTGGCAGAAAGAGGAAAGCCATGCAGGCTGGGAACCTCAAGTACTTTTGCCTACTGCGTAGTTTCTGAGACTTTGGACAGGAGATATCATCTTGTCTGAGAGGTCTTTTTCATTTTTAACAATTTTTTTTTTTTAATTGCAGCTCTGTAGTTACTGCACCACCAGTGTTCAGGGATAGCTCAGGTTGCAAGGCATGTCAAAGTATGACACCTCAAAAACAGAGTGAGGAAAAGTTCTGATGTAAATCAAAGAATTAATACACTGTTGCTAGGAACTTGCATGGCATGGGGCTTGCAACTAGATGATTTTTAATGCCCCTTCCAACATTACTACCCTTCCAGCTATTCTATGATTCCCAAGACACATTCTGAATAGTGGTTAATT
This sequence comes from Phaethornis superciliosus, assembly GCA_023637945.1. Classification (NCBI taxonomy): domain Eukaryota; kingdom Metazoa; phylum Chordata; class Aves; order Apodiformes; family Trochilidae; genus Phaethornis; species Phaethornis superciliosus. The sequence goes on along the minus strand of JAJQWJ010000001.1, from coordinate 106,942,624 downwards.
GCCCTTAGAGACAAAGATTCTTCCTGTTCCTCACTTGATGCAAGGGTGAACCCTTGTCACTGAGTGCAAAACTCACCAGTTCCATGCTGCATTTTCAAGCCAGTTCAATAAGCTTTGCATTTGCTGCTGGAAGAAATGAGTCTTCTTTTTTTTTTTTTTGGCATCAGTATACTTCACAGTGGCTTCACATCTGAGCACTTTTTGCATATATTAATTACGTAATGGCAGCAATGAATTATCTACATTTATTTATTATTTTTGCAGTAATGTGTCTAATTGTACTTCAGTTATGTTATGGAAACAGTATATGCTTATAGTGAAAAACTAGCCCCAAGTCGGTTAACATGAGATGTTTTCCATCAGTACTTTTAATGCTTCCTATTAATAGAACAAAGTGTTATAAAACTATACTTGTTTTTCCTAAGCTGTACTTTCTTCTCTTTATAAAACGTCAACTGTATTTTGCAAAACAATAAGAAGAGACTAAATAGCTATATTGGCCCTGTCATAAAGGAAAACCTTTCCAAAGAGATTGCATTTTCTTCCCAGAAAGAAAATGTCCTGCTGAGTAGGGGCTGGATCCAGTGCCCACAGAAATCAGTGGAAGAACTCCCACTGATGACAGTCGATGTTGGATAAAGTTCCATCTCATTCGCATGTTTAAATGTTGAAAAATGAGTTGCCAAGTTCTAATGACTACAGTCAAAGCCTTCTGTTATATAAGTTACTTACAATAGATTATTACAGCTATTAAGAAAAGCTGATTATTTTTATTAGAAGCATGTTTGTGTTGGTTGCTTTCAAGATGCTCTCAAAGTCTACTCATATCTTTCTTCACTTTGTTTTTTTGAATCTCTGTTTTATAAACAAAACACAAACAAAACCATGATTTCCTGTTGGTTGTTGAAGAAAGACTCTGCTTTATTCTTTACATGGGAAAACGCTTAGTTGCTAAACATGTGTGACAGCACATGGTCTGGTTCAAACATCCTATCAAATTAAAAGCAGATACCATCTCTAATGTTCCAGATGAAGGGCACAGGGCTGGGACAGGCACTCACATGAAATTGCATTGCATCTGAGAGGACAGTGATCAAAGCACTGCACCTCATACAATGAGTGAGAGGTCAATCTGTGTATTATCTGAGCACTAAGTAATAATTATAGAGAATTATTTGATCTTCTGCTAAGGTAAACCTCACAGTTGCGATGCTGATTGAACAGGTTCTTCTGTTTCAGGAAAGTCAACACGTATACTCAGTGCTGTAATGCCCTTACCAGATGCTATTAAAATAACATCCCAGTGCTTCAGAAACTGACATATTTTCTGTCTCCTTTTTTGTTGATCACTCCCTGCTGAGGCTTGTCACATCCTGGCAACATGCAAGACACTTTCTGCTGATATCAGGTGGGCAATCCTAAATTCTCTGTGTATCTGGGTGTGACAAAGCCTGTGTATATGCCCAGATAATAGTATTTGGAAACAAAGTGAATAGACCAGATCTCTGCCTCCGTGTATGTTTGTTTTTTGAAATAGTGAACTTTTGTGAGCTATAACTAGATTTTGCAGATATATTATGGAACAGAAAACTTAAAAATAGAATTCACCTCTACTGTTAACAAGTTCTGACCTTTGCTCACATTTGCTGGGGAAAGTAGCTTATAGTACCAATTAACATGAATTATTAACTTCTGCATTAATAATTAATTTATTAGAGAGCTAAAGGCATCAGTCTTTGCCAGCTAACATTGTTGAAAGAAAATGAAGAAAACAACACAACCTTAATTATAACAGCTTAATGAGGATGTCTGGAAGATCTGACGTGATTCAGTCACTCTAAATGCTCTTTATTTCCTCTCTGAAACCACACTGGGTGCAAAGAATCAGGCAGTTAACTACAGTTCCTGTAGTGCAAGGTTTCTTCCGACTTTCTGAAGAGAGTAAGCCTGCTAAGGAGAGCTCAATTTAGATATTATTAAGAACCGATGAAGGATGCCATCACCTAAACAATATGAATGCTGTCTCTCTTAGTAATGAACCATTCTAGTGGTGTCTGTATTACTAATGGCTCCAATAGGCTACTGAGGAAACTTCTCTGTCTCAGAATTGTGCTGTGTGGTGATTTATTGATTTCACTGGTTCCTTCCTTAGTACTGCCTGAGATGTCTATGTATGTGGGACAGAATGCAGCAGCAACAACAATGAAATACAGTGTAGCTCATCAGGAATCTTCATATAATAGAAAACTGCTGAGTTGTTCCACTACACAGGTGCGTCCCAAGAACCCCATGATCAAATATCAAATATCATGGGCAAATGTATCACATTTCCTGTTAGTGGAACTGGTCATATCTTTCCTCCAATATTGCTGCTCCTGCTGCATCATGTAGAAACTTTCCTGGGATTCCTTGCTGAAACTCTATCTTTGCTAGTTCACACCTTCCCTTTTTGTTTCAACGTTGTTTGTTAACATACATATCTTTTCCTTCCTGAGGTTTGCAGCCACCAACTACAGGACATCACAGCCTGCATAGAAGTGAGGTCACTCAAATATGCTCATATATCCCAGGATTTCGGTTACCCTGATCATCTGGATAAGGCTTCTTTCCATATATTCCTGTCTAAATTCATCTTTCACCATGACTCCTTGCATGCTCTTTGAGAACAGCTCATACTGTCAGATAATTCAAATACAGGAGAAGCAGCCACAAAATCATAGAGTCTTAGAACCATAGAATGGTTTGAGTTGGAAGGGACCTTACACATCACCCAGTTCCAAGCCCCCTGCATGGGCTGGCACAGCACCCAGTAGACCAGGTTGCTCAAATCCCCATACAACCTGGCCTTGAACATTTCCAGGGAGGAAGCAGTCACAACCCCAGTGCCAGTGTCTCACCACCCTCACACTAAAAAAATTCTCCCTAATATCTAATCTAAATTTACACCCTTCTAGTTTAAAGCCATTTCCCCTTGTCCTGTCACTCCATGCTCTTTTAAAAAGTCACTCTCCCCCTTTCTTGTAGCCCCTTCAGGTACTGGAAAGCTGCTATAACATCTCCCTGGAATTTCCTTTTGAACAAGCCCAACTCTGTTGTGTACCACTGCTCCCGTCAGACACTGGAATATTTTTTCTTCAGAAAGAAATGCCTGAAATACAAAAAGTAGGATAAATTCATGACTCACAGCATCTCCATGAACCCTTGTTTTTTTCTTTTGGTTTAAGATGATTCCAGTTTAAAAAACGCTGGACTATGCAATAATACTTATCTTTCTTTTGGGCTTTGACCCACAGACACATCACAAGGGTTTTCTGAGCACATAAGCTGTATTAGAATAAGAAAGACTAAGATGAACATTAAATTAATCAGACAGTGCTCTTGGGGGAAATTGCCACTAATTTCAGATTTTTCATCTCCCAGAAATCAATTATTATTATGTTTATTGATATTGTACTTGTCACTATTTTCAGTATTTTTGCTATGGTGACTGAGAAAGAGGAGAGGGAAGATATAGTAAATCATTCATAGTTTTGTGACCGGACATAGTTATAAATTCTCTAAATGCCCTCAAGAAAGATTTCACAAGTACTTCCCAAGTATGCATAAAATTCTTCAAGAAATAAGTGGAAGGTGCTGATACTTCAGTTTCATAAGTATGAAAATAATGTAACCCCGAAAATAGAATGATGAATATTCTAGAGCAAAATACAACATCAATGGAAATCAAAGGAAATTCACTTCCTAAGAGAGTTATGTCAGGTCCACTGTTGAGGCCATTCATGAATCAGACCAGTTTTAGTTCACGTGGTGACAAGCTCGTGATGCTCTGCACCTCCCTCTACCTCCATGACCACCACAATGGCAGAACACAACAGGAAACCATAGGTTGTATACAGTAGTGTGTTTATGTATATATATATATATATATACAGTGTATATAGTAATGACTATCTGTTATACAACTATCTGTTGTATACAGTGGGTGAGGCTAAGTTGTCTGAACATTTTTCTTTTGAATCATTAAAAATGTCCACTGGAAATTGGTTGGACTTGTTGAGGCAAGCACTCTTTAAAAGGTGTAAAAACCATTAGAATTTGGCGTTTTGAAATGAAGGCTAACTTAATTTATGTTAGTAGGGTTCAAGACAAAGAATGGTTAATGTTACAATATGACAGTCATCTGGTTAAATCAGGATTGCTACTTTGCAAACATTAAGTTCAGCTCTGGAATTTAAGAAGAAATTTGACTTTAATGAGAAACTATTGAAAATATTTGTTACAGACCAATATAAACCACTGTTATGGCAGTCACTGAATACTCTTATAAATCTTGTTAATGAAATCCCAATATTGGAGTCCTCCAATCACAACACAAGAGTCAATGCTTAACCTTTCCCTGGGATACAAGATAACAGCTGCTAAAGCCTGCTGCAAGTGAAGATGCACATCTATTAGATTTAGAAATTGTCATTCAATTAAGCTAACATTTTTTTTGGTTTTAACAACATTAAAAGTGCCCCACTGGCACTGGCAGGCATGTGTTCTTGTTTGTCTATATAATATTCAATTTGGAGCATGCCCATACTACATAACTGAGATGAGAATTAGAGAAGAGATTATCAGCTTGTTACAAATACAGCACAGGATTTTGCTAAAAAGGCATGTCACATGTGGGACCCAGTCTAGTGGCCCTTGCCTAGTACCTCTGCACTGCTTGTTGTGAGCATTGGCATTAGCCTGGGGACTAACAGAACCCTGTCTTCGTAGATGAGTCAACATACCTGAGAAGGACAAGGTTGTTATCAGCTTGGGAGATCAGGAAAAGGTGTGTTTACCTGGCATACTGAACAGAATATTTTAGTTGGAAGGTACCTTCCATGATCATCTAGTCCAACTAACTGATTGTTTCAGGACTGAGCAAATGTTAAAGCCTGTTATTAAAGGGCATTGTCCAAACGCCTATTTATTGCTGACAGGCTTGGGGAATCAACCACCTCTCTAGGAAGCCTGCTCCAGTGCCAGAACACGCTCTTGGTAAGGAAATGCTTCCTAATGTCCAGTCTAGATCATCGCTAGAACAGTTTTGAATGATTCCCATGTGTCCTGTCACTGGATATGTGGAGAAAGGATCAGTGTGTTCCTGTTCTCAGGAAGCAGTAAAGAGCAATGAGGTAACCCCTCACTCTCCCTTTCTCTGAACAAAGCAAACCCAGATTCCTTTGAAGCTCCTCATGGCTCATCTCTTCCAGCCTTCCTCTGGATTCATTCAAGGACTTTCTCACCCTTCTTAAATTTTGGGGCCCAGAACTTCACACAGTACTCAAGGTGAGGCTGAAACAATGCTGAATACAGTGGGATAAACACCTCGTTTGACCAGCTAGTCAAAGCACCAGCAGGTTGCCCTCTGGGCTATCAGGGCACACTTCTGGCTCATACTGAGTTTAGCATCAACTAGCATCTCCAGATCCCTTTCTGCAGGGTAGCTCTCCAGACACTCCTCTCATAATTTATACTTGTTCCTGGTATTACTCTATCCTAGGTGCAGAGTCTGGCATTTGGACTTGTTAAATTTCATCCCATCAATCATAGGCCAATGCTCCAATCTATCTTGATCACTCTGCAAGGCATCTTGTCCCCCAAAAGAGTCAACAACACCTCCCCGTTTAGTATCATCAGTAAACTTGCTAACGTTGCTTTCAAATACTGCATCCAGATCACTGATAAATATGTTGAACAGAACTGTCCCTGGAATTGAACCCTGGGGAATCATGCTGGTGACTGGTCACCAGTCAGATGTGGTCTCATTCACTACAATACTTTGAGCTCAGTCCTTCAGTCAGTCTACCTGAAATCAAGATAAAACTGAACACCATCAAATAAATGGATTTTTGCTTCTCATTGTTGCTTTTGATCTCTTCCTTCAGGTGAAACATAAGTGCTACTTCTTGTTGAAATAAGTATAATTTTTTCTAACTTATTGCTACAGTACTTGCAATGACGTGTTCATTTTCTTCTGGATTATTTTTTTTTGGTTGTTTTTTTGTGCCTTTAACTAAGAAGACAGTCTCTTTTACAAATACTTCACAAAGACACCCTAGGTAGAAAATATATTACCTGAAGTTTTCCTACACTCAGCAAAGAGATACCTCTAAAGGGTGCTGCTAAGATTTGGTGGGCTGAATTACTTCTGTCTCTCTTAATTAGAAAGGAAATATCACACAAGGAAATTCCTAACTTAGACAGCCTTTTGTGGCTCCTGGAAATAATTCCTGTAAGGGAGACTCAGTTTTAAGAAAAATAAGATGTAAAGCTTAGAGACAATGGCTCACTCTGGAGTAAATGTCCCTGCTGTGGAGACATCTGCTACATTTTATAGAGACTATTGTCATTATCACTATGTGTTTTGGGAGGATCTGCCTTGAAACAGGCTCTTGAATAAAGCAATCCATGTAGATTTCATTAAATGGTACTTTACTGATCAAAGGTAAAGTTATATACTTGCTCTTCCTTTTCTCCAGACAGGATTAATTTGTCTGTGAATTATCCAAAGGCTCTGCTACTTCTGCACATATCAGCCATAGGTACACAGGAGAAAGGACAATCTAGACTTATTAAAATTTTTCAAGCCTTGATCTCTGTTCAGATCACCCACAAGGTTCCTCATGACACTGATAAAAGCCCTGAAGGCAAGACTGTTGAAACACATTTTAAAATATGTGCTGAAATACTATAGGTAAAAACTGTTTGGCTAAAACTCTCCTTCCTTTTATTGTCTACTGTGAACCCTGACGGTGCTGTTGGAATAGACTTTGCTTCTGTAGGTAGGTGTTAATCAAATGCCTGAACCTCTAGGCTTCTGATGTGAGACATAGCTTTCCAAAATAGTTATTTATGCATTTCTCTTGAAGGTAATTATTTTTGGGCTTTGACATTTTCTTAAGATGGAAAGTTCTCTTGTTTTCATTTGTAATGTAGACCTGCACTGATGACTAGCCAGCTGTGTAGTTTTAGTTGGCATTACTTAATAAGAGTATACTTCATGAGTCAAACAAATGACTCTTTCTGTCTGCCATCAAATGGAGAACCTCCTTACATTTGTTTTAGAATAGCTGGATCTTGGCTAATTAACACTCCGGACTTGTGCATACAGTGGATAAGGGAGGAATTTAACTTTCGAGTAGATTATGTGAAAACCTGCCAAAGAGTCAGGAACAATTTATGCAGTGTACTTTCAATATAATAAAGCACTGGATGCATTGATCTAACCCTGAGTGCTCAGGGCTCCTCACTGAAACTACTGGCCCTAAAAAAGCGGGGAGGAATTATGTTTAGGAACTTTCTTCCAGTTCTGGTGCAGTTCAAAAATTCATGAGAACTGATCAAGCGTGAATCATATTATCTTCCTTTTCAGATTTCTCTTGAATTCTCCTTGTCCTTTTCAGAATATCTTCTCTTAAGAATAATGCCATCCTATCGTAAACTCTTTGTTAACTGTCCTGACAGAACCTCAGATATTTGTCTTGTAAATACAGGTAAAATAGAAATGAGAAATAGACATAAAATTTTCTGTGTACTATGCCTACATTGAAAGGTTCTGTAGAAAATACTATACTTTTCAAAGACTCTTACAAATTTAAAAGAATAGTATTTTTGCACTTAGGATATAGTATAACTTACCAAGAGGACTTAAACTCTTGCAAATATAAGACAAATTCCCAAGGTCTGTATTAAAGTCTACTCTACTTTTTTTTCCTGCTATGACCCCAAAACATTCAATCGAATATCCCCATGTGAAATGACTGTCCTGAAAAATTCAGTAGGAAAAAGAAATACGCTAGAGAGCAAAGCATTGGAAGATAAATGAATATGGATCAATTTCTGATAAGCCCTGGGGTGAAAAGTATTTCTGCTCACCAGTCATGTGACTGAAGAACTATGTTACCAAAAGCTGCAGTAGGTGTCTTTGGGAAGAAAGCTGAAAGGAATTAAATCACAGGGGAACAAGGACTACTGAGACAAGAAGATAATTATTTGCTTCTGGTGTCTCCAGATCTTGACTTTTAATATCTGTCCACAATGAAAATCAATAGGAGGAAAAAAACAAAATGAAAACAAAACCCAAAACTAAAAGATGAAAGAAAAAAGAAACATATGTGATTGTTATGATCTCCCTTTGTTATGACTTAGCTTGTTGGCTATGCTAGTCTATGTGAGCAGAAAAGCAACTATTATAGTAGGAAACACTGTCTAATCACCTGTCAGTGTTCTGTGTAAAAAAACAATCTCATGGTCCACCTTGGCCATTCTGATACATCTTGTAATATTTACAACATGGTGGTAGGTAGAACCTTAACCATCTAAACAATGATCCATCACAGGACTTCGAATCAGTGCCAGAAGTGGATAACAATTAAAAATTAAACTAAATTATATACCTTTGATGCTGACTAGACACTACTTGTAAAGGTATATATTGTACTGGAGAGAAGAACTGAAAATTCATAGAATATGCTGAATTGGAAGGGTCCCATCAGGATCATTGAGTCCAACCCCTGTCCCTCTGTAGGGCACCCCCAGGTTCACACCATGTGCCTAAGAGCATCATCCAAATGCTTCTTGAACTCAGACAGGCTTGGTGCTGTGACCATTTCCCTGGTGAGCCTATTCCACTGCTCAGCTGCCCTCTGTGTGAAAAACCTTTTCCTAATATCTGACCTAAACCTCCCCTGATCCAGCTTCCTGAGTCCTGTCTTTGGTCACAGGAGTGAAGAAAACCCATCTCTTCCCCTCATGAGAAAGCCATAGACTGCTCTGACATCACCCCTCAGCCTCCTTTTCTCCAAACTGAACAACCCAAGTGACCCTAGCTGCTCCTCATAAGTCATCACTTCTGGACCCTTAACTATCCTTCTTGTTCTCCTTTGGATGCTCTCCAACAGCATGATATGTTTCCTTTACTGCGATGCCCAGAACTGCACACAGTACTCCAGGTGAGGCTGTACCGGTGCAGAGCAGAGTGGGACAATCACCTCCCCTGACTGCCTGGTGATGTTGTGCTTGATGCACCCCAGGACACAGTTGGACCCCCTGGCTGCCAGGGCACACTGCTGGCTCATGTTAAGTTTGCCATCAGTCAGAACACCCAGGTTCTCCCTGCTCTCCAGCCACTCATTCCCCAGTCTGTACTTGGCACCAGGGTTGCCCTCTCCTAGTTGCAGAAGTTGGCACTTGCCCTTTTTAAACTTCATGAGCTTGGTGAGTGCCCATCTCTCTAACCTGCTGAGGTCTCCCTGCAGGCCCTGCCTGCCCTCAAGGGAGTCGACCGCTCCTCCGAATTCTGTGTCACCTGCAAACCTGCTTAAAATTCCTTCCAGTTCTGTGTCCAAATCATTGATAAAGATGTTGAAGAGGACTCGGCCAAGGCAGGAGCCCTGCGGGACTCCACTAGTGACTGCTTGCCAGCCTGATGTTGCCCCATTCACTGTCACTCTTTGTGCTCAACCTGTGAGCCAGTTGCTCAACCATCGTATAGCATAGTTGTCCAGCTGGACATTTTATCCAGGAGTATACTATGAGACAGATTATTAAAAGCTTTCCTGAAGTTTTAATCCACAAAATAGGAACACTAGTTAAGCTTTGTGTAGGCCATTTGTCTTGGAGTGTTATGGAGGAAAAAGGAAGAGATTTTCTTCCATATTGCAACAATAATAGGGAATAATGAAAATTCCAGACCTGAAAATTATTTTGTTCAGTCATCACAATGTCCAAGGTTGCTTGCTCATAAAGGTCTCAGAGATCAGAACGAGTGTTTGAAGAATCCAGTGTATTTTTTTCCTTGATTAAGGTCTGAGCAGAGAATAAACAATTAAGAAGAACAGAGAAGGAAAGGCTGTCTGTTTGGGCAGAACAGAATATTGTGCCAGCCAAGCACAAGGAAAAAACAAACATTTTCATTTACATTTTCTTTGCAGAAACTAACTCCATGTAAAGAGCTGTTATGCAATCACCTGATGACAAGCCACATCTGAGTTTCTGAAAAATTCCCAACAAACTAAGGACATATAAAGGGATAATGAGGCCCTAGAGAAGATGTTTAAATTAAGAAAGCCCAGTTAGAGCAGGTAGAAAGATTGTAGGGGTAAATCACCATTTTTGGTGAGAAGACAAGTTTCTCAAAGGTTGGGAAAGAAGCAAAATGAGAGACCTTTTCTGATCTTTGCCTTGTGGAGGAAGAGCCAACATGTGCTTATTATGGAGGGAAGCTCTCTTGGTGCCCTAGTGCAGGGTTAGTGGTGGTGGCGGCAGGCGGGCAGGCAGGTGGGTTCATTTTTCTGGTTTCTTCAGCATCCACTTTCCACTGGACACTTCCTGATGGGATGGGTATGCAGGGCAGGAGGGACCTCCTGCACTGTGGACAGGCCAGGGCTGGTGGCTGTGGGCCAGCTCCACTCTGAGGCACAGCCACAGCAAAAGACACCGTGGTAGAAGGAACACACAGAGCAAAATCTGAGCATTCTGATCTGCTTTGGCATGTGGGTGAATCAGAGAGAGAAGTAAAGTGGTGATACAAGTCGAAAGTTGGACTGGTGGTTGTGAGGAAAAAAATCAGAAAGGGAGAAGTATGTGAAAGAGTGGAACAGATCCAGGTGTCACTGGTACACACTAACCCAAAACCATCTTACTGACAGGAGTGAACAGTGTTTGGGCAGAGGAAGTAGAAATATTTTGAGATATTTCTGTATGGAAGAGAATTGAATTCCCCTTATGAGGTGGATGGAGACACAATAGAAGTGTGTTTTGTATGATCTATCCCCTCATATTAATTCATGAGCTAAATATTGAGAACTCTGATTTAGTATTCTTGTCACTGTGAGGCTGAGGAACACTCTTCTAATGGCTCCACTGGAGTGAGGACAGATCTTTATCCAAAATTTCTTCATTAAGTGTTATAAGATTTGGCATCTCCAGTGGAAATGTAAAGGATTTTGAAAGTAAATTTTCTTTTACATCAGGAGCTTTTCTAGATATAATCTCAGCACAGACATAATTCTGTAGTAGGTGCAAAAAGGGAGCTAAATGGACTTACCTAGAAAAATCTAGACCCATTCTACCACCCATAGCAGCTCAAGTACTCTTCATTCTAGTCTTAGTTCAAATCTCCTTGGAGAGTGGGGTCACCTTTCTAAATGACTCCTCATAGCAAACTACCAAATTCCTTCACCCACTACACACTGCCAGGCTGTGCTTTTATGCACTTTTTCCAATACCTGCCCCAGCTTTCACACCCACCCACATGTGTCTGGGATGCCTGTAGAGCAGAAAACCAGCTGCATGTCAATACTACAGTCACACACACTCTCTTTCCCTTTCTGGCTCTGGTATCTTTATTGAATTTTCATTTGTCATTATGAGGGAATCATTCAGCACAGCAAAGGTGCCATTTAGACGTGACAATATTCATCCAAAGCTTCTTGAAATCTTAATTTATTGCTTGTTAAACACATCAGCTCTGGTATCAGGAACACTCTTGATGAGGCAGTACTGACTCTCGCTCACAGAAGGATGGTGTAGGAATCAGAACTGGGAACCATGAAAATGTAAAAGCCCATGAACCTCATCTCCTGGGCATGGAAGGGGATGTGCATGGGGACTGGGTGTAAAAAAGTAGTGAGTCCCACTGGTAGATTTCAAATCTGTTTCTAGTGTAATGACATAGCTGAATCCAGAACCAAGGAACTATGGAAGGGAGTCCACCTCTAGCCAAAGTATTAACTTGAAGTCACAGCAATATCCAAGAATTAGGACAGTTAGGACTGCCCAATAGTAACTGTTTTGACACTCTGGGGTTACTGTTCTCATGCATTTGGCACAAAACAGTATGCCAAGTATTAGCACAGTATTTCATGAGAGTCTCAAGATTTCTTTGGATACTCTCTCTTAAAAGTATGATGCATTTTTCCTTTTTTTTTTTTTTTCTTTTTTTCTGAGACAGAGATACTGGAGTTGAACAAAGGTTCTTGAAGCTCATCACTTTTGGAAAAAGAACAAATCACATGTAAGTTCTGCAGGTAGAAACCTTGTCTGAGAGGGACTGCTGCTGTATTTGATGTATGGATGCTACTTGACAGTAGTGGCCAGGGTGGTGAGTAAAGGACATTTATCAATTCCAGCTCCCACCTGTGGTGGCTACCAAAGAATGGAGGAAACCACCCCTTTGAGTTTACTTAACCATTTCTGTGTCATATAGCTTCAGAGCTGTGCTGATGCTTCTTGGTTTGGTTTGGATTTGTGTCTACTTTTTATTAGTTTCCTCTTTTTTGATTTACAAAATGGAGATAAGGGGACGTTGGTTTAGAGTACTATGAGATTGGCACAGGGGACAGTCATTCCCTATGTTTTACTTTTGATTTTGTTTCACTTGGAAATGCAAGAGACATTAGAAACGTTTATGAGAGTTTATTTATATTCATCAGCAATAATATGGAATTGATTATAAACAAAAATAAAGCTGTTAGTTCAGGCTGAAAAATACAAAAATACAAGCTAAAGGCAAACCCACTGAAAAATAAATTGGTTTTAATATCCACTTATTAAATAAAAAAGACTGCTGTTGACAACATATGTGGTTTGTTTTTCTTATTCTAAGAGGTGACTTTACCTTGACAACCTCTTTAGCTTCAGAAATCATTATTGAAATTAAAAGGAACGACATGCTTTAAGAAAGTGTGCTGTAATGCACTGCTTTTCATCATAAGTTTTTAGCTCTACAGTTAGTTTGTCTTGCACTTCACAACCCCCTGCTTGACACCTGAACTGTAGCAAAAGTGTTTGAGTTTACAGTGCCCTGTTCCCTAGCCAGAGGTTACTGCTGCCACAAGGTTGCTTGCCTGAGTCAAAAAAACCATTACCTTTGTGACACTTCTTCACACTAGATATTTCCTTCTAATGACCATTTACAGTTTTCTTTTTAAAGCATGTGTCTGTTTCTCTATTCCTTTCAAAAAGACCTTCGCATCGTTCTGGGGTCGGTACACAAATATGGAACCTTTGCTTCTTTGGATGCTTGAAAATCCTTCAGGTGATTGCTTTCTCTGCTCCAGAGATCTCCTAATTTGGGCTTCACACACACACACACACAGTCATACACTGATCCTAATCTTCACTGTCATAAATTTTAACTTAGTTTAACATACTGAGTTGTCACCATTTGATTTTCTAGGTCAAGGAGTTCAATCTCCTTTAATCACTGTGTCCATAGCTCTCCATTACTTTCAAAGAGCTCTTCTGTGCAATTTAAACTGCACAGTTTAAGTTGCAAGTTACAATCTTTGCTTCAGCTTCCAGTGTTGTTTTGGTTGAACTTATTAAAAGTTTCTGCTTGGGGCTATAAGGAGCCTTCTTCGGCCAATCTATGGTACGTTTGATGCTGTCTAAATATTTGCAGTGTTTATGAAGGCATCCTATGCTTCTAATAGGAAAATGGATAACAGTTTTCAATAAATGCTATTAAATATTTTTTTTTTCTTTCCAGAATTCTCCTCTAAGCACCTCTGATAATCCCCTGGGCTTTTTGGCTCTCTGAAGCAAAGACGTGGTGAGCAAAAATAGGCTCTTCCAAACGCACTAGATACAGTGATATTCCAAGCAGTCTGAAATGGAGTGACTTGGGCACTAGAAGAAATCTAGCTGAATTTCACTCTGCTCTTTCTGGCTTACAGGCAAGCCCTGGTAAATCAGGCAACTTGTCAAGAGGGTCTTGCTGAATAATATCACATTTAGTTCATGCTGAGTTTAATGGTCTGGGGCCTAGATCTGCATCAGCATGACCGAACCTGAAACTGGCATCTTCAGAGTCTTCAATGTACTGTGAACTGCCCACATACCAAGAGTAATGTGCCACCCATTCCTTGAAGCTAAATGTAAGGTCAAAGAGGTCTTTTCTGTACATCAAGGTCAGTTTGTGTGTGCAGCCAAGCAGGCAATATGAGTTCATGTAGAAAAAGGGGTTTCCATGTCTTTGTATGGCTTTTATAAGAGCTACTTACACTAGACACTATTTAGTGGGAGAGGGACCGAGACCTTCTTGATCTGATTTTACTCCATAAGAGTTTTGTAAAGCAGCATGTTGAGGAGAAGGAAGGGCTTCACACACATAATGCTGTATTAGTCTTTTGTGGGAACTAATCATCATTACAGATACATGTGAGGTTTATTTTTTAGATCTTCTATTTAGAATGTGTAACCTTCTATTTTAACTGTCAAAACCAGAACACCCAGGTGAATTGTATAAATTTCATTGAAAATCAAAAAAGAATCCCAAAAAAATCGTAGGATGAAGGCTGTGGAAGAAAACAGCTGAATTCTGAGTGCTGTTAGGTGATCTAGACTTCCAATTTTAAATACAAGTCAGACAACAAAATGCATGATATAATTTTCCAGCTGTCCAGCCATATAATTCTAAAATAATGTTTTCGTCATTTTTAACTAGCATGATACCCTGGAATTTAGAATACAAATAAAATTTTTGTGATATGGAGTCCAAACCCCACACATAACAGCACCGTATATCTTCATTAACAAGAAACATTTCTATTGATTTCATTTTGTAATGTTTCATATTACACATAACAAATATGTACGGTCACCTAAATGAATTATTGCAATTCAATTTGGAATGATTGCATAAGGCTATTGTATTATCTCTAGGATGCCTTAGTCTCTGGGTGTCAAAACTGTTTTTATTTAATGGAATAACATGGGAAAGTTAATCACAGTAGGTTAACCTCTATAGGATTCAAGGTCACAAACACTCAGTCTCAGCTGTAAATGGGGAGCTTGCATGATTTGTTTACTTACATTTTTTTACTTGGAAAATATATTTATGCTAGAGAAAAAGATTATGTGGGAATTCTTAAGAGACAGTCCTTGCAAAAGTCTTAGTGGGCTTTCCAGAAGAAAGATCCCGCAAGGCTATTACTGTTAAATGAGAAGAAGCTGTACCACTTTCAAGTTTTTCCCAAAAAATCTCATAATTTTGGCATCTGTGTGAGATTTTAGATCATGTAGGTAATGAAACAATTTTTTTTTTTTTTTTTATTAAGAGAAGACTGTGTTATAGTAAGATTGCAACATATGATGCTACTATACTAATTGTTTCTCCAGCCATTGGCTTTTTCTCCTTTTTCTCCTTTGTCCTGCTTACTTTGTCTACTTTGTCTCTCAAGACAGGCTAATGTTTTGAATTCATTGAGTCAGAAATTGCTTTTTGTCTCCATGTGGCTGCACTGTGCTTAGTTCAGCCTGCTTAAGTAGAGTATGCTAAGGTTGCTGGAAAAGAAAGCTGAGTGAGCAACTGAGTAACAAGTTGACTCTGTGTGCAACAGGAGTAAAATAGTTCCACAAAATAAATTAGTTGCCCACTAGGAGGGCCTTAAGAAATAAATCTGATCTACTAATTTTTTTGGAGGGCATGTCACTGTGCCTGTCAAACACTGTGCTTCTTAGTAACAGAAGGGGCAAGAAACCAAAAGATCATCTGAAAGCCTACAAACTGAAACAAATGTCTGCAAAGTGCCTTCTCCACAGAATCATCCTTTTGGCTTTTTGTACTCTTGGGTAGACAGTGGATGAAAAGGATCATGCAAAGAAGTTGCTGTTTGTTCTACATAACAATTTATTTCAGGGAGATCATTTCCCACCTCCCTATCTCTAAATTTAGCTTCGCTCCATAGAACATCATCACCATCATATTGAGTTAGAGAAAAGTTTCCTCTTAGGTTGGTATTTTGTCTTTGAGAGCAACAAGTAGTGGACACTTATGGAAGCACATCAGAGGGAGAAGACAGATAGGGCAATGCTTCCTTGGCTAATATATCCTCCCATCATCAGGGATCATCCTGGCCATCCGTCCCCCATTCCAGTCCAACCAGCTGGGGTTGTCTTGTTCTGCACAGAGTTTGTTGATCAGAAACCAATAACCTGCATCTTGTTCAGACTCAGGTGCTGTCTCTGCCAAATCTGCAGCTGCAGTGCAGTTTCCTCTCTCCAAAGCCACAGAGTTTTGGGTAACCATCAATACTGAGTCCTCAGCTGATGACAATAAATAGACATGGAATCCCTGAGCTCTCTTGCAAACAAAAAGGAGCTGCCACATGTCACTGTCATGCTACAAATGATTTCCGTTCACCCAGAGGTTTGACTGAATTTCAATCACAGACTTAAAGAGTCAGCCTTCATTTACTCAGGGGAATGGGGATATTTTCAGTGGTCAGCAAAAGGAAGGCCTAGACTGTTCATTAATATTTTAAAAAGCCAAACACCAAAATGACATAATGAATGATGTATTGTCTCCACTGTCTCTACATTAAGACAAAGCAATCAGGAGGTTTCTAGCTGAGGTTTGGTCAAAGGAAAGTTCCCTCAGATGCCAGCAGTGCTTCTGTGATCACATTTCTTTCCCATAAAGCTAGTGACCAGATCTTCCTCTGATTTTCTTCACTTCTGCTGCCTCAGAGCCATTGTTTCTCTGCCTAGACTCCTAAACTCTCAGAGGTTATCAGCCCTGACTCTAGAGAACAGAAGTTGTTTTCACTGACAAAGCTGTGATTTTTTTGGATTAGATCTTTCACATAGAATAGTAAATAAAAAAATACTTTCTCATCCAGAAACTTGCACACCCTGCAAGCCCAATCCCTCTAGGTATGACCTGGTCCTTAACCGGTGTTACTAGTGTAAAGGGTGCCAACCCAGTGTCCTGGTACTGTTGCTACACATTAGGCAATGCTTGTATTACTCAACACCCTTTTACTTGCACGGTGACTTCTATAGCCTATAAATCCAGATACCTTGAGTACTGTGTGCAGTTTTGGGCTCCACAGTATAGAAAACACAACAAGCTGTTGGATAGCATCCAAAGGAGAATAACAAGGATGGTGAAGGGTCTGGAAAGGATGACTTATGAGGAGTAGCTGGGGTCACTTGGATTGTTCAGTTTGAAGAAAAGAGGTTGATGTGTAGAGGAGTCTACACTACCCTGTGGAGGAGCCTCCACTACCACTACCTCCACTGTTGTAATGCTGAGGTGTGTATGGTGTGATTTCACCGCAGCATTCTGGAGGACCTTCTCCACCGCCCTTGTTCCCTGGGTGTGCCCTGCGTTGTATGAGAAACCTCTGCTATAATTAGAGTTATCATTTTGGTCTCAAGTTTAAAAACTAATCTGTACCTCAGCCAGAAATTTATCAAAGGGTTCATCTACAGTGGAGTGAAAAACTTTTTGACTATCTGTTGGTACTAGTCACTGTAATGACTGAATTTTGTCTAAAAAATTATATATTAATGGACTTAATTACACAGCTTTCAGGCAGTGTGTTATGGAAAGACTATTTTCTTCTACTTAAGACTGCAAATGCATGTTTGATATTCAGACAGACCAGCTAGATTTTAGGTGTTTGGTGATGAGGGCCACTGCTCTGAAAATATTTGCTGGGGAGACAGAGTCTTTGGAAGCAAAAAGTGGGTATAATGAGCATCTCATTGTTTCCTTAGATGTAGAGAGGCAGTGAGCACTTCATAGTACTAAAAGTCACACCTTGTCAGTAAAACCACAGGCAGAAGTGAAATAGAGTAAGAAGGAACATTTTTTATGAAAAGTGATACCGGAAGTTTCCTTGTTAGGGGAAAACAACATTGTGAATGGATACAAATGGGCTGAATTGAATCAAATTGTTTTCGTAGTGATACAAGTTTTTTAAACAACAGTGGCATAAATCAGAAAAGCAATGGAAAGGTCAGCACCAGGTGGAGATCCAATGTTGAGAGCAAACTAATAGAGGAGGGGTTTAACTTTAGTCTTCCCAGAAAATCCAAGTCTAAATTTGTAATTAAGGGCTTATTTTTAATTTTTTCTTGTAAAATGCCAACATAGTCTGTTCCTATCTGTTGGGAGATTTATCCTAAACCACTTTTATGTCCTTACTGGAAGTGTGCATAAGTAGAAAGGAAGGTAAACTAGCATCTCATTATTATAATTGACCCACAAATAATAAGTCTCCTCTGTGTGCATGTATAGCACACAAAAAACAAAAAAAAACCCAAACACACACAGCAAACTTATTAGGGAATGCATCAGTTATCTGCGGATATACATTTCTCAATGACAACAACTTGCACTGCAGCTCATTTAGACATAAAATTTCTCATCCTCTAAATTTTTTGCATAATGACTGTGAAGTTTGGAAGCAGACTGGCTAAGACTTTTCCTTACTGGTGAATTGCTCATATCTTTGACTGGAAGAAAGTTCCACTGAGTTCAGAGGTTTGGATCAGACTCATCTGTGGTCTGGAAGTCCCTGTCTACTTGGACCACATGAATTTGTGTCCATTAATTTAATCTGCATCCATCTTCTTTAAAAAAAAAAAAAAAAAAAAAAAAAGCCAAAAATCCCAATGATTTTTGTTTGAAGAGGCTAAGGAATGATGACTTTCCAATGAAAGCATTACTAAAATGCATGGATCTTGTACTTTTCTATAGAATTCACTGGAGCATGATACTGTGTGTTGACATAATAAGCATTCTTCCTCATACTGAAAACCCAAGCCAGAACTGCAAATAACTTCCTTCATAGCAATGCAATCTATGTTGAATCTATGTTCTGTTTTTTTTTTGGTTTTTTTTTTTTTTTTTTTTTTTTTTTGCAGACTGCTTCCTCTGGTTTCATTCTGTCCCCCCATGTTTATTATCACTGTTGATCATAGATTCTTCTAACCTCCTCCATCCCTCCCCATCTTGCTCCATCTCTGTGTCCACAACTTCTAGCTTCTCTAGAGAAATATGGCTTACTGACTGACGTGCTGACTTCCCAAACATAATCACTTTCTCATCAAGCCCAAAGAGGAAGCACTGTGTTAAAACCTTATCTCTAGGAAAAACAAACCAGTGTGGTCAGAGTCAGGAGGCCTTGGAGATGTTATGATATGTCACTTCTATGTATCCCTTCCAAGCAACTTGCAGTGCTATATAGCTTTGCATTGGACCATCACTTCCTAGAATCTAAAAACTGTTTAAGGCTTTTCTTTTTCTTGGACAGATTCTTTCATCTCAAACCTCCCATGAGAGCAGTGAGGCAGAATGGTAGAATCCAGATTATTGTATAATTTGCTAGGATGGAGTTTATAAATTATGTTTGCAAAGTATCCAATATTCCTGTATTAATTGCTAAAGATTAAGCTCTGTCTCCAGGAAAATAATCAGCACAATTTTACTTAATCTGAGTGGGTCAGGGTCTCCCTTCCTTGAGTATTAAGCCTCAGAGACAGGTAAATGCTAATGGGTTCTTCTTAGAATGGAAGTTTCAAAAAGGCAGTCTAGTCAGGATTCCCTTTAGGGTCTTTGCAGTACAATCATGTCCTTTTCACAGAGCAGTTTTATAACAAGTTTCACTCACCATATCTAAACAGAAATTCTGCCCTACCTTAAGGTGCTACCTTACCTCTGTTTCAAATGTTGTATGATCAGTTCCATGATTTTTGTTTTAATCATGGAATTGTCCATTGCAGTCCTATTACTTTTTCCATGGGTTAAGAAGAAAGAACAGTGTGAAATTTCAGTAGATGGAAAGATGGATATCTTTGTGCCAATGTATTTTCAGAAACTAATGAGAAATCTTCATAGGGAGGATAAATTGACCAATTAGTAAACATAATGCATAGAACACTTTTTATTATTGCAGATGCTGTAATCTGACGGGAACTTCTACATCTCAAAAAAGAAACATGATGGAGTTCTAATTATACTGCAATTGGAGGAGCTGATAAATGAAACTGTCTATCCCCAAAATATGCAGAGTATCTAACAGGCATCTGATCCTGTATTTCAAATCAATAGGTTTTAATATTTCACTAGCAATCATACATTTGAAAATCGATGCTGTCAGGGTTGGTAATGCTCTCCTATAGAAGAGATAGTTGCAAGTCAAGGAGGTTGAAAGCAAATATTCATGGATGAACTAAAAAAAAAGTTTTTTAAAAGGTCTCGTCTTGTTTAAAGAAGTGAAAACTGTTTTATGTAGCAACTTTAAAACCTGAGGTCTTTGGTTTTTCTATCGTGTAGAGGAAAGTGGAGCCATTGAAGAACATATGGGAAAATGCAAGAAGTGCTGTTAAATATTTTTTGTAACTTACCCTAGGTAGACCTCAATGGAAAGCATCTGTTCAGATCATATTGACATTTATTGGACAAAACCCACCCTTGCTATGGATCTTCAAAACTTGTACTGAGCAGCACATGCCCACACAGTGTAAAACTTCATTGTGAAACCTTGCTGTGTGTTGTAAAACAGGTGATGTACCAAGGGTCCCTAAATCTGAACCTTTCTTCAGTCCAGCCTTGTTATAGCATCAGGTATGTTTTTGATGAAGTGATTTTCTCTCCACAGCCCTTCCTCCTTTAGTGTGCTCCTCCCATAACTATACAAGAGTTCGACTTCAACAAGATGAGATGTTTAGTTTGTTTAGTTTGTTTAGACGAGCATTGATATGTCTTGAGGGGCTGATCCCACACATTATTCCATCAGCCCAAAGCAAAGCTTACTGTTATGTTTTGTTGACCTCTGGCGCTAGCATGCCCCGAAGAGTGGAAAGGATTTGTTTCTGAGTGCAGATTATCTTGCCAGTGAGCCTGAAACTGAAAGAGTGCCTTTTTCACATGTTTTGGAAGAAAGTGGTGGTCACAGTAGGAGACCTAGCATGACACTAAAAAAGAATGCTGCAAAAGTACAGAGTCTAGAAAGCTGAGAACTGTATTACAGTAGGTGCTCCAGTTACTTAGATTTCTTAAACAGCAAATTCTGGATTATTGCAATTCCTCAGAGAGGCAATAACTCACATATGTGTCAGTCTTATCTTCAAATCTTGAACTCTCTGAAAATTCTTCCCAGAGAGCAAAGACAAGCTTGATTTCTTGACTTCAAAGAGACTGAATGTCAGTTTCTAATGGTAAAGCCAAAGCTGAGAGAAGTTTTGTTTGGTAATATTTCTTCAATAGGTGTTCTATGGTCACTGCTGTTCCTTGGACTTAATTTTTTTTTTAATATTTTCTTTTTCTGTAATGTTCAAGAAAGATACTAAAAAGGACAACTGAACAATTATCCACCCCTCTGCTAACTGAAGCAAAAATAACCAGTCTTTCTTAACCTAAACAGAGAACACAGAAAGGGTTCATGGAAGAATATTGTAAATTTTTCCATTTCACTAGAACAGAAGTCAGATTTCCCTAACTGCAAATTATTCCTAGTTCAAGAAATTGCATTTTATGGGTTTCTAATAGTTTTTGCATTAGAGTTAATCTAAACTTTACCC
This sequence comes from Phaethornis superciliosus, assembly GCA_023637945.1. NCBI lineage: Eukaryota > Metazoa > Chordata > Aves > Apodiformes > Trochilidae > Phaethornis > Phaethornis superciliosus. The sequence continues at coordinate 106,921,267 of JAJQWJ010000001.1, read as the reverse complement.
TCCATCAGACTTCTCTATTAGAGGTAGCATGCATGTACTTAGCCTCATTTGGGACTATCTTGCAGTCCGTTCTGTTCTGTTCCTCACATTCCAGGTTTTTTAGGGATTGTAATGTGAAGCAAAACCCAGGGCAAGAAGAGTGATTTAAAAAATCTTACTTTGTAGTAAGAGGTTTTATGAACTTGCACCCTCGTTTTCCCAAATGAGCGTCACTGATTTTTTCTCTCCTGGTCAGAAAAAAAGGCAGCTTATAGTTACAATTCTAAAAGATGCATATCCCACCCAGGGCCTGCCAGTGGCCATGAACAATATTTTGTGTTTTTTTCATGTCTATGAAGTTTAGAATAATTGTGCTGATGTGGCTCTTGCAGCAATATCATCACAGGGCTAATATTAACCCTGCTCTCAGTCAAAGTAAAGTAAAAAGTTAAAAGACAGTAAATAAGTTTGGTCTTTTCCTTGTTTTCCTTCACTTGCTGCATTTCATGGTCTTAATTTCCTTCTAAGCTCCTGAGTCTTCTGTTTAGCCTGAAAACTTTAAGACTCCTCTGCAGCTACCTGGTGACTGTGGTCTGCTAGTCAATGGGTAGCATAAGTATATTAATGGACATGTGGCACTTTCCCATTAATATGTACATTAACAACAGGACCTATTTGTATCCTTGTAGAAAGATATGTTTCTCTCAATGATTTTTGGCATTGTTACACTCTGTTTCCACTTGCAGAGATGCAGGGAAGGAAAAAATCAGCCCTTGTCTACTGCTGAGTGCTCACTCTCTGTTAGGCAGCATAAATAGAGGTTTAATGCTATTGCTGATCCTAAAGATGGGGACTGCAAAGCACAGTTCACTGAATGATGGAGAGCTGCAGGATTAAGGCAAATAAAGGGAAGACTATGTCAAGAAAATTATGACTTGAATGTCATCTATCCTGCTGTGTGATGACTACTGCTTTTGGGCCTCATTCACTCATTAAGTTAAAAGTTAAGAGAATGCCTATGCTGGTAAACTGTTAAGTGGGTCCCTGACACTTAAATACAATTATTCACACTTACAAATAGTGAATCTTATTACTGGCATGATTTAAAGTCTGTGCATTAGCTGCTTCCCAGGAAATTTCCAGCCACAACTCAGGGTTACCATGGGAAGGGCAACGATTCTACATCCTAGTAGACAACGGGGATATGCCCTGTCTGCACTGCCTTTCTGGTACAGTCTCCAGCACCCCCCAACAGGCCTGTTCATCTCTTCACATCCCTCCCATTAATGTCCTCACACACTGTTTAACAAAATCTTGTTTCCATGTTACAGAAGAACCACTCGTTAATTTGAGGGCCTAAAATGGAAAAAAAAAAGAGAAAAAAAAAAGAAAAAAAAGAAAAAAGAAGGAAAAAGAAAAAAAGACAAAAAAAAAAAAAAAGAAAAAAGGAAAAAAAAAAGGGACAAATATCACAGTGACTGGACACTGTGGTGTGGACACACTGTTCTGGTAATAGTAACCGTATGGCTGTGCCTCGTGAAGGGTGGGAGGGTGGAGGATGGAAGAAGGACTGATCTCTGCCTGGGTTTGCTTTGTTTTTGTATAATGAGGTTAGCTAAAAGGTGGCTAAAAGAGCTTCACCTGACATGGCTGTGACACAAAGAAAACAACAGTAACCTATATGTACAGGACAGAAGTAGAAGTCTTTCAAAGTCACTCCTCTTCTCTTTATTATCTTCAATCTGACAGAATGAATTAATCTGCTTTGAAGATGAGGTCCAGAACATGAAGGAAATTGAGATTATAACTCAGTCAAAAATTTTGCCAGAAATGTTTTAGGTCTTTCCTGGTGGTGTTTCTCCTCGCATGTACTAGAGTGACACCTGCCTTTCCACAGGCACACTGGGTCAAGATCTCTCACCTTGTGTCTTTTCTCATTGACAAACTCCTAATTCTGATCAGAAATTCTTGTTGGTCCTTATTTATTTTCATTTTAATTTAGTTCGCAACTCTGATCACTGAATTTCATCCTAACACAGGTACTACCAAGATATCAAGTTCTCCCTCAAGGATATTTTAATCCTCCAACCTTTACCTTAATAGCAAACATGCTATACTTTTCACCAGTCATTAATGAGTAGTAGAGAAGATTGTCCCAAGATGGATCCTTGTTACAGCCCTAGTAACCTTGCAGTGATCCAAACACTCCTCTTTCACTGGAGTTTATTATCATCTCGCTTTAATAGTTTCTTGTGTTTCTCTGAAAGTCTTTATCTGCTCCTATTACCTAAAAAACACCAAAGCAAATGTTCTACCAAAATTTGTATAGATTCAGCAGATTTTATGGATCTAAAATTTAATAGATCGGCCATCACATTATGTGAAAGATATTAGATTAGTCTGGAATGATTATCTTTTCAAATATCATGTTGATTTAATAGCATTTTCTATTCCAAGTTTTAATTTCTCTTTTCTTCAAAACTTGCTTTAAAGCTCTACCTTTTATGCAAGTCAGACTAATAAAAGCAGAGTTATCTAGGTTAGAACAGGGAAACTCAAGTGATACATTTGTTATTTTCTGAAGGTTTGCTATGATCACTGGGAGACTTATTAAATACCCTTCCTAGCAATGTCCATCTTTTCCCAATTTCATCTGCATCTTCTTGCTGCATTCTGGGATGGACATTGCAATGTCTTCAGTTGGAAGACATGAAGGTCTTTGTATCTTTCTTTCATCTCAAAGGATGGACTTTTCTTCTCCTGTACATTAATTCTCATTCTCTATCCTTTTTTCCCCCAGTATTCTGTATTCAATGTTCACTACTGAGTATGAGGCAAATTATTCTTTTAATATTTTTTAGTTTATCTGCATGAGTTTTAATCCTTAAACCATGCTCAACACTGCAACTGGCTCTGCTTCTGTCCTCACCACCTTTCACTTTTATTCATGTAACTGAAGAAAGTTTTGCTGTTCTCCTTTCCTTCACAAAATTCAACTAAACTTGGATTTTCGCAACATTGTCTTTGTCCCTGTTCTTCCTGACCTCCAGAATGCAGTTGTCTGTGCTTCAGTCTCTCTCTTTTTTTTTTTTTTCCAGTCTTTTTTTTTTCTCTTTTTCTCTTCATTTTTTCAGTGAAACAGCTACATCCTGAGTTGGGCTCTTTGCTTGAAATTTTCATTGTAATCCCCTTGCAAAGGGAAGATGGTTATCTTTCTCTGCCTTTTTACTGCTCACTCTGCATATATGATAAGTCATGTCTGTCAGTTTTATAATGATACAATAGAAAACAACTATTTTCCAAAAACAAAGCATAATCCTTATGAGCATGTTCACCTCATAAATTTCTTTCTCAAGTGCTGACATTGGCATCTATGCTTAAAGTTATGAGAATATGTTATTTCAGGCGGCTAAGGCAATGATATACATACCTATAATATGGGGACAGATAGATGTCCAAGCAAATCTGAGTTGAAAACTTTAGAGAACGAATTAAGGAGTCAGATTCAATTTTCAATTTTCACATTTTTTCTTTTTCTTTTTTTTTTTTTTTTTTTCCAGGCATAGTGACTCTTCTATCAGTGTAGTCCCAGCTGAAGCCATTTTTTTTTTCTTAGATCAGATCAAGAACAATTCTACAAAGGTCAGCAGAGTTGGAGGAACACCAGAGGATTACCACAAGAGCAAATCCAAGCATAGCAACAGCAACATTTTAAAGGAGTCTTCTTAAAATCAACATTTTTTAAAGGACTTTTCCTAGAGGCAGCATTTTGAAGCAAGTCCAAGAATCAAGAGGTAGGCTTATTGAGGCTGGGAGTGGATTTTAGAAGAAAGCAGATTGTCCTTCTGCTTCAGTCCTTGTGGTTGTGGCTGGGCAAGAGGAAACAATGTCTGTGTTAATAAAATTACCGTGTCTTCTGGTTTGCCTCCATTTTGGACCAGCAGCCTTTTTGACATATTCAGAAATACTTTCCTTTGAAGGCATTATTGTGTAACAAAATACTGTCTGGATTGGGCTTTGTGGATTCAGCAGGGGTTGAAAAGCTATCTCACGTTAACTCTTAATTTAGAGATACACCCAACAGTACAAGCACCAGTGGGTATTCTTTCATTGATCCACAGAATTCCCTTTCTACAGTGGTTACCAGCCATGTCCTTTGCTGCTAACCCCATCTCATTTGTGGCTAGAAAATGAAGACACCCAAGTGTCTTATTGTCAGTCTCAGTCCTCATCCAGACTGTAACATGGGAGCCTGGGGAAGCCAGAGTCTGCGAGCCTCTGATGCCTGGCTTGAAGAGCAAGCCCACTGCCACCAGGCAGCAAGACAACAGGATGAATTTCTATGATGCAAAAATTAGATATGATTGATAGGAACTTACTAATAAAATGTCATTTCTTATAGACGTGGAAGGACCGCAGTGCCAGTGATAAAGTGAGATTGGTCAGGTCTGACAAACGTGCATCGGAGCTGTATAATTGACAGTGGGGGATAGTATTGATTGAGCTGCCAAGTTTATCCTATTACACAATTATAATATTAGATTTGCATTTTTAATTCTTTTAGAAAAAATTGGCCCAAGGAAATTACAAGAGAGAAATGCTGTGATGGAGCCTGCTGGTCCAGAAAGGAGGAATCATAGCTTTTAAGAAGAAGCAGCCACCGTCAAAGAAAAGTTTCACCTAGCAGACCCATGACAAGGAAACAATGGAAACACAAAAGCAATAAAGCCTTAAAGGATTTGTTCCCAACAGTGTTGTCTCAGGGGACAATAACGGAAAAAAAAAAAGACCATTAAACCTGGGGTAATAAAGATGAGGCTTTTTGTTTTGTACAGATCACAACCCTCACAGATGTGCAGCTTGTAGAGTCCTGAAGACTTTACACAGACAATATCTTCTCTACCATACAGCACATTATGCAAAGAAGTTTCCAGCTCTTTTATTTTTAGACCTCCTCTGTTTGCAGAAGCTACCCAAGCTGGGAGCTAGACATGTAGCTCTTTTGCAAGCCAGTGACTAGCACCCCAGAGAACAGAATTCTTATGGCATATAGGAAAAGGCAAAAGGAGGAAAGAAGTATGCAGCATTGTTTCAGAGCTTGACATAATTTTTCTTAAGGTCAGACTTAAGCTGTCAAGGTGAGACCTAGAAGATTCACTCAGCTCAGGGCCAATGTCCACAGCTGGGTTATGGCTCAAGCCCACATCCAGCATCTAAGAAAACTCGTGGGGTATGACTTAGTGTCTTTAGTGAGTCACCCTGCAAAGCTCAGTGGTTTGAAACAGAAGCAGGGAACTGTGTTTGGGGTGAGAATGGGGCAGGGGTGTTGGAGATGTCCCTGACCTCTCTCCAGCCCTTTCAAACCTCTGCACTGAGCAGAGGACCTCCTGGAACCAGCTCCCAGTGAGCTGAAATACTTCCAAGCTGCCCTGTACTTGCCATTGCCAGTCTGCTTCTGAGGACTGGTTGTTGGCACTGATGAAATGAGCCTTTTCACAGGGCTGATGGCTTTGTTTTTATTGCTCAACAGATTCTGGGATGCACTGGAAACAGTGCTGCTCTGCCAGTTGCAGGGACAAGAACCCCAGATAAATAATTTTTAATAGTACCTTTTTTTAAATTTTTTTTTTTTTTTTTTTTAAGATTAAACCAACAGCTTTATTGAAATACCTTACAATGTTGTATCATTGGTGCTACAGGTAGCTCTTCAAGAGAGAGGATAAAGTTTATATTACAGCAATACATAACAGAGATAATTTGGAAGCAATAGGAGTTTTAAAATCAGTCTAGTTCCATTTTATTTACTATTATGATTGACCAAAAAAAAAGGAAGAATTTTTCAAATATATGCTTTAATACATCTACTGTTTAGACTACATATTGTGCAGTGGGTACCGTATCATAGAATCATAGCACAGAATGGTTTGTGTTGGAAGCAACCTTCTAGATCATCTAGTGCCAACCTCCTGCATGGGCAGAGACACTTCCCACTAGACCAAGCTGCTCCAAGCTTCATCCAACCTGTCCTTGAACACTTCCAGGGAAGCTGCAGC